>CP119893.1:0-1380463 GCA_029542845.1 Malassezia nana
CATAACACTTAACACTTAACACTTAACACACTTAACACTTAACACTTAACACTTAACTACTTAACACTTAACACTTAACACTTAACACTTAACACTTAACACTTAACACTTAACACTTAACACTTAACACTTAACACTTAACACTTAACACTTAACACTAACACTTAACACTTAACACTTAACATAACACTTAACATGAGGAGTTAAATCGTGTCGTCGTGACTTAAATGCGTCTCGGACAAGTCAAGTGGAAGAATTGCTTCAAATTCTTGTGGAATTCATGAACTTGCTCTGAGTGTGGAGGTAAAAAATTTTAGTGCAAAGGCAATCGTCGAATGGAGGTGTGTGCCCGTCGTGCCCGGCCACGTCCACTAGTCACGTGCTGGTCTGGCCCGTGGTCTGCGCTCGGTTTTCGGTCTCAGTCTCGGTCTCGGTCTCCCCCTTGTCACGTGCCCCCCCCCCCCCCTCCCCCCCCCCCTCCCCTCCCCCTTCCCTCCCCCTTCTCTGCCCTCTACTCCCGCCCCCTCCTCCCCCTCCCTCCCGCCCTCCTCCCTTCCCTTATACCTTCAGCTCCATCCTGCCCCCTTTCCGCCCCACTATCCCCTTCTCCTCTTTTTTGCCCTTTCTATCTACCATCTTTCCCACTTCCTAATATTGTCCCTAGTGGAGGCTACCCATTTCATTCTAATCTCGTCCCTTTCCCTCCCTCTCCCCTCCCCAGTCCCTGATTTCCCCCCGCCCTACCTCCCCCCTACCTCCCCTCCCTCCCCTCCCCCTCTCCTGCCTATGCCTTACCCCCCCCCCACCTTGCCCTACTCCTTACTTCCCATCAACTACCCCTTACCTCCCCATGTCCCTACTCCTTACCTCCCATCAACTATTTTCCCCCCTCCCCTCTCCTCCACACTATCTACCTAGCCCCTCCCCACTTGCCTTACCTACGCCCTACCCCTACTCTTCCCTACTTATACCCACCCCACCACAGAGTCATCCAACACATCTCTCCGGAGCAAGCCGCGTCCCATCCCCACCCTCTTCCTCCCGTGCCCCTTTTCCCCCCCCCCCCTTTCTTCATCATTCCCTCCTCTCTACATGTTCCTCCATCCTACTCCCTCCAACCACCAGCAACTCATCCTCCCCTCATCCCTGCCCCCCTCGTCCTTCGCTTTCACATCTCTCCCTTTCCTAGCCATCCAATTATCTTCCCAATCCCCCTGGTCCCCCAGCCCTCCTCTCTCCCTTCATCAACCCCAACAGCTGCCCATACCCTTCTCCCCCGCTAAAATCCAACAACAAGTGCCAGTCCCAATCCCCCCATCCAGACGAAGCCTGCCCGAGTGGCCCTCCTCCCATTCCGCCAACGCCTGTCCGACTGCGTCCCTCGACACGTGCCAGTGCGCCTGTCGCTTCAACTGGTGCGGTGGCCAGCCCCAGTACAAACGATCAGCGCTTAAGGGCGTACACAGCCACAAGTGGAGGGTTCAGTTCGCGACCTACGCGGAAGCCGCGTGCAGCGCGACAAACTGCGAGAGGCCGCGAAAGTGGCACGTGTGTGCGACTACCCACCTTGGTGGGGGAGTTTTTTGACATCCCATGTCATATTGAGCGAAGCACGCATAGCCTCCGATAGAATCTGAATCTTTCCACAATGGAGGAGTTACATAGTGTGTCGTGAGTTGAATGGGCCTGCGGCCTGCGGCCTGCGGCCTGAGTCTCAGTCTGGACTCTCCGTCTTGCCACGTGACATCGTACATCCTTGCCTCGGCCCTTGCCTCGGCCCTTCTCGGCGGCCTACTTCTTGCCCTACTCTATCCCCATCTCCATGCCCAGTTTCATGCCTTCTACCTTCCCCTCTATTCTGCCCCTTCTTCAGCATAGTATCCCCTTTTCCTCTTTATTGCCCCTCTCTTCTTTTTTTCCATCATCCTACTCCGCGTCCCCTACCCTGCCCTAGTGGAGGCTAGCCAATTCTTTCGAATTCGTCCCTTTCTCTCCCCCTGCCCCCGCCCTACTCTTCCCCTACCTTGCCCTTACCTTTTCCGTCCCATCCCCTAATGTTGCCCCACCTGCCCTACCTGATTCTGCCCACGATCTATATTTGTCACATCTTCCCCTACTCAGTCCCTATTTTGGCCCTACCCTCGTCCTGCCCACGCCCTACCTAGCCGCTCCCCCCTTGCCCCACCTACGCCCCTGCCCTTCCCTCGTCCTGCCCACGCCCTACTCTTGCCCTATTCTTCCCCTACTATCCCCTACCCTCGTCCTGCCCGTCCCCTCTTCCCTTCAACCCTACCCTCGTCCTGCCCGTCCCTCTCTCCCCTTCACCCCTACCCTCGTCCTGCCCGTCCCTCTTCCCTTCAACCCTACCCTACTTGCCCTATGTAGGTACGCCCCTCTTCCCCTACTTATACCCGCCCCACTTGCCCTCTCCTGTACTACCCACCCACTACATAGTCATCCAACAAATCTCTCAGGAGGAACGTGCGTCTCATCCGGCGCTCTTCCTCCAGTGCCCCATTTGTGGCCTCGATGCATCAAGAAATAACCAACACGGTAGCCCCAGCAAGCGCCAGCGCCACAAACTACCTCAACGCTGGGCCCACGCCCATGCTTTCCAGTACTCTCCCTGCGGTGTCCTTTTCACCAGCCATGCAAATGCCATGCTAGCCCACTGCAAGTCTAGGCGGGCTGATGGCAGGCCTATCTGCCGAGGACCCGCAAACAAGATGAGGGATGCCCCTCCTCTAACTCTGGAAGAAGGCGAAGAGGTGGCAACTCACTCTTCCGACTCACATGCTCATGTCCAGCCAGAGTCTCAGGGTCTAGGTCTAGGCCAAGGCCAAGGGGAAGGTCAAGAAGTGGGGGGCCCCCAAGGGGCTGAGGCTCCTGGAGGCCCCGTTGTACCTGGCACCCCCGAGGCACCTGATGGCCTTGATGGCCTTGAAGGCTGTGTGCCTATCAAAGGCGCCACAACAGCCACGAAGCCGAGCTCGTGATCCTCCTGCTCCCCAAGCTGGGCGTGCTCCCAGGTCTCTGGCGCTCCAACGCCAGCCGCCCGAGCCACCAAGACCGAGAGAAAGAACTACAGGCGTTCGGCCAAGGATTGACGGACTGGGACCGTCGACAGGCGCTCTCGCACCTGTCGGTTGAGCTGGTTCGATGGAGGGCGCGAGTGCAAACGATCAGTGCATGAGGGCGGTAACGAGCCTTAGGTGGGAAAGACCTAAGGGTTTTTTGCGCGTGAGCCGCGCTAGGCGTGTTTGACGCTTTTGTCGCGGGTTTCGCGAACGAACGCGAGTAGCCGCGAAAGTGGCACGTGAGTGACGACTCCACCTAGGGTGGGAGTCCCTTCAACAGGGTGCCATAGAGCGAAGCAGGCATAGCCTCCGATAGAATCTGAATCTTTCCACAATGGAGGAGTTACATAGTGTGTCGTGAGGTAAATGCGTCCGGGATCGAGTTAAGCGAAAGAAATGGAATACTTTGATGTGGAAATGAATGTATTGCTTCGTGTCGACGTGGGTCCGGAAAAGTGAATGGTGTGGAGTAGGTATGGAGGCCCCGTACGGTGGGTGCGCCCGAGACGGCCATGTCAAGTGGAGGCCTTTGTGTGCCAGCCAGCAGTTCTTCCCTCCTGGCACTCCTGGCCGTGGTTCATGTCCTAGTATAGGTCATCCAGTACAGCCTCTCTCCACCTATTATATCACGTACCTAGCCTCTCGCAGTCATCGCCCTCCTCTTCTACCTTCTCCACAGGCTCCTATTCGACGCTCTCCAGGTGTATCTGTTTTGCCTCACTTCTCCCTCAGGCTCTCTCACAGTACACGTTCTCGATCTCAAATTGATTCTCCTCTCGTACATTCTACTTCTCGATGTCTCTCCGTTCTTCGCAGCGCCATTGTCCTGTGTGTCTCTACAGCTTGTCCTCAGTGTGGTCACGTGAGACGATAGTCAACTCTGCCCTCTTGTCCCCCAGCTCCGTGCACCGCTATCCCCCGGTCTAGTACACACTAGCGACGGTCGTGCAGATGTGTTTCGCAAGTAGTATTTGTCGCGTGCCTGTTAGCTCGAGTAAAGCGGCTCATCTCCTAATCGGCGTGACCCCAGTAACTGATCGGGAAATCGGGCAGATGCGCCCCAATTCCCCCAATTGGTCCTTTTGCCTTGCTCTGTGCTTGACCCGTCCCATTCGTGCCACAAAGCCTCTTCCTTGTTCCTTCCATCATCTTTCCCCCTCCATCCTCCTACACTCTCCTGCTTCCCCCCTTTGTCATCCTCTCCCTCTTCCCTCTTTCTACCCGAGATACCCATCCAGGTGGCTGACATCAATCTCAAATTTGATTTGAGATGCATTAGGGACACACAAACTAAAACAAATAGCACATGGACACAACTATTACTGCATGGATCCCAAACTTTAGCTTGAAAAGCGTAGCGCATCCAAATGACAAACCCATGGAGACAGTGCGCGTTCATATCCTGTACCACAAAGCGCTTTATTGAGTTTGATGAACAGGAAAAGTTTTGATCCAAAATGCTCCACTTCACAGAGTGCATTAACTGGACCAGTGCTCTTCGTGAAGCCAGCTCTGATGCCATACATAATGCTCAAATGTGACATGTCATTACTACTAACCAGGCCCCATCATCTTTGCCTACGGGCTTGTTGATCGAGTGAAACAAATACAGTACAAGCAAATGTCATGGCACTTGTTTCCTCATTCGCCTGTTTCTGAAGCAGACGTGATTTTATCTTTCACAAAGTCACATACCCAGTGTCTGCCAAATCTTCTACTGCCGAGGCTGACATTGAACCATGAGCCCATACTCTTGTCACACACCGTAACATCTTACTCACAAAAACAAAAACTGAATCAAACTTCTAACAAAAACTGTTCTATCAAAAAAAAAAGGTCTTATCCTTAACAAAAGCATTCTCAAAGCGCTCAGTGCTTGCCACTAATCGTCTTCTTGAAAATGCTGTCACCCGGTCCAATCTTCTGACCGAGCAATCCAGCCAGGACACCCAATACATCCTTGAACTGCTGTCCAAGATAATCTGGGTTGATAAAGAGGGCCATCGTAGACGACTCAGAGCATCCAGGCTTGGCCGGCTTGCCCTCCAGACGGTCTCGAATCCACTCAAACGTCGGTGCCATCGAAGTGAGCTGAGTGGAAAAGTGACCTGCGAGAGGGTTTTTGAACCTCATGAATTCCACTTGCGCCCCATTCTTGCACCAGTTCTCATACGTCGTATAAGCCGATCTAAACGGCACAATTTCGTCTCCTGCACCATGGGCCATGAGCACAGGAGTGTCGGGCGTCTCGTCTTTATGGATACCCATAATTTGCTGGTCCAGCACGTCTTTCACCTCCCCAGTCGCCAAGAGCCGATCTCCCAACGACGTGTAGTCCTTTGTCAGCAGGTTTGTGGACGGATACTTGGCGAGCATGTCCATCATGCAAAGTTTATCGGCGTCCTCAAGGCCCTCCTTCAACTTTTCCTTGCTAATCCTTTCCAGCGTTTCGTTCAGGGAGGGGTAAGCACGGCTCAGACCCAGCAACCCGGAAAACAGAAATCCCGAAAAGAAACCCTTGTTCACGTTCACAATCAGGTCCGTCAAGTTCGATGGTGTGCCACCCGCGTACCAACCGACCATGTTCAGCTCGGGTGCGTAGGTCTTCTTCAGCGAGGCTGCCCATCCAGACTGGATGGCACCACCGGAATAGCCCCAGCCAGCGACGCGCGTGTCGTTCGAGAAGCCCAATTTGTCAAACGAGAGTGTCGCTCGAATACCGTCGAGCGTCTGGTGACCCTCCACGTGGCCTGCCGCAAACATATTGCGCTTGCCTTGCTTGTCCGGGACCGTCACTATATAACCTTCTTGCAAAAACACGAGGACCGAGGCCATGTTCATTGTCGCGGAAAGATCCGATGTAAAACCGGCTTGGTAGCTGAAGCTCGGCATACACTTTTCTCCATTCGAATCTTGGTATTCAGCGTACAACACCAGCCTTTCTTGCTTTGCATTGTAGGGGACAATCACGGTGGTTACAGTGGTAGTCGGCTCGTCATCAGATGCAAAGTTCGTGCGGTACAACAGTTGCCATGCCTCCTTCACATGCGCCTTG
Source organism: Malassezia nana (assembly GCA_029542845.1). Taxonomy (NCBI): domain Eukaryota; kingdom Fungi; phylum Basidiomycota; class Malasseziomycetes; order Malasseziales; family Malasseziaceae; genus Malassezia; species Malassezia nana. Next base: position 6,133 of record CP119893.1, read on the forward strand.
AGGAACGCATGGATTTCGACCTGTCGTGAACGAAAGACAGTACCAGGCTTTGCATCTTTCCATCCGCTGGGTGGGCGGTAAAACGGGTCCTCTGAGGGAACCTGGGGTGAGGCACGAATAGCAAGCGCTTGTGCTTGCAAAGCGATCGAGAGCGTCCAAAGAAGAAAGAATGCGAACCACAGGAGGGACCAGGTCGCAAAGCGGCGCCCTTTTATATCTTCTTCTCGCCTATTTCCTTCATACAACGATCGTCGGCGATGACGTAGCCCTCTGTGAGGGGTCTCTGTGGAATGTGGTCCAAGCGTTCTTGGGAGCCAATCCCCATCAGACGTTTCACGGGTGGGTGGAGGAACGCGTCATTTCATTTTCGGCATCTCTCCGGCGCCCCACAGCCCCCCCGGCATCTCTCCGAAAGTTTAAAGACCCGCCAATGGCAGGCTGGTGCAAACATTCGGGGTCATTGATCATTGACACAAAGCGTCTGTAGGCATTCTGCTCAATCCTATTGGGTGCGTTGTAAAGGACGGCATGGGCCGGCCCAATCTTCTTGCCCAAACGGCCATCGATCATCTCCAGCTCGTCCTTCATGGTGCCGTTGTAGTTTTCGGGCTTAACCAGCTGATCGTACGTCTTGTGTGTGGAACGCGTCATTTCATTTTCAGCATCTCTCCGGCGCCCCACAGCCCCACGGGTGCCGTGGTCCAGTCAGAATAGAACCTTGGAAGTGGCATGCTTCACATCTGTATCTTACTGCAATGCTCAAAGACACAAAACCATGCCTTCTTCCAAGCATGTGCTCCGGGGGAGGCCTACAGGCCAGGCACCAAGCCAGAAAGAGCCGGCGCAACAAAAGGAGGTAATAGAGGCTCGCGACACAGCACCTCGGACAATGCAAACGGTACAGGGACCTCTGGTAACAAAGTCTGACACTGCGACACAACGGCATCCGAGATGTGCTGTACGGGTACATACGGCGCAACGACCACGTAAAGGTGATCCGAGAGGCACTGATCCGAAAAGGACGAGGAGAGTGAAGCGACTTGCTGGTAAAGGACTACGCAGCGGACCCGGACCTGAGGTGCACTACGACGTGTTCATCCGAGAGGTAACGGGGTGTGACCGTGAACGCTTGGAGGGCAACGGGGAACGCAGGCGAGTTCGAATGGGTGAACCGGTCGGAGCGGAGACGGGAACGACGAGCAAAGCTGTTGCGGGAGACGCTTCGACAGGGAAACCTAGAGCAAGTGGCAGGAGTGAGCGAGGACGACTGTGGAGCCAGATCAGCCGGGAACTCGGAGAACGGGACCAAAGGAACAGAGCCAAGTACCTATGCTGTCCAGAGCTGCAGACGATAGGTCTTTCGGTATCAGGTGTCCAATCAAAGGGGGCCCGAGAGGCGCTACAGGCGTTTCGCCAAGGATCGACCACAGGTGCGGGAGTGGCTCTCGTTTGAGCTGGTACGGTGGCGGGATGGAGTGCAGACGAAAGCGCGAAACAGCGTGACGAAGCCACAAGTGATCACCGCACAAAGGGACGCAAGCGGCGGGGAGGGCGGAGGGTCACGTCGAGGCACAGAGGCACGTGTGGTGCCTCCACCTGCGCAAACAAGGCACTACCACCACTCCTAGCGATATGGGCTGAAAATGACACGTGTGGCGTGACGTGTTCCTGACCCTGACTATAAGTTGTCCACTGTGCCTGGCGTTCAAGATGACAGGTCGCTTTCTTCAAAATGGCCCAATTGTGTCATCCCACCATCTGGTCACGTGCCACACCGTCCTTGGCAGCTTGGGCTTATGGCTTCTGTAGGTCACTTGCCTCGCCGCTCTTGCGCACAATAACAATCCTTCGTGTGATGGATAGTGTCTTCTGGCCAGCGTAACTGGTGTTTGTTTACTTCTTGCTGCTCTTACCCAGGTTCTTGGTCATTTTCGTCCTCTTCCTCACTCTCTCCTAGTCTGCAACGTCTCTCTAGCCACTGCTGTACACGCATGTACTTTTTCTTAGCCTTTGCGTTTCTGCATCGCCACAAAGCCTTTCTAGCCTCTCCAAACCGATCAAGCATGCCTCTTCCTCCTGCCTTGGCTCTTGCCTCATGCCTCCTTCTGCTGCGGAATATGCTTACATCATCAACAGGATCACCCAGCCCCCCATGATCCTCCAGCTACCATCATGTCGTCCTCCTGTCTCGTGTCTGCCCCCTGAATCGCTTCGGCGGTGCCGCAATACTGTGATTTCGTGTCAGATATCCTAACGTAATGGCTGCTTTATGGCCAGGGCGTCCCCCTGCCAACCACCATCCTCTCGTCCTCGGGCTCACTTGCCTATCTATGCAAGCCTCTTTCCTCCATTCATTTGCCATTATGGCATAGCTTGCAACCCCACAAGGTCATCATGATCGATTCAGTACGACGAAATATCACCAGGATGGATGCCGCTGTGCTCGCTGGAAGAATCCGCCTGTGGACCCATGTTGGGCCTTCCGCTTTTCCCAACATGGACACCGCATTCATCCACAGAACTGTTTCAACGCGCTTGATAACCTGCAACATCCTTTCAAATGTATCCTGTATCTCTCTTTGTGATCCTGATTCGTGTGCTCGGTAGCGCACCCACAAGGGCAGTTCCCTGGCCCAATCACAAGCTAGTCATGGTTCATGGTCATGGTCTGCTTCATGGCAATGAATTCGTCACGCCGTTTCATATAGAAACCCCTTGGGGGGATGTTGCTTCATGCTTCTCGACCCGTTACTGCCGGTGTCCCTCTCAAAGTCTAGTTGCGCAGCAGTTTGCAAAGGCATACGTCATCATTTACCCCGAGAAGGGGCCCGAGCTGCCGGCATCTTTCCGAAGATTCCAATCGTAGCGTAAACCGGAGAGATGCCGGAAAACTAACTACCCCTGTTTCGCAGACGAAACGAATGAGGAAGACTTTCACAACATGAGCGAATAGGATTCTTCTATTCCTTGCATAGCCTCGTTGTACAGGTGTATGACGACGCGCGGCTTTAATTAATCTGTGACACGCGTTCTAGGGGTCAAAGTCAATATAAGAAGGAAGGATAGCATGAATGGTAGCCATCGCCCCGCAGGAACATTTTGGAAATACCAGGAGCCAGGATCGTGGCTCTGGCCGTGATTCTATTCTTGGTAATGACAAGGACTCTTGAAGTCATTGTGACAATGTGCAAGGATCACTATTGTACGGAGAAATGTATCACCAAAGACCTAGACGGTGACGATTACATGCCGGAGGGCACACCTAAAGATGAATATCGCTCGGTAAGGGTTGAAAATCCTTTTTTTCCTACGACCCTATATGCGTCAAAGCATCACTACTGTTCTTATTACAGTGGTAGAAAGGGCCCTCGCAGAAGAAAGCCACAATTTTCAGCAGCCCTAGTAGTCCCTGCTGGCGATGACAGTTGCCACAGTATATCAACATTCGGCCAAAACTATGGTAAGACCCCAATCAAATCTGTCTGCCTAGCCAACCCGGACAGACTGAGACCTGGTGATTTGACGCCTCCTGAAGATATGGAACCGACCTTGCCACCCTACTCACCGACTTATCATCAACCATTTCGTTTCAATCGTAAGATGATTTTCATGATGACTCTCACGTTGATTTGTACGGTGACTTTCACGGTGAGGAGAGTTAGAAAGGGACAAGCACACGTGGTCACCAGCCTCACGGCTGATAGAAACCGCAGAATGTTGCCTGGATCAATGACATACTGGGCTACAAAGATCTTGTATTTTTTTTGACAAGTCTATCGCATTTATGTCTTCGAGTACGAAGAAATTGACAAGGGATTCCATGGTCCAAATACCAGAGGTCCAAATACCAGAAGCACATTCGAGTACCAAATACCTGTGTCCACCTTGAAACAAGAAGGTTTCGGGGTCTGAATCATGAGCGCGAATGTCCGCTTCATAAATAGACCATTCAATTTTCGTTTCAGGTAGCTTTTGTTGTTAAGATTTGTTGATTTTTTTTAAATGAATAGTACGGTATGGCCAGAGGGCCAAGTACGTATCATGTGAGAGCCTGATGCATAAGTATTACATTCATCGCAACGTCTTCGTTGAGCTATTACTTCTATATCTGCGATGAACTTTGAACCTATATGCCAGAGGCCAAGGGCCCTGGTATGACTCTTCCATAGACCCAGAGCCGTAGAGGCGCTTCCTGGCGATGGCAGATGCTACGTTGTATTGTCACACGTCCCTAAATGGTAAGGCTATCATCAAATCTCACTGCTTGGCCAACTCGAACAGAATCCTTAAGACCTGACGCCACCAGAACAGATAGATCCGCTCTCGCCACTCTACCCACCAAATTATCATGACGATTGTTACTTATAAGTGAGTTGAGTTATAGAGGGAGAAGCACAAGCGGTCACCAGCTTCGCGGCTGGTCAAAAACCGCGGAACTTCACCTGGCTCAAAGTCATATTTGGCTAGAAGGATCTTGTATTTTCTTGACAAGTCCTTTGGATGAATTCTCTTGTATATGAAGAAATTGACAAGCGCTCTCATGTCCAAATTACCCGAAGTCCATTCGAGTACCCAGTACGTGTCACCATCTTGGAACAGGAAGGTTTCGCGGTCTGAATCACGATCGCACGAGTCAACGTCCCAAAGATACCATTCACCTTCCGTTATGGGTAGGTGGTGTAGCAAAAAGCCGTTGATTTCCTTGATAAATAGATCAGCATATTGATAGGCCCGAGAATCTAGACTGGGCAACAGGGTAGAATCGAGTGGCATGGAGGGGGGGGGGGGGGAAGGAATGGCAAGGGGGGCTATATATATAAGCTTTTCCGTCTGTGGAGGCGCGCGTGTCGGAGCACTCGTCTGGACCAGCCACTCGCAGAATGCGCACTGAGGTCAAAGCGACAGCTTCATGCATAGGGATTGTATTCCGACTAAGAAATTACATTCATTGCACCGTCGTTGCTAAGCTGTTCCCGATATATGCGATGAGCTTTGTATCTGTATGCCAAACACCAACGGTCCAAGTATGACTCATCCATGGACCTATGGCGGTTGAAGTGACTCCTCGCGATTACAGTTGCCGCGGTGTTAACATTGGGCAAACTATGGTACTAATGTTGTCAGATCTGCTTTCGTGGCCAGCTCAAATAGCCTGAGACCGGGAGACTTGGAGTCACTGGAAGATGTAGGACTGCCCATAGCGCCGTACGCACCGAGTTACCATGATGATAATGAGTTTATAATTGGGATGAGTTGAGTGACAAGCACAAGCGGTCCCCAGCTTCACGGCTGGTCAAAAACCGCGGAACTTCACCTGGCTCAAAGTCATATTTGGCTAGAAGGATCTTGTATTTTCTTGACAAGTCCTTTGGATGAATTCTCTTGTATATGAAGAAATTGACAAGCGCTCTCATGTCCAAATTACCCGAAGTCCATTCGAGTACCCAGTACGTGTCACCATCTTGGAACAGGAAGGTTTCGCGGTCTGAATCACGATCGCACGAGTCAACGTCCCAAAGATACCATTCACCTTCCGTTATGGGTAGGTGGTGTAGCAAAAAGCCGTTGATTTCCTTGATAAATAGATCAGCATATTGATAGGCCCGAGAATCTAGACTGGGCAACAGGGTAGAATCGAGTGGCATGGGGGGGGGGGGGGGGGAAGGAATGGCAAGGGGGGCTATATATATAAGCTTTTCCGTCTGTGGAGGCGCGCGTGTCGGAGCACTCGTCTGGACCAGCCACTCGCAGAATGCGCACTGAGGTCAAAGCGACAGCTTCATGCATAGGGATTGTATTCCGACTAAGAAATTACATTCATTGCACCGTCGTTGCTAAGCTGTTCCCGATATATGCGATGAGCTTTGTATCTGTATGCCAAACACCAACGGTCCAAGTATGACTCATCCATGGACCTATGGCGGTTGAAGTGACTCCTCGCGATTACAGTTGCCGCGGTGTTAACATTGGGCAAACTATGGTACTAATGTTGTCAGATCTGCTTTCGTGGCCAGCTCAAATAGCCTGAGACCGGGAGACTTGGAGTCACTGGAAGATGTAGGACTGCCCATAGCGCCGTACGCACCGAGTTACCATGATGATAATGAGTTTATAATTGGGATGAGTTGAGTGACAAGCACAAGCGGTCCCCAGCTTCACGGCTGGTCAAAAACCGCGGAACTTGCCCTGGCTCAAAGTCATATCTGGCCAGAAGGATCTTGTATTTTCTTGACAAGTCCTTCGGATGAATGCGCTTGTTTATAAAGAAATTGACAAGCGCTCTCATATCCAAATTATCCGAAGTCCATTTGAGTACCCAGTACGTGTTACCATCTTGAAACAGGTAGGGATCACGGTCCGAATCACCTTCGCACATGTCAACTTCCCAAAGATACCATTCACTTTCGGTTATAGGTAGGTGGTAGAGTGAAAAACCGTTGATTGCCTTGATGGATATCATAATGTTGAGTAGTCCGAGAATCAAGACCGGGAAGCGCCTTAGAACTGTGCCTTCACAGCTCTCTACACCGGACTCGAATCTCCAAGTCCCGCTTTATCAAGCCTTTGGCATTATTGGAGACGTGACCATTTTTCTTGGATTGCTTCTCTGGCCCTTTCTCCCTCGCTCTGGTACATATCGCCTGCCGCTAGTGCACCGCTGCCTTTGGGATGGCCTCAAGATGGCTAAAGATCCCCGAGTAGCTCTTGGCTATGCTTCGAGCTTTTTCGCGCGCGCCGATGAAATCATCATTTCCAACTTTATCTCTCTTGGGGTGACGCATTGCTATATCGCAAGGCTCCTGCCAGGTTGGAATGCCATGTTACCAAGCCTTGGGGCGGACGGTCATGCTTACAGGTATCCGTCAGGCGGTAGCCATGGCCGCTATCCCCTTGTTTGGCTTCCTCAGTGAGTCTTGTCCCCGCCCCGTTGGATTAGTCGTAGCAGGTCTGGTGGGCGCTGCGGGCTGTTTGCCGTTTTCCTTTTCCTTTGATCCCACGAGCAGCAAAGCACAAGGATTCGTCATTCTGTTAGCGGCTGGAGAATATGGCATGGCTCATTTGAATGGGATGTGGTCCCTACGTCTCGACGAGGCACGGTATCTGGTGTCTTTTCCTTTATGGGATCCGTGAGCATTATTCTCATTTCCAAAGTGGGTGGCGTTATCTTCGATGTATGGATGAAAGGGGCCCCCTTTCTGCTATTGGGCATAGGCCATTGTATTGTAGCGGTAATGGGCGCCATGTTGTTACCCTGAATCGTTCGTATTGAATCGCGGAAAAGCGACTGCGCAAAGTCCCATAATATCAAACTCTGATTAGAATTTCATCCAAGCAGAAAAGGATTCAGAAGCATCTTTAGAGTCTTTTATCAGTACCTTGCCATAGTACGACAACGGCCATTCTGGATTGGTGAGCTTAAGATGGGCTGGATGATGTGGTTGACTCGTCAATCGCTCCATCAGCAGCTATGCTCCAGTTCCCTTGCCAGAAGCCATGGCACACATTCCAAGCCTGGGATTCGCTGAACCCTTGGTCACTCAACGACCAAGACTGGGATACATATATCATCAATTTGCTCTCCCCAGGGGATGCGCCTAGCACTACGATAGGACACTATTAGGGTTGGGGCTGCTTTTCCGTATCATGGTGCTGGGCGGCCTCCTCCGATGGCTCTGGCGGGCCTGGGCGGCCCTTTTCTGCCATGAGGGCTTGCGCGAACTTGGACCGACTCCGAATGGTTTCACCTTTATAGTAAAAGATAAAGATGGGGATAATCACGAGAATGGCGACAAAGCCGAGCAGCGTACTCGCCCACTCATACGGGTTCGATTTGCCCATACCCTCGTACATGAACACCATAGCACGGACCACCTCACTCTGACACGCGCGGTACCTACATTCCACCACGCTTTTACAGATACATGGTGTACTGTAGTCAATAGACTCGATTACCCTCTGCTTGCGTCAGATCAAACAGCCAAAAAATAAACTGCTAGGTATGCTTAGGAGTGCCCTAGTGGCATGCCAAGCTATACCCCAGTGTGACTGTAATCACACTGCTGGGCCCTACTTCAACCGTCCTGAGGAGGCAATGCTAGGGTCAGAGAACATGTTTGTTGGTACGGAAGGTAAACTGCCTCCATGACATTTGGGTTTAGATTTTTAGCTGTAAAACTCTAGCTACAGTCACATAGAGCCATCTATCGCATCAATCATTCTAGGCCGTTCCATTCTTGGATGTGCTGGGCATCTTGGTCTTTTTGCAGTTAATGCGGATGTCATTGTCAAACGAGTACTCGCACTTGGGGTCCTCATTCTCACCACAAGACATGGAGATACCCATGTCACACCATGTCTTGTTGAGCGGGCGCGCACCGTCATAGAAATGGCCATAGTGCCTGGGGTACTTGGGGTCTGGCTTTTCCGTCACATTCCAGCATCCATCGGTCTTGACATCGTACGGCGGACGATCAAACACGGTTCCCCAACCGCGCTGCTGCGGCCAGTCCACATAGCCACACGACGTCACATTCGGCCCGGCCATTTTAAATTCATCCTCGACCTTGATCTTACCCAGGAACGAGCATGCGGTAGGCACGCCGTGCGGCTGGTACCACAGACCATTGCCCTCGCCGCCCTGATCAATAGGCACCTTGCCGACACAGGTCGTGGCAGAGAAGGGGAAGCAGTGGATACCGCACATGGATGCATTCCAGTCGGTTGCTCCACAGTCAAAGCGGGAAATCAGATAGTTGTCATTGCCATAGAGCGAGCCAATGCAAGGCAAGCCTTCTTTTTCCTTGTTCTCGTTCTGGAATGTAATCCAACCAGCCTCGACTTTGGGGGTAAAAGCAACAGCCGCCAAGATAGAGAGTAGACCAAGGTACTTCATGATGAAGACGGGAAGAATACTCTTCCACGTATTTATAGACTGGTGCCGAATTCGTTCCTAATGCCATCACATAGGCTATCGATATCAGATAGGTGGTCCTGCCTGATCCGATCAGTGCCAAGAAGCCATCCTGCCCTGGATTGATAACACAGACCAATCAGATTGCGCATAGAGCGACCAAGGTGGTCCCTGCGCCGGTGTTGGAGCCAACGCAGGATCGACCTTCCTACCACAAACTAAAACTCGCGCGCCACACCTTGAAGGTCGTCAGCGTTGATCCAATCGCTGCCGAGCTCAAGCAATAGTCTGTTCACACGGTCGCGGGCATAGATCGGCCACGCGGGCGTGTCCCAGAAGCGTGTCTTGATCCCCCGCTTGTGTGCCTCGTCAATGAGGCGAGACAAGCTTGCGTTCACCTTCTTTGACGGCGCTTGGATACCCGTGTAGTTCAGGGCGGCCGAGACAAAGTCGGTCGATGCAATGGGGCACAGCGTACTGTTCCATTCGTACTGCACACCGTGAATCTTGGGCATGGGCTCGTGCAGCTTGGACATTTCGCAGTCGAAGAACACATCGCGCTCATGCTTCGGGGCCACCTGGTCGATGGGCGTCGCGCCCGTGCCGACCACAATCACGGGACCGGGGATGATCTTGCCGTGGTCGTAGCGAGTGAGAAAGCCGCGGCGACGAAGCGGCTCTAGTGCCTTGACAATAAGTGGCCACGAACGGTTCGCATCGTTCTTCACGTCCACGAGCAACTGTATCGGCTGTGTATTGCCGACACCGAGCGAAAAGTAGCCATTCCACCACGGGCTGTCGCTCGTCGCCACAGATGCCTGCAGTTCGCTAAACAATTCCGACTCGCTGTTGTTCACGTAGCGCGCATTCGCCGTATTGGCTTGCTCAATGGCCTTTACAAGCGGTTGCACTGTCAGGGTATCAAATGTACGCTCCGACGTCAGCGAAAACGCGTCGTGGCCCACATAAAGCTGCTTATCCTTGGGGTTGAGCCATACATCCGACTCGATGCTCAGCGCACCATACGAGAGCGCCTCAAACACAGGCACGGTACGCTCATAGTCGTTGTGCGAGTGCACAAACAGGGGGTACGTGTTCCGATTCCAATCAGCGGGCGACTGCAGAATACTCGCATTCTTGCCACCAAACGGCGCATACGAGGCCGTCTCTGCAGGAGCCTTGTCCACAAGCTTCGAAGCGTCAACGACCGCCACCAAAAGCAGCACTGGCACCGAGAGCCACAACATAAAGGCCGCCCCGTACGGCACGCGTCTTGCCAGGCCGTGCTTGGGCACGTGCTAAAGCGCCCACGACGCGTGCGCGGGTGGAGGCCGCACGCGCCGTGGGGCGAGGCGCGGCCGCTGCGACGCTCCCACGTGCTTCGAGCCGCATGGGCCGTGTCAAGCGCGAAGCGAGTGAGGAGCCGTACGAGGATGCGCCAAGGCGTGTGCGAGGTAAAGCGCGGCAAGGCGGCGATATAGCCACACTGATGCGGAAGCATAGTATCCTCGCCGTGCGCGTGCAAGAGACGCCATGGCCCGCACCTGGCCGAGCGCAGAGCGCCGCACCGTGCGACCCCGACGATTCATCGGTCCTGCCGACACTCAAAATGTATGCGCTGCAGTCGCATCTGCCCCAGCGGACGCAGCTGATCGATGTATCATGGCGCCCCCCGCTCACCGCGTGGTCCGCGCCGACGACGGTGGCGCCAGCCGAGGCTGCCCTGGGCGAGCCAGACGCGCCGGTGCCCCTCACCTACCGTGCCGCAGGCGAGTCTGTACAGCTCATGCTGCAACCACATACCAGTGTAACGCTGCGTACGTATGCCACATTCACACAGCCGACTCGGCGAATGCCACCTGCCCCTGTTACTTGCTCGATGCCGGCGGCCATATCTACGACCTAGCATGGGCTCCGCTGCCCGAGGCGCCAGAGGATGTAACACGAGGCGAGTACCTCATCGTGGCCTGCTCGCGCCATCGCGCGCCGACCGCTCGTGTGGCAGACGTGGCGCACCCAGATGAGGGCGTGCTCCAATGCTGGGCCTGGGACCCTGCCACGGCCCACGTGCAGTGCCAAGGCGTCTGGGTCAGCGACGCCGGTGCGCCACTACGAGTCGCATGCCGTCCTGCGCCGCCGGCCCCTGGCTTCATCGGCACTTGTGCGGTGGCATGGAGCGACGGCACCGTCCACCTACTCGAGGTGCCACTGCAAGGCCACGGCGTCCAAACCCTCGTTGCAGAACGCAAGCTGCGTGTCCCGGGGACCGCCTGCTGCAGCCTAGCATGGGGGGGCGATGCGCGCTTGGCCGTCGGGTGCACGAATGGCACAATCGCGGTATGGGACTTGGACGTGGGCGATGAGCCTTTATGTATGGCGCCCGTGCACGACTCGACGGTCAGCGCATTGAGCTGGCAAATGCTGCCCCCTGTCTCTGCCGACGGCAAGCCGCAGCACGACGCCCGACCCCATATTCTCTTTTCCGTGGGCTGGGACGGCTGCGAGCACATCCTCGATGTGGCCGACATGGAGGCGCCGCTGCGGCACACGCATTCTCGCGAGCCACGCTATGCAGCGACGTGGCTCCCTTGGAGTGGGAGCTGGGGCGTGGACCTGGGTGACCAGCAGTTTGGCACCGTATCACTGCGAACGCACGACATGGGGCGACACCATGCACTGGGCTTCCATCACGCGCGTGTCCTGTGCATGGCTGCCTCGGCGTACCACCCATTTCTCGCGACAGGCTCTGCCGAAGGCAGCGTCAAGCTCACTAGTGCGCTTGCTATGGCCAAGCGAAAAACCGCCGACGAGGGCTCGCGCTTTATGCACAAACTCTTCCGCCTTGCCCGCACCGAGAGTGGGTTTGTATGGTACCAAGGCTTTTACCCAGAGGGCGTGTTGCCACGCGTGTTCTCACGCAAGAATGGGCCCCCGCCCATGATCGACCGATGGGATCCTCAGGTTGGCGTAACGAGCGTGGCATGGAGCCCCAATGCGCGGAGTGCCCTGCTGCTGGCCAGTGGGACGGCATTGGGCCTCGTGCACATTGCGTGGACAGAAGGCTAACTACTTTACATACAAGGGATGGAGCAGCTGCAGGCGCACCGCAAACTGCACGGCCCGAAGCACCACGCGCCAGCGGCGCACGCGACGGGGCGCCTCGGGGACGCCGCCGTATGGCTGGAGCATGGGCGCAAGGACGGATAGCTCGGCGCGCAAACGCTCGTAGAGCCACTCTTGGTGGCGTAGCGCGCGCGCGAGGTACAGCTTTTGGAATACCAAGGCGCGTCGGTGCTCCTCACTGCGAAATGCGTCGTCCTCCAAGGCGCGAAGCCGGGGGGCCAAGTCGCGCAGAGCGAGCATGACTTGCTCTCGGATTCGCTGGCCCATTTGGCTTTCCTTCTCGCGCCACTGCGCCGCTTCAGCCAGCATGGCCTGCTTTTCCTGCTGCAGCTTGCGCAGGTCAGAGCCATACTGGTCCGTCTCGCTGCGCACCTCGCGCAAATGCTGCTCAAACACGGCAAGTTGCTCCATGATCTGGCGGCGCTCCATCCACAAGTGGTCCTTGTCGCCCCGCAGCTGCCCCAACTCGGTCTCCTGATCGGCCAGCACGTGGCGAAGCGAGGCCAACTGCGAGAGCTGCTCGTCAATGTGCGCCTCGCACTCGGACTGCGCCTGGTGCGCCGCTTCGGCATCCTGAAAGGCACGTGCTGCTCGCGCTCCGGCTAGGCGCAGCTGCTCCTCCAGCAGCATCTGCTGCTGCTGGGTCTGCTCGTGCTGGGCCTCGGCAGCCGTGACCCGCTCTTGTGCGTGCGCCAACTCGCGCTCCAGCCGCTGTAGCTCGGCGCGTGTAGCGGTCGTGTCTAACCGCTGCTCGCGCAGCCCATGCAGCTGCGCCGAGCGGTCGGCCAGGTGGGTTTGTGCTTGAGCCAGCTCCTCGGCCGTAGCCGCGAGCCGCGCCTCGATGCGCAGCTTGCTCGCATTCGCATCGGTCGTCTTTTGCAGGGCCTCGTCGAGCTGACTGCGCGCCGATTGTAGTTCGGCCGTCAGTGCACGCACTGTTTGCTGTAGCGCCTCCATATCCATGGCAATACGTGAACTGCCATCCGTAGAGAGGGATGCGACGGATTGGCGCAGTGCGTCCATGGCCTGCGTGTGACTCGGCGTCGAGTGCCGCTCCGACTCGCTCGCGCTGTGCCGCGACAAGGAGGCTGTTGGATGGGTCTCTGTAGCCCACTCGCGCATCGAATTGATCACGCCATGCGCTTGGTTCAAAGCGGCACGCAGCGGTTCCACAAAGTCGGCAAGCTCTGCATCGTCCCGCCGCACAAGCGCTTTTTTGACGCGAGAGAGTAATTGCTCATGCTGGCTTTGCAGGGTATCGCATGTGCGGCTCAGCACACTCAGCTCCACGGGCTCGGCAGTAGGAGGGGCAGCGGTATGTTGCTCGAGCTGTGCACGCTGTTCGGCGACGGTCGCTTCGAGGCTGGCAATGCGTTGCTGCAGAGCAGGGACGGGCGACTCTGACGACGCGTCCAATGCGTCAGAGGGGGAAGAGCGCTGTTCGACCATGCGCAATAGCTCTTCGCACTGTGCTTGGAGCATCTCGTTTTCTTTCGTTAGGCGTTCATTGACTTTGTGCTGGTACAAGACGAGGCGGTGAGGATCCACATGGGCCTGAGCGCCGGACAAGGGCCGCTCTGTCTCGGGTGGTGCCCACAATGGATTCGTGGAAATTTCTTCGTCCGAGGATGTGCGCGACTCGCGCAACGATGTCAGGGGCGCAGGAGCAGCGTGGCTGATATCGGCCTGCGTCGACACGCGCGACAAGTCCATGGACAGCGAAGTTGTACGTCCAGAGGAGCCCCGCCGCGCAGCGTCGGACCACGAGGCGGACGATGCACGTGGTGGTGCTGCAGCAAACGACATGCGTCCTGGCGCAGGGGGATGCAGAGGCGTCGTAGCCGGTATGGGCGATGGGGCAGTAGGAGCAGTGCGAGGTGGGGACGTTTTCATGCGCGCCTCGCCGCCCTCTTCGGGCTGGGAGGAAGAGGACGCGCATGCGGCGAATCCGGGAGACTGACTGCGCGCGCGCGACGTCGAGGGCGACTCGGTCACCGATACCGAATGGTCCAGGTCCTGATGTTGGTCGCGCGTACGTACCGTATGAGCATCGTAGGAACGAGATACAAGTGCACCTGCATCCGAGGCACCTTGGGCGAGAAACTGACCGTCGTCGCTCTTGTCCACGGACGGCTCGTTTGCGCTGGACACGCTCGATGTGAGGTCGGACGCGAATGTGGGCAAGGGCAGCGATAGAGAGTTGGATGTGTCGAGTATGGGTGCCTCTGCCTCTGGCGGAACAAGCGGCGCAGGTGCAGGTGCAGGGCCGGGCTCGTGGTCAGGCGCAGGGTCAGGCGCAGGACGCGCGGTGGGTTGGCTTACATGGGGGGGGCTCGGCAGGCCCGTCGCGTCGGAGAGAAGCGATGCATGCGGGCTCATGCCCGGGAGCGATAGCTGATCCGAGTCATCATAGAAGAGCTCGTGATCAATTCTATGCTCTATTCGTGACGATAGGTCTAGAGGAAAGTCCATAAAGTGATGCACTGGCCCAGCACGGGCGGACTAACACAACACGGCGGCGCCCACGCTCGACGCGCGAGGCGTACCGGCACGTGACTAGCACACCTGGGCGCTAGGCGAGCGACAAAGCGCGTCGACGGCTTGTCGATGCCTGTGGTCGAGTGGGGACCGCCAGTGCATGTGGCGCCGGACAAGCAAAGCGCGCCGGTACCACACGAGGACCATGCGATGCAGACGCCATCTGCGTCAGGGGACGTAGGCCCCATCGAAGGACAGGGTGCCGACCTGTCCGTCGCAGAGCCACCACCACCACCACCGGTGGCGGAGGGGAGCGAAGGCGCAGCAGCGGCGAGCCTATCCGCACCGACTCTGTCAGCGGAGCAGGACGCAGCCAAGTGGAATAGTTTGTTGGTATGGGCGCGTGAACAACGAGGTCCGCAATGGGACGCGAGTACGGGCATGTACGTATCGATTAGCTCACACGCAGATGGCAAGTGCCCCGCGAGTCTGCTCTATACTATGGGTATGCCTACGTTACGCTGACCACAGATTCCGTGCGCCGGACGACAGGGCGGGGGCTCGGTAGCAAAAAAAGTTTGCCCGCACCCCGAGTCGAACGAGGGATCTTCCCATGACGTAGTGGGGCTACAAGTGGGATGCGTTAACCACTGCGCCATACGGGCAAAACTGAGGGAATGGCTGACTTGGCCAGCTATAGCGTCGAGACCCGCGTGTTGACGCGAACCCACGCGCGTCGTTGGTTCGCTCGCTCGCTCTCTGCATGGTCGCTACCGAGGAGCCGTTGGGTCTCGAGGAGATCTGTGATAGGATCCATGCGCGGGCCTATACAAAAGACAGAGTGTCCTTGGATGGGCTGAGCGAAAAGAAAAAGCAGACGCTCACGACGGTGCTGCGCAGCCTGCTATCGGAACGCGAAGAGGAGGTGCTTGTGCGCGAGCAGCTACTCGCGCGGCACCGCACACTCGAGCACAAACTCGAGCAGTGTGAGCGGCATGCCGAAGATGAACAAAGAGGTACTGCGCATGCGGAAACGAAACTGCATGCTCTGCAGTCGCAGCTCAAGTACGTGACGCACACTCACCGCAGGCAAGCACAGTCGGCCCTGGTGGACGAACAGCGCCAGCACCGCACGACGCAGGAGCAGCTACAGCGCACGTCCCGACAACTACAGCAGGTCAAGCTCGCGGCGATGCAGCATCGAGCGGCCACGGAACGGCGCTCAGAGCGTCTCAAGGAACGCCTCGCCGCACTAACGCAGTCGCATCTCAAGGCATACACGCCCGACATTCGCATTGCGAGTCCTGCGTTTGTGGCGCGAGTGAGCGAGTCGGACGCAGGGTCTATGGAAGCGGCACAGCGAGCCGAGGCAGAAAAGCGTCAAGCGGCCCTACTGGAGACAACCTTGGCGCTCAAGCAACTGGCCGTCGATGCTATGGTCACATTGCACGAGGCCGACGTGCGTTTGCGCAAGATCCTCGCGGTAGAGCAGGTCCCCGAGCGCGGATCGCTACGCCGCTCACGCACGCGCGCGACACTGGGCGACCTCGACATGCATCAAGTGTTTCCGCCACTGCGCCCCCTCGTCACCAACGATACGGAAGACACACATCCCGCGCGGCGGCATTTGGCCGACCTCTCGGCGGCGCTGCAAACGCACGTCGCTGACCTGTCGCACTGGGCGGCATGGCAGCACGCGGCCGGCCGCGCGTCTGGCTTGGGGCCCGAGGAAAAGCGCCGCCGCAAAGAGCCGTAGTTAGGCCACCGCCGGGTCGTTCATAGATAGGAGGACGGCCTTGTACGTCTTTTGATGGTGCTTGCGCGCCTTTTCGTGGCGCTGGCCGCGATAAAAGCGCTGGATCCACTTGATGAACTGGAGCGTAGGTGCCATGAGATAGGACTCGAACACGAACGACGCCATCGTATTGAGCACGACGACCGCAAAGAGCTGCCAGTGGAAGAGTGGCGGAAAGTCCACGAGGCCCATGAGCTCGAAGAAAAAGCCTGAACGCATAAACAAAAAGTAGAGCGAGAGTAGGCTGAGCATCGATAGCGAGGCCACCAGCATAGGGTTGGTATACATCGGCTGGCGGAACGGCGGTCCCACACTAAACACGGCGGCCACCGTGAGGTACTGGAAGGAAGACACGAGGAACAAGGCCGAGTTTTCCGCATTGACCACGTTCAGCTCGTCTGGGTCCAAGGGCGGCGGCTCGTACCACGGCTGGCGCCGAGTAAGCCAAAAGGTTAGGACTTGGAACAGCGCGCAGATGACGACCTGGCCGACCATAGAGAGCAGCACCTTTTTCGACACGAGGTTCGCTGTCGGGCGCTTGGTGTGCAGCGTGGGATAGGGCCGCGTGCGGGCCATGGCCACGGCCACCGGCAGAATCATGAACAGGTCAATGTAGAGGAACTGGAAATCACCCAACGAGCTGGCCAAATTGTACAGAATGGTAATGCTGGTAAACTGGATCAAACTGTACAGCGCCATGTACTTGAAACAGCTAAAGCTCGTGACGAGCGCAGCACGCCCTTCCTTGATCACCTCAATGACGCACGAAATATCGGGGATCGTCGATGTGAATGGCGCAGCAACAGACGCCTCGGCCTCGGACAGCGAGATGCCCATGTCGGCCGCCTTGAGGGCACCACAGTCGTTGGCGCCGTCGCCACACATGCCGACCGTGTAGCCAAGCTCCTGCAGGCGGTTGACCAAATCGTGCTTCTCGTCGGGCGACATGCGCGCAAAAATGGCGCCCTTGATGAGCATGCGTCGCACCAACTCGATCGGCGCATAGTCGGTCATCCAACGGAACACATCGCCTGTGATGGCCAGCTCATAATCTTGCAGCTCGAGGGATAGCGGGTCAGAACGGAGTGGTTGGAGCGTGTCGGGGTGAAGCTGCACACCTTCGTCATCCGTGCTCGTCCAAGAGAGCATGGCATCGTTGGGCTGTGCAGGCGAGCCGCGCACAAACGTGGGGAGAAACACAGAGGTGGACGGGCCGAGAATCCCACACTCGCGCGCCACACTCACGGCCGTGCGCGGATTGTCACCCGTGACCATCTTGCACCCAATGTGCGCGTGACGCAGCGTGGCAATCGCTGGTGCCGAGCCCGGCTTGAGCTTGTTCTCAAACACCATGAGCCCGAGAAAGTGCAGGTCGCTCTCTGCCTCGGCACGTGCCATACGCTGGGCATCCACCCAGCCGAGGCCCTCGAGGCGCTTGCCCGCACACGCAATGACGCGGTAGCCATGCTGTGTGTAGTACGACAGCAGGTCGTCATAGTCGGCGGGCAGAGTGGCACGATCGCAAATGTCGGCGAGCGCTTCGGGCGCCCCTTTGACGAAAATGTCCATCGACGAAGAATGCAGCTGCTTGACAATCACACTCATTCGCCGCAGAGCCGAGACAAACTCAAACGTACGAATCACGCCCAGCTCGAGCAAGTGCTCAGACGCATGCTCCGCATCGAATGTGGGGCCGTCGCGCGGTCGCACCACGGTTTGCACCAAGGCCGGTGGACGCTCGCTCTGCGCAGCGTGCACAGCGTCGAGGCCTTCGCCCTCATCGATGCACCAGTTGGTGTATTCAAACATTTTTACATCCAATGGGTCGCCAATGACCTCGCCATCGACGACTTTGAGATTGTGGCACGTCGTGAGTGCATGCAGCAAGGGAAGCGCATCGGGTGCCACCGCAGGGATCTCGGCCACCGTCTGGTGAAGCTCGCTAAACTGCCCCGTGGTAGGTTCGACGGTACGAGCGCCCAGCACGTCGAGGCCGTCCTCGGTGAGCGTGCCCGTCTTGTCAAAGCACACGACATTCACCTTGCCACCCATATTCACGCGCGTGGGCGAAATACAAAAGACGCCACGCTGACGCAGTCGCGCGATGGCAAAGGCCGTGCCGATGCTCATGGTCGCCGGAAGCGCGGGTGGTACCACCACCGTGACCAAGTCGAGGACGCGGATGATCAACGTGCTCCACGCAATACCCAGCTGCAGGAACTTGACCGTGTTGAAGCATAGGCCAATCAGCGCAATACATCCCAGGAAGCCAATAAAGCGGAACGAGTCGCGGTAGAACTTGAAGCCCATGGGCTTGGGGAACAGCATGCCACGTACCAGCGCGCCCTTGGTCGTGTTAAAGCCCGTGCGGACCACCATGGCCTTGGCTACCCCCTCGTCCGTGCCAGTGCCGCCCAGCACAGGACGGATACGCACCACTTTTGTGCCGGCAAAGAGAAAGTGCTTGGCCAAGTGCGCCGCCAGGTCCGAGTGCGTCGTCGGCAACGTCTGTACGACGCGCTCGTCCAGTGGCTGCTTGCTGATCGGTACACTTTCACCTGTCAACATACTCTCGTTCACAATCGCATCGCCCGAGAGCAGCACACTATCGGCTGGAAGGGCCGTCAGGCTGGGCTCCGAGGCATCGTACACGTCACCCGGCACCAACTCGCTGCTGTCGGCCCACACCCATGCCCCATCGCGCAAGACGCGGACCGCACATACAAACCGGTTCATCTCGCGCATGCGTGCAATCGTCTTTTTCGTCTCGATCAACGTGGACAAGATACTGCCCACCGACATGGCTGCAATGCAAAAGGCATAGTAGTAATAGTCGTCCAAGCTCCATAGCACAATGGAGACAATTTGGAACATGTAAAAGGGATGCAAAATTTCGCCCACAAGCAGCTCGGCGGTGGATTTGCTCGCAATCTCAATCACATTCGGACCAAAGAACGTCTGGCGTTCGCGCTCCAAGTCGCTCCGGATGCCTTGCCGCATAGTCTGTGTCGATGTCCACGCCATGTCGCGCCAGTCCTGGATGGTGCGGAAGCGCCCGCTGGGTGGATGCAGCAGAAAGCGCCTATAGCGATAATCAAACATGCGCAAATCCACCAACGTCTCGGACTCTGGTTCGCTGGGC
Organism: Malassezia nana; assembly: GCA_029542845.1. Taxonomy (NCBI): domain Eukaryota; kingdom Fungi; phylum Basidiomycota; class Malasseziomycetes; order Malasseziales; family Malasseziaceae; genus Malassezia; species Malassezia nana. The sequence continues at coordinate 25,582 of CP119893.1, forward strand.
GCATCACTTGGCTCGTCCGGCATCACAGCTTGCGCATGCGTACACGGTGGGTCCCGCGAGCTGGGTGGGAACACCGAGTGCAGCGGCCGCGCAAACGGCACACACTGGAAGGACTCCTTCAATAAATCGCCATACTGGTTCTCCACCACCACAAACTCGGCGTCGGCAAACTCCGCAGGCTCCCATATATAGTGCATGCGCCAGCGCGGGAACCAAAGTGAAAGCAGACCTACCAGCCCCAACGTCAGCACACAGGCCACCAGGAAGGTCAAGTAGCGGCCCGGACGCGTCTTGTAGCCAGACACGCGGATGAGCGTATCCTCGTCAACCAGATAGATCTGTTGCTTTGTACGGCACGTTTTATCGAGCCATACGCTATACCTAGCCGGCTCTTCACCGCCGGCAGGGGCAGATGGCGCCTCGCCATTCTCCTCGAGCCACGCTTCAGAGAGTCCAGGGTAGTCACGTAGGTGCACAGGCTTGGGCTGCATCGCAGGGTCATCAAAGGGAGGTGCCATGCCCTCGTTGGCCGCGTCATTGCGTTCTTCCGCAAAAGGATCTGCATCGAAAAAGTTCGGCACAAAGTGAGGCGTCGGAGAGCCGCGCCGCGCACTGCTCCGGCTGGACCTATCACTTGCATCGTCCATAAAAGGATCATCCATCTCATCATCCACTGCACTCTCATCGAGCAGGTCCGAGGCCTCCTCACTCCAGTGTTGCTCTGCATCGTCGGGGGACAGTCGTGGCGCTGTGTCTTCGCCTACGTCGCCACGAAGGCCTGAGAAAAGAGAGCCGATCAACGAGGAAGAAGGGGGCGCGCCTTCCTGCGTGGCATGGGCCGTCCTGTGCGCCATGGTCCGAGGATACGCGCGCTTCCGATAGCTGATCACACTGGAAGGACGTGATCGACCAGACTCGTGCGTATGCGCGCTAGAGGGGGAAAGGTCGCGCGATGAGCGCCCGTACGACGAGGCACCTGGCATGTGTCTCCGAGACATGCGCGAGTGAGAGTAACGCCGCTTATTGCGCGAATACGACGAGAAACTTGGCCGGGCCATGTAATGATGCATGCTGCTCACTGAGCTGGGCACAAACTCTGCCGAGGGACCATCAAAGATGGTGTTGTGATCGTCATAGCTTCCGACCTGACTGTCCCGACGCTTGCGCATGCGTACCGGACCGGCATCCGCATCATCGCTTTGCTCGGCTTCGCGCAAATACACTTCGGCATCGTGCAGCTCGTTCTCGTCGAAGAACGAGGACGAAACAGACGAGGGTGCTAGCGAAACCTGCGCATCACTGTGCTTCCTGCCTATTTCCCTCGTAAAAGGCGCCTGATACTGCTCGTCCGCTAGCTCCATGGAGGGCTGGCGCTGCGTCCCCGGGGACGCACCCATCGTAGCGGCGATCCAACCGGCCCCGAAGTGCCACGTGAGAAGCCGCCTCCACTCCAGATTTAAAAATGGGCATTCATTCCTTATCTAATTAATGGAACCTAAGTAGTCGTCTCCCGAGCCACGCTCGTCGACTAACAACAACATACATTCATTCAAAAACAACTTTTACAGCTGCTTCTCCAGCGACTCCAGCTTCGAGCTGAAGACGTGGTTCGAAGGCTGCACAGCGCCCTTGGTCACAAACTTGTTCGCAAAGTCACTGTTCAGGAAGTCGCGCTGCTCGACCGTGAGGTCGTGCTCGTTGGCGCCCACCAGACCGATACTGCTCTGGTACACCTGGCGGAACTCCTCCGTCTTCTGCTGAGCGTCAAGTTGGGGGTTATAGGGCAGGTGACGCTTGAGCACAAAGCGCTCGTACATCGACAGGTGGCGAGGGTGGACAGCCACACCGTGGTAGTCCTCGCGGTTGCCGGCCATGACGTGCTCCCAGTAGCGCTCCTGTTCGCGCAGGTCGAGACCGGTCGTGTCGGGCAGGAAGATCAGGGTCACAAAGAGACCAGCAAGACCAAACCAGGTGACAATGTAGAACTTGGTCTGGTCCGACACGTAGTGGTAAATGATCGTAGGAAGCAGGGCACCGAGCTTACCGCAGGCAGCACCGATACCGTGGCAGGTAGCACGAATCGAGGCAGGAAACACCTCGGCAGCGACAAGGAAGGTCGTCGAGTTGTAACCAAACTGGTTCCAGAACGAGGAGAAGAAGAAGATGAACTGGAAGGCCTTAAGGTTACCAGGCGAAGAACGGAGCGTGTCGAACGAGAAGGCAGCACCACAGAACAGGGCAAAGGTAGCAGCGAACGAGATAAGCTGCATCCACTTGCGGCCGTAGAACTTGTGGTCGACCAGCAGCGCAGCCATGTAGTAACCAGGCATCTGCACACCGACGTTGATCAGGTTGTACAGCCAGCCGGTACCAAAGGTGCCGTTCGGACCCGTAATCAGCTTAATAAAGACACCCGAGAAAATCTTGTTACCGTAGAAGAAAAAGTCGTTGCAGAACCAGCCGATGGTAGTGGCAAGCAGACGGTGCCAGTAGTGGTGCATGGCGAGCTTCAGCGACTTGGCATCGTAACCCGAGGTGTTCAGACGGGTCTTGGCGTCACGCAGCGCATCATCACTGTGGTACGACAGCTTGTAGTAACGGTAGTAGGCCAGGTAGAGCGTCACAGCGGCAATAATACCGAACGACAGACGGAACGAGTACTGCGTAGCAGTGGGCTTGATCGGCGTCTTGAGGGTGTTGTTGAAGATCAGCACCAGGAGAATCAGGATCACCTGGTTGAAGAACTGACCCCAACCCTGCATCAAGAACGCGAGAAGCACGTTACGGCCACGGTGCATACGGTCATCCGACGAAGAAGTGAAGCGGTTGCTCTGGACCTCCATGGCACGAGTCGACGTCATGGGGTACTCGCCACCGACACCGAGACCGTAGATAAACAGAGACCAAGCGTAGCAAATAACCCAACCGTTCATGGTGATACCCCACATGCAGGTCAGCATGACCGAGCCGAGCGTCATCACCAGAGCGTCCTGAACCATACCAAACTTACGACCAACCCAGTCACCCTCGATACCAACGAGAATCTGACCACAGATGATACCGACAATCTCCAGGTAGTCAATGGCGTTGATCCATTCGGGGTCACAGATTTCGTTCGACTTCCAGCAGCGGTAAAAGGCACTCGAGTTGTCACCCGACGTAGGGCCGACGGGGTGGTCGGTGTTCTGGAAGAGGGGCTTCAGGTTACCGACCGAGAAGAGCGTGTAACCCTCGACAAACATACCCAGACCGTTGATCACGTAGCGACCAAAGTAGGCCTTGATGGGGCTCAACGGGTCCTCCTGGAACATGCGCCAGATCAAGCCAAGCTCACGGCGGGCCTCGGCGTTGCTCTGCTTGTTCACAAAGCTGATACGCTCACCGATAGGCAGGTCAGCCCAGTAGGTGCCGTTGGCGCTGTACGAGTCCGACGGGTAGATGATCTCGCGGAAAGCGCTCTCAGCCTCAGCCGGCACGCTGGCAGGGGCAGCACCCACTTGCTTCTCGGCCAGAAGGTCGACGTTCTCAGGGACGTAGCGGGAAGCGTCAGTCATGGTGTTCTCGGCAGGGAGCGTCTCAGGCTGTTCCTGGGCCGCGGCGTCCACAGCCTGGGCCTGGCGAAGACCCAGAGGCTCCGAGTTATGGTGGATGTACTGGTCAGCAAACTCTTGATTGGCAGCCGACATCTTGAAGGGGCAGCAGTCAAGAAGGGGTAAGACCGACTGGTAAAAGACGGTTAGCCCGGGAACGGCTGCTTTAGTAGCTGGACGCCTCCCCCTGCGGTTTTTCTTTCCAAGGTAGATTTCAGGGACATGAGAGCTCCGCAAGGGGGAGAGACGCAGCTAAAATGCTAACCTTTGGTGTATCGCAACATCTATGCTTGGCCTAGTGGGACCTATATCAGTGTGCACGTTGCGCACAGCTTCTCTACGAAACGGACTTTATGTCGTACGTGCGGAGTCCGGGTTTGGCAATCATTTTTTCTGGGCATGTGATTGGTGTACCATGCACACGTGTATGGATTACACATCCTTACTGGATAATAGGGTGATCCAAACATTCTGCACCGTAGCCTCCGCATAGAACTACGTGCATACATTCGGACAGCTTTGGCTCCAAAAAAAATATATCCGATATGCTCCTGAACGCCCATGAACACGTGGGACTGCATGCACGCGATTGGCTCCGCAGGACACGCCCGTCACCAGGCTGACTACGCGTGCACCCTCGACGAGTCGAACAGACGACATGCGACCGTCCCAGCTGGCGCATGGGTGGAGGCCGCGCACGCGGTCCTTCTTGTCGCCATGCACAGACCGGGGGGGGCTTCGACCGCGCGTCGCTACCCTACCCCCGAGCATGCGGGGTACAACGTAGCATGGTCGCCTTTTTTCCCTAATGAGCTGGCCGTAGCCAGTGCGGCCAACGTGCGTTGAGCATGCTGACCATAGTATGGCCTCGTGGGCAATGGACGCTTGTATGTGTTTGGTGGCACACCAGCACCGATGCGAATGTATGTCTTGTGCATTGACAGCAGGTACGATACCCAGGATGGGATCTTTGATGTCGCATGGTCCGAAGTGCATGAGAATCAGATCGTGTCCGCGAGCGGCGATGGCAGCATCAAACTGTGGGACATTTCACTGGATGTGCGTGGAGAGTCTGACACCAGGACCATCCGATCCGCAACTGGATGGAGCATAGCCGCGAGGTGTTTTCGGTGGACTGGAACAATATACAAAAAGACTTGTTTGCCAGTAGCAGCTGGGATGGCAGCGTGAAAATTTGGTCACCTGAACGGCCGACCTCGATCCAGACCCTCGGCGCGCACCAAGGATGCGTCTACAAGTCTGTATGGTCGCCGCATAACCCTACACTACTAGCGACCGCATGCGCTGATGGCTCCGTCCGCATATTTGATATGCGGAGTGGTGCAAGGCCAGTCATGAGCGTGCCTGTTGGTGGCGAAGTACTGGCACTAGACTGGAACAAGTACAGACCTATGACGTTGGCAACAGGCAGCACAGATCGTACCATAAAGGTCTATGAGGCTCGCGGCGCAGGGCCTCTTGCAGAGAAGTGCGTGCTAATCGGGCACCAGTACGCCGTACGAAATGTGGCGTGGTCGACGCACCAGTCCAATGTACTAGCCAGTGCAAGCTACGATATGACAGCGCGCGTGTGGAACGTGGACGACGCTACTGTGGCAGCTCATCTGCCAGTGGTGTCGACGCCGCGGCAAGTCTATACAGGTCACCGCGAGTTTGTCGTCGGGATCGCATGGTCGCTGTTTGAGCCAGGCATCCTGGCCACGACGTCGTGGGACAGAGAGACGCATGTATGGCCTGCCATGGTATAGAGTTAGTCTTTCGAAGCTGGCGTAGGCTCAGACGCATGCTCCGCCAAAACATCCGCCTCGGCGGCCTCATCCGCTGCGATTTCCTCCGCATACACTTCAGGGTGGCGGCGGAAGCAGTCCTGCATGAGCTTGAATTTGTCAACGCAATCAATGCCTTTCGGGTCGGCCTCAGAGAATACAAAGCAGCTGAACGCCGCTTTGAACTCTTCGCCACACGGTCCATCGGCCATGCCGCCCAAACACGGGCAGTCCCAGTTGATTTCGCCGGTACGCTCGTCGAACGCCGACTCTGCCTCTTCTTCGAGCGTCTCGGGATTTTCAGGCGCTTCCTCTGGCTCTGGTTCTGGCTCATCAGCATCAGTATCCACTTCTTTGGCCACCGGCCTAGTAATTACGAGCGTGGGACGCGGACGCAGGCGCTCCTCAATCGAGGGGCGCTCGTACGCAGACTGCAGTTGCACAGCCGGCGAGGCCGTTGCCACCGCCACAGCCAATGCCAAGCCAGCCGGCAAGGCTACGCGGCGCGCGGTACGTGCAGAGTTGATAGCATGCCGAGCAGCAGGGCGCACAGCAGAGTTCAGCATAGACGCAGTGCGAAAGAACATAGGTGGGGTGAAGGGGCGAAAGAATGAGAAAGGGGGGGAAATCCTCCACTTTGGTCAATTTTGGCGAGGCGCTGAGATGGACATGGTGCATCACTGTCACTGTAGGGCATCACCACCCTCCCATCAGGATGATAACAAAAACACCAACAAGACCCATATCCTTGTCCATGACACGAGAAGCGCAGCACGGCGCAGCGAGTTCGCCGAGTGGGTGAGCCACCCCTTGATCTCATCGATTCTTCCTCGAGAAAAAAAGGAACCTACTACATCCGCCTCGCACTCGCACTCCTGCTCCATGGTCGCGCACCTTGCCCTATACAAGCTCGTTCGGCGTGCGCCTACGCTCGCCTCCTACCTTGCACGTGTTGTACGTGTCGTGGAGGTGGGGTCGGGGGCTGACTCAGCGAGGCGCGCGTCGAGCCCGCCACGCTGCCATCGACCACCATGGTCGAGATCGAAGAAGTATATGCATCGAATCGGCGGATTGCCTCCAAGCTGCCATCGCAAACGGTAGCCGTGTTTGCAGGCGCCACTTCAGGCATTGGTCACGCAACGATGCTGACGTTCGCCAAGTATGCGAAAGCACCGCGTATTTATGTGGTGTGCCGAGACGAAGAGAAGGGCGAGGCCATGGTGACGGAGCTGCGGGAGATCAGGCCCGATGGTGAATATATTCCTGTGATTGCCGATCTTAGACTTATGAAGGAGGTCGATGTGGCGTGCAATCAGATTTGTGAATCCGAAAAAGCCATTCATCTACTCGTCCTCTCGCAGGGCTCGCTTGATCTGTTCTCCAAAACACCGGAAGGGTTGCGCACGATCTGGGCGCTCTCGTACTACTCACGAATGCGCATGATCGAGCGTCTCCTTCCCCTGCTGCGCGAGGCCGAGTCGCTGCGTCGCGTTGTTTACATTCTCGCCGGCACGAAGGAGGGACCCATCAACACGGCCGATCTAGGTGCCGTCAAAATGTTGCCGTGGAAAGCGCAAGGTCATATGAGCTCATGCATCACTCTCATGCTGGAGCTGTACCAAGAGCAGGCGCCCGAGGTCAGCTTTGTGCACAGTTTCCCGGGCTATGTCCCAACGAACCTGGCGCGCACGCTGCCCAAAGGCATGGGCGCTGTCAGCCGCATGTTTTCCATGAATGCTCGCAAGGTCTCATTGGAGGAGTCAGGCGAGCGGCATGTATTCCTCTCCACCTCGTCACGCTATGCGCCCCTGACGCTGGATGGCGTGCCAATGGGTCGCGGGGTGCCTGTCTCGGCAGGTCTGCGTGTAGCGCTCAGCTCACATGGCCGAGTGGGCGGTGGTGTATACACGGTGGACTCATTTGGCCTCGCGGGCGACTCGACCGTGCAAGCCGTGCTGGCCGAGGCACGCGAGCAGGGCCAGCCGGCGATGGTATGGGAGCTGCTTCGCGAAGACTTGGAGCGCACTTGCCGCTTGCCAGACCCTCTGCCGGAACCGCCAGAGCCAGTACCACAGCCCGCGCCCGAGGCGCTGCCGGCCGATGCGCAAATCCACTTGCCACAGCTCACGGCGCAAGGCATCTATCCTATGGTGGCGCCCGTGAAGCCGACGTATCCTACTATTGATCCAGTGCCACAGCCACCCCCCGAAGCACTGCCGGCTGGTGCACAGACCCATTTGCCACAGCTCACGGCGCAAGGCATCTATCCTATGGTGGAGCCTGTACAGCCAACGTTTCCTTCGATCAAACCTGTGCCCCAGCCGGCACCCGAGGCGTTGCCGGCCGATGCGCAGACCCACTTGCCACAGCTCACGGCGCAGGGCACCTATGCTAGGGTGGCACCCGTGGAACCAACCTATCCCTCGATCAAACCCATGCCCCAGCCGCCTCCCGAGGCGCTGCCGGCCGATGCGCAAACCCATTTGCCACAGCTCACGGCGCAGGGCATCTATCCTATGGTGGCACCCGTGCAGCCGACGCGTGAGCCGATTGCGACACCCGAGCCTGAGCCGGAGCCCGAAGAGAGCCATGCGTCTCAGGCGCCGCGGCGCTCCAAATTTCTCAGCGTGGTGCCCAAGGCATGGCGACGGCCCTCGATGGATGTGGCACGGGACATGGATGGCGATGAACCTAGCTCTCGGACATCGACACAGGTTCCTGAGCGTTTGAGTGAGGAGCCTGTGTCGTCTGCCGGCTCTTTGCGCCCCATGTCGTCGCGTACGTCGATGAGCTCAACGAGAAGCGAGCATCGCCGGTCCAAGCTTTTTAGCTGGGGTCCTTTCCGTTCAAAGAAACCCTCTGGCCTTGCGAATGAGCTGGACGATACGCCGACTCAAGAGACGGACGCACTTGTACCAACGGCACATGCACCGCTCCAGCCAGAGGACAGGCGTACTATGCTCGTGCCGGCCAATGACGTTATGCGCATGCAGGAGGCCCAAGCGCAGGCTCAAGCACAGGCACAGGCGCAATTACAGGCGCAGGCGCAAGCACGTGCCGAAGCTGAAGCACAGGCACAAGCACAGGCGCAGGCACAAGCACAGGCGCAAGCGCAGGCCGAGGCGCAAGCACGTGCGTACCAGGCTACCAAGACACAGGCCTCGTCGCTGCTCGCTGTCCCGCCGTCAGCCTCGACCGTGCCTGCTACCGCACCTGACCTCCACGAAGCAGAGGACTTTATTCCCTTTTACCTTGCGCCCCCTGCGCAACATGCCTGAGCCAGGCGTTTGTATAGATGATAGCGGTGGGAATACCCAATCTATGGGAGGGCCACAGTGCCTTCCACCCTGCTTTCGTCGGCAAAAGGATCTTCGTCATCCTCCAGGACATGTGTGGTAGGCGGCTCGTATGCCTGCATCACAATCGACTCGGGCGGCGCTTGCAAAGGGCGCTTGTGCGTCTCTTGTGCCGGGGCCTCTTGTGCCTCATGTACCGGCGCGTATGACCAGGCCGGCGCCTCTTCCGATGCTGGCGCGTTTGCAAGGCCGTAGCGTCCCCCGTAGCCAACATATGTGTCGATGAGCACATTCATCCAAAAGAACAGCAAAAATGCCGCGGACAAATCAATCATGGCCCACGTCGCAAAGTCAATGCCGTGGCTATCCGCCCAGCGCATCTCTTCATCTGTTGCACTCATAAAGAGAAAAGCGCCAGCCACTAGCAGGAACGGTGGCAGGTACTGGACCAGGTGCGTCGGGAACCATGCTCCACGCTCCGTCTCACCACTGGTACCGCTTGGCTGGTCATGTAACACGAAGCAGATCTCGACGATGCGGCACACGCCGCCAGCCATGAGGGCATACCCGAACATGGCATGAATATGCGTGGAAATTGCGAGTACCTGGCTATGCACGCTCATTCCCCAGCCTGTGAGAAAGATGATCGTGGCCGGCACAATAGAACGGCGGCCATGGCGGCTGAGCCATACGCCCAACGCACCACCTGTCCACCATAGGACACCCATAAGTGTGTGTTGCAGATCCTTGTGCGTCCACGGCCCGCCCTGGTGCTCGGTAAACGTGTTGATAATTCCCCACAGCAAAATGACCCACGAGTCCAGATACTCTTGGGCCCATCCTCGGCGGCGCAGCCATTCTACAGCGCACTTCATCATGATGAGCAGGATAACCGCATAGGCAGCAAACGCCGACCCCATGATATAGTGCGCGAGGCACTGCCCGAGATGCCCGCCGTTGCACCACGACTGCAGCGTGGCAACGCCAAACACCATTTGCGTCCACCCTAGCACCGGAAACGCGCGACCCAGTACGCCATGTATTCCTAGCACAATTGGACGCACGGTGCGCTCGCGCGACCATGTGAGGTGCAGCTTCAAGTACACGCCACACGCCAGTTGCGTGAGTAGCGCCACGAAGAGCACCGATGCAAACGTGCCATGCACCGTATGCCGAAACTGGCGTCCGCCGTGGTGCTGACCAAATAGATAGGCTAGAAGCGATAAAAATATCGCCGCCGCTGAGAGTGGCGCATGAAGTCTGTGCCGCACAAGGCCCAGTACCATGGCCAAGGGAAAGAGCACGGCCCATGCCGTGGTCTCCAGACCAATATGCAGCCACAGACGCGCGTCGACAGGCGCCTTTGCGGCCTCGGCCGTCGGCGCATGAGCATGATCACCATGTGCGCTCGCGCAACATACCAAGACTACAGCGACGAGGAGGCTGCGCAGCAGCGGCGGCGCCCGCGGTCGTCGCAGCATTCAGGCGGGTGGTGTTCCTTGTGGAGAAGTGCACGTGCTACGAAGGCGAGGCACTATACGACATGGTCACCGAGGGCCCTGGCGCGCCGAGCGTGGCGGGCGGCACGGACGACGATAGGTGTTGGGATGGTGTGCGCCGCACCTCACCGGAAGCACTGCGATTCGGACGACGCGATATGAGCCAGCTAGGCATCCAGCCCCGCTGGGAGCGCGGTCCCTCTGCGATGCAGTACGACCAAAAGTTGTAGCGCTTGAATACGCGCAGCGGCTCGTTGGCCGAGATGGAGAACGCGTGGTCCTTGGAAGCAAATTCAATAAGCGCAAGGGCAGCCGTGCCTTGGCTTACCACGACGTCCACCGGGATCGGCGCTTCGATCATGTGCGCGAGCCACGCCGTATCCGACAAGCTCAACGGCGCATCCACCAGCAGAGCTAGGGGGCGCTTGATCTCGAGTAGGCACCCCGCCGGCACCCAGCCGGTCCAGATCTCCGGCGCAGCGTCCTTGTTCGTTAGATACACGTCGCCGCGGCCGTCGGCGGCCGAATCGCGGCGTAGGGCCCACCACCCTTTGGCTTTCGACAGCACAACAAACGTGTCGCCTGCCTGTACATCAAATTCGTCGTCGCGGTCTGACTCGTAGGGGTATATGGCGACCGCATACGACACAGGCTCCTGCGGCAGCGTGGTCATCGGGCCGTGCACGCGTGTATCGGACGGCAGCGGGCCACGTAGCGCCTCGAACGCATGCACCGTGAGCAGACCCGTCGCCTCCGCCGTGGCCATGCGAGCAGCATGCTGGTGCAGCGCCTCGTGTTTAGGGGGGGCATGCGCTCCGCTGTGCCACTTAGCGGCGAGCTTGCGCTGGGCAATCGTCCAGGGCGAATCGAGCTCCGAGACAGGACGCAGTTGCAGGCTCGTGTCGGGCATACTCTCGCGCACGCGGTACAATACAACAAGAGGTCGCTCATCGTACGAGATGCAACGCTCCGTCGACCCGTATGTCGCAAACAATACATAGTCGCGCCAGTCATCGCGTATCTGGTACAACTGAAACACGGCGGGCAACAAAGCAACGCATGTGCCGTCGGGGGTCACGGACGGATCTAGTTTTCCTCGGGGGCTGGGGTGCGCCATGCCGCGGCGCTGGAGCAGTGCCACTAGTGCATCGCACAAGGGGGCCATTTGCGTGGCACTCGTCGAGGAAAGTGCGCGCTGCATCTGCGGAGAGATGTCTGGTGCCAGAACAGGCGACGCACCAGGCTGGTACCAACCCTCGAGCGTGATAGGCGGCGCGGCCCGCCGACTCTGGCTCGTCCCATGGTCGAACGGCGCATGCACGGCATCCGTGTGCCCCGTCACACGCGCTAGCGCAAACAAATCATCGTGCAAAAGGGCCATCGTTGCGCTCAGCTGCGCAACGCGCGCCTCGAGCCACTGAATGCGCTGGTCCCGCGCATACACATGCTGCAAGGATGTATCGTCCTCCGTGTCGATGCCTGCGTGTTAGCGGCGCACACGTACCAGGCGGTACCCAATCTCCCTTCTCGATAGGTATGCCGTACAATTCTTTGAGGTGGAAAATATCGTTGAGCAGCGCTCGACGATGGCCCAGCGATGTCACTCCCAAATCCCGCAGACTCGCCTCGTCCATCACCAAAAGTGCCTCTCCATCAATGTCGTTCTCCACAAAACTGCCCACATATTGTTCCAGACCCAGTTTTTTAAGCCAGTCGCTCACGCCAGCTGACGTCCACTGACGCACACTGCCTGCCGAGACCATCGCGCAGGGCCGTCGTGGTGCAAAGCAGCACGTAGTCCATTTCTCGGCGTCCAGCTTCCATGCGTGGAGGCAGCCTAGTAGGTCCCGTGGCATGTCTTCGCGACAGGCACGCAGGGCACAGCCAGCCGCCCACGTCCCCAACGCGTAGCGTGTCGTTGTCCGCTCATGCCAGAGGACGCGGCCGCCGTCGCCGCGGCTGCGCACGGCAGCGGCGCCGACACTCAAAGCCATACAGACAAGCAGCAAGACACTGGCATAGTATCGGCGCGCGTCCATGCCATCGCCAAGCTCCGCCGTGCGGCGTCGGCGCGGGAGGTGCGGCACGCCGTGCCACGCTCGTCCCCCGCCACTGTGGGCCTAGTAGAGGCGGCACCCAACACGGAGACTAGCCCTAAAAATTCAAGCGATGCACCGCCCACCCCCGCCTTGCCGCCAGCGCCAACCGAGGGGCCCGCTGTGCTACTTCCCTCGCCTCTCCCTTCGCTCGAACAGCTGCGGCAACGCATTTTACGCGAGCGTAAGCCGACCGGTCTCTCGCGCTCTGCGAGTACGAGTGCAACGAGTCAAGTGGCACGCGCCTATACCTTGCAAAAACTTCTCGGCTCCACCACACCACTGCCTTACCATGACATGTTCGCCTTTGTGCGCAGCGTGAACCAGGCGAGCTCTTCGAATGATGCCGCTTCGCCGCCCACCAGTCCGTGCCGTGCGCCACCGACTATTGAGGCGGACAGTCCAACGCAAAATTCCCAGCGCGCGACGCTCCTGCGCAGCGTCTCGGCGCGCGATGGGGTGCGGGCCCGCATGGTCCGCCGCCTGGGCCGCCATGACACCTCTGATACCCCGCCGCGTGCTACGATGAGCGCAGCGTCACGGGCCAACGCCTCTTCCTTCTCGGACGACAGCAGCTCGGCCACGGCGCACGAGTCGACGGGATCGTCGGGCTGGCGCGTGAGCTTGTACAATTACGACGCGAGTGTATCGCCCCACCAAACCTCGATCGGCACGGCAGCGCCCAGTCGATCTGGTACAGCGACACCGCGCGAGTCGGTTCTTTCCTCGGCCCCGGCTACGCCTCACCGTACCTCGCTCGAGCTGACCCAGTCGTCGAGGTTAGCCCAACGCGAGTCCTCTCCATCGCCCCGTGCTGCGCCCGTACTGCACGAAGCTCACATGGCCATGGACTGGCGTACAACCGAGCGCGGTGGGTTGGCGTCTCCCCCGCTCTACCAACCTAGCCCTGGTCCGCCCTCGACGGCCCGACTGGCTGATTCGTCGCTGGACGGTGTGCGCGCTGCTTCGTCCCCTGTACGGCACCAAAAGCCACTCCCACGTTTACCGCCTAGCAGCGGGGGTGTACGGCCACTGCGTGACTCGGTGTCGGGCGACACACTGCCGCTGGCCCGACGCCCCCAAGCGCCGCCCCTTCCTTTGCCCCACATGCTGCCCTCGATGCTGGCGCGCTCAGCCTCTGTGGGCGGCGGATCCCACATGTCGGGTGACGAAGATGAGCGCAAAGAGGCACGCGTTGCGCGTCTGTGGGGTTCGCTGCGACGCAAAACGTCGATGCGGTCCTTGCGGCGGCCTACGGGCCCGGCCAGCACCGGCAGTGGCCACTCGGCACGCGCATGGGTGGCGCTGTTGACCCAGACGGCCGAAGCATCCTTGTCCGACCCGGTGGTTACGCTGCCTGTGACGCCGGCCATGCTGATGCAGTGGAACCAAACGCTCGTGCGCCCGGTGCGCCACTTGCTCTCTCATTTCCCTGCGAGCGTGCCACACGATGTGTCACTTGATCCGCCGCGTCGCCTGGTCTCTGTGCTCCCTCTTTTGCAAGCGGCCGGCGACGAGTACGTCAAGCTACGGTACGCTTTTCTGTTCCAGGACGTACTCGTGTTGGCGAGGCCACCGCTGGTCGTGCAAGGCGACGAGTCGATCCCCGACGTGATGCTACGCAAGCTCAGCCATGTGCCCGCTCTGAGTGAAGCGTGTTTGCCGTTCGCTGTTTTGGACCTCGCGCAAGTGCGCGTCGAGCGGTGTGGCGAACCGAGCGAGGGTGAACTGAGTGCGCTGTGGGCCCCTCATCTGCCCACGCTCACGACGCATTTAAACGCCACGCTCGAGAAGCTTGTGCGCGAAACAGGCCTGGTGCGCGACGAGTCGGACGCGGCGGCGTACGCGGCGGCTCAAGCGCGCCTGCTGTATGCATGCGAACCGCTCGATCGGCGTGCGCTGTGGCAATTTCTCCAAACGCATCCGCGGGTACTTGCACCATTTGTGGCGCAGTACCGCATGCGAGGCGTGCCGCTCGACGTGGCATTGCGACACCTCCTCCTCGATATACCCCGCCCCGAAACGGCCGCATCGATGGAGGCGCTGCTCCTTGCATTTGCGGTGCACTGGCACGCCAGCAACGTGCGCGAGTGGCCCGCCCACACCCTCGAGTCGGTCACGGACCTGACATGGGCCCTGGTAGCACTCCACGATGCGCTGCATGAGCCATCCGGTCATTGGGCCGCGTACGATCCGAACCTATCGCTCAACGACTTTGTGGTGGGCTTCCGTGCGCATGGCGCTGCCCAGGCCGTCTCGGACCGCGAGCTGGGCGAGATGTACCTGTCGCTGCGCACGTCGCCGCTCGCGTCGGGCGGTGCGGAGTGTGCGCGGACGATCTCGATCGACGCTCACGCATGGCACGCACTTGGCGCGCTTGGCGTGCCCAGTGCTCCTGTACGTGTGCGCATTGATGCGCCGGATCCCGACTTGCAGGTGCGCCTGCTTGGCGTAGGCCTTTTGGCCGACCCTCCTGTCCTTTCGTTTGCGCACTCGGCGCACGCCCAATTCACCCTATGCGCGGCAACACCTGGCCCCCACGACCTCGTGTTCGTGCGCCTGGGGCGTCATGCATCGTTGTATGGCGGCCATGCGCCGGCGCCGGGCATGGCAGCACTACCCCGCTCTCTGCAAGTGCGGGTGGGGCGAGCTGCGCCCGCCTCCCGCACCACTCTCTCGCTGGTGCCGCTATCGCCTGGCGCTGGCCCTTCGCACACATTCTACCTCACCGATGCGCCCTCGGCGCAGCGCATCACGTCGCTGCTGCAGTCGACCGTCGATGCCGCCCACGCTCATGCACGACGCTTGGCGCCCAGCGAATGGGACGTACGTGCGCTGTGTAGGCTTGTCCTGGAAGCCTCGCTGTTACCCTCCGACGAGGCTACACTAGCGCGCCGTACAACGCCGACCACCACGGGCCAAGCCCTCGTGCAAACCACACGCGATAACAGTCTACTTATGCATGTGCTGCGGCATGCGGCGTAGCATCGATGCGCTCAAAAACGCCGACGGCCGGCGCCGGCAACTCGCGCAAGACACCACGCTCGCTCCAAAAGCGCAAGGCGGCCGTGGCACTCTCGCGCTCGAGGCCGAGCGCGGCTTCCACATTTTCGGCCGTCACCTCTGCCTCGCCGAGACCCGCGACGAGCTCGACTACAGCCGCTTGCAGTGGTGCGACGCGCGCCTCGATGCGGCGCCCATCGTCCATTTCAATGCTCACGTCCACCGTGCCGACATGGGGCAGCCAACGCACGCGCTTGGTGGGGTGGCCCCGCGCAAAGAATGCAGCGTACGCATCCAGCGCCTCGGCGAGGCGTCGCGGTAGGGTATAGGTACGCGTATCAATGTCTGGCCAAAATTGGCGCGATAGCACCAGCGGATGCACCGCTTGTGCATCGGGACCAAGGTCTGCCGCGTCGCGGTGAAAGCGCTCGTCCAGCGCTTGCGAGGCAGCCACATCCGCGAGCATGACGTCACAATGGTGCAGACTACTCGTGCCCAATCGTTGCTTGAAAATAGCATTGTTGCGCTGCACACGCCTCGTGTCATAGTCGATCGTATGCACAAGCTGCTGAGCCGTGTGCCGCTCCAGCGCTTGCAGGAACCCGGCGCGGTCGTCAAAGATGGAGACAAGCAAGCCAATGACATCTCGCGAGCGCATCTGGCTGTACGCAGGTCCTGCGTCCACCGGGCGCGGCTCCCACGCTGGATCGTCCCAATAGTCGGGCCGCGAGTACTGCTCGTCCGCGGCGTCGGCGTCCGGTGCAAGGTCCTCGTTGGTATCGGATAGCGTGCCTTGCTCCAGCTCAATGCGCAGCAACTGAAAGGCGGGGTCATCGCCGAGCAGCGCGTGTACCACTGCCTGAATCGTGTCGGAGCGCGTACGCAGGTAGCTCTGGACAGGCGGCAGCACTTGCGAGAGGACCACACCTGTCGAGTCGACAAGTCGTAGCGCATACACAATGTTCACATAGTACACCAGGATCGTGTGCGTATCGACGCCGGGGTGCAGCAGGCGGGCATGCAAGGCCTGGGCCAACGCTTGCACGAGCTTGGCGCGCTCGCCCGTCTGATCGAGCCACACGACCAAATCTTCCATCGCTGCCTGGCTCCGAGGGTATTCACGTACGAGCTCGTACAGCTGCTGCAAGCGCGCAGCACCGATGGCCTGCGCTAGCGAGTACTCGAGGCGCAAGTAGAGCGATGCATGCTCGCTCGGCACAGCGCTCTCGTCGGGCGCATGCGACAGGCTCACGTCCCATACCTCGGCCACGGCATTGCCCGTCCCCAGCGCCGGGTGCGCAGGGCGCGCCTCGAGCACAGCGGTGAGCGCGGGGAGAAGCTCATCGCGCAGGAGCGCCTGCAGCGCAGGATACGTGGCCATACTGTGGCCACTGGATCCTATAGCGCGCGCCGCCGCCTCGTGCAGTACCTCTGTCGCCGCTTGCATCAGCGCACTCTGGACGAGCGCATCCAGACCGAGGGCGCGCAACTGTGCGACCACTTGGACGGCGCTTGCGTCCCATGGCCCGAGGAGAGCGGGCGATGGTCCCGATAGTACGCCCGCCAAGTACGTTCGAATGGCCTCCATCATGCCGGGGCGCAGCGCGGCGGCCAAAAGCGTGCGGCACTGTCCTAGGAACGCCTTGGAGTCCTCGTCTCGTGTGCACAGCTCGGACCATAGCGCATGGCGCGAGGCCACCCACTCAAAACACGTATGAGCAGCCTCAGGTAGCGAGTCCGATGCGCCGTCTGCCAGAGGCGCAAACGCGTCGCAGCAGAGCGCATAGTACGCGTCGGCGCTCGTGTCCAGAAACCACGTCGCCACATCGCTACAGGCGTGCAAAGCTTCTTGCGTATCGGTTGCCAGCCGCGCATCAGGCGACCACGGCGCGCTCGCATCGTACGCGCGCGTCACCACGTCCCAGGCCGCCTCTGGGGCCGCGGAGCACGCGTGCAGCGCCGCGTCCCACGCGGCGTCCATGGTCGTCGCCACGAACCAGATCTGACTAAGCCGTGTCGCGCGTCGCGCTCCGTGCGCCTCTTTGAGCCGTGCCCGCACGCCGTTCGAGCGATCCATGCCGATTCGCGTGATCCTCGCAGGGTTGCTGTTATGCGCCTTTGGCGCACTGACAGCCATATCGTTCACACATGTGGTGCGCTCGCGGTCCAAGTGTTTTCATATGGGCGTGCTGCTTACATCGGGCCTGGGCAGCGCCTCGATGCTCGTGCCCAACGAGGACAAGGATTGGTTGTACCTGGCGCGCATCCTCTTTACTTTCACTCATATTGCTTGTGCTGCCATTTTGCAGCGGATCATTTATCGCTGGTTCCGCATTCTCCAACATCATTCCACGCAAGAAATCTTCCTCGCCACGCTCTGTGGCCACTTTCAAACATGGAATATGTTCCTCCTCTCAGGTCTCGCGCTCCTCACCGCCTACGGCTCATCATGCATACTCACTTCCATCCTTCTCATGCTCAACTTTCTTACGTGCGCGGCTTGGCTCGACGGAAGCCTGTTTGCGCGGCGCGAGTCGGCCAGCCTCCCACGTAGCGTAGGCTACAAGCCTACGGCCGACGCGGTACGGCCGATAGACGTGTCACTCTTTCACATGCGCTGGGACTTGCATTCACTACATGTACCATACGACGGCTCACGTATTCTCCTGGGCAAAATGACCCAGTCCCTGGTCGTGGCATCGGTGCTGCTCTGTGCCTCGTCGGCTGCTCACCTCACCCTTTATGTGATTTGCTTACGCTACACCAAGCTATGTGACCTAGATTTTGAGTATATTGGATTTTTCCTATGTCATACCATCGGCACGTTGCCGTTCCTCGCTATGCTGACCACCCCGGGGTTCCTGTCGCGCTTTGACGCGTCCAGGTAGAAAGAACATAGGCGGCTGCCGTGCGGCCATCTTACATAATACGGCGCCCGCGTTCGCCAGGTTCGCCGGGCACCATGAGGGTGCTTGTCACCGGGGCCACAGGCCTGCTGGGCCGCGCAGTCATGCAGGCCTGCGCCAAGGCAGGGCATGAGGTCACTGGTACTGCGTTTACGCGTGCGCATGAGCCGTTGCTTCACGTCGATCTGACCGACGAGGCGGCCGTGCAGGCCCTCTTGGAGCGTGTGCGGCCCGAGGTCGTGCTGCATTTGGCCGCCGAACGCCGTCCAGATCGCGTAGAGCGCGATCCTGCGGCAGCGCACGCACTCAACGTGGACGCACCTGGATGGATCGCTCGTGCGTGTGCGACGCTGGAGCCGCCCGCCTTCTTGGTGCACGTGTCGACAGACTATGTGTTTGATGGCCGAGCACCGCCCTACCATACCGCGTCCGAGCCGCACCCCCTGAATGCATATGGCCGCAGCAAGCATATGTCGGAGCAGGCCGTCCAGACGCATGCCAAGTCAGGGTACGCGACGAGTGTGCGCATTCCTGTCCTGTACGGTGAATGCGAGACGCCCTCCGAGTCGGCGGTGAATGTCCTTCTCGAAGCTATTCAGAACCATTCGCAGCGCATACCGATGGATGCATATGGTGTACGATATCCTACCTATGTCGGCAATGTTGCCCGCGTCCTCTTGGATGTGGCGTCCACGGCCCTCGCGCGGTCCGGGATGCCAACGACGCTGCATTTTGCAGCACGTGAGGCCATGACCAAGTATGACATGTGCCTCGTTCTCTCGCGTCTGTGGAATGAGGCATGTGGCGCCCGCCTCTCGTCCACCGATCATTTGGATCCGCAGTTTGAGGCGGATCCTCACGCGGCCACGCAGCGGCCAGGTCACTGCAAGTTGGATTTGTCCGAGACAGAGGCACTGGGTATTGATATCTCGTGTGTGCCATTTGACGAGTGGTGGCTCGCGTACCTCAAGCGCCTGGGGCCACCTAAGCAAGTGTCCAAGGCGGACGAGGCAGACGTGAGCGAGACACGAGCCACGGACGAAGCGAACCAAGAGGAAGCAGGGGTAAAAGAAGCGGACCAAATGGAAGCAGAGACAAAAGAGGCCGAGGCCACAGACGCCCATGCCACCCAAGCAGAAACGGCTAAAGCAGAGACCGCCCCACCGACTGCTTCCCCCTCGGTCGAGGTGGACCCGTCGTCCCCTGCGGACGAGGTGCGCTATGGAATACCGAGCCCTCCTGCTACGTCCCCCCCTTTATCCTTTTCCGTTCGTGTGGGCGATCCACAGCGCGTAGGCGATCCAGTGACGGGGCATGTGGTGTATGCGGTGCGCGTATCCACCAATGCGCCCTGGTTCTCGCGCCCTGAGCTCTCTGTATTGCGGCGCTACAGCGACTTTCGCTGGCTGCATGCAGCGCTCGTCAGCAACTGTCCTGGCGTGATCGTGCCGCCCATTCCAGAAAAGGTCAAGATTGGCCGCTTTGCGCCTGACCTCATCGAGTTTCGGCGGTGTGCGCTCGAGCGCGCGTTGCAGCAGATGCTCGAGCATGAACGACTGCAAAAAGACGAGGATCTCAAGCTGTTCCTCGAGAGTCCGCGACTGGCTGCTGACATTCATGCGCGCGACTTGGTCAAGGGACCTGTTATTACGCCCGATCACAAGGCCCTCTTTGGCTGGCGTCAAGCGTTGCAGCCGCGATTTCACGACCCCGATGACTGGTTCCACCAACAGCTCGAATACCTGACGCCTTTTGAGACGCGCATCAAAGAAATCGTGGCAGCTGTTTCCTCTTTAGCGCAACAGCGCAAGGCGCTCGCAGCCGCACAGGAACAGCTGTACGAGGCGCTGGTCAGTATATCCAGCAGTGGCCTATCGCGCAGCGTCTCAACGTGCTTTGCAGCGCTGGCCGAGGCCAAGAAACGCTCGTCCGAGGCTTCGGCGCGCCTCGCGCACCACGAGGCTCACGTTCTTGGCCTCGTGCTATACGAGCAGGAACGTTTGGTCGGCAGTGTACGCAAGGCCTTTGAGCAGCGCCAAGACGTGTGGCACGCTTGGCAAAAAGCTGAGGACGAGCTCCAAAAGCTGCGCGCGCGCCATGCCAAGCGCCCGACACAGCATACTGACAGCCAGCTCCACGCTCTCACACAGGCTGAGCTGGCGAGTGCGGCGCTTCGCACGCGCTTTGAAGAGGTGTCGCGCCTGTGCAAGAGCGAAATTCAACGCTTTGATCAAAATAAAGTCGTTCAAATTCGCCAGGCGTTCGAGGCGTACGTGCGCCACTTTTATTCGCTCCAGGCCGAGGCTGCCGACGAATGGATGCACTGTGAACGCGTGGTGCTTCGCCAGGCTCCCCGCTCCCACTCAGGTACGTTGCATCGCAGGACGTCCAAAGGATGATGTTCTTTTTGCACATATGTTAGACTGCCGATCAGTATGACGGATACATTGGGTCTGATGGACGTCCTGGCATAGTAAGAGCGACTCACACACAGCCCCTTCTGTACCATAGCATGTACACTATACATCTACGGGGCGAATGGCCACGAGCGTGTCATTCAGCAGGCGGCACAAAATGTCATTCCGTAGCGACGTTTCGACGAGGACCTCTTCCACACTGGCCACCGCCTCCATGATGCGAACGGCTGCGCGGGCGCTGCGCGTTTCATAGTCCGACGAAACGTCCGCTTGCGTCTGCGAGTCATCCGCGAGGGCAGCCATGGGAAAGCCAAATTGTTCGTCGCGCTCCGCCGGGGCACGGGCCGCTGCCACCGCACCGCCATACGTGTAAGCAGGACACCCAAACCCTTCGCGCTGCAGGATCGCATGCGCAGCGCGCGTCATGTACCGCAGCACCAGCAGTGAAAGGAACGCAACGCCACAGGGCGAGGGCGGCTGACCCGCTACGAGTGTCGGCACCGAGGGCGTGCGTTCCACATCAAAGGCCAGGATGCCAGGGTAGTCTTGCGTACCGCTGGCCTTGGCCGCACTCGCGGCCCGTGGCACGCTCGGCTCTGCCTCGGGTGGCAGGTGCGTCAGCACATGTTGCAGCAGCTGCGCACGCTGCGTTTCCTTGTCGCTGGCGGGCGCCACAAAGGTACAGCCAAGACATCGGCAGACGCCGTCGTTGGTCAGCGATACATGCTGCACCAAGTGCTCACGCACGGCTGCCCAACTGGGTGCCTGAGGACTGGGACATCCCACCCATGGGCACATGGGCAGCGCCGTGGGGCGGATCCGAGGTACAATGCCACGAATCACAAAGCGAGGCTGCGCCCCTGGCGCCCCGGGAATCACCATCGCTGCGGCCCCCGGGAAGGCTTGTGACACGTTACGGATCAGGTTGGCCGCGGGCTGGAGCGGCGCACCACCTTGGTTCGCTGTAGGTGTGAACTGGTCCCGGTATGTGATCCAAAACTCCATTTGCGTGACCTCGCCTTGGGGGTCGTACTCGAACAGTGTTTTCATCCATTCCAATCCACGCTCGGGCTCATTGAGCCGCTCCAGGCGCGCCTGCACATCGGGCGCCAGCTGCTTGTAGCGCGCGCGCTCGGCGGGCGTCATCTTTTCTCGACGCTCAAACTCGCGTCGCTGCCGTGCGCGCGTCACACTCGGGACATGGGGGGCCCACCAGGCGCCTTGATTCGCCGTCAAATCTGTGTCGCGTTCCCAGACCGATTTGCCCAGCGCCAAATTTCGTGCGAGGAAGCGCACAATGGCCTGGGTCGGCGATGCCTCGTGACCGCGAGGGTCATACACGCCTTCATCCAGGGTTGTCAGTACACCCAGCAGCAAGGCATTGTCGCCAATCATCACGAGCTGGTATAGTAGATCCAACACAGCCTCGAGCAGCTCGGGATCCTGGGTGAGTGGCAGCAGGGAAAGACACCGTGTTATGAGTTGCAAGTGCGTGGGTTGCAGATTCAGATCCAGCTCGGAGAGCACTGGCGCATTGGCCGTGTTGGACGCAAAGGCACGCAAACACCGCAGCGAGCCTAGCAAGAGCGCCCGGTCCTGTGTATGATGCGCCACGTCGTACAGTCTCGCAAAGATTTCGTCCTCCACAAACCGGGGGGGCGCAGGGGTATGGTGTAGTACAAAGCGCTGGCGCGCCCAGTCACTGAGGACAAGATGGGGTGCGAGGCACTCGAGTACTTCGAGCATATTGATGCACAGGTCATGGTACTCGTGCACGTCTTCCAATACGAGTCCTTGATGGATGATATCCAGCACCATGGGCACTTGCGCGAGACTTGCCACATTGGCGCTAGAGAGCGCCAGATTGCGCAAAATCAGCGTAGCCTCTGCGGCCCGCCGCAAGAGTGCTGCATCCCGCGCGTAGCGGGCGGGTTGGAAGGGAGCATCGGCCGGCACGACCGGCGGTGCGCTGCGTCGAGCTAGGGCCACGCTGGTCGCTGCGATCCCCACAACCTGGTCTTCTAGACCAAAGCCCTGGTCAATAAGCATACCATTCATATGGAGACCCGCCTGCATCAAGTCCCACTGCGGGCGGGGCAGGCCATGCGCCGCAAAGCACAGGCGTCGTACAAACTCGGCGAGCGCATCGCATAGGCCAGGAAATTCGCTTACGACAAACTTGTCGCCCAACTGAAATGTGTAAGCAGCCAACTTTTGGAGTGCCCAGTCGACCTGGGATGCAATGCCGGATCGCAACGATAGGAACAAACGGTTGGTCGGCCCCGGCGTCAAGTAGGGGTCTGATGTCAAACGATGGACCTACCTTCTTGGGTCGCAGCAGCAGCATGTAGCTCTGGCCTCATCGGAGAGAGACCAGCAGCGCGCGTCCCTAGCGCCTGTACTCGCGACACATCGTACGCTGTAGCCATGCCAGGCAGGCGGTGGTCGCGGTCCTGAGCGTTGAGGGCAACGCGGCGCGTGCCGTGACGAATGCCACGTGGCATATGCAGAAGGGCTGACTATGCAGTGGGAGGGCCGACGCGATGCGTCGGCAGGCTACGGGTGCGGCGCTGTAGCACGCTTTTCAGTTCGCTGACCATCTCTAGCGGTGGCAGGTCGTCTGTTTTGGCGTTAGAGGCATCTCTCTCTTGTTTCCTGAGTGAAATTCGCTCCGCTCGTGAAAGCGTCGAGCGCGTTCGGGGAAGCACTGCGCGTGGCTCACACTCAAACACTTCTTCCGAATCGGGGGGCGGCAGGCTCGCGGGCGTCGACGAGGCAAGCAGTATATCGTCCAGCATTTCACAGTTTTCTGTGCCACTTAGGAACTCGGTCTCCTCCTTCGCCTGCCAGAGCGCCCGAACCTTGGTGGGGGAGGGCGGCGATGTCGTAGGGGGCGCATAAGGTAGGGGTGTGAAAGGCGCAGAGGGTGGAGACGGCGTAGCGAGGCGGCGCATGCCTGCCTCCCACTCAGCCGAGAGCGCGAGAAGCTCCTCTTTCATGCTTTCAAACATGGCGGGCGCCGCGTCAGGATCTGTGGCAGTCATCGGAGGCCGACTGCCATGCAAAGCGGATACGGGCGTTCCCTCTTCCGTGCACACCTTCATTTTACACTGTAGCGCCCGCAAAAGCTGCCCCATGTGAATGAGATGTTCGCTAAGATCCACTGCCGTGGCCGGGGGTTCTTCGGGACAAAGCCCAGGCAGACTCATTTCGTCGTTCAGTTGCGATCGAACCTGTTGGGCACATGCGTGGAAATGCGACGCCATGTACTTTAATACGCCGTGAAGGATTTCATCATCCCAATAGACAGGGGCCTCGATGGCCATACCGTTTCGCTGCCTCGCGCGGCTCATGTCCATGTTGAGGGAAAGTAAATAGTACAAGATGGTTTGACGTTCCACATGCATGGCCTCAAACTGGGTTCGCAAAGACGCCAAAGAAAGCCGGTCTTGACGCGCACGGTCGTACGACGTGTAGAGCGTCTTGTCACCGGCGCTCCTCCGGCTCTGCATCGGGGACGACCCAGGCGTCAAGAGGGTATGGGAGAACCTCGAACGTGGCCGTTTCCTATCGGGCGTATATGTCGCCCGAGGCGATGAGACCAGCGACAAGGGTCTAGGAGACTGGCTTGCAAATGTATCCCAGTCCACAGGTATCGCATGCTGTCTTAGCATCATCAACTCGCGCACACGCTCGGCCTCTTCCTGCTCGGCCACTGCCTTGAGGCGCTCACACACTGCGCGGCAATGAAAACACGCTTCGTCGAGCGCATCAGCCATGCTTTTCCGCACAGGCATCAGGCGCGGAGGAAACATACCTTGTCGTAGCCCATGGTCGTCGAACGACCAGGACGCCTCGATTCGTGAGATGGGCGGTAGGGGCGACGATAGGGGGAACCGCCGCGAGACGAGCTCGACTTCTTGTATGGCTGAAAGAGCATCATTGAGGGCCTGATCCATCGCCTGCGCAGCGGAAATCAAGTTTGTGGCCCCCCACACCAGTCCCGCTCGCACATACGCTTGTTCGTCCATCCATTGCAGGGCCTTGGCGGACAAAACTGCCTCCTCTTGCTCAGCCGGTACCATCATAGAAAAGCCAAGATGCTGGGGAGGAATCTGAAGCATATCTGGAATGGACAGCTGTTGGGAGACCACATCGAGCAAAATCAAAGCAAGCAAAACTCGACTCAAAGGCACCTGCATGTAAAGAGCCCATCCCAGTATGAGCACGGCCAAGCCAATGTGACCCCACGGAAGTTGTCCCGATATGCGTACTTGCACTGTATACTTGGCTTCCGGTACGTTTAGGCGATAGGTACCAGCAGGCCAAGGCACCGCGTTGCCTTCGCCCGTATCTCCCCGCTCGTACTTGGAGAGCGACAAGGTCGGCGCCAAAAGGTACGACGTAGCAATCGTATATCGAAACTTTTCGGCAAATGATACAGTGAAATCCTTAGGGTCCAAAGTAGGGCCAGAAGCTTGGGTGGATACTGGACGCCTCTCCGTCCAAGCCCCAATCCGCGCTCGTATTGCCTGCCAGAGAGACAACACCTGTGAGCGCGGCCCCGGCGTAGATGGGCTTCTGGATGCATTTTCTTGCTTCACCCCTACAGCTAGTGTGAGTTGATGAATACCTACAAGCAAAGTAGCCCGCCAGCGGCCCCTCCTGCACCATAGGCTCGGCCATCCGGCCTACCTGTGTGGTCGGAGGGAAGGAGGATCTATCACGTAAGCGATCGGCGTCTCAGCTACGTTGGCGCAGGCGACGCTCACGCGCGGCAGCGAGACGCGCCTGTTTCTCGGCGCTCATCGCCTCTTGCGTCGCATTGGACACAGAGGGAGCCGAGCTAGAGTCAGACATGAGGTCGTCGAGAGCGCGACCACGCGAGGCACTGAGCGAAGATGACGTGTTGGGCATGGTCTTGCGCAAGGCGCTCACGGGCATAGCGCGTGGCCGAGCATTTTCATTGGCCTTGGACCGCACAGTCTCCATGAAAGACTTTTGCTTCACATGTGGTTTGACTGGGTGCTCAATCTTCTCTGGCAGACGCAGCAGGCGCTTCATGAAGCGCGTCCGAAGTGCCAAGAGCTGTAAGAGCGAGAAGGTGTTTGTCGTTGTCCAGTACAGGAGCACAGCTGATGGGAAGCTGGAAATGAACCAAGCTGCCAGCACCGTCACGGCACGCAGACCATTCTTGACAAAGCGGGCTTGAGGTGTCTGATTCATACCCGTCGTGCCAGTTTCGGCACCCGTCTCCAGCACGAGAAGTGTCATGGCCGAACTAAGAATAGGGAGCGCGTAGTAAGGATCGGCTGCCGTAAGGTCTGGGAACCAGGCAACGCCACCGGTGGCGAGAGCCGGCAAAGGTGCATTAGCGAGACCCGTCAGTGCAAAGTAAAATGACAAAAACACAGGCATCTGCACGACAGGGAGAAGAAGCGACTTGAAGGGAGAGCAATTGTTCTCTTTGAGGAGCTTGCGAACCTGCAGAGCCGACGCCTGCATGCCCTGTTGATCTCCTGCGTTTTTGGCGTATTGAATGTCCTCGAGCAAGTTTTGCATCTGGGGCTGAATGTTGGACAAACGGATCGAGTTGCCTTGCACACTAACCAGGAGTGGCGCAAGGGCCAAACGAATTCCACATGTCACCAGAATGATGGTGGCCCACCAAGGCAGGTCGGTCAAGTATTGGACGCTGTCGAGCAGATGTTGCAAAATACCCGAGGGCGACCATCCACCCAGTCCTAAGGATTTCAAATCGTTCGTAGCGAGCTCCGAAGCGTGACGGATGCTCTCCGACTCGTTGGCCAGGACCTGGGTCATGGTCTCGTTCGCATGGGCCAGACGCTCTTGCATGGACGTGCCGAGGTTGTGCAGTTCATTCGTCACGTCCCGTGCAGAGTCATTTACGGCATTCGCCACGTTCTTTGTCTCCTCGACACGTTCGTACACCATCTTACGAGCGGCCTCATTGTTGCTCCACAAGGAAAAGGCACGAGCAGGTCCCTGACCCAGGCCATACGCCACCGCAATAGTAGGCAGAGCACGAGGCTGCGATCCCATAAGGACCCTATGTGATGGCAACAAGGAACGACCTTGCTTCCATGCCGCGCTGTAGATCACAGAGCCCATACGCGCAGCCATTGCGAATGACGGGGATGGCTTCGAAGAAGCGCCGGCCGCGGCTCGTAGGTCTGGTCACGTGCGCAGACACCTTAGAGCCTACTCTCCGCACGTCACCCTACTACACCTAGCTTTGGGGGACATGATTTCCATCCTTACATGTACACTATTTTCTCACAGTTGCTTTCTAGGCGTCGTACGACCTCTCCAATGATTCATCAAGGCTTTCGGAATTCCGACAGCACAGGGAGAATGAGGTTAAAAGCGGTATAAATCTCCTCGCGTACTTTCGCGCCAGTCAGCACGATTTTTCCCGAAACAAAAATGAGTAGTACGACTTTGGGTTTGACCATACGATAGATCAAACCGGGGAAGAGCTCTGGTTCATACGATGAATAAACACCGTGACTGTAGGCCAGACCCTCCAGACGAATAGGGAACCGCACATCACACGATCCGACAATGTTTTGGATCTTGAATTCACTAAAGCGGGCTTCGAATCCCAGCTTCTGAATGATGCGCGCATACTTCCGACTAGCAAGACGGCTGTCGTCTTCGCTTTTAGCACCCGTAATGACCATTTTACCCGACGCGAAAATCAGCGCCGTCGTCTTTGGTTCGCGAATGCGCATAATCACCGCTGCAAAACGCTGACAGTATTAATAACAAGCTAGCGAGCATACCTTAGGATTGTACTCTGCATTGCGAGCATGCAATGCAATCGTCTTAAGGTCCAGCCTCGCTTCCAAGTTTACCGTAGCAACAATATTTCTGCGCAGGTGATTAGCATGCACGCCACAGACGACTTACTGTAGGGTTGGTACAATCCCATGCATACTTGACAGGGTCTGCTCCGTGATGGGGGCAGGGATGGATGGGGTATCTTTCACAGCAGACTTCACATCATCATCGCCACTCGCATCGTTGGTCTTCTCAGACTGACTCGAAAGCGAGAGAGGCTTCTGTTGAGGAAGCTCTACTGGGGTGGACTTGGGCTGGGCTTGGGGAAGTTGTAGTGTGCCACTCCTCGACATGGGACCCAATCCGATTTTGTTTCCGCCGATGCACGCTTCGGCCAAGAATTCGCCACTCACAAAGGGGAGGCCCCAAAACAGTCGGTCCCCTTTATATATGTTTTTCACCCCCTTCCGCCGTGTCCCGATGTCGTCGCCCACGTGACCACTCCACATCTACGCATTTGCGCAAGCACGGTTTGTCTTATAGGGCGTGTAGCTCTCGTGGTGCACCGTTGGGTGTTGGATCCGCCTATCACCATAGCGAGCATATCGACCTGAAGAAGCATACCTTTCCCAAGTAAAGTTTTTTTTTTTTTTTTTTCAAGCTTTATCAGGTATCATTGTGTATCGTACGCTCGTCGTGCCTCCATCACATTCATCGGCAATATGAACCGAAACAATCCCGCTTTCTTGAATAAGCTTAGGAGGTACGTATGAATCTACTGACTTGAAGCATGGTGGATGACCCGAATACCGATGAGCTTATTCGGTGGTCACCTGATGGAGACTCGTTTTTAGGTGCGTGCCTGTCACTCACGTTCAGTGCCCAACCATGTTCGTTTCGGAGATGAGGTACTTCCGCGCTTTTTCAAGCACAAAAATTTTTCATCGTTTGTGCGACAGCTCAACATGTATGGGTTCCACAAGGTTCCTCATCTCCAACAAGGCGCGCTAAAGACGGACCAGCCATCCCAAAGCGAATTGTGGGAATTCTCGAACCCCTGTTTCCAGCGCGACCATCCAGACCTGCTCTTCAAGGTACAGCGCAAACGGAGTGGAAAAGAGCGTGAGAACAACAACGCTCAAGTCACTGAAGAAGCAACTCGTACTCTGAATGCCATTAATGCCGGTGCCCTGACGCGCGGTGACTACGATCTGATCAACGGCGATACGCAAGATCTGACCAAGGCGATGAGTTCGGTGCAACTGGCTGGACTGATCAATGCTATTCAAGGGATCAAGTCAAATCAGCACACGATTATCGAGGAAATTTCAAAACTGCAACATTCTAGCCAGGCGCTTTGGCAACAAGGCATGGAAAATCGCCAGCAAGTTCGGCGTCAACAGGATACCATCAATCGAATTTTGCGGTTTCTTGCCAGCGTTTTTGGTTCCTCGAACGTGGGGGATATGCTTCAAACGGCGAATGGTGTTGATCTTGGGAATCTTTCGAGTCTCGATGCGGACTTTCACGCACAAGAGCAGCCCCGCTTTGAAGAGCACGATACCATCCATGTTAATGGGAAGGGCCAAAAACCAATGAGACCACAAAAGCGGGCACGACTACTCATTAGTGATCAAGCATATGCCGATCAAATGGCAGATACCATGAACGTGGACACTGATTCCTCCATGCCCCCGTCGAATGAGCAGCGCTTCACCGAGGCTAGCAATGAAACGGATGACAATTCTCCGGCTCGCTGGTCGCAGGTACCCACAGAAATGCCGTCTCCAACGATCAATCCGGTCGCATCCCCCGACGCCCCCTCTCCCAACAACGCACAAGCGTTGAGCTACCCCGAGGGACAGGCATGGCTGTCTACGCTGCTGAACCATCATACTCAGGGAACAAATGGTCAATCTCTCACTGACACCTCGCGTGTGAATCCTCAACTTTTGGCCACCTTGCAGCAGCTTATGAGTCAATCACCTTCCAGTGCGGATTCGTCGTCCAATGCTCCTAATCCTCAGTCTCTTATGAGTCCGGACGCAAACCAAGGGGCGAATACACCCATCAACAACGCACTGCTTGCGTCTATGCTCACGCAATGGAGGCCCGACTCTCCTGCTCGGTCAAACCATGCCATGCTGGACCGTGTCAAACCCGAGGAGCGTTTGGTGCAAGATGTGGAGCGCCTCAGCAATGATGCCAAGATGAGTATGGAACACACACACCAGCTGCAAAATCAAATTAACAAACTTGTACAGAACCTTCGTCTGAGCACCTCGGATACTCAGCAAGCGAATCCGACGGGAAAGCTACCCATACCCACAGAGGAGAATGCGCGCCGGCCAGAATGGCCTGCGATGAGCGCACCCTCTGCCTATGTACCGTCGTCGCCTTCGACACAGGTGCCAGGGCTGCCGCCCCAGAGCCCATCTCCGGGCACGGGTAGCGGCGGGGAGTTTGATCTTGACTCTTTCCTAAACCAATTCGTCGATCCTATGAATACACCTAATGCCTCCTTTGGTACATCACCGATGCCCATGTCGGAGGAATCTGTTGATGCTATGGGAGAAGGGACAGCCAAAGCACACGACCACAGCAAGAAACAGGAATATGCGGTCCCATAAGGAGAAGATTGTACAGAAACGAAGCAACGTTCATTTCAGCGAAGAGACTGTCGCGCCTTGGGCATGGCTCGTGACAGAGCATGCTGTTCAAGCAGACCTGGGGCTTGGGTCCGCTGGCATGCGCTTGGCTCAAGCCGCCGTGCCGTCCGGAGCGATCGCACGACCGGCTTGCTAGGAGAACTAGGCGATGCATTTTCATTGCTGCCCGACACTGGCGGAATCACAGTGGTTTGGCTGTGTGAGGAATACAGCGCCATTCGCAGCATTTCTTTGTCTGCTACGTTGAAGTAGTCGGTCTTAATGTCAGGTTTACGGTTTGTGGGGTATGGCTCAGCCTGAACACGCGCCCTGGACGGGGGCTGCGGAGGCGCTGAAGAAGTATCCAGGAAGGTCCGCATGCGACGCAGCACCTTCCTGATCGGCTTCTTGGCTTGCCTGGATGCTTCTTGCTCCGCCATAATCTGTGCATAAATGCGTCGGATATCCCCATGTGTAAGCGGGACCTCTTCAGGCTCGATCGGAGGACAGTGGTGACTCAATTCTGGCCAGAGGCGGTACCGCTCAGGGTTGCCTGCCACCGAGGGGTGCTGCACCGCTTCCTGCCGAGTCGGTTCGCAGACGGCCGGCCTTGCTACCTCTTGGTGGCTGGGGGCCGGAATGGCCGAGACAGAGCCTTGCTCAGCTTGGCCTGGTGCATCTCGTGTCTCGGTAGGAACCGCCAGAGCCTTGGGTGCCTCTTGTGCATCTGGCTGGAGCTCCTCTTCGAGAGCAGAGATGAGCATGCCCAACACATCCGTCGAGGTATCCTCCTCTTCGTGATCTTGCGTTGGGCTGGGTACGGGCGGCTGGCTAGTGGGCTCGTTGTTGTCCCCCTCTCGCTCCTTCAAGTATTCCATCACAGACAGCGCCCGGGCGTGGCGCCTGCGCGTGGATGTGCGGCGGACGGGCTTCTCGCATGGGACCTCATCCAGTTCATGGATAGACGTGATAACGCCTAGTCCCAGTCCATGAGTCGACTCAACGCTCTCCTGCAAATCCACAGAGTTGCCTGCAGACCGCTGGGTCGGGGGCGGAGACGCCATAGAACACGTGGACGAGTTGAGGGGTGGCGTTCTTGCAGAGGAGATGGGCGAGACTGCGGGCCCCGTACATGCAGGGCTGCGCACACTACCAGGTTTCTGAGTCGTGCAGAGTGTCATTGGCATGTCGGGGCATGGCCTTGCGTGGGTTTGTATACCCAAGAGGCTTTGGCGTAGCTGGTCGGCCATGTGGGAGGGCTCATGTAAGCAAAATGCACGTACCTTGCCTTTCGGCTTCACGCCGTATCGCTTGCACAGGCTGACCAACTGATCTTTGCGCAAACAGTAGAGTGCCTCACTTTGTATCAAAGCAAGATCAACCGAGTGATCCATGTGCTGGGTGTAACAAGGGACGATCCCTGTCGTACCCAGCCAGAGCTGTAGTATCCATGTCCAAGCAGTATCTATCATGTGGAGAAATGCTGCAGAATGAAGGCCTCCTGCAGCACGCGCGCTTCGGCCACGGTGATGGTCTCCAGGAGGGACTGGAGGGACGCCAGCTCGTTGCGCTCCCAGTCAGAAAGCAGGGCATCTGCAGCCTCACGCACATCTGTGCGTTCAGCTTTACGAAGCAAGGATGCCTTTCGTGCCTGTTCATAGAGCCGTCGTCGGCTGAGCTGGGCCAGTGTTTTATACAGGTGGTTCAGAAGCCAAGCTTTGCACTTGTTCAGGTCCACAAACCATAAGAAAAAGGTGCGCTGGGGGTTTCTCTCGCTGCCCTTGGGAACTTCTTGCAAGCTGAGAATCGACGAGGCGAACAAGCGCGAGCATACATCGCGTGTTTCGCTCATGGAGATGAGGCCAATTTTCGAGATCTGAGTCAGTTTGCGCGGACATACATGTTTTTCTTCCAGCTTTCCTTTTTCCACGAGTATGCTGAAAATTCGCCCGGCCACTGCGCCAAACCGATGCATCACCACATTGCGTATCATTTGCAGTTGCAGCTGCTTGAGTATATTTACGTATTCGATGGTGAAGCTGGTGGCCACACGCGCGCTGCCGCCTGCACTGGTGGTGGTCGAAGAACCAAAGGGGGCGAGAAATCGGCTTGTCCGGGCAGAGGAGGATATGTTGTCGTGGTGGGATAGAATGGCCACGTATTCTGCCAGCAGTTCAACGGAGGTGGGCGAGTGACCTTTGTTATCGTCCCCCACCACAGATCGCCGGTCCAGCCCACGCTGAATTTTCATAGTTGGAGGGATGCGGTGCGATAATGTCGAAAGTGAAATAGGCCGCGAACGTTCGTCCTTTTCACAGCGCGCCAAGCCAGCGTGGTCCGCTTGCAGCATCAAACGCATCACCTCTCCTGTGACCGCATTGTACTTGTTCGTGACAGCGCTCACAATCACCTCGTTCCGCATTTGAATGTGGAAATAATCATAGTGCACGCGGAGCCATACGTCGACCTGCATTAGTTCACACCACGTACATCGATCTCGACATCGGAGCGGGCCGAACTGACATCCGCGCGTGTATGCCGCTTGGACCGCTTTTCGAGTCCAGCCAGGGCGGATGTCTTACGCTTCAGGCCCAAACGCAGGTCGTCTGTGCCGTCTTGAGCGCCTTCCCACTCGCGCCGGTCTTCTTCGTCGATCATGGCAGCCACCTTGGCCTTAATTTCACGCAAGGACTTGGCAGTAGGCACACCTTTTTGAGCCCGCTGTAGCACACTTTCCCATGCCAGGGCTCGGTCCTGCAACGATACATGCTGCACCGGCGTAGAAGGTCGTACGAGCGACTCGGAAAGCATACGCGCGAGGAGTTCGCGCAGCGAGGCCGCACGGGTTTCCAGCTCCTTGTCAGACAGTTGGGAGGACGCTCCATTCATCATAGGGTCACGCGTGAGAGCTTCCACCAGGTCTCCCGCACGCATCTGGCCATGATAGAGAAGAAGTCGAATGACATTTTGTGCCTACACGTTAGTGGTCGCACGTACATCGTCGCCCCCCCAAGCCAGTGCAAGGCTCATATAATTTCCAAAGCGCTTGCGGCTGACAACTTCGTCCACATCCACCTCAAAGTACTCCTCGTTGGCATACTGACTGCCGCACGACGGGCGCGAGTGCTGCACGCAGTGATGCTGAATGAGCACCAAAAGCGCCTGCTGAATCAAGCGAATGGGTATAGAATTTGGGTTTCCCTTTTCCTTGTGTGCCAAGGAGGATTTGCGCGACCATCGGGCATGCTGGCGGCCACCCGAGGGCGCATTGATCCGTTGGGCCAACTCCGGCACGGTCAGCCGCCCATAGCGCAGCAATGCGTGCGCCACACGCTGTCAGTCAGCCATATACACTAGCACGCACCTCAACGACCGGTCCAAAATGCTCGCGAATGACGTGCAGGCATACATGTGCGCTGTCGCGCACGCTCACGCCGCTCATTCGCAGGTCGTCCTGGAGGAACCAAAAAATGCGGCCGCCGACCGCAGGTGAGTCTGACTAAACCACTACCTCCATGGTGTGGCCCTTCTCGACGCCCACGGCAGGGGCGCCGCAGGCAGATGCAAGTGCGTGCCCCGTCGATCACGCTTCACGCGCACGGTGGGAGGAACAGAAAAAATGTCCTGTGGATCATACAGCTCGAGAGACGTTAATGGAGGCGGCCAAGAATCAAGCGAGTACCGCACGCGATTCTAGTTTGTCGCAGGATCGTGAAGTGTCCTCCATTCCGCGCTACTACCTGAGCGAAGAGTCTGCGACAGTCGATTCATCCCATTCACCGAAAGATACCGCTATCGAAGAGCGAGAGTCACACTGGGTGTACCCATCACCAGAACAGTTTTATAGCGCTGTGCGCCGGAAAAACCACAACGCACGCGCGGAAGACATGAATGTGGTGGTCCCCATCCACAATGCCGTGAACGAAGAGGCATGGCGTCGTATTCTCGATTGGGAAAA
Organism: Malassezia nana; assembly: GCA_029542845.1. Lineage (NCBI taxonomy): Eukaryota > Fungi > Basidiomycota > Malasseziomycetes > Malasseziales > Malasseziaceae > Malassezia > Malassezia nana. Next base: position 59,586 of record CP119893.1, read on the forward strand.
AAAGTGGCAGAAGGACCCGTCGGCCCCTGGCCCTCAGCTCGTCAACTTTGTTGGCCGGCCCCGCGATGTAACGTGGCGTGCCTGGATGCGGGGGCTGGCCGGTTATCAAATGCCATTTGACCGCCATGACTGGACCATTGTGCGGCCTGGGACACAAGGAGAGCCCCCGCGAAGCATGCGCTACATTATTGATTTTTATGCCGGGCGAGCCTCCTCGTCCTCCGAGTTGATGGGCCAGGCTCAGCCCGTCTCGTTCTTCTTGGACGTGCGACCCGCCCCCAGCACAGTTGAGGGTATTGCTATGCGTGTCCACCGTCTTTTCCATGACATGTCTCTATAGATACTAGGACTCTACCTCTACCCCTTCCAGAACAAACTCGTTCGTTTCGTCCCAACCCGGCTCGTCTGGCGGTAGCATGCGCGATATTTCGCGCCAAATGACCGTGCTCGCGAGCATAGCCAGGCCCATGCTCAGAACAATAAAGAGTACATTGAGCTGCTTTGTTTGTGCATCCAACTCGGCTCGGATATGCTTGTCACTCAAGTCATACAGTTTGGCACCCATGAATACAGGAAACAACAAACGTGGGGATGTGAGAAGCACACTCCAGGCATAGGTCTCCAAAGAAAGAGAGTCAAGCGATGCCAGTAAAAGATTGGTATAGCTGTAAGGCAAGGGACAGAAGCGCGCGAGTAGCGCCATAACAAGGCCACGTTCATGCACGGCATGCTGAAGCGCGCGAAATCGCCGGTCCGACTTGATCCTGGCCAACAAGGCCCATTGGCCTTGGACCTTTTTCAGTAACCGACGCAGCACCACAAACGACACACAGGCACTCACTAGGAGCCCTAGCGTGGCCACAAACCAACCCCAACCAAGGGCCCGCATGTGCTGCGCCCAAGGGGCTTTCGGCTCCGATCGAGCGAAGGCCATGCCGCACAGCGTTAGAGCGGAGGAGAAGCCATTGAGAGGAGGCAGACCAGTGATAATCATGATCATGTAGAGAAGGGGTATACCTAGTGACGACTGCGACATCCAAACTGATGCGCGAGCAATCCCTGGTGTAAGTAGCGGCCACGCACCATTCATGAGTTCTCCACCGCCTCCGCGAACGAGATAGACAAGAAGCATGAGCTGCACAACAAGTAACGTCGCTACTCCTGCCTTTTGGCTAGGAGTAAGTGCAGCAAAGTGCCCTCTATAGAGGGCCCATTGTTGCCGAAGCGATGGGCCCCATCGTAGGGCCATCGTCGGTGTTGGCCTCGCCCGATGGCCGCCCGATTCGCTCTACTTGCGCCTCCGCCGGCCGTGTGTGTGCCTTGCTGCGCCGCATGTCCTTGCCCGCTTCGACCCGGTATGGTGTCCTTCCTACCGAAATGGAGTATGTCGCTAGCTCGGAAACGCTGGTGCACATTCTCCCACTGGTCTCGTTGGACCGCGTGAGGTTGCTTAGTGGCACCTACGGTCCATTTCAGCCGCCTGCACACGCGCTGGTGCCGCTTTGGCTCGCCATATCTCTCCGGAAGAAGCGAAAATGTGTAATTGTACCACCTGAATGGCTTTCCGTGGGTACGTTTCGCTCTTCTTATGCATATAGATGCACTGACAGAGTTTTTGCGACAGGAAACATCAAGCCTACCTTTCTCTCCTTTGCCGCTTCATTATCTGGCCATCTCTCAGCTGTTACTGGAACAGTACGTATGCTACGGTGTCTCACATATAGTGCTGCCGAAGACATTCCCTCCAGCTCCAAGATCCGTGCGCTGCTCAAGGATCTGCGTGAAGCGCGCCAGAGCAAAATCTTGGCGGGTTTTGAGATGATCAATGGTGCTCACCTGGAGATGTCCAACATTTCGTCTATGGAAATCTGCGAACTGCGTCCTTTTTTTCATACGGCATTGACGCAGCTGCATGCGCTGCAGGCGCCCACGGAGCCGAAAGAAGAGCCTGTCGCACAAGACGACGACGAGGACATTGCTGTGCGCCGCCATTAATGTACAAAAGGTTTTACGACGTGGGTACAGCTTCGAGCTGAAGCACCTCCGCGTCTAGTGCGATGAATATGCGTGAGAGTTGATCCACCTGGTGTGAGTGACTTCACATACATAGTCCCCATACTGCTCGAGCATCGAGTGAACACGACCCTCCAAAGCGTGGAGCTGAGCGCGTTGCTCAGCTTGTTCCTGTTCACACTGCTGGATGAGCGACTGGAGCGATTCATGTACTTCCGTTAGCGAACAAGTCACATACAAGCAAGATGACCTGCACCTGAGACATCCTGGTCGCTCAGAACCTTGCATTCTTCCATGGCCTCAAGGAAGGCACGCATTCTCTCGTCGCTGTCCAGAACAATGGCCAGTTTTGCGTCGACATCGGCCTTTTCCGTATCTTCCGAAGATAGGAGGAAGTGGATACTGGATTCTGTCGTGAGCGATATACACCTACCTTGCCCTAGCAGCTCGCGCAAAGAGTCATGGGGTGCGACTATTTGCGCGAGTTTCTGCTGAATCTGGGCAATGCGACTTTGTATAGGCAGCTCCTGGTTTGTGACATCAGCGCCCAGATGCACTGCCAAGTCCTGCAGTCGCAGCGCCCACGCCAAGGCGGCTGCTTGCTCGGCCATCTTGCGCCGTGGGGCAGCAAGCCTCGCACATCTCCACGGCAAAAATACCTAATCTCATTGGACCCCGAGTAGCCCTCCAGAAGGACTGCCAAACAAGTTCGACAAGTTTTGGCATCTACTCGCCTCGTGAGGTGAGTGCGTGAAGCCCTAGCCAGGGGGATGGATGCCGTGCCCCCTGCTTCTGGGCCTACCTGGCTATTGTCGGTTCACGAGAATTATGGCCAGACGAGGTTGTTGATACGGAATCTGCCTTTGGATGCGTCTGAAAGGAGCATCCGACAGCTCTTTGAGCAGGTAGGTCCTGTCACAGATGTTCAAGTTATTTTGCCTAGCATGGTGAACGGACATCTAGTGCCGGCTCATGGGATCGTAAAGTATGCCAAGCCTGCGAGTGCCCAGGCGGCAATGACCTATTTGCAAGGGTACTTGTATTCAGGACAAAGCCTGCTCCTTAGCTGGGCGCCGCAAGGGCCTTCGTTCGGGCCCAGTCCGACACTCCCCCCCGAAACTTCTGCCATCACTCGCTCCGATACCTGTCTTTACAGTGTGTTTGTGGGGGATCTGTGTTTGGACATCAACGACGGGGCTCTGGCCCAAGCTTTTTCTCGATTTCCCTCTCTGTACGATGCGCGCGTCATTCGTGACCCCAAAACACAAACGTCCCGAGGCTTTGGCTTTGTTCGCTTCAGAAATGAGGCGGACGCCATGGAAAGTATTGCAGTCATGACGGGCCAGTGGCTCCGTGGCCGCATCATCCGTGTGAATTGGGCCGTACGGCCGGCCGAACCCATGCCACAACGCACCGAGGAGCAGGCTCTTCCCCTCACTTTGTCGTCTCATGAGCAGACAAGCGATACCACCACTCTGTATGTGGGAAATCTCCATCCCGACACCACACTCCAAGACATCATGCCCGTGTTTTCACCCTATGGCAACGTCATTAATGCGCAAATGTTTCCGGGTCGACACTATGCTTTCATTACTTTTCAATTTTCTTCGAATGCAAAACAGGCTCTTAAGGCCATGCTGAAAAACCCTCCGATTCTATCTGGTACAGCAATCAAGGTGGGACCTGCTCGATACACATCCCGACATTCTTCGAGCCGTCGTTAAGATGGCTCCATTTGCATTATTTGATTCACATATACACGAAGAACCATTTTGCATATTTTTCAGATACCTCATCGAGCATTTTCAGTAGATCTACATTGTCACCATTTCTTCAAAGGCCGAGCGGAGCACTCGTGTCAACCACATGTACGTACGTTGTTCGTCCAGTCGCGGATTCTCCTCGTTGGCGTCCACTCCAATGCAGTGAATGCCCATCTGCTCCAGGTCCGGCACGCACGGGTCGATCCGACCCTGGCGCGCATACACCACATGTGTGATGTAGTCTGTGACTTGAAAAGGCGCAGAACCTGGCTTATCGAGAGTGTGCACGTAGTTCAAAGAGCGACATATGATTCTGAGTCAGCCGCGCAACGTACCGGATAAAGTCGGTAGCAACAAGACCAAATGACTCGCGGTCATGTTGCGTATTCAGCAGCAGCACCTTGTAGCGAAGCTGAGGGGAGCGCGCGATTGCCTGGGGAATACCACAAAGTACGAGGCACGGCATGATACTAGACCACAAGGAGCCGCACGAGTACACCAGCGTTGTGCTGCACTGCAAGCCCGTCAAAAATGCGCTATTTGGCGCCGGGAACACTTCGTTACGATACGACTGCGGTGAGTGAGGGGGCCTACATTTACATAGAACAAGCCTGGGATGAGTAGTGTCGCACGTACGTTCAATCGGTGCGCTGAGCGGCAAAGCCTCGTCCTTGGCCCCATACATCAAATTACCCAATGCCTCGGATACCTCTGGTAAGTTAAAAGCCTCGTCTTCGAACAAATCGTCGACTTCATCACTAAAGTCTGAGTCGTCCATAGTGTGTGCGCTTGACACTGTGCGCATGCTGTGAGGCTCCAAGCTGGATCGCAGCGCCAAATGATGCAGTCGTGGCGACTGACCTAGCCCCAGGACCGAGTCTTGCAACTCAGAGAACCTACGCACGCGAGGCGGTGGTTTGGCAGGCTCGTCGCTCGTCTTCATCGACTCGGCAGACGGGTGGGAAATCTCGCACTGGCCCACCAGCATTTTCCCATCGTTCAATTTAGCTGCAATTGTGGTGGTTTTGTTGGTGTTGATAGCTGGGACAACCTGACAGCCTGGAAGCACAGAGGAAATATCAGTGAGTGCGGAAAACAAAAAGATGGCACTCTGGATCGAGCCGAAGAAACGCTGCATCGCAGCCAAGAAAAAGTTTCCAATTGAACCGCCGCGGAAGTTAAAGTTGCGGTGAGCGCGGTGGAGAATGTCGCTGTGGAACTGCACTAGGAAACCACGTACACACTCGCGCTTCTCCGGGTCGATGCCGCGCCATAGACGATGTTTACCCTCAATAATCTCCATCCACTCTTGCTTGATTTCTTTAATGGGCCCACTCATGGGGAGCCTGTACGTCAGTAGTCTCTGCAGCGCTTCGCGAGAGCCAGGGTAACCCAGGTTGTACTTGTGCTCGCCACACTTGGCAGCCAGCGAGGCGAGACGCACAAGACGTGATCGGATATCTCCGATAGACGGGCCGCCTTGCGTTAGAAAAAAAGTCGTACCTAGCACACGTATAATTTCTTTCATGAGCACGGGATACGAACCAGATGATGAGCCTAGGACACATGAGCCTCGCTGTTATCACGTACCGCCATTGTCGGACACTTGTCATGAGTCGCTCTAACGTACCAGGCATCACAAATATCGCTGATGGCGTGACTTCGATCAGATCATTGTAGCCACTGCCACCGCTGATGACGAGCACTTTGCCCAACGCTTGAAGCATGGAGGCTGCACAGGGTGTCAGGACTCGTAGCTGCTGTTGTCTAAAGTGGAGGTCGCCGCCCAAATTCTGCGCACCTTTGCATGCACCGCGTGCTCCGGCTCGCTACAGAGTGGATCATGTCGAGTCGTGCAGCGCATACCGCGCCTAGTCCTGAAGCTTCTCCTGTTTCCAAGAAGATCCGAACTGAATTGCGTGCTCCGACAGAAAAGCGCGACCGGAAACGCATCAAGCATCTACAAAAAGCCTACCAGAAGCATGTGGACAAGCATGGAGAGCCACCGCTATTCTTTGACATCAAGGAGATGCTAGGCGAACAAAAAGTCGCTGAAATTCTCTCAAAGAATGAAGAGTTCAATCGTGTGCCCCCCTTTGGTGAGGAGGTTGTCGTAACGATTGAACGACTCAGCTCGCATGGCGACGGTCTCGCGCGCACCCCGCAGGGGGATCGCCTGCTGGTCATTCCCTTTGCCTTGCCGAGCGAGGTGGTGCGTGTGTATCCATATGCAAGTGATCGTTTGTACTTCAAGTCGCGCCTCGTTCATATCATGCAGCGTAACGAGTCCTTGCGCCATGATGATTTGGTCCAGTGCCGCTACTTTGGACAATGCGGCGGGTGCCAGTATCAAATGATTCCTTACGAACAGCAACTTCTCATCAAGCAAAAGGTCGTCGAAAATGCATTCCATCACTACTCTCAACTGGATCCCAAGCTGGTGCCGGCTGTGCTGCCGACAATGGGCTCGCCCCAGACGATGAATTATCGCACTAAGTTGACACCGCACTTTGATTTGCCGACCGCGTTTCGCAAGGGGAAAGGTGACCCTGCTCTAGCAGCTTCTCTTCCTATTGGGTTTGATGGTGCCACCACAGGACGCGTTATGGACATTGAAGAGTGTCCTATCGGTACCCCTGTGCTGAACGAGGCGATGAAAGCGGAGCGTGCCAAGGTGCGTGACACAATCCAGTCGTACAAGAATGGCGCTACTCTTTTGCTGCGTGACTCTTTACCCAATATAGAGGACGCAAACGCACCTTCCATCGCTGTAACTGACCACAAGGCTACTGTGTATGAGCGCGTGGGCGAGACACGTTTTTCTACGCCTGCGGGCGCCTTTTTCCAAAACAATCGCTCTATTATACCGCCTGTCATGGACTATATCAAGGCCTATATCGCGAAAACACCAACGCCGCGCTACCTCGTGGACACGTACTGTGGATCGGGCCTCTTTGCTTTGACCCTGGCGCCGCTTTTCTCCCAAGTGGCAGGCGTAGAAATCAGCGCAAGCTCCATTGCATGCGCCGAACACAATGCCCAATTGAACCATGTGCCCAACGCCCAATTTCTTGCTGGCCAGGCTGAAAACATTTTCGCAGTATGTATCGTCCTTTGATTTTCAGCGCATCGATTTTCCGCCTGCCGAAACGACGGTGGTCATTGACCCGCCCCGCCGTGGGTGTGATCAGGCCTTTTTGGACCAGCTCGTGGCTTTGCGTCCTAAACATATTGTGTATGTGTCCTGCAATGTACATGTACGTAAATGACGCTCATCGCAGACGCAAGCACGCGACATTGGCGTGCTCATCCGTGCCTGCCCCAGCTACCAAATTCAGAGCGTGCGCGGTTTTGACTTTTTCCCGCAGACCCAGTGCGTATACAAAGCTGACTTGTAGTCACGTCGAGGGCGTGTGTATTTTGACGGAGGTGCCGTAGCTACCAGGGCAGCATGCACAAAAAGCTCATGGTAATCACCAAGTTTCCGGCCACGCTCAGCCATGAAAACGGTACGCCCAGAATGATATCGGTGACTTGCACCATCACAGTCGTCGAGAGGCACGACATGGACGCCAGCACCGGGCCCCAGAGCGATAGTAAAATGGCAAAGCAGCCGTTGAATAGCACACCGCATAGGATACTGATTGCAATCCAGCCGATGAGGGTCCAGCTACCGGGCATTTCCAGTGTTTCCAGGCCCATGGCATGCGCCACAAGGATGGGCAGCCAGAACAGAAAGCATGTCGCGAGACCAATGCCCGACATCATGGCCATAGCATGCACGCCAAAAGGGAGCGCTTCTTCTGTCTCCGGCAGGGCATCGTCGACATGAGCCTCGTCCGACGGCAACGGCTGAAACGCACCTTCCGTCGAATGGGGTATCACAGTGAGACGCTTGTACAGCACCTCGTAGCCTGCCATGGACACGGCACCCAGGAGGGACAGTGCATAACCAAACAGCGCCGGAGACACAGAATACGAGCTACTGGCATCGGCCTGCACAGCAGGCCGTGCTGCGCTGCCATACGTGGACATGGCCACGCCAGCTATGCCAAGCAGTACCGCCATCGCCTGCAAATACGACCACTCTTCGTTCAAAAAGTACACGGAGAACACCAGCGCCCATAGACTAAAGGTATTGTAGATAGTAGTAATGTTGGCCATACTCGTGAATAGTACCGCCAGAAACCAGCTGACGGAGGGAACAGTGAGCGCTATCGTCAGCAGCACCAAAATCGTGCACAGAGTCGACCACAAGAGGGCCGATGGCAAGGGCTCGGCAGGCGGCTTGCCCAGATAGTACCGTAGCTGCCGACCGATATCGCGCCTTAGTAGCGCATAAATATGAGACACCGAGTGTCGGGAAAACAAATGCGCGAACAACAACTGCAGAGGAAGCAGCATGATAAAGCTGCTGTGTGTCAGATAAAGCAAGAACAGGGGCTTTGTGTACCCTATTCTCTGCTGAATATACTGAATAGATTCCGTTTGTAGCGTGTAAGACAGAAGGATCACCGCGAACGCGCCGAGCGACGCGGCCCCCCCTGGCAGGCGACCCAGCATCGACCGCAGTCCATGGGTCGTCATAGGCGGTCGGCACATGTGGAGCGGCGTTGCGCAGAATGCCCATGCCTGAGGCCCCAGCACGGCACTCGGAGCGCAGCTGTTCCGAAGCTAGCGAGGCGGATGTCGCGGCTATGCGTGCGCAGATAGCCGCTCGACGGGAACAATTGTGCCCTTCAAGTGAGCTGCGCGCCCCATGGGACGGTACGTGACGCGCTGCTGACGCAGCGCTCCTGCATGGACTGTGCGAGCGCCAGCCTGCTGTAGCCCAGATTTGGTGTCTGGGCATCGGCCCTTTTTCACACCCGGCGTCTGCGTACCAGTGGGCAGTCTTGCAAGAGTTTCAACATGCACTAGAGGTACGTGCGGCTCCTCACGTAGACCCATCACCAACATGCCGTATCACTGACCGTATTCGATCCTCAGTTCGAGTCTCGGGATGTAGCATTGGTGCATGCGCTAGGCGCTCATCTCCCGAAAAGTAACGAGGTAGGTGTACTGACTATACTCACTCAGTGCGGCGGGTATTCGTTTACCTCTCCTACGCTTCTGTACATGCCCCATTGCCCCAAGGAGCTGTACGAGAACGTCCTCCGCGCCAATTGGGATCGGCAGCGGCTACAAACGCTCGTCCTCTGCGGCAACGAGCTAGACATGTACGCTCTGCACAACAGTCTCCCTTGCATCTCGCGCCTGGTGCCCTACGTGCAGAGTTATCGCCTCCCTGCGATGCAAACGCACGTTGCCGGCGCGCTGGATGCGGCGGTACAAGTGTTTTTTTCATCGCTACCCCACGTCCCACCAACGACAAGCAGTGACGATGGCTTTTATCAGGCAGCGACTCGCAAAGCACGCACACGCGCGCGGCGTGGGCAGAGTACCGCTAAGTCGACACCGCCGCCGCTACGCAGCGACGATCCAGCGTTTTGGCAGCTGCCCCCACCGACGCCTGTGGGAGAAGAGATCCTTACGACACCCGTTCCAGACGGAGTGCTGTAGCTATGTACACTAGTCGACAAAAAGAACAGGCGCATGCTCGATCAAAACTGCACCGGTCAGAAAGCCAACGTACATTCAACGATGCGCGCGTAGCGAGGCGTCTCGAGCAGTTCGAGCGCAGGTTCGGGCGCGCGCATAAGAGTTGCTGGAGTTAATACAGAATACGTACGACCAAAGACCAGGCCCAAGTTGCGGGCGTTCATGCGTGTCTGCAGTTGGTGCTGGTGCACGACCTTCAAGTGCAGGCACACGCGCTCCAGCGTGGCTAGGTGGACGGGCGACAAACCTTCGAGAAGCGCTTGCATGGAGGCTACCGCCGTGGGCGACTGTGCCAGGCGTTCACCCAGCTCCATGAACTGCACATGCATATCGCTCGGGATCAATGGCTCGGGTAGCTTGCGCAGATACGACTTGAGCACACTGGTAATGATAGCCATGTCGTTGAATACGTTTGCATCACACAAATCAAACGCCTTGCCACTGTCAAACAGTTGGACAAGTTGCCGTTGCCCATAGGTGCTTCCCGACTTGCGATAGAGCCCTTCATCCTGCAGGCCATTGGTCTCCACAGCCAGGATACACCAATCGACAAGGCGCGGCACGAGCGTGCCACCCTCGAGCTGTACTTGCTCTCGCAACGGCCGCCCAATCATCGATGTGCCGAGCGGACTCGGAACGCAATTAGGAATCGATGGCATACGCTGATGGCGCTGGCCTGGCGCAGCAGAAATGGGAAAGCGCCTGAACGAGCACAAAGGCGACGATCCCGGCTCTTGTGTACGCATCACAGAAGCTGCATCTTTGGGTGGAACAGGCGGAGAGAAAGTAGAAACAGGCTTGGGCCTAGCCAGCTCATGCGCAGGCAACAGTAGTGTCTCACCCAACGCCGCGAGCTCAGGGGTTAGCAGCTTTGGTTTGATCCACCGGAACTTGCGAGGCGGTGGCAGCGGCGGTAGTGACTGCTCTAGCCGCGACGCAGAAGGGATGGGGCTTGTTTGGGAGAGAGAAAGAGACGAGATGTCGGCAGGCTGAAGTGAAAGAGCTGGCGACGACACCGTCTGCGGCGGCATAACTGGCGGGACTAAAGCAGGCACTGCTTTGTCCGATAAGGAAAAGGGGTCCTGCGTCGACAATGGGCTCGTGCTGGACGTCTTGGATGACACTTGCGATACAGGTCCAGAGGCCGTCGCAGACACAAACGATGGGGGCGGTGGTGGTGAAGATGACATGGGCTGTTCATAGCCCGAATCAAGCTGCTGCGACGAAGCAGCAGCATTGTGCACACGAGTTTCCAGCTTTGCCACCTGCGCCGTGAGCTCATCCACATGTTGGGCGAGCTTCTGTGACTCGTGCATCAATGTGCTGCGAACTTGAAGCATGGGCTTCAGCTCCTGGCGCACACTTTGCTGCATCATGGACAGCGATTCGAGCTCCTTGCGATATTCGGCCTTGACTGTGTCAAGGTGTATGCGCAACGATTCCAACGCCTTGTCCACTCGCGCATGAACCGAGGTGTTATGGGCAGGCATGTGCTCATTGATGCTCTGCACACCCAGCAGCTCTGCCAGAGCCACATGCCGCTGGATTTCCAACTGTGTGATCTCGTCAAGAATCTGTGCTTTGGCCGCCTCGCGACCTGCGCTGGACCAATCGGGAGCTTGACCGGTCTGCACAGAGTCGCTATCCAAGACTGGGGATACCTCATCACTATTACCCGGCAAGGATGTCGACAGAACCGAGCCACTGCGAAGGCTCCAGCCCCGCTCGTGATGCCTTGCAAAATCGGGCGTAGCAATCAAGGCCTCAAACTCGCTGTCGTACAGAGACAGATTCTTTAAAATCTCAGACTCAGATACAGAGCCGGGTCGATTCCACAAGTCTTGGAGCGTACTCGAGGCGGATCGATTCTTCTTTTGCATGGGCGTTTCGCTGCTGGGTGTCATGCTCGAATAGGCTTGTAGGATCTCGGCATGGATCACATCAGAAAGCCGCTGATGTGACTCTGCATAGCGTGCAGCATCTGCGTCAGTGTGCGTTTGCTCTTGTGTCGGAATGGAAGAGACAACAGAAGACCCCTCGGCGGATTGGGCAGCATCCTCCGAGGTAAGCTCCGGGGCGTCCATCAAGGCAGCCGACGGGCTCGAACGCTCCTCCATGGCATCCTGCGTGTCTTGCTCAGGAGGTGGGTCAGAGACTTCTTTCTCAGGTGCCCGTAGCGCATCAGGCACGGCACCAGTCACGGTATGAGATCGTTTGTGTCGCGCGTGACTAGATTCATTCGAGTCTAGCAGCGGACTTGCGAGCTTTTCATGCGAATCAAATGACTCGAATTCACGTTCAGGAGCTCCTGTCAATGACTGTGTGGGAGAGGAAGGCGCCGTGGCCGATCGCGCGTAAGGCGGCAAGAATGAAGCCGAAGCCTGCAGGCAGTCTTGGCAGTGAAGGGCTCCATGAACGCGAGAAAACACGTCCGAATTGATCGACATACCACAGATGTCGCATGAGAAGCACGATAAATGATAAGGATCCTTGTCACAAAGGATAACCTCCTCGGTGATGGGCTTTTGGCACGCAGAACATTGAAACGTGCATTCATGACACATAGGTTGTGTGCCAACAAGCAATACATTTTCCCCCTTGCAAGAGACTGGTTGCCCACATGCAATGCACGTAAAGCATGGGATGTGCCAGTAGCTGTCGGCCATGTGCACAGCACCCTGCACTACTTCGTCAATAGGCATGGTGCACGCCTCACAGTGCATTGTGCTCATGGAAGCCGACGAATGACCCACATCCTCTACGGATATCTCTGGAGGGATCAAATCTCCCATGACCATGCAATGTGGGCTGTGGCCCGAGCGCGTTCCAGCGAGGAACGAGGGTGAAGCGTCCTCGTGTGCGCCACGCTGGCTAATGCGAGCTGCGGGGGGAAGGGGGGGCTGTGGCCGTGCACGTCTTGCTGACAGAGATTGTGTCAGCGCCGCGTCCCTGGTAGTGTTTCTCGGCCGAATATGGCTCGACGCGGTTAGGGGAGGCGCCGTCCTCGTGGCAAAGGGCCGCCGCAATCATTGCCCGTTGCGAGCGCTTCTTCCTTAGTCGCCAGACGCATTGCTCGCCTATCTTTGCGGTATTTGTCCGTGCTCCGCCTGTCTCTGTGTGTGAGGTAGGCTTATTTTCTACTGTTTCGCACTCAATAAATCTGTCTGCCGCGTGCGCTTGGAACGCTAGACGCTCCGCGCACGAGGCAGCCTCTTGATGGACCTATACCTCGCGGCTTTTAGTACCCCACGCGGCGGGGTCGCCACGCGCGACCCGCCGCGCGATACCTCGCCTGCCGTGGGCAGCGCCTTGCCTCCCGATGCCCGTGTAGTGGGTAGTCGAGCGGGCATTGCCGTCCCGACCAACCAAGCTCGAGCCCCGGGCGCCCAGCGCACCATCATGCTCGAACAAGACGGTGATGGAAGTGCTGTCTTACTCGGCACTAGTCCATCCTCTCGTCGCACAAGTACTGTCACCGATGCTGTTCAAGAGGCATGCGCGCATGCCATGACTCACCACCAATGCCTTGTGCACGTCATGCCCAGCGGCGAGGGTGACGTGGGTGTCGCACCCAGCTCATCCCCTCTTTTACAATGTAATGCTACGCCTCTCTCCCAGTCGCCATCCAACGTGCCTGCCGCACCAAGTTCGGACCCCTCTGACCCTCTGGCACAGGCAGGCGCTGTGCCTACCCTGCTGCGCAATGTGCCACGAATGACCGTGAGCTTGTGTGGAACACAGGCGCAAGTCAATGAGGCCAGGCGTGAGCTACTTTCAACAATTCCTACTACCTGGCAGCTGCAATTGCTAGTGCCATGGGCTGATATCATGGACTCCTCCAACGACACACACGCCCGGCTAAAGCACAATGTGCGTGCGCGTTTCGACGATATCATGCAGCAGTCGGGCACCACCTTGACTGTGTCACCTTTGGACGCGCAAGAAGTCGAATCTTGCGCGGGAATGGCAAAACGTCGCAACACATTACTGACAATCACCGGTGGTGTAGAGGCCATTGAATACGCCCGTGTCCAAGTGCTGGTGTTTTTGGACGAACTCAGTGATATCCGCGTTGACAGCATCGAGATTGATCTAAAGCTACTGCATGTGGGCGCGGGACGCAAACGCGCGGCCATCCAGGCCATTGAACGCGAGTCCGGCGCATGGGTGTACTTGCCGATGCCATTTGCAGGAATGCTTCAAGGCAAAGTTCCGTCAACGGTGTCGAAGCACCGCAACACTTTGTTTATTGCAGGATCCGCAGGGGCTGTGGAGCGTGCCAAGGAGGCCCTTCTTGCATTGGCGAACAAGAGTCGCAATTTAGTCACGCGTCAAGTGTCTCTGGTGCCACGTAAGATTGATTGGCTGTTGCAGGAGCGGCTCGAGGCATTGCGCGAGTTGATGCTCGATAACAGTACATTCCTCGAGTTCCCCCCGATGGGCAGTCAGCAAAACCAAGTATCTGTGTATGGTGCCTCGCGAGTGGACGTGGAGCGCAGCATTCGCATCTTGATGCAGCTTGTATCGCCGTATTATGTGGCGACGCTATGGCTGCTCCCTGGTCTGTACGATGGCATGGCTCTATCGAAGGCCGACTCGCGGAACATTGTCTCTCTTTTGTCGTCGGCCAGTGCGGCCTCGGGCGCGGAGATGTCCTTCCAAGGCCAGTGCTTTGAGATGTATGGCACGGATACCGAGGTGCGCGCTGCGCTGCGCCACCTTATGCGCCAGTCTGTACTGAAACACTACATCGGTGACGTTCGCTTCCAGCTTGAGCTTGCTACAGACCACCGTGAGTTTATCAGTGGCAAGAAGAATGGTAAGATCAACAAGATCATGGAAGGTTGTGGGGTGCGTATCCGCTTTGAGCCTTTCAATGACTACAACTTCTTGATCGACGTGCTCGGGCGCGAGCCTGAAGCTGCATTGCAGGGTTTGAGTCAGCTACAGGAAGAGTTGCCCGCCGAAATGTCCTTCCATGTTCCTGAAGCATACCACAAGAGGATTATTGGCGTAGGTGGCAAGAACATTCAGCGTATCATGAAGAAGTTTGGCGTCTACGTCAAATTCTCCAACGCGGAGGAGTTCGCTGCACTGGGTGGCTACATTGACAATGATGACAATGTCATTGCTCGTACGCCGTCCAAGAATGCACCTAATTTGGAAAATTTGAAGAACTCTGTGATGGAGCTTGTGAGTCCCAAGGACAAGGACTTTGTTACAGAGAAGCTTTCTGTGCCGCGCAAGTTTCATCGTGTTCTGTTGAGTGAAAAGGGGAATGTTATCACGGATATCGAACACCGTACGCGCTGCGCCATCCGATTTGCCCGCAAGGAGTCGGCACAGGACACTGTGCTCATCTTTGGTCCTGAATCTCAGGTCGTCATTGCCGCCCAGCTTCTTTTGCAGCACGTTCCCCTGGATGTCGAAATGACCGTGTCTCATTCGTTCGAACTAGGCGCGATGCTTGAGTCGCCGGACTATGCCGCTCTGGTCGAGCGCATGCAGAAAGAGCTGGATATTCGTCTAGAGGCTAAGCCGCGCCACAAGATTACGACAGGAGAATGTGTATTCCAGCTTTCGCTGAACCAGTCCAACGCTGACATGCTCTCTGTGGCAAAGGATATGTTAGAAGAGCTGTGCGCGAAACACAATGTGTTGTTGCATGCTCCTGTGACTCCAGCCAGTGAGTCGTACTGTGCACCGATGCCACCCTTTTGCATGTCGCGTTTCTCCCCGTCCAAGGCCGACACGGCTGAGCCTGTTGTGGACAAGCCGCCGCCCTCGTCTGGCAAGGACCTCAAGGCACTCTTTGAGCAGTCTAGCAGTACTGCTCCAGAGCCCTTTGAACCCGGGGCTAATACCCCGTTCATGTCGTCGTTTTATACCCCTGGATATTCCGACGCCAGTGGCTTGTCGGCCCAGGTTTGGGGCGCACCTCTTCCTTCGCTCCAAGATATGGGCAGCCTTCCAAGCAAGCCCAGTATGTTCAGCCCATTCTCGTCTGGGCCGATACCATTCCCTTTCCAGTCAACTGATTTGGCACTTGGCAACACCGAGTCAGGACGTGCGCCGAGTGCGACACCCTTCCATTCTACCAACATGCTGCATCACTCGGACATGATGTCCAGCCTGTCAGGCGGGGTAGATGTGGGTGCCTTTGCGCCACATCAACTCGCACGGTCGTCCCTGAACATGCGGCCCACGGCGGATATGGGCAGTGACATGGATGGCTTCCATCCCATTAGTGACCCCACACCCCGATCGAACTTGTCAATGATGGGACCTCCGGGCAGTGTACCTGTTCCTCGAAGCTCTACTTTGTCTCTGCCTCGCAGTTCCATGTCAACGGGAGCGCCCGGCGATACCATGGACGAAGTCTCGCGGGTGTTGGCCCAGATTGCTTTCGACAAGCAATGAACCTGGAAGTTGCCTCTCGGCGCAACACACATGCCGCGTATGGCAGGGTGAAGACCTGTTGGTATCATTTCTCTTCTGTTTTCTATTTTGATCTAGTGGCTGTGAGCGCCTGCAGCATTCCTATAGATTCCCTCGTACTACCGTGGTTAAGTGTTAAGCAGCCCAGGATCTGGGCCCACGTGCACGTGATGCAACAAAAAGCGAACGTCGGGCGTGGCCTCGACATCTGTCTGCACAAGGATGAATGAGGACCGCGAGGCTGCGCGACTTTGGCGCATCAACCGCACCATCCACGAACTTGTCGCGGACAGGGTACGTTATGAGATACTTATACATTACAGGGCTATGAAGTCTCGGCTGAAGAGATCAACGTGGATCTAGACTCCTTCAAGGCTGAGATGTGCTCGAACGGCGTCGTGGACCGCAATCGCCTGAACTTTTTCACACAGCACCGTGACCGTCCGGAAGAGCGTCTCTTTGTCTTTTATTCCACGGAGCGTAATGTCGGCGTTAAGACAATGCGACAGTTCATTAACATTTTGGAGGAAAAGAACATTACGCGTGGCATCATTATCTGGAGTGACAAGATGACGAGTGCCGCTAAAAAGGTACGAAATTAGTGCTTACGTTTAGGTTATCGATGCAATGAGAACGCAGCTCATCTTGGAAGACTTTGAGGAAGCATTCCTCCTCGTCAACATTACACATCATCAGCTTGTTCCCAAGCACGAGGTGCTTACACAGGAAGAAAAACAAGCCCTTCTTCATCGCTAGTACGTGCGAGATACTGACCGGAAAGCCGTCTAAAAGATTCGCAACTCCCTCGAATTCAACAAAGTGATCCTGTGGCTCGCTACTTTGGCTTGACTCGTGGGCAAGTGGTTAAAATTACGAGACGTACGTGTGGAACATAAACGACTAATCTATCAGCGTCCGAGACAAGTGGTCGCTACTGCTCCTACCGGATTTGCATGTAAACCATAGTAATTTCTCGATATGTATCTTCCAAAATAGCAAAACAAGCGTCAGGCTGGCTGTCCTTGGCTCCCACAGAAAGGGGAGGCGGGCAGCCAAAAAATCGAACGACCCATACTGGAATCGAACCAGTGACCTTAGAGTTTTGTGGTCGTTCATCGACCAGTTTAACAGCTCCACGTGCTAACCACTGTACCAATGGGTCTTACTGTGTCAAACCCTGCAGGGGATACAGTAGTAAGGCCTCAGCGATCGAGGCCCATGTACGACCTGGACGGATTCGAGCCATGTCCCTCCCCATGTCGTTATGCTGAGATGGTCTACAAGGCTATCTCATCGTCAGAGTCTCTGCGTTTAGAACTTGAAAACCTGCTCTGCCTTGAAGCCGAGCTCAGAGAGGACACCCTGGAGCTCACCCTGCTTGAAGCCGTCCTTGGGGCCAGCCAGCGCCTTGACCATGGGCGGAGGACCGCAGACGAAAATCTTGGCCTTGCCGCCCTTGTCCGCACCAGGAAGGTACTTTTGAACTGCTTCCTTACCGACATAGCCCTTTTCGGCCTCGACACTCTTGGCCGCCTCGTCAAGGAAGTAGACGATCTGGAAACGGGGATCGTTCTTCAGTGCCTCGAACTTTTCGCGCAGGAGAATGTCGGCCTCCGTCTTGTTACCGTAAAGCAGCGTGACCTTGGTCTTATCCTTGGGGTTCGACGAGATTTCCTGGATCAATTGCCACATGGGGGTGATACCAGAGCCACCGGCAATCATACCAATCTCCTCAAACTCATTGGCCTTGTAGGGGTGCTTGGGAATAGGACCCTTGAAGCGCACCACATCGCCGACCTTGAGACTCTTCAGGTGCTGAGTCATGTTGCCCTGAGGGTAGTGCTTGATCAGGAGCACAAGCTCACCCTTGTCGGAGGGGGGGTTCACAGGAGTGTAAGGGCGAATGACCGGCTTGTCATCCTTGCCCTTGGGCTCATCGCCAGCACCACGGACCACGAGAGCCGAAGCGGTGAACATACCCGAGCGCTTGTTGTCCGGCAACTCGAACACGTAGAACGAAGAGTCGTGGTTGTAGGGGCGCACCTCCTTGAGTTTCAGGGGGCGGAACTCGTCGTTGGACAGAGCAACATCCGATCCGGAGTCGGCATGGATCTGCTGAACCTTGGAGCGGATATCGCCCATGTTGCCCATGGCGTACCAAGTGCCGAGGCCAGCCAGGCCGCCAAGAGACAGATACAGGCGGACGCTAGACGAGGTCTGCGTAGGCGTGCGAGCCGAAAATGCGCGAACACTCTGAGTAGGAAGAGCCGCCCGCCTCAAAGAGACACGAGCAGCAGCGAGAGAGGTAGGGCAGCGAGTTGCGCGGTACATGATAGTTAAGAGCACGGACTGAGCGGGGCGCGGCCCGAACGGTGCACTGTTCGGAGATTAAGTAAGCACATCACATACTGCATATGCATAACAGTGCATCGCTGGAGCTCGATCGCCATGGCCGGCCGTGGACAAGGACGCGGTGCCTACTACCGGCAAAAGTATGGAGGAGGCCGGGCCTCGGGACATGGTGAGAAGAAAAAGAGAGAGCAATTTTCTCAAAAACGTTCGCGAACCACCCATGGTAGGTGTTCGAACGCTGACAGTCCAGGTAGCCGCGAAGAACTCGTGTCTTGGCTGCATGCGCACGATCATGGTGCCTACCCAGCCTATCATGACATTCAAGGCACATGGAATTTCTGTGGATTCACTCTGACGCTGGATCATATACAGGCAGACCCATATGCGGCGCCCAGCAAGGCGCGTGTAAAGGTGCCCCACTCCCACGCCCAATTCCCTCTTGACCTGCGTGATACGCCGATCCGACGGACAGCCCTGGCGGACTACCTGCTGCGCTCACTCTATATCATGTGCACGGAAAGGAGCTATGGTGAAAAGATGCAGGGGGGTGGCTGGTCGGGTGCGAAAGGAGGGCAGATCGAGGTCGACGAGCCAGGAATGCAGGTGCTAGAACGCACGGGCGTGATGATTGATGAGGAGGGCATCGAGGTTCGATTCGCTGTAGGCCTCCCGGCACGAGGGCGAAGCATCATGGGGCACTTGGCAGCCATTGTTTGTGCGTAGAACCTACTAACCGCAGTGTGTGATCACATCCCTCAAATGGTACAGCAGTCGCTGCTCTACGCCAGTCACAACGACGCGAGCCTGCGGCATCATGTCCATGAAATCGAGGACCAAGCAGCACTGCGTGAGGAGCTCGTGCATCATGGCCTCGTGGCCTTTGTGCGCAATGGAGCCTTGCTACCTCGTGCGAGTGGCGTCGAGGACCAGCCACTCCAAGACTGTGTGCCTTTTACGAGCCCACGCAGCTTGCAAGTTACGATGAACGTACCACACAGGGGATCCATTACCGGCATGGGACTGCGCCGTGGCCAACTATGTGTTTGCATAGGTGGCGGCTTCCACGGCAAGTCTACGTTCCTGGCCGCGCTCGCGCTGGGCGCCTACAATCATGTGCCGGGAGATGGGCGTGAGTTTGTGTGTACGACCGAGCAGGTGGCCTCGATTCGCTCCGAGGAGGGCCGCTCGATCCAGCACGTGGATATTTCTCCCTTTATCACGGACCTTCCCCACTCGTGCGACACTCGATCGTTCTGCACATCCAATGCATCAGGCAGCACATCGTGCGCGGCTGCCCTGATGGAGTCGTTAGAGGTGGGCGCCGAGCTCCTCTTACTCGATGAAGACACAGTGGCCTCCAACTTTCTTGTGCGCGACCGCACCATGCAGGCGCTTGTGCCAAACGAGCCCATTACGCCGTTGGTGGCACGCGTACGCTCTCTGGTTGATACCACGGGTGTGACACTAGTACTGGTGTGTGGATCGTCTAGTGCGTTTCTGCCATGCGCTGATACGGTACTGCAGATGGACTGCTACGAGATGAAGGATGTGACGCCTCAAGCGCGGCAAGTGTGCCAGAGCATGTCAGTGGAGCCATGGCCCGCCCTGCCTTGCGACTGGGAAGCACCATCGCCCCGCGAACTGCAGTTGCCGCTGCCCGGGGGCAAGACGGCCACACGCCATAAAAGTGTGATACATATCGGGGATGGCGCTTTGGACCTGCATGCGGTGCCGCAGCTGGTGCATGCGAGTCAAACGAGGGCCATTGAGACGCTACTTCGGCGCTGGGCCCATGCGCAGGTGCGTCATGTGGGACTCTGGGCCTTTATCGATGCTGTGACGAGCGAGTGGGAGGAGCAAGGCATGCACTATTTGCAAGATAAGCATCTGGATGGGTTCCTTGCACGCCCTCGCAAGATAGACTTGGCGCTGGCACTCAACCGGATGAGGCACGTATCGTGGCGAAAAATATAGAATACACACGGTGCTGATTGCATTAGTGAGAATCGTACGGCCTCTCGATACGGTGGCCAAAGGAGCGGTTCCGAGCATGGGACGTATGGCCATCGCCAATGGCCGACGACGTGGCTGGCAAGGCATCGCCAAGGATCCGTACCGGCGCCGTATCGTGAGGCAGTAGTGTGCCCATGTCCACCGAGGTTCGAGTATGTTCCAGAGGGTTGTCCATGTCGCTCAGTGACACATTGGAGTGGTTTGGAACACTAATAAAGGGCCCCCGCACATTCGGTCGCAAAACCTTGTCGTCATCGTCATCGTCCCAGCCATCCTGAAGCATGTGCTCCATATCACCCTCGCCCACCAGGTTCGCCGGCATGAGCGTCGATACCGGCCGCGCCGCTTGCATGAGATCTGGCACGGGCTCATTTTCATCGTAAGCACCGATCTGGTCACCCCAGCGGTCCTCCTCACCCGAGACGGATGACTCGAGGGCGAGACTCTTACCGGAAGGCAGCGGTCGCAGACGAGCATGGTCGTTCGCTTGCGGCGCCACTTGGTCATTGTGGAAGCTGCCGCCAAACTGCTGCGTCATTTCCTCGCGACGTCGTGCGTCACGCACTTGCTTGCGAATGCGCGAGCGCTCCCAATCTGACCACAGGCGCATAGGCACACGTAGGGATGCTTGATAGCCTTCTTCGTCCACATCGTGAGCCTTACCATTGTCGCCTTCAATTTTACGTGTAGCACCCCAAGTAAAGTCGTCAAAGTGCCAGAAAGAGTATACGGGCAGAATAAAGTTCCATACCGGGAGGAAGATCAGGTAGATAATAAGCCAAAAGACCATCTGGAGGCGGAAGTGAATGGCTGTGATTACAAGACCGGGAAGGAATAGCACCGCGATGAGCATAACGAGAGGAATGGCAGATGTAAAGTCATGCGGCGGCGTAATGATAGAAGACACGATCAAGTAGTAGGTCAAACTGATGGCCACAGGCAACACTAAGGTGCCGATCAGATCCATCAGCACGACAAACTGCATCGAAAAGCAAAAGGTGCCGCACAAGTCACGCACAAGCATAAGCTCCATGAGGTTGTGAACCGTCGAGTTGATCCAGCGCCGTCGCTGCGAAAGCAGTGTCAAAAATCTGGCTGGCACTTCCGTGTGGCAGACTGCCTGGGATACAAAAACCATGCGGCGATGGGGAAAAGTTCGCAGCATGAGGGTACTCAGAAAACGGTCCTCACCGAGGAGTAGCAGGTTCTTTTGGTGCAGTGTTTTTACCGTCGACTGGCTGTACTCGCGTGTGATCTCGGGCTTTACAAGCACAGGGATCCAGTCCTGGAAGCCCGGCTTGCGCGCCTTGATGCGGTACATACTAAAGCACCCTGGCAAACAAGTAACACCACCAAAGACGGCCTCAAACGCCTTGACTTGATGGTGTGAGATAAAGTACTCAAACACCTGGATGGCCGTCACCCAGCTTTGAGCCTTGTTTTCGATCCGTGTCTCGCCACAGGCACCCATCGTGCGGTGATCATTTAGCATGGCATTGCACAGACATCGCAGTGCGGGGGGGTGAACCTTGGTGTCGGCATCCACCATGAGACACAGCTCAAAAAAGTCGGGTGTGACGCCCATGAGCGCGTGGGACTTGCGGAACAGGTCGTAGTCCAGCGGCGACATTCGGTCGTTGTATGTCACGCGTTGTAAAAAGTTGAGCAGAATCATTTGCGAGTCGCGCTTGCCGCGGTTGCCCGGCTTGGCCTGGCCTGCATCTTCGGGCAGACCGCACTTGGCCACCACAATCATCGGCACAGGCTCTCCACCTGATGGATGGAGATAATGGCCGGCGTAGACCAACGCCTTGTTGTGCGCTCTCCGTCCGGCAGCCACGGAACGGTAGCTCATCGGTGTCGGTGTGCCGAAACGCGGGTCCGGACTCAAAAGGCTTACACAAATATCTGGCGTGCTCGCCGTTTCACCCTCGCCCGTGACCATACCATCAGCCACTACAAAGATCAGCTTGCGGTTGGCAGGGTATTCGGTAGCACTCAGAGATGATAAGGTGGCGGAAATGCCGTCCATGCCCTCCGAATAGCAGGTCACCAGACAGACAATGTACGGATCGTTGCCAATGTCGTCAGCCGTCATGGAAGAGGGAAGATTGGTTGACAAGTCGCGTGGCAGCTTCTCTGGCGCCATGATGCGCGATGAACGCACCCTCTTGTCAGCCCAGGGAGCCACACCAGCCGAATTGCTAGCGGCAGCATCTGCTGGCATGATGAGATGCGAAATAGGACGCGGGCGCTTTGAGCCCACAGCTGACATGTGTCCTGGCAAGGGCGGCGTGCTCGCCATACGAACAGAACCAACCCATGCATACCAAATCGCCATGATAGTGCGTGCCAGGACCAAACCAAGAATCACCGTCAGCGACACATAGAGAATGAGCTCGGCGACAAAACATCCCGCCGTCTTGTAATTGACGCGTCCAGCCATGTAGCGCTGCTTCAGGCACGGAATTGCATCCATACTTTCTTTGGTGTCGGTGAATAAGCGCGTGGCGTCGGGGCCATTGTCATGGGCCTGGCCAAAGTGCTGCCGGATGATAGAATCTACCACGTCGCCAGAAATGGGGCGCGGATTGTACGCCATATACGAGTCCATGTTAAGCACATACCCATCGATGGTGAGCAGTTTGTCTCTGCTCTTCATTACATCTTCCCAGTCGTACCCAATGTCCTTGTTTTTAGGGGCAAGTCCTAAACGGTCCGCGGTGCGATTGCTCAAGGGCGCAATGCATCTGGCGGGTTTGTTGTTGACATCCACACACCCTTGCCATTGCGCAAACCGACCAGATAGTCGAGCACACCGGTCGTACGGGAAGTTGCTGCCATCCAGAAGCGGGGTGAGGTCCAAGCCTGGCTGCGCTTGTAGCGCTGGGTATATGTCTGGCTGTGGGAACTTGGCGTTCTCTGTGTCATACGCAGTACCTTGGATCCCGACCACAGATCGTGCTTGCTTTACATTCACAAATACGTCTTTAATATCGTCCGGACAGAGCGATCGTTGTAGCCCAACGGTAATGAAAGCAATGATCGCACTCAGAGACATGGCAAAAAGCACGAGCGTGACCTTTTCACGCCATGCTTGGCGTACCTCTGTAGAATTCATACCGAACAAAGAAAGGATCGGCGGGGGGGCCCAGAACGTACAGATAATCGCCAAATAGTGCCACCATAGTCGATACCAAGGCGGAGAGCGGTGTTCAGAAAATGGATCGTCTGGCTCGCCGTCGGGGTTCAGAAGAGGCGCTAGTTGGTGCCCACGCTCTGGACGGCTTAATGTGGTGCGCCGGATGAGCGTGGGACGATGCAGCGGCGGAGGCTGGCTCGTGGGCACAGAAATGGCGGTTTCATCTTCAAACGTGACCCCCGGCCGCCGAATAAAGGATTTGGCTGTATCCTTGTTGCGGCTTAGCTGTGATAGCATCTGACCGCAGCGGAAGGTACAGCTTTTCAAGTTGTACGGAAGCCGCAGAGGCAAAGGGGCAAACTCCGCGAAACGGCGTGCTGGAAGGAGAGCGGCGGCGTATAGGAAATCCCGCGTGGTTGCGCGCGCCTTTGAGCCGTGGGACTCGTGTCGCGTACGTAAGTGACTTAGCTAAGTTGCAGATATCTCCACGACCACGTGGTCGAAGAGCGCCGCCATTCACAAGTGGAGGAGAGCGTTTCGCCTCGAGTGGCGTGCGATCGGTGGCGCCGCGCGACATGGGCACGACGACCCAGGAACTGCGCCCCGTGCGCGCAAACGACACCGGAACGCAGGGCATGGATCCTAGAAGTAAAACACTAGATATATCAATGCAATCACGGGATCAATTGGCGTACGAGGTGTATCAGTCGATCCTGCAAACACAGCGGGGCGACTGGATCGACTTGATACATTGCGCTCCCATGGCCAGCCAGTACCACATGAGCGTGTACAGTGTGCTCAAGTTTGGCAGCAATGGTGCTCCATACGCATATTTGCCCCTCTCTCTGCAACAGCCGGGTGTGACCGAGTCTGTGTTAGCCAAACAGCGCCGGTTGGAAATGCACGCGTGGCGCTTGCAGCTGCACGCTTCGGGAGTCCCTGAACGCCCCGATTCACTGAGTGCCATGAAAATCACAGCAGAAATCAGCGATAGTCCGCAGGAGCGCTTTGCGGAGGATCTCCAGTGCGCCAAAGAAGATGCAGGCAAAGCCGCCATAGCATCGTCCCCAGCCGCCATGATCAAGACGAGCGACTCTCACCCCATAAAGTGTGTATGAAAGACTCACAGGCAGTGTTAGCTTGGTTGTACCTGTTTCCCTACTGCCCACAGTCTCGCGGCATGTCTTTCAGCACCTCCCACGCAGCTGGAACGTATCGTTGGAACGTGAGCAGATGCCTCGCCATGCGTTTGCGTCCCTTACAGAGCTGGTGCCACGTGAATCGCTTGCTGAAAAGTTTGCGTGCAAGATGCAGCATACCGACGCATATATGATGGGCCAAGTCCGAGGTGAGGAGTTAACTCGGCTTCCCAAGTCGCTCTCGCTCGACCGCCTGCTTAGCCAGTGTGCCCCCACAGACGAAAAGACAGTCTCGTGTGATGTACAGGACAAAATTCTCGGGAACCTGCTATTGTCGTCCTGCCCAGGTAAAAAGGTCAGGCTCGATGAGCCCGTGCAGGGCCGGTGCGGCATCCGGCGCGACCTCAAGGTGGACCTGGAGCGCTTTAAGGGCATGGGAGTCCGGGCGATTGTATGCTGCCTGGATGATGAGGAACTGCACCAGTTGGGATCCCCCATCGAGGAATACAAAAAAGAGGCACAAATGCAAGGTTTTGATCTGCTGTGGCTGCCCATCGCGGAAGGATTTGCGCCCGTCGATGTGTCAAAATTCGACATGTTCCTGTCAATGCTCATCCTGAACTATACACTGCGTGGACTGTCGATCCTTGTGCACTGCCGTGGAGGCGTTGGTCGGGCGGGCATGGTCGCCTGTGGGTGGATGTTCAAAATGAACTTGGTGACCCCGGACGTACCGGCACCCCCCGTGTCGGTACCTGGCAGGGAGGAGTCGCATGCTTTGAGCATGGTGCTCAAGCTCGTGGAAGTGATTCGGAGCCGGCGCAGCGTGCGGGCCATTGAAACGGCTGAGCAGGCCCGTTTTTTGATGGACTATGTCCGATTTGTCTACCGCCAGGAGCATGCGCGTGCGTGTGTGGCAGCATGTACGGCCCCCTAATTGTCCTTTGGGATGTATACCCTCGATAGTGACATTGCTTCACCGATTTTCCTCCCAGGCAATCGCGCCAAAACTACACTGTTGTGTCAGAATAGCAACATACCAGGACCAAAATGCTACCGACCCCTTTGAACACGGTGGTAGTGGTAGGGTCTTGGAACAGATCGCCAAGAAAGGCCATGGGTATAGTGAGTGAGAGACCGACCGTGGTCAAAAGGGGCGATGATTTGAGCATGGCAAGCAAGTACGCAAGATCCCTAGAGTCAGTAGGGTGCACATACGAGATAACCGTCACGAGCATATTGACAAGTAGGCCCGACATCATGAGGTGGTCCTGAGGTAGTCCTAATGGCTCCACGCCCAAAACATGCAACAGCACGCCAATGGGCCAAAACGCGATGAGGTTAAATGCACCGACAAAACCAAGGAAAAGCGGCATAGAAATGCGGTCCTCCGAGCCAATTCGCACCTTGAGCAGAGTAACGTAGCCGGCATAGCCTGGTGTGAGGAGTGACCACGTACATAAAGCCGATATGAGCGCTAATGCATCGCCCCACAGTGGGTGAGTCGGGCTCTTGGAGTCTTGATCACTCCAAGTGACAAGTGCCACGCCGCAGAAGCTGCAATCAGTAAAACTAGACGTACCTGAGCAGCACAGAGACGAGCTTCCCGGGCGAAAACACCTCTGTGCCCACCATGCTTCCTAGGAGCAGCGTGAAAAAACCGCTCGTACTCCCGATCGTGGTCCCACTAGCGACACTTGTATAGGCCAAGCCTGCGACAAACGTCCAGTTGGCTGCGAACCAAATCACGGCAAACTCCATCGACAGAATAGCCGTTTCGTAGACAGACAAAGGTGGCAGTTCTGAGGCAGAGATTATGTGGGCCTGCGAGAGCTGACTCTCTCCATGCTCCGAGTCGGACATGTAGCTGTTGGCGTCTTGCGATTCGGCACGAAGCCATTGCCTTTCTCCCGAACGCTCAAGTGATCGTCCTCGGATAGTAAAATCAAGAATGTGGTTGTGCGGCTCAGCGGCATCCATCGGGAGTTGCAAGTCACTTTGGGGGCGCCGGCCATCGATCGACGAGGGTCGTTTTGGCTTGAAAGGCCTAGGCTCGCTGGATGATAAGGGCGCGGAGCCAGAATGGTGCGCCCTATCAGGGAGATAGAACCCCATGCTCTCCCACCAGCGAACCTCGTTGGCTTCCTTTCTTTTTATAGACGGTTGCACATAGTACATGATGGCAAATGGGATCAGGTATACAACAAAGGTCGCCGTGCTCAGATACGTCACCGCAAAGGGCTTGTCGTAGCCGTGCGTTCTGAGTTAGTAGGGGATACACACAGCACGGTACTGGACAGATAGTTAGATCCTGTCCATAGAAAATCAACCAGGAGGATTAGGGCAGCGCCCACCGCGTAGTGGTGCGTGCCCGACGCCATAACCAGCGTGAGGGGCCAAAGGGGAGAAAGGCGGCGCAGGAAGATCGGGCGGGAATCGGGCTTCACGCGCCGCGCGTTCTCTCCAGTGGCCCCCATGGACGAACTGGCAGACTCGGACAGGGCCTGGCTAGGTCTCTGTGTTGGTAGTGGCCAAGTGACGCAGCCAAATTCCGTGTTACACGAGCAAAAGAATGCAGACGCACAGGATGGGTGGCTTGTCTGCCGCTCGAAAGACCCGGAGCAGATGCATGCCATGTTTGCTCACATTCTGCATTTCATTCGAGATGTAGAGCTGCGTTCCGTGAGTGCCAAGATCGAGGAAGGCGATGACGGCACCCGGGTGCTTAGTGACCCGCTGGAGGAATGCCCTGATCATGCCGACAACCCAGAGTACTACGAGCAGATTGCCCGGCCAACGTCTTTGCAGGCCATCACGCACCGCATCGTGCACTGCGAGTACGCAATGCCTGCTCTGTTTGAGCAAGATATGCTGCAGCTATTTTCCAATGCATGCCAGTGGTATGGGCTTGGCACTGATGGCTACGGTGAAATGGTCATACTTCAGCGGCTCTACAATGAACTGACACCGTCGCGCGCGCGTCTGGTAGACGCATCAGGCACGCGTCAAGGCAAAGCACGACTTTCTGACATTGACATTGTGAGTGCCCAGCATTCCAAAGCTAAAGGAAAGTCCATGCAGAAGTTTGCCTCGTCACCCTATGGGCCGGGACATGAGCCACCTACGCCGGTCCGACCGCCCAAAATGCTCCCAGTCGAGGCTGCCGCCTTCAAGGGACGTACCTATTCTGTGGGCGATTGGGTGCACATTATGAACCCTGTGGATCCCAGTCGACCCATTGTGGGGCAGATTTTCCGTTTGTACAAGCGCATGGACAAGCCTGGGACCTTTTTTACTGCATGCTGGTACTACCGGCCGGAGCAGACGCACCACGCACCGTCTCGTCTGTTTGCACAAAATGAAATTGTGCAGACGGGCGTGTATGGCGAGCATGCCATGGAAGATGTGCTGGGCGATGTCATGGTCCTATTCCACACCACTTACCGGCGCGCGCGGCCATCGGCAGCCTACTGGGACAAGGACACGCCCTTGTACATGGTGGAATACAAATACAACGTGGAGACGCACGAGTTTTTTGCCATCCACAGCTGGGCAAGCTGCGTGCCCGCCTCGGTTCGCGACAAAGTCACGTACGTATCATCTGCTTATGACAGACCCATGGATGTGTTTGACCAGTTGGCAGACCCGCCGGAGCGGCAGGCCTCGCTTCTGGCACAAGGCTACGAGGTACCGGGAGGCGCACTCGTGGACGATGACAAGGACGAGCCAGTGTCGGAGGATGTACCGGATCTTTTTGAGGACGCTCCTCTTGTGAGTGGAGCGGTGCCGAACCTACCTGCGAGTACAGCACCGGTTGTACGCCCGGAGATACCGCCGCCCACGCCATCACAATCGGATCGTTTGCGTGCGTATGCAGCTTTCCACGCCCTGGCCTCCGATGTGGCACGCCGGCTGAGCCCAAGCGCCTACAAGAAGCTACAGGATGCGCTCGCTGCGAACCCGACAGCCTCGCAAATCGAGCTAGGCGCACTAGCGCTCCAGCTGGGTGGTCTCTCTGGCCCACAGGTTGTCCATCTGCGCGATGCTGCTTTGGCCGCTGGTATGCTTCCCAGCCAAGAAGCCGGCGCGCTGAGCGCATTGCCCACCGCGGCGGCGGTATATGTGGCCCATCACCAGGGAGCGTCCTTTTCGCCATTGTCCCCGGAAACTCGTACGTACGGCTCACTGATGCGACAGGTCGACTCTTTCTCCAAGACGAACACGGGCAGGTCTTGTGGCATGCAGGCCTTCCCTTGCCTGGCTGGCCATGTACGACGCCTGTTTTGGATGGTATGACGGCCTTGCCACTGCCATCTCTGTCGTACTTGGAGCACAAGGTGACGGCTTCATCTCTTGTACCATAGCTATGGGCTAGTTCTCTGGGGGTGCGATTGGTCGGACTGGGTCAAAGAAGGGGTGCTGCTGTGCCTCCTGGGCCGTGAGGCGTTCCTGGTGGTCATACCGCAGGAGCTTGTCAAGAAAATCGAGCGCCTCGTCCGAGATGAAGCGCTCGTTTTCGGGTGTGACAAAGCGTGGCCAAGGCTTGCGCGGGTAACGACCTAGTATGACATCGTAGTGCGAGTCCAGCTCGATCTTGTACTTCTCAAGATACACAAAGAGCTCATCTGTGCCCAATACTTTGCAGATCTTGACCAGCTGGTCATAGTTGTCGTGTCCGTGGAAGAATGGCTCCTTGCGGAAGATCATGGAGGCAAACATACAGCCGAGGCTCCACATATCCAGGGAGTAGTCGTATTCCTGAAAGTCGACCAGCAGCTCTGGACCTTTAAAGTAGCGCGAAGCAACACGCACATTGTACTCAGTGTAAGGATGGTAGAATTCAGCCAGTCCCCAGTCGATTAGGCGCAGTTGACGCTTCTCATGATCGATCATGACATTATGGGGCTTGACGTCGCGATGCATAATGCCGCGAGAGTGACAAAAGTCCAACGCTTTGAGCAGCTCAAATATGTAATACCGCACGTCATAGTCGGTAAAAGTAGGATAAAGCACTTTGAAATCGGTGTTGTTAACATACTCGGTGATGATGGAGGGGGTCTTGGACTGGGGATCCCGCACGATATCGATGAGTTGCACAACATTCGGGCCCCCCATGAGGTTTTGCAGGATCTTGATTTCACGCTTGATCTTCTTTTTCTTTACGGGCTTCAATACCTTGATAATGCACTTGTCATAATTTTCTGAGGCCACGTTGACTCCCTCAAAGACCTCTGAATACTTGCCGCGACCGACTTTCTGCAGGATCTCGAAGTTGTCTTGCGTACCCCACTGCAGTGCCAAATTATCGTAGTCCCACCATTCACGTCCACGAGCCTCATTGGCGTTCGCATACACACGGGCCACGCTCATGCCTGCCATCGGGAACCAGCAGCGACCGGAAGCGCACGTCCAAATGCTCGTCGCCCACCCAGACGGTCGGTCATGTGATCACGTGATGACATTGGGGTTCGACTAGGAGACCGGGGTCGTAACGCCGCGCGGCTCGGGCGGCGTGCTGTCTATCTGCCGAGAGGCATCCATATAGTAGCGGACAATGTCGTCCGTTACTTTGGACTTGCGCTCCTGGAACTCTCCCACGACGCGCTGGAGCTCTTGGATGCAGCGCTTCTTGAGCTCACCAGTGAGCAGTTGACCGGAGCGGTAGCTCTCAGCCAGTTGCTCAATTTCCTCGTCATCCTCCACAAAGAAGGTCAAATACTGGAAGCTGACATCCACATCTGGATTGCCGCCGAGGCGACGCTGCTCTTCCAGGGTCTCCTGGCCACCCGAGAATGCGTGCTTGTTGATTTTGTTCTTAATTTGGTTGGGCGTATCGTGCATGAAAATGCTTGAGTTCTCGTTCGAGGCGCTCATCTTTGTTTGCGCACCTTGGAGGGCAGGGAAGAACTTGGAGTGGATCAGACTCGGCTTGGGGTACTTGAGGCGCACAGCAACGTCGCGTGTCTGTCGGAAGTAGGGGTCTTGGTCAATTGCGCAGGGAATCAGGCAAGGAATATCTGAACGAGTGCCGAAGATCTGGGGGAACGAGTTGCTGAAAGAGGGAGCAGCTTGGATCGACACGAAATGCAGTTTACCAATGCTGTCACTGTCGTTGAAGCCAAAAGTACTTTTGGACTGGTTCACGGTGATGTAGCGAGAGATGCGCACCACATTGTGGTAAAAGGCTCCGCCCAGGTAGTTTAGGTCAGAGAAGATAAAGGTCTTCTCAGGGTTGAAGCCACAGGCGATGATGTCCTTAGCATTTTCAAAAGCAAACTTTTGCACCTGCTCGATCTTCAAATCGTTCTTGAACAGAAACTTTTCATCATCCGTCAGCTGGATGACTAGGGGCACATCGAACACATCCTGCAGCCACTGTGTGAACAGGAAAGGAATGAGATGGCCCAGGTGCATGGATGCAGAACTCGGGCCACGTCCAGTGTAGAGGTAGAAGGGCTTGCGCTGCTCATAGCGGGTAAGGATCAGGTCTAGTTCACGATGACTGAAAAAGCTGCCACGGCGTAGCAGAGGATGCGGGCGACGACCTGTCACACGCTCAAATCGCTCCAGTAGGGCAGCATCGATCGGCTTCGTGCCAAACTCCTTGATGAGCTTCGCATAATCAATAGAGACCTGCTTTCCATCAACGAAGCCGCCTTCGACGTCCCAAGGAGTCACTTTCTGCTCCTGGTTTGGAACATCAGCTTGAGCAGGGGCAATAGAAGCCTTGTCTAGGCCCGCCGTGAGCGAATCCATCGTGGTAGGAATTTTACTCATCGAGTCTGCCAGCCCTGTGGGTTGTCTGTCTCCACCCCTTACCCCCCTCGACCCCCCATCATGGTAGGTACTTTTGACTGACGTTCTAGTTGATGTTCTCGGCTTTCAAGACCCTCACTGGTCAAACAGTGACGGTCGAACTGAAGAATGACCTTGCTATCCAAGGCACGCTCAAAAGTGTCGACCAGTTTCTGAACTTTAAGCTGGACGACATCAAGGTACTGGACGAGGCCCGTTACCCGCATATGGTACGTATACTGCGACTCATTCCTCAGATGGCTGTCAAGTCTACTTTTATCCGTGGCTCTGTCGTGCGCTGTGTACATATCCCTGCCGAAGCGGTCGATACCCAGCTGTTGGAAGATGCCACACGACGAGGTGCGTGATCATGTCTTGACCATGCAGAGGCTGAATCGCAGAGTCACTAGAAGTAGATCAGCGTGAAAGAGGGTATATGTAGTCTACTCTACTAGGACTTCTGATGGGAAGTGCGTCCTTGGAGGGCGTTGTACCAGGTCCGCTGCTTGGTGGACAAAAATGTGCCAATTTGGCTGATGGCATGGGCACCCTTTTCCCGCGTGACCTCCAAGGCAGAACGGACACCCTCGTCTGACCGTGCCGCTGCCTCTTCGGTAGAAGCCTCGCGAGATCCATCGGCACTAGCGCGAGGCGAGGACCATACATGAGAGGAGGCGAGGCGTCCTAAATCCTGATACCAAGAACTTGTCATTTTTGAAAGGCTCGTACTCCCTGCCTGGAAAGCAGCACTTAGAGCTTCTTTCGTGGGAGCCCAGTTCTCTTCCAAATGCAAGTCATGTAGCCCTGCTTGCAGGCGCAAAGCCACATCAGACATGGTGGTCGTTTTTCCTGTGAATGGATGCTGGCGTGATATCAGGTCACAGAGCGTGTTGTCCGTGTACGAATGCCATTCCTGGAAGACGCGAGTTCGGCAAAAAGCGTCTAGAAACTCTCCGTACGATTGTATCGCAGTCAAATCAGGCTCGTTGAGGTGTGTGTAGTGATACTTGGCGGCTGAGAGAACACCGAAAATATATTCTTCAAATCGACCTCGAATATAATCATCGCTGCCCTCGTACTGCATCTGATCCGGTTGCCCAGGATCCTCTTGGTTCCATGTGTCCTGCACAACCTGTATCAACTCATCCATCCAACGTCGGTCTGCAGGTGTGAGAGCAATCAGGTTATTTAGGACGGGATCTTGTAACTGGATTTGGGCTGTATCGAGCTGGTGTAAGCCACTTGGTACTTACATCGATGACCACGTCAGGACAATTCGTTCGCTGGTGCTTAAAGATGCTGTTTGTTGTTCCAATGAGCCATGATGGACAATTGAGCATGTCCATCTGCTGCAGAGGACAGTAGGGTTGGAAGAAGGCGTCTTTGCTGAACAGAGGCAAAGGCAAGCCCATATACGCCAACAAACTTTGTCGATCCGACATTTTTAATGAATCAGCCTTGGACCTGCCCTCTGACTGCGTGTTCAGCTCTGGCACCGCTGCATCCTGAAGGTGAGGCAATAGAGCTGGTATCAAGGAAACCAAATTGTACTGCAAAGTACAAAGCTGCTCGACAGGGTAGCCAAAAAACATCGTCTTTGGGTGAGTCTTCATCCACATACTCGTTTTTGGAGAAGCAATAGCTTCACCAGCATAAGAACTTTGAATCTCCATTTGTACACCAACTCGCGCAACGAAGTACCCATATACAAGGTATTATTCATATCGAGTTTCTTTGAATCGTTTGGTGTCTCCATAGCACAAGCCAGCCCATATTCTAGATTATCATAAAATTCATCGAGAATTTGCATATTACTGAGGTCGCGTTGTTCAAAATAGGCTCGCGTTACCATACCGAGCTTGGCTCGCATCGGTCCGAATATAGGCTGCGTTGCTAGAATCACCACAGCCTTCTGCACCATACTGCGAGTTACCTGAGAGCCTTTGTTGATCAGATGGCTCGACATGATCTGCCGATTGTACGAAATACCAAATATCGTGTTGTATTGAATGGACTTGCATTGCAGATGGAAATAACAGTAGTCTTCGCCGGACTAGGGTCAATATCAGCAGACGTACCATATGAGACCCATCTGGCAAAGCCATAAATGGTAACTGAGAGCTTAGTTCTTCATTATCTTGCAAGTTTCGCGGATAACATTGTTCAATTTGAGGGCCAACTAGGTGGTTCTTGCGTCAGTTCGGACCTCAACTTACAAAGTCCACAACAACCACTCCAATGACGACGTGGGTCGTATGTTTCTCACTCTTCGCAGAATCTTGTACGCTGATATTTCCCTCTTCTGTTGCTTGCATGATCCAACCACGTTGCCAGACGGCACGTCGACCTCGTCAGCCAGGTGGATCTCTTGCGCACTGTCACCAACTTTCAGAGAGGGCCTTAGTCAGCGGCCTAGCGCATCCAACTGGGTACTCGTGCGCTTTGCGTACGTGCGCGACTGACGCAAGGAAAACCTTGTCACCTAGAAACGCGACATTACGAACATTGTCTCATGGAAGATATTGGCGCCGACGCCGAAACTACTTCTGATTCATTTCATGATACAACATCCAAATCCATCCCATTGACACCGCTTCGTACCCCCCCGGTAGTCAGCACCTTTGACTTATCCTATGATGATGTTTCTCAAGACGACGAGATTGGAGAAACGAACATGTATGTGAAAATTTTATGCTTATACAACAGGGTTACTCGCATCTACAATGGCCGCGAGGTTTGTCTCTTTTCTCGATCTATGCCCGAGTGCCTTGTACCATACGTACGTGAAATTAGACTCACGGAAAAGGTTGATTCCGAAATATTTGCACTGCAGATCGACGATCTCAATGCAACGATGCAAGATGCGATGAGCCGTACTCATGGCTTGCTGGATAACATTTTGACGAACCTCACATTTCAATTATGGCCACTCATTTTTGGAACACACTACCAAAGGGCACGTATTGCATATCTCACAATTAGTGTATGAAACGATTCACAGCACAGCTCGATCACTTCGAGAAACAGTTCATTCTTCCTCATGGCTTACAACTTGTCCCTCCACAAAACACAGCATTCATGTGTATCCAAATAGTATCAGCATAGAGTCATTGCAATGTGGAATACCTGTCTTTGGAAGCCACTACACAAGATAGATGCAGGACACCTCAGCCCCAGGCGGAAATAGTTTTAGTTTGTATACTCCAATCATATTGGACGGGTATAGCATCTGGCCCATTGGTACAGTGGTTAGCACGTGGAGCTGTTAAACTGGTCGATGAACGACCACAAAACTCTAAGGTCACTGGTTCGAATCCAGTATGGGTCGCATCTTTTTGCCAAATCTCGACGCGCCCCCTGTATTCAGGGCATCGTTGTCCTTTTAAACCGCAGCCGGTTCTCGTTTCGATCAATCAGAGTACATGGTTACAAATCTCTACTTTTACTTGTGCTGCGCTGTTAGTGCTAAAAAGACATACCCGCTGGTACTGGGCAACAAGCATTGCATGGTCACGCTCATACGGCTCTAGCGTGAGTTGCTCACGAGGGCGGAATGACTTTGGTATTAGTGATCCACCACATGTAATACGTACACTCTTTTTTAGCTTGTTTACCTCCTCAGCGAAAACAGCCTCCGGCTGGGCTGTCGAGTCAATGCAGCTAGCCTTGATCGAAATTACGGCATGGCCTCCATTCTTCAGGAAGTACTCTGAGTTGTATGCCACAATACGCGCTTGGTCAGGCTGGGCCACGTCGGCAAAAACAACATCGACGGAGCCAACAAGCATGCGGTACTTGGCAGGGTGACGCGCGTCTTCGATGATGGGAATTACATTCGTCCGCTTCTTCGCCATGTTGATCAAGTCACGACCTGACCGATGCGAGAACTCGACGGCGTATACAATACCCCCAGGGCCCACAACATCTGCCACATGGCTTACACTTGTGCCGCTCGCAGCACCAAGATAAAGCACCTTTGCACCAGGCTTGATGTGAATGTTGTCCAAACCACCAAGAATACCAGCCGCCAGCTTCGAACGGAAGGGGTTCCACACACGATACTCTGTCTTCAGTGTCGCAGCACCATCTTCTTCGGTTGAAGCGCCCGGTGTTTCAACAGATATACGCTTCTCTCCGTACACAGATTCTCCAGGCACTAGGTTCTTGGTCACCAGAAGATGCTCCTTGCCTTCCGCGACAAAGACACCCTCGTGACGGTGGGGTTTGACAACAACGTTAGAGCCACCCTTGGCACCACCACGGCCGCCCTTGGCACCACCGCGACCGCTGCGGCCACCACCACGGCCACCACGAGCGCCGCCACGACCGCCACGGGCACCACCGCGAGCGCCGCCACGTGCACCACCACGCATACCACCACGACCAGGAGGGCCACCACGGCCAGGCGGGCCACCACGGCCGCGACCAGGCATTCCACCACGACCACCACGACCAGCAAATGCCATGTTAAATGTAACTGTGCGAGTAAAGTTTCGAATGCACGCTCGTTGGAGGTGAGCCGTTCGAGAACGAAAGCGCAGTCGGGCCCGCTGAACCGCTTTTTTTTCGCCCGAGGCTGCACATGGCATATCACGTGATTGCCAAAGCTGGTCGCGTAACGCGTTCTGGCTGCGCGTCGCATCGCCTCGCGCACTTGGCAACGGGAACATGCCGCGCGAGCTCATCACGCTTCAGGCTGGGCAGTGTGGGAATCAGATTGGATCACAGTTTTGGGAGCATCTTTGCCGTGAACATGGAATTTCTAAAGATGGGACCCTGGAGGAATTCGCGACGGAGGGACAAGGTGGTGACCGTAAAGATGTGTTCTTCTATCAAGCAGATGATGAGCACTACATTCCTAGGGCCATTCTCGTTGATCTAGAACCAAGGGTACGTCAAATAAATGCCACTGACACTAAGGTTATCAACAGCATCATGAGTGGCCCCTACAAAGGCCTGTACAACCCGGAAAATGTGTACCGCAACGAGACCGGTGGTGGTGCTGGTAACAACTGGGCTCAAGGTTATGCAGCCGGAGAAAAGGCAGCCGATGAGCTTATTGAAATGGTGGACCGAGAGGCGGATGGAAGTGAGAGCTTAGAGGTAGGTTGCATCACTAATGCCAGGGCTTCTTTCTTTTACATTCCATTGCAGGAGGCACAGGCTCGGGTCTCGGGTCGTTCTTGCTCGAGCGGCTGAATGATGCTTTCCCTAAGAAGCTCATACAGACTTACAGTGTATTTCCCAACTCAGAAGAGACATCGGATGTCGTGGTACAACCCTACAATTCCGTGCTTACTCTCAAGCGATTGGTGAACAATGCAGACAGTGTTGTCGTTTTGGATAACGCAGCTTTAAGCCGGATTGCAAGTGACCGGCTTCACTTGCAAAATCCAAGCTATAGCCAGACCAACCAGCTGGTCAGCACAGTCATGGGTGCATCTACAACGACGCTTCGCTATCCTGGCTATATGAACAATGACCTCTGTGGCATTCTCGCTTCCCTGATTCCCTCTCCACGCGCTCATTTTCTCATGACATCATATACCCCCTTTACATCTGACAATGTGGATCGGGGGAAAGCGACCATGAAAACGACTGTCCTGGATGTCATGAGGCGCCTGTTGCAGCCTAAGAATCGCATGGTGAGTTTTACTGGAGCAAGCAAGAGCAGCTGTTATATGTCTGTCTTGAATATAATTCAGGGAGAAGTGGATCCCCGCGATGTACACAAGAGCCTGCTTCGCATTCGGGAGCGGCACCTTGCCAGCTTCGTCCCTTGGGGCCCAGCGAGCATTCAAGTGGCACTATCCAGGCGTAGTCCTTATGTGGCCAGCTCACACCGTGTAAGTGGACTGATGCTGGCCAATCACACGGGAATCGCAAGCATGTTCAAGCGCACCGCGGATCAATATGACCGACTCCGCAAGCGGAATGCCTTCTTGGATATGTACAAGCGAGAGGCCATGTTTGCCAGCGATCTCTCCGAGTTTGACGAAGCTCGTGAGACTGTAGCGGAGCTCATGTCAGGTATGTGACGTCTACTCATGTGCAGAATACCGCGCAGCGGAAAAGGACGACTACATTACCGGAGCCCTGGCGGCTGCTACATGACCCAGCGTAGGCGACGTTCGTAGTGGTAGTGGAGGCCGACGCCTCAGGCCAGCTCCATATGGAGACCACTGATTGGCCCATGGCACACCGCCTCCTCGCCGCTCGAAACGCGTCGCATTTTTGCCTCACGTTCCCCGACTTGTAGACCTGGTTCGGTGCTTTACTCCCGCAGATTGTACATATAACAATCGATTCACTTGCGGGAGCATGCAAAATACTGGTCCACCTGGGACTGCACCTGCGTCTTATCTCCATATACCCGGACGGGGACGTGCCGAACTCATGTCGGCTCCGCACAGTCCATCGCCGGCTCCAAATCGACCCCAAAGTGCTGACATGACGCAAGAGTTCGGACAGATACTACAGGATGATTCTTCATCCTCAAGTGAGGCATCGGGTCTTGCCTCTGTGCCACTGTCTCGCGTAAATTCTCCGACTGACTATGAGAAAGGCGGGCCACCCTTGTCCATGGTTGAAGGACCCTTTGCTGATTGGATGAGTTCCAGTACGATACCCTTTGAAGACGAGACAAAGTCGCTGGACATTGCTCTTGGCGAAGTATACAATACATATCAACTTTCTCCTAGTGTATTGGACGAAAGTGGCCAACGGTCGGCCCAACAAGGCAGTGATCAAAACTGGCGATCTTACCTACCTTTAAGTGGACTGGATAATGACATCCAAGTAACGGGTGACCCACCACAAGACGAAGAGAACCGTGTGGTGGAAAAGTCTAGTACAGCATCTTTGCGTGAACTTTTCCGGACTTTACGCGATAAATCACATACAACACTGGAGCGAGCGCGCAAGAGGCGCGAGGAAAAACGTCGGTCTCGCTTCACTTCAGGCGTATGGCTACCTATGCAAGGTCTCCACGAGCAAAGAGACTCTAGCCCT
Source organism: Malassezia nana (assembly GCA_029542845.1). NCBI lineage: Eukaryota > Fungi > Basidiomycota > Malasseziomycetes > Malasseziales > Malasseziaceae > Malassezia > Malassezia nana. The sequence goes on from CP119893.1 coordinate 97,853, forward strand.
AAAGATACCCGCCATATTCATCAAAAGTTACGAGGAAAGACACTCGCCTATTTCGGTCCTCATAATCGTCTGCGTGTGGCACTCGCCAAACTTCTGGCATCCTGGTGGATTGAGCCGTTTATTCTAATTTTGATCCTAATCAACTTGATTGTCTTGATTGTGACATCAAGCCGTGATGTGCGGCGCTATCCCCACAATTCCGACAATTTGAACGAAGCCGAAGGCGTTATTTTACTGGTGGTGTTTGTTCTGTATACACTAGACATGATGGCGCGTATCATTGTATCGGGGTTGATCATCAATCCTCCTTCGGCCACGGACATGGACGGCAAAGAGAGCAGCAATGCTCCCTTCTATGAACAGTCTAACACGAAAGAGGTGTTGTTCAATGTATGGAACAGCTATGTCGACAGCGTAATTCGCTTCCTACGTCCATACAGCAAGGAAGTACAGGAACATGCCGAAGCCAAGCTAGCATCGTATAACCCTGTTGAGGGGTTGGTCTCTAACGCCAACGACATAAGCACTGATAAGCCTGAGAGCACACCCACGGAGGAAAGTCATCATTGGATCATGCGAGTGTTTTATCAAGCAGTGTCTGTTTGTCTTCATGTTTCGCATACCATCACAGGTGACCGGGAACAACTTTGCACCCGGGCTTATTTGAGACACAGTTGGAACCGAGTTGACTGCTTGGCCATTCTTTGCTACTGGGTTGCCTTGGGACTACAGATATCTTCTACCGATGATACGCCCCAGCACCACATTTATATATTCCGTGCACTAAGTGTGCTACGTTGCTCTCGTCTACTGGGACTTTGGGAGGGTACCGAAACCATTTTGCGCTCGCTTAAGCGAGTAGCACCTCTGCTACTACGCGTCGCATCCTTCATGGTTTTTGCTATGGTCTTGTTTGCTGTGATTGGCATTCAGAGTTTCAAAGGATCCTACTTACGCACTTGCGTCTGGATTGGTGACTTGAACAATGAGCCCGGTCAAAATTATACCCTGAACCAGATCTGTGGTGGCAGCGTGGATCCCAACAATCGAACCCAGATCGTGGGCCATTACGAATACCAGGGAACCGAGCCGACGAATATGACTCCCAAAGGCTACATATGTCCTTATGGCCAGTTGTGTATGGAGCAACCATCTAATCCCTACGACGGTGTCCAAAGTTTTGATGATATATTCCACTCACTTCTCCAAGTTGCTGTTGTTGTATCTCTGAATGGCTGGTCTAACACGATGTACGATATGGTCGATGCCGACTATTATACTGCTGTCATTTTCTTTATTATTGGTATCATTCTCCTCAACTTTTGGTTGGCCAACTTATTCGTCGCAGTCATTTCACATTCTTTTGCGTCGCTTAGTGCGCAAACAGATCGAAGTGCTTTTGCGGCCGAGAAAGTGAAGGGGCGGCATCATATACAGCCCGAGCCACATCGCCGGCACCGCCGCCGGTATGTTGTCGAATGGTATCGTAATAAGCGACGGTATACACAATACTTTTGGCTTGCGCTTATTGTACTCAGTGTGGGCGTACAAGGCAGCCAGACGGCGTATGAATTTCCTTATCAGCGTGAGTGGCGCGAACAGATTGAAAGGTACCTAATGGTTGCCTTTGACGTGGAAATCATTATCCGAATCGTATTCGACACTATGGACGCTGGATTCTGGTCCTTCTTTGACCGGAAGCGAAATGCCCTGGATTTGCTGATTGCGGTGATCACCACAATCATCCAAATTCCCGTGGTTCAGGATTCCGCTTGGTATCCGTGGCTTACCTTTTTCCAACTGTTGCGATTCTATCGCGTTATTGCAGCTATTCCGCGTATGAAAAGTCTGTTACTACGTGTTGTCGGTTCCATGTCGGCCCTGTTCAACATGATTGCCTTTCTGGTCATGGCCATTTTCTTGGCGGCCCTTATGAGCATTCAACTTTTACGAGGAGATATCAGGTTCGAAGACGATGAAGGCGATACATTTGAGTTTACTTGGAAACAACTCTTTAACGGATTTCTAGGAGTGTATCAAGTCTTTTCTTCGGAAAATTGGAGCGAAACATTGTTTAATGTGGTGTCCAGCTCGAAGAGGTATCACCAGGGTGTTATCGCTGCGATTTTCCTCGTGGGCTGGTTTTTCTTTGCCAACTTTATCTTGTTGCAAATGTTCATTGCTGTCATCAACGAGAACTTCCGCGTTGCTGAAGGTGACAAGTACAAACAGCAAATGGAACATTACCTACGTCGCTCTGAGCCCCCGCCTGAATCTTTTCTAAGTCGTCTTATGCAATGGCTCAGTCCCTTTCGTGCACCCTTGGAGCAAAATACGGCTATTCATCGGCTGGAAGGGCCTGTTGTGGAAAACGCAGCGGAGTTTGCTGACACAAGCCGCGCAGGGCCAGAGGAGACGAACCAGTTTCGCAGCATGTTTATGAACCTGGTCACACCTAATCAAGCTGGCTTTGCATTTGGTACGCTCCAACGGGTTCTGCGTCTTGACAAGCCTCATGAGCATGACGGGCTCCAAGTTTTACAACAGCAAGCCATGAATGAAAGGCCTTCACAAACGATGGACGAACTGGAAGAGATCGTACGAGGGCAAGATGGTTCGCGTTCACTGGATCGCGACTATTTGCGGACTATGCGGAACGATCTGGGCCTGCCAAATCAGGATGAAGAAAACGAGTTTCTGAACGATTACATGAACAACACGAACCAAAATCCACGCGTAAAGTTGGCGCGCTTGCTGGCAGAGCATCCTTCGTATGATCGAAGCTGGTTCCTATTTTCCAACAGGAATCCAATCCGTCGCTTTTGCCAAAGCCTTTGCCATACGGCCCATGGCGAGCGTGTGTTTGGCCGGCCTGTGAACAAGTGGCGTAACTATGCCTTTCAGACTGTGGTTTTTGCCTCGATTGTTACATCGCTTGTATTGGCCGGGATTGCCACGCCCTATTACCGCAAGAATTTCTACATGGAGCACCAGACACAGGTCTACGCGTGGTATTCCCTGATTGAGATCAGTGTTTCGACCATCTTTGTCGTGGAATTCTTTGTGAAAACGATCGCTGATGGGTTTGCATTCACTCCGAATGCATACTTGCTAAACACATGGAACCTGCTGGACATGTTTGTTCTGATATCGCTGTTGATCAATGTCATCAGTGAGATTGTGGTGCCTGGCGGTGTGTCCCACTTCACTCGAGCGATCAAGGCTTTCCGTGCCCTGCGTCTGATCAATCTGTCGTCTTTGATGCGCGATACGTTCCATGCTGTCATGATTGCTGGCGCAGGTCACATTCTTGATGCATCGATCTTGGCCCTTCTCTACATTATCCCCTACGCTGTTTGGGGTCAGAACCTCTTCGCCGGCCTACTGTACGGCTGCAATGACGACGGAGACAATATTCAAACCAAGTTGGACTGCCACGGCGAGTATGCTTCTACCCCGATAAACTGGTCCTTCCTCGCGCCACGGTCATGGGACAATCCTAAAGAGGGCAGCATCTACTCGTTTGACGATTTTAAGAGTGCATTGCTGATTCTTTTTGAAATTGTGTCGCTCGAAGGTTGGATTGATGTCATGACTCGGGCCATGAGTATTACCGGCCGCGACCGGCAGCCACAGCCTGATGCATCACAGCACAATGCCATCTTCTTCCTCATTTACAATTTGATCGGGGCCGTTAGCATATTGACACTGTTCGTGTCTGTGATCATTGAGAACTTCCAGCGGTACTCTGGCGCAGCCTACCTAACGACAGAACAGCGGCAGTGGCTGGACTTGAAGCGACAGTTGCAGCGGCAGAGTGCCTCTAAGCGCCCCAAGGACCTACCCTCTCATCCCTTTGTTCGCTGGTGCTTTGAAGTGTCGACACGCAAACGTGGCTGGTGGATGCGTCTCATGACTTTGCTCTACTGTGTTGTTCTGATCATGCTCATGTCCCAGACGAACGATGACAGTATGGCAGCCAATCGTGGCCGCTCGATCGCCTATTCGGCCCTATCGATGGTGTTTCTTTTTGACGTGGCTATACGATTGATTGGACTGGGCTTTTCCAGTTTTCGTCGCAGCTACTGGAACCTGTACGATGTAATTGTCATGACGGGCGTCTTGTCCACGAGCATATCGCGCGCCGTTTTTCCCGATTCGTCCCAGGTCCATGCTCAATTACAGAAAATTTTCCTGACCTGTGTCACGCTAAAGCTTGTGCAGCGCAGCGACGCACTCAATTTGCTCTTCAAGACAGGTGTTGGGTCCGTGCCAGCTATTCTCGCCCTGTTCCTTCTGTGGTTTACCATGTTCCTTGTTTGGGGCATTATGCTGGTCGAAGTCTTTGGCTTAACCAAGTGGGGCGACAATGAGACACATGCCAAAAACCTCAGCACGCTATGGGGGACGCTCATTTTTCTTTCCATGACGTCGACGGGCGAAGGATGGAACTCATACATGCACGATTATGGCGTTCAGTCACCTCTATGTACGCCGTCGAACAACTACTTGTCGACAGACTGTGGGAGTGTGCCTTGGGCGTACTTTTTGTTCATCTCCTGGAACATTATCTCCATGTTCATCTTCCTGAATATGTTCACGGGTACCGTGGTCGAAAATTTCTCGTATGTATACCATCTACAAGGCAGTACCGCCTTGTCTCGCGAACAAATGCGTATCTACAAGGAGACATGGAGTCTGTTTGATCCGATGGGACGAGGGTATATATCCCGCGATCAAGTCGTTCCCTTCCTCTCGCGCCTCACTGGTATGTTTGAAGTGGGCCTCTACCCCCCGTCGCTGCGCATCAAGGCGTTGATCGCCCAAAGCCAAGCCGATATCGACAGTGATGGGCCCTCTTCACCCTCTTCCCGTCGAAATTTGTTCCGATTCCGCACTCCGCGCTCTCCCATGTCTCGCTCGTCACGCTCTCGTTCCCCCCTCTCTCGGTCACCGCATTCGCCGCGGTCATTGTCACCCAACCGATCAGCACCACACTCGCCTCAGTCTCATACGCCACCCATGGAAACAGGATTCTTTTTGGATGTGAGCGGTCACAGTCCGCAGTCGCAAGGAGCGCCGTCATTCCTCGGCACCAGCGCCGACGCTTCCATGGCGCAGCTGCCGCGCATCGAGAGTGGCATTGACTTGGATAAGCTGGAGGCTGCCCTGCAGAATGCTGATTCGTCCGAGTTGGCCATGCGCCGCCGGCGCTTGAACCGGATGTACCATGAGGCTCTAATGGCTGACAAAGGCAAGGGTGTCTCCTTCTCTTCGATGCTTTTTATTTTGGCGTACCACAAAATGTGCGGGTCGCCGGTCAACCTCGAGGTCTCCGAGTTTATCGAGCGTCGTGCGCTGATGGACAAGTTGGATGCCCAGATCAACCTGGAACGCGTGCGCGGTCTGTTGCGTGGTGTCTACTTGCGTCGGCGATTCCTGGCGATGCGCCGTGAAGGCGCGCACATCCACATGGCGCATGATGATTCGCAGCTGCCGGCCATTCATATTGAGCATCCCTGGTCGGAGGCAGCCGGTCCCTCTCGCCCTAGGATCCGAGTGGATACGAGCATGGCCACGCTAGGCACAGGTTCTGATCAGAATATGCTGCGTACGCCTGAAGCAAATCACTCTCGTCGCGGCAGCCAGGATGGCGATTCGGTCAATGCCAGCGACGTACAACTCTCTCCACACTCTCTTCATCTACCTCACCGTCGCTTATCCTTCCATCATGACGATGAAAACCCTTTTGAACCTCATCCAAGCTATAACTCTTCAGAGTTACCCCTGAATGCCCCTGCGGAGATGGATACATGGAACCAAATCATGCGGCGCTTGTCGATGGACAGCCGCGCATCCGACCCCGACCTGCAGGTGCCTCGTAACGACCCTTCATAGTGTTCACGTGATGTTATGCCATACGGTGCACGGTGCGCCGCACAGCGGCCAGACGAGGAAGAATGCCATCCGCGGACGCTCGTGGAAGTGCGCAGCCGAGCGCTCCTGCCCAAGGCAACTCCACGGGTGATCCAAGCCCAGCTTCTCAGCCTGAATCAGGTGGGCTGCTAGGCTCGATCATGCAAGGAAATCCATACTTTTCCGCTGGTTTTGGGCTCATGATTATGGGCGGTGCTCTCGCGTATGCGCGTTCGGGACTTCGCTGGGCCGCATCCACAGCTCAGCGTCGGCTATTGGTATCCCTCGAGATCCCCTCAAAAGACCGTGCGCATCCCTGGTTCTTGCACTGGATGGGCGCGCAAGCTGCGGCACAAGCGCTTCGTCGCAAGGCGCACCATGGCCAGCTGCCCCGAGAAAGCGTGTTAGAGTTTCTGGGTCTTTCTACTCCCAAGGCCTTGACAGACACCCGTGCAAACGACCCATTGCGCGCTGCCTCAGGGCAGATGGTCGCGCCTGTGCGCATCATTTCGCGTGAACTCGCCGTGGATACGCTGCAGGAGGAAAGTACATCGAATGGGGCGCCTGGCCACGAGCCCGGACACACCACCTTTTCGCTCGTGCCTGGGCCTGGCACGCACTGGTTCCGCTACCGGGGTGTGTGGATGCGTCTGCAGCGCGAACGCAACGGCAAGATGGTCGATCTTACCACCGGGGCACCCTGGGAAACCGTCACGCTTACGACACTAGCGGCCTACCAGCACCTCTTTCCTCAACTGCTGAACGAGGCACGGCAACTAGCCCTATCATCATCTCAAGGAAAGACGATCGTGTATACAAGCTGGGGCGCCGAGTGGCGCCCTTTTGGGCACCCACGCCGAGTCCGAGAGCTCGGTAGTGTGGTCTTACCCAGCAAGCGCAAGGACGAGATTGTACATGATCTGACTCGCTTCCTTACACGCAACGCCTGGTACACCAAGCGTGGTATTCCCTACCGGCGCGGCTACCTGCTGCATGGAGCGCCAGGGTCCGGCAAGACGTCTTTTATTACCGCCTTGGCAGGCCATTTGGGGTTCCACATTTGCCTATTGAATTTGGCGGAACGTGGTATGACCGACGACAAACTCACTCATCTATTATCGAATGCACCCGAGCGCAGCATTCTGCTGCTAGAGGATATCGATGCGGCATTTCTAGGCAGGAATACGCATGCGCCCGAGCGCCATGCCGATGGCTACCAACCCAACGTAACGTTTTCGGGCCTGCTCAATGCGCTCGATGGCGTTGCCTCGGGCGAATCGCGCATCATCTTTATGACGACCAACCATCTAGAACGACTGGACCCTGCACTGATTCGTCCCGGCCGCGTGGATGTCATTTGCGAGTTGGGCGACGCCGAAGACGACCAAGTGCATGAACTGCTCATCCGCTTTTACCACTCGGACCTCGTGGAGCAGCGCGTCGAGGCTGCACGCCGCGCCCATGGAGTGGACCCTGCCGAATTTGCACAGGCTATACAGCCGCCCGACTATGACGCGCCATACTACCAGCAGGCCATGCGGGAGACTATGGACACACTGCGTACACAGGCACAGGCACTGGCCACGTATGTACGCAAGGCCACAGCGCAACGGCGCCAGGCCCTGGGTCTGGACGAACGAGGCCATGAGCCTGGGACAGATCCATCGGTGACTCGTCGTGCTGCGCGTGGTGGCGTCAGTATGGCCGAGCTACAAGGCTTGTTTATTCGGTTCCCCGATGATCCTCATGCGGCCATCGAAGCATTTGCGACGGAGAATGGGCTCAAGTGACTGGGCCGCTGATGGCCTCAGCAACAGCGTAGGCACCGAGCAGGCACACTTGCGCTGCCACGTCCACCAGGGACGTGGTGAAAGGGAGACATGTGGCGTCGGGGTCATAGTCCCAGTACCACAAAAAAAGGCACAGAGTATGCGCCAGTGCGATGCCCCCCCATGCGAGAAGGGCACACACAACCAGCAATGCCACCGCAAAAGCTGGGCCAAAAACGAGTGTGCCGCTGAGACGCAAGACCAGGAAAAAGAGTGCTTGGACGACAAGCGCATTGAGCGCGAGTACCGTGGGACTATCCCAGTCGGGCACTTGGGGGCGCAGCGAGTCGAGCAGCTGCTCGAGCCAGCTGGGAGGGGAGTGTTCTGTCGCCCCTTGTGCGTCCGCTTGGGCATCCACGGGCATATAGCCCGTGTTTTTTGTGGGGCGCGTGCGTGCCGCGAATTGCTTGGCGTGCAAGAGCGAAGTCAGTCGTGATGCATGCACGGCCGCTGCAATGCCGGGAACGCCCGCGACGACAGGCGCGAGGAGAGGGTATCCATGGTATCGCGCAGCATTTTTCTCCAGTACAAGTCCGGCGAGCGAGCTCACGGCTGCTGCCGCAAAAAGGGGGAACCATCCTGAGCCCAATAGCTCATGCACATAGGCATTGCGCAGCGTCGCTAGCGCAAAAAACAGCGAGCACAAGATCATGAGCACAAACAGGGCCGTAGCAAACCCTGTACCTTCTAGGACGAGAAAGGACGAACCAATGAGGCCCAAGGTCGTCATGGTCGCAAGGTCTCCCAGCGATCCAGCGAGTGGCACCACCATATTGTCGGGGTCCAGACCCATGTACCGCGCCCAGATGGTGGCTGCACATACAAAGGCGCCTTGAATGGCCGAAGAACTCGCCGATGTCAGCTGCGCCACAGCCAGGACTAGGGAAAACTCAAAGTACCCGTCCCGTAAACGCAGCGCCTTGTCCATGGGCGGCTTGAGCGAATGCACAGGCCCTCGGCGTGCCATGGCATTAGGCTCTGTGCGGTCATGATGACCTAGCACGAACGAGAGCACACCTGCTGCACACGAAACAATCAGCGATTGTACCTGAAGTAATGCCATGTTTCCTGTCACGATCGCACGCCGTGTACGGTAATTGTCCAGCTCGCCCATATTGGCCTGCGTCAGAGCACAACACGTACCGCCGTTGTCATGCGCATCGACAGGTTCATCTCGAGGTTGCCTTTGAGATTGAATAGTATAGGAACCAGGATGAGAAACTTGTCCACCTTGACAAACGCTGGCCAAGTCTGTGTGAGCGTGGGCTACGTACCGCAACGCGATCGAGCTCGAGACCCGAGAGAAAGAGACCTAGCAGCGCACACACAAGCATGGGCATTGTCTGCATCAGAACTTGAAACGTACCTCACACGTAAGGGCCCAGCCCCGGGACAAGCGTGACCCGATAGCACCTGGCATGCCGCCCGTCCTGCTGCGTACCGTCGCTGGTACGGCGGGCCTACCCTGCCTCCACCGATCCGACGGCTACGTTCCTGCACCTCCACCTCAACGGGCACCCCGTTTCGCTACTCTCTACGAACGAGCGCCCGGCGGGCGGTATACGCCTGTGCGTGGCTTTACCGTGGTAAAGCCGTCCCGATCGGTCTGCGACGGGGGTGGTGGCGCATTGCCTGTGCCCTGGCTCTGGCGCATACGCGAAAAGGCACCAGGCACGTACCGCCCATTGCTTCCCTCGGGGCGCGCTGCGCTGGGAGCCGGCTCACTGGGCGGGGGTGCACGCGGTGGCGGATTGCCACCCTGCATACCGCGACTGCGAGATAGGTCACCAGGGCGGTAGCGCCGGTTGGCAAACATGGGATCGGCGGCGCCACTGGACGCAGCGGCCTGGCCACGGCGCCAGGAACTGGCCGACTCGGCGCGAGACGCGGCCTCTTGGCGCGACACCTCGAGCCGCTCTTGTGCGCGTGCTTCCTGCGCGGCCTGCATATCTGACTGGCGGCGCAAAGCGGCCTGGCGCTCTTCGATCTCGGCACGCTTTTGCGCTTCGAGCTGCGCCTGGCGCTCTTCGTCGGCGCGCTGGCGCTCCAGACGCGCGGCGTCCTCTTTTTCGCGCTGCGCGCGCTGCGCGGCCTCTTCAGCGGCACGTTTCTCGGCGGCCTCGCGCTCGCGGATCACGTCTGCACGACGTTGTTCCTTTTCTTGCTCGATGCGCACTTCGGCTTCCTTCTTGCGTGCTTCGTACACAGCGCGCCGCTTGGCGAGCAGCTTGCTCTTGAGGGACTCGTAGTCGGGCATCATCGACGCCAGCGTCGCCTTCATCGCCATATCGACCTCGTGGCGCTCGCGTGCAGCTGCCACACGCGCCGCGTGCGCACGCGCATGGTTCTCGCGGTCGGCCGCCTTCTGGCGCTCATAGTCCGCCTCGAGAAGCGGGCGCTCTTCGCGGCGGTAAGCACGCTCCAAGTGGTCCATGCGGCGCTGCACCGTGCGCAACCGCTCACTCAGATCCTTCTTTTCCTTCTCGATCTGCTCAACCTGCAGCTGCACCAGCTTTTCAGTGTCCATCGATGCAAACTCTTCTTCCGAAAGCTTGAGACCACCCCGCTCCTTGAGCGACTGTGCCATTTTGCGCGCCTCTTCGAGCTTGGCTGCTTCCATCTCCTTGCGGACATGCTCCAGCTCGCGGCGCCGCGCTTCCTCCACGAAGCGGCGCTGCTCTGCCTCGGCTTGCTGCCGCAGACGCTCGGCCTTGGCAGCCGCCTCCTCCTCTTCCTTGCGGCGTGCCATTTCGCGCAGCAGCTCGCGGCGCCGCTCGATCGTGGCCTTGCGCTCCACCACCGCTCGGTGCTCCTCCGCCGCAACCGCTATAGCACGCTGCATCGCACTCGAGCGTGATGCCTGCGCCTGTTCCAACAAACTCGAGTCCAAAACATGCAGCGATTTGTCGAGACTCTCGGCAAGGCAGGCCAACTGCGCACGTACCAGCTCTGACGGCTTGACCTGCAGGCGCACCGTGTCCGTTTCGCTTGCACTTACCAGGGCCGGATGAATGTCGGCTGCAAATACGTCGTCCTGGAACGTAATGGCACGCGACACATGGTCAATGCGCAAGTTCACATGGCCCCGCTTGCACGCATTCAGACAAAACTTTTCAATGTCAGCGCGCGTGTACGAGTAGGGCGCCTTGAATGCGGACACGAGCTGCATGACCTGCTCGAGCTTCACCGAGTCATACACTTGACTCAGCTGCTGCACAAGGCGGGTGAGCACCACCGAGTGCAGCGACTTGACATACTTGGCCATGTCGGGGTCCTGCGCAATCTGTCCAAGAATCGGCTCAATCTTTTCGCAAATGGACAGAGGGTGGAATTGCACTTCGAGGATGTTGTACAGCTCGCGCAGCTCGGGACGCACGCGGTGCAACACATTGCGATTCAGCGCCTCACGCAAGAGACCTGCACGCGTCGGCGTCTTGTTCAGACCGAGAAGCGAGTTGAGCCTGCCGGTGCGCTGCCGCGTCTCCGAGTCGGCTTGCAAAAAGTCGGGGCGACCCTTGGCCACGTTGCCCGTGCCAGGCGCCGTCGACGCAATGACAGGTACGGCGAGCGCACTGAGCAGCACAAACGAGGCCATACGCGCACTCTCTTCCTCGGTGTGCGCTTGCAGGCGCATGAGCGCGTAGTAGCGGTTCCATGCAGCTGCATGGAACAAGTGATTCTCGCTCACAATAAAGATGCGCGTCAGCTTTTCGTAGTAGTTCGCCATCATCGCCGGCTTGGGCGCCCGCTTGGCCAGCGTAAGCAGGTTGTGGACATCTTCCACGCTGCGGAACGCCTCTTGCCAAAGCTCAAGCTCGACGGCGCTGTTCAGCTGCGTGAAGCGCGTGTCGAGATGACGCTGGAGTGTGTCGGCATCGCTAAAGTCAATGGCATTGGTGTGGTGCGTCGAGCGCGCCACGCTCTGCAGGTGCTGGCGCAGAACCTCACACAGGCGACGGAACTCGGTCTTGCGCTGGTGCTGCAAGCAGAAATGTAGCGCTTGGTCCGCAATCTGCTGGTAAGCCATCTCCAATCGCGTGTTGTTCTTCAGGATATCCAGTGCCGTGCGGTACGCCTCCCAAAGGAACTTGAGCCACGGCGTGACGAGCGTGCGGTCTGTGCGGTCGCGCTCCTGGTCCTGTGACACACTTCCCAGCAAGATGCTCTCTGGCGTCTCGCTCTCCTCCAGGTCATCGACGTCCAGTTCTTCGGCGGCCGCGTCAGCACGACTGCGAGCCTCGGCCACCTTGGCGTCTGCATGCTTCACAAAGTGGTGAATCACGTCCCGGATGGACTGGGGATCGGTGTTCTGAAATGCATTCTTGAACTGCAAGAGCGCCTCCTTGGCCGCCCTTCCGCGGCGCTGATCGACACACAGCTCCATGAAGCGCTCCATCAGCGGCTCCAGCGAGGCGGCCGGGCCTTGCTTGAACCGCCGGGAAAAGGTAAACTCATGCAGCGCTTGAAGCGCTGCCGAGACCTGCCCCACATTGATCAGCTCCTCGGAGCGCTTCAATACCGCTTCCGGCTTCACGACTGGCGGCATGTTGTAGCAGCCCTTCGCCGATCGGATGGAAAAGACGACGCAGAAGAATTGCAATTTGCCGCCCTTCCGCAGCTCGGCCGAAGCCCGTCGTCCACGATCGCCGCGGCCCTGCAGCATTGTTGCGCACCATGGCTGCTGCTGCGCCTGCGCCGGTCCTCTCCAAGAACGCCAAGCGCCGCGCCAAGAAGAAACAGCAGCGCGAGCAGGGCGTAAAGGAGGAACATGTACCGGCACCAGCGCCCCGTGCTGCTGCCCCTGACGAGGATATCGAGTCTGTGCCCTCCTACATCGAGCCTGCCCCGGCACCCATCGCTGCACCCCTTCCTGAGCTGGACGCAGCGATGGAGGCCAGCTTTGCGGCGGTATTGAAGCGTTTTCAACCTCAGCAGGAAGAATCGTCGAATCAGAAAGGTGAGGTGCTGTATGCAGACGACATGTATGAGGACGACGAGGAAGCGCGACTGCCCAAGTCGACCATGTCACGACGCAAGCTGCGCGAACTACAGCGCATGTCCGTGGCCGAGCTCAAAAAAGTCGTTCGCCGTCCCGAAGTCGTTGAGTGGGCGGATGTGGCATCTCCCGATCCTCGTTTGCTCATCCACCTGAAAAGCTACCGCAACACGGTCCCTGTGCCGTCACACTGGACACAAAAGCGTGAATACCTCGCACACCGCCGCGGCATAGAGAAAGCGCCGTATGAGCTCCCATCATACATTGCTGAAACGGGCATCGCGACACTCCGGAGTGCGGTACAAACTGCCAACGCCACCAAAACGCTCAAGGCAAAGACCCGCGAGCGCGTGCAACCCAAGCTCGGGCGCATGGACATTGATTACCAGCGCTTGCATGACGCATTCTTTCGTTTCCAAACGAAACCGCCCATGACTGTGTTTGGTGAGACGTTCTTTGAGGGCAAGGACGGCGGGTCGCGTGCTCGACATCGCCGCCCTGGCGACTTGTCCCATGCGTTGCGCGAGGCGCTGTCCATTCCGCCACTGGCCCCATTGCCGTGGCTGATTGCTATGCAGCGCCATGGACCGCCGCCTAGTTACCCCCACATGCGCATCCCCGGTCTAAATGCGCCGATTCCTGAAGGTGCTCAGTGGGGCTTTCATCCCGGCGGCTGGGGTCGACCGCCATTGGATGATCACGGTAATCCGATCTATGGTGATGTGTATGGTCAAACCAAATCAAGCAATGACCAGACGTTTATGCAGGACCCACCGCAGCGGGGCTACTGGGGCGAGCTGCCGCCGGAGGAAGAGGATATGGACGAAGAAAGTGAGGAGGACGACGAAGAAGAAGAAGACGAAGACGAAGAAGAAGAGGCTATGGATGAAGAGGACGAGGAGCTGGTCGTCGTCAAGACTGATACAGATTCTGGCCTCGCCACGCCTTCTGGCATCCAAACAGTCATGGCAGGCCTCGAGACACCCGCACATATTGAGCTGCGCAAGCCCACGGCGCCTCCTGATAGCGAAAAGCCATCGGGACCCTCTCCTCGACTATACCACGTCTTGCCCGAGCGCAAGACAAATATTGGCGGTCAAGGGCTCATGGGCAGCGACCACCTGTACGATGTAGGCGCAGCGCGCGAGTCAGATTCATAACTACTACTTGGACCCTTGTATAATCTCGTCGGCCTCTCGTAGAATGTCACTCAGCGTGCGGCGGTGGCCTGCAGGCGTAGCTGGCTGAGACACAGCACGCGTAAAGCCCAGCGTTTTAGGGGTCTGTTCCACTGGATGGGCGGCCGTGACAATGCGCCTCGTCGATGGCGTCGGCCGCGACTGGGTCGGTTCCGAAGGGGTTACAGGGGAAGGGTGATTACTCTCATCCAGGGTGTGTGAGTCTAGCGTACCGTTACTGAGCCTGGTATCGTTGGACCACGGCTCCCCCGAGCTGGGCGCTGACTCGTCGTTTGAATAGACAGAGCCAGAATCCAATGGGTCCATCTCCACTCCCCGTGCGATGCTTGTATCAAGCTGAGCGGGGATACAGGGGCCAGAAACCGGCGATGCAGTTGCTTGTTCTTCTTGCGTGGGAGTGCATGGCGCACTGGATGCTGGGTCCGCATCCTGTGCTGTCGCACTAGGATCGGGGGACACTTGGTCATGGTAGTCTGGCTCATCCTCGCCACTGTCAGGAGAATGAATGACCGTCGTCTTATCACCCATTTCATCTTGGGTGCCTGTACTGGGTACGACGCGAGTGTCACCAGAGTGCTCCGTCTCTGGCGCCGGCGGGTCAGATACCAGTGGGTCCACGGAGGAGGCTGTCTCACTCGTCTCGACACCCTCCGAAAGCGCCAAGGGAGGACTTGAAGGGGGGATTGGTGTATCTTTGGGACAAGCGGATGGTAGAGTGGGTGACTCGAGTGCACCTGGTTTAGCGTCTTCACCCTCCTGCGTTGCTTCTTTGGGAACAGGTGGCAATGCCGTTTCGTCGTCTGGGGCAGACAGATCTTCCTGCTCCAACATGTGTGTCGGGGCCTCATCAACCGTGCAACAAGTCGGTGCTGTCATGGCACCAGGCTCCACAGCCTCTGCGTCTTCTTGCTCTGTACGGGCGGTGACATTCACATTGGCTTTAAAATCCTCTTGATTCGAATCAGGGGCCTCACTTTCGGGCTGTACATGCTGCTCTTGCGTCTTTTCTGTAGACGGGTGGGATGGCACTGCATCACCTACTACAGGTATGCTTTGATCTTCAGGCAATGAATTCTTGGCATCGTGATCAGGTGCCTCGTCCGTACTGGGGATAGTCTCGACTGTATCGTCCGCGACGTTTTCCAGAGGGGTAGAAGATGCGGCAGCGTCGTCTTTCTTCGCTTCGTCCTGCTGCCTCGCCATAGAACCAGTTTCCTGCCCATCTCCCGACGATGCTTGGGTGGATTCCACAAGGCTCTTTGTCTCGACCAATTCGCTCACCGAACAAGGTGGCTCAACATCCTTGGCTTCCGCGCGATTCGAGAATGGCGCATCCTCCAACGGCTCGTCCAAATCCGGGTCTTGGTCGGCACCTGGCGCTTGGCTTTCTTGGGTTTGCGCGGAAGCCAAAGGTAATAGTTGCTCGTCATTTTCCGTGGGACCTTGATCACTCAAGATCACTGGATGCTCATGCTCTGCGATATCGCTCGGCTCTGGTACACTGGATCCCTGGTCGGTTTCTCCTACGCCAGACCCAGCCACGCCTGTACAAGGCGGGACCGACTCATCACTTGAGCACATGCGATCCTTCTCATGGGCATGGCTTGACCTTGTGTCACGGTCGACATCGGGGACAGACTCGTCCAAACCGTCGGAGGTAGGCAGGCCACTCGCTTCCTCCTCTAAAGCGGGGGCATCGTCCTTGGCAAGGGAATGGTCCAGACATGTCTCCTTCTCGCCTGGCTGGTTTTCCGGCCAGGTGGCGGATAACGGGTCGACTGTGGTCGTTTCTTCCGAAGCATGTACCGGCAGGCTTGTTTCGTCCGACAATACCGTTTGAACCGTACAAGATTCGTCCATAGATTTGGCAGGTGTCTCTGCCTTGGGTGATGCATGTTCGCACGATTCTTGCTCGACAGGGCTTGTATGGTCAGCTTTATCGTTTTCGTTCGGCGACACAGCCGTCTGTGAGGATTCGAGGCTCGCTTTAGAGTCTGGTTCTGTATTGGCTGGCTGCGTGGGACAGTCAAGGTTTTTGGACTCGGACTTGTCGGCCTCTGTAGGACAGTCTGCTGGAGGCTCTGCGCTCGTGTCTGGCTCGACGAGTACGTCCGACGCAACGGCTTTTGTTTCGGATGCGTCACCCGCACATTTCGATGGCAGACCAGCTTCTTCTGAGCCGGGCGCCTCATGCTCTTGTGGCACGTCTTGCGTATCGTTGCTAGGAGGTAGATTTTCCGACTCCTTGTCTTTGGGAGGGGAGGAGGTATCCGCCTCTTGCTGGACATCACTCAATACGGCATCTTGTTCGGCACAGGGAGCTTCTTCCGGCGTTTCACTCGCTGCCTTTTCAAGCATAGGTTGCGTGTCCTCTTGTGCCTCGGGTTTCTCCCCACATGGATCCACTTGATGTTCCAGTGATTCCAAGTCCTGATTGTCGTCTTTGGATGGGTCTGTATCCACATCATCCGTATTGCCGGCGGGCGCAAGCGACTGTATATCCGTCTTGGCTTGGGAATCCTTTTCACCTAGAATACCTGTTGCGTCTTTACCACTTGCAGATGCCGTGTCATTGGCCTGCGAGCCGACATCGCTCGAAGGTGCAGTCGGTGCATCTGACGCCAGCAAATCCAAAGGAGGCTCACTCGCGGGCTCTTCGTGCACCTTCTTCAAAGCAGGGATGGTTCCATCGCGCAGGAACTTGTCCGCATCTTCCACACTAATGACCTTGTCCGACAATCCCAAGGTGGCGAATAGTTCGTCGTTCTTTCGGTCATTTTCTGTGCGTGCCATCCTGGCGCGACGTTCCGCCATAATTTCCTCTAGTGGTCGACGATTGAGCTTCATACGAGGTGCTGGTGGCCGTGGCTTGACTGTCACACCAATCACCTTGGCGGCCTCAGCGACAAGGTTCTGTGACGAAGGATCGTACTTGGCGCGCTCCTCCGGAGGGGATGTAGCAGACGAAGGCATAGTAGGGAGGGGCAATGGTCCCTTGCGCAAGGTGGACGATGGAGTGTAAGTACGTGCACTGGAACGAGGTAGGGGTTTTTCAAGCTCTTTGAACAGCGCATCGACCTCTGCGTCCGTGACAGTCGTGCCTTGCGGTAAAAAGGACAAGATATCTTCGTCCTCTAGTGTACGTTTTCCTTGTCCAGGCGCCGCTGGAGTTGCCAGGAGGCTGGGTCGAACAGGAATATTGTGCGCTTTGTCCGAAGGCGGAGCTGCCTGAGCAAGGGTCACGGGCTGCGTGGTACGACGCGTTGAATCGATAC
This sequence comes from Malassezia nana, assembly GCA_029542845.1. Taxonomy (NCBI): domain Eukaryota; kingdom Fungi; phylum Basidiomycota; class Malasseziomycetes; order Malasseziales; family Malasseziaceae; genus Malassezia; species Malassezia nana. Next base: position 115,068 of record CP119893.1, read on the forward strand.
GGAGGAATCCTTGAAGGTCACCAAGCTCGACAGCTTGCTCAAACTCCTCGTACGTCCCGCGCCATTCATTATGCACTAAAATACCAGGTATCGGTGAGTTGTTTGACTGTATTAGCCAAAGAACCTACCTTGCTTCGCCAGCGGCGCTTCGCGTCCTCATCGGCGGACAAATCATGATAGACAAACGGGATCTAGGTAAGACTGGAGCACGCACTTTGAAAGCCGTCAAAACAGAAATGTAGCGATCATGCTTGGAGCGCGTCAGGGGGTTGCCTAGGATGGATGTCGTGAATAATTCAACCTCAGCGCTCATGCCCAACGACGCGAGGAGCCAAGGCATGCGAGTGTCGGTCCTGGCCCAGGCACATCACGTGACTCGGTGGCCGCGCGTCGATGCGACGCTCCCTCGTTCCGAGACGACGGTGATGACGAGTGCGTCGATGAGCGAGTGTCGGAGCGGCTTCGACTTCTCGGGTCATGTTCGAAATGCTGCACTCACTACACGTGGGCATGTAATGCCTCGTGCTACCAGCACAGGTACCACTATTGTCGGTCTTATCTACAAGGATGGTGTGGTTCTTGGCGCAGACACTCGTGCGACCGAGGGCCCTATTGTAGCTGACAAGAACTGCGAAAAGATCCACTATATCACTGAGAGTATTCGATGCTGTGGTGCTGGTACAGCGGCTGATACGGAGTTTGTTACCAGTATGATTTCCAGCAATATGCAATTGCACGAACTGCACACACGAAAGAGGCCTCGTGTATTGACGGCCATGACTATGTTGAAGCAGCGACTCTTCCAGTATCAAGGCTACATCGGTGCTGCTCTAGTATTGGGCGGCTACGACACAACGGGTCCCCAGCTGTTCACGATTGCGCCTCATGGATCGACCGACAAGTTACCCTATGTGACCATGGGTTCCGGTTCGCTTGCTGCCATGTCGGTCTTTGAGAGCCGCTGGCGCCCACAAATGGATGTATGTTGCTAAAGACTCACATTCAGGAAGCGGACGCTATTCAGCTCGTCGTCGATGCCATTGAATCGGGTATTTTCAATGACCTGGGCTCAGGCTCCAATGTGGATGTGTGCGTCATCCGGGAGAAGTCTACAGAGATGCTTCGCAACTACCGGATGCCGAATGAGCGCGCCCAAAAGGAGCAAAGCTACAAGTTCCCGCGGGGCACGACCCGGTTCACCAAGGAAGAGATTCGCAGTATGGTGATCAAGGAAGGTGTGTGCTCCTGTCGCTGACGAATGTAGATGTGCTCGGCTTGGAAAAGCCTGCGCCTGCGCAGGCCGCGGAGGAGGCGATGGACACGGACGCCTCGTAGCTTGACCCTATGTAGCCACGTGATGCCATGTCCTATCCTCGGATTGATTGGCCTCCTTGTACCCCGCGTCGGGCGCCGCCTTCCCCACACACAACGATGACTACGGACTCGAAGGTAGAGAAAAGTAGGGTCTATGTGGGCCTCGTCGCTGACATCCCCATTGGATCCATGCGCGAGGTACCACTGGATGCCCCTTCTGATGTTCCAGTCAATGCGATTGTTGCCAACGTGCATGGCTCTTTTTACGCTACAACCTCCCGTTGCACCCACTATGGCATGCCCTTGAGCAAAGGTGTTCTTACAGACGATGGTAAACTGTACTGCCCTTTCCACGGTGCATGCTTCCGCGTGACGACCGGTGATATTGAGGACGCACCGGCCCTCGAGCCGCTACAAACGTTTGAAGTTGAGGTGAAGGATGACCAAATCTACCTCCTCGTGGACTATGAGGCATTGAAAAACCCGCCGCCCAGTCTGTGCCCGTCGAGCGAAAAAGACAAGCGTCAGGGTCACCACACCGTCTTTATTGGCGGCGGTGCAGTGACACTGCATGCTGTTCAAGAGATGCGGCGTCTAGGCTACAAGGGTCAAATCACGGTCCTGACGTCGGAGCCGCACCCTACGATCGACCGACCTCGTCTGAGCAAATCATATGCACCTGCCTTGAAGCAAACAGTCATTTACGACGAATCGTACTGGCGGGACACTCTACAAGTCGACCTGCGACTCTCCAGCCACGCGTACATGCTTGATACCCGGATGAAGCGCATTCACGTTCGCGGCGGTAACACGCTAATCTACGACAATCTCGTCTTGGCCACTGGCTCTGTGCCGCGTCGCTTGCCCATCGAGGGCGCCATGGCGCAGGGCGTATATGTCTTGCGGTCGCACCAGGATGCCGAGTCGTTAACGGCCGCCTTGAAGCGCCGTGCGGCACCCAAGCTCGTGATTATCGGAACCGGCTTTATTGGTCTGGAAATGGGCATTGCGCTGGCCAAGCATGCCGATGTGACGTTGCTGGGACAAACCCATGTGCCGCTCGAAGGGCCCCTAGGCCGTCAAGTGGGCAGTGGTCTGCAGACGGCCATCATGAACGAGCGCCCGCTGCGTTTCATGAATGCGGTGGACGTGGTTCGCATTGAGACGGACATGAATGGCTATGTCCGTGGGGTGGTGGTCCAACCACGCGCCCGCGGATCGCCGGAGCTTTTCTTGCAGGCGGATATGGTGTTGATGTCCACGGGTGCTCGCCCTGCGACGGACTTTTTGCGCAACTCGCCTAGCTTCCCTGGATTACGTCCGGATGGCTCTGTGGAAGTGGATTCTGCACTGCGCGTACTGGGCCTGCGCAACGTGTATGCCGGGGGTGATATCGCCGCGTATCCCACCGAAAATGGGTTGGTGCGTGTCGAGCACTGGAACGTGGCCAGCAACCACGGCCGCGCCATCGGGCGCATGCTAGCTACAGGCCATGTTCGCGCATACAAACATGTGCCTGTCTTTTGGTCAAGTCTCACTTCGACCCTGCGCTATGCTGGCAGCGGGCAGGGATACACGGAGGTGTACGTCGACGGCGAGCCCGACGAGGCTGAGTTTATTGCCTACTACGCGAAGAACGACAAGGTTATTGCAGTGGCGACGTACGTATCTATCTATTCTCACGCACAGGATGTGGAAAGATCCCATGATGGTGCAGGCCGTGGCTCTCATGCAGGCCGGCAAGATGCCCAAATTGAGTGTCATCAAGGCGGGGCTCGATATTATGACGCTCTCCACAGCGCCCGTGCGCCGTCTATAGCCGTAGGCCAGTAGAGTTCAACCATCTGGTGCCTCCCAGCCAATCACGTGCAAGTTGCCACACGGCCCGCGCGGCGACCTGGGCATGGCGTTGAAGCGTCTCTTTTCTTTTCACGGCGGTGTCGCAGTCCATTTGGGGCCATGAGCAGTACCCCAGCGCTCAATCTATCACCTGCCGAAAGGCAGTCATTTGCTCACCTGTATTCCATGGCAGACCCGGCCAACACGGGGATGGTCACGGGAGAGGCCGCGGTCAAGTTTTTTGAGGGATTTCAGTTGCCGACTCTTACGCTCGGACAGATTTGGTCGATTGCCGATAACGCCAACAACGGATTCCTCACGCCCAATTCATTTAGCGTGGCGTTGCGCCTGATTGCTCGTGCACAGCGCGGTGAGAGCGTCAACGAGCAGGTCGTGCAACAGCCTGGCGCGCCTCCGCTCTACCAGGGTCGGGGTGCGTCAGCCGACCCAGCAGCGGATGTGATTACGGCGGAAGACAAGGCGCGGTTCACACGTATTTTCACTATGGTAGGACCGCAAAACGGTGTGCTCAGCAGCGAGCAAGCCAAGGACGTATTCCTCAAGTCCAAGTTGCCCTTCGCTAAGCTTGGCGAAATTTGGAACTTGGCCGATACAAAGCAGCGGGGTGTGCTGGACCTCACCGACTTTATCATTGGTATGCACTACATCCAGGGCACAATGAATGGCACAATCCCCACACTGCCTCGTGTGCTGCCTCCCGGTCTTTACGAATCGGCGAGCGAGTCAAGTATGAGCGCCACGCCTGCTCCTCCTCCGCCTCGAACTCCCATGCAGCCCCAGTCTACGGGAACGGATCCGTACGCTGTTGCTGGCACGCCAGGCGTCCTGTCATCCAAGACGCCGGCACAAGGCACTGCGCCGGTAGTGTCGCCGACGCGCAGCGCCGTCCCCGCCGCCGCTACGTCTATGGCTCCTTCCGATGACTGGACGATTTCGCCCGCGGACAAATCCCGCTACGATGGCTTCTTTGACTCGCTGGATGACCAGCACGCGGGGTATGTGGACGGTGGAGCGGTAGTGCCATTCTTCCTACAGAGTGGTCTTGATGAAGCAACGCTAGCGCATGTGTGGGACCTGGCCGACATTACGCAGGATGGCACACTGAGCCGCGACGAGTTTGCGGTCGCCATGCATCTGATCAATGAGAAAATGGCCGGCAAAGCGCTACCGGAGCAGCTGCCCTCGGCGCTACTCCCACCATCGATGCGCACGCAGAACCTGCCCACGGCGCAGAGCAAGCCGACAGAGACGCAACGCGAGCTATTTTCGCTGCTTGACACGGACGTGCCGCCCACCATGTCTGCCAGCGAAAAGACCACGGCCTTTGGTGCGCCGGTAGCACCCAGCTTTACGCCGATGCAGCCGCAATCGACCGGCTTGAGTACAGCGGCTTCAGGGGCTGAAGTGAGTACACCAGCAAGCGCCGGAGCTTTGGCGCCGACGCCGCGCCGCGCCGCGCCAACGGATCCTTTCCAGGCCTTTGATGATGACTTTGATACGCCTGTGCCTGTGACGCGTGCGGATCCAAAGCGCGAAGAAACGCTAGCGGCTTTGGAAGGGACTCGGAAAGAGATGGATGACGTTAAAGAACGTCAGGCAGCTGCCACAGCTATGCTGGAGAAGCAAAACACGACGCTGGCGGAGCTCGAGGCCCAGTTGGCTCGTGCGCGGAGCGAGCATGCCGAACAAGAGGCAGCTGTGGCAGCTGTGGAGCAAAAGGTCCAAGCGCAAGAGTCCGAGATTGCTGAGCTTCGGCAGAGTGTGATACGCGAGGAGAGTGAGGTTAGTGCCCTCAAGACGCAGCGCACAGAGCTTGAGCAAAAGCTACTACAGGATCGTGATGTTGCGTTTGAGTTGAAGCGGGAGCTGTCGCAGTTGCAAATGGAGACGGAGAAAATGCGTTCGGACCGTGCGCGCTTGGAAGAAGAGGCACATGCGCAGCAATCGTCGATCAACGCTACCCGCACGCAGCTGAACCAAGCCAAGGGGGAACACGCTAGTCTGTTCGCGCCTGCTCCGAACCACTTTAATCCGTTCAGTATGATGTCGGGCGGTGGTGAAGAGCAGACGCAAGGTCGCGCCTTGTTCGACTCGCAGTATGGCCTAGAATCGTTTGGCGCTGCGACGACCGCGCCAGAAGCAACAGCCGAGCCGCAAGAGGAGGTGGATGAGCTCGAGGCACCTGAGGAGGCGGATGCCGTACCCTACAACCCGTCGCAGGTCGTCTACGATGGTGTGGAGCCCATGCCGCGGCAGAATTCGGACATGACGCTGCCTGGCGAATTCCCTGATACTGCGAATAGCGAAGCGGCCCAGGGCGTGGAGCGAGAGATGCAAGGCCAGGCACTCACGCGCGACTTGTCGGGCAAGCCTCTGCAGCTTGCTGACGAACCGGTCCCTCAAGAGCCTACTACGGCGCCTGTAGCAGCGCAGCCGCCGCCCTCTGTGGCCAACGAGCCTGTGGCATCATCTACCGCCTCGTTCGTGGCCATTCCGCCGTCCTCGGAGCCTGTAACGCCAGGGACCACGTCCAGTGCGCCGACGGACGACTTTGACAAGGCCTTTTCGCGCATGGGCCTTGCGCACGTCGTGCACACATCGACGCCACGCATGGGAAGCAGCGACGGCCCAAGCGCTAGCTCGTTGGACCAGCACTTTGGTGGTGCTGCGCCACCACCTACCAACTCTACCGGCGCGGCGAAACCCGTTGTGATCGACGTGGCGCCTACGGCGCAGAGTGTACCTGCCTTGCCCAGCTACCTGCAATCGTCGTCAACAAGGGTGCCTGCCGCCGCCGCTGTGTCGCCAGCGATGCCTTCTGGCCCGGTGCAAGAGGGCGCAGGATCCACATCGGGGCTAGCATCGGCGCCCAGTCCGTCGACGCCTGCATCGACCGGCTCGCCGTTGCCACCGGGCGTGCGTACGCCATCTGTACCCGTGACGATGCCCATCCGTGCACCCACGCAAAGCACTTCGCCTGGACCTGTGCGGGACGGCTTTGATGACCAATTTGAGCCGCGCAGCAGCGGCGCCCGATCCGGCACCGCTAGCGGTGTGGAACGCCCACCCTCGCCGCCGCTTCCCGGCGATATTGGGCCTGTGCGCCAGCTGTGCCAGATGGGCTTTTCGCGCTCGGCCGTCGTGCAGGCGCTGGAGCGCAGCCACTACCGCACCGAGCGCGCGTTGGAGCGCTTGCTCGCCGCGACCAAGTAGACCGACCGACCCCCTCCCATAGCAAGTCACATGATTCTCTGCCGGACGAACGCCGCGTCGTCCCCTGCCACGGTATGGCACGACCCTCCGTGCGCGGCATGCAGGGCCGTGGCGGTGCGTCGTCACTAGGCCGTGCCTGCGACATCAAAGCGCGCCTCTTTGAAGAATTGGGTCCACGCGCTGACGAGTACTGGTGCGCACTTGTGGCGCTGTGCACGGCAGCGATCAACCGTGCCGAGTTCCACGCCCGTGTACAGTCTTGGCTGCCGGCCTCGTGTGTGGCCCTTCATAATGCGCTCGTGCTCAGCATGCTAGCAGAGGCATCTGCATCGGTATCAGCGTTGGGTAGTGGTGCTGTGCATGGCATGCAGGCACCCACTTCGCCGATTCGCGTCCGTGTCAACCTGCTGGATAGTGACGACGATTCGGACGATGCGCGCGAGCCCCCTGTGAGTGGCCAACCGGGCCGTGGACGCAAGCGCCTGCGGCACATGTATGCTGGCCTCACACAGTACGAGCGTGAGCGCCTGCATTCGCTCCCCAAAACGGACCATGCGTCCACGCATACAGCGGCCTCGGTGTGGGCCGGCGCTGGCGCCGAGTTGCTGGAGCGGAAGCGCAAGGAAGACGAAAAGAGGCGTGCTATTGAAGAGCGCCGCCGCACGCGCGAGGCCAAACTGGCCATTGGCGCCTCGCACTGGCGCCTCGCGGCAATGCAGACGGCAGCGCAGGCCGACTCGCTACGTTCGCGCTTGTCGTCCACGATGCAAGAGACATTGGCTCGCAGCGTCGATACACCACACTGCATTGAGACGCACGAGCTCCCGGATGTATACACTCTGCAAGACCGCATGTCGCTCGCTGCCATCGAGGCGGGCCTCTCGCACGGCGTTCACATTCAAGCGGCTGCCGTGCTCCTCTCGGCACTTCAAGACCACTTGCGCGCCATTTTGCGACGCACTTTGGCGTGTGCGCGTGGATCCATGCGCTCGGAACACGACCGCATTCGCATGCCCGACATTCGCACCGCTCTCCTTCTCGCACCGCATGTCCTAGTAGAGCCACTAGGCCAAGGGCCGCTAGAGCGGCTGCTGGCGCCCGACAGCAGTGTCATGTCCATGGGCGACAGTGTGGATGGCGCGGGCGTCTCGTGGGCCGAAGACGATGCCATCCGACGCACCGCGCGCGAGTGCGCTACGACCAAGCTGTCATCGCATGCCGCCCCCGCTGTGCCGCCGCCGCCCGATGCAACGCACGAACAGGTGCTGCGTTTGCAGCAGCAAACGCAGCGGGATGCCGTGCGCGATCAGGTCCTCCTCGATCAACTTGCCCCATTCCGTCTGCTGGACCGGTGCGTGCTCAGCGAGTCGCTCGCGCGCGGGAGCGACGCCCAAGAGCCTCATGCTTCTGTGACGACGCCCATGAGCGTGGCACTGGAGCAGCACTACCAGGTGGGCCACCACCATCACCACCAGCAACACCCACATCCGTCGCACCGGCATAAGGACGAGTTCTTTGATGTGGTCGACTCTAGGGCACTGCTCGGCAGCCTATGCGAGTCGTAGCTGTATGTATGACTATTCCATGTTGAGCACATTCCAACGGCCCCGCAGGCCCTCGAGCCACCGCTCGTACAAAAGAGACGCGAGACGCGACTGCGCCGCGGGAATACGAGGCACGTTTCCTTCGCGGGCGGTGCCATCGGCAAGTACATCGACGAGCATCTCTAGGTAGTCAGGCCGCTGGCGGCCTACTTGGCTGAACAGTGCGTGCAGTTGGTGCACCAGCGAGCACAGCGTCGATGCATCCTCGTCCGGGTCCTGCCCGGCTTGAAACGCAAGCTGCTCGAGGGCATATTGGATGCGAGTCTGGGCGCTCTGCATGCGCCATTCCGTCGCGGCCCGTACCGCTGCATCACCACTCATCTTGCGAGGCGATAACGTGGGCCGTGACGATCGTACTGGGGTACTCTGTTCGGCGCTCAAACGGTGCGTCAAAGGCCATGGACTAGAGCCGTCCGCACCGAGGGGAGGCGGAGTATGTGGCTCGACGGCCGTAGGTGCTGGTGCTGTGGCCGCGTCAGCTGCTGGCGCCTGGTTCGCTTGGGCTTCCGAATCCAGTGTCGTGTCAAATTGCCACTCGCTAAACGCGCTCGTGTCTAGAATGCTGCTGCGGTCAGGTTGTGAGAGACTTGAAATGGAGCCCACAGGCGCAGCGCGCGCCTCGATAATGCGCTGCAAAACCTCTAGCGGTCCAGCCTGCTCGATCCACGCGTCCGTGCAGAGCTGGCGCGCTGTAGCGCGGTCCGTCGCGCTTTTCGCGAGGCAACGATCGACAAAACGGACGAGGCCGAGGTCATGCCCGGCCTCGATGCGGGGCGGCATGGCCTTGGGGATGAGAAACATGGCACGCATCGGATGGTACTCGGACAGCGGTGGATGACCGGTCGCCAGCTCGATGGCCGTAATCCCCAGCGACCAAATATCTGCGCGTGCGTCGTAGTGCGACTGCTTGATAACTTCGGGTGCCATCCAATAGGGCGAACCAACCAGCGTGTTTCTGCGAGATCCACGATGCAATAGTTGAGCGGCTACGCCAAAGTCGGCTGCGGTGAGTGAAGCATACGTACCCAGCTTGACCTGGCCTTGCCGCGTGAGCAGCACATTGGCCGACTTGATATCGCGGTGGATGATGCCTTGGGCATGTAGGTAGTCGAGGCCCAGCACCAGCTCCCGGCATACCACCGCAATAGCAGCATCTGGCAAAGCACCGCCTCGTTGCAAAAGCGACAGACACGAGCCACCATCCATCAGCTCCATCACCACCCACAGCGTGTATTTTTTGACAAAGCTGCCATAGTACCGCGTAACACGTTCACAGTCTTGGCACTGCGCCAGACTCGATATCTCACGCTGGATCTCGAGCAGGTCTTGTGTGTGTGAACTGTCAGCGCCTGCATCCCCCGAGGCCTCTAGAGCAATCTGCTTTACGGCAACCACTTGCGACGTCGGCGTATGGAGCGCCTCGAATACCTGACCAAAGCTACCCCGACCCAAGCGCCGCAGTATATTGTATTCATTCCATGGACAAGCAGTGCCAAGCCCCGGAAAAGGGGGCGGCATGCGCCCGCGCTCGTCCCAACGCGGCGAGGGCCGTCGCTCGAGCGTCGTGCGCATGTGGAGGATCGGGGCAAGGCTATGAGTACAAGAGCTAGTCCACCAACACACCCGCGAGCTCCGTGGACAGGACCTCGGGCGTGCCAGACGAGGTATCGCGACGTGGCCGATGCCACGTAGAGAGCCATCCATGCAGTGTATGGATGGCGCCTTGGAACGTAGACGGGGTAGATGTATGGCTAGGCGCGCCGTCCGCCGGTCCCGGCATGCTCCCGTTGGCCGGCACCGCGGAGTAGGGCGGGGGTTGTGGGGCTGGTGTGGTTCGCAGCGTGGTCAGATAAATACCTTGGGGTCCTGCGCGGTCGTTTTGCGATGCCGCTGCTTCGGGTACTGCCGCATCGTACGAGGGTACACGCACTAGCTCACCCACGCCCGAGTCTGTGCGAAGCTGGCCTGACGAGCTCGGTGCGTACGCAGACTCGATCAAGATGCTGTCCTTATCTTGGCCATACGCTGGCGGCGGTGCCAGTGTGCCTACCATGGGCGCAAGGCCCCACCGCTTCACATTGGCTTCAATGAACACAAAGCCCGCTTGGCCCAAGTTGACATGGATCTCGGCCGGCCCATCCGCTGCGACCGTTGGAAATAGATTGTAGTTGTAGAGCCCAGTATACGCCTCGGGAAGTCGTATTCCGTTGCGCGTAAAAAAGACAGAGCCCGTGCGAGGCCGGTACCCTACGCCAATCACATCGCCGTGGACATAGGCAGGGCCATACGAGTGCATGTGGAAGGGATGGTTGTAGCACTTGGAGCCGTCCTGCGAAAAGTAGCCGACGGAATGCTTGCACAGACCCGGTGCGCGGAATGGCGGATAGGGTTTTGTGGACAGCCCTAGGGTCACGTTCGTCGTGGCCGGCTTGTTAAACATCTTGGCCTCCCAGTAGTAGACCTCGTTTTGTTTGGGGAGCGGCAAATTGCTTTGGACGGAGCAAGCCCCCCCTTCTTCTGGCGCCATGCCTATACTGTCAGCCAGAAACTGAATTTCCGTGCGAGACGACACCAAGACACCCAGGTCGGCCTCGTACGGTGGATCAAAGCTCCATGCGCTCACGCCCTTTTCCTGAATACCCAGAAACTGTGGCATGGTGATATCTGTGTCGCGTTGGGATCGCAAGGGATTCTGCTGGCACCATCGCGCTGCCCGCTCAAACCCTGCCCGCGTTGCATCGTCGGCCTGCTCCAGCCAGCACTGATAAGCGCTCTGCACAGCGGGCGAGTGTTCGAGTGGCTCTTCCAACGCCACATTGACAGGGCCTGACTGATCACCAAGAGAAATGCCTGGACGCAGGCGGAGAACAAGGTACATGACAAAGGGCGCGATAATGATAAAAACCATCGCCACGGCAATCATCGTCAAAGGGAGCAGCAGGAGCAGGAGCTCGGTCACTGACGTCCCCGGCTCGGACGTAGCGCCGACAATGTCCTGCCCCGACGACGCGTAAATAGAAGGCATACTCTTGCTGTTCCCTCTAACCTCGCAGTAGAATTGTTTCCAGTGGGTATGTAGAAGGAGGCACAAGAGGCGCGGACGACAAGGGTAGCCACCGCACCGTTCGATCCCCACGAATCAAGATACCTCCACATGACTGCCGCTTGCGGTGTTGTTCGGCCGAAGACACGCGGGACCGAGAAAAGGACCATCGCCATCTCTCCTCCTCCCATCTCCCTTTTGTCATCCTTAGCAAATAGCGTCGTGGTAACGGTGAGTGGAGCCGACGCGACGCGTCCAGCGTCACGTCGGCGCGTAGGCAGAGGTACTAACATGCGGCAGACATGGATCAAGCTCCCCCTGCGCCTCCACCACCGCTTCCGGACGAGGCTCTTGGCGCTGTGATTCAACTTGCTCACGCTGCATCGCGAAACGAGGACACTACCAACCACCACCCATCTACTGTGAAAGGACGCCCAGGCGACATGTCAGACAACGGACGTGCTTCCAAGCATATGCGCATGGACAATGAGCCGACCCACGGCGGTGTTGACACGCAAGCGCTCTCATGGGCCCCGTCCGCCCCCCCCGCTTACCCCGGGCACGGCCTCGACCAAGGTGCCATGCCACTGCCGCACGCGGATGCCAACACGTTCGACCCGGCTGCTTATGGCGATGCGCCTCCTGTGCAGAACGACCAGGGTCGTATGGCTGCGCCACCCGTCCCCCAGGCCAATGCGCCCGAGCCGCCTAAGCATCTCACGTCGGAGCAGACCGGCCTGGTAGGTGCGCGTGGTAAGACTGGCATGACACGTACACTAAGCACGAGTCGCCGTGCGGAGCAAAACCGCAATGCTCAGCGCGTGTTCCGCGAGCGCAAAAACAAGTATATCGCCGATCTCGAAAGTAAGGCAGCCTCTCTGGAGAGTGCTCTGCTCGCCGCTGAGGAGCACCGGCGCCGCTTTAGCGAAGCGCTGGAGACCATCGAGATCCTGAAGCGCGACAATGATACGCTTCGTGTGGCTCTGCGCGCGCTCGGTGGCCACCAAGCTGTGCCAAACGCGCCTGCGCTGCCCATTGACCGCGCACCCCACGCGTCGGCGCTCCTACCGACGTTTGCACAGCAGCACGGCGGCCCCGGCGGCGCCGGTCGCAGTGCTGAGCACCACGATGGCACGCATGGCCAGGGCCAGGGTCCTCCACTGCATGAATCGGCCGATCAGAACCAGGATCCTGCGACGGCGGCGGCTGTCGCAGCGGCTGCTTCGGGTGGTGCACCTTACTGGCTGCTGGAAGCAGTTTCGAACGCGAACCAACAGCATGGTTTCCCCGTGTCGGGCCACTTTTCGTCTCAACTAGGAGACGGTGGTATGCCGGGAGGCCCCGCACAAATGCATGCCACCGATCCGAACAGCATGCGGGCTCGTGGCGGTATGCCTCCTCGTACAGAAGGCATGCTCGACCCATCGCTTGAGCATGCAGCGCTGGGAGATTCCTCGCGTTCAGCCGGTCGTGTGCACAATGATGATGGAAAGAACGGCGAACAGATGGACCCCACAGGCAACCCCGACAACCTCGCCTCCCTCAGCGCTGTGGCGGCGGCGGCGGCTGCCGCCGCGTCACAGAAGGTAAACCAGTAGATAAGTACCTAAGGATTCTTGCCTGATGCTATGCCTTCTTGCAGCCAAGCCACAAAGAGCTGCGCAATATGGCCTTCTGGCGCCTCGTGCGATGTCAACGCAAGACCGTCAGCGTACTCGGCCTTGCTCGCATAAATGCGGACGAATTGGCGGCGCATGGTCTGCAGGCGCGCAGGCGAGGGAAAGGACGAGCTCGTAGAGACATCCAGTGGAAGGGGGGGCAAAGCAAAGCTGGCGGGCAGCGCGAGGTATATACGTCCCGCCCAGGGTGTGCCTAAACTGCGCTGTTCTGCAAGGGCTTGGAGCACAGCATGCGTAGCGGTATCTAGCAGCTCAAGTCCATTGTTGGCCGTTTTTTTCCGCTGTGTCAGCCAAAAGGACACGTACCACGAGGGTGACCGCTTTAGGCGGCTTTACCTCTGCTTGCGTGAGTGCCTCCCATATCTCCTCGCAAGGCGTGGGTAAAATCTCCAAATTTCCATCCAAGCACGAAGAAACGGCTGTGAACAAGGGCCGGTGCCACCGCGCGGCAGAGGTAGGCTCTTCAAAACGAAAGGCAAGCTCATCGAAACTATGTGAGCATACACACATACCAGGTGTCTGTATAGGCCATGTGACCCTTTTCACGCCGCTCCTGGTTCCACTGGCGCGCCAGTGCTGTAGGACAAGCCACGTAGAGCTGCATGTTAGAGGCATCTACGCACCGTGGCGCAACGCAAGCCAAGCTCCCGTGTCGCGCACCATAGCTCATACCGTGAGCCTTTGATATTAAGACCTGGCCCGCCATCCGCCACCACAATGGATTTCGGGTTGAGTGCACGGCGCACGGCACTCAAATAGGCAGCTCGAGCGCGGCTCTCAGAGAAAGGCGCTGCGTCAGACCATCCAACACACATTCATACACATGCAGGTCTGCATGCACATCTTCGCCACGCACAACCTGTACATTTGAAATGGTCGAATAATTTTTAATTTTGCTCTCGAGAAAGAGAGTGAGCTCATCGAGGCGCGTAGAGCGCCCCGAGCTTGGCAGCCCTGTGACGATCAGCAGTGCCATGCCAGGTCGAAACCTCCACCGTGAGGAACTTTTCTTCAAGGCACGTGGTCCTTACTCCTTCATGTGGCGATCATGGACGGCGGCCCGGGCAGTGGTGCCGCGGTACCGGCGCTGGCCGCACGGCATAGCTAGGGACTATAGTGCGTCCAAGCCACCGCCCTCCAACGACGAAAGTTCACCTGTATCGCCGCAAGCATGGGACGACCTCTTTGCTACGAACGAAACCCCTACAGTCCCCCCCTTGCCAAGGTCCGTGCTGTACGCCGAAAAGCGGGACCAAGTTCCAACTCTATCAAAGCGGCGAAAGAATTACGATACCTCAGCACTAACTCCTTCCGAATCGTTCCAGTTTCGGCGCATCTTTGAGTTACTAGAGCAGGAAATGGGTGCCCCAGAGAACCGCAGCGAGTCGCATGAGACGCACCTTGGGGCTTTTGCGCGGCGAAATGCGCTCGAGCCGCGAAAGATGGTCGCACGAGGAGGTGGTGTCGGCACGCGTTTTCAGGTGAGCCAAGAAGGCCTGGCGGCGCATATACCCGCCGATGAGCTCGATCGTGGTGTCGATCAAATTTGGGAGGCGCTTCAAGCGCAGAGCAGCGCCGAAGATACGTGGGCGTGGGCAGAGAAGCACATTTGGGGCCCACCGGATTCGGCGCTGTATGGCGCGCATACGGCCTTTTATGCGCCTGCGCTGCACATGTTGCTGCTGGCACTGCGCGACCAATTTCATGCACCCCATACCGCTCTGGCCGTGCTACCTGCGATCAAACGGCGGGGCGCCCACTCGTTTGTGCTGGGATGCACAGCGTCCCTGCTTGCCGAGGTGATTCGCACACAGTGGGTGTGTTTGCGCGATGCCCATGCTGTTTTACAAACGGCACGCGAGGCGCGCGCCAGTGGCATTCTGGTGCCCTTTGCCTCGGAAAAGTCCGAAGATGCACCTCTGCGCGAGCAGATGGAACGCGTGCGATCAGAGATCCGCGGTCAGACTATGCAGGCAGCGCAAGCGCGAGCAGCCAGCCAAGGCCAAGTAAGCGAGCTCCCTTTGACGGCCGACGAACAAGATGTCTTGGCCGTGGCGCGTGAGCTACGTGAAATGGCAGGACGCACGTCCAAGTACGACCGTCAACCCCGTGACAAAAAGCCGCAGCGCACGCGCCGCACGCCTCCCACCAAAAAAGCAGCTCGTACCGAGCGCGACGTGCTCATTTACCCTCTGAACCCCTACGCGCTACTGCGCACGCCTGTGCGGTCGCAGACACCGCGTTTCAAAGACCCATAGTATCTATACGACAGAGTACCGACCGCCAGTGGGAGGGGTTCGTGCCTCGGTCTCGAGATAGGCCTGGGTGCCTTCGAGCAACAGGCGCTTAATCTCGCGGATGGCATTCTCCACACGGTGACTGTCGTTGCTTTCGATCAGCAGCGACAGCTTGGGCGGCTCGCCTGGATGCGGTTCACGGCCACGCTCATAAAATGCACCTTTATTGGTGACTGTGTGAGTGTGTTGTACGTACTCGATGCGCCGGTCGATTCGATGAGCATGGCCATCGTCTCCTTGTTGGTCACGTTCCAGCGTGCCTTTTGAGGGAAATCGTTGATCGGGAAAATCGCATGGAACTTGGTAGCGTCAGGATCGCGAGCGCGACGCGACTTTTCCCATTCTTCGCGGCGCTGGTTGGCCACGGCATTGATGCGAGAAATGACCTCTTGTAGTTTAGTCGTGTCTGCACCCGCCGCCCGTGCTGCATCAAGACGGGCTTGGTTCGCCAGTTGGTCGGCGTCCGTGTAGACAGGCTGTTTGTTTTCCCGCACCGCCTCGGGCACAGGGCCTGTACAGATGGGGATGTCGGCATCGCTCAGACGCTGCGTCTCATTCGCCGCTCGCACTGCCACCGCCTCGGGGTCGGCCTCTTCGTCTTCAATGTAGATAGAGGCTTCCGCTTGCAGCAGTTTCTGCCGACCGATTTCCAAACGTTCGAGGCCCCGGCCGCCAAAGCCTGATCGGGTGGCTTTCTCGGTGCCTTTGGCAATTTTGTCCTTGAACTGAGAAGCCATGCTTTCTAGCTCGGGAGGTACATCCACTTTGCTAGCGCGCAACGCTGCCACGATATCTTTTGCGTACCGCTCTTGCTCGGGTGTAATGAAAGTAACACACGTTCCGCGCTGGCCTGCACGGCCTGTGCGGCCTGCGCGGTGTACATAGTCCTCCAAGTGGCTGGGTACGTCGTAATTGACGACCAGCTTGAGCTGTTTCACGTCCAGGCCGCGTGCAGCCACGGACGTGGCGGTGAGGATCGGCACGACGCCTGCCTTAAAGTCAGCGATGGTCGTGTCGCGATCCACTTGGTCTTTTCCACCATGCAGTGACATGGCTGGGTATCCGCGTTTCATCAGTTCGTGCATCAATTCGTCGGCGGCGTCCTGACGCTCGACAAAGATCAGCGCGCGCGCATCTTCGTCCGTATGGTAGAGTTGCCCCAGCACCTCGAGCAGCCGCTGAAACTTGGTATTCTCCGGACGTACTTCCACTTGCTGGGTGATTTCCGGTGGCACCACACTGCGACCGCCCACTGTGATTTCCAAAGGCTCATGGCGCAACATCTTGCGAGCCAGACCCTCCATGGCACGAGGAAAGGTGGCGGAGAATAGCACAGTCTGTCTATCAGGCCGTACGAGCGCAAGAATCTTCATGACCTGCGGCTCAAAGCCCAAGTCAAACATGCGGTCGGCTTCGTCCAACACAAGGTAAGTGATGCGCTGTAGATTCGTGACGCGGCCACTATTCGCCGCCAAGAGATCAATCATGCGCCCAGGCGTCGCAACGACTAGCTCGGCTGTGCGTTTGAGCTCGGAAATCTGCTCAGCGATAGGAGCCCCGCCATACACACACACGCCTCGGATCCCAAAAGCACGTAAAAACGGCTGGGCATCGCGGTAGATCTGCACAGCCAGCTCGCGAGTAGGCGTCATGACAAGTGCAATGGGCCCTTCACCCGGCTCTAAAGGGCGCTGATCCCGTACATGCCGGAACAAGGGCAGCAGAAAAGCCAACGTCTTTCCCGAACCTGTCTTGGCCACACCGATCATATCGCGGCCACTCATGATCGCAGGGAGCGCCTGGCTCTGAATCGGCGTGGGCGCACTAAATCCCAGCTTTTTGATCACGTCCAAGCAGGCGACGGGCATGCCACAGTGTGACCATTTGGTCACAGGCACCGGGCACGATTTGCCACGCACAGAAATGGCGCCCAATTCCATCCGCACACGCTCTGCGTCCTCGTCGCTCATTTTCGCTAGCTCCTCCGGAGGATGGTAAAAGTTCTTGCGAAAAGGCTCATACGTGATCGATGCGTGGTCCACTGTAGGAAGGGTCTTGCGGTTTTTGCGATGCACCATCGCCAAAATGTCTTCGGTGCGGATAGAGTCAATCTCATCGTTGTCCTCTTCCTCCTCATTCAAGGCATCGCGTGGCAGAGACTCTTCATCAACACCCAAGAGCTCTGGTGCATGCGACTGCGACGCATCCTCTTTGCGCACTTCGTCCTGTAAATGGTTCATAAAAGCATCAAGAGAGTCCTCCTGCGGAGCAGACTCCCGCTGCGCAGGAGTAGGCTCATCCAAGTTCAGTGAAATACGCTTGGTGGGCTTTTTTAATGGTTGTACATCCTCGTCGTCCAAGAGGCCTAGACGAACGCGAGGAGCAGCAGGGCTTGCGCGTAGCAACGAGACCCCTTTTAGACCCAAGGTAGTTTTCGCAGGCTCGACCTTGGCCTTTTTGGCCGGTGATGAAGTGTCTGCGTTTCCCTGCTTCTTGGCTGCCTGCTCTCTGCGCCATGCCTCCAGGCGCTCGCGCTTGGCGCGTAGCTTCGCCTCCGCGTCGCTCATGCACTGGGCGGGTGGGGAACAACGGTCGCCTTTGGCGATCGGGCCATCGGGGAAAAAAAACGTCGACCCTCTTGACACGCATTGCTCGCTCGCAGCATGAGCGGGTTGGGTGCAGCGCGCGATGCGCAGCCGCACCACTCGGACAATGAGGACTATATATCCTTGGCGCTAGATGATGAAGCGAGCATGTCTTCGCCTGGATCGCCTCCCAGCGAGGATGTGCAGGTGGACAAAACGGTGCGCGAGCATGCAGCTGCACGAAGCACGCCATGGAGCGCTGATGTGCCATGGAACGATTGCTGCAATGTGGCGGAAATGTACGTCTATGCTACTGAAACCAGGCTTCATGCGGAGATTGAGACGTTTTCCCGATGGATGAGTCCCACGATAGAGGAACATGCAACGCGGGTTATGGTGATCCAGCTGCTCTTGCACGCGCTGCATAGCGAATGGCCTGATGCCGACGTGCGCTCTTTTGGAAGTCAAGATACTCAGTTGTATCTTCCTCAGGGGTACGTGCGGGTGACTTGACGCAGTGATATTGATTTAGTGGTGCTCTCGAAAGAAATGGACCAGCACTCGCGCGAGTACGTGCTTCGTCGAATGGCCGCTTGCCTGCGTGCGCACCATTTGGCAAGTGATATCCAAGTGATTGCGCGTGCCAAGGTGCCCATCATCAAGTTTGTGTGTCCACTAGGGCAGTTTCATGTGGATATCTCAATCAACCAAGCAAATGGACTGCAGGCTGCGCAGTTCGTCAACCGATGGCTTGTCAAGCAGCCCGCGATTCGGCCACTCGTAATGGTGCTCAAGCAATTCTTGCAGCAGCGTGCACTCTCAGAAGTGTTTACGGGGGGGCTCGGCAGCTACAGTGTAACACTACTCGTACTCAGTTTCCTACAACTGCATCCCAAACTGCAGCGCGGCGAGATGGCGGCAGAACAAAATCTGGGCGTCTTGCTGATGGAACTACTGGAGCTTTATGGGAAAAACTTTGGCTATGACTATTGCACAATTGTGGTTCGGGGGCGGGGGCGCTACATTAACAAAATGGACGCCAAGTTGTACGACGAGCGCAAGCCCTTCCTTCTAAGCATCCAAGACCCGCATGACCCTTGTACGTATATGTCTCTGACGCAGCCAACGATATCTCGCGCGGCTCTTTTGCTATTATCAGTGTGCGATCTGCCCTAGGTGGTGCTTATGATATTTTGCACGCGGCGCTCTGCGAGCGCGCGGCAGATCTTCACCAGTTTCACCAGCGCCAGCGCCTTTTACGCGAGAGACAAAGCCAAAATACCCATACATTCTTCCACCCAGACGACGCCAACAGCCAGCTGCATCTCTCTTCCGAGTACAAGGAGCCAGAAAGTCTGTTGGGCTCCATTCTGGGCGCTTCGAAAGAAATGACCAAACGCCGAAAAGAAGTGCGTAGTGTATGCTAACCCAGATCAAGCAGCTATACGAGTCTGGCACCCTACAGCAGCGCCTGGCCAAATTGCAGCCTATACCACCTCAGCCATCAAAGCCATTCCCACCAGCACCGGCACCGGCACCGACACCGACACCCGAGTCGGCCACCGCGCCAGCGGACCATTCGCACGTGGCCGCCGAAGTGTTACGTCCGCCGCAAAGCCAGCCTCGGCGCCGGCGCCATGATGAGGTGGCGGAAACATCGTCGGAAAGCAGGTATGCACAGAAAGGCACGCGTAAGCGAGCCGCCCAAGACCCTTGGAGTCATCCTAGCAAAATTCAGCATGTGTCAGACAGTGAGTCGGATCAAGATTTGGCGGCAGCCGATGCGCCGTTTGTCATGGAATCCAGCGACTCGGACGCGCCTCCTCCGGCCAAGCTGACCAAACGTCCCGCGGCGAAGCGCATACTCAGCTTGGCGGGTCGCGCCAAAAAGTTGGTCAAGGCGACTTCGAGAAAACGAAGCAAGAGTGAGCGGATCCATTTTTGGAACGCCAAGGCGGGCGCGGCGACTAGCGGTGAAGAGTGAGAGATGCCACGATATGATCTCGCTATGAAAGCACAGGGTGGGTACTGTCCCAGACAGACCGCATTGCCTCAATCCACTCGTCACACGGGGCTGTGCCTGCGCAATGCAGGCGCTGTGCATGAGCCATGACGGGGAGACGGCGAAGAGAACGACCGGAAGACCCCTGGCAGTGTTCTGCCAAGTTTTTGAGCAAGACGGCAGGAGAAGACGTAGAGTCTGTGTGAATGGCTTGGAATGAAGGGAAAGAAGCCTCTTGGGCAAGGCCTACGCGAATCAATTCGAGCATGCAAGAACGCAGGATCATGTACACGGCGGCCGCACTCGGCGGAGGAATGTATTGTCGGATATCGGCCCGGTCTAGAAAGGCTGGATCGATAGAGTCGGACAAGTTGGATGTCGTCATGACCAGCACATTGCGTTTCTGTTTCAGTTTGTCTAGCTCGGTCAGCAGTGCATTGACGACACGGATCGAGTCGCTTGGCTCGACGCCCGCAGCGGCCGAGCTGCGCGCCTTGGACAGGCTTTCAATTTCGTCTGGAATCAGCGTCGTTTTACATACCAATTAATACAACGACAAAGCCTGTGTCATCCTCCACGAGCTGCTGCACCATGTCGAAGAGCCGATGGACGAGTTTACCAGACTCAGAGAACCATTTTGAAAACAGAGAGTGAGAGTTGATTTCCACAAGTTTGCCATGGGTATATCGTCCTTGTAGACGGATCGCCAGTTTCTGGGCCAATGCGCGGCACAAGGACGTTTTTCCCGTGCCAGGGGGTCCGTGCAACAGCACAACACGGTTCCAAGCAATAAGATTAAAGTCGACGTCGGCATCGGAAAAGAGCATCGTCGAGTGAATGTAGCGAAGCAGACGCCATTTGACATCATCGTCGTACATAAGACTGCTCCAAATACCTGAGAGAGATTGGTTTGGAAGCTCAGATAAGGTTGCCGCGACCGCATTGTCTTGATGCTGGTCGTGAGGATCGCCGACGCCAAACTCGTCGATATTGTCCATGGCAAAAGGTTGGAATGTATACAGCTGCCACTCAGCTTGCAAGGCCGAGACCACTTTTTCAGGGGGATCTGAATGAGCACAAATTACCTACAAGTTTCGGCAATATAGATCCGGTTCACATGCTGCACTAGGAACGCGGCGCTTTGCCATCCGCTCAAGTAACACTCGCTCTCTACCGTGTCAAGCTGAGACAGATAGGTTCTGACAGCGGCCTCAATGTCGCCCACATCTGCTGTAGAGTGTGCATCCTGTTGAATTTCAACTGCATGTGAGACGAAAGGAGCGTACCGTGCACGACGCGCGGAGCATGCATCAGTCCAAGGCGCCGAGGCCGGCAAGGCTGGCGTGCAGGTGCTGGGCCACGCGTGAACGCGCGGCTCACGTGACATGAGGAGGCTCTTTCGCATCTATGGAGGTATCTAGTGGAAGCGGGGATCCTTTTACTGGTCCTCCTCCGCGATTTCAAAGTCAGCGCCGTATGGCTTGCTGGTGAAGAACGTATCGTCGAACCAGTTGATACGAACTAAAAGTCAGTGTCATAGAACATACCGTAACCGTCTTCACCACCACTCGCATACGCGTTGCCCGTAGGGTGCACAGCCAGTGTGTTGATGGGACCAAAGTGACCCGGCAGGCGGGCACACTCCTCCGCAAAGACCTTGTGCCAGAATCGAGATTCAAACTTGCCTTGGCGCGCGGATGTGGTCGTGACACTCATCGCCTCTTGACCACCACCCACTACCACATACGGCCGCGTCGGCAGGCTAATGGCCGAGTTGAGAGGCGTATCCGTAGCGTATGTTTTGATGATCTCAAGCGTAGATGCATCGATGATGCTGGAGGACTTGTCCTTGCTAGATGTGATAAAGTACGTGTTGTCCGAGCCGAACTGAAGGTCGGTCACATTTTCGGTGTGGGCCTGGACGTGGTGGATTTCGAGTTCCACGTCGACACCACTTTCGCCCTCCTCGGCATCATGCGTATAGACAGTCACTTTTCCATTCTCGTGGCCCGTAATAATGTGCTTGTCCAGAGCATCAAAAGCGGCCACAGTGGCCTTGCTGCCGGAGAATGTGATCGTGCGCATCGGTTCCGAGTCCTGCCGAGTCCACGACGCTGGGTCGCGGTTGATGTTGAACACGCGGAGCGCACCTCTGTATCCCATACGCTCCTCAGTAATAACAAGAACCTGCGTGCCATCCCGGTTGAAACACACGCGCTTCGCGGCCGTAGGGAATTCCCACACATACAGGCACTCGCCCGTCTTGCAGTTCCACAGACGCATCTGGTTATCGGCGGATCCGGTCACAAGAAGAACTGTTTTTTCTATTCTGTTAATTTGTATCACGTACTGTCCACATCGACCGACCACACAGTACCGTTATGCCCATTGTACGTGCCCAGGCGCTCACCATTGTGCGTGTACCATACGTTCACGAGGTTGTCCTTGGAGACG
Organism: Malassezia nana; assembly: GCA_029542845.1. NCBI lineage: Eukaryota > Fungi > Basidiomycota > Malasseziomycetes > Malasseziales > Malasseziaceae > Malassezia > Malassezia nana. The sequence goes on from CP119893.1 coordinate 137,119, forward strand.
GAGAAGAGAAGATCTCCCTCACGGTTAAACTTGATTTGGTTCAGAGACCGAGTATGACCCGAAAGAACAATGGGCCGCTGTTTGGTCAGTGAGCGCTAGCACGCACCATGATGTACTCTGTCACTCGTCCGCCCCGCGATGCAGCAATGCGAACGTCGACGACGCAAAACTAAGAAGAGAGGATCACGTGTCCTTCGGCCGATACTGAAGCCGAACAGCCGATCAACGACAAGTCCCAGCTCGCTAACGCCGCTGATTCCGTGCTGGGGTTTGCCCATTTCTTCCTCTCGTTGTACGAGCCTTGTCCGGAAGGAAATCGAATTGATTGACTGAGCACCATGGGACAAATCTTGTCAGAGCCCATCGTGGAAAAAGTACGTGCCTCCTAGTTGGCGGGTCGTTGTTATCGGCCCGGCCAAACACCCAAGGACAGAGACTGACCATGTTTTTACAGCATACGTCGCATGACGAAGATGAGAACATCGCATACTGTGTGTCAGATATGCAAGGCTGGCGTATTTCTATGGAGGACGCGCATGCTGCCGTGCTGAATCTGATGGAGGACCCTAATGTTGACCCAAAGGAGCGCGTGAGTTTTTTCGCCGTGTACGATGGCCATGGTGGTATGTATACTTGTGGATTCAAGGCTAACGAACAGGCGCCAATGTGGCACGGTACTCGGGACGCACAGTGCATACGCGTCTGCTCGATCTCCCCGAGTTTAAGGAAAAGGACTGGGAGGCAGCCCTGCGGCGCTCTTTCCTAAAGACGGACGAAGATCTACGAAGTGGTACGTGCATGCCTCTGACGATAGACCCTGTGTACGCCAATGACACATCGGGCTGTACGGCTGTGGCCGCCCTCATCGTGCCGCAGGAGGGCTCTGAGGGCCGCAAGATCTATGTGGCCAACGCAGGCGATTCGCGCAGTGTGCTAGGATTGGCTGGTACAGCCAAGGCCATGAGCTTTGACCACAAACCGGGCAACCCCGAAGAGCACTCGCGTATCCTGAACGCCGGTGGCTTTGTCGAATTCGATCGTGTGAATGGCAACTTGGCCCTCAGTCGTGCTATTGGCGATTTTGAATTCAAGCAGAATGGTGCACTGCCAGCCGAGAAGCAAATTGTCACGGCCGACCCTCAGGTGATTTCGCACGACTGGACGGGCGAGGAGGAGTTCCTTGTGCTGGCCTGTGATGGTATCTGGGACTGCCTCAGCAACCAGCAGGTGGTAGACCTTGTGCGGAGAGGCATTGCTCAGGGCAAAGAACTGGATGTGATAACGGAGGATATCATCGACCGCTGTCTGGCCCCGGATGCAGAGGTCGGTGGTATCGGCTGCGACAACATGACGCTTCTCATTGTGGCTCTGCTCGGTGATCGCACAAAGGCCGAGTGGTATGAGTGGATCAAGCAGCGCGTGGAAAACAAGGTGGGCTATGACACGCCGGAAAGTGTCCCCCCTGTATTTCGCACGCAAGCTCAGCAGGCGCAAAACCCGTCGTTGTTTGGCAACACAGCCCAACGGAATATGACACTCTCTTTGAACGGTCTCAATGGCAGTGACATTCTGTCTGCCATCCCTCGTGTACTTTCGGGACAGGCTGCCAGTGAGCACGGCGATATCCAGGGTATGGAGGACGAAGAGACTTTGTCGGCAGGTAACGCAAAGTCTTCATCGTAAACGGTTGATTTGCAGCGCCTGTCTCAAGTATGCCTTCCATGTATCCCGTTGTTGTAAAGGCGACGACAATCATACCAGAAAGTGCTGGGATCGTACTACAACACTCCTATCGATGAGTGATAGCGTAGAGCACCTGGCATGCTCGTAGCCAAATAGCCCCCGGCGCTTGATATAGATATTGCAACCATGGTGCAGGAACATGGTCTATCGTACAGCTGTACTCAAAGCGGCTCTCATGGAAGAGCAAAATGGCGCGGTAATGGAAAAAGATGGCTAGTACAATAGCCACATGCCAGAGTTGGTGGGAGTGGCCGATCAGATCAAAGCGGCCAGGAGCGAGACGCTCCGGGAAACGAAAGCCATACAGTACAACGCCGATGATGTACGAGACAATGCTCGGTACGATGGGGCGGAAAAATTTGGACATGGGGCCAACTCCATGCAAATAGGCGCCATGCGCAAAAGGGACCACGCCCATGAGGGCCATAAAGACGAAGAGCAAAATGCGGAGGGTGCGGTACTTGATGTCGTTGAACCACGGTGCCCACGGTAAAACAGCCATGCACAGGCCAAGGGCGACGACTCCCACCGTATACGCGGCGATAATCTCTGGCTGGCAGTAAAAGCCATTATACACAAGTGTTTCCAAAGACGCTGCCACAAGCCAGGAAATGCCAGTGTAGTCGATGCAGGCAAAGCACAAGAACCATTGCAGATCGGCACAACCTGCCATGACATGCCAGGAAACCGAGCAAATGAGGCACTTGGCTGCGGCCAATAGGTACAGAGTCTGGATGCTCCGGTCAATCGCCGTGGTTTGATGATCCACCATGCCCGTAAACCAGAAGAGCGCGGCCACCAAGATCAGACCACCCATATGCGTGTGGATGTTCCCTGTTTCGTTATGGAGCTGGAAAATGCTCAGAAGCAGCTGCCGCCAACTTTTGGCAGGAATAAAGCGGTAGCCTGTGATGATAAAATCATTGTTACGCCATAGCTCTGGGAGGGAATGATAGGTAATCAATGCACGGCCGCCTTGCGCCAGTTGGAGCGCTGTATGGTACAAGGCATCTTCGACATCATGCATGGCATGCGCGAGTTGGGCGCTGGCCGCACGACCTTGCTGCCCGATCATTTCCAGCTTGCGCTCAAAGCGTTCCAGGAGATCAGGGGGGAGAATATGGTCCGGTAGGTTCAGTGTCGGCCGCGATGGCATGGCAACATGGGGCATATGTGAGCGCAAGGTGGCCACCGTCTTCTGCACCTCTTCTGTGAGATACACAGCCGTAGCTGGTACGCGAGCGGCCCACTCGGCGTACGTTTCATGCATCGTTGGAGGATCTTTAGCAAAGAGGGTGGGGTGGAAGGTGCTGGCGCGACGCTCCCAGTCCGCCATCAGGGCATGGAACCGCGACAGGAGATCTTGTCGTGAAGGTATCTTGTCCAGCCATTCGACGCCATGTACGCGAGGCGACTCACGTACGATGCGCGCCAGACGGTCGTACGCTGCCCCCAGCCGGGTCTCCATGTGCCCTAGTGCCCCTTGCGTATGGTTGGCGTGCAGGAGCCGATCCATGTCCTCGACATACTCACCCATACGAGCTCGCACGTAGGCAAACCAGTAAGGCAAGGACGGAGCCAGGTCCAGCGAGTCAACGACCGAGTGGAAACTGCCCGTGTCGCTCCAAGCGCCACCATCAGACTCTTCCAGGGAAGCTGGCCCAGCGGTTGACTTTCGACGCGGAGCATGGCGACGTCGGTGAAGATGCTGTTCCTCTATAGCATGCACTTCCACGGCGGAGGACAGGGCCACGTCAGACGATGCATCGGAGCTCTCGTCTGACATGGTACCCAAGGCCAAAAAAAGTCCGGGGTGGCCCTGCTGTACTACCATTTGCTCACCTAAGCGAGCCCATGTGGGACGTCCCTCCCCCGCACCTGCGGACCTTGGTACAAGCTGTCTATAAGCACTAACGGTACTTCCATGCCTCTTCGTCCCAGTCCTCGACAAGTTGGGCATCCTGCTTGAATTTGGGCCCAAAGTAGCCGAAACCGTCGCGGAGAACGAGGATTTGTTGGTGCTGATTCGTTGGCTGGGTGGCACTGCGCACCTCCTGGTAAATGCGTGCAGCCTTGGGTCCCCTGGTATCAGTCAAAAGTACGCACCGTTGCTGCGAAAAAGCGCAGTGAAATACGACGTGTTCGTCTGGCATGAGGAAGAGAGTACATACAGTCGTGTAGTTGCGTCAGCAGGTCGTTGACTTTGTCCAGAAACGTTGAAGACGGTGCATGAATGGCGCCGACAATGTGGCCGCCTTCATAGTCGTCGTCTGGCGTAAGCATCCAGCTACCCACCGCGTACATCCACAACAGCGACCGAGCGGGGAAGGTCGGTGCGTTGCTTCAGCATGGATGCTAGAGCATCTGCATCAATATACTTGTAGGGCACCTGAAAAGACATGGCACGACGATGCAAACGACAGGCGTGAGCAACACGCCAGGCGCCCGTGCGTAGCAGCATACCCATCGCCTGGCCAGAGGACCCACACGAGGCCTTCGGCCGAACAACGTCCCTGGGCCGCGTCGCCGCCGCGCTGGGCGACCGGCTCGGCGCCCAGCGCTCTTCGTGCCATGGCCGGTGTATCAACGTGCTCGCCTGTTGGGGCAGACGTGCTAGGCCACGATGCACAAAAAGCCGTGCGTGCGCTGGTTGTGCGCATAGCACGTCGTGTGGGTTTTGATGGTGCACGGGAACAAGCCCTGTCACACATGGAACACCTCGTCGAAGACTTTATGGAGACGCTCCTCCAAAGCTGCGCGCGCCTTTCCGAGGTAGCAAACAGGTCACATCCAACTCTGTACGATATGATCCACACATTCGAGCTTTTGGGGCTCTCCATCCCCGAATTGCGCGCCTATTCGAAAGAAACGCGAGACGGTGCCTTGCTCCGCGCCCAGATACCCACAACCTCGGTACACAGCGAACAGGCGCCTTGGGAACACCCAACAGATGCGTTCCTGCCATCCGATGACGAGCAAGATACGGATGTGTCGACGTGGAAGACACTGATGCATGATATTGTCCCAGATCATCTTCCGCCCCAGCCGCCACGTCACTGCTGGATGTTCACGCCCGTGTATGCAACCGAGGTCTTATCAGAGATGCCAGCTCTGCAACTGGTCAATCGTAAGCTGGAGAATGCGCGCCTGGTTGAATCGTCGCTGCGCCAGCTGATCAAAAACACCGATACGGCCGCCCCGGTAAAGCCGTGGATCCCATTAGAGCCTGCACCGCCTCTGGCTGACGTGGTGGAAGATGAGGGCGACATGTCGGTGATCTCTGTGGATGCACCTCCTCAAGGCGAGCCTATGACCACCGATGTGCCGACAGGCGCGCCGGATGCGAGTCAGAGCGAAGCGGGTGCGTCAGCCACACTTGAGGAGCTGGGGCGTCGCCGGGGCGTGTTGCCCCGCGCAGTCAACTACAAAGTGTCTTGGTATGCGTCGCACGCGTCCACAGACAACAAGCTACCGACAGCGAATCTGTATACGGCGCGATTGCGTGGCAATATGGACGAAACTGTGCGGCGTGCTTGGCGCTATATAGTATAACAACGTCATGCTACTGTCTTGTATGTATACAGCATTATACATTCTCATCATTGCCCTTTTGAGACGCATTCTCATCGTCGTCGTGGAGGCCAAGCTCAGAATTCTTGCGCTTGCGCTCGATGTTGGCCAACACAGCGCGCTTGGCTGCCTTCCACGATTCCACTCCCAAGAAAAAGATGGCTGTGCAAACAAAAATCAGGCCCCATTCCCAACCAATCGGTGGTTTGTGCAAAAAGACAATATGGTTGAGGCCAGGGATGTACAAAATAGGGAACACACTCGCAAAGCCCAACACAACACAAGCGAAAAGGAACTTGTTTTTCCACGTGTCCACGAGCCACTGGTTGTACCAGTGAGCATCGTTGCCCATCGCAAAGAACGAGCGACGCATGTTCGTGACCTCCCATGCGAGGAACAGGGAGAACCAAGTCATGACAACAAAGGTCGCACCGCGAGCGCGGAAAACGGCATCGCAGGATTCGTTAAAGCCATTGTTGCAGTCAAAACCCAAGTCACCCGGACCCCACCTAAACTCAATCAGCGAAAAGCTAGCCAAGCATAGGGCCGACATGAGCAAACCATAGTACAGCAGATCAATAAGCATTTCAAGATTGAAGACACCAAAGCGGGAGATGTTGGGCCGCTGGCGCATAATGTCGTGGGGCGCCGCTTCCATACCTAGACCCATGGCCGGGAAACCACTAGTGACCATAATCACATACAGAATCTCGACAGGGCTAAGAGGGAATACTGAGATACCCGTATCGTCCTTGAACGCCAGACCGATCAGCAGCACACATGCCTGGGCCACGTTCTGCGCCAACAGATGCAGTACAAACTTGCGGATGTTGGCAAACATGCGGCGACCTTCCTCAATGGCACTCTCAATCGACGAAAAGTTGTCGTCCGTGAGCACCATATCCGAGGCATCCTTGGCGACATCCGATCCTGCCATACCCATGGCAATACCGACATTCGCCAGCTTGAGAGAGGGCGAGTCATTCACACCGTCACCCGTCATGGCGCAAAAGCGGCGTCGGCGGTGAAGCGCCTCGATCATACGCACTTTGGTCTGTGGTGCACAGCGCGCAATGACGAGCGGCAGCACAGGCAAAGCATCGATCTCGTCATCCGACAAGCGGTCAAACTGAGCAGCCGTCATCACAAGGCTGTCCACCACGTCCTTACTGTACTTGCGCTCAAGCTCTTCGCGTTTCGGCAAGATATCGACCTGCTCAGCAATCGCGCGAGCCGTACCCGGATGGTCACCCGTTAGCATGTGCACTTCAATGCTTGCCTGGTGGCAAGTGCGCACAGCGTTTCGCGATTCGGGGCGCGGCGGGTCGTAGATGCCGGCAAGACCAAGGAACGTCATGCCCGACTCGACCTCGCCACGCTCGAGTGACTCGCCTTGTTGAGCTTCGCTGTCCGACATAGTGCGATGGGCCAGCGCCAGCACACGCAAGCCTTCTTGAGCTAGCGCCTCCATGTTGTTCAAGATGGTCGTCTTAATTTCATCGCTCAACTCTGTGGGGCCGTCGGGCATTTGCACGTCTTTGCAGGCATTTAAGACGTGTTCCACAGCTCCCTTCATCAAGGCGCGGTGCGTCTTGGACGGCTCGTGCGTGTAGGTAACAGCCATGCGCTTGAGGCTGCTGTCAAATGGGTACTCGCCAATGGGCCGCCACTCGCCTCGGTGGTCGTCATTAGGGCCGATCTTGAGATGGCGGCGCGCCATGTTGAAACGGCACGCGAGCGTCTGCAGAGCACACTCGGTTGGGTCACCGTGTGCGACCCAGACGCCTTCTTCCTCATCGTACATTACTTGAGCCAAGTTGCAGATCGAAGCCACTGTCAACCAGTCTTGCAACGGTGTAAGCGAGGACTCCTCTTTCCAGTCGACTTTGGCCTCACCGTCAGAGGCAAGAAGACGGCTATCTTCATCCTCGGCCTCCTTTTCGCTAGGCGAAGAGCCACTCAGCGATACTTCAGCGCTGCGAGGGTTGAATGGTTCGTTGCTTTCCGATACGTGCAACTGACCCACCGACGGCAGCCAAGCTTTTTTGACAACCATCTTACCCTGGGTCAGAGTACCCGTCTTGTCCGAGCAAATGTCCGTGATAGAGCCCAGAGCCTCGAGTGACTCCATCTTACGAACAATGACGTTGCGTTGCACCATAGAGCGACTGCCCATGGACATAGTGATCGTTAGAACAGCCGTTAGGGAGGCTGGAATCATAGATACACCCGTCGCCACGGCGTAGATGATAACTTCCTTGTCGTGCCAGTTGTTCGAGGCAAACACAATAATAGCGAAAATAACAGCAATCACAAAAAGCAACACAGCGAGCTTGGATAGCATAATTTGCAAAGGTGTACCAACGTTGATGCCCAAAAACGCCAGAACATGGTCCATAATAGTCAGAGCGCCGGCCTCGATGTAGTGATGAGGGCGCTTCTTTCCGTATGCGTTGCGCTTCACCTCGCGGATCTTGTTGTTTTTCGAGGCGCCCTGCAAGGCGTCGGCGATTTTACCAATCTCGGTGTGCATACCGGTGCTCGTAACAATCACAGTACCGCGACCCTTACTGACGGAGGAGGAGGCATAGACCATGTTGAGACGGTCACCCACGCCTACCTCGTCGTTCTCGGGGCCGGTCGGCGGGAAGCACTGGTTGGCATCCTTTGCCACCGGCATCGATTCACCTGTGAGCAGCGCCTCATCGGTCTCCAAGTTCATAGCGTCGATGACACGGCCGTCAGCAGGCACAGTATCACCAGTGTTCAACGACAGGATATCGCCGGGCACCACTTCTGGCGCGGCGATGGTCAATTGTTGCCCATCACGGATGACTTGCGCCGTGGGGGAAGCCAGAGAGCGAAGCGAACTCATCGTCTTTTCCGCCGAGTATTCTTGGAAGAAACCGACAAAGACGTTGATAGCAACGACACCAGCAATCACACCACCCTCAATCCACGATTGGATAGCCAGTGACACAATCATGGCAATGATAAGCACGAGCGTCATAGCATTGGCAATCTGTTTGACCAGAATACGGATAGGACTGACGCCTTCAGCGCTCTGGAGCTCATTGTTGCCATACTGCTGAAGGCGGGACTTGGCCTCCGAGGCGGTAAGACCCTTATCAGCATGGGATGCTAGCGCAGAAACGACTCCGGCTGCTTCATAGCGATGCGCATAGGCGAGGGCTTCTTCACGTGTGGGTGCAGAGCTGGAAGCTTTTTCTGACACAGGCTGTTGACCAGACACAGCAGAGGCGTCAGAGTTCATAAACAAAAGGCAAGTGCCTACTCTGAGGAGATCTGCAATGTCACAGGTTTCCTTTTTAAGGCTTAGCTACCGTCAGCGCTCGATAGGACGAAAATCTAGCGGTCCAATGATCGACGGTGCAGCTTGCATGTGATTGGCAGTTTTTTATTGCCAAGAAATGAGAGGCGGTCTCGTGTCCGCCCGCTCGCTCTTGATTGAACCTATGCGTGGATTGCGCCTGCTGTCGGCTTGGCTGTGGATAGTCGGACCTGCGCTGGTCTTGGCACAGACAAGCTCGTCTGCGACGCAGTCTAATGCGAGCACTACGTCTGGCTCCACAGCGCCTACTTCTACAGGAACAAGCTCCCAGTCTAGCAATGCCACGGCAGTGTCGTCGTCAACAGCAGCGCCCTCGTCTTCGTCCTTTCCACCTCTGCCTAGTGGCTTTGTGAATCCGCTTCCGAAAGGCAGCATGTTTGGTGTACGTTGATGCTTCTGACAGCAGCATTACCCGGACCGGCCCTACGAAGGCGAGCCGCTGAATGCTATCGTATCCCACAACTCGTCGTCTGATGTCCTCCATCCCGAGGGTTTTTTAGTATGGGCAACGTACGTCTCTGGTGTCTGACACAGCGCGCTAGGATTTGGTGTGTCGTGTCTGGGTCAGGGCGACCCCCAGACGGTGATGTATGCCAACCTGGGCCCGGGTAACGAACAGGTGAAGCAGGGCTCCGGCTCGGGCCTGAATGGCGTGTTACGCTGGAACTATGGGATGCCCGAGGTCGGAACCTGTCGTGAGACCTTTGAAGGTGGCGGTCATTTCCGCTGGTTCATGCAGGAATCGCCTCAAGGCACGGCCTATTTTCTCGCGGCGAGTCTGGAGCAGAGCCTAAGCAATGAGCACAAACTGCAAACGGACGGGTACAATCGCGGACGCGACCAAATTGTTGACATTGCCACGCAGCCAGACGGTATCGAATGGCGGGGCAACCGGTTCAACGCCACCGTCGCCTGGATCGATGGGGGTATCTTGATGAATGCTACCTCCCAAAACATTAGCCATGCAGATATGGCCCTCCCTGACAAACCGGTCGTCGATGGCCGTATCGCCGTGCTCTATGTACATACTATCGCACGGAACTACGGTGACGAGTACGTATACGTTGATGACACAGCAGCCCCGACAATGGCGCTCTCGGCTGGGCAGGCCCCAGCTTGGTTCTCGCGACTGCCCTCGTGGGAGCGTGGGTCCTGATCCTCTACCTAGAGGTCTACTAGGCATGACTCTTGTCTGAATGGCCCAAATGTTGTGTAGGAGCAATGTGGTCGCGAACACGGCGTTTCTAGATGAGTGAGAATGACGTACCAGCTCTTTGAGCTCGGGAAAGCCGCCTTCCGACTTTCGGTCCCACAGCAGGTGCAGCTGTGTGGGACCTGCAGGCTCTTTCGCCGCGAGCCACACGCGGAATCGGCCGGCCGTATTTGGCGCCACACGCGGAATCAGCATAGTGCTCGCTAGGGAACCGCCTTGCGAATCTGCTGACTCTTTTGCCGAAAATGTCAGCAGAAGCTCTGTCTGTATCCATGTAGCGCGGTGCTGCCAGCGGCAGCGATCACAGTACTAGCGTGAGAACATAGTGCGTACCTCGATAAGCAAACACGGCTGGACTAGGCCCGCCGCCCACGCCTCTGAGATGGGCGGCCCTATGGGCTCGCTGGGCGCAGCTGCAGGTGCCGGTGCCGGTGCCGGTGCTGGCTCTGCCAACTGAGACGAGGGACCAAGAAGGTACGGCGACGGAAGAGCCACAGAGAGGGTAGGTACACCACTGCCACCGCCACCGCCGCTGCCATGACCACGCGGGAGCGACAAGGACTGCGTAGGCGTGGACGATAGTGGCATGGTAGACTCGCCTAGAGGTGATGCAATGTCCGAGAGCGAAGATACACTCGTAAAGCTTGCAAGAGGTGCAAGCACAATGCTCGAGCCCAGGTAGTTGGACGAGGGCACATGCGTCGCGACGGAATCACTGTAGCCGGGCCGGTGGCTAGACATGGCGCTAGCGTAGCCATACGTGTCCACCGATGACCAAGGACGCTCAGGCAGCCTTGAATCGATGCCACCATCGTACGTCGGTGCGCCCGAGAGGCGGCCCGCAGGCAAGGCAGGGAGTTGCTTGTCGGGCATGCACGGAACCAAGCGGCCTGCGGTGCGGGGTACAACAGGGGCAGCGCCCCCGGCCCTGGCAGCACACGTGTTTTGTGGAGGTGCATCGGGCCTAGCGACACCACAACACCACCATGCTGGTCGTGCGCCTCCCTGCCTCGAGCGAGGCAGTGGAGCCGCCCCAGGCGCCCGAGGCAGCACCGAAGCGCCTCAATGGGCGCCGCACATTTTCACGGAGTAGCACAGTGGGGTCCGAGGCATGCAAGGCCCTGTCGCCCCCTCCCGTCCTCGAGCGGAGCAAGTTGGCCTACGAGGTACCTACACCTAGCGCACTCCCCTCGTATGCCCGCGAATCGGACGATAGCGAGAGGGATTTGGGCCTTCTGTACAAGTCGTTGTGGGAGGCGCGCCGTATTGCCGTGGTGTGTGGAGCGGGTGTATCGGTGTCGCCGCCCGCCAACATTCCCGATTTTCGCTCGGCGACCGGGCTCTTTGCGCGACTGAAAGAGCGCTTTCCCAACGCAGGCCTAACAAGCGGAAAGGATTTGTTTGATGCGCGCCTATTCCAGTCAGAAACGTCTACGGCGCTGTTCTATGCCATGATGGCCGAGTTCAAGGACATGGCGGATGCCGCGCAACCCACGCTCTTTCACCACTGGCTCAAGCGCCTGGACATGGACGGCCGCCTGCAGCGCGTATACACGCAAAACATTGATGGTCTAGAAGCCAAGGCGGGCCTGACGCTGGGCGTCGGCTCCCCAGAAGCATTGGCTTCCAGGACGAAGCGCAAGCGCGCCGGGCGCGCATGGCAGCGCTCGCAATCCGACTCGGCAGCGCTACCTACGGCGCACGAAGCACCCTATCCACAACCCCAGCCCCTCTTTCCACGAGCGATCCCACTGCATGGCGGATTGTCAACCCTCTCATGTATGTTGTGTGCGCATACGCAGAGCTTGGATACCGAGCGCGATGCAGGTGCACGTGAGGCACTCGATACGCTCCGACGGGGCGATCCTGTGTGGTGCGCACGATGCGAGACGGCAGACGAGCTGCGCACGAGTGCAGGTCTGCGATCGCGCGGCATTGGGCGCATGAAACTGAATGTGGTACTGTATCATGGCGAGAACGATACAGCAGAGCATGTCGGGGCGTGTGTGGAGCGCGATTTGCTGGGACTGCACGACCCGCACGAACCAGAGGTGTGTCCGATCGAGCGCGCGATGCCCACGCTCCCTGTGGTAGCCGAAGGCCAAGACGACGTGGGAGACTTGAGCATGTCCTCGGGCGACGTGCAGGCCGACGACGCGCTAGCAAGTGCATTTGAGGAAGAAAAGCCCGTGTTGTGCACACCCGTGGTGGACAAGCCTCGGAGGCGGAGGCCCATGCCCCCGGACCTGCTCATCGTGGCAGGCACCAGCCTCAAAGTGCCTGGGACCAAGCGCATTGTGCGCGAGTTTTCCAAGGCATGCCATGCGCGCGATGCCGGTAAAAAACAAGCGCCAGTGCGTGTGGTGTACATGAACTATGATTTTCCGTCGGCCGCCAGTGAGTGGGCCGGCGTGTTTGATCTATGGATCCAGGGCGATGTACAGCGCGCAGCGCTCGGTCTGTGCGCGCCATGGCCACACAGACCGCACGCGGACCCTGCGATGGAGGCATTCGTCGCACAGCACTCGTGGCAAGCCTTATCAGTGCCCCGCCCGCCGCCCGCCAGCACACTGCGCCTCGTGTCGCGCAAGCTGAGCACGGCGCCGCGCCGCGCCGGCAAGCCCCGTGCGCCGGCGGTCCATAGAGCACGTGGAGATCACGTGGACAGCGCCGGACCCCCCCGCTAGGGCCGGCGCCGGGCCTCCCGTACTCTATCATGTTCGCTGTCCGTTCCATGTTCCGGGCCGGCTCGCGCGCGGCCGTGCCCTTCCGCACGTTTGCCACGTCGTCGTCGCGCCTGGCGAACACGCTTCTGTTTGTGGAGCACAAGAAGGGTGCGATCAACCCCGCCACGCTGTCGGCGCTGACGGCGGCTCAAAAGTTGGGCGGCGAGATCCACGCTCTCGTCGCGGGCTCGCCGAGCGAGGCCAAGTCGGTGGCCGAGGCGGCCGCCAAGGTATCGGGTATCACCAAGGTCCTCGTGAGCTCGTCCGATGCATTTTCGGCCCAGCTTGCTGAGCCGATTGCGCCGCTGATCCAGTCGCTCGTCGATTCGCAGTCGTACACGCACGTAGTGGCCGGCCACACGGCTGTCGGTCGCGACGTGATGCCGCGTGCGGCTGTGCTCCTGGACTCTGCGCAAGTCTCGGACATTATCAGTGTCGAGGGCGAGGACACGTTTGTGCGCCCGATTTACGCGGGCAATGCGCTCGCCACCGTCAAGTCGAGCGACAAGGTCAAAGTCATTACCGTGCGTGGCACTGCGTTTGATGCTGCGAGCGCCGAGGGTGGCAGTGCGAGCACCGAGGATGTGGACGCCGGCGAAGCGCCGACGCCCACCAAGTTTGTCGAGGAGAAGGTGAGCGAGTCGTCGCGCCCCGACCTGGCGACCGCGTCGCGCGTCGTGTCCGGCGGTCGCGCCCTCAAGTCCGCCGAGGGCTTTGCCAAGTACATTGAGCCGCTCGCCGACAAGCTCAACGCGGCTGTGGGTGCATCGCGTGCGGCCGTCGATGCTGGCTACGCGGACAATGCGCTGCAGGTGGGTCAGACCGGCAAGATTGTCGCGCCGGAGTTGTACATGGCCATTGGTATTAGCGGTGCGATCCAGCACCTGGCCGGTATGAAGGACAGCAAGACAATTGTCGCGATCAACAAGGACCCCGAGGCGCCCATTTTCCAGGTCGCGGACCTGGGTCTCGTCGCGGACCTGTACGAGGCTGTGCCCGAGATGACAGAGAAGCTCTAAGTAGCTAGCTAGGAAGCACTGTGATGGTGCGCCGATCGTCACTTAGCACCACGCGTGCGCCGTGCGCCAAGGTACCGAGCGCACACGCACCGGGCGCAGGCACAGCCTCGCTGGGCGGCCACACGGGCGTGTCGGCCTTGCCCAGCGAGGCTACCCAGGTATCCGACTCGTCGCCGTACAGCACATGCACACAACCTTGCGCGAGCACCACATCATGCACGCGCGCCGGCACCGCTAGCGAGATGGGCGCGCCCACGACCAGGGCGGCGCCAGAGCAACGTTCGCCGAGGGTCACTGGCACACTCATCACGTGGGCCTTACACACCAGCGTATGGACATGCCGCATGTCGTGCGCGCCCGCCCGCACAAATGGGCGCGGTACGCTTGATTGTAGGCTGGGCGGCGCACTCGGTGGCACGGAGCGCACCGTGTCGTGACGTGTGCGCAGGTCCGAAGGAAGAGGGATGGCCACGTGTGTCGTAGGCAAAGCCGCTCGGGGCGCCGCTAGGGCCCCGCGCAAGAGCGCTCCGAGCGCTTGGCTGACCTCGGCGAGGCGCGCGGGTAGGGGTGTGGCGTCGCCAGGCAGCGTGCATGGGCCAAACTCATGCGCAGGTCCAGCAAATAGGGCGCCTGGTCCATGCACGTCGTGCCATTGCGCGGCCGTAGGTGTAGGCGGTGGGCGTATGTCGTCCAGCCACGCGAGAGCGGCTTCCACGGCAGCCGAGGCGTCCATAGGCGGGGAGGGTGCCGCAGCGGTGGTCGGCAGGACGGGTGCATACGTCACAGGGACAGGCGCCCACAGCGGCGCAAGGGGTGCGTGGCTATCGTCCGACGTCTCGGCGGCCGGCGCAGGGGGCCCTGGTGGTGCGGCGCCCGACCCCAGTAGAGCGTCGAGCGCAGGCGATATAAACCCGCGCTGCAAGTACTCGAGCACCGTAAGCGTGTCGTGGTAGGTCACGACACGCGGTGCTTCCTCGCCGAGCTTGAGACGCTCCTGCCGACCCTGCTCCATACGAAACCACTTGTAGAATTCGTCCAGGGCCAATAATTCCCGCTCGGCATGCTCCTGCAGCGCCAACGCCACTGCATGGCACGTCTGTACATGGGCCTGCAGTGCGCGTACCGCGTCGTGATCCAGGCCAGGGTAGCGCGACGACCAGCGCGTGCATCCCTGGAGCTCGGTGAGGAGCACAAGCAGGCGCTCACAGGCCGGACGCACGCCGGTGGCGGCGAGTCGACGTAGGCTCTTGAGGCCATGCTTGGCGTCCGTCTCCATCGCAAGTGTGGCGCCCTCGGTCAGCTGCGTGAGGAGTTGCTCGCACGCCACCGATGCATGGCCGCCAGCCACCAGCGTCATCCATTCGTGCACGGTATCCACACCGTGACGTGCGGCTGCATCTTCCCAATGTGTGCGCCACTCGTCGCAGCGCGGCCGCACAAGGCGCTGCCAAGCCTGTGCAGCGAGATGCGCAGCATCCATAGCATGCGCCAGACTCGCGCGCGCAGCCGTACTGAGACGTGCCATGTGCACGAGCGCGGCATCCCACGCTAGCGGTACATGCGCCACATGCACGTTGCCCGCCCGCGCAACAAGGAGAGAGGCGTCGTAGGGCGTCGCTGCGAGCGAGAGCACATCGCCCGGGCCCATGTCGGGCGTATGCAGCGGCACGGTGCCATCCAGCCATACGGTGCAGTGCCCTCCATCGTCGACGCCCACAAGTAGCGAGAGAGGCGGAGCATCGGATGCCAATGCGGGTATGTGTGCCAATACGCCCGTGCCGCGCGCTATGCCGGCACTAGGACGTGGTGTCCCGAGGGACCGCGTGCGGCCAGCGGCGCGGTCGTCGGTGGGGTCGTGGAGTGGCGCCAGGGCAGGAAGCTGCGCGAGCATATCGAGAGCTTGCGATGGCGTAGATGGTGCGTCGATAGCGATCCATTGCAAGAAACTGCGGTGGGGCGCCACGTCGCAAAGGGCGTGGTGGGTATGCACAACAGTGCCGTCGTACACCGAATAGATTTGTAGCGCGAGGGCATGCTGCGTATGCCCTTGCGATGAGGTATGTGATAGGGCTAGACGCAAGGCCAAGCGCTCGCCTGCGTTAGTGGAAGGACGTACCGTCTGGACTCCAGCACAAGTCGAGGACCGATACACACTCGTCGGCATCGTGCAGCGCCTCGGGCCGGGGTGGCTCGATGGGCACAGCCCATACGCAGCTGGGTGCCGAGCCCATGCGCCACACGACAAGCTGGAGCGTGGGCCCGCGTCGCACGCCTTGGCTGCCGGAGGCCGCCGTTGGATTGGCCACGCCCATACGGCGTGCCTGCATCGCGAGCACGCGCTGCCGCATGGCCAGTTGGGCCGGCGTGAGGCCTGGCGGCGCACTCGCTGCCGCGGGCGGGGCGCGATCGCAGCCTACCATCGCGACCAGGTCCATACACGGGTTGCACGCCGCGCCAACGAGGTGCGTGTCGTGCGCGAGCGTTGTCCGCATCGTGGTGGAGGCTCGCTAGGAAGAAGCTACAAACGCGCGTGCCTCGTCGAGATCGACGTGGGAGCGGCGCGATGGATCCTCGCTGGCGGTAATCAGCCCGAGATCGAGGCGCCCCTGCAATCTGTGCCACAAGGTCGGTGTGCGGGACCGCGCCTTGGTACGAAAGGTGTGCGCGAATCTGGGCATGGTGAGAAGGGGCACGTACGTATTCCACGTGAGCGACTCGTCGAGTGCGCAGGCGGCCGAGCGGAAAGCGCGGAGGGCCGCTATCATCTCGTCGGTAGGCGGATCACGGTCCAACCATCGAAGTAGGAGCTGGGCCATGGCCGCACACGTCTCCGAGACGGCAGACGTGCTGTGGACAAGCGTCTCAAAGTCGTGCGCGGCATGCGTAAAGCGAAGTGCACTTCCTGCGACGGTGACACCGAGCGATGTCGTTTCGTCGTCGGTAGGCGTAGCATCCGAGTCCGAAGGGACATGCATGGGGGGGGTAGTGTACGGGGCCGACTCGGACACGGATACGTCGGGGGCCTGCGCCGCAGGAGGGCGGCTTTCGGCGCCGGTGGCCGCCGCGCACACCTCGCGAGCCGCGCGCGCGCGCGCTTCTGCTCGGGGTGGCGTGTGCAAAAATTCCGTGAGACTAGGATGCAGGGGCGGTAGTGGTGTGCCCGGATGCAAAAAGCGGTGCAGAATGGCTTGCTTGGTGCCGTGCACGGCCGGGGCATAGCTGAGCGATGGGGCATACCACCTGCATAAGTACAGCGACGTACCCCTCTGGATCACCGTCGTCGTCCATGTCCATAAGATCCATTTGCGCGACAAACGCGTCCATGTGTGCCTGCTGCGTCGGCGTAGGGATCGAGGTGTGCGTGCGCACCGTGTGGCCGGCGCTCGTAACAATGCGGTCCAAGGGCGGAAAGGCCCAGCGACGCACATCGTCGCGGAACGGAACACGCACCATGTAAAAGCCATCAAACTCATTCTCCACGAGGGGAGCGAGTATGCAGAGCTGCGTAAGAAGAACCGCGTACCTTGGGCTCGGCATGCGCTCGTGCGACGTAGCGGCACAAGGCGTACACTTGCTTGACGGCGGCCGCCTGCACGAGACTGGAAAGCGCAATTTGGGCGCGCGGTGAGCGCGGATGGGGAAGTACATAGTACGTCTCACCCATATGGTATTCGCGACGGTACTGCGTGAGTAGAAAAGCGTACAGTGCGCGCATGCACAAAGTGCAAGATCTCGAGGGCGGGGCGTGTATCGAGCTCACTCTCCTCCATGACAGGCACGAGCGAAGCGCCTAGGTGGTACGCACGCTGCGCGTCGGCCATCCCATCGTCAGGGAGGGGCGTAAGGCCAGTCGTGTCGCCATGGGCCTGCAGTACTTCGGCTGCCTTGTAGTAGGCACGATGGGCCTCGAGCTGGCGCTCCCATGGCGTGCCGGGCCCATGCGCCATGCGTCGTGGCGCCATAGGTCGCTGCTGTGCCGTTGCCTTGTGTAGCTGCACGGGAATTTCGATCGCGGCGCGCGCACTGTCCGGCTCGCCAAACGACAAGGTCGTGCTGAGGGGGCGAGAGAGCGCATGCTGCACGGTCGGCGCGCGTGCCTGGGCTTCCGCCTCATCGGGCGTTGCGAGGAGGGCGTTGGGTACACTAGCGACCCATGGGAGCCAGAATGGCGGCGACTCGCTACCGAGGTCGATGCCAATCACGCGCAATTGCGTGTGCGACTGGGTGAGTGTGTGGCGTAGTGCCTCGGCGCGCGTCGTGTCGAGCGGCGAGTGGGCGCGCGTCACGAAATACACCACGCGCGTCCATGCGGCCGATGGCTCGCCATGCCCTTTTTCGAGCAACCAACGCAATGCCTCGGCCAGGGCCTCGAGCGCTGCATAAGTCATAAAGACGTACGATCACACGCGGCCGCTTGCGTCGCACGCTGCAGCTGTTGAACAGCATGCAGGGTCTCGAGTGTGGGCCGCGCAGGCGCACATAGCTCGTGGGTACCAGAGCCGCCGCCGTACACGACGATGCTGGCCTTGATGGTCGCGAGTCCACGGAGCATCTCGGGTGAGTACCGCAGCGTACCATCTCGAGGAGTCGGAGTGCCACAAATGTCTGGCATTGCGCGAGCCGCGTGCGCCCCGAGGCATCGACGGGCTCGCTCATAGCTTGCGATACATCTACGACAAATGTAACGAGCGTGCGCGGCGCGAGCTGCGCGGCGCTCGCGCCCCCCGCCATGGTGGCGCACGGAAGGCGATCGACCTGCACGTGCCGATCGGGCTAAGGGAGGCGGAGGAGCGGCGCCAAGGTCTGCGCCCACTGGGCCGGCCAGGTAGGCGCGTCGGTGCCCACAAAACCAGGTTGCGGCAGGTGCCGACGGTTGGTGAGCAGGTCTGCGAGGCATGCGGCGAGTTCTGGAGCATTCGAAAATACCACGCCGTTGACGCCCGGCTCGAGTAGTTCGGTCAGGCACGCAAATGTGAGAGCACAGACGGGCAGACCGCAGCCGAGCATATCGACAACTTTCATGGGCAAATCCAGGCCCGATGAGCTCGTATGTAGCGATACGCCGAGGTCTGCCGCGCCCAGCAGGCGGGGATAGTCGTCGGCCGCCAGCCATGTGGTATGGATAGCAACGTGTGTCCAGCCCTCGCGATGCGCGCGCGCTGCCATGGCGCGCTCATGTGCTTCACGCAACGGACCTCGCCCCGTGATGACGACGCATATCGAAGGCACAGCGGGGTCGCGGCGTGCGTGTGCCTCGTACAGCGAGACGGCATCGACCAGCATGCCCAGGTCCTCGTCGGGTGTCCAGCTCGTGCTTGATACGACGAGCTTGGATGGCCCACGGAAGGCAGAAGGCATACGCGCTAGGAACGTTTCGCGTTCCAGCGGAGAAAGGCGCCGAAAGTGGGCGGGTGGGCGATCGTGCAGCACGGCCGTGCGGCCGCGCAAGTGCCACTGCGTGCATAGATGGTCGCGCATGGCATGGGTGACGAACAAGTGTAGGTCGGCGCGCGCCCCAAGCACGCGCTCGAGCGCATACGCCACACGCACAAGAACGCTGCGAGGGCCCAACTTGAGCGCGAGAAGCGTGTACCCTAAATTGTGCCAATCGATCACGAGGCGACTCCCATTCAGTGCGCATGCACCGCGTACAATGCCCAGTGTGGGAATCGCAGGGGGCGTCTGCACAAGGACGAGCGCAGGCCATGGGTAGCAGGTGACGAGCTGGGCGAACAGGGATAGCGCTTGTATAGGCACCTTGGCCGCAGCAGCCACCACAAAGAGGGCGCGGGGTAGCTTTTGGAGTGCGCGAGGCGGCGTCCATACCGGGAGGCGGCGCACCGATGTCTCCAGATCGGATGGCAGCGGCGTCTCAAAGTACCCCGCGACACCCACGGACCAGCCGGCGTCGATGAGGCTGCGGACATGATAACACATGCGAGGACTACGCGCCACATCTCCCAAGACGACGACGATGGCTGTGCGCGGGCGTGGTCGTCCGCGCGCCCATAGCCAAAGGGCAACAACGCCGAGGAGCAGCGCCGCGGCCAGGCCCCCAACCCCCATGGAAGTGGAGGAGGAGGAGGGGCGGACCGGCGTCGCTTCACGTGCCAAGCTCCACGCCACGATGGACGAGGCCGCGATGGGGTGGGAGCAGGCGTGCCTCACGGACATTTTCCGTGCGCGTGTGCAGGAAGAAAATGCGGCATCGTCGGCATCTCCCACAGTGTACCTAGCCGAGCTTGCTGACGAGCTTGCAGGCGAGGATGGCGGCGTGCCTGTCCTGCGATGGGCCGTCGCGGATCGGCTGCTCATCGCGCGCCTCTCTGACGAACAAGCCTCCGAAACAAGCTGGGACTTTTTAGTGGGTGCTTGGGTGCGATGCTGTCAGGCGGAGCAGCGCGTACGTGCGGCGCCCACCTCGTATCCCTCCGAGGCGCTCGGCGCGCTGCAACATGTGCGAGGCCTGCTGGTGAGCTACGCGGGGCTCGTAGTAGAGATGCCCGACATGTTTCCGCGGTCAGAAAAGCATGGCGAGACACTGAGTGCTGCAGCGCTTGTTCCGACGTTGCTGCAGCTCGCGGTGACGACCGACGACAACGCCGACGCCTCGGTGGTCTCTGCGCACGATTGGGCTGCCCCACCGCCCTCGCTAGCGCACGAGTTTGTCACGGATCTCGTTTCGCGGTTTGCACCAGAAGATGCACTTGATGGCCTTCTAGGTGAAGCCATGCATGCGCTCACGCAACGCATCCTAGCGTCACCTTCAGGGACCAAAGCGAGCCAAAACGACCACTCGGCGCCTTCGGCAGATCAGGACGTATACCGCGTGCTGGCGCAGATGCTCCAGGCACCGATGCCTCCAGCTACAGGAGGAGGAGTGAGCATGCCGTCCGAAGGCATGACACTGAGCGAGCTCGACTGGCAGCCCATCGCGAGAGCCATCGCAGCCGCTTTGGACATCAAGGCCCTCGCCGCGGCTGTGCCGTCGTTTTCGTCCTTTTCACCAACCAAGAGCACGGCCGCGACACTTGAGCGAGAGTCGTTGTTCGGTCCATTATTGCGTCTCTCGTGCTTCCCTGATGCATTCCCGTCAATGACGCGCGAGTTGTTTGCTGATGCCAAGAGTCGCTCCCCGGTGGAGCTGGAGAGTACGATCCAGACGCTGCGCATGTCGCTGGGTGTCGTGCAAAAAGCCAATTATGACCTATTTCATCGCCTCGTGCGTGCAGGTGCCGAACCTCGTGAGCGCGTGCTTTCTTTTTGGGGCCGGTTGTGCGAGCTGAATGCCAGGCGTGGGGCTTTGCAAGTATCATCGCACGAAGTGGCGTCCGATGCGTTTATGGTGAATGTGTACGACATGCTTTTGCGTTTTGCCGAGCCCTTTGCGGAGCCGACCTGTGCGAAAATGGACCGAGTCGATGCGCGCTACTTGCAGTATCAGCGGCGCTATTCCAGCTCGACCCTCACGCGCCTGCTTGCCAGTGAGGCTGAAGCACAAGCCTGGGAGGCGGCGGCGGTAGCGCCAGCAGCGGCGCCGCACTTTATCACAGAAGTCTTTTTTCTCACAGCGCGCCTTTCATCCTTGGCGCTCGGTAAAGTGTTGCGCAAGATGGACCAGCGCGAGAAGGAGATGGATCGATTGCGGCAGCGCATCGACGAGCTCGAAGAGGGCCGTGCGCAGTGGGCGAATACACCCCAAGGCGCCCATTTGGATGCCATGATAACGCGTGCGCGTGCGCAGACCAGCAAGCTGCATAGCGAGATGGTGGCAGTGCAGACGCAACTACTCGAGCCTGGCTTTTTGGATCGGGTGTTATCGTTTGTGTCGTTCACCATGACCTGGCTGGTGCGCATGGTGGATCCTCGTGGTGCGCATCCCCACGTCTGTGTGGCGCTGCCTCTACCTGCCGAGGTGCCCGAGACGGTTCGCATGCTGCCCGAGTACCTGTTTGAAGATGTATGTGAGGTGGTGCTGTTTTATGCGCGGCGCAAGCCTGATGTAATGAGCATACCCGTTTTGGAGAGCATTACCACCTTTTGCACCGTGTTCTTGTCATGTGGATGGTATGTGCGGAATCCCTTCCTCAAGGCCAAGCTCGCAGAGATGCTATCATACCTGGTCATGCCGTATGGCCCGCTGAGAGCTGGTGTATTGAGCGACACGCTCAACACGCATCCGCTGGCGCTCTCCCATCTAGTGCCTGCGCTCATGACGTTCTGGATCGAAGCCGAGTCCACAGGCTCGAACACGCAGTTCTACGACAAGTTTAACATTCGCTTCCACCTATCGCAAGTATTCCAGGCCATCTGGGACACGCCTGAACACAAGCGCCAGCTGCATGACGAGGCGCGTGAACACCAGAGCGGCTTTGTGGTGTTTATTAATCGCCTGATGAACGACGTCACCTTCCTGCTCGAGGATGCGCTCGACAAGCTCACGGAGCTGCACGCGAAGCAGGTCGAGATGCAAGCGCCCGAGTGGGCGTCCCGAGCGGTGGAAGAGCGCCACGAGGGCGAAGGGCTTGTGTGGAGTCTGCAAGGGCAGATCCGCAGCGATTTGGCGCTCGGCCACGCGTTTTTGCGGCTGCTGATCCTGTTCACCAAAGAGACGAGTGCCTCGTTTATGATGCCCGAGATTGTCGAACGCCTTGCGGCTATGCTCGACTACAATTTGGACGTGCTCGTGGGCCCTCGTTGCCAGGAGCTCAAAGTCCAAGATCCGAAAAAGGTGGGCTTTGACCCGAAAAACCTGCTCAGCGAGATTCTGTCCGTGTTTCTGAATCTGGCTTCGCACCATGAGTTTGTGGTGGCCATTGCGCGCGATGGCCGCAGCTACCGACGCGAGATCTTCTCCAAGGCTGCGAGCATTGCACAGCGATTCATGCTCAAGAGTCCAGTCGACATTGACACGCTGGCAGACCTGGTGGAACGCGTGGAGCAGGCCAAGCAGGCTGATGCTGACGAGGAAGAGGACCTTGGTGAGGTCCCTGACGAGTACCTGGATCCCCTGCTCGCCACGATCATGCGGGATCCGGTGCGCCTGCCGTCGAGTCGCGCGGTGGTCGACCGGTCCACCATCAAGGCGCATTTGTTGAGCGATGGTACAGACCCATTCAACCGCATGCCTCTCAAACTGGAGGATGTGCAACCGGATGACGCGCTGCGCGCCGAGATCGAGGCGTGGGTCCGCGCGCGACGCAGCGCTTCCGCGCCGTCCGCCCCACCGTAGCTGCACCGTAGCTGCACGCTCCTTCGGCCGAGCTTTTTCTGCGAGGCCGTTCAGCGTCGTTCTTGGAGGCAGCCACCACGACCATGCGATTCTATGAGAAACCGCTGCCGGACACGGACGAGATTGTCATGTGTCAGGTGCGGCAGATTGCCGAGATGGGTGCATATGTGAAGCTTTTGGAGTACGACAATGCCGAGGGCATGATTCTACTCTCGGAGCTGAGCCGACGACGTATCCGCAGTATTCAAAAGTTGATTCGCGTGGGACGTAACGAGGTCGTGGTCGTACTGCGTGTCGATAAAGAGAAAGGGTACATTGACCTGTCCAAGCGACGAGTGTCGCCGGAGGACGTGGTCAAGTGCGAGGAGCGGTACAGCAAGTCGCGTGCGGTGAACAGCATTGTGACGCACGTTGCGCACAAGTTGGACCGCCCCGTCGAGGAGCTGTACGAAAAGATTGTGTGGCCGCTGGACCGCACGTACGGTCACTCGTACGATGCGTTCAAGCTCGCCGTCACAGAAGCTGGCAAGGTGTTTGAGGGCATTGAGATGGACGACGTGGTGCGCAAGGAGCTCGAGGCCAACATTGCGCGCCGTCTCACGCCGCAGCCCGTCAAGATTCGTGCCGATGTGGAAGTGTCGTGCTTTGGCTACGAAGGCATTGATGCTGTCAAGGAGGCGCTACGTGCTGGTGAGGCCCTGTCTACCGAAACGATCCCGATCAAGATCAAATTGGTTGCACCGCCCCTGTATGTGCTGGTCACCCACTCTACCGACAAGGCGGGTGGTATTGCACTCATGGAGCAGGCGCTCGAAAAAATTACCGAGACCATTGAGAAGAGCGAGGGCAAGGTCACGATCAAGATGAAGCCCAAGGCAGTCTCGGCCGTGGAAGACGAAGAGCTCGCGCAGCTCATGGCGCGCGTCGAGCGCGAAAACACAGAAGTGCAAGGCGACGAGTATGTACAGAGTGCGACGACTGACCCCCAGCGACTCGGAGGAAGACGAGTAATCGTTTGTACACTATAGCCCTTCCTTCGCTTAGATAAGCACTTCGTGGCGTCGGCCGCGTCGTTCCTCGTTGGCTGCGTGTCGACACGATGGCGGAACCTCAGGTGGCGTACGCGCAGGATGAATACGGCAACCCGTTTATTGTAGTGCGTGAGCAGGGGAAAAAAACGCGGGCGCAAGGCACGCAGGCCATCAAGGACCATATTCAGGCTGCTCGCACCGTATCCAACATCCTGCGCACGTCGCTGGGCCCTCGGGGGCTCGACAAAATTCTGATCAGCCCCGACGGCGACATTCAAGTGACCAACGATGGCGCCACAATCATGAGCAATATGGAGTTGGAGCATCAGATTGCCAAGCTCCTTGTGCAATTGTCCAAGAGCCAAGACGACGAGATTGGCGACGGCACGACGGGTGTCGTCGTCCTGGCCGGCGCACTCCTCGAACAGTCCGAGGCGCTCATTGACCGCGGCATCCACCCGATCCGGATCGCGGACGGCTTTGAACGCGCATGCGACATTGCCGTGGAGGCGCTGGAGCAGGTCGCCGACGTGGTCGAGTTTGACCGCGAGCACATTGAAGAGTTGCTCAAGGTCGCCAAGACCAGCTTGGGCAGCAAAATCGTGTCCAAGGCCTCGGACAAGTTTGCGCGTATTGCCATTGACGCAGTGCTCTCCGTCGCGGACCTGGAGCGCAAGGACGTGGACTTTGACCTCATCAAGGTCGATGGCAAGGTGGGCGGCTCGCTCGAGGACTCGGCCCTTGTAAAAGGCGTCGTGATTGACAAGGACTTTTCGCACCCACAAATGCCGCGCGAGATTCATGATGCGCGCATTGCCATCCTGACGTGTCCACTCGAACCACCCCGCCCCAAAACCAAGCACAAGCTGGACATTACATCCGTCGAGGAGTTCAAGCGCTTGGAAGAGTACGAGCGCACGACGTTTGAAAGCATGATTCAGAAAATCAAAGACTGCGGTGCCAACCTCGTTGTGTGCCAATGGGGCTTTGATGACGAGGCCAACCACTTGCTACTTCAGCATGAGCTGCCGGCGGTACGTTGGGTCGGCGGACCCGAACTCGAGCTCATTGCGATTGCGACCAACGGTCGCATCGTGCCGCGTTTCGAAGATCTCAGTGCTGAAAAGCTCGGCCGCGCTGGCCTTGTGCGCGAGGTCAGCTTTGGCACGACGCGCGACCGCATGTTGGTGATCGAGCAGTGCGCCAACTCGCGCGCCGTGACAGCGTTCCTACGTGGCTCGAACAAAATGATCGTGGACGAAGCCAAGCGTGCTCTGCATGACGCCATGTGTGTGGTGCGCAGCCTCGTCAAGGACAATCGCGTCGTGTATGGCGGCGGCGCCGCTGAGGTGTGTGCCTCGATTGCCGTGTCGCAATCCGCGGACAAGATTGCCACGATCGAACAGTATGCGATGCGCGCATTTGCTTCCGCTTTGGATGCTATTCCCCTTGCACTCGCAGAAAACAGCGGTCTGGCCCCCATTGAGAGCCTTGCTATGGTAAAGAGCCGGCAGGTCAATGAAAAGGATGCTCGCTACGGGATTGACTGCATGGCGTCCGGCGTATGTATCATGGGCTGACCACAGAACAACAACATGAAAGAGTGCCGCGTATTTGATCCTCTCGTGTCCAAGCGTCAGCAGCTTCTCCTAGCAGCGCAACTGGTGCGGGCCGTGCTGAAGATTGACGATGTGGTACGTTACGCTACTGACGCCAGATTGAGCAGCATGCCCTGGACGCGGAGATGTAGCACGTGACGTAACAGGTAGGCCACGGACGACGACGACGCCGCTCCCCCTGCGATGGTAGCGGAGGACGAGCGCAAGCGTGAGCATTCCGCGGCGGCGGATGGCGGGGTCTCATCCGACGATGACATGGGTCCTATGCCTATGCCAATATCGTTGGAGGAGGCCGAGCGACTTAAGCGGCGCAAAACCCTGCAGCACGAAAAAGTGTATCTAGACCATCTGCCCTGTGCGGAGCGCTACAGCAAATCGCTTATGCACCGCGACACGATCAATTTTGTGAGTGTCACGCCCCACACCGACTTTGTCATTACGACCTCGATCGATGGACACGTCAAGTTTTGGAAAAAGCAAGAGGCAGGCATTGAGTTTGTCAAGCATTACAATGCGCATCTTGCCCTGATTGTCGGTGTGTCGGTGAGTAGCGATGGCGCCTACTTTGCGAGTATGGCAGCCGATGGCTCCGTCAAGATATTCGACGTGGTCAACTTTGACCTAATCCACATGCTTCAGTTGCCGTATTCCCCGCGCGCCTGCGCCTGGGTCCACCGACGAGGGAGCGTAGACGCTGTGCTGGCCATCGCTGAAGAGCACAGCACCTCGATTCACTTTTACGATGCACGGGAGGGCACGGAGCCGCTGTATTCGACCTCGAGCGTGCACAAGAAGCCGTGCCATCTGCTGGCCTATAATGACAGGTACGACTGTATTGTCTCCGTCGACATTGGGGGCATGGTCGAGTACTGGCAGCCGCGCGAGCCTTTTTCCCTACCTCCCGGTGTATTTGAGTTCAAGTCGGCGACGGACCTGTTTGAGTTCAAAAAGTCAAAATGTGTTCCGACATCACTGACCTTCTCGCCGGACTATGAGCAGTTTGTCACCCTGTCCGCCGCTGATCGCCAGGTGCGAGTGTTTCACATGCAGCGCGGCAAGTTGCTGCGCAGGTATGACGAGTCTCTCACGGCGGCCCAAGAGATGCAGCAGGCCGGCTCCGCTGCGTCCCAGTTGGACGACATGGAGTTTGGCCGCCGCCTCGCCGTGGAGCGCGAGCTGGATGCCTCTGTGCTTTCTGGGCCCACGGAAGCGGTACCGAATGCGACCTGTCTCGCTACGGCGAATGCAGTGTTTGACGAAAGTGGCCACTTTATACTATATGGGACCATGCTAGGTCTGAAAGGTGCGTACACTATGCTAACTCAAGTGGTCAATGTCAAAACGAACAAGCTTAGTCGTTTGTTGGGTCGAGAGGAGAGTATGCGCTTCTTGAATGTGTCGCTCTACCAAGGCACGCTCTCGAAGAAACCTGCGACCAGTATAGCGCTGGCCGCTTCCGACAACCCGCTCGTTGCGGCCGAGACCCAGGACCCTATACTGTTCTGCACAGCGTTCAAGCGCGCCCGCTTTTATATGTTTTCGCGCAAGGAACCCGATACCGACCCCAACTCCAAGCTCGCCGGCCAGGACCGCGACGTGTTCAACGAGAAGCCTACGAAGGAAGAGCATGATGTGGCCAGTGAGGCACCTGAAGAGAAGAAGAAAGATGTGATTACGTCAGCCATTTTGCATACGACCGCGGGAGATATCCACTTGCGCCTGTTCCCAGACCTGGTGCCCAAGACGGTGGAGAACTTTGTGGGGCTGGCCAAGAAGGGGTACTACAATGGCGTGATCTTTCACCGCGTCATCAAAAAGTTTATGATTCAAACGGGTGACCCCCTGGGCGATGGTACCGGTGGCGAGAGCCTGTGGGGCGGCGAATTTGAAGACGAAATTGTCAAGGAGCTGCGCCATGATCGACCCTATACCTTGAGCATGGCCAATGCGGGTAAGAACACAAATGGAAGTCAGTTTTTTATCACGACCATCGCTACGCCATGGCTGGATGACAAGCACACGGTGTTTGGACGCGCGACGAGTGGACTGGACGTGGTCCACAAGATCGAAAATGTGCCGATTGACAAACGCGACAAACCAAAGGAGAACATCCAGATCTTTAGTATCTCGTTACATTAGTCTCTCGTTTCTTTGGTAGCTGCGAGCGCCTAGGACCCGAGCCCAAAGGAGTCTCAGGCAGTGTGACCCGATCGATCTAAGTTCGCGCCTCCACTGTTGGTCAGAAGGCGCCAGCGTCCGTCGCGCTATTGTCCACAACACTCCACACAGATAGGCAGCGGCGATGGATCTTTGGCGCCCATCCCCTATGGGGCATAGGTCAATCCCCCTCCTATGGCAGCAATCCATGGGACAAAATACCATCAAGAAGCGGCTGGGAGATGTGCATCTGACGCCTGCGAGCATTCAAGTATTTAATGCGACTCTGTTCGACAAAATGCGAGGGCGCAGTATGGAATGTGGCTTGGGCTTGGGCTCGTCCGAGTTGAGTCAGGAGTCTGTAAAGAGTGTCTCTAGCTTGCGTGAGTATGCAAGCAAGCGGGTAGAGCACGAGAAATTGATGTTTGATACCATTCAAAACGCGACGGATGTATCCAAATTGTTGTGGGAGGCACAAATGGCCTATATGGCTCGTTGCTATGTGCTTGCGACAGTCTTGTACCGCCGTCTGTCCGAGCTTGATGTGGCCTATGCATGTGCATGCCTGGCAAAGATGTTCGGCTTTGGCATCATGCAGAACAATGTCGTGTTGTTTGAACGGGATACGCTTCGCGGTATTGCATGGGCGATCAGGGGACTGCAGCTCATCATCGCAGACATTCGGGACGTTCATAACCTGGCACAGGTACAGACACTGAGTCAAATTTTGGCGTTGCTCTGCATCCTTGTCTGTGCACCCGAGTCGATGCAGACGCTTCGCACTGACGACCAACACGCCGATGTATCCCTGTCGTTGCTTTTGCTATTTCCCCGTTCATGTGAGCTGCTGCATCCTCGCAGGCGCGTCCAGAACACGATACCGTCTGAACTCACGCGCGAATCCATATGGATGGCGCTCCGTGATGTCCTCAGCAGGACAGCTGCCCTCCAAGAGACGAAGGATGTGGTGGAGCCGAGTGATTCGGCCCATGCAGAGCTCCTCATGAAGAGGGTTCGTATCGACACACTGTATTTGGAAGCTTTTTTGGTGATGCGGCAAGCGTTCTTGCACAAGGATGCCTCTCTGATTCAGGAAACCTACACATGTTGGACCCAGTACTTGACGGAAGGCAAAGACATGTCGGATGGCATGGATCTGTCGGGATTCAGGCGCGTCGCATCCGAGGGACAGCAGTGGGCTGTGCCGGATGACGAACGCAAGACGAGCGCGACCCTAAGCCAAGCCGAATTCTCGGCTCTCTCGAGGCGCATATCGGCTATTTTCCCTTTTACGGACCCCAAGCAAAGCACGCGTACTTCTCAACCCATTTTTTCGGACAGCACAAACGCAGCAGCGGCGCAGAAAACCAAGCACTCGAGTCATCCGCCCGTGTCCGACAAGTCCAAGGCACAGGCCAAGCCGCAATTTCTTTCCAGTATCACGCCTTCTACGGTCTCTTTCACGCCCTCCAAAGACCAGGCGACGAGTCACAGGACACGAAAGTACACCGGCATTACCAGCCATCGCTTGAGAGATGTACAAGCCATCCCTCAGAGGCGCTTTATATCAGCCGAAGCCACACCCAATACCTTTTTGAAACCGGAGGAGCCGCACTATCTGACAAGAATGAATGAAACTCTTCCTTCTCAGCGCCGACGCACGCCTAGCATTGTGTCTGTCACGCCCTCTTTGATGTTCCCTTCCACCAGCGAACCGTCTGCTCTCTCCTCCGATGCTGCCACGGAGGTCATGGACCAAGCTGTTCAGACCAAAAGTGCTTACATACACATCGACAACGATGGAGGGCAAGCCCTGCGGGCACGACTCCTACGGCAATCGTCTCGGGCGTCTTTGCGAGGAGGGCTGTAGAAAGGGGAAACATGTTTATGTGATGCAAACGTATGCCATCTTTCAGCTGGTTCTCCTAGTTAGTACAACGGTTAGTATATGTCGCTCTCACAAGTGCAAGCTGTGTGGCGCCGACAAGACCCGGGTTCGACTCCCGGATTGGGAACTTTCTTTTGCTATTTTTAATGCCTTGCCAGCGCCTAGCTGGCCTCACCCACTCGCTTCTTGACCGAAGTAGCGTACACCAAAGCTTTCCTTTTATTTTACCTAGATGCATAGCTATGACTCTCTTGTTGATCTAAGCGTTCATGAACCCGTTCGAGAAATTCTTTTCGATGAAGGTATCCCTTCACATCGCCAAGGCCACTTCCACCGCCTTGCGTTTGAGAGTCCAGCTCATCACGCTCGGCTGCTGGCATGGTGCTGCGTTGGTCTTCCGTCACAATATTTCCTTTAAAAGCCTCCCAATCAAGCTTGGATTTTTCGAGAGTATTTAATTTGACGGGGGCCGATGTTACAGCAGCACTCATGTCAGCCAATTGACTCTTGCGCTTTTTACGTGCCATAGACCCCAATTGCGACGATCGCTTTTTTACAGGTTCGCGTAGCGGCGTTGTCGATGGGGCAGACTCACTTCGCTCGCTAGATTCATGCGTCGATTCGGTCTCCTTTCTAGACACCGCCGTATCAGACGAAGTAGACGGTTCATTCGTATTCATCTTGGATAAGGTCGAGTCCTTGCTGGGTGTATGGTCATTCGATGGGGCCTGAGCATGATCTTCGACATGATTCTGCGGAAGAGTGGCACTTGTCGCTCGGTCACATTCCTGCGACTCGGACAAAGTACCAGATTCAGACAGGCCTTTAATGACTTGGTTATGTTCGCGTGATTTCGATGTACATGTTGGCGTAGTTTCGTTCGGTGCGTCGAGATGATTTGTTTTATCGTCCGGACTGTCTTGCGTCATCGAATTATCTAGATAGCAAGAGCGCGCGCGCCCTTACAGTCAAGTGTCAACCTCCACGCGGGGAATTGGACCAATTTAGGAACTAGGCAACGCCACAGCCCACGTCAGATCCACCATGGACCCCCCACATCCAGGTCCATCCTTGTCAACACCCGAAGTAACGGAGCAGAACCGCAATGATACCAATACATTGGCAAACAATATATTAACGATAAGTTCTCCCAATAGAACAGAGGACATGCCTGCAGCACATACACTCTCTGAGCAACTTGAACAAGCCTGGAACATAGCTATCGATGCCGGGGACAGTCCTGCCCATCCACCGGGCTCACCGAACTTATCCGACTCATATGAAATACAGGATTCCCATCTCGCAGATGCGGTGCACAGTCCCTCGCCCCCAGATACATCGGCTCGATCCTCTATGCATGGTCTATTCTCGTCCGTGGAGTCGCTATTGAACTTATGTATGGAAGCACTTACTTCTCCTTTCTCAACTAATGACCCCGAGATGCCTTTGGTGGATCACGTTGATCGTACCTCTGAAAGTGCAACACCCACGGACACTGCCAGTCCTGTGCCCACGGACCACCAAATGTCGCATAACGCTGCTACTACTGTCCCTGAAACCAACAACACTGATCTCCTCACTAATCTATCGGATGCGGATAATGCTGATTACCCCCAGCCCACATTCCATGACGCTTCAAGCTCACACCAACCACCGTCGTTCCTCATGTATGTACCTCAAGATATATCTCCCTTTCTCTTCGGATTTTTGTACGACGCCTCTTCCAGTATGGCCTGGCCTATCTTAGACCAGTTCGAACGACCCGAGTTTGATGATGTGAACTTATCACATCGGACTATCCATATACTAGGACGCCCTTTTCGTCTCACTGTCACTATAAATCCCATTGGAGCATTTGAAGAAGCCGACGTCGATAAGCTTCGTGCCTATTTGAAAGGACTTGAGGTGGTTGATGCAGACCTCCGTGCCCAAATGTCGCGCTTGGGTATGAGCGATATCAGCGAATACGACGATACTGCTGAACACGATTGTAATCAATCTGTCACAGGCTGTTGCATTTGCTTGGAACCATATCCTGAGCAAGACAGGCCTTCTCTACTCGATGACGAAGAACAAGGACTTATGGAGCGCATTATTGCTCTTCCATGTCCTGGGTTTCACACAATGCATGCAAGTTGTTTGTCCCATTGGCTCAAAAGTAAGCCTCCTAGCAAATGGACATGCCCTTATTGTCGCACGCAACTGGATCCAGAACACCCAATGAAAGGGTCTTGCGACGCTACGAACAAGCCTCAGACCCTTCGAGAGCTGGTGCGCATAGAGAGGCGTCGCTTTGGATGCAAATGTGACGCCCCTGATTGTCCATTGCATGATGGAACAGATACTCAAGCCTCCCGTATGGTGCAATTGCTGCCTTGCCGCCACCAAATCCATTTGGGCTGCCTTTGCACGTGCACACAGGCGACTCAGGCTGGCAAAATGTACAACGAAAATGACTATACTGATGAGGAGGAAGAAGACAGTGACTCTGATTTTGAACATTCCCACGCTATGACTCGAATGGCCCATTCCGAATACATTTCTCCTAGCGAAGAGAATCTGCCTTTAAAGCAGGACACGATCGGGAAATGGGTATCTTGTGCAGCATGTCGAAAAAATGCATGGGCGCAAGTTCCTACATGTCAGCGGCCTCGACCTCGATCAGACATGTATGCACATCTTTCGAGAAGCACAGAGCTGTGATACCCTTATAGGTCAACGCATGTAGGACAAAAATCTTGGCTTGGGATGACATTACTTATTGGCCCGCCTTGAAGGGACGTGCACACTTTTAGCACGTGCTAGGAGTTAATCACAGCTACGCTCGGGTCGTCCACCTCGCAAGATGTCAGGCAGAGAGGCGTCGGTACAGAGGACTCCCAAGTCTGGATGGGCCACGACAAGTGGCTCCATTGCTGAAAGCGCACACTCACAAGTACCCATGGAGCAACCTTCAAGCTTTGGCGCCCAGCGCAGTGCCACCATTATGCCTGGGGCTTTGGGCACCTCCTATTCCGATGCCATCGACCAGCGCCTAGATGACAGGGACTTTGCCAAAGAATGGCACAATAGATATGATGATGAATTTTCAGAGCCTGATCGTGGTGAAGCGTTGATTCGGCACCGAATTTGGCAACGAAAGCTCGAAAAGTTGAACAGGCAGCGCCAAATGGAGCAAGGCTCAGAGCATTCATTCCCTTCTGATGCTGCTGAAATGCCAACAAGGACCGACATATCATCTTCCATGACACAGTCTCAGTCCACAAACTCCTTTTCTAAACGCCCAAGTCGCTACTATGACGGTCCGCACGCGCACTTTGATGAGACAGACCCCTCTCTTCGCAGCATTCGACGTCAATCTTCGTTGCTCGACGGAGAGCGAACACCGCAGATGAACTCAGACCATAATTTGGAAGCAGGATCACTAAAGAGTATCGACGATATGGATGAGGAGACAGACGAGATGGATGACGACGACCTTGAATATACGGTCAAGGACCGCCAAGATGCTATCAACATTGAACATCCGTTTGGTCTTCCTATTTGGAAACCAGCTTTGTATAAAAAATCGCGTTCGATTCAGAGAACCGCAGACTCGGCCATCCGCGGTGAACCTGGTTTGCATCCAGCTCGATCTACTCTGCCAGGAAACATCTGCTGGCTTTTATTCTTTGGGATATGGTTAAGCTTACTGTGCCTGCTTTGTTCCATGATCTTATACTTTATTCCCCGGGGAGGCATTATGTACTCCCATACGATGTGGGGCCTCGCCACCTACCTGTTGTGGCCGTTTGGAAATTATGTGGAAGTGGAATGCTCTCACCAGGGGGGACATCGTCATGGTCCATGCCGTTTGCCGAAAATTCATGAGCATGAGGTAAAAGAAAACGATGTGGTCGACATGGAGCACCATCATGCAGGCTCGAGTGAGCCTGCTGTGCCGGAGGGGCAGTCTTCGCGTTATGGCGCTGTGGACCAAGAGGAAGCGGAAAGTCCCATGAATGAACAGGAACGGATTGAACTTGAGCACAAGCTATACCATTATGTCTACGATGATAATGGCAATGACATTGGCGTTAAGACTCGATGGGGAGGAATTGTGGTGTATGCCTTTGTGTATGGGCTCCTTTTGTTCCCTGCACTGGGCTTGGTGTGTTTACTGTGCTGGAGTTTGGTGGTGACCATCCCAATGGCCAAGCTGCTTTGGGTGCTCATCAAAAATCTGGCATCTCAGCCTCTCGCACTGCATTTCCGCTCGCCACTGCAGATTGACACACGGAATCTTCAGGTCCACGGTTCTGAAGAGCTCGGATCTTTTCGTGATGTGCTCCATCCGGGTCACATGGCTCCCCTTTTGAAGCGGAAGCATCGTAAGAAAGGCTCTTCCAAGCGTCGCAGTGTGATTCTTCTCTGTACTTACAAGGCTATGGGACGCGAGTATTTCAAGTACACGGTGGGCGGCATTAATATCTTGTTCGTTGATACGATCCCTATCATCTTCTTCACCATTATTCTCTTCTATATCGTCCGTCCCTGGGCTCTAGAACATGGTGCCACCTCCGGCCTTTTTGGCTTTATTACGAGTGAAGGGTTTATCTTCTGCATGGCACTAGCAAGTGTACTGCCCTTGTCTTACTTTATCGGCATGGCGGTGGCGAGCATTAGCACACAGAGCAGTATTGGCATGGGCGCTGTTATCAATGCCACATTCGGCTCAATTATCGAGCTGATTCTCTACGGAATTGCGCTTACCGAGAATAAAGGCAGCCTTGTGGAAGGTTCTATCGTCGGATCGATTCTTGCCGGCGTTCTGCTTATGCCTGGATGTAGCATGTGCTCTGGCGCTCTACGGCGAAAAGAACAAAGATTCAACTCTCGCTCTGCTGGCGTTACAAGTACTATGCTCATCATGGCCATCATTGGCATTTTGACACCCACCCTATTCTATCAAATTTATGGCCAATTCGAATTGTTATGCAGAGGATGTCCGCACGATTTCAAGTCACCGTCGGACAGCTATCAGTGTCAGCAATGCTCATACCGCCATGTACCGCCGTTTCAAGATCCTTTCTTTCAGACAAATGTGAAACCACTCATATACACTTGCGCTTTTCTGTTGATGTTGGCTTATGCAATTGGTCTCTGGTTCTCTCTGCGCACGCATGCTTCCCAAATTTGGAACAGTGCGCCCACATCGGTACCAGTAGAGCACCTTCCGCCTCATTTCCGACGTGCCTCGGTGTACAAACAGCTTTTCCCTAATGGTGACCCGCCGTCACATTTACCCATTCATCACACACAAAGCGACATCAACCCAAATCAATTAGCACCACCCTCGGCCAACGCAGAGGGCAACACTTCAACCCGATCGATTCAAACACAGCCTCAGTCCTCTTCCAACACAAATGCACAGGCTTCTGGCTCTAAGAATAAGCACCAGCCGGATGATCTTGCCATGGATGTGGCTGCTAAAGTGTTTCAATATCTTTTCAGTCAGCAGAAGTCTCAATCGCCCGAGAATGAGGGAGAAGCTTCTGGGAATGGGGGACATGACGCTCCTTCGTGGAGCCGCAAGGTGTCCCTCAGTGTCTTGTTCACCTGTACCTTTTTATACGCAATCATTGCGGAAATTATTGTGGATATGGTGGATGTGGTGATCAAAGGTTCTGGGCTATCTGCCAAATTTGTTGGTGTGACACTATTTGCTTTGGTCCCGAATACGACTGAGTTTATGAATGCTATGAGTTTTGCTCTTAACGGAAATATTGCCTTGTCGTTGGAAATTGGCTCTGCTTATGCTCTCCAAGTGTGTCTGATCCAGATCCCTGTTCTGGTTTTATTCAGTGCCGTCTACAACTATTCCTATTTGTCTTCTCCTGAGATGGATCTGTCGCAACATTCCTTCACGTTGATTTTCCCGCGCTGGGACATTATTGCCATCATCTTCTCTATTTTCCTGCTGACGTACACCTATAATGAGTCACGAAGCAACTACCATCGCGGAAGCATTTTGGTGCTTTCGTACTTGGTGTTCATTTCCGGGTTTTTCTTTGCACCATCCATCGATCCCGAAGATCCACAGAACGATACACAGGTCTTCTCTCTAGCTTCGTAGCTTCCAAGCGTGACCTGTTCCAAATGACCTAGGAAATCCAAAATACATGACAAACACTTACGTAATCACCATGAGCGTAAAAAAAAGGAGGCCGGCTCGTGCCGGTATTACGGTGCTCGTCTCAAGGCAAGAGTGTAGTGCCAAGGACAAGCTGAAGCCGTGCAAGCAAGCCTGCATACAGCTTCCCGCGTCGAAAAAGACGGTTAACGATAATCCTCCCAGAGGGAGGAGTTACAAGCGTTAACTTGTAAAGAACAGATACTACACTTGATCTAAGCCAAAAGGCCAGAGAAGGTGAGGATCCACAGTGCTAGTTCGTGTGCTTATATATTTTCTTGTTGTAAAAAATTGCAATTTCCACTCGCCCCATTCGCTTTGCGGCAGTGGCCGTTGCTGAGCGAAAGTGACTAAACCTACCGGCGCCCATGACTCTACCACGTACTTTGCGCACGCTGCATCGAAACCACCATGGGGAACGCGAAGATCAAGGTTGGTATTCTTGGCGCCACAGGTACTGTGGGTCAGCGCTTTATTCTGCAGCTCAGCTGCCACCCTGAATTTGAAATTGCTGCTCTTGGTGCTAGCGCTTCTTCGGTTGGAAAGCCCTACAAAGAAGCTGTGAGTGGTCGCTGGAAGCAGGCTCAGCCGATCCCCGCACATGTTTGTGACATCCCTGTGAACGAGTGCGAGCCAGAGTTCTTCAAGGAATGCGGCGTTGTGTTCAGCGGACTTGATAGCAAGCCTGCTGGTCCTGTTGAAGCTGCGTTCCGTGAAGCAAATCTTCGTGTCTTTTCCAACGCCAAGAATTATCGCCGAGACTCCCTGTGTCCGCTTATCGTGCCCTTGGTCAACACAGACCACATGGACATTGTGCCCCATCAGCAAAAGCAGCTGTCGCTCGACCGTGGATACATTATCACCAATGCAAACTGCTCCACGACCGGCATTGTCGTCGCATTGAAGGCTCTGGAGGTGGCCTTTGGACCGTTGGACCAAGTGATGGTTCAGACCATGCAGGCCATTAGTGGTTCCGGATATCCTGGTGTGAGCTCGCTTGATATTCTTGACAATATTGTTCCTTTCATCGATGGTGAAGAGGACAAGATTGAATGGGAAACATCCAAAATCCTGGGTGGTTTGAAGGACAACAACACGGCATTTGACCTACACGCGGATAGTCCGCTTAAGGTCAGTGCTCAATGCAACCGTGTCTCGGTGATTGATGGTCATCTGGCATGCGTGAGTGTCAGTTTCAAACAGCAGCCTGCGCCTTCGCCTGAGCAGGTAGCCGATGCCCTGCGCAAGTATCAATGTGAAGCACAAACGCTGCAGTGCCACAGTGCCCCCAAGCAGGCAATTACTGTGCACGAAGAATCGGATCGACCACAGCCACGCCTCGATCGCGAGTGGCAGAACGGTGCAGGTGTGAATGTCGGACGCATTCGCAAGTGTCCTGTATTGGATATCAAATTCGTCTCGCTTGTGAACAATGTCATGCTTGGTGCTGCTACGAGCTCAGTCCTCAATGCGGAAGTGGCACTCAAGAAGGGATTGCTCTCATAGAGTGTTCTATATACCTAAGCGTCCGTGACACAACCGTGACTGGCATCTGCCACAAGGCGCGTGTACTTGTACAGTCCACCTTGAGTAACCTTAAGGGGGCGAGCCACCCATTCCGAGCGACGACGTGCCAGCTCCTTCTCGTTCACGTTGGTGAGGTTGATGGTGTTGTTCTCAGCATCGATCGTGATTTCATCGCCATCCTTCACCAAGGCAATGGGACCGCCTTCTTGAGCTTCGGGAACAACATGGCCAATTACGAATCCGTGTGAACCACCGCTGAAGCGACCATCCGTGAGGCAAGCCACATCGTGGCCGAGACCCGCACCCATGATCAAGCTGGTTGGCTTGAGCATTTCAGGCATACCGGGACCACCCTTGGGGCCTTTGTAGCGCAGAATCACCACTGTCTTTTCTCCCTTCTTGATCGAGTTCTGCTCCACGGCATGAACCATGTCATCTTCTGTGTCAAATACGCGAGCCTTGCCGGTAAAGTGCAGACCCTCCTTTCCGGTGATCTTGGCGATGGCACCGCCAGGAGCCAGGTTACCGTAGAGAACGCGGATATGACCCGTCGCCTTAATGGGGTTGTTGATCGGATAAAGCAGGTCTTGGTTCGTAGGCATGGGGCCACGCTCAGCCACCCAGCGCTCGCAGTTCTCCTTTAGCGTACGACCCGTCACAGTAAGATGTTCGCCCTTGATCATTTTGTTTTCAATCAAGTAGTGAACCACAGAAGGGATACCGCCCAGCATGGTGTGGACGTCTTCCATCACATACTTGCCGCTGGGCTTCAAGTTGGCCAAGAATGGCGTTTTATCACTGATACGTTGGAAATCATCGATGGTCAGTTCCACACCTACACTCTTTGCAATGGCAATCAAGTGTAGCACAGCGTTCGTGGAACCTCCCAGCACCATGGTCAGCGTGATGGCATCCTCAAAGGCACTCTTGGTCATAATGTCACGGGGCCTGATGTTCCTCTCCAGTAGATTGCGCATGGCAGCACCAATGGAATCACACTCCTTGTGCTTATCCGGGTACTCGGCAGGGAACGAACTGCTGCCGGGAAGGGTCATGCCCAGAATTTCAGCACATGATGCCATCGTATTGGCAGT
The DNA here is from genome assembly GCA_029542845.1 of Malassezia nana. Taxonomy (NCBI): domain Eukaryota; kingdom Fungi; phylum Basidiomycota; class Malasseziomycetes; order Malasseziales; family Malasseziaceae; genus Malassezia; species Malassezia nana. The sequence continues at coordinate 175,462 of CP119893.1, forward strand.
GTACATGCCACCACAAGCGCCCGGCCCAGGGCAGGCGTGACGAACGGTGTCATAGCGGATCTGTTCCGCCTGATCCGTCGAACCGGATGCGAGGTACTGACCATAGCTCTGGAAAGCACTGACAATATCCAGAGGTCCAGAGACCGATCCGCAGTGGCCAGGGCGGATCGTGCCACCGTACACCATGATGCCCGGGCGGTTCAAGCGACCCAGCGCCATAAGGACACCTGGCATATTCTTGTCACAACCGGGCACCACCACACAACCATCGAGCCAATGACCACCCACACAGCTTTCAACACTGTCTGCGATCAGATCACGACTGGGAAGTGAATATGACATGGCGCTGGTTCCCATGCTAATACCATCCGATACACCCACGGTGCCAAATTGGTATCCGGTGAGTCCAGCATTCTCGATCGAATCGCGAATGCGCTGTCCGATACCAAGCAAATGGGCATTGCACGGGTTTCCTTCATACCAAACGCTTGCCACACCGACCATGGCACGCTTCAGGTCTTCATCGTTCTCAATACCCTTGGTCGCATACAACATGGCCTGTGATGCACCCTGATCTTTGGGGCGCGTAATCAGGCGCGAGTGGCGGTTCAAATCACCTGGAGGAGGACGAGATGACGCCTGAGAGCAGGCACAAGACGTTGAAAAACTTGCTTTGCCACAACCTGCCATCACAGTGCGCGAGACCAGCGACGCAAAGGATCGCATATTCTTAGATGCAGATGCTCACGAGTGACTCCGAAGACCAACTAATCTCTGCGCATTTGTTATTCGGCCGAACTATGACTCGCCTTCCCCAGGCGCATCCCCACACGCACGAGCGTTTCCATGCATGCGCTTGCATTCGCCAACAGATCGGCATCCCATCGGACACGCGAGCGTTCGACGAGGAGAACCAGTGTGCTCCCTCCGAATCGGAAGTAGCCGAGCTCGTCTCCTCGTTTAACAGAGTCACCTGCACGGATAGTGAATACGATAGAGCCCACCATCATTGCACCAATGGCCGTCAGAATTACAGTACCAAATTCCTTGGTGTAAATGGGAAGCACAGCGCGGGTATTCTCACCAAAAACGTCAATATTGCTGCGAATAGCCATCGGGTTGACGGTGTAATATTCGCCCTCGATACGCTGCGGCTCTCCCAATACACCATCCACAGGTGAATGAAATCGATGGTAGTCTTGCGGAGCGAGGCGGAATATGACCAGTGAAGGTTCCTGAGGTGCAAGATGCTGGTAGGTTGTACCAAGCAGTTTGCCGACCGAAAATTGACGTCCCTTGATCCACATGGCTGTGGCGCGACCGACAGTCTCAAAGGCAGAGAGGCGACAGTCTGCACAGCTGACTAGTACACAAGGGTTGTCAGGCTCATCCAGGGGCCTGAGCGACATGCGGATGCGCCGACAGAAAAAATCATTGAATGTGGTAAATGATTCCACAGGATCCACCATCTCCTCAACCTTGATGCCATGGAATGAGATGAATGGTGCAATGGCTCGCACACTGTTGGGATGGTCATACTTGAGTCCTTGCCGAGTAGTCATGTTCCGAAGCATTCGTCGAACCCTTGCACCATTCATGTGACTCTTTGCGCCCTGGTAAAGCAATCGAATACCTAATCGCACATACACCTGCATCTTTTCCTCAATCACTTGCCCAGTTAAACGGTCCTGCACCAAGATGTTGGCACTATTTGCACCGATGCGATAATGTCCTTGACTCAAAATCGTAAATGCATTGGTATACCACTTGCGCCGAGCTTGCGACGCAGTGACAAAGTTGGAAACCATGATGTCGTCCACAGAGCGACCCTTTCGAGAAGTACAAAGCGCTAGGTGCGTTACAATGTCAGTCTCCTCCGCTCTTGAAAGGCGTGGTAAGAGACATAGCGGGCATGTACTCAATTGAATCACACGTTCAACAGGATCCTCCTCGTCCTCTGAGTAAAGTTCATCGACCACATCTCCGTCAGTATCGATGCCGTGTACTATTTGTCTCTCCGGCTTGGGTCTGAGCAACTCCGTCTCCAAAGCCTGAATACCTTCGGAGAATGTGAGCTCATCTTTCCCTGCCTCTTTTCCAAAGCGCGAGAAAAAGCCCTTGATGGTCTTGTTAGTAAGGGTGCTTCCCAAACTAAGCAGCATCGTCTGCAGCTCATCAATACTAATACCGCCCGTTTCATTTGTATCATACAATCGCAACATTTCAAGCCAGAACCGCTGCCGTAAAGCATCATAGGGCTGAAAAACAGCCGACATTTGCAATGTAGGTTGTCGAAACCCAAACTTCTGCTCCTCATCCCCTCGCTCTCTTTTCAATGGCAGATTAAAGTAAATGGGCTGGGTTTGTTGCATGTTATCCAGACGGTACAATCCTGTCTCAGCATTGGGTATAGGCGCAGCAGACATAATATCATGGAGTTCCAAGCTAATTTCACCCACATAGTCGTTGGCCGACATTTTATCCCAGTCATATACAGCACATCGCACGTTAAAGCCCAGCTCATTCTTGTGGACATGGAGTAATAGCTTTTCGCGCCATTTGGGATTCAAGGTATGCCGAAGAACGCGAGTACGAAACACTTTGCGATGGAAAGATACAATCACGAAAGGATCCATATCAAAGGACGTCTTTGTAATGTTTCGCCATCGAGGTAAGTTGTGAGCACTGATGATTTCGATCATGACAATTCCCAACAAGTCATTTCTAGGGATGGTCTTGAGTTTAAAGCTGCCAGCCATTCGACGACGGTGACGCGCTCTTTCCTGCGGCTCTGCAGATGCAGAAACGCGTGAACGACTCCCAGAGTCTGACTTGGAGCCTGTCGAACGAGAGCTGGGCCGACCTAGCATCCTTGTTCGTTTGCGTACGTCTGTTTCGGCATCCGAGTCGCTGGCCAAACGGGCTTCAAGCCGGTTAGAAGCTTGATAAATTCGTGAAGATGGTAGGATACTAAGCTTTTCCTTCTGCTCCAAGGCATCTTTTGAAATAGGTGCTGCTCTGGGTTCACCGTCAGATTGGAGTGTGAGCTCATCCAGTGTTGTCCGCAATGGCTCCTGTTCTGAATCACTCGTAACATCTTCATCATTCCATGGTTCTTCATCTGTAATTCCATCATCAGCAAAATCCTCTGATTCCTCTCGCATACCAATAGGCTGTGTTGAGGAAGTGTGGTATGGATCCAAGTCCTCTTCACCCAGCATTTTTTGAAGAGCTCTGCTGGCCAGTATAACATCGCGACTATGTTGCACCGGAAGCAATCCAATCTGTATCTCGATGTTTGCCACCTTTTTGCCGTCGTTGCTTGTGAGTGAAATGTCAAGGGGAAAAGAAGGCCATGCCACATGCTCTGAATGAGCCATAGCCCATTTCCTAAGTGATAACGAGTGGTCGCAGACAAAACTTTTTTCATTGGCTTCGATGGACCAAAGTACTAATTCCAGTGAACCCAAAAGGTCTTGATGAAGGGAACTTGTAGAGCTGTTGCCAGAGCTTATTAGGGGCAGGGTACGAGTGGCCGTCCGGTACGGTAAAAGTAGTCCATACTTTGTGGCTCGAAATATCTGACGTCGTAAAGAGGACTTTTGCCTGTGATTCATTTGGGTTGTATCATCAATAGTTGGGTCCAAATGTTTCAACCACGATGCTCGGATCGGGTAGTCGAATATCGGATGCCCGCAATCCCACTGTTGAGAATCAGTAGGCGAACGAATAGGAGAAATAGATTTATGCTCAGATGGAACTCCGTGAAGGTATATGTCAAGCAATAGATTATTCTGAGCATTGTCATCCATAAAATGCAGACGTCCTAGCTGAACACGCAGTTTCACAACCACATCGTCACATTCTTCATGCTCTCCAGAAGCAATCGGTTGTCTTTGCTCTGCTCCAGTTGCTCCTGAATAGCTTTCTGTCATAATTAACTTGGGGGTCCGGTTATTTCATTCCTGATGGGCCGCGTGACGATTAGCAGCCCATAGGTTCAACGGCAGCTGGGAAAAGAATAGGGCAATAGGAAGCACAGACCTTCGATATCAGTCGGTGTATATACACGCATATGAAGCTTTGTTATCGGTGGTTCCGGTAGCTCAGGGGTAGTAGCGACAGATTGCAATCGAGCAAGTATCTGTAGGTCGCGAGTTCAAATCTCGCCCGGAACTCATTTTTGTCAACCATTGTCAGGTACCAGAACACGTATCACTACGACTTCAAGACTGCCAAACTAACACTGCATTAAATTCTTTACATAGATTAGTTATGACACATGGTAACTACAAGACCTGATCCTTTTGTGAAAGAAAAGGGTTTTCTTGGCGAGCTTTCTCAATAGCCTCTTCCAATCCATTCTCTTTTAAGGCGTGCTTTATGTTAATCAGCATGATACGAACCTGAATGCACGCTCTATATTCATTGAAGAATGCACCACAGTCTTTTTCATACTGGGCACGCAGCGCTTCAAGATTCTGAGAATTGTTCTGCGGTGAAGTGAAGAGGGAAGCTCGACCGGAGCGCCAGCTATCATTGTTTCTCTTCTTCTGTTCTGTATTAGTTTTGGATTCTGTGCTAGCTTCCAAATATAACTTGAACCAGTTGTGAAAACATTGGTCATATTTTTGTTTCAAGTGGGTGCATTCGGGAGACATGGAGTTCATTTGTCCAAGAGACAGAGCGCCTGGTATTTCTTGTCCTGACGCCATGTTCACAACGATAGCGGGGGAAGACAACAATGCGGGAGATGCGAAGGACCTGATGAACCCATAGAGGAAGCTAATCAGATCCCTACTTGCTTTCGTAAGCGACATGCCATTGTCTTGGCCGTCTCGCAACAAAAGGGACTACTAGCACGCGAATGGAAGAAGAACTACAGAACATGAAAACCACTATTTTCTTCGACATAGACCTAAACAGTTAGCAATGTGTTCTCGCCTGGTCACCCGGGATGAATTGAAGACGATGCCATCATATAGGAGCGAAAGACTTAGATGGTGATCTTGTTGTTCGCATTGGACGCATCCTAGAGTTGAACTATGCATTTTTATGGCTAATCATTTGGATACGTCTCAATCCCACACCCAAGGTGCCGAAGTCACACTTACCATCATCGTTGCATTCCTAAAGCACTAGTTCGGGCCTTGCCCCTTTAATAGGCCACGTGGTGCTGCGAGAACTCCGTGTTTGCAATGATGCTGGTTTAATTTGTTGCGACTACGTAAGCTACCTTGCTGCTGACGATTTTGACGTCCGTTATTGGCAGAAGGGCGGCGGAAGAAATCGGATCGGCCTGTTAGTGGCAACAGGCCGTGAACTGCGACCCGGACTCTTCGTACTTCACCACATTTAATATCATGGGTTTCTCTGAAGGCGACGCCAAGAAGGGTGCTAACCTGTTCAAGACTCGTTGCGCTCAGTGCCACACCACTGAGGCTGGTGGTCCCAACAAGGGTATGTATTCTTTATAATGGATTTTCTAACCCTCTCAGTCGGCCCCAACCTGAACGGTATCTTTGGCCGCAAGTCTGGTCAGGCCGAAGGTTTCAGCTACACGGCGGCCAACCAGAACAAGGGTGTCACCTGGAACGAGGAAACTCTTTTCGAGTACCTTGAGAACCCTAAGAAGGTACGTATAGTGCATTGGAGGAACGAATGCTAACCGCAACAGTACATCCCTGGGTATGTATTGGAACAACAGCTACGGCGCAGTGTGACTGTAGCCGTGTTGTTGCTGTACGAATGGATGCTGACACCATGTCTCTCTGCACGCGTTGCAATTGGATTCTCATATACAGTACTAAGATGGGTACGTATATTTACATTGGTCAAGATATCTAATAGAACAGCTTTCAACGGTCTCAAGAAGGACAAAGACCGCAACGACCTTATCACCTACATGCGTGAGGCTTGCAAGTGAAAGAATTCGTGTTCGTAGCTTTAACAGCTGTGTTTCGCGCTTAACTTGCTTTTGTAGCCGACAAATTTATTCAACATTATAACTGCGAGAGATGGCGCTGCCGGCAGGCTGGTGGGGCATGGTCTATAGTAGGCCTTGCGCTAGTGGCTTTCCTGACTGTGTGCTGTCATCCCTGTCACTGCCGTTGTATCCAACTCGCTCGCTCGGCCGGTGATGGGACACAAGCCGCAAATCGGTGATTCAAGACTCTCGTATAGAAAACTGTCCAATAAGATTTGATCTATCGGCCCAGGCAGTTGTACAAAAGGAGAAACAACAACGTGTCGCTAATTAACCCCGATCGGGTCGCTCGCCGCCAAGGTACATTTGGCACAAGCTTCGAATCTATTATCAGCTTTCGAGCAAATTTTACAGACGGGAGAAAATAGTAGGTCGATTTATTGAGAGGCTCCTCTGTCTATTGGTTCATAACGGCGGATCATTCATAAGCCTACCTCAATAAATCCTACCTCCTTGCGTGTTGCAATAGCGCCTCCTGCAATCGAACAGTTTAGCTAAAGCATCCGTTCGCTTTCATCTTTTTTACAAACAAAGCGCTATCACCTTGATAAAAGCAAAAGCTTGTACAAAAATTGTCGAGGCGTTGGTGTAATATGTCGAACATCTCACACGAGCGTTCAGCTCTTACAGATGAGAGGAGTTCGGCGACGGCCATGAGCCAAATGCATACGCGTGGAATTCCATTGACTCAATCGAATGTGGCGCAGTCATCCAATTCTACCAGTTCAACCGCTTCCACCACGCTTTCTGTACCATCACCGCCTCCGCCGGCCCCGCTATCTTCGTTGCATGGACAACCCTTGCATACAACCGAGTCCAGCGGCGAGCAGAGCATCCGAGAGACTCGTGCACAAGATGCTTCTAATCCTGCGTGCGTAAACTATACTGCGCCGCGGAACGCAGCGCCTTTGAGTGCCGTTCCTTGGCCAGCAGCCTCAAATGCCTCAATGGACCCGAGTATGTTATATTCCCTGGAACGCGTATGTGCTGTGTGATTGACTGCTAGATTCACTCTGCTTCGATGGCCTTGTGCAATTGTGTGGCAGAATATTTGAGTGCACAGGACCATGTACCGCGACCGGATGAACTGTATGAACTTTTGCCCATTGTGTCGGAGATCAATCAAGAGGTCCGCACATTGACTACTTCGCAGGAAGGTCGTGCAGGTCGCGACTATATGGAAGTATCTCCTTATTACCCGTGGTTGCCTGGAAGCAACACATACTGTACGTGCCACTGTGTCAATTGACCTCAGCCACACCAACGTATTGGTCACCAAACACCCGTGACGAGCGCGAAGCAAAGTCTATGCGTATTGATGACGGTGAGTTTACACAAACTAATCAAGCAGGCAAGTCTTCTCAACTGCAGCGATGTAGTTCCAGTGTGTGCGACAAGTCAGATCGTGCCATGCAACGCGGATTACGTGCATCCGCCGGAGCAGAAGAACATGGATTGACTGGGCGGTATGGCAGCGAGCACACAACAATATCCCCAGCAGAAGGTTCTCGAACGGATCTGTATGCGTCGTACCCTGTTCGAACGTCAAAGAGCAGTCTCAATGACATGAATAACTCGCAGCAAACCTACGTGCCCAAATATAAGAAGCGAAGTCGTGCACCAGCACCGGGTGTGTGTCATTCGTGTGGCAACAGTGACACACCCGAATGGCGTCGTGGTCCAGATGGTGCACGTACACTTTGCAATGCATGTGGACTGCACTTTGCTAAACTTGTGCGTCGCCGCACGCTCGAATATGCTAGTGCAGCTCCTGGCGTTCCTATCCCTCCCGTCACCATCGCTGAACTCCGGCAATCGACAAATGTCAACACAAATGCCCCGGCAGTTGTACAAGCAGATGGTGAACGTGCTCGGATTATCTCCGAAGCCGCAGCATCAACCCCCTTGTCAACAGCGACAGAGGTAACAAGTGGATCTCATGAGGCAGAAGACTCTTCCAACATGGCACATATGCGCCCTTATCATGAAAAGCGGTCGCAAGTCTCCTCAAAAGCTGGGCATCAGGATGCGCCCCTATCATAGTTGGACCTTTTTCTTCCATGGTTGGGTTGTGTTTCTGGATCATCAAACGCTGTTAGAGTACCTCGAGCGAGTAAGAGACCCTAAATCAAATAGAAAGGACATGCCTAATGTATTTTGACGCAGGCGCTATGGCGCAGCTATAAAACGTTACAGAGCAAAGGCAGCGAGATGTGGCCACGGCACGCACAGAGATACGACAAAAGACCCCAAGGTATTGATGCCAATAAAGTCCGCCCATCACGAAGCCAGGCACCGTTTCGTTTAACGGTAGCGCCTGAGCTGGAGGGTCTGCCGCCTGCGGTATGCAGCGTTCTTGCCGCCACCAATGGTGTTGTTGAAGCGGTGACCCTTGGCGATACCACGGCTCTTGACACCGGCCGCAGTGAGACCGCGCGCCTCACGGTGCTTGTGCACAGGGTTGGCGATCCAGTTAATGCGAGCATCGCGGCGGATAGCCTTGTGCTGGGGGTCAACGCAAATCACCTCAAAGTACTTGTAGACACCGTCTTGGTTCACCCAGTACGAGTTCAGGACACGAAGGTTGCTCACCTTGCGGCCGACACGCTCCTCAGCAAGAGCACGGAGAGAGCGCTGAGGCTTCAGGTGGTTCACACCCTGGCGGACGGGCTTACCGTAAGTGGCACCCTTCGAAACGTGCTTCTTGCGGTTGCCACGGCGGACACGCACACGGTAAATGACGTAGCCCTGCTTGGCCTTATAGCCAAGGCGGCGGGCCTTGTCAGGGCGCGAAGGGCGCGAGGCGCGGTGCACCACGTTCAGCTGGCGGTACTCCCAGCAGCTACATGTAAGTCATGAATTGTCACACGTACCGAACACGAAGGAGGAAACGGAGCACATCGCTCTGCTTCTTCTTGTACAGCTCCTCAAGGTACTTGTAAGCGCCCATCTGAATATAATGTTAGTATGCTTGTTCAACGAAAGGCGTGAAGTACAATTTTACTTGTACCTCATTCACCAACATACCTTGATGGTCAGGGAACTGGGATGGTAGGAAGCAAGTGGATTCCGCCGACTCTGCTATCCTGGTGCGTGGTGCTTACACCTTTTTCTTCCTAATAGGCCACACTTGGTATGGAAAAATAGAATGCACGTGATGGAGCGCTAGGGATTGTAGTTCTGTACTTCGGCCGAGCGATCGAAGAACTGCAGGTCTGGGTCGGCAAAAGGCATCGTGGGCCCAGTCTTTTGCTACGCAACCAACGACGCTGGTCGCTCAAGATGGTGTGTATTGACTCGCGAGTGGCATGGAACAGAGTACTAACATGATAACAGCCTTTCACTAAGACTGTGAAGTCGGACTCGTACTATTCGCGCTACCAGGTCAAGTACCGTCGTCGCCGTGAGGGCAAGACCGACTACTACGCGCGCAAGCGTCTGGTCGCCCAGTTCAAGAACAAGTACAACGCGCCCAAGTACCGCCTCGTTGTTCGCTTCTCGAACCGCTTCGTGACCTGCCAGATTGTTCACGCTAAGATCCAGGGTGACTGTGTGCTCGCCCATGCCTCGTCGCGTGAGCTGCCTCGCTACGGCATTAAGCACGGTCTGTCGAACTGGACCGCCGCCTACGCCACTGGTCTTCTGGTTGCTCGCCGTGCGCTGAAGAAGCTTGGTCTTGATGAGAAGTACCCTGGTCAGGAGGAGCCGGATGGTGAGCTGGTGCACACCGAGCCTCTAGGCGATGACGAGCCCCGTCCCTTCAAGTGCTACCTTGACGTTGGTTTGAAGCGTACCTCGACTGGTTCTCGTGTCTTTGGTGCGATGAAGGGTGCTTCTGACGGTGGTATCTATATCCCTCACAATGAGCGTCGCTTCCCTGGTTACGATGTTGAGTCGAAGGAGCTCGACGCTGACCTGCTCCGTAACTACATTTTCGGTGGTCACGTTGCCGAGTTCATGGAGTCGCTCGAGGAGGAGGATGACGAGCGCTTCAAGAAGCACTTCTCGTCGTACTTGGCCGATGACATTGGCAGCGAGGACATTGAGGAGATCTACGAGAAGGCATACGAGGCAATCCGTGAGGACCCCGACTTCCACCCTACCGAAAAGAGCCAGGACTGGGCTGCTGAGTCGAAGAAGTACAAGCAGCGCAAGCTTACCTACGACGAGCGCAAGGCTCGCGTTCAGGAGAAGATCAACGCGTACCAGGCGGAGCTCAACGTGGATGCCGAGTAAATGCATTCATACATGGCTCTCTATGTTGTTCTCTCAGGCAACATGAAAACGATTGCAGCCTACACTTCCCACTTATAGTTTGTGAGAGCAGTAGGGCAATTGACGATGATCTCGATACTATGTCGGCAGGGTACTCAAGCCGCAGTCTTTTTTTTGCTGCACGTGCGCAAGCCAGGCCCAGTGAGTGGTAAAGCCATACAGCCTTGTGCAGGGAGCCACAGCAGTGAGCGGATCTTGGCACAAGGCCTTGTGCGCCTTTCTACAACTCACAAGTGACCTCGTGTAGATGGTACGACCAGCTGCCTTGCTCTTTGGTGCGGCAGCGCCAGCTTCCATCTATTATACGGCCACCCATCCAGCACCTGCCACGCCTGCATCTCACTATGACAGGGCCTTTCCCACCAACGTGGGATACCGTGGCAGTGTAGAATCAGGCGCACGACCTTTCCGCGCTCAAGTAGACCACATCAATACGACAGAGGAAGACCGTGGTGCGGCCATCGAACTGCGCTGGGTTCCTAAAGACGCAGTCAAGGACAATGCAACATCGGACGACATTTTCCGTAACTTGGGTACCTCTTCCCCCTACCGCCCAGCTTTAGACTTGTTTCCGGAGACCATACCCTATCAAACTATTCCTCCCAAGTGTGAAATTGAGCAGGTTCATTTTTTATATCGGCATGGTGCCCGATACCCGACCAGTGAATCTAAAAGAGGGCCAGGAAAGTTTGGTGCGCGTTTGGCACAAGCTAAAGCGACAAACCGATTTTATGCTTCAGGCGACCTTTCGTTCCTCAATGACTGGGAATATTCGTTAGGACTTGCCAAACTAGTCAACCAAGGCGCTCAAGATATGTTTGTGGCAGGATCGCATGCATTCTACCAATATGGTGCTTTGCTGGACCAAGCAACGCATAAGCCTGTCATTCGAACCTCATCACAGAGTCGGATGCTCGACTCGGCCAGGTATTGGACCCTGGGCTTTTTTGGCTGGGACGCTCCGAAGAGTGTTCATATGGAAATTTTGAATGAGGCAAAGCATATGAACAGTACCCTGTCGCCGAAATATGCATGTAAGAATGCAAGAAAAAAACGCTTCAAGATGGGTCACAAGATAAGTGCTGAATGGAACGAACTTTTTCTGCCTGCTGTGGCTCACCGACTACAGCCCATGATTCGCGGCTTGAACCTGACAAACGAGGACATTCTGAGCATGATGAGCGCCTGTGCATACGAGACGGTAGGTTTGGGATACTCGGACTTTTGTCGGGTCTTCACAAAGTCGGAATGGCACAACTTTGAATATTCTATTGATTTGGAATTCCAAGGCAATCATGGGTTCATGAGTCCGACAGGCAAGGCCCAAGGTATTGGTTGGGTCACGGAGCTCCAGCACCGACTACGTCGCAAGCCCTTTAATGGCCCTTGGTCGTCTCAAAATACTACTGTAAATACAGATACGACCTACTTTCCTGTGGATCAGCCTATTTACGTCGATTTCACGCACGACACGGTGCTCACGGGGATTCTCACTGCCCTTAATCTGACCCAGTTCAGCGAGTTCCTCGATCCACAACAGGCTAACCCACGTAGGAAATACCGCGCAAGTCACGTCACTCCTTTTGCAGCGCGCCTGATTTTGGAAGTGATTGCTTGCGAAGACGACACTTGGATTCGTATGAAACTCAATGAGGCTATTATACCCTTACATCAAGACCAAGGATGTCCGAGCCGAGAGGACGGCCTCTGTCCATTGGATCGGTTTATCCGACATTTAGAGACAGCCTACGACGAGTCCATGTACGATGTATCGTGTTTTGGCAAGAATGGAACAGACTTTGTTGTGCAGGGTCCGGTTCGTTGGGGCGTTCCCTCCACGTAGGTAGGCTCGTCGGTAGTTGTGTTGTATCAGATGCAAGGCGCGCGCGCACGTGTGGCCCACAAATTAAAATGTGAAATTCGCCTGTTTTTTTAGGCGAGCAACATCTCATCCCACTTAAAACAGATGCACTAATGCCCCGCACGTCCCCACCGTCCCAACACCTATCATGTACATGTTTGGCTTAGAGCCATTGACAGTGCTGCTCTTGGCTACTTATGCCCATGCCGACAAGGTTTACTGGGGCAATGTCACTGGCACTTCGGAAAAGCTATTTCCGACTGATATTGGATTCTACGGCGAACAAGTTCCGGGTGGATCGCCTTTCAATGCCATGGTTGACCACCTCGGATCGGATCACCGTTCCTCTGTAGAGATGCGTTGGGAGCCTAAGGGTGAGGACGATTCGCGCGCAAGCTGGAAGGATCTGTGGTACAATCTGGGTGACATGTCACCCTACCACCCTTCTACGGACTTGTTCCCTGAAATGGCCGAGTACTCGACCGTTCCAAAGCAGTGCAGCATCAAGCAAGTGCACATTCTCCATCGCCACGGTGCCAAATATCCCGACAAGGGCCACAAGTCTGGCCCCGGCAACTTTGGAAAGAAGATCAAGAAGCAGCGCAAGAAGGGTGAGCTGAAAGTCTCGGGCGAACTCTCCTTCTTGAACGATTGGGACTATGAGCTTGGTCAGAAAATTTTGACTCATTATGGCTCTGATCAGATGTTCAGTTCCGGTGTGAAGCACTACTATGACTATGCGAAGCTGTTGGACGACTTTAAGGGTAAGCCTGTTTTCCGCACATCGTCGCATAGTCGCGTGCTTGACTCAGCGCGCTACTTTGCTCTTGGTTTCTTTGGATAGGATGCCCCGTCGAAGTACCACTTGGAGGTTCTCACCGAAGAGGACTATCAGAACAACACTTTGGCTTCCAAGAACGCCTGCCGCAACGCTGACAATGACGATTTCATGTATGGCGAGTACTTGAGCTCGCAGTGGCAGCCTATCTACCTAGAGGCGCCGCGCAAGCGTCTTCAGAAGAGCATTTCCTCCTTGAACCTTACACACACGGACGTATACAACATGATGCTCAATTGCCCATACCTCACCTACGGTATTGGCTTCTCCGACTTTTGCAATCTTTTTACGGCAGAGGAATGGCGCAACTTTGAGTACGACCAGGATCTTCAGACATACGGTGATCATGGCTTTATGAATCCCACTGCACGCGCGCAGGGCGTCCCTTATGTTCAAGAACTCGCTGCGCGGTTGCTGCAGAAAAAGTTTACGGGTCCTGTGACGGCCCAGAACATGACCCTTGAGCTCAACTCTACGTACACGCCCATGGATCAGCCTCTTTACGCCGACTTTTCCCACCACAGCGTCATCACGGGTATCATGACGGCGCTGAACTTGACGCAATTCAAGGACTGGCTCGATCCCACCAAGCCAAATCCTCATCGCAAGTACCGTACCAGCCAGGTGTCTCCTCTTGCGCTGCGCATGGTCTGGGAGGTTATGGACTGTGATATGAATGGTGACAAGGAAGATTACCTTCGCTTGAAGTTGAACGATGTCGTGTACCCTCTAGATGAGTCCAATGGTTGCCAGAAGCGCAAGGATGGCCTTTGCAAGGTATCAGATTATGCCAACTTCCTCGTGAACCACGCCTACAAGGCCTCCAAGTTTGATCTCGTCTGCTTTGGCAAGAACCAGACCGATTTCACACTCACAGGTCCTGTGACGGATGGTGTGATTCCTGACAAGGACATTCACGCCTAGTTAGGATCATAAAGCACATAATTCTACAGACATTAGAACACCTAGATGAATGAAACGATAAACGATACACATGTAGTCACAGCAAGAATAGTGAGGATAGGCGAGTGCAGAGAATGCGCCAGGGAGGGTGCAGGTGCGTCTTGATCTAGGTCCTTGCTGTCAGTCAACTCCATCGCATGTGCTAATGATTCGGGAATAATGCCATGCACTCTTCCTCCAATCTTTTTTCCTCTGTTGCACCCAGTAAATACCACATCGAGGGCAATCATGTCCACATACAGCGTCTCATAGCCTATCTGGCCCGGCTGCAGTTTAAAGCTCCCACTATTGCCTGTGCCCGTGACTGAATTTGCTATACCCGCATTAAACACTTTGGCAAAGTCAAATCCAGAGACAGGCAGGCCAGTTTTGGTGAGTGCATAGCTGTAAAAGGTTTCTTTCCTATTATTCGACGGAATGGTGCATTCTTTGGTACGATTAGGGCAAGTAATCACATCCGACGTGCGCACCTCCAAACGTGGGCTTGAGCCAGAACCAATAACCTCTCCACCACTGCAAATCACTGTGTTTTGTGGAACACGAGCTTGGCGAGTCTTTGGATCCATGTCGGGTGGACTAGCCTGGTCTTCATTGTTGGTGTCATTGGCGATCATATACGCAATCGAAACGAAATTTTGCGTGGGTAGATACACTGTTCCACCTACCGGACCTCCTTCACATCCTGTAAAGGTCACATCGTAACCTTTCATGGGCACTTGAATACTTGCATAACCTGTCGTCCCCGGTGCAGGCGTCACACCCAGCGATGAACCTGGGAACGCGGCGGTCGTACCGTTGTCAAATTCAGATCCCACCTTCTTCGCAAATTCTATGCCTGAGACAAATCGACCATTGTTGGTAATACCGTACGAAAGAAAATCGACCTCCAATTCCGGTTGGCTCCAAACTTTTTCGCAGTTATCGTTCCCACTAGGACATGACACCAGATTCGATGCTTTTACAAAAGCGGGGCTTGTATCAGGAATATGATCGAGTACCTTGAGTCCAGAGCATTTCAATGCACTTGGAGTCAGCGACTTTGCCGCTATGACCGTTGCACCTAGGGCGAGCGAAGCCAGTCCTCTCATCCGAAGTTGAGATTCGGTGGGCTAGAACTCCGACGAGGCCTCCACCAACCTACCCAGAGGCACGTGCGCTGTGGGCGCCTACACCGAGAGCCTATGGGGAACGAGGACGTGGGTCGACTCTTGCCGGCTCCTCATGCTATCCAAAGCACTGCTGTTCATTGCTGTGTACCTGTTCAGCATCATTCATGCTGCTGACAAGTCTAACTGGTCGAATGTGACGGGCACGTCGTCTACTACTTTCCCTACGGATGTAGGTCATTTGGGGGACATGGCCGTCGGTCTAGCCCCCCTGACTACCCAGGATGACCCCTTGAACTCGACTGAATTCGTGAAAGGCTATGGTATTGATATGAGAGACAAGCCCATGGACGGAGGTGCATCCGATGACGTGTACACCAACTTTGGTCCCTACACACCTTGGCGACCGGCTGAAAACCTGTTCCCCGAAACCAATGCATACCGTACCATGCCCTCCCAATGCCAGCTAAAGCAAGTCCATATCCTTCACCGTCATGGGGCTCGCTATCCTACGGACGGCATGGATGATGGTCCTGGCCTATTTGGCGCCATGGTAAGAAACGCAACGCGCAAGGGTACGTTTAATGCCACCGGCGCCCTTTCCTTTTTGCATCATTGGAACTATTCCTTGGGTGAAGCTATACTGTTCCACCAAGGTGCACAGGAGCTCTTTGATTCAGGTGTCAAGCACTATTACGAGTACGGCCGGCTGCTCAGCAACGCAAGTGCCAAACCCGTTATTCGCACGACGAGTTCGAGTCGTGTGCTAGACTCGTCCCGCTACTGGACACTGGGATTTTTTGGCTGGGATGCTACGGAGAAAATGAATCTTGAAGTGCTGACGGAAGCCGACGGCCAAAACAACACTCTAGAGCCCAAGTATGCTTGTCCGAACGGCAAAGAATTCGCATTTGGGGATACTATGCGCAAGCAATGGCAGAAAGTGTATCTGAAAGATGCACTGAAGCGTTGGCAACGAGACATCCAGGGTCTGAACTTGACAATCGAGGATATGTTCAACATCATTCAGGTATGCCCATTTGAAACGGCGGGTCTAGGCTTTTCGCAGTTCTGCTCTCTCTTCACCAAGGAAGAATGGGAGGGATTCGAATACGATGGTGATCTCAAGTTCCAGGGAAATTCCGGCTTTATGAATCCCATGGCCAAGCCCATGGGCATCGGCTACGTGCAGGAGTTCTTGGCTCGCCTCACGAACCATTCTATTACCGGCCAGCCGACCTCGCAAAACATGACTCTAGACCGGAACGAAACCTACTTCCCTCTTGAGCAGCGCCTTTATGCAGACTTTACACACGACAACGCCATTGTGAATATTCTCACTGCGTTCAATCTGACCCAGTTGGCGGACCAGCTACAGGCTAGCGAACCCTCCAAGAATCGCCGATTCCGGGCCCGTGATATTGTGCCGTTTGCTGCACGCATTGCTATCGAGGTAATGGAGTGCCAGGATAAGAAGAAAACTATGCCCTACATTCGCTTTAAGATTAATGATGCTGTCGTGCCGCTGGATGAAGGGCAAGGATGTGAGAAGCGCCCTGATGGTCTATGCCTCCAATCTGACTTTGTGAAGCATCTGAAGAATGCTATCCAAGCGTCCCAATTTGATCTCGCATGCTTCGGAAAAAATGGGACGGACTTTGTCGTGACATCGCCTGTATCCAATGGGCAACTCACCCCGGCTCAAAGGGGCAAGTCATCGACCCCTTAGCGGAGCCAAATAGGTGTGCTGCGGCGTGCAGATTATGGCTTGGCTGGATCCAGACAAAGTTGTGTTGGGTTGTTTTGATTGGATGCGCCAACCGCGTGCGCTGCTGCCTCAGCCTTTTGGGTGGCACGTGTACGCATTGTTGCCATGCCAGGGTAGTACATAGGAAGCCCTCCCTGAGGATCGCCTCGTCAACCAGCATGCTCGGCCCCATCGTACTTGCACCGTTCGTTCTCGCTGTTGCAGCCAATGCGCAGTCTCCTACTCAAAGCTTTAACAATGTGACTGGTACTTCAAACATTACCTTCCCTACCGATGTGGGTTTTGCTGGACCCGTCAAGTACGAGGCGCTTCCTCTGCTGGCTCAGGACGACTTTGTCAACTCCACGGTGTTCCAGAACAACGGCTACAGTGTTGAGATGCGCGAAGTTCCTCTGAATGCCACTGAGGACAAGGCCACTCCCGATGACATTTTCCGCAACCTCGGTACTACGTCGCCTTATCGTGCGGCGGACGATCTCTTCCCGGAGACGAACGCCTACCGCTCGATGCCTGATCGTTGCGAGATCAAGCAGGTGCACGTTCTTCACCGCCATGGTTCTCGTAACCCGACTTTTAGCGCTCATGAAGCCTCGTTTGTTTTCGGCTCGACTGTCATGAATGCCTCCAAGGCCGGCAACCTGAGTGCAAACGGTGCCCTGGAGTTCCTGAACAGCTGGAACCTGTCGATCGGCGCCGAGAACCTTGTGCACCAGGGCTCGCAGGAGATGTTCGATTCGGGTGTCAAGCACTACTACGACTACGCCCGGCTCCTGCAGAACTACACCGAGAAGCTTGTTATTCGCACCCCCTCGCAGAGCCGCATGCTCGATTCTGCTCGCTACTGGGCTCTTGGCTTTTTCGGCTGGAATGCGTCCGAGCTGTATAACCTCGAGGTGCTCACCGAGGCGCCGAAGCAGAACAACACCCTGGCTGCGTACTACAGCTGCCCGAACGCGAACGAGGACAACTTCTTCCTGGGTGACAAGCTTAGCTCGCAGTGGCAGGAGGTGTACACCCAGGCCCCCATTCGGCGCATCCAGCCGATGATCCCTGGTGTCAAGCTGACTCCCAGCCTGATGTATGGTATGATGAGCCTGTGCCCGTATGAGACGGTGGCTGTTGGTTCTTCGCGCTTCTGTGACCTATTTACGAAGACGGACTGGGAGAACTACGAGTACGACATTGACCTGCAATTCCAGGGTGACTATGGTTTCATGAACCCTACCGGCAAGGCTCAGGGTCTTGGCTGGGTGATCGAGTTCCTGACCCACCTCAATGGCAGCTCTTTCAACGGGCCCGTCTCTGGTCAGAACACCACCCTAGACAAGAACTCGACTTACTTCCCTACGAAGCAGCCCCTCTACGTGGACTTTACTCACGATGACATTATTCACTCTGTGCTGACTTCGCTCAACGTTACCCAGATTTCCGACTTTTTGCCTGCCACTGAGCCGAACCCCAACCGTCGTTACCGTGCTAGTCGTTTGACTCCTTTCGGCGCTCGTTTGGTCTGGGAGGTGATGGACTGCATGGACGACAAGAACCAAACGTCCCCCTACATTCGTGCTAAGATCAACGAGGCTGTCATCCCTCTGAATGAGGACCAGGGCTGCGCTCCTCGTCCCGATGGTCTCTGCAAGTTGACTGACTTTTGGTCGCATCAGTGGTCTACTGCTGCTCGCGATGCCAAGTTCGACCTTGTTTGCTTCGGCAAGAATGGTACGGACTTTACTTTCACGGGTCCTGTTCGAAACGGTACAATCTAGTTGCATACATAGTGGTGCTTTAAAGACATTGCCTGGTTTACGATAGGGTAGAGGAGCACCGCTGAACGGCCTCTGCCACGTGACAAACCCGTGTTCCGATATGGGCAGTCGGCAAATTGGCTCTTGTCATTCCTCTCTCATCATGGTCGTTTCGCAAGCTGCCAAGCAAGCTACCAACTGGAAGAAGATGTGCGTGAAAGACGATTTCTAACAAATTAGTGTGCCTGTGGAAGTGTACCCCATTGTCGTCCTGACCGGTCTGGCCTTGGGTGTGGCTAGCTGGCAGATCTTGCGTTGCGCTCGCTCGCCTGACGTGATTTGGGACAAGAAGGTATGTGTTGCTATGACATGGACTGACTCGTAGAACAACCCCACTCCCTGGAACAACATTGAGCCTGGCACGCAGTACAAGCTGATGAACTTTGGTGTAAGTGTTTACATGGTTGCTAACAATTCTAGGG
This sequence comes from Malassezia nana, assembly GCA_029542845.1. Lineage (NCBI taxonomy): Eukaryota > Fungi > Basidiomycota > Malasseziomycetes > Malasseziales > Malasseziaceae > Malassezia > Malassezia nana. The sequence continues at coordinate 194,486 of CP119893.1, forward strand.
CAAGTTCGACAAGACGTACAAGCGCGACCGTCTCTAAGTTAGTGCGATACAGGCTGTAATCATCACTCATGATAGTTATGTGTCTGGCGTGTCATATACGGTACTATAAAATGACTCTAGTACACGTATGGAATGAGACGATAGGGTACTCGCTTGCACTGTTTGTTAGTCAGGTCAGGTATAACATACATAAGTGTCCCAGCTGTGGAAGAGTGTGTCAGTATTCGCGTTGTTTAGCAACGTACTCAGATCCGTATTTCTTTTTGCATGCGTCATCATCCCGCAACTGGCGGTGTACCAACAGGACGGCGAAATATACAACGTAGAAATAGGGAATAGGCGTGTTGAAACCACAAGGAAGGCACCACGCCCATGCCATGATCCAGTCACCAAGGTAGTTGGGGTGGCGGCTGCGGCCCCACCATCCAGATACGAGCAGCTTCCGGCCTGTGGAAGTCGTCATATACTGCAGGTCTGGGAGTAAGTTGTCCGCGAACATACTTTTCGGATTCTTTCCGTGCCGGAAATCATTTTTCTCGACATTGGATGTGCGGAAGATATAGTATCCCACCGATTGCACCAACAAGACAGCGACTACACCCGTGAATCCCAATTCCACAGGCGAAAATGCGAGATAGCGTGCTTGCAGACTGTAGGTGAAAGGTAGCCATGCCAAGTCACCCACGCTCAGCATAAAGCCAAAGCCATCCGTGGTGATGTCCATCTGGGTAAGGATGGTAGACTCATGAAGCAGTGAGTCGACCACATACCACAAATGAAAGAGCGTTACGAGAATCATGCTGTCGGTGACCTTTCCGAAGGTTTTCCACTGGTGGCACGCGCAGCTCAGATCCATAAACACCCAAAGGAGCAGCCCAGGTCGAAGTTCATTAAATGTCTTGATGTCGAAATTTCCGATCCGAGGATTGAGCTCACGACCAATGAACCAGTCAAATAGTGGATTTCCACTGTTACCACCTAGGGCCAGCAGCTTGTTTCCCCTAAAGGAGCATATGTAAACGTAGAAGGCTTGCACGAGCGAGTTCACAAAAGCAGCCGTGAGGAGCCCCGGCCAGTGATCATATAGAATAGAGAACATAGCAGGCTTTTTCATGATAATTCCGGCTACAACTCCCATAGCCATTGCGCCCGCAGAAAAAGCGTTGATTTTGTATTCCAATGAGGAGCCAGTGCGGAGAGGAAGACCTCGAACCCATTTTCCAGGAAGAACAAACCAAGCAATCACACAGTAAGCATACCATCCATAGTAAATTTTCCATGCAGTCTCGTCCGTAAAACTAGCTAGGAAGCCCTGACGAGCAAACTCCCACAACGCCTTTGGGTGCGAGAAAGGCAAGGACAGGTCACATCCGAGCTCCTCACTACACCCAAATGCGAGGTAATACATGGTGAGAGGTACTGTGATTGTCACAAAAAGTGCACCAAAGAATCCACCAAACTCTAATTCTTTCGAGCGAGGGGCTAGCACTTCTTTACTCGTGGATGATGGTGGCATGATTCGAACACCAACTATGATGGATGGGCCAAGTGCTGTTGCCTCCACACCACACCGCAAGGGGCAAAAAGCACCATGCATGGACATTGGGTCTTTTTGCTTGCCTGTGTGCTGTGGACCACTTTTTCGCATGGAACGCCGCAAGGGCAGAGCCCCTTTTTACCTGAAGCATCATATAACAGATCTGCTTCCGGTCCTATTCCATGGTCAGAGTGTCCTAGTCCGAGTGCACGGCCGGTCCTCCGAGTCGCCGTTATCGGGGCTGGTGTTTCAGGCACTAGTTCAGCCTATTTTCTTTCGGAAGCTCAAAAGAAATTGAATCATCTTCGGCTCAAAGACATGCATAGTTGTTCAAACTCGACTTTACCTGAACATATATACGTGACTGTGTATGAGCGCACAAATCGTGTTGGTGGACGTGTGTGCAGCATCCATCCTCTTCACGACAGCAACATTGCGCCTGTGGACATCGGTGCCAGTATTTATGCGGACATCAACCAAAATATGGTACGAGCTGTACAGGCTATGCGCTTAAAGTCTATACCACGAGAGACACTGCCAAATAGCCGCATGGGTCTTTGGGATGGCAACGACTTTGTATTTGATAACTTCAAGGGAAGCAAATGGGACTATTGGAAACTATATTGGCGTTATGGAACTAGTCTAAGGACACTCATGGAATTGTGCGTAGGCGTACATTTACCACAGGTTGGATCGCACTACGTCTCAGTTCCTGCAAACATACTCACCAGAATTTTTGCACCGTCGGAAAATGTCACAGCGGACCAAATCCGGATATCCTTGGTCAAATCTAGGTGAATTCATGGACTCTCTAGGTATTCGAGATCTTGGCCAAAGTTCTGCGTACGAATATTTTCTCGAAAACAAAGTTTCCCCTCTTTTTGCGGAAGAGATGATCAATGCCGCGACAAGAGCCAACTATGCCCAATCTGTGGAACAGATCCATGCGTTTTCCGGGCTAGTAGCAATGAAAGCGGAGAACGCTTTAAGTATTCATGGCGGCAACGAGCAGCTATTCCAAAGGCTTCTCAACGACAGCGGTGCATTACTCCGACTCAACACACAAGGCGATGTTACGGGGATTATGCGCATGAGCTCCGCCGAACAAGACAGGAGCCCAGAGTGGTGGGTGGCAACACGCGATGGTCATGGCGAAGTGTTTGATATGGTGATTTTGACTGCACCATGGGATCAGTCTTCTATGGCTTTGTTAAATACAGAAAAACGAATCCCGCACATGCACTTCAAAACCGTACATGTTACGTTGGTCGTAACAGAAGCTAGCCACGTTGATCCCAAGTATTTTGGCTACAAAGGCTCCAATCGAAAACTTCCGCAAAATATTTTTACCACAAATCAACACGGTAGCACAAAATCCGAGGCACGTATGCTTGATTGACACCGCAGTTTCTCTCCCTATCCTATATCCGAAGGCTATCGCATGTATTCTATGCGGGGAAAAAATGGCCCAAACTGTATATTGTCAAGATAATGTCTGAGAAAGAGCTTGCTGAGCAACGTATCCAGGCCTTGTTTGGAGGCGCATCTGTGCTATGGACCTCCCGGCATGTATGGGATGCATATCCGGAGCTTACTCCTACCACACATTGGGGCCCCTTTGAAGTCGACGATAATCTGTTCTACACGAATTCGATGGAGCGGCTAGTTTCTACCATGGAAACGAGTATGGTGGCCGCCAAGAACGTGGCCACACTCGTACTGCAAAAGTGGCTGGGTTTGCAATTCGTGCACGGACGCGATTGTCGATGGGACAATAGATCCACATTCTCCGAGGGATGGGACTTATGGGGCTGCACAGGCAGTTAGGGCATAAAATGGCTGGGTTGTCGTCTACATTTTCTCCAGACTTAGAAGGTCGAGCGGGAAACCTTCTCCAAGACGGTTTCATACGACACCTCGCTGAAGTCGGTCCCCTGAATCTCGGCAGAGATACCCACAAGGGCCTTGCGCAAAGCCTCCTTGGACGAAGCATACAACATTTTCTGCTTCACTTTCGAGTCGTCGGGCGACCTGTTATCACATAAGAATCATTACGCACGTACCATGTGTAGAAGCAAATCTTGTTGCGCTTACCCTCGTCGCCTTTCTGGTACTCAAAGTCATAAATGGCGTAGCGGCATTCCGCAGCAGGGAATTCAGCCAGAAACTCATCGTAATCCTGTGACTCGCTCGTCTTGGACACCACAATTTCGGTGTTGTCAGGCGAAAGGGTGAAGATAATGTACTTGATCTTCTTGCCCAATTTCAACGACTGGAATTGCTCCAGGCACTCTTGGCTAACTTTCACACCAGAAGACTGTCAAAGAAAACGTGTTAGAATCCTTCTGTACATAGACAGCTCGAGGCGGAACATACCATATGGACGATCTGTGTAACGGCGTTGTGCGCTTCTCAATCCACAACCCGTTCCCGCCAGCAGGGCCCTTTCCACGTGATAAACACCACCTCCACGCATGCCGTGAACCTACCCCACAGCCTCACAGGGACGCCCCAAGCGCATCGCGCTGTTGTGTATCCATAGGTACCGATGCCACCATAGCCTACCATGTCGATGGCCTGCGCCAACTAGGGATATCCATGGGGGTGCACCATATCGAAACAAAAAAATGTGGCTAGCCGGAATCGAACCGGCGTCTCATCGGTATGTTGCGATTGACTGATGCCAACTCCACAACGATACGTACTGACCACTATACTATAGCCACCAACCTAGGAAGGCGCAATCCATCCTACCGTTTTAGCCTAAAACTGCATCTTGCGCGAAAACCAAAAGTGTGGCTAGCCGGAATCGAACCGGCGTCTCATCGGTATGTTGCGATTGACCAATGCCAACTCCACAACGATACGTACTAACCACTATACTATAGCCACAATGCTGATATGAAACATGTGGAAAGTACTGATATACCTAGCATACTTACCGCCTTTCCCGCTGGCATGTGGCCCTCGCTCGATTTGAGGCACATGACTGGCTGTGTTTGCATCGGTGGACTAAGCATGTGGCTCGGTTTGCGTGGCAGCTGGCCCCGCCGGGGCCTCTCTTTCGTTCTTTACTCAGTCCCTCAATCAGCTTACAATAGCTGTCTCTATATCTTATACCTTTCCGTTTCTCTTAACGTCTGAGCATGACTGAACTGCGTCGGAAGCTGGTCATCGTTGGTGATGGTGCCTGCGGTAAGACTTGCCTCCTGATTGTTTTCAGCAAGGTATGTGAAAATGGCGGGGTCAGGTCTGTGGCACACGGGTCTGAACCCTATGTGGTGAATAACACATACTGACACGATACTCTTCTTGTTTTCTTGATATTAGGGTACTTTCCCCGAGGTATGTACCAGTGCTGTACGTTTGGCTAACCTGCTAGGTGTATGTGCCGACTGTCTTTGAGAACTACGTGGCCGATGTTGAAGTGGATGGTCGCCACGTCGAACTTGCCTTGTGGGATACCGCCGGTCAAGAGGACTATGACCGATTGCGTCCCCTTTCCTACCCCGACTCTCATGTGATCCTGATTTGCTTTGCCATCGACTCACCCGACAGTCTCGACAATGTACAAGAAAAGTGGATCTCGGAGGTGCTTCACTTCTGCCAAAACCTGCCTATTATTCTTGTTGGATGCAAGAAAGATCTTCGTCATGACCCCAAGATCATTGAGGAACTGCGCAAGACGAGTCAACGTCCTGTGACCCCCGAAGAGGGTATGGCCGTTGCCTCGAAGATCGGTGCAGTTCGCTACCTGGAGTGCAGTGCAAAGACGGGCGAGGGTGTCCGGGAGGTCTTTGAGCATGCTACTCGTGCTGCCCTTATACAGAAGCCCCGTGGCAGTCGGAGCAAGTCCAAGTGCCTGGTCCTTTAATCAGTGCACACGGATCCACATAAGATTCTAAGCCTGATCCACGCGCTTTCTAGGGCTTACTTTTACTCTGCGCCTATTCTGCGATGGCGAGTCCTAGTTGTGTACAACGATGTGTACGGGCTTTGGCTACTGTAGTCTTTTGACATGCGTCTAAGTATTTCTCACTTCCCTGTGGTTCTACATCACTTTATATACAGACGAACTTGTCCCTCATAGTCTTTATGAACGAGGTTCTTGACACGATTGTGAACATCTGCCATGTCACTACGGCTTTGCCACTGGCGGCGGCCCTCCAAACATGGAGGCCACGTGTCTGATCTTGTATGCGGAGGTGTACCAACAGGGCCTTTTTAGGATTTCCAACCACTACCTGTATGTCGGTTCTGCCCTTGAGATGTGCCCCACACGGTATGCGGTCTCGCAAGACTCTGATGCTTTTGTTTGTTGTGATCCTCTTCCTGCTGGTGCTGGTCCCTTGGCGACTGCACTCAAATGTCCGAACGATTCTCCGCAACACAGCGTCGGAAATTCGTCAAGAGGTGCCTTGGCCAGCGGCTCCGTTTGCCAAGTTGTCTCCACACGTCCCCAAGCAAACCGGGGTGAGAGTGCCTCCTAAGCTACATGCTAACCCATTACTTACAACGCGGTGTGATTCGAATAGAGCCATGCATGGCACGCATCCATTGGTCCAATATGCGATTATGATGGACGCTGGAAGCACAGGAAGCCGGATCCACGTATACAAGTTCAACTACTGCCAGAATTCTCCGGAATTGGAGTTTGAGCATTTCGACCATGTGGAACCGGGGCTGTCTTCGTACGGTACTGACCCAGAACGTGCCGCTGCCTCGCTTCGCCCGTTGCTCGATAAGGCGAAGCAGATTGTTCCCTCTGAGTTACACAATTGCACTCCTATATCCTTGAAAGCTACGGCAGGCTTGAGATTGCTCGGTCCTCAACAAAGCAGTGCTATTATTGACGCCGTGCGCCACCTATTGGAGCAGTCTTACCCCTTCCCGATTGCTGACGGACAAGATGAACAAGGGAATTCGATTCTCAACGGTGTGGAAATTATGGAAGGACGCGACGAGGGTGTTTTTGCCTGGATCACCGTCAATTACTTGCTCAATTTGATCGGCACGGACCGCGGGACCTCGACGGCGGCTGTCATGGACCTCGGCGGTGGGTCGACACAAATTGTCTTTGAGCCTTCTTTGCCAAAGAAAACCCACATGCACCCTGGAGAGCATGTGTATGAGCTGCGAAACTTTGGAAATACATCCTACACTCTCTATCAGAACTCTTATCTTGGCTATGGATTAAAACAAGCACGCCAATCTACCAACTCGCTTGCCACATTTGCACACCTAATGAAGCATGCCGAATCAGCCCACTCAGGTCTTATGCCTTCCAACTGGGAGGCGTTCAGTGCGGACAATACTCACATACCCAATCCGTGCTACGCCGCTGGCATGCAAAAAGCAGCAAAAGTGTCTACCGGCCTATCGCAAGCGCGCGAAGTCACCATGCTTGGAACAAGCCGTGGGTTCCGCGCATGCCAGCGGCTTGTGGAACTCATGATGGATAAAGACGCCGAGTGCAAGCTATCGCCCTGCTCATTCGCGGGCGTGTATCAGCCGCCGCTGTCACAGGTGTTTAAACATGCCGATATCATCGCCCTGTCGTATTTCTATGACCGCCTCACTCCCTTGGGTCTCGGCCCGACTTTTACTATCAAGGAACTAGAACAAATGGCGGAACGTGTATGTGCTCCGCCACACGAATGGACCCGGTTTGCCTCGCCCTCTTTTTCAACAGAGGCACTTTCTGAGCTGCAGCAACGGGCGGATTATTGCCTGGATCTAACCTACATCCACTCCCTGCTTCGACTCGGATATGAGCTCGAGGACTCACGACGCATCACACTGGCCAAGAAAATTGGCGACTTTGAATTGGGGTGGGCCCTGGGAGCTCAGCTGGCTGTGCTTTCTGGTGGGCTTGTTTGTAAGTAGACTAGTTAATTTTTCGAGCGCATCCGTGCCTCTGTAGCCGCCAGAATGGCAGCACGGTTCGGCTTCACGGACGTCGCCGATGATGTGTTGTTCGTACGACTTTCCTCTGTGGGCCGTGGCCGATTGAACGAGACATTCGGCGTCTGACGGATCCTCCACGAGCCATTCGCTAACCTCCGAACCGCTCGGGGCGTTTGAAAGAGGGGCGACAAATATCTGGCAAACCAGGCGATCCAACGGTGACGTGGGTAGCGTCGACTGAAACGGGGCGCATCACGGCCAAAGTACCATGCGTACCCAGCCACAGTACCGGTGAGACTCATCAGCATCCAATCTGGGCCTCCTACAAGGAGGTCGATACCCAGCATCATGAACGCAAGGTATTTGCCGGGAACGCTGAACAAGCCCATGAGCGACACGGGGGCTTCGGGCAAATACACGGACCACTGAGCCTGTCTGTGAGTGTTGTATACGCACTAGCAAGGCACTCAAGAGGGCCGAAAAGAGGAAGGGACGGGCGTATCCGGCGTTCAACAGCTGGATGTAAGCCTTGCATACGTACCAAAATGATGCTTGCCATGCCCATCAGGGACCAGCTGTAGTCTATCACGTCGTTGAAGTATCCATACGCCTCAATATTAGTCGATGCATTGCTGTGGTGAGTACTGGCCACATACTACATGAAAACGGTATTGAACAACATCGACCAGCCGCGACCAGCATAGAAGAAGCCGGTCACAATGCGCCACAGCTGCCATCGTCTCATCACGTAAGGCCAAACTAGTGCCATCTGATACGGCGAAACCATCTGAAGAGCGCATGGAATCGTAGCGACGAGCGTGCTCAGAAGGATCACACGCGATACCTTTGGCATTTGATTCCTAGCTTGTTAACTTCCACGCCGCATCGTCACCTACCAAAGGTCCATGGTGGCAAATGGGTCCGAGGAAGTGGAGGCTCCACGGTGTACCTTGATGTCGGTCGACGTGGTGCGGAGCTTTCGTCTGACGCGCGTCTTGCACGAAGGTATTAGTGAAAAGTACTCACCAAAGATGCACGATCAAGGATATTAAATGTATTGGGGACATGCAACTATGAAGGTGAAGAAAAAACAGCTGTGCTTCTCATGGAAAAGACCCATTTCTCGTCGCAGTTCCTTGCAGAGGTCCAAGCAGGCGTATCGAACGCCTTTTCGCGGATTGAGAGGATAGGAAGCAATGATATATACACTTGGGTGCTTGGATGGCAAGCGGCGGAGCATGACGCACACTCCAAAATGACGCTCATTTGTCCAGCCACGAGTGAGCTGATCGCCAAGTATTCTACGTCCCAGCGGCGCATGGTGCTGGAGACTCCCCTCATGTACAAGCAAGTGACAAAACCATGGATCGAATCACTTCCAGACTCCAAAATAGCTTGGGTAAAAAATATTTTGCAAGGCAATTACGAGCAAGAGTCGATCTTATTTAGCGACGACGACCCGAAAAATGGTTTTGTCCTTCTACCTGATCTGAAATGGGATCGCTCTTCACTCTCTTCACTGTACCTTGTGGCGATCGTGCGCGACGAATCGATCAAAACATTGCGCGACCTGACGAAGGAGCACATCCCTCTTTTGCGAAACATCCAAGCGGCTGGCGCACGTGTCGCTCATGACACCTTTGGCCTACCACCTGCTAGCCCTGATGGGTCCTCGTCGCCATTGCGATGCTTCTTGCACTATATGCCTACCTACTTCCACTTGCATGTGCATCTACTGTCTGCCAACTTTCTAACTCACCCCGGAGCGCTCGTGGGCCAGGCCCATCTATTGGAAGATGTGATCAGCTTGCTAGAGCTGGGTGTCCCTTTTACTGAACGCACGTTGGGGTACGCTTTGGCGGACGGACACCCGCTGTTGGACGCGTTCCACGAGGCGGGCTATGCGCTCGACACGAGAGGAGGGGACGCTAAGTAGCCAGACTGAGTGCGAAATCCTTGCATAAGACCCTATAACTCAGTCGGTTAGAGTGTGGAGCTAATACGCTGTGTTACTCCAAAGTCGCCAGTTCGAGCCTGGTTAGGGTCAGCGCTTTCTTTTTCCCCCCCTTTTCTCCGGCAGCCAACCCGCTAACTAAGCCTCTACGAGCACGTCCTACGAATCGGAGGCGGGGGCCCTCTCGGATACCTCGGTATCCTTCGGCGTCGTTGTCAATTGCGCGGGCTCGGCTACCGCCGACGCTAGGCCATGGGGCGGCACGCTTGTTTTGCGCACGATACCCAACGCATTTTCTCGTCCACGTTTCCGTTTGGCAAGGGCGTCCGTGCGAGTGCGCGTCTTGGGAATGGCAGGAATGAGAGTCTTGTCGGCAAGCGGCGCCGGCGTCGGTGCGCTCTTTGTCTCTGTGGCACTGTTGTTAGTTGTATTCACGCACCGCCGAAACTGCTCGAGCTCCTTGGCTTCTTCATGCCGCTTGATCTCCTCACGCTTCTTCCGCGCTTGTAGAATATCGGACAGGAACTTTGACTCGCTCTCATCTAGACCGCGGAACTGGTTCCGTAGCTTGAACATTTCCTCCAACTTTTCATCCTGCATTGCCTTGGCCTCCTGTAGTCGCTAACGTTAGTGACTCGCGTGCCTACCTCATACAGCGGTCGCGGATCGTACGTCTCGTCCGCGGGGGCAGGCGGCGGCTCTTCGCCGATTCTGCACGTTAGCTCGCTCAACATACCGTGCATAGGCTTCCCGAATATCTTTTTCACGTCGCTTTTGAGCGTCACTTAGATCATTTTGCGTCACAAACCGGTTCGCCGAGCTACCGGCCGCGCCACTCATGGCGGGGGAAGCGGTGCCTGTGCCCGATCCCCCGATCCAGATGCGCGCGCCGCCTCCGCCGGTGCGCTCCTTGCCTGGCGCGCGTGGCATGGCCGACGACGATGAGGCATGCCATGAAGGCGCGGAGCTCGTGCGCTTTGAAGGCGCAGATGCATACGAGGCTAAACAAGCAGAGTTTCTTCGCTTAGTTGCCCAAGATAGTGGCGACCCCGCGCCCCTCTTGCGCGAGCTCGAGAGCGAGGTACGCTGCCGCCCCTCACGTCCAGCTCAACGTATACCAAGATCAGGCGTACCTGCTCGACCCTTATCTCGAGTCACTTGTGATACCGCCCGCCCAAGCACTACGGTCACTCGCGCTTGCCGGCACAGACGTAGCGGACGCTGCCCTGCATCGCCAGGGCTTGGTGGCGCGCCTGCTCTACTTTTATACCAAAGTGCGTGGCGCCAAGCTCGTGGCGCGCCTCTTGCCGCAGAATGCAGGAGACCTTGTTCCTGTGCTCACACTCGTCGAGGCGCTTGTCAAAAAGCCGGCCCCGTGGGAACTCGTGTACGTCTTGCTCCTATGGCTCGGCCTCCTCGCACTCTTGCCGTTTGCCCTGAATATGGGTGAGGTGTCTCTTGCCCACCGCATGGAACAAGTGGCGCGCGCATACCTGGCGCGCCCGGGAAAGGAGCGCGACGCGGCCAGCGCGCTGCTCGGCCACCTATACCACCGTCGGGAACTATCAGACGCGTCGCTTGCCTCGTTCCTGCAATGGGCCCAGTCGCGTATGCCAACGACACGCTCGCCTTTCTTTGCCACAGGCCTCCTCCAAACACTCTGCCACATTGCTAAAAACTGTGATGCCGCGCTCATCACGACCCACTACGACGCACTTGTCGCCCTGCTCGCCTTGTACGAGCCATGGGCCACAAGCAGCATGCTCGTCGAACACTTTCGGATCAAGCTCACCGGACGCATCACACTCGCCCTCCTCGCGCACCCCTCCGGTATGGATGAGCGTATGGATGCCCATGTCGGCACTCTTCTCGCGGCCCTCTCTTGTGCCGACTCGCGGGTGCGGTACAGCAGCGCCAAGGCACTCGCTCGCATTACTGCGCGCCTCCCGCCAGCTCTGCAGGCGCAGATCTTTGCCGCTCTCCTTGCCCAGCTTGCTGCCCATATTCCGGCTGACAGTGTACCATCCGCTGCGCTCGCCGACGACGCGGCACCTTTTGCGCCAGAGGTATGTGCGGCACTGCGCAGCGCTGATCTGCACGCAGTGTCGGAGCATACATGGCATGGTGTCCACCTCGCTCTAGCCGAGCTAGTGCGCTGCACACTCCTGCCAACGGCGCAGCATCCCCGATTGCTGTACTGGGTACTAACGGGCCTCGCGCTGGATCTGCGCCGCGCCACTGGCTCGACAGGTGCGAGCGTACGTGATGCGGCATGCTATGTGCTTTGGGCTTTTGCTCGCACGCGCGATCCAGCGCCGCTCGCGCCACTTGCGGCGCCTGTCGCACAGCACCTTCTCCTTACGGTCACGATGGACCGCGATGTTTGTATACGCCGCGCTGCGAGTGCAGCCTTGCAAGAATGGGTGGGCCGCACCGCATGCGTTCCGCACGGTATCGACCTCTTGCGGCATACCGACTTTGCCGCTGTGGGCTCCTTGCGCCACGCGCTAGGCACTTGTGCCCCGCAGCTCGCCCAGTATCCTGTGTACTGCGCGCCTCTCTTGCACCATGTGCTGCATGTCTCGCTCGTGCACTGGGACGCATCGCTCCGCACACAGGCGGCGCATGGTCTCGCTGGCATAGCCGCGCATGACGCCGCCCTGCGTTTAGCCGCCGTACACACCTTGGCTGCACGTACATCGTCGATGGATGCGCCTGTCGTGCACGGCGCCCTTGTGGGTCTTACGGCATTGGCCCCTACCTGTGCAGACGCCATACCCACGCTTCTTGCGGCTGCGTGGCGTCTCGCACCGCCTGTTTGGACCGCTCCTGGCGGTGCTGCCATCCTCATCGCAGCTTGCCGCCTCGTATGTGCCTGTGCCGCGGGATTGAATGCGTCGAAGGCTGCATCTGCGTCGCCCTTGCTGTGCACGGCAAGTGCGCGGCCCGAAGCCAATGTCCAAGAGGCTGCCGCAGACTTGCTATGCGCATTGCCGACCGACAGCGACGTTGTGCACCAGGCCATGGCGCGCGTGCTTAGCTGGGACACACTCACCCCTGAGCAGCAAGGCACGGCGGTGCGCGTGTTGGGCCGCCAACGCGGCTGGAATGCTGAGCGCCTCGACCTTTTGTGTGGGCTTTTGGACCCGTCGTCGATCCGGTACGCTGGTACGGTCGAGTTGCGGTGTGCTGCCGCCCACTCGCTCGCAGAGATCGATGCAGCGCCGGAACGCCGGCTCCTCGTTCTCTTGCATGGCCTGCAGGACATGTCGACCGATGAGCGTGGGGATGTGGGCTCGTGGGTCCGTCTCGCTTGCTTGCAGAGTGGCGCCCGCATCCTGTGCAGCGTGCCCATCGAGCCAGCACTAGCAACGCGGGCGTTTGTGGCCATGTCGGCCATGTTGATGGAGCGCATCGACGCGGTGCGTGTACAGGCTTGCGAGGCGCTCGCTACGGTCGTACGTACATGCGACGTGCCGTATGCTGCGGACCTCGCCCAACGGCTATCCGACCCGGGTGCATACCGCGACGCGCATGTGGCGTTTGCCGCACTCGTTCCCTGCCTCGCGCACGACGCCTACCGCGCATCGTTGCTGGCTACGCTGGTGCGCACGGCGGGTGGGCGCTCCGAGATGGCACGGCGCGATGCCGGCGCGGCACTCGTGGCGTGGGCGCGCGCTGCACCGGAAGAGGCAGTGCGCGATGTGTTTGCCCTACTGGCATCGTTCTGTGCCGCCCAACCGCGGGACAACCGCGTGGTCGTACCCGTGCTGCATACGGTGGCACTGCTTCTCGATGGCGACGTGCATCGCCAGCACGACGTGGAGTGCGAGTACGTATGATACGCTTCTGACCCAGACTGGGGCGTCTCTTGCCACGTGCGTGTGCCCAAGTGGCGCAGGTGTTCAGTGTGCTGCGCGCCGTGGCGGCCATGCGAGTGTACGTGACGGTGACTGACAGCAGTTGTGTACGTGTCCTGCCGCTCCGCACTTTGCGGGAGCAATCGCTGGCATGCATCGAAGCGTGTTTGGCGCACAAGTATCCCTCGGTGCGTGCGCAGACCAGTGAGCAATTGTACATGGGGTTGGACGACTATGTCGGTATAGAGGGGCATGCCACGGTGACCACACGACTGTTAGAGGTTGCCTGGTAGGTGTGTGAGGCTGACGACAGGTCCACCGAGACGCCCGAGGTTTTCGTACCGGCCGCCCGCGCCGTAGTGCAAGGGGTCCGGGTCCTACTGTCATAGGCTAGGCATCCCCGAAAAATGCGCGAAGCGCACGCTCTGCCTCTTCATACTCCTTCTTCACGGTGGCCACCGTATCCCGCAGTCGATCGAGGGCGACGTTCTCTGGCAAGGGCGTGGTGCCATCCGCCTCGTGGCAGTTGCCATAGTGCTGGATCGCTTCGCAGCTGTCCCGCACCTTGATGACGCCCACCGCTGCGGAGGAGCCCTTGAGAAAATGGCCAAGCGTAGAAAGCTCGGCGAGCGCATTCCGTGCACTGGTATCAGCAACAAGGCAACCTACATGGCCGCATCCATTTTTTCAAAGGTGTTTTCTGCCTGCTCAAAATAGTTCCAAACGAGGCTCCGGCTAAACTCATGGTCGTCTTCGTCCATCTCTAAGAGTTGCTCAAACACCTCCATATCAATCACATCTTCAGGGAGTGATCCAGTGTCTTGGAGTGGCTGGGTCAGCAAAAAGGCACGTACCGCCGTTTCGCTCATGGTGCGCGACCGACGAGCGTAGTAGGGCGCCCGCCTCGTGCACGGCACCGGGCCACGTGGTAGGGCCGTGCGCGACAGGGCTTACCAAACACGGCAGACCTCCTCCTCCCTCCACGGCCATGACCAGCTCGCAGCCCCTTGCTCCCTCTAATCCATTTGTGGCCACCGATGCCACGCCTGCCCCTTCGAGTGCCGTGAATGATCTGATCGGCCTGGACATGCAGTCGGCTCCTGCCCAGCCTGCTTCTACCACAAAGAACCCGTTCCTGGCGCAGCCCGTGCCTGAGGCGCCGGCTGATAACGCGGGCGAGCTCATGCCCGCGCTCGGTGCGCCCGCAGCTATGACGCATGAGGGTGGTGCGCAGCCCTTGAGCTACCTGGCCTCGGGCATATCACCCGCTGCGCCAGGTGCTGAACAGGATCGTGTGGTGAATTCGTTCCCTGTGCCCATGCACGCCGAGACGGCCCAGGCTGGGGCCGTGGCCAGTGAGATTGCGGCACCCACGCAGACCGCGCAAGGCGAGACGTCTGCGGCTGCGGCGGCTGGTGCCACTGGCGCGTCCGACGCGGCGCCCACGGGTGTGACCAACTCGACCCAGTGGTCGCTCAAGGACATTTTCTGGCATGGACGGGAAACGAAAATTATTATGGAGAACGAGCTGGGCCCCTGCTCGTTGATTGCCCTGTGCAACTGCTTGCTTTTAGAGCGCCGACTAAAGATTGTACCGGCCGACCGCCCGGCCGTGTCGTACGGCTACTTGTCGAACCTGCTTGCCGAGTACCTGCTCGAGGCGAGCACTGCAACGGATCCGACGCATGAGCTGAGCCAGGTACTCTCTGCGCTGCCTTCGCTCCTTCACAAATTTGAGGTCGACGTCTACTTTGATGCGCCCAACAAATTTGGCGCCGATCCGCTTACACACCGCTCCGCGGAACTCTCACTCTTCAGTATCGCAGATGTGTCCCTGTTGCATGGCTGGCTTGCTGACCCTTCGGATGCTGAAACTTACGAAGCGCTCCATGCTATTGGGAGCTATGGCCATGCCATGGCCATGTCGCTACAAGGCTTGAGTGAGCCGGCGCGCCAATTTATCCAAGCGACGCCAACGCAACTCACGCCCTATGGTATTGAGGCCATGAAGTCTGTGCTGCCGCCTGGTCGAGTTGGCGTGTTTCTCCGCAACGCACACCTCTATGTCCTATACCACCGCCGCCCCGAGGAAGGCATGAGCGGCGGTCCTCAGCTGCTCACCCTCGTGACGGACCGTGCGTATCTGATGGACGATGCGGTCATCTGGGAGAGCCTGGATCATGCACCGGGCACAAAGCCCAGCCACTACGATGGCAACCTGGTCCCTGTCTCGGACGAACTACCTACGACCGGCGGCACAACCGAGGAAGACGACTATGCCTTGGCGATGCGCCTGCAGGGCCAGGAGCGCGACCGTGCCGTGGCCTACCGCAGCGCATTTAAGGAACGCTCCGATGCCCGGCGCAAGTTCAAGGAGGAACACAAGTCCCCGATGAAGAAGTTTATGGCCAAGGTGCACAAGAAGGACAGCGACAAGATGTGCTCGATCATGTAGCTGGAGGCCGATCATGTCACGTGAATAGTTGGGTAGAGCCCCGGCAGGGCTTGGTTCGTCCCCTGCGAACCATGACGGACGCTTCAGAGAATTTTGACGTGATCCTAACCAAGTACAAGACCGCCGGTGACATTGCCGCGCAGGCTATTCGCACCGTGCTTGAGGCTGCGCAGCCCGGCAAGACTGTTCTCGAGCTCATGATCCTCGGTGACGAGGCCGTGGAGCAGGGCACCGCTGCCGTCTACAAGGACAAGAAGATGAGCAAAGGTCTCGCCTTCCCGACCACAGTTTCGATCAACCACGTCGTGTGCAACTATGCACCCCTCCCAAGGGACGATGCCTCAAAGACGGCGCTCAAGGAGGGCGACGTCGTCAAGGTTCAGCTTGGTGCACACATCGATGGCTACCCCTCGGTGGTCGCCGAGACTGTGGTCATTGGCGCCAGCGAGCAAGCGCCTGTCACTGGCCGTGCAGCCGATGTCATCAAGGCGGCGCACACCGCCGCAGACGTGGCCATTCGCCTCATGCGCCCGGGCCTGCTGAACCACGACATTGCCAAGCAGGTGGAGCTGTCGCTCAAGGACTTTGACGTCCGCGGTGTGGATGGCATCCAGACAAACCTGTTTGGCAAGGATGAGATCAGCGGCAAGAAGAAGATTGCTTTTGGTGGCGACGGTTCGTCGCGTCCCGATGCCTGCAAGCTCGAGGAGAACGAGGTGTATGGCGTGGACATTATCGTTTCCACCTCGACGGAAGGCAAGAGCAAGTCGGACGATGCATTCACATCCATCTTCCGCAAGACCAACGCTACCTACCTGCTCAAGATGGCCACCTCGCGCAAGGTATTCTCTGAGATCCAGAAAAAGGCGGGTGCCTTCCCCTTCAACCTGCGTGCGCTTGAGGACGAGAAGCGCGCACGTATGGGTGTGCAAGAGTGCTCCAACCACGGCCTCGTGACGCCATTCCAGGTCCTTGTGGACACGACGGCCTCAGCGATCACGGCGCAGGTCTTCTTCACGGTGGCGGTGAGCGCCAAGGGCGCGATTCGCCTGACGCCCGCTCCTACGTGGTACTCGGCGGACAAGGTGAAGAGCGACAAGGAAGTGGCCAACGAGGAGATCAAGGCCCTGCTGGCCACCAGTGTGCGCCAGACCAAGAAAAAGGCGAAAAAAGCCCCTGCTGAGGCTACGGCCGCGTAAGGAATGGAGTGGCTAGTCACTACAGTCTTGGATGCGTCGGACGCCCATCTCGAGGAGGGCCAGCTGACTCGCCATGGGGTCCTGGGGCGTCTGCTCCGCCACATAGGCCTGCCATTCGGCCACCCACGTCGATAGCGGCAGGACAAAGCGCTCGTATAGGCGCGCATACTCGCGTTCATCGTGCAGGCCCGTGTAATTGTGCGCTGCGTCTCGCACCGCCACAAAATAGAAGAGCGAGCAGCATTCCTGCAAATACGTCTGGTGCTGGGTGAGGTACGCCGCCAAGTCACCGAGACGGTCTGTCGCCCTGTCGTCATCGGGCGCGGGGGCTGTGGGGCGTGGGCGTGGCAGCAGGAACAAGGCTTCGTTCCACGCGCGCCACAGGCGGCCACCCTTGAGCAGATCATCCTGGGCGACCTGCCCCGACTCGAGCCGCTCCATGCGTGCTAAACACACCTCGCGCACAAGATGCACTGTGGATCCACGCAGCGGCGCGGGTGCTTCGGGCGCCATCATCTCACGAATCAGGCGCAAAGTTACCTCATCGGAGCTGTAGTCGCGCACAAGGCGCATGGCCAATTCAAATGTGCGCGCGCGAATGCGCGGTACTGCGGCGTATGTCGCAATCAGCGCAAGACCTCGCACCACATAGGTCACACACTCGTCGTCCAGCACCGAGCGTGTGCGCGCATCGGAGGGCAAAGCCTCCATGGCCCACTGTACAAAGGTAACAAGCGCATCACAGAGCCCCAAGTCTTGCGTATAGGCGAGAGTGCGTGCGGAGGGAGCCACATCCAGCGGGCAGAGCCCCGGCAACAATGCACCCGGCAACACTCGGGCTAAACGCCCGAGCAATTCGCGCGCCGTGTCGGCGCTCCAGCGGCGCGGCTCGGGCAGCACGTGTCGGGATTGGGTCGCGACACGCAATCGGTCGCGGGAGCGGTCCTTGATATGGGCCATCAGACTCTCGTACGCCAACTGGTGGACCAACAGCACAAAGTCATGCTCTGGATGCCACGTCGCCAGCGTATCGCGTGTGGGTCGCGATGCATCAATAGGTCCAAGACACCGAACCCCCATGTCCAGGTGCAGCTGGTCATACGTCTTGCGCACAATGTTCCACACTGTGATACGCTTTGACACGCCTTCGGCGCTGTAGCACTGCTCGGACAGCAGCACACCTGCTTTGTCTTGCGCATTGCTCGTGGCGCGCGGTAGGAACGGGATGAGTGCATACAGGCTGTCCACCAAAACCTGCCCCAAACTCGGGCGTTCGCTTTCTTCCACCTGTTGCGCCAGCGTCTCGAGCCCCAGCACGAGCTCACAAAGCACGACGGCGGCCTGCGTCGCTAGCTCTTCCGCTGCGTCTTCCTCCTGCAACGTGCTCAGCGCGTCTGCAATCACATCCCGGTAGCCACTGGAAGACAGGAGACTCAACACAGAGTCCAACAAGGCCTTGGGTCGTCGCGTGCGCACCGCGGGGAAGAGATTGGCCAAACGCTGCAGCTGTCCCAGTACTGCCTGCACAAGCATGGCGCCATCGCGCGCTAGCACTGTTGCCACATCCATGGCTGGCGTCTCGGATGCATCGTCGCGTGAGTGCCATGCAAGGCCCAGACGCTCAATCTGCTCCTGGAAGCCTAAACACATTTCCTTGGCACTGCTGCACGCGCTAAACCGCTCAAGCACGGCTAGAGCAAGACTGCCCGTGTTGGAGGACACTGGCATCTCTTCTTGGTGGGGTGGGCCGTCATGCACACTGACCAAGGCCAAGGCGGGTCCCAGCACATCCAGCGCACGAAAGTTGAGCTCGCTCATTTGCCGACGCAGCGCCTCGCTGTCCTTGCTCTGCAGAGAATGTTCCAAGCGCCGGTTCAACCGCTTGACAAGCATGTAGAGCTGTCGTGCATACACGTCATCCTTGTCTTGCTTACCTGGTGTCGTTCGCCGCTCGAGCAACGAACGACAGGTACTTTCGATGACATCCAAGGATGTTGCCAGCTCATGCGGTCCGATCAGATCCTGCTGTGGCTCCGGCGTCGTGCGGCCTGATCGCAAATCGGGTGACGCTCGTGCGGCTTCGGTGGGCGAGGTGACTCGGCTATCACGCGCCATAGGATTGGTCTTTAGCACACCACCATTGCTTAGCGCACCTCGCACGTAGGGCAACGCACGCGCATCCGACACATACACATGCACTACGCCAGAGAATGACTGGCTCTTAGGTGTGCGTGAACGGCTGCGACAGGCCGAGCGTGGCGAGTCCACAATGGTTGCAGGAGGCAAACTGTCCACACGCGTATCGATACGCAAATCTGGTTCCTCTGTCGTGCTTTTTCGGCTCATCTTGGGCGGAGGCGAAAGTACCACGGCGGATAAACGGCTATGCAAAGCAGCCGCCACCATCTCAGGCGGAGGGGCCTCTTTGTCATGCCAACTGGGTGTATCTGTACCCCGAGGAAAGGACACGATCATCGTAAACACGAGCATCTTTAAAGGGCCTTGCTTTCCGGACGGTCCACTACTAGGTCGTACAGCATCGTCCTTCGCTTTGGGGTCGAGGGCACGCGCCGGTAATTTGACTAGCTCTTCTGGCTCGGTGCGTTGGCCGACCATGGCCCAGAGCGATTGCATGATCTGTGACAAGGTTCCCGGTGTTTCTTCCTGCGCCAATTCCACGACACATTGAAATACACAAGACAAGACAGCGTCGCGCCTCGATAGCTCCGCATGGGAATCCGGCAAAGGAATTGTGTGGTACAGAATACCTGCACAGCGTAGACAGTACTTGATGAAGGACAGCACACGTCGGCTTGGTTGTTGTGATGTATTCAAAAGGGTAATCATTTCATAGGTATGGTCCATCGGCAGTGGCATATTCGGTGGTCGCAAGGGCCCGACTTGCTTCGATAGTAAAAGGGGTAGTACCATGGCATGCTGCGGTGGAGATGGAACAAACGATGTACATTTCAGCTCACGCCGAATCCGTGTTGGCGACATGCCCAACTTCTTTTCGATGCGTGCGGCAATGCGCTCAAAACTCTCCATGCGTCGCTCGCCATTAATATCAAGTAGGGCAGCCACATCCTTGCGCATCTGTGACTCGGGGAGCGCTGCCAGCATTTTTTTGGCGCGATTCCCCATCGACGAAGGCGAAGTATGAGATGTGCCTAGCGGATATCGTATACCCGTCAAGCAACGCAAAAGGGTGATACCACACGTCCATGCATCCACCTCTGGACCCCAATATGCAACTGTGCCTGGTGGCTGCGATAGGGCTGTAACAATTTCGGGGCAATGGAACGCAGGACTTCCACAACACGTTGTCAGTTTCGCATGGCTTCGGCTAAAGTGTGTCGCCAGGCCAAAATCGAGCAGCTTGAGATGTAGTGACTCTGGGTGTACCAGCACATTCTCCGGCTTGACATCTCGGTGGCACACACGGAGCGGCGTATGAATGGCACGGAGCGCTATCACCAGCTGGTCAAACACTTTCTCTGCGATGTTGGCTGGAAGGATCGGGCCTGGCGAATGTGCTTGCAATGTGGCATGGACAGACGATGATTTCTTACCAACGCGCGCCACGAGTGCTTCCAACGTCACGTAGCCGTCCAAGTATTCTTCCACGAGGTAAAAGTGCCCAGGTGTACGAATCGTTTCCACCACTTCGACCAAGTTTGGATGAGGCGGAAGCTCAGCCAGCAGTGTCGGCTCACGCAGCAGGCGTGTGGCCACAAGCTCATGGTGGGGAAAGAGGGGGGTATGCTTCACTGCAAAACGTTGCCCGTTTTTTACGGCCAGGTATACGGTGGAGAAACGACCGCGTCCGAGTGACTTGGGGAGGATGGTGTATTCACACAAACCCCAATCTAGGAGCCTGTCCATACCCACCACTTCTTTGGGATCGTGCGTCTGAGATAGCAGGTCATCCAGGGCTGGTATTACCTCCTCTGCAGTCCAGGAAAACTTGTCTAGCTTGGAAGCCCGGTTCACGCGGAGATCCTCGTACCACAACAGGACATTGCTTCCGGCACCACGAGTGCGATCCCATTCTTCGCGCTCGCGCCTCTTTGCATTCGCTTGCTGCGTGGCAATGTAGGAACGGGAGCTACGACCGCGCGGTACTCGTGCGCCCGCCGCCGGTGCGCCCTCAGCGGGCTTCTCTGCTGGTGTTGTTGACGTTTTCCCTGAGGTTGATTTTATTTCGTTAGCATCGGAAGCCTGCTTTGTACCGCTAGGGCAGGCCTCGTGATGCTCAGGGAGCATGAAGCGCGATGGGGCGTCCTGCGGCGCCTTAGGGCACCCAAATCCTGGTAGCACCCGGCTGCGCTTTGTCTGGATTTTTTCAAGTTACGACCTCTGATTGGTCCAATTACTCTGGCCCAAAATATGCGCAGATAAGGTCCATGGCTTGGCTTGCGACCAGCGATCGGGGATCTTTCTTCGACAAGGGGATCGATCGTGCTATTCGTGTCGTATCATGGAAGGGCAAATTAGCCCCTCTTATGTATCTGTCATGGCTACACTCTCCTATCTATCTCACCCCTAGAAATCTAGTCAGTCTCTTCCCCTTCATATACCCCATGCGAAGGAGCCGTCGCTATTGCCATCCTCCACGTGTTGAGGCGAATATCTGCACAGGTACTACTCGAGAGAGCATAGCTGGGTTGCGAGCGATGAGCCCATGGAACAAGCATGACGGAACGGCAGGTGGTGTAGCGCAAGTTTCTTCATAAAAGTGTTTTCACTCCTGCTCTTCCAAGATGCGGTCTGCTTTTCCAGGTTTTGTGTCAGTCATACAATCTTTTGCTATGGAACAGGCTCTTCTAGAGGGAGAGGCCTGCCACTGCTGCTCCAGTTTTGGGTGTTCCATCATCTGAGCTCTCATGGGTCGCGCCTTGTACATTTTGGGATTCTGGCCCTCATAGATAGCATGTACAGGTTTCTCATATATCCAACATACTTGTGATGCATTTATACTCACGTCATGGGCTACGCGCAGGCGCACTGGGAACAGGGGATCGGTGGCAAGGGCGAGGAGCGTCGTGTGCCGAGCATATGATGACGTAATCAAGGACCGTGCGTTCGAGAGGGTTCTAGGTTCCAGGGCGCCGCTGCGAGGGCCGCCTACATAAGCGAAGAACGCCACCCAACACTGCTTGTGCTATAGCATGCTACGAGTACCGAATAAGCCTGTATCCACTATAGCACGGGTACACCCTGCGCGTCTAGTCGGAAGGACGCGCTTGGCTCCCGTGTCATACGCATCGCGTCCGCTCGGGCGGGTAGGACGTACCTTGCCGCGCCTGCTTCATACGTCGTCGGTTCGCTGGCAGCAGCCACCGGGCGGTGGCGGTTTTCCTGGCATGCGCATGAATATGCAGGGACAACAACCCCAGCCCGGTGAAACGCTGGCGCAATACTCTCAAGATTTGACCAAGCTCGCGAAGGAAGGAAAGCTGGACCCTGTTATTGGGCGAGACAGCGAAATTCGCCGTACAATCCAGGTCCTCTCTCGACGTACCAAGTGCAATCCAGTGCTCGTTGGACCGGCTGGTGTCGGTAAGACGGCGATCATGGAAGGCCTCGCCCAACGCATTATTAACAAGGAAGTGCCCGAGTCACTGCAAGACAAGCGCGTTTGTGCTTTGGATCTAGGTGCGCTCCTAGCCGGCGCCTCTTTCCGTGGCGCATTTGAGGAGCGTTTCAAGGCTCTTCTGAGTGATGTTGAGGCGGAGCAGGGGAAAATCATTGTTTTTATCGATGAACTACACATGCTGTTGAACCTTGGCAAAGCAGAAGGATCCGTCGATGCAGCGAATATGATGAAGCCGCTACTGGCGCGTGGAGCGCTTCAGTGTGCAGGTGCTACCACCTACGATGAATACCGCAAGTACATCGAAAAGGACCCTGCCCTTGCGCGCCGGTTCCAGGCCGTTTCTGTATTGGAGCCAACGCCAGAGGCTACCGTTGCCATTCTACGTGGTCTGCGTTCTCGCTACGAAGTTCACCATGGTGTAGGCGTGAGTGATGGAGCTCTTGTTACTGCGGCTACCTATGCATCTCGGTATTTGACCGAGCGGAAGCTGCCTGATTCCGCCATTGATTTGCTCGACGAAGCCATGTCAGCTTTGCGCTTGCAGCAAGAAAGCAAACCGGAGGCGATTGAAACGCTGGATCGCGAGATTCTAACGCTGCAGATCGAGCTCGAGTCGCTGCGTCACGAAAGTGATCCGCTCTCGCTCGAGCGTAAGGAGGTCGTGGAGAAGGAGCTCCAGGAGAAGCGTGTGGAAAGCGGAGCTCTTACCTCGGCCTGGATGGAAGAGCGCAACAAGCTCAATCAACTCAAGTCCGTCAAGGAGCAGCTGGAACAAGCTCGGATTGAGTTGGAGCGTGCCACGCGCGATGGCGATTTCCAGCGAGTGGCTGAAATCCAATATGGCCGTATACCTGACCTTGAGAAACAAATCCCTACCGAGGAGGAGCTAAACGAGACACGCCAGGGGCGCATGCTTCACGACCGTGTCACTAGTGACGATATTGCGGCGGTCGTGGCAAAGATGACGGGCGTTCCGGTGCGGAATCTCCTCCGAGGCGAACGCGAGCGCTTGATGGGTATCGAAGACTCGCTGCGGAACCGCATCGTCGGACAAGACGAAGCACTGAGCTCAATTGGAGAAGCTGTGCGTCTGAGTCGTGCCGGTCTTCATTCGGCAAAGCGCCCACTCGCTTCCTTCCTGTTCTTGGGCGGCACCGGTGTCGGTAAAACGGAGGCTGCCAAGGGTCTTGCCCAATTCCTTTTCGACTCGGAGAAATTGATCCAGATTAACTGCTCTGAGCTGAGTGAGGCCCATTCTGTGAGCAAGCTCGTGGGTGCACCGCCGGGTTATGTGGGGCATGAGGACGGAGGTCAGCTCACGGAGCAAGTGCGCCGACAGCCCTACTCGGTGGTTCTATTTGACGAAATCGAAAAAGCGAATCGCAGTATCCACACGCTTCTGCTTCAGATTCTGGATGAAGGCCGTTTGCAAGACTCTCAGGGCCGACAGGTGGACTTCCGTCAAACGATTATTATCCTCACCTCGAACGTTGGTGCAGACGTACTTTACCAGCCTGGATCGACGGATGCCGAGGGTCATGTGAAGGATGAATCGCATGAGCTGGTAATGAAGGAAGTGCAACGTGCTTTCCCACCCGAGTTGCTGAACCGTCTGGACGAACAGATTGTTTTCAACAACTTGGCCCCTGCCACGCTCGAGAATATCGTGACCATTCGCCTCAAGGAAGTGGATCAGCGTCTGCATGACAAGCGCATCACACTTTCTGTCGGTGACGAGGCTCGCCGCTGGCTGGCGAAGAAGGGCTACGAACCGGCGTATGGTGCACGCCCTCTCAACCGCTTAATTCAAAAGCGCCTACTGAATCCCCTGGCGTCATACCTTATTCAAGGTAAGGTCAAAGAGGGCGACACTGTGGACGTGCAAGTCGATGAAGCGAAGGACGACCTGGCATTGCACGTTGTGGCCGGACCAGGGCATGAGTAGTAGGTTGTACATTAGTGAATAAGGATACTATTCTATTAGTTAGGCGGCGGCCACACACTTAGCAGCCGCTGTAACAAAGCCGGTGCATCACGAAAAGGCACGGCAAGCAAACGACCAAATAGAGGTGTTTCATAGGAATCGGCTGCGTCGCGAGGAGCTGGGAAGCGAAACGTGTACGAGTGCGATGCAAACTCGCGAATGAGCTCATCTTCTGGATGGAAAGAGCCTAGACCATCGTCTTGCGAGCCAGTGCTGCGCTTTTTATTGGCGACAGGCTTTCCCAGGGCTGCAGCCGCCGCATCGGCAGGATGAGCGTGTTGTCCACGGGCCTTGCGCTTACGAGCCCCAGCCAAACCAGCGGGCTCATCTTCTTCGTCCTCATCCAGAGCATCAGCAGAAAAAGCACGCGAGAAGAAAATCAAATGCGATGGGGTAGGGAATGCATTTTCTTGCAGCGATTCGTTCAGTTCCTCTAGCAGCATCCGCAGGAGCGGTGGGACCACTTGAGGAGGGAGATTAATCATGCGTTCATGCAAAACGAAAAGCTGCGGATTCTTTTCAGACGAACTCTTCAATAGGTCGAGAAACGGCTTGGCAGAAGCAGTTTTGCTCAGCTGCGCCGTAAAGTAGGTCTGAAGGAGCTCCGAAGCGGGTGATGCAGGACCCAGCATCACAGCACTTATGACAGCGTAGGGATCATGGATCTGTTCTAGGTCATCGACCTTGATGACTGTGCCGATGCCCTGCGATGTGCCGGTCTGGATGACATGGTCGGCCAAGATACCTAGGTCCAACTGTGGAGCGTGCGTATAAAACATTTGTTGGAACAGGCGTTTGAGGGCCTGGAAATCAATCTCACTCGGCGCCTGAAAGTCGAATTCGACATTGATTACATCCTGGGTTTAGCATAGAGCACTCACAATGTCCTCCTCAGAATCGCTCGCGTGCGCCTCAGGCGCACTGCGCGTTCCTGCAGGGCGAGCAGCGCTCATAGCGGCGAGACACGAGGCCAGCGCGTGGCCGACCGCTTCTCTCCTGCCACGTGCTACTGTTGCTGAGACGCAAACCCTGCCTATCAGACGTCTGAATCTGGCCTTGACATGCATAAGGCTGCAGCTGCGTCCCTTTCCATCGCACCCGCCTGCTACGACGAACTTGCCTTTGGCGAGTCGCCTTACGGAACACCACTGGCGCCGCCCTTTCCTCTTCGCGCACTTTCCCTTGTAGCGCGTGGACTGCATGTCGGTCCCCAATGACGGGGAGTGGTCCTCCCTCTCCCCTCCGAATATACACCCCGATGCTGCCCAAACTATTCGCCCGGCTCGCCCAGCCTCGGGTGCTGCTCAGACTGACATGATGCTAAGCGCACATGCCACGTCGGAGTATTCGATGCCACTGTCGTACCTTTCTCAGACGAGCGTACCCTACGAACCCTCTAGCGGTCCGTCGCATGTACCTGCCATGGGCCCGTCCGCGACCGTTTATGGTGACCTGGGCACCTATTCCGAAAACCACCCTGCTGCGCCGAGTACGCAGGTATCTGCACCCCATAACGATGCTTACAGTGGTGCCTTGACCCGTCTGCCGTCTTCCAATCATCTTCCCCAATTTGCTCCCGCGCCACTAGGCCCGACGGGCCTAGCGCCGCCTGTGCCGCGGATAGCAGCGCCGCCTCCTTTGGTGCCCGAGTCCGCGTCGTCCAACACACTCTCCAAGCGCACAGCTGCTTCTCCGCCTATTCCGCAGCAGCAGGACAGCGCACCGACCCATCCAAAGCCGCCGCCCGCCGCGCAAGACCGAAGCATGTTTCGAAAACTCGTGGCCTTCCTTACTTGTGGTCTGGCCTCATCGACGGTTACAGCTGCCATGGATGGCCCTTCTTCCAAGCCAAGTCGACCCGCTATGAAGGCCCCCCAGCCACAAGGATCCCTGCCTGAACCCGCACGCTCTCCCTCTACTTTGACGAACGCCATGCCTTCGTCTTCAGAGCCATCGCGCGCGCAAACGTCCGCTTCTTCCGTGTACACGGCACCTATAACGACCGAGACAGTGACAGGACCAGATCGCAGCTCACTGGGCATGAGCGGCCTATCGCTACGGAACCCGTTGAACAGGAACAGCGTGGCCTCTACCGTCACATCTCAAACGGACCATTCGGATGATTTCGCACAAGATGTGATCACGCAGGTGCCACAAAATGGAGCCGGTATACCCATGGGAATATTAAGTCAGGATATGGAGCAGGAGATTCTCGCTGAAGAGCAGCGGCTGATCCAGCAAGGCGGCAATGGTATTCCTGTCGACAGCTTTGGAAATCCAGCTCCTCTGTTGCCCCCTCTCGCAGGGGCTGATGCCTCGCGAAAATGCCTCGTTCTGGACTTGGATGAAACGCTCGTCCACAGCAGCTTCAAGATGGTCCCCAACGCTGATTTTGTGGTGCCGGTGGAAATTGACGGCGTTGTTCACAATGTATACGTGATCAAGCGTCCTGGTGTGGACGAGTTTATGCGCCTCATGGGTCAACTTTACGAGATTGTGGTTTTTACTGCGTCCTTGAACAAGTATGCGGACCCTGTGATTGATATCCTCGATATACACCATGTTGTTCGGCACCGCCTCTTCCGTGAGTCTTGCTATAATCACTATGGAAGTTATGTGAAAGACCTTTCTCAACTGGGGCGCCAACTTGCTGATACCATTATTCTCGACAATTCACCTGCCTCTTACATCTTCCATCCAACAAACGCTGTGCCTGTGTCCAGCTGGTTCAATGACCCACACGATACGGAACTAACTGACCTTTGTCCATTCCTCGGGGATCTGTGCCATGTTGACGACGTGCGTGCTGTCCTAGATGGCTTCATCGATATGTCATAACATCCTCCTCGCGGCGCTCGTTCCCCGCAGCGGCCGTGTTCGTTCGTTGATCTGACACATCACGTGTTGTAGTATCTTTCCCGCCATGGACGAGATAGCTGCTGGTCTAGCGCACAACGTCCTATCCATCTATGATATGTACGCGGCTTGCATGGCTGATTCAGTCACGACACGGCGCGTCGATGCCTTTTGGGCTTAGCGGGTGTGCCGGGCTCCGGCAAGTCTACACTGGCTGCACGCCTCGCAGCACGGATGAACGAGGCGCACCCTGGGAGTTGTGTGTGCATCAGCATGGACGGCTGGCACTACCCCCGCTCTCATCTGGATCGCATGGCGGACCCGTCCGAAGCATATCGTCGCCGCGGGGCCGCTTTCACGTTTGACGCCGAGGTACGTAACGCGTGGCACTCATGCAGGCTTTTGTGGCGTTTGTGCAGCGGGCTCGCGTCCGTCTCGATGTGACCATCCGTGCACCGTCCTTTTCCCATGCAGAAAAGGATCCGGTGCCTGACGCTATACTCATTGAACCTTCGCACCGCATCATATTGTTCGAAGGTCTCTACTGCTGCTTGGACGTCGAGCCATGGGTGCAAGCGGCGCGATGCTGGGACTTGGCTTGGTTCCTGGATGTCCCCCAAGACATTGCGCGCACACGACTGATTCGGCGCCATGTGGACGCCGGCATCGCTCCTGATGAAGCAGCCGCTGCAGAGCGGGGTATGTTTCACCCACACTCACACTCACAGTCGATACCAATGATATACCCAACGGAGATTATATACTGGCTCACATCCACGAACCTGTTGTTCACATTACTACTATTCCCACTTAGTAGCCGCGAGCAGCCGCCTGGCAGGCCTTGAGCTGCTCGAGGTAGTAGGCACATGCGTTCATATCGTTGGTCTTCTCGAGACAAGTGATAAAGTCCTTGCTCTGCACATCACAGTTGATGCCAGTGTTCTGCTGCGAGAACGAGTCCATCGACTGCGCGGGAGGCGCAGGTTCAGCCGGGGGCGCAGCTTCGTGCGTGCGACCACCAAAGAGCATGTTGCTAATGCCGTGTCCCATAGTCTGGAATGAGCATCAAGTTATACATACAGAACCAACGGCAACACCTGCGGCAGTGGATGCCATCTAAAGTTAGAGACGGAATACATACCTGGCCAAACAGACCCGGACCTTGCGACGCCACCGGAGCCGCCTGCTGGTAGGAAGGCTGCGCGCGCTGTTGCGTAGGCGGAGGCGCATAGTGCGACCTTGGCTGCGCCGACATGGTGTGCATACCACGCGTGCCCGTAGGCGCAGCAGAGCGTGGAGCAGGGCGCGAGCCACCAGACGAGCGGGAGGAGCGAGGCATGGTTGAGGGAGCGCTGTGCGAGGCCGCGTGGAGCCACGTCGTGGACGCCTTCGATGACCACGTGGACTTCATCGGCCGAGTCGACAATTTTCTCGCGCGTGGCGTCAGTGCGTGACGCTCGCCTTCACCATGGCGGACGCGGCGCAAGTGCATCGGGCGCATCGTCCGGCACAAGCTGGCCCCAAGTCTGCCAAGGCAAAGGGTAGAGAGAAACATGCTGGTGGATTTAATCCGAAAGCGTATATTGCGGCACACACGTATGCCGCCGACAAGCAGATCCGGCGGAAGGCAGAGCTGGACCAGCAGCGGCTGCATGTGCCGCTGGTCGACCGCACTCCCGAGAAGGAGCCACCGCCCGTGATTGTAGCTATTGTGGGCCCTGAAGGCGTCGGAAAAACAACGCTGATGCGCAGCTTGATTCGGCGCTATTCCAAGCATACATTGGCCCACATCAATGGACCCGTCACTGTCGTCAGTGGCAAGTCGCGCCGCATTACGTTTATCGAATGCAAGTGCGATATCAATTCCATGATCGATATTGGAAAGATTGCTGACCTCGTTTTGCTGATGATCGATGGCAGTTTCGGCTTTGAGATGGAGACCATGGAATTTCTGAATGTGCTCCAGGCGCATGGTTTTCCAAAGGTGATGGGCGTGCTCACGCATCTTGACATCATCAAGAAAGCACGCACGCTACGTGCCACCAAGAAGCGATTGAAGCACCGGTTTTGGACGGAAATCCACCAAGGTGCCAAGCTGTTTTACCTCTCTGGTATCATCAATGGCCGATACCCCGATGCTGAAATTCAAAACCTGTGTCGTTTCATCAGTGTGATCAAGTTCCGCCCACTCATCTTCCGGAACCAGCACCCTTACTTCTTGGCCGACCGCATGGAAGAGCTCACGCCGCGGGACCTGGTGCAGGCCAATCCCAAAATGGACCGCACCATCACTGTATATGGCTACCTTCGTGGCACACATTTGCGCGATAAGCAGGCCGTGCATATCCCCGGTGTAGGTGATCTCACGATTGCATCCATTGAGCGACTAGCTGATCCCTGTCCGCTTCCAACGCAAGAAAGCGAGAAACGCCGTCGTTTGAGTGACAAACAAAAGCTCATTCATGCGCCTATGAGCGACGTGGGCGGTGTCATGTTCGACAAGGATGCTGTGTATATCAATGTGCCGGGTCATTTCTCCAAGTCCACGGATGGCGATGCAGAGGTGGGAGAAGGCGAACGCATGATTATGAGTTTGCAAGACTCCACCACGACTCTCGGCGATCGCGCTGCCGAAAGTGACCTGCGTCTATTTGACGACTCAGAGGCGGCCGTTTCTATTCACAGACAGCGCCGCCGCGCAGCCTTTGAGGATGAGGACATGGGTGAAGACGAGGAAGAAGAGGACGATGAGGAGGAAGAGGACGACGACCATCTGCATATGGACGACGACGACGACCTCTCAGGTGCTCATGGCATGGATCTTGACGACGAGCAAGACGAAGAAGTTGCTTATGCTGACAGCGACTCGGATTTGGGTGACATGGAAGACGTGGCTCGCTGGAAGACGAATTTGGCTCAGCGTGCCGAAGACACTGTCCTGGCGAATCGCCGCCGCCGTCGCGATCTCATGCGGCTTGTTTACGACTCTGCCGAGACACCCGAGGCGATTGTGAAGGGAGATTCTGCCGAGCCTTTGCAGGAGGAAGATATCCGCGCTGACGATGGCTTTTTCCATGTGGTCTCGGAGGACGCGACCAGCTCGTCGCAGGCTGTGCCGGAACAGTTTTACTCGGACGTCGGCGCCGCGGATCTTGACGTGTGGAAGGAGGAAGACAAATTGGACTCGATCCGACGTTACTTTATTACGGGCGAAGCAGATGACGTCGACGAAGAG
The DNA here is from genome assembly GCA_029542845.1 of Malassezia nana. Lineage (NCBI taxonomy): Eukaryota > Fungi > Basidiomycota > Malasseziomycetes > Malasseziales > Malasseziaceae > Malassezia > Malassezia nana. The sequence goes on from CP119893.1 coordinate 225,072, forward strand.
CCTGCCCCCGCCGACGGTGAAGAAGAAGAAGCCCACGAGGCAGACGAGGACGAAGAGGCGCGTTCCAAGACGCTAGCTTCGAAAAAGGCAGCATTGAAGCGCAAATTTGACGAGCAGTATGATGCCGACTCGGGCGACGAGAATCAGGACGATTGGTATACGGAACAGAAGCGCGAGCTGGCGCTACAGGCAGAGCTCAATGCGACCGAGTTTGCGGATCAAGATGAAGAAACGCGCGCCAAAATTGAAGGCTTTCGCCCTGGCACCTATGTCCGTGTTGAATTGGCCCAGGTGCCCTGCGAGTTTGTGGAACACTTTCACCCTGCCTATCCCATTGTGGTAGGCGGCTTGTTGCCGAATGAGACTAGCTTTGGTTTCTTGCAGGTGCGCATCAAAAAGCACCGATGGTACAAGCGTATTCTAAAGACCAACGACCCTTTGATCTTTAGTTTGGGTTGGCGACGCTTCCAGTCCATGCCGATCTACACGCTCGACGACGGCACGCGCAACCGTATGCTGAAATATACGCCCGAGCACATGCATTGTCTGGCTTCGTTTTACGGACCGGCAAGCTTGCCCAACACGGGTTTTTGCGCCTTTACTACGCTCTCGTCTGACACGCCGCAGTTCCGCATCAGTGCCACAGGCGTCGTTCTAAATGTCGATGCAGGCTCAGGCGCTTCCCACAAGATCGTCAAGAAGCTCAAGTTGACAGGCACACCGGCCAAGGTCTACAAAAACACGGCCTTTATCAAAGACATGTTTTCTACGCCCCTGGAGGTCGCCAAGTTTGAAGGCGCGCAGTTGCGTACCGTGTCAGGCATTCGTGGTCAGGTAAAGAAGGCCTTGGCGAGACCTGAAGGACAGTTCCGTGCCACATTCGAAGACAAGATTCTCATGAGTGATATTGTCTTTTTGCGTGCGTGGTACAATGTCGTGCCGCGTCCGTTTTACAATCCCGTCACGTCCCTGTTGATGCGGGCGGATCAAGCACGCGACTGGAAGGGCATGCGTCTCACAGGCACCATTCGCAAGGAAGAAGGTATCAAGACGCCACTGCGCGTCAACTCTACATACAAGCCTGTCGAACGTCCTGAAGTGCGCAAGTTCAACCCGTTGCGCGTCCCACGGGCGCTTCAGGCGGCGCTTCCCTTCAACAGCAAGCCACACAATACCAAAGCTCAGCGCAAGCCTACCTATCTCCAAAAGCGTGCTGTGGTTATGGAGAAGGACGAGCGCGAGGCTGTGGCACTGCTACAGCAGATGCAGGCGGTGCAACGCGCCAAGCAAGAGAAGCGGCAGCAGAAACGCCAGGAACGCCTCCAAGAAAAGTCCAAAGAGCAAGCGCAGCAGGAGGCTACCCATGCACAAAAGCACAAGGAACGCATGAAGGAAGTGTATCGCGTGCAAGGGCAAAGGGCCGCGAAGAAGGCCAAGTCATAGCGCTATTCATACTCGAGCTCCGACTCGCTACCCATATCGTCTTCCGCATCGACAAAGGCCTCGAGAGCCACTAGGGCTTGGTCGTGACTGGTAGGAAGCTCAGCGGCACTCGCGCACAATGTTGCTTCGGCCACGGGTGCAATAGGCCGATCGCCCAACGCTGTGCGTTTGCCCGGCTCAAACTTGGCGCACCGGGCCTCGGACAAGCGGTACATGTGCTTGAGCGATCTACGCACGTGCCGAAGGATTTCGACACGCCGCGCTGCATAGAACAAGGACAGCCAGTCGGTCGAGCGCAAAGGACCCCCTATGGTCTTTGGGGGTTCAGCATGGGTATCAATCGATGAGGAGGGCTCATCATCACTGGAATGATCGCTGTCGTCTGACTCGTCTTCTTCATCCGTCAGAGGACTTGGTGAACGAAGATGCTCTTCGCGTCGAAGGCGACGGGCTACCACATTGGCCACCTGGATCCCTGTACTAGCATCCATCATTTTGAGTTCATGTAAAATCGTCAGCGGCTCTTCCGCGCAGCGGTATTCGAGCGCTTGCAGGGTATCAGCGACGAAAATACTGAGGCTCACGTCATCGCGCGTCGGCGACGTCTCCAGCTGCACGTCCAAAAGATGCGTGAGAGCCCGCAAAAAGTGCAGCTTGGCTGAGCGGTGATCCACGAGAAGCTGATACCATGTTTGTAGCAGCGCTTCCATCTTAGTACCAGGGCGCACACCGCGCGGAGCGGCGGTGCGCCGCTGTTGAAAGTGGAATGCCCTCATCACAGATTCACCGAACCGCGTGCTTAGCATCGAGGCGTGCTTTCCCATCAAATACCGATGGAGCTGGACGGCCCTATGCCGCAAGAGTGCATGGTCGCTGGTCTCCAAGGCCACCAAATAGGGGACACACTGCATGGGATGCGAGAGGCCCTGCAAAACGGAGAGTTTCACCATCTCGCTGGCCAGTTGCTGTATCTTGGGAAATTCCAGCTCCAGTGTCGCCTGAAGAATGGGCTCAGCGTAGCGCTGGATCAAGGCCGACGCCACACCAGCGTCTGGTTGGGCGTGTCCAGTCAGTTGCTGCTGTACATCCGCGGATGTATCGCCGTGTGGTGCGACAGCATCACGCTCCAAGTAGCCCCAAAGAGCCCGCAACATGTAAAATCGTTCGTTCGGCCGTCCTTGTGCAAAGATATGCTCCATCAGCTTACATACCTCGGGCTCCAAAAACTGGAGGGGGTATGCTTCGAGCATGTAGCTCAGAGCGATCAGGACGGAAGGGGGCGTGTCCGGCGCGGCGTCATGGGTCGCTGATTCGTGGCTGGCCGGCTCTTTGTCCTGCAGGCGCAAGAGTATTTGAAACAAGGCCCCGGGCTGTTGGTCCAGCTGCGACTGGTCCCATGGTCGATGCGCACAAAGCAGCGCAGCGATACACAAGGCCAGCGACATTTTGGCGTCCAACGAGGTAGACGTAATGGCTTGACGAGACAAAGCAAGGCAAGAGGTATACGTACGCTCCCACAATGCGACATTGTGCGTTTGATACCGAATGCCAGCACAAAAGCAGGTGACTAGCGCTTCAAGGACGGTAGAGCCGGGGCGGAGCTGGCATTTGGAAATGAGACGAGTGAGGATGGTCTCCAAATGGATCGCAAACGAACGGGCCGTACGAGGTAGCGCGGGCATGCACTGTACATAAATGCGAAGTAGTTCTTCCATGATAGCCACCTCCTCCGATGTCTGAGCACCGTCCACATAAGGAAGGAGTTGCTTGGCCCGAGGTACTGTGAGTAACTCGGGATGTACTGCGGTCAAAATCTGAATAGCGCGGAGCCGGCCATGCATGGCCGGTGAAAGTAAGGGCGCTGCAAACAGCTCTTGCAGCAGCTCGTCGACAAATTCGCCAAGTCGAACAGCAAACGAACTGCTTTCGCGCACCGATCCTAAGCGCTTCAAAAATTCATCTAGCGGCGAAGGCCGGTCGTGGATTCGAACACACACATCTGCAAGAACCTGAGCGACAGAGTGTACCTGTTTCTTGCGATGATCTCCAAACCACAATTCCTCCAGCGCCTCTTGGGCGACTTGCTGAATCTGTGGGTCCACATCATAGAGAGCACGCAGGATACGGAGAGCCGACTGCAGCTCCAGCGACGAATCACTTGTCGTATCATAGACTTGCTGGAGGAACTTGAGTGCTCGGCGGCGCACGCTGGATGCAGTGTCGTGACAGCGTTCGACGATTCGCAAAAAAAAGGTGGGGATCAACTGCTCATGTTTCAAAACATGGGCCGACAGGATCGTCACACACGTTTCACGCACACTGGCACTTTGGTCACCCAAATGTGCTGCCACTGCCTCTCGAATAGGCGTGTCGCACAACAAGTCTGAATCGACAGCAGCGATCGTTCCTACTGCGCGCAATGCGCGCGTGCGTAGGGTCAAAGCATGCGAGTGACAATAGGGCAAAAGTGCTTTGAACAGCGACGGAAACTGTACGAAAAAGGTACTTTGCAGGACCATTTGAGGCAGAGCATCCGCATAAATACGACCCACGTCCGACCTTGTCACACGTTCCACACAAGCGGACAAGGCATGACAAAATTCGGCCTGATCTTGACACACCTTGCGCGCCAACGATAATTCATAGAGATACTGCCCCGTCCAAAAATCTTGGGCCAGAGTGGTACCGAGATTTTTACGGCCCTGCAGCAATTGTGCCATGACACTGTGAAAGGCCCGGTCCACCTCCTCCAAGGCTTTCACATTGGCCGACGGGGCAAAGGAACGGATGGGTACCAAGGTGAGTCGCTTTCGCTTTTGTGCTAGGTCCAATTCCACCTTGCGCAAATGCGTAGCAACCAAGCCCAGCTGATCCAAGGCGAGCATCTTTGCATCCGAGTTGCTTTTTGGCTCCAGTAAAACGGTTGAAAATACGCGACAAAAGCACGACAGCAAGACAGAGGCAGCAGGCCATTCTGGATGGAACAAAAGGTAGAGCATATCTTCCATGAGTCCATACACAATCGAAGCATAACTCATGTCCATGGAGCTTTTATTCATCTTTGTTTCACCTCCCTTTTGTACCAGGTACTTGGCCACACTACTGGCCAAGCCATGCACAGCTTCTTGGTTGCTCTGACAAGGCGGTTTTTCGAGCGTCGGCTCTCCTAAAAACCACGCCAAGGTCTGCTCTCGTGCAGCTGACGTTTCATGAGAAGCCGCTTGCAAAAGTTGCAGCAACAGAGCCGTAAGAACATAGATGGAATGACCTTGGCCTACCCTGTATTGTCGTTTTCGTCGTCGCAAGTCCGGTAGCCGTAAGAGCGAGACGAGAACCTCGTTGAGTATCCAAGCGCGTTGGCTTGGGTAGTAGGCAAATATGTTGCGCAACATATTCAGCCCGGCAAGTCGGAACGGCTTGAGCGCATCGGCGTGGGTATACGAGCATGGCGTACTGGTCTTGACAGGTGTGCGGCGATCGTGAGCAAAGAATGGGGCAAGAGCCAGGTATACACATAGAATGGTCAGATTATCAGACATGCTCACATTCGATAAAGTGAACAGGGCATCAACAAGACACAGACATGCACTTAGCGTGTGAATATGAGTGTCCAAGGCTTGAACCGCATCCTTGTCCACACGACCATCAAGCAACAAAGAGGCGAGCTCGTTCGTCTCTGTACCGGCACAGGCCTCCATCAAAGGCAACACAAAAAGCTCCAAGGCTGGCTTGATTGCTTGCAGACACTGGGCGACCAGCTCTTCGGAAAACAAAAACTTGGGGAGTTGGTCAATCGAGAAAATGGACAGGCAGCACTTGGCGCACAGCAGCGCCTGTATTGATCGCTGAATGTCTTCGATTTTAGAAGCCGTGTCCTTCTCCCATGACCAGTCCACTGTGTTTTCGCGCATTGTAACCTCCAGGAGCGATAAAAGACGGGCTAACATGGACGGGTCCACATCGAGTAAATGGTAAGGGGTATCGTCTTTATGGACATGACCATGTCTCATGTATTTGTTCGTGGCCCGCACACATAGACTGAGGATACCGTGTAGCAGGGATAGAGCACTTGGATTCAAGGCAACATCCCCTTGGACCGAATGGACCATGGCCAAAGCAGCCGCATCGGATCCACATTCCTCCTGTTCCGAAAACAGTGCCATGAGAAAATGGATCAGAATTTGGGCCGATGTCTCAGGTTTGCGTCGAGCCTCGGGCGCAGGTACAGGTGAAGAGGGAGGCGCCTCCGATGTAAGTAGCAGTGACTCTTCTGAGTACAATTGGGCATCGTCCAAGTCCCATGCATCGCTCCATCCCATAGGAAATACATGCTCGGCTTCGAATCTCACCTCCGTGTCGTCAGACCGCATATGCTTGCGAGCTGGCTCTTCAAGCTCGGTTAGTGTGTCCCGGCCATGCTTGGCCACATCCCGAAGGAACTCGTCGCGCAGCCTCCCGGGAATATCGTCCGTTAGTGCATCAATGGCTTCACAGGACAAGAGGCGATCACTCTCGCACAGAACGGGAGGCGGCGAGACGGGTTTTGCCACATCATGCCTCCCTGATGCCATCAGCCACGCGTGCCGCTGGGAACGGCCGTGAGTTCGTGTCGCGCAACCTTCTTACATAAGAGCGCTGGGATCGCCGCCGCCGCCGCCCACGGCCTCCACCCATCGGAGCGCCGAGCGTACCATGTCGGAGATGGACCGGGTGGAAGACGCTCGAGCGTCAGACCCTGTTCCCGATGACGGTGTCATACACATAAGGAACGATGAACATGAAGATTCAGAGTCCATCAAGGACTCTGACATTGAGCTGGAAGAGGAAGAATATGACTCTCAACATGGTACCATTCATGTTTGGGATGAAGACAGCGATGAAGAGCACGAGCCGCCTTCCAAGCCTGGTCTTCTTCCGTTTCATCATACAAGAAATCAACATTCATCTAATCCAGTCACTCTTCGGCCGGTTACACGGTGGTGGCGCACTCTCCTTATCGGCTCTGCCACACCAGGTACCCTCAGTAAAGGTCATGTGGCAATGAACCTATTTTCTTCAAGTCTTCACCCTGGCGTGCTACTTGCCATGCCTGTCTATTTCAATCTTGCGGGAATACTTCCAGGTATGATTGTCTTGGCGCTAGTGTCTCTTTTGGGTGCGTTTGGAGGCGGCCTTTGGGTATCACTGGGTCGCTATGTGGGTGGTAACACCATCGAGGCAATTACGGCCAAAGCATTCGGGATGAACACACGCTGGAAACGGAACATTGGATATGGAATAAGCAGTTTAGCCCTGGTAATTTACTGTACGGGCGCAGCGGTCATTGCGTACCATGCCATGACCGACTTGCTGCTACAGGTATTTTTCCACTATTCCTTGCCCGGACAGATTTTCCATGATCGCGCGTTTGTCACGCTGGTGATCGGTGGACTGCTAACGCTTCCTCTTCTTTTGTCGACGACGCCCAAGCGCAACATGATCCAAATTCAATCATGGACCGTCATCTTATTCTACCCGGCGATCGTCTTTATTCTACTAGTCCGAATGGGTCAATGGACGTTCCACGACCTTTGGGGGCCGCGAAGCATTCCTACGAACACATCCTCTTTCACATACACGACGGTACCGTCCCTACGTTTGCCGGACCATTCATGGCCTTGGGCAAGCACTGCCATGCTACCTCTTCTCACACTAAGCGCCTCACCGCCTCAAATCCTTGCGCACAACCGCTCGTTACAGCGGAAAAATGTGTATGACTCGAATGTCACATCTTTCCTGATGGCACAGATGATTCAAGTCGTGTTGGTATTACTTACTACCTATATGGTAGGCGTCGAAGTCGGCGTGTCGGGCGCGTCGAAGATGCTCGGCGGCTTGCATGCCAATTTTTTCAGTTCGATGCCTCTGGATGACGATTATGTGAATGCTTGTCGTGTGCTCTTCTCCATGTTGTTGGCATCGCATCTCACGGTATGCCTCGCATCGGCCCGCTCATGCTGGAGCCACCTGCTCAATCTCTTTAATGTTCATCCTTTGCGTGCTGTACAGCCACAAACACCTCGGGCCATACAGCGATCTAGACCGAATCGACGAAAGCGCTCCTCCGCTACGGTTCCCAGTCCAGCATGGCTCCCAAGTGCATCCCAGAGTATCATGGACCAGGTCCCTGAATCTCCAGAAGTGATAAGATGGAAGAGATTCAAGCTGCTACGCGACGCACTAGCTGGATTCATGTTATGGACCATCACAGCTCTTACAGCCTTCTTTTCTGGGGTAGGAGGCGTGTTTCTACGAGAAGAGAAAGAAGGCGAGGAGCTTCGCTTCTTGCGGTCGGTGGAAACGATAGGCTTGATTGGGGCGTTTGTGGGATTCATTCTCCCTGCTCTGATTTGGCTGGTTCTCTTCCGGATCCGCAGACCGCGTGCGATCCTTATGCTGCAAACGAACGCGATGCGCCGGCGCTTGAACCAGTATCTTCTTTCCCCCTTGAGCATGTTAATTGGCAAGTCGTCCTTCCCAGAGGAAGAACCACTACTGGCTGAACAAGCGGAGCGTTCCGATCAGAATACACAAGCGGTTCCGCTCCTTATGCCCAACCATTTGAATGAGCACACGTCTTCCACCTGTGACGATGCTACATTGGTTTTATTGGCCCGCAAGGAACGGGATCTTCAACGCAAAACTAGGTTCCGGCGTCGGTTCCAGGAGCTCCTTGTTGTTCTTGCTCTTTTACCATTCGGGTTGCTCCTCATTGTCATGGCCATCGTAGAGTTGCTGGAAGGTGGCTTCTGATATTTTGTAAAACCTAGTATGAATGGATCATGTACCATAGCTATTCGGACCCTGCGTCCTGCGTCATACAGCCATGGACTTGGGCTTGCAACTGCATAGCGGATATGGCTACCAACTCCATCTGCGAGTTGGCTTCCAACAGATTTTCCGCTCGTTTTCGTACCAGACGAGTAATCTCTCTTTTTCGCAGGACCTCGGGGGATTCCACGAATACGGGTTCGTCACTGGAAGCCCATCGAACATGCCCCCAATTGCCATTTGCGAGAAGCTTGTCCAGAGACCCTTGCAACTGCTGCAAGAGGAGAACACAGGGAAAAAATGCACGGGACATTATGCTCATACACTGGAAGGGCGTGAGTCCAGTGACACGCGAAACATAAGGGCAAGTCGTGTTGCTGATAGCCATGCTCAGCTGCATCATGAACAACGTGGCCTGCAATACCAAGCCCCACTGGGGTCAATAGGCCGTACATACCATGGTTCCAAGACCGAATGTATAGGTATAGTTTTTGTAATGCAACAGCCATGCAAGAGCCTGTGCGAATAGGATATGAAGCTGCGTATACAGAATCTCAAACACGCCTTGGCGAACAAATTCACTGGGTGTGCTGAGTTGCGTCCAGGAGGCGGCCTGAGCGCCAAAGCTAGCGTTAGAAAAAAGTTGCATACCGATCATACGCGAACCTGAGTGTCGGTTCCGAGAGTATTTCATAAATCTGGTGCAACTGCAAGAACTTGACTTCGCCGGCCGCGCCCACTTTATCAGGGTGGAACATCTTGGCCAGATCTCGAAAGTGGCGCTTAATGTCTTTATCGCTTGCACAAATACTCACTCCAAACTTTTGATAGGCACTAGGCTCTGTAGCCTGCCACACCTGCCAACAGGCATACACAAAATAGCCCAGGGCAATCATCATTCGTGCCGCAATCCTGTGCGACTCTGCTGCAAGCGTTCGGGATGGCGGCTTTTTGAGCCGAAGCGCACGAATAGGGTTTTCATAGAAGATTTTCAGCAAGAGATTGACACCCACGGACTCTACCACGCTCCAAACACCCCACAGGGCCAGCTGCGAGAGAGCCAGTTGCGCGAAGGTCATGATGATGTGGAGGCGACAGGGGCAGCGCGGCGGGAAATATGGCGGCCGCGAGGTGGGTGAGGGATCACCGGGCCTGAGCACCAAGTCTAACTTGGGGCCTCTTTCGCATCGTCGCGCCATACTATGCACAACCGGCATGTATCGGATGCAGTGAGAATGCGCACAAATGAAGAAATGGATATGGAGGATCGAGATGACGTAGAGCTGAAACTTTTGGATGAAGAGCGCCGCGCAGTCGACGAGGATCAGCCAGAAGAACTCTCCGAGGACGAGGACGATGATGGATTGCGCATGATACGGCAGGTGGTGCCTGAAACGGACAATCCGCATCTTCCTTCTCTGACATTTCGTGCTGTTGTACTCGGCACCTTATTTACCATCCTAGGTGCCGGCATGTCTCAGTTGTTTTTCTACAAATCCAATGCACCCTCGTTTAGCAGCTACTTTGTCATTTTGGTGACGTTGCCTATCGCCCGATGGATGGCCAGGGTTTTACCGGATCGCACCATTCATGTGGCTGGATGGCGCTTCAGGCTGAATCCCGGGCCTTTTAATGTGAAAGAGCATGTACTAATTGCTGTCATTGTATCGTCCGGTGCCACGAGTGCCTATGCGTCAGACATTATCAACATCCAAGAACTTTTCTTTGGGCAGCACATGTCAGCGTTACCATCACTCGCGCTCCTCATCACTACACAGGTCATTGGCTTTGGGTTTGCAGGGTTGGTGTATGATCTGCTCGTCCGACCCCCTGGCATGGTATTCCCCGGTTCGCTTGTGACTGTGTCACTCTTCAACACACTTCACGACCAAGAGTCTGCATTGACGCAGAAGCGGATGCGCTTTTTCTTGCTTGCCTTTGCCGGCATATATGTGTACCAATTCATCCCTACGACACTATTCCCGACATTGAGCAGCATAGCCGTTCTATGCTTTGTTCACCGCAGTCGCATCACACAGATTCTCAGCTCTGGATATCACGGTTTCGGAATTGCAAACTTGAGTTTCGACTGGAATGTGCTGGGCCACAGTGGACCTCTGTTCCAGCCCTGGTGGGCCGCGCTCAATTTCTATGGGGGTCTGATGTGCATGATGTACTTGATCATGCCTATCCTCTACTTTTGTAATTTTTGGGACGCCAAAAAATTCCCCACGGTCCTCAGCTCAGCGCTGTATACCATCAAATATGACTCTTTTAATGTGAACAATGTTCTGAATAAGGACAACACGTTGAATGAGGCTGCGTGGGAAGAGAATAAGCCCATGTTATTGACGCCGTTTTTTGCTTTGGGTTACGGTATCAGTTTTGCCATCCTTACCAGTACCATCACCCATGTTCTTCTTTGGCATGGCAAAGATATCAAGAAAGCTTTGTGGAATCCTCTCTATTCTGACATCCACAATCAATTAATGAAAGCATACCCCCTCGTTCCACAATCATGGTACTTGTGGACCCTTGTCATTTCACTGTCCAGTGCGGTTGTTTTGGTTCTGACAACGCCACTTCAATTCCCAGTTTGGGGTTTACTTTTGTCCGTGGGCATGTCACTTTTCTTCCTAGTACCCATTGGCATTCTCAAGGCTGTGAGCGATACAGGTGTTGGTCTAAATGTCATAACAGAATTTGTCGCAGGGTATCTCATACCTGGGAAGCCCATTGGAAGTATGTTTTTAACACTAACGACAGATGTATGTTGGAAATGCTATGGCTACATGAGTTGTGCTCAAGCGCTCGACATGATCAGCGACTTGAAGTTGGCGCATTATATGAAAATTAACCCTAAACACATGTTCTTGGCACAACTTCTAGGTACCGTCGTGGGATGCGTCGTGAACTACATCGTGATTTGTGTTGTATTAGCACCTCAAAATGGATACCGTGGCTTTCTTGACGGGAGTGTCCCCGACCCTACCGGGCAATGGGATGGGCGGAAAATCCACATCTTCCGTTCAGCTTCAATCATTTGGGGCGCTGTGGGCCCTGAAAAGTTCTTTGCCGGGAAATATAAGTACTTGTATTGGGGATTCGCCCTGGGTGCTATACTACCTTTGATTCCCTGGCTCTTGCACAAACGGTGGCTAAAGCAAACGTCCCAGCGGCATCGAAGTACTGTCTTCAGTCGGGCCGTGGTGCCCATTTTTCTTCACGGGGCCATTGCTCCTCCTGCCACTCCTACAAATGTATGTCTATGGTATCTGACGCAGATCATACTGGGTGGCTTTATTTGCTCCTTTTTGTCGCAAAAATGGGCGCGCGAGAAGTATCCACAGTGGTTCCAAAAGTACAAGTATGTCTGCTTCCGGCTTACCCAGCTACGTCTTGTCTTCGGCGTTAGATGCAGGTATGTTTGCATACATCTCACGTATAACAGGTTCTTCTATTAATGCGCTCACCGTATTTGTGCTTTCCATTTCCATATTTCGCTGGTTTGGCCGATCGCATGGCGGTTCGGTGGGCACAGATGTGGAGCATTGCAAAGTGGATTGATAGAACTGTAACATAAAGTAGGGAAAAGGACCCTGCGTCTCCACACTGCTTACCAAGACGACGATGCTATGGATCGGAGAAAAGGCACGATTTGTGCCCCCCCATGCTCCGACTATGACTCTTTTAAAGCGGGATAATGGCCCAGAAAGGTATCCTTCTACATTCGTTACGTTGGCTGTGATCGTAATTGCGATTATGGTCTTCATTGTACTTCTTGCTTTGAGCCGCTTTTATTTCATCCGACAGAGGCGAGTTTTATATGCGAATGGTCCCATTCCGATGCAAACATTTGCTTCAATTTATATCCCAACTCATGATATTAGTCCACCTCCCGTTTACGTTCGGAAAATTGAGCGATGCGTCTATGAGAAGCCCCATGCTACTCCCACCCGATGGGCCGATACACAGCCACTGGCAGTGGCGTTAGATCAAGATACTTCGATTCGTCTACGTACCGACCAGGATGAATCACAACAAAAATCGCCTAGAATCACAAAAACCCAATCTTCAGACTTCTCTCCCACCATTCAGGCATCGTTCCTTGTTTCTCTGCCTACACCAAAGTCCACCTTTCCGACTCGACTACGCCGCCGCACAGCCCCATCAGACACATCCGAAACCTCAAATCTCAGCAATGTTCGCAATCCTCTCTTGAGAAAGACAGAGGCCGGCCATGCCCCCAACCAGTCTGCGAAAAGTCATTCCAACGATATCGCATCCGCCACACTCGGAGAGCAGAGACGTGAAGCTATTCTTGGACAGATGGAAAAGGATCCTCCCGCCGAGATATCAACTGCTGATATTACCAGGAGTGCTTCTATACGATCCAACGTTTCAGGGGCCAACCAAGCGATCCTGGATCGATATGCAAAGAAAATGGACCACGGCGAAGACACAGAGAAAGAATTGGGCTCATTAGGTCTAGGTATAGTTACTTTTCCTCTGTCCTTATCTGATGTTCCCGAGGGCGAGAAACATGAGACCATCAAGCTGGCAGACATGACTCGTATACTGGAGCATTCAAAAATAGTCAATCAACAACAGGAATAAAAAACTAGATATACCCATAGTACAATAATTACGACCACGCTTTTTCCATGATGGTACGGACAGCGACTTCGACATTGTCCATAGTCAGGGTGGGTGTGTGGGCGGGTGGGCCTTCGATGTCACGATAGACGCCGGTGCGAACCAAGGCCGACGACCAACCAAAGTTGTTTGCGCCTACCATGAGAAAAAAAGGAACGTACCAGCAATGTCAGAGAAAGGATTGTCTCCTATCATCCACACGTTTTCAGGGGACACATGCTCGGCGTCCTCTATGCCAGCGGAGGATAACATCTTGTGAAGAAGGCCATTGGCATATTCATACGTGGACAACTCCGGCTTACCAAAGGTCAGAGCTTGCAGTCCTTGGGTACCCGTTAGCTCCTTGTATACGGCTTCCAAAGCAACACGGAAAGCGCCTTGTCCCAAACGTGCCACAGGGAAATTGTTGCCCCACACTGCTATGAGTCAGACGCGACGTACAGAAATCTCCATGCGAAAAAAAGATGGGAATGGGAGGCCGAGATTTGAGCTCTTCATTGGTGAGAACGGTGCCAAACACGCCGCGATCAGCGCGCATAATATCGATGGCATACTGAATATCACGGCCCCATTGGCGACTATCATGGAACACAAGGATCGCGGCGAATTGGACGGTTGAAAAATCGACGCGCTGCCATGTTAGTGAAGCTTCATACCTTTACAGCCTCCTCTTGGTCAGAGGGAAGACTTCCATAGGGGAAGGAGGGCGCCGAATAGGCCTGCAAATCATAGACCGTATACACTTGACGGAAACCATAACTCAAATTAACATAGGCATACGTACCCTTCAAGAACTTGACGAGAATATCCAACTGGATGATCGGGGCCGCCAATCATGAGTATAGGTTTGTCCCCAAATTCCTGTACCAAGGATTGCATTACGGTGTGGGCCTGCACCACTTGTTTGGGTGACACTGACGTCTGGAAATCGTTCGAAAGATCCTTGGCACGAAGATTTTCATCCTTTCCACCGCTGTTGGTGATGAAAATATAAGGCACCTTACGTTTCCATTGATTCTCACCCTCCAGCATGCGGATGGTGCGGATGGCCTCGGGCAGAACGACGGGGCCTTGTTTTAGCACACCATCAATATCGAAAGCAAATGCAATGGGCTTGTAAGGCTTTGAGGTAGAGATACTTCTCCCACAAGTAGCTTGAACAAACGGAGCATAGGCAGCACGAAATGTTCGCGTCGTAGCCCTGGCCAGCATGATGATAAGTCGGTGTCAAGCGGTCTGAGCGCGACTGGATGACATGTGCTGACATCATACCAACAGGACGATCGATGACAGTCCCACCCCCTTGCCACGACGTATTATTGAGATAAAGTCGGTTCGTTGTAGCATTATATGTCTATAGCTGTAAAGGTCTCTTACGTGGCTCTGCCGATGCCGAGACAGGTAGGCCTCGTACGGAGAGCTTCCGTTCATGGATCATACACGCCTCCACACACACGTGGATCCCAGGCGCTCGGGACGGTGTGCCTTGGAACGTGTTGCCCAGCCATCCGCGCGCGCCCCACGTCCCTACTGCCCAAGCTGCTCTCTTAGGTATTCGGCACAATGCTTGGGCTTGGGACTATTTTCTACACAACATTGTTGTTCATCAATGCGATCGCTATTCTGAATGAGGAGCGCTTTCTCAGCAAGGGTACGTTGTGTGTTCCATCAGGCTAATATATAGTGGGATGGTCTACCCATTCTCCGGGCAATGAATTTGGTGACCCGACCAATGATGCAACGGTAAAGCAACGTCTTGTACATTTGATAAGTGCCGTGCGGGTGCTTTTGCGCAGTACGTCGTGCCTATGAATGTGCGTCTAACTATATTCGCAGTCCCTTTGATTGTGGTCAACATCGTCGTGATTATATATGAGCTCCTACTAGGATAGTACTATACATGCACCGCTGGCACATCTTTGTGTCGCAAGCGTTCGCGGCCCAGAGCGCTGCGAGGGCCTCAGGCCGAGAGCCGGCCCAATCTGACATCGCCCTGGGTTCCATCGGCGCCCGTGCAGATCGGGATATGCATGAGACCAACAGTTCACAGAGTCCGACACGAAGCTGTCTCCACTCGCTATGATGCTCTTTGATGGAGATCCTGCTTCAGCCCCACAGCAGGATCCCAAGCACATTAGTGCTTCTGCACCAAAAGAGTGGGTAAAGATGCAGAGGATTCGGAGACGGAGGCTTCAACTTGCTGCAGCTCTCATTGAAGCGGATAACGCTGATATTGACAGGCGTATTGAATTCGTAGCACGCCACGATCCGAAAGCCACAGATTTGCTGGCACATTTAACCAAGCTGGTCAAGCATGCTAAAAACAGTGTAATATTTCGTGAATTTTCAATAAAAGAGCATGAGCATGAGCGCCCCGTCTATACGTATCGACTCTCTACGCAACGAGAGCTATCGCGGGAGTACTTGAATCTACAGCAGGAGAATGATATGCCAGACGAGAGTCAATCACAAGAGGATTCAGATCAATCTGCGACGCGTTCAGAGGCTGAGAAGAGTGAGTGCGACAAGATCTCGCTTTCCCTGGATCTATTCGGCTCACCTATACTGAATGTGCTCCAGCAAACGCAATCGATTGAATTGGCTGCACAGGCATACGCCGAGCAAGAACAAAAGCGTGCTGCTGAGCCCTCTTCAGAAGTAAAAGAGAACCGTTCGCAACGACTTTTAGAACGTATTCAAAAGCTCAACGTGGCAGTGCACAGCTCACCAGCTCACGACATTAGCTTTTCATCCTCCGAAAATACTTCCATGTCGCAAGAGGAAAGTCAGGTCAGTCGTCGAAGTATCATTCCGCAAATTTGTGAGGCGGAGGACAGCATGGATGCACTGCCGGA
Source organism: Malassezia nana (assembly GCA_029542845.1). NCBI lineage: Eukaryota > Fungi > Basidiomycota > Malasseziomycetes > Malasseziales > Malasseziaceae > Malassezia > Malassezia nana. The sequence continues at coordinate 240,836 of CP119893.1, forward strand.
AAAGGATGCGCTTATCTCTGCAGCAGATACCGATGGGCTGGGTATTCATGCTCCCCCTTCTCGACCGGATCTGCAGTCGTTTCGGGAGCGCGTGATGAATCGAAAGTCGCAGGCTGAGATTACTAGTGAGCCAGAGATTGTACCTGCTGAGCCGCTGCCTTCTAGAGAAGAGACGGAAACATCATTGGTGCCGCTACAAAAACCGCCACATGGGTCAGAAATGTCAACAAAGCAGCTCAACTCTATGGCGCATGGCACAGCGCTGGATGATGCCCACATACCCCCATCTTTTGACAAAAAAGAAGCTGATGTATATCGATCCTTGGCGAAGCTTTCTGCTCAAGGTACGGATGCAGCTCTAGGAAAGAAGGAGAAGCCATCGAAACTGCTCATCCCAGCTATTTCACGACGCGTCTACGAAATCACTCGCACTCCTATCTTGGACGATCTCTCACCTGTGCCTGATATCCATGACCCGACCATCCCGCCCCTCATCGATCATGTGGCACCGAATGAGGCCGAGATGATGGGCGTCAGCTTGCAATCACCGGCCATTCCCTCATCTCGGTCCCCACTAGGCAGCATCGAAGAGCCTCCGCCAACGTCGTCGACGTTGAAACCATGTATACCATCGTCTTTGTCTCTCACCGAGGCTCATTCTTCCTACATGACGTATGTGGATGATCCGTCACCCTCGAATCAAACCTCTTTGACTGAGAGAGACGCCCAGGTCCGGCGGCGGCACTCGTGGCTTCCATCGTACGTTTGTGTTCCCCCGCCCTTGCAAGAACTGCCCGTCAAGACCCCGGGCGACACGTTTTATGTACCTCGAGGTGCCTTTTCCTTCCGCCATGGCGTTGTTGTACCCACACTTTCCAGCAAAGGCGATGCGTATGGCCCAATACAAGTGCCTCTGGGTATGGGACGTCGCGTTTTGTATCCGTCTACGGCGCTCTTTCGGAATGTCCTCGTAACTCGAGACTATGAACAAGAAGGCTGGGGCTGGGACCGCTACACGAGTAGTGCCAAGTATTTTGACGGGATCAACGCTGATGATGACGACTCAGACGATGAGCTCCCACTCATGGACGTCCGTATTCATCATCGCGAGTCGTACCTAATGCAAAAACGCATGTCACGAGAGAGAAGGCGCCAGCGGCGTGCACGACTCGAGCGTCGTCGCTTGCGTGCACTAGCACGCGAAAAAGGCAAGCCCGCTTCTGTGTATGGTGTGACAGAAGAAAGCACAGAAGGCGAGTTTTCCGATACAGCGAGCGACGACGGATTCAGCAGTGATGAAACGGATCCCGAGCTGCCATGGGTGGATGATTTGCGTCCAGCCGGCAAGCTGTATGGAAAGAGCCTGATGGGCACCGCGGAAGCAGAGAAAAAACAGCGGGAGAGTGAGATCCGTTTCTATGGACAAGTAATGGCGGAAGAAGCACAAGGCCAGCATCCCTTTCATAATGATACCAAAGATCGGATGCGCCGACTTTTTGGTGCACAGCCTCTACTGCAAGAAGAGTCATGGCAGGATTCGTCGGGTCATCCTGATCAGGCGCAGAGACGAAGAAAAAGCAACGAGTTGTGCGGTGCAGACGACATGGTCCACCTTTTCCCACCAGACGATTCGGATCCCATGGCGCACCTCACGCCTGAACAGCGGCGCTCGATGCAGGACCTGGAAGCGCATGAGCTGGATGAACATGTGGCCGATGCATGGAAAGACGAATCCACAGACGAGGAGCCGGCACCGGCGGACGTGGAACAACGGCTCAAGTCCCAGCGGGTATCGCGGGTATCGCGGGTATCGACCCTCCCTCGCTGGCTCGACAAAAGTGAAGAAGATGTACCGCTGGCCGAGCTCGTCGGTACGCCCAACCAAGATGGGGACGCACGGGCCCTGGCCAGTATGCTTCCGAATGCTGATCTCCTTGCTGAGAAGGAGGCCACGATCCGCCGCCTCGAGGAAGAAAATCGCCAAGTCCGCATGCTACTGCAGATGCGCACGTCCATGCCACCCATGCCACCCATGCCCTTGCAGCCCTGGATGCTGCCTATAGGGGGCATGGTGCCGCCACCCAGTGCACCAATGACGGGCTCCATCATGGCACCGCACAGCGCGTTTGCGCCCGTGCCATCCTCCCCTGAGGACATGCCTCTGTTGCAGGAGGATCAGCAGGTTGTCGTGAACTGGTTGTCAGATCGTCAGGGACCCGACACATGAGCATAAAGGACTTTATGTCTGCAGACAGGGCATCTGGACAGGTTGCCAGTCCGCCTCGGGGGCACGCAGCAATGTCGAAATGTGCGCAAACAGCCGGATCTTGTCTGGCAACAAATGATGTGTTACGCGCGCACTGGTACTGGGCGTAACATAGAACAGCGTATAGGACGTGTCGGTATAGGAAAGGCAAAATGGCAGGACACCGTAGCCCAAATCGGCCTGGGGCACGAGCCCTGGTGCCGTGTGCCAAAAGCCCGCCACCGAGTGGGGCACCGGCACGGTCCGCTGGCCGTTGGCCGACGCTTGCTTCTGGACTACGCGGAGAAATGTATCGCCAATCTGTTTTCCCACAAAGCACACAATCCGTGGACGGTACCGCCGTACCTTGTCGAGGAGCTCGGGCACGCCACGCTCCAGTTCGACGCGACTCAGCTGCTCGCTCTTGGCTGTAGGTCGGTGAACTAGATTGGTAAGGCCAAGCGCAAAGGGCGCAAGAGAAGGGAACGTTTCATCATCCGTAGGGCCAAGTGAGTCCGCCGTAATATGCGCGGCGTACAGACAAGGGTAAAAGTGCTTCATTAGCCACGGAACACCTACATTGGAGCGGTGGGCATAGTGCCGGCGCTGAGCGCCCGACTCGGTTCCGGGATTGATGCCGCAGAACAACACTGTGTTAGCCAATGACTCGCACCATCGATCCCCGGCCGGATATAGTCAGGCAGTGGCTGTGAGGGCGTAGCAAAGTACGGCGACGTGACACGCACGCGCCGCGTGCGCGTCACCCGTCCCATGACCGGTGGAGGCGACTCGCACGTCCTACTACCGACACAGATGTGGGCCACCCGTGTGAGCCGTACGCCCTGCCTGCGGTTTGTGCGGCAGGTGCAAGAGTCGATGTATGTATGAGTTCTAACAGAAGGATGGGCATACAAGGTCATGATGCCCATAACACAAAGCGTCTCGAAGTGAAAGCAGCACGCCCCGGCTTTGTCGACACTCGCTTCCACATTGCCGCCGAAAACTGTACGAGGATCTTCTGACACAGTGAACCGCGCGCAAACATTGCATGGTGGCATGGTGTCTACCCTTATTGATTCGGTAGGCTCGCTGGCCGTGGCTTCCAAGGGCTGGTTCAACACGGGTATATCGACAGACCTTCACGCTACGTTCGTCAAGCCGGCTGGCAAGGAAGGCGATACGATCCGCGTCACCGGCGAGGTGATTGGCATGGGTATGTGATGGCTTCTCATTTCAGGAAAAACCCTGGCCTACACGCGCGTAGAGTTGCGCCACAGCACGACCAACCAATTGCTCGGTACGTGCACGCCGCTCACAGCAGCCTATGGCAGCCACACCAAGTACATTCGCATGGGCCGCGACTCGCCCCACAATCGGGAATTCAACGAAGACGGCGAACATGTCCAGTAGGTAGTCCTTCGTGCCCAGTGCTACATCTGGGTCGTCCATCGCCCGTTGACCAGAACTTGCTTGACCTTGATGGGCGGCAGCTCCCAGCCGAGTCCGCCAGCGGCGGCACCATCCTGCATGGAGCCTCCATACCTCGGTGTAAGCAGAATATCGCGCTGCATCTCGGTGCGCTTTCCGTGTTTCAGGGACTGCATCGATGTGGCAAGCGTCTGGGCCGTCGCTGTCTCGGAGGGCTGTGAGAATGTACACAGGGAGCGGCCGAGTGTAGGTAGCCACACTGGGTTGATCCGTGTCACCATCTTGAGCCATGCCGTTGTAGACGGCGGCTCTCTCGTGTCCACAGTGGCTTCTTTCGGAGTACTTCGACTCACCTCGCCAAAGACGACCCACTCGGGTGGCGCGCGCTGATACAAGGCGGAGCTGCGGTGCAGATACACCGTGCCAGGCACACCGAGAGCGACATAGGGCACACTACGTGCTTTCCCTTGGCTCCCATGTCGCAATAATGTGGCCTCTGGTGCCCCTACAACGTCTGCGCGCACAGCCACACGATCGATCGAAATGGCACATAGCAGCTGCCGCAGGACCTTGCATTGTGTGGGGTTGGGGGGCATAAGCTGTGGCTGCTGTAGTGCAGCCATGTCCGCTTCCGGCAGACCGGTGAGGTTCGACACAACCAGACCGCTCAGCTGAGCACGCAGCTTGTTGATTTCTTCCATGGCCTTGATCCGCACGAAATTGTCGTGGCAAAAGGCCAGCGAGTTGCCACGGCCCGCCTCATACGTATAGGCACCAACCACACTAAGCATGCGGAATGCATCGCTCAGGCCCTCGCCTAGCGCATCAAAGGCGTGCAATTTCTTCCAATAGCGTGAACGCACCGCACGGCGCGCCTCTTTGGCAGCGGCTAGGTCGTCCGTCTCTGGCACCTGTAGAGATTCCTCCCGCTCAAAGACATCACCCACGCTCATCGCCGCCACAATGGCAATCGCATGGGCAAGGCATGCATGCTGGTTCCCTTGTGCTAGAAGCTTGGCATAGCGTGGTACCACGGGAAACAGTGCCATCACCCGACCCAGGCTCGTCACAGACGCGTGCAGTTGCCGCTTTTCTCCGACCTGCGCAGGCTTATACTCCAAAGCGCCGAGGTGCACGAGCAGGCGTTCGGCTTGCTGCAAAGCGCTCCGGTCAGGCGGCGTCGGGAACGGAAAGTGCGCCACGTTCTCAATGTTCATGGCCTTCATCTGAAGCACCAGGCCATCGACGGGCATGCGTAGAATTTCCGGTACGCCATATTCGACAAAGTGCTCCTCAAACACCGCGGACGAGTAGAGCCGGTAGCAGTGCCCTGGACCTGTGCGGCCAGCACGTCCTGCACGCTGCGCAGCACTTGCTTTGCTGATCCACGATACGTGGAAGGACTGCACCTGACTCTGTGGGTGAATATGCCGCTCTTTGGAGCGACCACAATCGACCACGTATTTGATGTGAGGGATCGTAATCGACGTTTCCGCCACGTTCGTGGCCACCACCACCAACCGCGAGTTGGGCGGTGGCTCCTCAAACACGGCTTGCTGTGCCTGCGTCGGCAGCAACGAGTATAGCGGCAAAATGTGCATGGGCATGTCCGAGTCGGCCAGTTCCTCCATCTCGTCGTCACTGTCCAAAGCCTCCTCATCCACATTGTCCTCCAGCGCCGGTTCGTCCACCACAGGTGCTTCGTCCGTGCCGAGATCGACTTCCTCGGCCTCTGTGTCTGCGACGCGTGTAGACACGGGGTGTCGCTCTGGTATCGATGCCTTACTCGTAGCTGCAGAGCCGTACTTTTGTTGGAGCTTCCGGCAGACGGTGTGCACCTCTTGTTGACCGGTGAGAAATAGAAGGATGCCACCCGCGGGAAGCCGCGTGTGGATCTTGGAGGCTTTTTTCACAGCCTCTGTGACATAGTCTTGTACGGTGCGCCGGTTAAAATGGATGGTGACTGGGTGCTGGCGCGCACCAATATGGATCACAGGAGGGGGCGTGGAAAACAGGGTCGTGTTTTGCGTAAAGTCACCGACTCGCATCGTGGCACTCATAATGACGAGACGCAAAGGGCGCGGTGCGTCGATGCCAGGGGGACCATGAATCCAGCGATCGGCGCGTAGACGGACCACACGACTGAGCATGCCGATCAGCACGTCGGTATTGACGCTGCGCTCGTGTGCCTCGTCCACGACAATCACGCTGTACTTGGTTAATGTGAGGTCCTGCGCGAGTTCACGAAGCAAAACACCATCCGTCATGAATTTGATCTGAGTTTGAGGACTTGTCGTAGCGTCGTAGCGGATCTGATAAGAAACGCGGTGGTGGTCCAGTCCTAACTCTTCTCCCACACGGCGTGCCATACTCACGGTCGCGACACGGCGCGGCTGGGTAATGCCGATCATACCAGGATTGGCTGTGTTAGGTAACAAAACGTACCACTCCCGGACGAGCCAAACGCAGCCTCGTAGAGGAACTGAGGAACTTGGGTCGTCTTACCACTGCCTGTTTCACCACAAATCACCGTCACAGGGTTTTCTTGGATCGTACGGAGAATGGAATCTTCCTCGGCCACCACAGGGAGTTGCATGCGCACATTTTGCAGTTCTTGAGGGCGTGTCACAGACACATGACGAATGGGCGCTTCCTTCAATGTACTAAACACAGACTCGTCTTGGTAGTATCGCTCCGTGAACGGTGAACGCTTGGTTGAGGCTTCCTGGCCGAGCGGACCCCGAATTTTTCCATCCTGAGGACCGAGATCACGCACACGATCCACACGGCCACCGACGAGGTCTAAAGGGCGTTCGTCTGTGGCTTCGGAAGGACGGGCTAGCCTGAGAGCATTGAGGGCGTAATCTTTGAATCGGCGACTCCGCTCTGACTCGCCAATACCCCGGCGCTTGGACCTGGGCTTGTCCATATCGTCAAAGAGCATTGGACTGTCGTCGTCGTCGTTGTCCTCTTCCTCGTCGTCCTCGTCCTTTTCCTCTTCTTCCTCATCCTCCTCTTCGTCCTCTTCATCTTCCTCCTCGTCTTCCTCTTCGTCCTCTTCATACGCTTGACCAAAGGTATCAGGAATAGACTTGGCGTCCAATGGGACGAGACCACGGCGCTTCATAGCCTCTAGCAGCACAGCCTCCTCATCCGCATCTGTATCAGCCTCTTCACTTTCCAATTCGTCCGTAGGCACAGATTCGTCATCATGCTCATTCTGGCGCTTTTTCTCAAGCATTTTGTCAACGTCATACACGTTTGAATCCTCCTCTTCCTCTTCCGAAGAGTCAAAGCTAGAGTCCGACTCTTGCGACGCCCGAGGAGCTTCGTTCTTGCCTCGAATCACCCGCTCCTTGATAGACAAGTTGCTCCGTCCTTGTACACGGCCTTTTCTGTCGCGCTTTCGCATGATGAGCGTCGAGGGTTGGCCATCCGCGCCTTTTTTCAGCGCGGAGCCTATAGGGCCAGGTGCGGCAGGCGGCGGGGCAGAGGCTAGCGCCGAGCCTATGCCAAAGGAAGGCTCAAACTTTTTTACAGCTTCCAGAATTCTTTTCTGGCGCTCATCGTCGTCGGTTTTTACATGCTCACGCTCCAAGGGCTCGTCGTCAGACTCTGACGCCACATCCAAGTCCTGATCGTCGTCATCCTCGTTGACTTGAAAGACTTGAGCTCGCTTCCGCTTTGAATCACTCTCTTGCTCTTGCAAGATCTTTTGGACCCGCTCAGACTCTTTGGAGACGCGGCCTGTGCCGAGAGTAGCAGCGCTAACGAGCTCAGTGCGGTCTCCAATGTCCGCCGAAGACTTGGCCAACTTTTCGAGAATGCGCGCTTTCTCCTCTTTGCGCAGCTTGTTTTCAATAAACTTGTCCAAACGCCTGCGCTTTTTTGATGAGATCTTCATGGCCTCGTCATGACCGCCCTCCCGCAGCAGCTCTCGACGTTGGCGGTCCTGCTCCGCTAGAGCAGCACGGGTCTCATCGTCCATAATGGGTGCATTGGCGTCTGCTTCGATCGTGGAATGAAGACGGACATTTTTTCGACCCTTGTGCGACGATCCACCCGCCCGCGACTGCCGCGCTTTGGCGTTGAAGCGCTCGCGACGCTTGGGCCTCATGGCGTCGAACGAGCAAAAAAAGTGGGCGGTGGAGGCAGCCAGGTCTTTGCTGACTAAGGGTAACGGTACATCTACTAGACCGGGGGAACAAACTCGTGGATACGATCTAGCGTAAGCACTGCGAGGACCTACCCCGAGCATTTTGTGCGATGCATTCAGCGATCCAGCAAATAGAGCGAATTTCTTGCTCCTTGAGCTTCAGCCAGGAGTAAAAGATGCCATATTGGAATTGAGTCATAGTGAGCAAGCGGTTCACTGTGTGAGTCATTCCACGTACATTCGACTTCGTATTCAAACATTTTGTCCTCGAGCATCTCAATGTTCGCATCCCCATCGTTGATAGAGCTCGTGCCATTGTCATCAAAGAGACGTTTGTATTCGGGCACAGACTCTACAATGGCCCTGACTTGGTCCAGCTCATCCGCCCGGGCCAGGGCCGTGTTGCCAGCCGGGAACAGCTTTCCCATGCTGGGAAACAGGCGTGCACGCTCCGCCTTGCTCAGCAGGGTACCAAACGAGTTGATCGTAATGTTAATGGTGCGACGATCCGCCTCGTAGGCGAGCAGCTCGCCCATACTCTGGGCCGTAGGGCCACCAATCGATTGGCAAAACGCATGAAAGTCCTCCAGGTATGCCTTGTACAGCTTGTTCCGAATGATTTCAATGTTGAGGTCATCCAAGTCCGAGGCTGAAAAGCAGTCTCGGAAGTAGGGCGATAGTGGCGTCTCTACCAGCGCCGTGCGGTACAACTCCTCGACACTCGTAGCCACACACAGAGCAGGCAGTGTGTCAAACCACCCAAGGGGGTGGCAGCGGTCAAGCAGCTCGTGCGTGTCGCGGCCGTGTAGCGTGCCCGTGATCAGCAGAATCACATTGTCAATCATGTACGAATACGTCAGATAGTCAAGGAACTTGTTGAGCGGCGCGGTCGCATTCGAACGCAAATATTCAAACTCGTTTACAAGCTTCCGCGTAGCCCGCTGCGAGATCGCCGACGTTGCCAAGGGCGATGGCTCATTCGCGAGAAAGTTGCCGTAATCCGTGGCCGACAGCTGCATCCGCAAATCTTCCAGGGTCTCACATTGCGTGAGAGCCTGAAAGTTGGTAGCGGACAGCATAGAGTTCATGTACCCTCGAACTATACCTTCCACAAAGCCACCATTGATATTAAAGGTAAGCGCCTCCATGGTAGCCCAGTACGACGAGCACGGCCGCGCCGTGCGATGGGCGTGCGCCACGACCTCCCGCCCGTGGGCACGTGGCTTCGGCCGAAGAACCTCCACGCCAGGCACTCACGCGCACACCCCTTTCCACGCAGGCCGACGAGATGGTGTTTATGGTCAAGCTGCCGGCGCGCAAGGCAGCCCAAGCGCAGGACGCTGCGGCCGCTCCGACGGACGGAGGCTGTGCATCTGATGTGCAGGAGGCGTCAGGGAACGTGACTGTCGCGCCTGTTAAGAGCGAGGTGCCCGCGACGGAGCCCGCGACGGAGCCTAGCACAAGCATGTCCGACGCCCCGCGCACGCCGGACAAGGCTTATGAACAGGTAAAGAGGGCTGAATTGGATGTGCTTTTAGCACCCTCTGTGCTGTGGCACCGATATGTGCGGGGTGTAGACAAGTCCAACATTGTCGAACGACCCGAGCGTATACGCGCCGTGCTGTTGGGCCTAGCCGGCGCGCATGGCGTGAGCGAAAAACTGTGCAGTGGGCCGGCGCGTCTGGATGCCGATGTTTCTACCATGATGGCTTCAATGAGTGTGGATGAGCGCCAAGGCACTGTGCATGTGTGGAAGACCACGCGCACGCTGAGCCTCGATACCCCCGAGGCGGCCCTCGTCGATGTACACGGCCACGCCAACGAACCAGCCGTGTACTCTCTAAGCACGGACTATGCGCCTACAGACCAAATTGAGCCGGGCCCCTCGACGCATTTGGCGCGTATGTCGTCCCTGGCAGCAAGAGCCCCCCACGACGCACCAGGGGCCTTGCCGCGCCAGGTTTCTAGTGCATCCCTCGATCTGTCTGACGCAACGTCCAGTGATGGAGAAGGTGATGAACGGATGCACCTATGCGAGATACCCGAAAACCTGTCGCAAGGTGACCTTTACTTGTGCGGTCCCCACAGGGCAGGCGCCCAAGATACCAGTGACGGCGGCTCCCGCGAGGCGGTGTGCCATGCGTTGGGCGCTTGTGTCGAGGCCGTGGACCGCGTCGTAGCGGCTGCACAGACGGCGTGCCCCGAGCATTACTCGGAGCCCGTGCAGCCGCAGCCCGCCGGCCTAGAGGAGCCGGCGATACAGCGCATGCCCCACCAGCCAGCCAAGCGTGCCTTTGTCTTGTCGCGCCCTCCCGGTCACCACTGCAGTGGCGCCGAGCCATCCGGCTTTTGCTGGGTCAACAATGCGGTCGTTGCTGCGGCCCACGCGTATCGCGCTCATGCGATAGACCGAGTCGTGGTCCTAGATATTGACTTGCATCATGGCAATGGTACGCAAGCCCTGGTGTGGCGCATGAATGCCGAAGCCGCGGACGCAGACCTGCAGCGGCAAGCCAAGCTGTCGTCGGCCGTTCGACAGGCGCACAAAGGCGCTACACCCGCTACGCGAAGCGCAGCCAAGGCCGCCGAGGCGGCGCGCACGCCCTACGAGCAGCTGCTCTACGAAGAGTCGCTCGTAGGACCACGACCGCAGCGTCTGTTTTATGGGAGCTTGCACGATATCGAAAGCTACCCATGTGAAAACGGTGATCCCGACTTGATCCGCAATGCGAGCGTGTGCCTCGCCGGCGCACATGGACAGTGGATATGGAATGGTACGTCTCGAACCAGCAGCCCGAGGATGTCGTCCCTTGGACGGCCTAGTAAAAGGTCTGAGGGAGCTTGGCGGCACCCCTTGACGACTGGCAACAGATATCTGAGCGGCAGGCGCACCAGGACAGACTAACCCACAGTACATCTCGACACGCACAAGGACGACGCAGAATTTGAGCAGCTCTACCGGACCAAGTACTCGCAGCTCTTTGAGCAGGCGCGCCGTTTTGTCCGCGATACCAAGAGCGTGCCCGAACGCACGCTCGTGTTCATCTCTTGTGGCTTTGATGCATGCACCTATGAATACCCCGGCATGCAGCGCCATGGCAAGCATGTGCCGCCCCAATTTTATGCGTGGTTTGCGCGAGATGCCGTCGAACTTGCCAACGAGTGTGCAGAGGGTAAAATCATTAGCGTACTCGAAGGTGGCTACTCGGATCGCGCGCTCATCAGCGGCGCGCTCGCGCATATGGGTGGTCTGGCCAATAGGCCGTGGGCCACGGCTCGTTGGCCCCGCGCACAGGCCCCGTGGAGCCTCGAAAATGTGGCGCTGCTGGAAAAAATGGCCAAACGTGTCATGGCATCCGCCGCGAACCGATCTGCCACGGCCAGTGCGAGTCGCCGGCGTCCTGTGCCTTTGGCCGCCTGGCTTGTACGGGCCTCGGAACATTTTGCGGCCTACCAACGCGCATGTGGGATACCGGCTAGTCCTCTTGAAATGGCCAGCCAGGCTAGCACGCCGCGCAAGGCAGCGCTGCGGGGCTTGGACCTGGACGTGGCTACACCCTCCCGTTCGACAACCGGTGGGCACCAGTTGCGTGATCGCACCGTGCGACGTACGCGCTCGCACACGAGTGTCTTTGCTGACGCGACACCGTCTTGGACCCGCTCGCGGTCGCGCGCACCGCCCGAGCCTGTGCCGCAGCTGCCCAAGACACCACCCAAGCCTGTGCCGCAGGTCCCCAAGACACCACCACCACCACAAGCCGACCCATCAAGCTTGGTGCCAGGAGCCCTGGTCGTGGAGAGTGCCGGGCCTGCGACGCCAGCTCAACGCGACGATGCATCTAGTGTGCTCATGGACTTGTTGGGCCGCCTACAATTGCAAGAGCCGCCCACAAAGGTATAAACTACTTTTTGCGCGCAGATGACTTTTTCATGCGGCGCTTCTTTTCGGCCTTGGGCATCTTGGTCTTGCGCCGCTCGCGATTCTCGGCCTTGACCTGCTTTTTGTGCGACTGCGTTAGTAGCAAAACGTACTTTGCGTTCTTCCTTAGCCCGAGCTTTGGCCTCCTCGGGTGTGGCAGCGTCGGATGGTCCATCGTCACTGCTCGTGTCACTCTCGCTTTGGGCATCGCTGTCGTCCGAGGCGTCCGGCTCTTGAGACGCAGCGGTCGGTGCCGTGGCATCCGCCTCGGGCTCGGGTGCGCCGTCCTCGTACACTTTGTCCAAACCCGTGACGCCAGAATAGATAAGACTGCTCACTTGGCCAGAGCGCAGCAGCTGCGTATCACGCTCCGGATCGTAGATTTCGTCCAGTGTACGTGGCAAGTAACTCTGGCGGAATACAGCATCCTCTGCCTCATTGTGTTCCTCGTCCAGCTCCTCTACGAGCCGGCCCACCAGCGAGGGAGGCGCCTCCGATGCTGGTTCGGGCTCAGCCGCCTCCTCCGCAAGACGCGAGAGTTCAGCCATGAGCGATGCCTCCGTCTCCTCTTGATCATCCGTGAGGTGCCAGTGCAGCACGGCCTCGTTGATTTGCTCGTCCCCATGGGCCAACTTCTCAAGACCGGCCACGCCACCGCCACGGGAGCGCGCTGCATCCTTGACCACAAACTGAAAGGCCTTGCGCAGGCCAAACGTACGCACGCCATACTTGGAGAAATACGCATCGATATGGGCAATGTCGGCTCGCAAAAAGTCAAACGCATGCGGATGGTCATGCTCCACCGACTGGGACACATCAATGATCCACAGGTGTCCCTCGTGCAGCAAGATATTGTATTCACTTAGGTCCGCGTGTACCAAGCGGCACCGGTGGTACATTAAGCGCACAGTAGCCAACAGTTCATGGTACAGGCGCGTCCAGTCATCCGCTGAGATCAAAGCCTCGGCGTCCTTGAGCCTGGGACTCGCCCAGCCATCGCTGTCACCCAAAAACTCCATCACCAAGACATGATCGCGCAGCTCGATAGGGTCGGGAGCACGCAGTCCCGCATGGACGAGACGCTTGAGATTGCGCATTTCTTTCTCCGCCCACAAACGCACCATCTTGCGTGGGTTGTGCCGCGCATAGCCTTGGCGAAATCGGAATTCGCCCGAGACGTACCGATCGCGGTCCTTGAACACGAGGATGCTAGTCTTGTAGATTTTGATGGCGGCGCTGCGCGGCGCACCGCCTTCGGTCGCAGGAAGCATGGTCGCATGGTACACGTTGGCTTCCTTTCCGGTACTGATGCATCCATTGACCTCCGTAATAACCTCACGACGAATCAATTTCGATAGTAGGACCATGGTGCGCGGGTCCAGCACCTGCTGCAAAGTCGCGCGATCCGCCTTGTCTTTGCGTTTGTTCACCTCGAGCTTGTTCGTCTTGCGTGGCACGCGGGCATCGATGCTACCACCAGCCACACGCGATGGGTCGTATGCCTCTTCCACATGGATACGCGCCGCATACTTGGAGAGCGCCGCCATTTGGGCGGCGGTCTTGCTGGCATGGGTCGCTGCATCCTCGGACGGCGCCATAGCATCCACGGCGGGCGTCTCTAGCGCCTCGTTTGCTGAAACGCGCATGCGTGCGTGGTTCACAGCAGGTAGGACGGTGCTGGTACCTTTGCTCCGGTGTTCTAGCGCCGATGCCATCTGGCGAGCACGATTGTACTGCTTCGTAAAGTCTGCATGAGCTGCATGTCACGTACCACCTCGAGCAAGCTCCCAATCTGCATCGTCCACAGCGCCTGCACGCATGATTTCCTCTTCGTCAAACTCACTATCCGATTCGGAGACGGATGGAGTCGTCACGACATCGCTCTCCTCAGCGCGGTCGGCCACAGAGGCCACGGCATCCGTCATGATGGTGGAGGTGACAAAACCTTTTTTTTGGGCCCGAATGGGCCTATTTTATTCAGCTGCCTATCCAGATACTTGGCGGGGGCCCCGTGGGCCCCGCACAGCGCCTGTACGAGGCCGGCGCTGCAGCGATGGGGAAGCGCGATTCAGCGACTCGATCGGCGGGGCTGTATCGCCGCCCGCAGGGGCCACCGCATCTGCTTGCTCCGACGCCGCCTCAAAGAGTTTGCGGCGCTCGCTGATGCTGTGGCGCTTCGCATGGGCCATGCCCGGCGATGGTCGCGCCACGGCCGTGGTCGATGGCGCCGTAGCAAAGTCCAACTCAGGTGCAGGCGGCTCTGCTGCTTGCGGCGTCGCGCTAGGCAAGTCCTTTCGTTCTGATGCCTTGCCTGTATCCACAGGGCGACTGCTCGTGATGGCTTCTCGCACGGGCGACACGTCCTGCACAAGGGGCATCGGTACCGGATCCTTTTGTTTCGTTGGCGTCGTTTGCGACAGAGATGCCATGGACAGCGGCCGAATGGGTCCTGAAGCTCGCCCAGCGGGCGATGACGAGTAGCGCGTCCCAATTTGCGTTACGCGGCGCTGAAGCGCTTCTGCCGGCAGTCCCAGGCCGCCGAGAGAGCTACGCTTGATGCGCTCATCCACGAGCATGGAGCGTTGGCGCAAGAGACCTGTCTTGAAAGAATTCAGGACCTTCATGTCAGACTCTTTGGCCTTGGAGCGCACCAAAGGTGGCAATAGCTCCTCGTAGTGTAGGATCAAGTCTTTCAAGAGCAGCGCCGGATACTCGGCATACAGCGTCGAAGGTAGCGACCCACTCGGCCGCAGGATGTACCGACCGAGCGAAACGCCCAGCTTGGTCGCATACATCTCGTTCGACTCATCCATGGGTGTATCCTTCATGAGCTTGTACAAATGAGCCACAAACGCGTCCAAGCATGCCAGGTGCAGCTTGGGCAGGCGCTGGAGCACGAGCACGAGCCCATGGAGTGTGGGCTCTACCAGCTCTTTTTTCACACGCTCGGCGCTCCCGTCGTCCACGGCCAGTGTGCGCACATGCGCTGCTTCGTAAATCTCTGCGACCTCGTCCCACAATGTAAAGGGGACCAGCGGCGACTCGAGCTCCAACAGCCAAAGCTTCACAGTCGCGGCCAGCACAGACGCATCCACAGCATCGAGCAGCTGGTCAGGGGCAGGCACATCTGCGGCTGCGCTGCTGGCACTCGCATCGTAGTGGTCGATCAGCTGGCGCCGCAGCTGGTGCACTGTCCCTAGCGGCACTTCGTACAGCCAAATGCGGCGCTTCTCCCCGCGAATATCGTCTTCGGTCGCCTTGCCGCTGGGCGGCAGCCACCGTGTGCGTTCGGCATAGCAACGCTGTAGGGCTGCCAGCAGCTCGTGCAATACCGGTGGCAGGCTCGGCATGGCCGATGTAGCGGCAGCTGGGCTGCTGCCTGGGTGCGACGCCTGTGCCGCTAGCGCCGCTCCTTTGGCTGCACTGAGAAGGTCCATACCAAAACCTGCAGCACTTACGCCGGCGACTGTGTTGCTGTCGTCCTGGTAGTACGGCTTGAATACTGTTGACACGGGGCGGAAGGGGCCCGTCTTGTGCGCTGCGATGAGCTGCTCGAGATGGGCTCGAGGTGTAAAGTCCCGTGCCTGATCATCCACGCCGCTCCCCACAGCATGCCGAAAGGCGCTCAACACGCGCTGCACGGCTGTGACGCGGTCCATCTCCCACTTTTGGGCGAGGCGGTACTCGTGGAATAAGACTTGCTCTGCGGTTGTGCGCAACGAGTCGAGCAGTTTGACGCTCTCGCGGTACGCTTCCTCGGCCGCTTGTGCCTCTCGCCGCAGTCGCAGGTGCCGTGGCTCGGCGAGGCCTGTCACAGCCGCCTTGACTTGCGCAAGCGTTTGCGAGTCGCTCACCTTGCCCATCGTAAGCGTCCAATAGGATGAAAAGCGTGATTCTTGGCGGCGGTAGGTCGACTCGCTTTCTTCCTTGGTGCGGGTCGCAGGCTCTCCCTCGACGCGTGGCTTGAACCCAAATTGTTGCCGTAACGTTTCGCGGCGCTTGAGCTTTTGGGCCTCGTCGGTGCTGGCCGAAGACGTCGACTGTTTGACAGACTCTGGAGTGTCCGAGACCACCACAGAAGGCAGGGGCATGGACGCGACACGAGGCTGCTCGGGCTGCGAGGGCGTGGTCCCGGACACCATTTTGGCCGCGTCGCGGGACGAAGGACTCTGTACGTTGGGTGTGGGAGCAAACCGAGCATCGTCTTCGGCCTCGTCTGCTTGCTGGCAGCGCGTTTCATACACGGTTCGCCGCTTGGCCGTCTCGGTTGTCTGGCGTTCCATGGCGAGAAGGGCCGAGTCGATTTTGTGCCAACTCGCATGCACACGGTCCGCATGCGCATAGGCCCATTTGCCAAATGGTGTCAGGATGAGCGACTGGAGTTGCTGGGCGATGCGCGTGTGGCGCTCGCCCTCCTGGCTCATCGCTTGAGGCAACTGGCGGATCGCCTGGGATGAGACGGTGTTATAGGCGCGGTAGCCCGGCCTGGACGGCTCTACTGCCGCAGGAAATAAAATTGTGTCAACACAAGGCGCGGTAGGGGGGTGAGCGAGGGCATCCGCATACGCTGCCTCCGCCTCGGCTCTGTGTCGCACCAGGGCCAAGAGCGATTCATTTTCATCGAGCCCTTCTTGTAGACGCGAGTAGAGGACAACCGCTCCTTTTCTGTACTCTGGGTAGGTCCAGAATGAGGAAGTAAACGTCGGCGGGTATGTCACATTCAAAGGCGTCGGGGATGTCATAGCCATCCACCGACGTCGTGCGCCGAGGTCGCCGGAGCCGCGGTGGGCCACGATCTTGCATGTGCCACGTGGCTTGTCGTCCCAGGGATCCACGTCGCTCCACGCGATCGACCGACCCCCATGGCCAGCACCACGCCGAACACGGCGTTGTACGTAAAGAACATCAATTCCAAGGTGAAAAAGCCGGGTATGTGTATTTGAAACTTATGCGAAAGAGTTGCGCCGCCAGCTGTATTGCCTCTTTGGGAGCTACGGCAAGGTCATTGACGTCGTGGCGACGCGCGTGGATGGCATGCGTGGGCAGGCCTTTGTGGTATTCCGGGACCTGCAGAGTGCCACTTCGGCGCTGCGTGCGCTGGACGGGTTCGAATTTTATGACAAGCCACTGGTGTTGGACTATGCGCGGACGCGCTCCAAGGCCACCATTGTGGCAGAGCATGGTGAGGAAGCCTTGCTGCGCCCTGACCTACTCTACAAGCGGGCTGACGGTACGGCACTGCGGGGGCGCATTACCTACTCGAATGCGCAGGGATCGCAGGACAAGAAACGTGCGCACGAGGACGCGTCTGCTGCGCCACCAGTGGCGCCCCCTGCGGCAGCACCGGCCGCCGATGAGCGACCCGCCAAGACGGCGCGCACCGAGCCGCCCGCACCTGCGCCTGATGACAGTGACGACGACGGTATGTCGTATAACGCTGACCCTAGCTATGGAAATTGGCGACTCGGACGACGAGTAAGCTGCAGATACCCCACTGCGACGTAGACACTCGCTCATGCCATAGGCCTGCCACGCCATGCGCGGTACCATCAACTACCTATCTTTTCACATCCAGCGAAACGCATTGCAGGCTATGCTTTTTTTCTGCCAGGTATCCACTGGGCCACCGATGAGAGAGGCTGGCCGAGCAAAGACACTAGTACACAGGGCAGAGAGGGCTATGGGTGAACGACCTTACTCGTCGTCCTCCTCGTCGTCCTCCTCGTCCTCATCCTCGTCCTCGTCTTCCTCCTCACGCTGGGCCTCAAGCACGGCCACAGCAATGCGGTCGAGGTCGCGCATACCGTCCTGCGTGATGGAGCGGCCACCCTTTTCGTTAATTTCGAGCACACCAATCTGCTCTAGGCTCTGGAGGACCTTGCGCTGAACCGAACCCGACGCGGGGCTGTGGTGCGAGGGGCGGAAGCCGCGGTTCTTGGGGCCACCGTGCAGCTTGCGGAGCTTGCCAACACCCACCGACTTGCGCAGGTAAATGTGGCGCGCGAGGGCCGCAGCGCGGACGTAGTACCAGTCAGGGTCGTACGGAGCCTGCTCCTTGTAGGCACCGGTCTTCACAATGTCGACCCACGTCGGCATGTCAAGCTTGCCTGTCTTGTTAGTCTCTGCGCGCGGGTGCGGCCCGCGAGCCTACGTACCCGACCGCTTCAGGTGCTGAGCGTAAGCGTTAATGAACTGAGCGGCGTCGACGTCGCGAACGCTGTCATCGTGTTAGTATTTGTTCCGGCGCTTTGTGCGCTATGCGCTCACGTACTTCGGCATGTTGGCTCTAGAGGAAGAGAAGCGTAGCGCACAATGAGTACGAAGACCTCGCGCGCCGAAAACGAGTCTCGCCTCGGCCGAAGGGGGACGTGCGAAAATCAAAACTATACGCCTCGACATGTGACAGATATGCTTACATAACATACGGATTGGACCTGGGCGTGAGCGGCGCGGTGCACGTACCAGCTAAAGTCGCGGAACTCGGCCTGGTCTTGCGGCGAAAAGATGCTGTGCACGGGCGTGAGCGTGGGCTTTTCGCTGGTGAACTGGGGTTAGTTTATATAGGCGCACCTCTGTGTCGAACCACGTCGTATCGCTGGCATTCTTTAGGGTCGGCAGGAACGGTGGCGTGACGCGCTTGTGCAGCAAGTCGTCCCACGGAACATCTCGGAAGAAGGGATGGGCCTTGACTTCCTCAGCATCGCCCTGGCCTGCGCCA
Organism: Malassezia nana; assembly: GCA_029542845.1. NCBI lineage: Eukaryota > Fungi > Basidiomycota > Malasseziomycetes > Malasseziales > Malasseziaceae > Malassezia > Malassezia nana. Next base: position 259,302 of record CP119893.1, read on the forward strand.
AGTCGACGCGTAGGATCGCGTGTAAGCAAGCGCTGCAACAGCGACACCGAGTCACGCGGCATCTGGATCGGGTACAATGGCTCGTCTTCCAGAATTGCATCAAAGATCTCGTCCTCATCGTCCCCGCGGAACGGCGCTTGACCTAGGAGCATTTCGTACAACAAAATACCAAAGGCCCACCAGTCAACAGCACGACCATAACGTTGCTCGAGGAGGATCTCGGGCGCCATAAACTCGGGTGTTCCACAGAACGTCGATGTCGTGTGACCGTACCACATGCCTTCCTTGCACAGGCCATAGTCGGCAATCTTGATGTGGCCGTCGAGCGTGAGCATAATATTGTCGAGTTTTAGATCCCGGTAGATAATGCCGTGCTTGTGGAAGTACTCGAGTGCGAGGAGCACCTCGGCCGCGTAAAATTTGGCACGGTGCAAGTTGAACTGCTCGCGCTGAATATGCAGCATCAGGTCGCCGCCGCTCACATACTCCATAACAAAGTACACACGCGTCTCGGTTTGGAAACAAGAGTGCAAACTCAGCAAGAACGGATGCTGCTCGCGCGCCGCTGTAAGGAACACGCGCTTCTCCGACCGCGTACTGTCAATCTCATCGTTTTCAATAATAAACTCTTTCTTGAGTACCTTGATAGCATACAATTGACCCGTACGCTTCTCTTCGGCGAGCATCACCTTGCCAAAGTTGCCCTTGCCCAAGACTGCGAGGAAGTTAAAGTCTTCCAGCGTCACCTTGCGGTCCGACGAGGGAGGCAGCTCCATTGTCGAAGAGGCGCTCGTACGCTTTTTCGGCGGCGATGCGCCCACCGGCACAGGAACGCGTGCAGGCGAGACGGGAGCGGCCTCGGCGCCCATTCGTCGACCCGGAGCGGGGGTCATTGGCAGGGCAGAGGGCACTGGCTGCGGGGTACGCGGCGTTGGTGGTGTCACGGCCGTGCCCATCGGACTCGGACTCGCCGAGGGCGGCGTGGGTCGTGGCGATACATGGAGACCCTGCATGCTGCTGCTGAGCGCATCCACTTTTGTTCGGTCTGCCGCTGGTACGTTTCGCGGCGGGCCGCCGGGGCTCGTTGGCGGCATGGGCGACTTGATCGATAAGCGGTTTTTCTTGATCGTGGCAATGTTGCTCATCATTTGGTTTGCCGTTTCCATCGACATACCACAAAAGTCGGGTACCAAATGCGCACAGTCCGCATGGCACGTTATGTCGCACTCGCTGCACTTGCGGTTCGAGCGCCGACCGAGAGACAACATTGTGCCACAGTGACAGCACCAATTGGCGCCAAGATTCGAAAACGGCTCAAAGCGGTGAGGAATGCGGTGCTTTAGGTTCACATCGTCGTCATCTGCCCCTGCGCCGCTGCGCCTCACACAACGGATCACGACCTTTTGCGCACACTTGCGGTGACACGTATAGTGGCAATCCTCGCACTGCGTGCCAGCCGCATTGAGGAGTAGCTCACCACAGAATGCGCAGCGAATCATCTGGTAGAACTGGCGCGCAACGAACCTGTGGCCATTCACCTCCGAGACTTCTTTGGGGCGCTTACGCACAGCGCCCTGGCGACCCAGGCCCTGCTCGACTGGGCGCTTGGGGCCGTTTTGCTTCACGTAGCTCAAGCGCAGGTACAAGGCCCCGGTCGGCTCGACGGTAAACCAACCCTCTACGCTTTGGTCGGGGGCGGAAGACACACCAGCGCCAGCTTCGCTCTGGTCAGGCGCGGTCGGCACCTCGGTGCTCGGCGACACGGCCGGCGCGCCTTCCGCACCCACCTGACCAAACTTGATCTTGCGCAGATGTTCCACAATATCACTGACGCGCAGCCACAGCAAGCCGACCGGCACAGGTGCTGTGGTGCCGACACGATCGAAGAGAATCAGCTCGACCTCGCTCGTGTCCTCCATGGGCAGCTCGAAGCGCTCGCCCCACACATCGTTGCGCGAGGCATGCGTGTGTACGCGATCTAGCTCCTCGATTTTGACGGCGACAAAGGACTCGCGGCCTAGGCGCAGGCTGCTGGGAATCGGCGCATGGTCCACGTCGCGTGCCGCCTCAATGGCTATGCGCAAAGTGCCCGGCTGCGGCTTGCGCGGCCGGCGATTTGCATACGGATTCTCCAGCTCGGGACCATCCTGTATGTACATGTGCTGGTACCTGCTGAGCGCCTGCTGGATGAGCACCATCTTGCTCGCTGTCTCCATCCGCTGACTCTTGGCATCGTCCTGGCTTCGGCGGTCCCCTTCAGCTTGGTACAGCCGCGCAATTTTGTCATAGCCCAGCTTGTACTGCCGCTCTAGCTGCAACTTGTACTGCAATTGGTCCAGCTTGCGCTGTACCTTAGCGATGGTCAATGGTGTGTCGTAGCGTAACAGGTCGAGTGCCGTGTACGGCCGACGCGCGACATCGGTCTGCGCGCCTTCCGGCGCAGCTGTGCGGTACGCTGCACTGCTGTCAATCGGGAAGGAGGGGGGCGTTGGTGCGCCTCGCACAGGACTCGCTTGGACCGAGCTGGGCGTTCCACCCGTGAGCGAGCCGGCGCTCTGCCGCGAAGGCATCGCCGGCTGCGCATCACCTGGCGCGGATGGCGCTTCACGCTGCTGCATCTGCGCGAGACTCTCTTCCAGAAAGGCAATCGTACGCTGCGCGCCGCGAATATGCGTCTCTGCCTGTCGGATCACGTCCTGGTTCGGCGTCGCGTGGCACAGCGACTGGAATCCTTCGATCATCCGGCGCTGCTTCGCGATACGCGACTCGAGGTCGGCCACCTTGGCCATCTTGACGTCTTGCATGCGTCAAGCCCGGCGTCCCAGGTGCACGCTCGACGTCTACTCTCCACGCGACCCGTGTCCGCGGTGCTGGTGTCGGAGCGGGTCGAGCGGCGCCCCGGCCGGTGGTCTTGCGCTCGGCCGAAAAAAGCGGCCCCTGCGCTCGCGATCCAGCGGCCTGATCGGCGCGGCGACACGCCCGCATGCGACGACGCGCGTGTGTGAGCGTGGACAGCGGGGCACACCATGTGTATGCGGATGTGAACTTCTGCGTACATGGTCCGCGTGCGCGCGCGGCGTCACAGCGGCTGGGCAGGCGTGTGCGCCTCACGTACGCGTGCGCTGTGACGAGTGGTCAGGATCGTGTGCCTCTGAGCGGCGCGCAGATCAGTCAAGGTGGACTGGGCCGCGCTCTGGAGCGCTTCTTTATGCAGCATGCGGATACTCTTAATGTTCGTTCGTGTCAGTGCGTGCACATGAGTACAGAGAGCGCACAGTGTACGTATAGACACTAACGCAGGGGATCTTGTGGTAGGCAGCGTACCGCATCGCCTCTCCTGCCCTATTCGCATGTCGTGGAGCGTGTTGTGGGCCGGGGACGATGCTTTCAAGGGCATACTTTGCTCTCCTCATTTGCCCCTACGCCTTGAGCAGGTCCATACGCAGCTATTGCGCCGTATTGTGGGCGACATTATTGTGCCGGCCGCCGACCAAATGCATGGGGCCTATGGACACCATCTACGTACCGTCACGCCGTGGCTGCAGAACATGAGCGCTAGCCTCGAGACAATGTGCCGCCACGCCGCGACGCCAACGTGCGGCTCGCTGAAAGAGTGTGGCGCACTGCTCCCCGTCTTGTTACGCGCCGACCACACTGTGCATCCACCGCATGGCTTTGCGCTCGCGTGGCCTCGCGCCACGGACGCCCATAGCCCCAGCCTCGTGTCGGACGACCTGCCAGTGCTCTCTTCCGATGCCACTGGTATTCTCACACCCCGTCACAGGCGCAGCTCGTCCCACGCACCCAGCTCCGAGGATGTATGGGTCACGCCGAGTCCTTAGGCTTTTTCGAGAGCGTCGAGGGCCGCGCCGAGCGCAGCCACGTGGGTTGCGCACGAGCCACCTCAGGCGGCGTTGCCGTGGGTCGCGATACGGCAGGGCGCGATACGGCAGGCCGTGTCAGCAGCGAGGCCGATGGTACGACTCGCGGCGGTGCAGGTCGTTTTGGTGGAGGCTGAGCGCCTGATGTAGGACGCTTGCTGGGTGTAGGTCGATCGATCGGGGTAGAGGTAGAGCGCTGGACCTGGGCGGGTGGCTCGTGCTTTTTTTTGCGCTGGTCTTGGGAACGATGCTCGTTTGCTTGTCCCTGCGTGTCCACCTTGGCGATGGCAGGCGGCGCTACCGCGCCACGTCCCTGCACAAATGTGCGTGACGTTACTTTGACATAGCACCCTGTCTCGCGCGCCTCTTGAATCAGACGACGCCATACGGCATCGGCGCTCAAATGTACAGCATCTCCCAGCAGCACCATATTGCTCCGAGCACGCGTCAGCGCCACATTTAGACGCCGATGATCACTGAGGAACCCAATGGCGCCATTCGCATTGCTGCGCACGCAGCTGAGAAACACCACGTCTTTTTCTTGTCCTTGGAAACCGTCCACACTGCGAAACTCGGCGTCGTTGATACAGGCGCGGCCGTAGCGTTGAAGATACATGCTGCGCAGCAAATCGACTTGCGCCTTGTACATGCTGATAAAGGCCACGCGTCCTGCGAGGCTGTCCCTGGCGTGCTGCCGCAGCACATCGTACGCCTGCAGCGCCGCGTGCGCTTCGGCCGCATTTTGCAGCGAATGGCCTCGTGCCGTCGACTCGGGTCCCTTCACATCTAGGAAGCGGAAGGGACCCAACAGCGGCACCGTATGCCACGGCTGCACAGTGGCGGCAGCCATCCCCGGCCCATCGCAAAGGTGCCGCGCATAAAACGCTGCCGAAGGAAACTGGCTGATACTGGGATGCATACGATACTGGATCGACAGCAAATGCACACGGTCGGGCGCGGCTTCGTACAGTCGCACAAAAAGCGATTGTGCATAGCCCTGTCGCTCCGCCTCGGTGCTCAGCACCGTGGGCGGCAACTGCTTGGGATCTCCGACGAGGATGCACCGCTGGCACTCGTAGCGCAGCGGAATTAGCGCACTCAGCTCGACAGCCTGGGCAGCCTCGTCCATGATCACGGTATCAAACGTGTAGGGATACAGCAACTCGTGCCCTGCACCGGCCAGCGTCGCACATACGACCTCGGCGCCATCCAGCACTTGCTGTCGCGCTGCCGAAAAGCCCGGATCCGCACGCTGCAGCGAACGCCGCTCGCGGCTCTCGAGTGACTGTAGCTCCTCGTGCAGTTCGAGGAGGCGGTCCGATAAGTCATTCAGGGTGCGCTGTTGCTCGCGCGCCTCGGTAGGCGTCGCACTCGCGGCAAGTTGTTGCTGCACAGTTTGCACCTGCGCTTCCATGCGCCGCTGCTCGGTCCGCACCGCTTCGACGGACCGTACCGATTCGGCGCCTCGCGCCAGCGCATCGAGCATGACGTCTTGGACACTAGGGTGCACCGCATCTTCCCGGCCTAGACGTACGAGACGTGGCACAAGCCGCTTGCCTTGCACGTCTACGCCATTCTTTAAGCGCGCGACCAGCTCGTCGATCGCTGCATTGCTCGGCGCACAGAGCAATAGTTTGGCGTCCGACGCCGAGTGTCGCACACTCGCTCGGCGCCGCACTAGGTACGAGGCCACCAGCGCACCAATCGTCTTGGTCTTACCCGTACCGGGTGGGCCCTGGATCAACGAAAAGCCGTTGGTACGCATCGTCGCTACCACTGCTTGGGCTTGCGGCGCATTGAGCGAATAGGCCCGCGCTGCAGCATCGCGTTCCGCCTCGGATACAGCGGAGCGCGGCGCCACACGCGCTTGTAGCACGTCCAGTGCCAGCGTCAGGTCGGGAAGACTGTTCAGCGCTGCATACTCGCGCCGTAACGTCGTAAGTGTGAGCAGCTTGCGAATACGCCACCCGGGCTCGGACACGTAGGGTAGCACCGCTTGGAGCGCCGTATGCGCACACCGTACTTCGACCGCCCATGCACGCGCTTGGGTCTTGGCACGGCACACGACCGCTACGCCTTCCCACGCACGCGACGTATGCTCCAGGCACAGCACATCCGTCTCGCTCACATTGTAGCCAGGCGGCAACTCGCTCGTGGTGACTAGCTCGAGCTGAATACACTGGTCCACCCGGCGCTGAGCCACATACTGCACATCCACGCCAGGCGCCTCGCTCCGCTGCTCGCAGCTTTGTTGGAATTGCGCATAGGCCTCGAGTGATAGCAGTGCGCCGAAATGCGCCATGTACGCTGCGGCATCGGTGCCGCATTGTGGCACAGACGATGGAAAGGGGAGACCATCAAGACGGCACGGCGGGGTTGGCGCACGCGCCTCTAGATCCCAATGCACGATGCCTTCGTGCAGCGCCGCCATGCTCGGCGGCGTCCGCAAGCGGCGGCGGCGCTGCACGTCCTCGGCGCGTTTCACCGTCTCGTGCAGCGCTGGATCGAGTAGCGGCTGCACACGACGTCGCACAGCGGCTGCCTGGGGCTTGGGTGGCGATGCCAAAGAGGCAAGGCCACGCTGCTCATCGTCGTCGCTCTCACTCCCACTCGTGGTATCCGACTCGACCGGCGCCGGCGCCGGCGCCGGTCGGGGGGGCATTGCACGGACAGCTCCTGTGACACTGCTGGTGGCGAGCGGGGCACGCGGTTCGTCCGGCTCAAACGCACGTCGCGGCGCGTGTGGCTTGCGCGCAGCTACACGCGTCAGCTGAAACTCGCTGCGCAGTTGCGCCAGCTTGCCCGTCGAGGTTCGTACGCGTGGCGCGCTGGGCGCAGCACGGCCTGCCGACGATGACGTCGCCGGCCGGAACGAGGATCGCGTAGGGGTTTCGCGCGTAAGGTCTACGACCGGCGTAGGCTCTTTGACACGGTGGGCGGGGCGCACAGGGGCCCAGGGCAGCGTCTGCTGTCGGAGTGGGCGCGTAGGAAGAGGCGCCGCTGGTATCCTGGGGCTCTCGGCCTTTTCGGGCGGTAGCGCACGGCATTCCTCGAGGAGCAGCTCCATCTGCGGCGTCGTGAGTAAGGTCCGCCGCTCCTGTACATTGTCGATCGCGAGCTGCTGCGCGACAAAGTCGGTGATCGATGCTTGGAGGGTCAATGGCACCCGCACGTCATGCGTGGTGAGAACTTTGAGCGTGCGGCGCAAATAGTCAAAGAGCTGCTGCAGCAGCTCCGCCTGATTCAGGCGGAGCCATGCGACCGCCTCGCGTAAGGGCAAAAGCAGCGCATGTAGTACGCTGTCCGCCAATCCTTCTAGCTCTGTGGCACGGCTCGCGAGCTCGGCGCTTTGCACCATGTACGAGGCGAGGGCGGGTATCGGCGCCAGGTACGGCAGCATCGCTTGTCGATCACCCGTGCGCGACCAGCGAGGCACATGGGCAAAGACGGCGGCGAGGCACTCGGCCAGACCCGTCCATAGCGATAGCACGCGCGGCCCATCTGCTAGGCTACCCCATGGGATGTAGGGGAGCAACACGCCGACCGTGCGATCGCACAAGACATGCAGCACATCGTCGATCAAGCGCACCGCCGCGCGAGCGAGCGGCCAGGCCCACGAGATGTGCTGGGCAGCCAGCAGAAAGAGCGCGATGAAACGCTGCGTACCATCCAGCGCAGCGACGCGCTCCTCGAGCCACAAGGTGTGCAGCATTTCAAAGCGTGAATACGATGGATCGCACAAAGCTTGGCATAGACTCTCGATACCGCGAGCGAGCGTGGGCGCTGCACACACACTGAGCAAAGGCGCTGCTTCGAGGCACACAGCACGCAATCGCGGCGCCCATGCAATGAACGACGGCGTGGTAGGCATCGAATCCTCCATGGTCGCGAGCGCTTGACGCACGCCCATCACAATGCGCACAACGCATGCACGGAATGCAACGAGCGCAGGTGCCGCCTCGTTTGTGAGGGCGTGCGGTGTATGCGCATCGACAGTCGGTGCAGGGTACATGGGCGCCACGATCGAGAGAGCGCGCAGCAGGTAGGCGGCGAGGTGGGGCGGTGCCGTGCGTGCCTCGTCACTGCCAAGCAGCAGCGCCACTTGCGTCCACAGCTCTGGCGACGTGGTCGGCGCATGCAGCGTGCCGTGCTCAGCGAGCGCTGCGTGGTACAATGCCTCGTCAGCGTCCGCCTCGTCCGTGACGTGCTTGCGCAGCTCAGCCACATGGGCCGTCGTGTGAGAAAGAGCTAGGCACACGTTGGCTGTCTTGACGGCGTCGTGCGCCAGAGCCAAGCCCACGAGACGCACGAGGCGGGGGTAGCGTACCATGGCAGCGACGAGGCGCGCAGCGTACAAATCCAGCACGAACGACACGCTCGGATCGCCCTGCGTGCATGCGCGAGCACTGCCGTGTGCCAGTGTGGCGTCCCATGCCACAGCGACGCGCTGCTCCAGGACCTGTGCACCGACCCAAAGGCACTTGGTCCGCACTTGTTCGCTCTCATGCGATCCCTGGCGCTTTTCGAGTAGGTCGTGCATAAGTGTTTTGAGGCCTTGCTCGTACGCGGCGGGAGAGTGGGCGTGCAAAGCTGTGAGGAGCGCTGCTGTGCCGCGGCAGAGGAGCGGTGCACCTACTTGATCACGCCCAGGATGCTCGAGCAGGCGCATGAGCACACGCAGGGGCACAGGGCCCGCGCGCTGCCAAAACGCGGCGTCCGAGTGATGACACACGAGAGCCGCCATGGCGTCTAGGACAGGACCTAGAGGTGCTGCAGTGTTTTGCGCAGCCGTGAGCACAACGGAAGCAAGCTCAGGCGCTGATTTTTTGCGTAAAAGTCGTATACAGTCGCGCCACGCTGCCTCGTCGGCGGGATGCGCTTGGAGGTGCGCCGAAGCGTGGGCGACGTCGGTGGGACCGGTGTCGGTGGCGGGCATATCATCGACTTGTTGCACGTCCCATTCTACCGACACAGGCGGCAGATCCGCGTATACATACCGCTCGACCGCCTCCCAAAACGTCGTGGCATGGCCCGCGCCGCTCGCACCGACCTGCGGCGCTGCCAGCCACACCATGCGGCCTACAGCAAGAGCGTGGAGCGACGCGTGTCGTCTCCTCCACTTGGCCGTGCATGCCGTCGACCGACACGCTGGCCGAGCGCATGGCGCAGGGGATGGCGCACAAGGAGGCAGGCAACGCCTTGTATCAGCAGCGCGATTATACAGGTGCGCTACGGTCCTATTATTATGCGGTGCTGGTACGTGGTCATACTGACATACATAGCACCTCTCGGGTCTCGATACCAGTGCGGTGCCCGGCCTCGGTCCTGCGTCCTCCCCACGCAAGCCTGCAGCACAGGCATCGCGCGAGGACCAGCGGCAGCTGAGCCAAGTGCGCTCCAACGTAGGTAGCACTTCGTCTCACCCAGATGGCTGCATGCTTTCTCGCCATGGAACGCTTCGACCGTGCGATCGAGGTGTGTGACCAGGCCCTTGCGAGTGATGCGACCAATGCCAAGGCCATGTACGTCGATGCGCTCACGCAGATTTCGAAAGTCGCAGGCGTTACGCCGCCGTGGCGATGTATATGCGGCCCGTGACTGGCTAGCGCGCCCTGCGCATGCCACCCTCTTACCTAGTGCCGACTTTCAAGCCGAGCAGGCTCGTATCGATGCGCTCATCCGCGAGCGCGAGCGCTCGAGTGCCGCTCGGTGGCGCGGCTTTCTCTCGTAGCGCCACGTCCTTGCCCCTCCACTTGCTGCCCCTGCCACCAGCAGCGATGCGGTGGCTGTCGCCCTTCTCGGCGAGTACGGCCGCCGTCGCAGGTGCGACTGTGCACGCGTGGTGGCACGGGCGCCCGTACTTGTGTCTTGCGCATCATGCTAGCTTGTCATTTTACACGCTAGAAGATGATACCACCGTGGACGATGCGCTTGGGTGCGTGGCTCGCGTGCGTCTCCATGCGCGGGTGCTGGCTCTCGAGGTCGTGCGTCGTGCCCGCGGCCCTGATGCGCTGCTAATGCTGACAGACCACCCGACCCCGCGCCTCGTGTATATTGTGCCAACGGCGCCGTTCGAGGTCGAGGCCGAGCACGTTTGGGACCTAGCGACGCCAGGCCGCGCCGCGGCCGAGTACGGTCTGGGCCTGGCCGTCGAGGCGCCCAGCGTGGATGGCGCGCCAGGCCGCTGGGCATTGGCGCACGTATACCCTGGACAAGTTCGTCTCGTGTCGCTACTGGACGCACAACAGACCTGGGATGCAAGGTACGTGTGACCACTCACCCAGTCTCGCGGATGTGGTTGTGATTGCCAGTGCCATGCTGGCACGCATGCCTGCGACACCACCTAGGCTTGCCCTCCTTACCGTGTCCACGGATCTTGCGATGCAGGGACGGCCTGTCCTCACCTTTTATACCATCGATGCGGCGCGTCGTTCGCTGCGTCCCGTGCCATGGCAAGGGGACACCAAAAGCGATGCACCTGTGGCTGTGCCACTACCTGACGAGGCTGCCTACGGTGCCCACCTTCTTTGCGCTCTTCCTGCGCACGAGGGTGGTGGTGTGGTTGTGTTTTGTGAGCACAGCGTATGGCACGTCTCGCCGCCTGCGCATGTCGCGCGTAGCGCGCGGCCGGCCGTCAAGCGCGTGCGGGGCGCATCGCCGTCGCTCCAGCATACGTCCCATGCACCGGGCCAGGTCATGGCGGCGTGCGTCTTGGCCACAGGCCGCGTGCTCTATGCTACAGCGGCTGGCAGCTTGCACGCCCTGACCTGCCCCACCGAGGCACGCAGCATGTGCATCGACACCCTGGCCACAGGGCTGCCTGTGCCAGCCGGGCCGCATGCATTGGCACCAGTCGACGACGACCTGGTTGTGCTAACTAGCGCCACGGGTCCGTCGTTGCTGGGCCTCATTGATACCACATGGCACACGCTCCATACGTGGCCGCACGCAGGTCCTGTGCTAGATCTGGCCATGGCAACGCCTGCAGCGGGCCCCGCGGCGCCCCCGCGTCTTTTGCGAGCCGTTGGCGCGTCCCCCTCGTATGCTTTGCAGCTGCTCTCCCACGCTCTACCGACCCGGACACGCGCCGAGGTCAAGGCGCCGGGCTGTGTGGATGTCTATGCGTGCCATGACACCACGCTCCCCAGCCCATCGACCCTTGCGCTCGTGGTCGTGTATCCAGACGAGGCGCACATGTACGATCTTACACTCGTGCTGCGCCGCACCGTGCTGGGCCGAGTCGTCTATGCCGCCGGCGTTCAAGGCGCTCTGCTTGTGGCTACATGCACGCACATCGAGTGGTGCGATGCGCCTGCGTGGATACCCGAGGCCGAGATTGTCGCGGCGCATGCGACGAACGAGCATGTGTTGGTCGGCCTGCATGGCCGGCGTGTCGTGCTGCTGCGTGCGACGCAAGGCGTAGGCTTGACCGTGGTGCAGACCCAAGACGTACCCTCCGACATTGCATGCGTGTGGCTCGGAACCGAAGCGCTCGTGGGTCTATGGGATGCTACCGTCGTGCAGCTCTCTGTGCCGACCTTGGCCGCGACACGGACATGGACATCGCCGGCCATGTCGGTGGCGTCGAGCCTTGGTATGTATGCGCCCGGCCTCGTCGTCGGCACGGTGGATGGCCATGTGCTGGTATGGGAGGGCGAGGAGCTCGTGCATACGCTGCAACTGCGGGGTAGCCGTGTTCGGTGCGAGCCATGTGCGCTGGATGCCCTGGGATTGCACGGCACGGGCTGGCTGGTGAGCAGTGGCGGCGATGCGGGGCTCCTCTACCAAAAAGCGGGCCAGTGGGCCTTTAGCCCGTGGCCTGTGCGCGCCGTACAGGCACTCGTGCGTGTGTATGATCCCACCGAGCCGCTATCCTGTGTGGTGCTGGCCGATGCACAACTTTGTTGGCACTCGGTACGAGGCTTGCAGCAGGACCATGTAACGACATGGGCGCTGGGCGCCGTCGCCCCCCAGGCGATGGATCTTGCACCTACGCACGCGGTGGTAGCGCTCTGGGAGGAGGAACAGGCGTGTGGTCAAGTGGCGCTCTTTGACCGTGCCACATTAGAGCGGGGCGCATCGCTCACGCTCTCGGCGCGCGAGCGGCCCGAGAGTGTGCATGTCATCCTGGACGATGATCAGACCCATGTGATCACGGGCACAAGCTATCAAGTGCCAGGGGCCGCCGTGCCCACGGCCGGACGCCTAGTGATGGTACAACTCGATGGGGAAAAGCTGGTGATGCTAGGCGCGCTGGACGTGCCTGGTCGTGTGCTGGGTGTGGCGTATGTACAGGGCTATGTGGTGGCTGCCGTCGATGCACAAGTGCACACGTACGCATGGGATGCAGATACGCGGTGCCTACAACTATGCGCGCGCTGGGGCTGTGCCTTTATGGCGAGCTGCCTCGCTGCGCACGATACCACCGTCGTGGTCGGCGATGCGATGCACTCATTGACTGTGCTGCAGGTCGAGGCGGATGGCGCCTTGCGCCAAGTCGCGCGCGATCTCGACCCCTACTGGACAACGGCGGTCGGTGTGTACAATGCTTCTACCCAAGAGTATATGGGCGCGGACATTGCCATGAATGTGTTTGTGGCGCAGCGCCTGGCTCTATCAGAGACCACGGCCGGCGAGCCATGGTCGCACGTGATGCGACGCACCACGGCGTTCCAGTACGGCGACATGGTACATCGGCTCGTGCGTGCCGGCGACGGCTGCATGTATGTGGGCACAGCGGCGGGCGGTGTGGGTATGCTGATGGATCTAGCGCCCGGCGATGCAGCTGCACTGATGTGCCTGCAACAGGCGCTCTCGGAGGCCGTGCTCACGCTCGATCGGGTGCCTTGGGCCACGTGGCGCACGTTACGCACCGAGACGCGGGAGGCGCCGCCGCTCGGCGTGGTGGATGCTGAGCTGGTACGTGCATTTTTTGCGTGTGATGCGCCGCAGCGTTCACGCATTCTCAAGGAAGCACAGCGCTTGGCAGGGGATGATGTGGCGTGTCGCGCCGCGCTCGACGAGACAGGGCTCAGGTCGTTGCTGAGTCGTTTGCCGTAGCCACATAGGCGGCGCCCACGTGCGGCAACACGCACAGGACGCCGGTGACCCGATCCAACACGCCGATCGGCCCCAGGACGTGGTAGCCTGCCTCGAGGCTGTGCACCACGAGTGTACCAGCGCGGCCTCCGCCAGGGGCAACGCGCCCCAGCGAAATGCGTGGGCACTCGGGTAGCAAGGCAGGCGCCGAATCCGCCTCGGCAAGCCAACGCAGCTCGAGATCCACGTTGCTCGTGCCGAGATGAAGGAGCGACACTTGCACGTCCAGGCGCGCGAGGCCGAGCGTCGAAGAATGCTGAGCCACCTCGACCTTTGCTAAAAAGGTACCGACGGCCGTGTCCCAGCCAAGCGTATGCGTGTCCATCTGGCGCCATGGGAGGGCGCGTCGCACCATCGAGGCGCATTCGTTGGCGCTCAAAGATGCGCGCCATGGCTTGGGCGGTGGCTGTGGCGGTGCATCAGGCAGAGACTTGAGCTCTGGCGCGGGCAGGGCCACCGATGCACCGACCGCCTGTGCGACGGCCTGGTCCGCGGTACATGTTCGCTGGAGATCCAGCTGCGCTAGCGTTAGATCGATGGTGCCGTTCCATTCGGATACACAGGTCACCGACGTGGGGCCATCCGTGCGTATGGGCGTCCCATGCAGGACGATGCGCATACGACGGCATGGCGACCAGGCCGCCAAGGCATGCAGAGTGCTCGCAGTGTCCATGTATGCACATTGCACGCGCACCGTATACAGCAAATTGTGCTGGCTATGCGGCCCCAGGCGTAAAGGAAATTCATCCGGCGCACCGAGCGGCGCCACCTCCAATTGCACGCCCGTGTCTGGCTCGCTGACACCGCGTGTCGTGGCGTCCAAATCCATCGATATGGCATGCACCTCAAAGGGGAGGTCATGCGATGTGCTTTCCAGCTCTACACACACGAGCATGGCGGTGCTGGGCGCAGGGTAGAGGTGGGGCAACGTGCGCATGCGCACGGTTATGAGCGAGCGGACTTGTGCGTCAGCCTGCGCGGTGCGGCGTAGTACCACCAGGCCACTCAGCGCGAGGGTGGGCACATCCATGGCAGGGGGCGCCGGCGGCACGGCAGCCGGCTCCGACGCGGTCCGCTGCAGCGTTGGATGCGTTGGCTTTGGCGGCGTAGCAGAGGTCCATGAACTCAGAGCAATATCGGCATCAGAGGCGAGAGCAGCAGCCTCGAGCTCCTGCGCGCGATGTAGGCGCTGTGCGAGCTGCAGCGCCTCGCTCCATGGCGCTACGGTCTCTGAGCCCACGACGCCGGGCGCCAGCATCGAGGCGGGAAGCAAAGTGAGCTGACTCGCCAAGTGCGCATGCCGCTGCTCTGGGGTTTCGTCTGGGACCTTGACCGTGCTAGATAGCTCGCTTAGCAAGTCGGCTTCGATCAGATAGGGGTCGTCGGAGAGCATACAAGGATGGACAGCGTGCGACGTGTAATGGAAGGGCGCTTGGGGTCGAGGCACATGGGCGTGTGCGGTGAGCGTCCCCAAGTCGAGACGTAGGCCCAGGTCCGCTGTGATACGAAGCGCGGCGTCGCTGCCGCGCGCGTCCATGTAGGATATCGCCATATCGCAGTGCCAATGAATGTACCACGCCTTGGTCGTTGTGTCATACACGATACCAGAACGTCCTGTATCATCACACAAGGGTGATGCACGCGGCGCCTCGCGCAACGGCTCGGGCTGCCGCACACAAAAATCAGTCGTAGCACCGAGACCTTGCCATTCGTACACAGACAGCGGCGAGGCAGGTTGTAAGGCGGTACGTACGCGCAGCTGCAGCGCGGTGGCCAAGGCGGCGAGGCGCGGGGGTAGCTGCTGTATCGATTTCTTATCCAAAGCTGTCACAAAAACGCCTGCATCATCGCGCGGCGGTGGCAGGCGCGTGGGCACCGACGGCAAGCGCAGACGCAGGTGCAGGCGCACCCACTCGTCGTAGTGAATGCGCGTCTGATCGCCCACCTTGGCGGACTCGGGCAGCGCAATCGTAAACTCAGACGCTGCATAGAGGGCAGCGAGGTCCATGCATACCTCGCGAGCCTCATGGAAGGCTAGCACCGGGGACAGCATGCGCCCGGGTATGGGACGCTAGTCGTGGCCGTCGGAGAGCACGTGGCAGGCAGTCGAAACAGACGGAGGGCTATACCGTATGGCTACCGTATGGCTACTTAGGCCTCAAAGGCAAGCGAGGCACCAATCTTGTGGGCGCTCGCGTCCGTGGTGCCCGACGAGATCTTGAGCGTGTCGAGGGCGAGACCAAAGGTGGCCTTGATGCCGGGGCGCAGGGCCTGGGCGTAGCTCAGGGCCAGGATACCCGAGTTGTTGATCTTGGCCTTGATGAAGGCGGCGTTGTCCAGGTAGGTCTTGGTACCGACCTCGAGGTTCACATTGCTCGCGGCCTTCGAGTCGTAGGTGGCACGGGCGCTCGCCTCAATGTCAGCGTTTACGCGGTGGTAGTACGAGGCGCTGTAGGTCGACAGGTTGCCCAGGGCGTGCAGCGTAACGGCGTACTCGGGGGCGTGGAAGCCGGCGGCCAGGTTGTAGCGCGCGAGCTTCTTGTCCTGGGCGCTGTAGGCCGTCTCGGCACCAAACAGGAAGCCGTCGCGGCCCACCACTGCATCGGCGGTGAGCAGAGGGCCCTTGAACGCATCCACAAAGTTGCGGACATGCACACCAGGCGCCCTGTAGGTGAGAGCAACCAGGGCGTTCTTGGCCTGCTTCTCAGGCACAAGAGTCGAGATCACCTCGAGCTTCAGGCCCTTGGCGACGTGGTTCTCCAGCTCAATATGGTTGCGGAGCACGTTGGCGGTCGACCAGGCCTGCGTGAAGGCCACACCCTTCTTGCGGTCGGCCCAGCTCGCCTCGAGGTCACCGCTAATGGTCGAGGACTTGTTGTCGTGCAGACCAAGCACCTTGAAGGTCACACCCGAGGGCGTGCGGGTCTTCACCTCCAGGGTGGAGCCGTGAATGGGGTAGTCCTTGCCGAGAATGTCGGACGCGGCCTTACCGAGGTCCTTCCAGCTGGGCGGCACAGGAATCGACATGACAAAGAGACAGTGGATGCAAAGGTGGAAGAGAGGAGGCCCCGGGCTGGGCTCGGGCCAGGGCATGCCTGCTGACACCATCCCACCCGCTTTCGGCCGGGACCGGCGGACCCACTCGCGCACGTGCTTTCCAGTGGCGGGGCCCGGCAGGCGGAGGCACCCGCCGCGCGCGGGGGGCGCGCCCGACATCCGACCTCTTCGGCCGTGCTCCCCGCTTGAAGTGCGCTCGTGGGCTGTCGACCGAGACGCGGCCGTCTGGATCCGAGGCTCGCTAGCATGCTCCCGCACCAGAAGAATAAGGTTGATGTTTCTGTACGTACGCTTCTACATGCAGGAATAGAGGCTGACACGGTGGCGTTGCCCGCCCTATAGTCATTGAGTGAGGAAGAACAGAAGCTGTTCCGCCTGTATGGCAAGCTTCCTAACCGCAAAGACTTGCTCGCTAACAAGCTAAAAGAGCGCAAATACTTTGACTCGGGCGATTACGCGCTTTCCAAGGCAGGTCGCGCGCCCAAGCAGTCGGTCGGCACAACCATTCCGAATCCGGAGATGGTACCGCACGCTGCGGCCACTACAGGCAGCCCACACTTGGGCCCTGCGGTGCAACCCATGTCTGGCCCACTCTCGCCCTCTACACCGGGTGCGCCCTTGGGTCTATCACGCAGCCCCTCCGGCTCCCACCGCTTGTCCACCAGCGGGGGCTCGTTTACAGACAGTGGCTCGCGCTCGTCGTTCCCCGTGGCGACAGGCGCTGCGAGCACTAGCCCCAGTCGTGAGCCGACTAGCTCGCTGAGTCGCTAGTAATTCCCGGGACCTTGTCCGCCAGCGGTCTCGTGTGCCGCTCCCCTGGCCTCTGCTATCCTTAGCTTGCATGTACCTCTCCGACGCGGTCGGACCACGTGGCAGGACTAGGCACACGCTCCACACGCACGACTCGCTGCCAACGCACCATGTGGGCGCTCACAGAGCTCGAAGATTCTCTCGACACTCTGCTCAAAGTCATGGCGTCTGCGATCGCGTACATATCGCGTAAAGCAAGCCACAAGCAGGTAGATCCTCAGGTGCCACTCACCACCATGGGCAATACCGAGGGCCTACCTCCTGATGCACTGAATGCAAGCCGAGACGAACTCGTTTCCGATCTGATTTCACAGGCAAAGGATGTAAAGCAGCGCATTGATGCTTTGCCCATCACAGATACCACAGAAGAGGCACAGGTATGTTTACATTCTTACGCCAGCTGGAGACTCTGGCCGACCTAGAGCGCGAGCTTCACGAAGCAAATCAGGACTATATGGCTGCCCTCCAAGAAACAGGTACGTCGGAAGCACTTACATGAGACCAACTCTCGCTTCAACTGGACCAGACGCTTGCGCGTTTGTGCACCGAGCGCCAGGCTACGCGCGACGTTGTGGACGCTGCCGCCGGCGTTGTATCACGTGATTCCGTGGAGGCGCGAAACAGCTGATTTTGGTCTCACGTCGGTCGACCCAAGTGGCGCCACCGGCCTTCGCCATGGACCCTATGGACGCCTGGCGGAAGATGGGTGACCTAGACCCTACCATGGCACGTCCATTGTCCGAAGAAGTGAAGCCGTGGAAGGGACTACCAGGCGCACCGGCGTCCCCCAAGCCATGGTCGTCGGTGGAGCTGCCGGATCTTTTCCTCACGAACCTCATTCATGACGTCGATCACACCTTCACAGACGACTCGCTTACGGACTTTTCCGGATCAGGTGGTCAGTCTGGCAGTGAACGGGAAAACAGTCCCAATGCCTTTCAGGACTTTTTCCTTCGGAAAGAGTCCCCTGACTGCATCGAAACCTCATCGCCTCCCGTCTTTGCACCACCGCCGTCTACAAACATGTTTCAGCTTGCGTCCATGGACATGGTACCTGCCATGTCTCTGTTCCAAGCCGATCCTTTGACTGCGGTGGCCGACCCCCTGTCCCAGCCTTCGCTCTGCATCCCAGCCTCGGACGTGTCTCCCCCTCTCCCAACCCTGACACAAACACCGGCACCCAAGCCAGGAATGATACCATCGATGGAGCCAGCGGGTTCAAGCACGACATCCACTTCGTCGGTCTCGTCGCCTCTTTCGGCTTCCGTGACGGAGGAGTCGCTCCTAGCGCCCATTCACATGCTACCTGGCTCCAACGTGGATGCTCGCTCGGCCCTCGCGCAGCTTCGATCGACAGGCACACTCGAGCCTGTTTGTGCACGGCCCAAGCTCCACCGCGCAAGTTCGTCTACGTCGGCTAGTGCACCCCGCCGTACGGATCCTCCGCCCAAGACGGCACCCACGGACGAAGTTTCTTCGTGGTCCAAGAAGACGGCACACAATGCGATTGAGCGTCGCTACCGGAGCAACATCAATGACCGAATCGCTGGCTTGCGCGATGTGGTACCTGCTCTGCGTGAAATGCGGCCTCGAGACGGACGACGAAAGCGTCGACGCGGCAAGGCCGAGGCGGAAGAGTTGGTGGACGGTGTGGCTGCTGCGACCAAGTTGAGCAAGGCCGCCGTCCTTACCAAAGCCACAGAGTACATTTGCTACCTCAAGTCGCGCGAGGTGCAGCTGAGCCGGGAGGTGGCTGGGCTTCACATGCTCGTTCGCAGTCTGGAAGGGGGCGAGGAGCTTCTCTCGCAGTTTGCGGCGGAAATGGAAAAGATCCATGCGGCGTATCCGCCGATCGACACGGTCTATGGCGATGCGAGCCCGCGCTCCGTGCCTGAAGAGAGCGAAGAGTTGGCAGGCGACTCGGATGACGGGGACGACGCCGACGATTCGGCCTCATCCGGCTCTGCGGAGACGGAACGTGCTTCCAAGTCGGCCCGCTATATGTTTGGTGCCTTTGCAGGTCTCTCTTTTCTGGGCCGCTCGTCTGACTGGAGCCGTGTACAAGACACGACCTCTTCGCCGCCGGTGCGTGTCTTACAGGCGAGTCATCAGCTGGTGAAGCGTGCCACGCCGTACCTGGCCGAGTCGCATCCGTACGACCATGTGTCCCTAGCTGCGCTCATCATCGAAGTCCTTCAAGGTGCCGTGCTTGTCTTGGGTGGGCTGGCGCTGCTGCTGGTGCTCTATCACCGAACTAGTGCATGGCTGCGCAGGCGCAGTGTGCAGTCGGCAAAGAAGCTGCAGTCGGCTCAACCTATTACAACGATTCTGTTCTCACCATTGGAGCATGCGGCATCCTCCCCTCTTCTACCTCGAGACAAGGCAGTCCGTGCCTACGAGTCTCTGTGCACATCCTCACCGGTCTCCCGCTCATGGTTGGGCGTCTGGCTGCGTCTCGTATGGGACAGCCTCCTGCTTCTTTTGGTGCATGTACCAGGCGTGCCGTACCTGTGGAAGCGGGTCGTGGATCCCACCGCGGCTTTGCTGTCCAAGCGTGCCTTGATGCGTCGGGGCGAAATGGAGCTTTCCCTCAGTCACACGATGCATTGCGTTCCATGGCGTTATTGGCACACGGTGCTCGTCCTTGAACGGTACCGTGTATTGTACGGAGCCACCGTTGATGAGCAACTGCTGCTCGCTCTTTTGCACTACAACGCGGCGCGGAGGGCCTATGTGCCGGGCGCGCAATTTGTTGCTGTGCGTCTTTGGCGAGCAGCGGGCGTTGCGATGGTCGACGAGCCTCAAGTTTCGGGCGAGGCGCGTCAGCGTTTGGCGTCGATATTGAGTTTGCCGCTGTCACTTGCCTGGGCGCATGTGCGTGATGCCAGTGGCACGGACGATCTCGTGTCCGTCTCTCCACTCAGCAACCTTATGGAGGCTCTTCGGAGTGAAGCACTGTTATCGTATTGGACCACGGTGCTGGCGAGCATGATGCGTGCCAGCGACAGCTCGCATGCTCAAGGATGTCTGGCGCCTGTGGTGCTGGACGTTGTGTCAGATACTGCGTCGCTATCGCAGCTGCAAAAGGAGCTGAGCTCCATGACTCAGTGTCCGCCTCGTACCGCCTCGGCGGTAGAGCAGCTAGGCGTGGCACATGGCGTGCTAGCCCTAGCACGAGGACATGTGCAGCATGCACGCCAATTGGCGCGCTCGCTGGCAGCCCTACCGTGCCACACTCGAAGTGCATGCGAGTTTGTCTCGTTGCTCCACGACACGGAAGAAAGTCGCAGCACATCACCGAGTGGCCCGGTGGATATGCTGGCCTGTGTGACCATTGGATGGATGCGCCTGCAACGCGCGAATGCCTTGGCGGATGCAGCGCAACGGCGCCTTATGCTGGCGGCCAGTAGGGCGGCGCTTCAGACGCTTGCGTCGCAGTGCCTATGGACCTTTGTGTCGCCAGACACCCCCAAGGGCGGGGACGATGTGGCACCTCTACCTCGGTCCCTGTGCTTGGGCATCTCGCTCGAGCATGCTTTGGATACATTGATGGACAACCTCTCTGTCATGGCTATGCCTGTATAGTTTTATTGGACAAGCTTTTGTTTTTTGGATGTGGGTGCCTGTAGGACCATGGATACCTTGCCCGATAGGGTAGTAGCATCGTCGAGCGAGAGCACACCGAGTCGTGAAGCCTTGCCACCTGGAATGATATAGACATGTACTG
This sequence comes from Malassezia nana, assembly GCA_029542845.1. NCBI lineage: Eukaryota > Fungi > Basidiomycota > Malasseziomycetes > Malasseziales > Malasseziaceae > Malassezia > Malassezia nana. The sequence continues at coordinate 279,876 of CP119893.1, forward strand.
TGTACGCAGTGGCCTCTGGCGTAAGTAGCGCCCACATACGAAAACTCTCGGCCAAGTAGCCCTGCAACAGCAGCTCCACAACGAGGCGCTCCGTGTCCTGCCTTAGTCGGATCGTACCTACCTCGCGTGAAAGAACGACTTTGCCGCCCAAGCTGGCAAGATCCAATTGCGTCTTGGACGAGGGTGCGCCACTGCTGTCCACCTGCCGGAACTGAGCCTGATGGAGCCCTCGGACCAGATCGGCCAAGCCTGTAAGAGTGACGCGCCCATGGGCCCTGTACACCTGCTCTGCAGCGCGTACCACCTTCCACGCAGCAAACGACACATCTACAAGCTGCGCCGAGAGTCCTCGCTCGCAGTTGTCGCAGGCGCCGCACGGACTCGTGTCACCGGTCTCATCAAAGTATTTTGCGAAAAGCTTGCGTCGGCACTGACTCGATTGGGCATAGTCCATCATGGCATACACTGTATCAGTCTTGATGGCGTACATTTTTGCTGGGCTCCGACCTCGCCTGCTGTCATAGCACTGACGCGGCTCATGTCTCCGGGCCTGTACAGCAAAACACAGCCGGCCGGCTGTCCGTCGCGGCTATGGTCAGTAGAGAAGCGTACCCTGCGCGACCGGTTTCTTGATAGTAACCATCCAGCGATTTAGATATGCACGTATGGATCACAAAACGCACATTTCCTTTATCGATGCCCATGCCAAAGGCGATCGTAGCGCACACGACAGAAATATCACCGGTGCGCCACTGGGTATGAACACTGTGTTTTTCCGTATCGCTGAGGTCCGAATGGTACACGCCCGTACGAATGCGTCCGTGGCTTTGCTGCGATAGAGCCTGCGCGACTGTGTGGGTATCTTTGCGGCTCAGGCAGTACACAATCCCACACGCACCGTCGTGGTGGGTAAGAATGTACGAGACCATCTGGGCTTGTGAGTCCACCGTGCCGGAAGGTCGTGGTAGCACGCGATAAAAGAGATTGGCCCGGTGCAAAGGCGCGCGAAAGTACACGGTGCGGTAGGACTGGGCATGCTGAGGCTCGGTTGTGCCGCGCAATCCCAGGATCTGTAGTACATCTTGCAGCGTTTTGCGCCCCAGCGTAGCAGAAAGACCCATGATGGGTGTTTTTGGAAACAGTTTTCGACAGAGAGAAAGTTTGTTGTAGTCAGGGCGGTAGTCATGGCCCATCATGCTGCAGCAGTGCGCTTCGTCCACCACAATCCGGCCAAGTCTGCCATCATCGTAAGCTTGCTGCAAAGCAGCAAGCAGCTGCTTGGATTTCACAATGCGCTCCGGCGTGACGTACAAAAGGCGCGGCATATTCTCACCAGTGCGCACACAACGCAAAATCGCTTGCGCCTCTTCCTTGGGCACCGAACTGGATAAGAGCGCGCAGGGAATGTGTCGTTCTCGCAGATGAATTACCTGGTCCGTCATGAGCGCAATCAAAGGAGAAATTACCACGTATAGTGCCTCGTCCAAAAGTGAGGGAAGCTGGTAACACAAGGATTTGCCGGCGCCCGTGGGCATAACAACAATAAGGTCACGACGGTCCATCACAGCGTTGCACACAGCTTCCTGACACAGTCGGAAAGCGTCTATTCGAAATGTCGTGCGCGCATCGCGCAACAGCTCTGCACTCCAAGGAAAGTCTGTGCGTGTATAGTCGACGAACTGGGTATCTGAGACGAGCGTGCGCTCACGTTGAAACAGGCTCTGCCGCTGGGCCTGAAGCTCGTGCCGCCGGCGCTGCAAGTCATGCAGCTGCACGTCTATGAGCTCAAGCTCTTTATCAATAGCGGAGACTTCTTCGAGCGTATCTGGGTCCAATTCATCCTTAATATGCGCCTCCAACAAGTGGATCTCCTCGTCACTGTCCGCCGCGGCGGACATGGTGCGAGTGGAGGTCGAGCCTGACCACCGCCCATGGAGTGGGCCGAAGGCCTACAGGCCATCACGCTCGATGACTCGGACGATGATAGCCGCGCAGCGAAGAAAGAGCGCAGGAATAGGAGAATGCGTGAAGCTTTGCTACATGCGCGCGAAACGTACACGGCCAAAATCGATTCGGATGCATGGTTTTGCGAAGGCCTCTCGCTTGACAGCGTGGACACCATGGAGGTGAATAGTCGCACTACACAGCGAGTGCAAGCGGTGATCTTGTTTCTTTACTACCGCCAAGAGTTTCTACAGGCTTTTACATGGTCATGTGCTCTACTCCGACGGCTCTCTGTGCTAGGGACAGAGAAGGTGTGGCAGAACCATGGCAGGCCTATCTTTCCGGTGCCCGAGGCGTCGGACAAAGCTTCGCTGTCGACATCCAACTCGGCGGTGGCCAGAGAGACGCTGGACACGGCGCTTCGATGTGTGCTTCACTGCGATATACCCTTGAGCGAAGCGGAGCCGCTGCTAGCGGCCGGGTTCCAAAAAGCTCGCCTGCCTGACGCCGACTATGCAGCGCTGTATCAAGATGGGCATGTAAACCATGCTCTACAGAAAGCATGCGCGGTACGTTTACTCACTAACCGCAGTGGACGCATAATCCGGGGCTGTGTGTGTCGTTGGGCGACGCTTGTCACCACTTGCGCCTCTATGCCCTTGCTGTCGAGGCTTATGCACTCGCTGCAGGTGCGCGGGGTGCCCCATGGCGCATCTGTGTACGTATTGTACGCGCCCTTGATGGCCTCGTCAAGGATACGACGTCGAGCTCGAGCCAGGTACTCGGCGTGCTGGCGCGCGTCTGTGCCACATGCGCTATCATGGCGTGTCCCATGCGCGACAGGCATGGGCTTTGGCAGGAGCTACATACGTACGACTCGCTCATGGATGCAGTACATGAGCCAGTCGAAGCCAAGGACTGGGACCCACTAGCCATCTTGGCTCTGCCCCCTGTGCTACCGCGCGAAACGTACCTGGTCCTATTCTATGCTCTAGGGCGTCGTGGCGATTTGCAAGACTTGGCACAGCAACTTGTTCCTATCATGCAGTCTCCCGGTGGGTCGGCGGACGCTTTGGCCCCTGTCGAAGACGAGCCGGCCGACAGGGCCTCCCGTAGTGTGCGGACCTTGTAGCGTGTCGTGCAGTGGAGGTGCTGTGGGTCTCCCCTCATGCGACAAGACCCCCTCCCGGCCCTCTCGCGGCCCTATCTGGCGTTAGGACTCGAGGGAAGTGCGAACAAGCTTGGCGCTGGGATCGTGCGGCATAGCCCTTGTACGGATGCTGAGCCGAATTCCACTCTGAACCAGGCCCGTGTCGATATCTTGTCGAATGTGCGGCACACGTATGTGACGCCTCCAGGTCAAGGATTTTTACCAAGCGATACGGCCAAGCATCACAGGAACTGGATTATACGTGTGGTGAAGGAAGCTGTGCGTGCCGCTGGTATCGAATCCCTCGACGAGGTCGACTGTATCTGTTTTACCAAAGGCCCAGGCATGGGCGCCCCCCTCCAGGTCGTGTCGTTAGTCGCTCGCACACTAGCGCTCATGTACAACAAGCCGCTGGTCGGAGTGAACCACTGCGTGGGACACATTGAGATGGGCCGTACCATCACGGGTGCTCAAAACCCTGTGGTTCTTTACGTATCGGGTGGCAACACCCAAGTGATTGCCTACTCTGCGCAGCGCTACCGCATCTTTGGCGAAACGCTGGACATTGCGGTGGGAAATTGCCTCGACCGTTTTGCTCGTGTGATTGGGCTGTCGAATGACCCATCTCCCGGCTACAATATTGAGCAGGAAGCGAAAAAAGGCCGGCGTCTCTTTCCTTTGCCCTACGGGACCAAAGGCATGGATGTATCCCTGGCGGGTATACTCAGTGCCACGGAGGCGTACACCAAAGATGCTCGATTTCAACGTAATCATCCGTCTCACAAGCAAGAAATTCCGGTGGGTGCGCTTGCCAATGGTCTCGAGTGGTCGGGTCGCACACAACATTCGATCGAGCCGGTGCAAGCAGTGCCCCCGATGGACAGCTTGGAAGGCGACGCAGATGTAATTACACCCGCCGACTTGTGTTTTAGTTTGCAGGAACACATGTTTGCTATGCTGGTGGAAATCACAGAAAGGGCCATGGCGCATATCGGCAGCAAAGATGTGCTGATTGTGGGTGGCGTAGGAAGCAACGGTCGACTCCAGGAGATGATGGGTATCATGGCCCAGGAGCGCGGTGGAAGCGTATTCGCGACTGACGAGCGGTTCTGCATCGACAATGGGATTATGATTGCTCACGCAGGTCTACTCGCGTTCCGTATGGGCACTACTACGTCTCTAGCCAAGTCCACAACGACGCAGCGCTACCGCACAGATACGCCGCACATTTTGTGGCGTGCCTAAGGCCGTGCAGCATACTGCACAGCCTGCCCAACGCGCCGGATTTCCACTTGGCCCGTCCGGTCAAAGTGATTTCCAAGGACAAACACATAGGGGTATCCCAGTAGATCGGCATCAAATAAGCGGGCACCAAGGGACTGGCCAAGACGGTCATCGAGAGCGATATCGTCCATAGGTACCTGGATCACAGAAGAATTGTCGTGCCAAGGGGCATAGCCGGTAGCGAGACGGGAGCAAAGCTCCAAAGCCGCATCCATCTGCTTGGCCGATGATGGAAGAACTAGTGCAGAAAAGGGGGCTAACGTAGAAGGCCATGCAAAACCAACGCGGGAACGTGCCTGCCCACCCAACTCGGCGTGCAGCGTGCCAAAGATACGCATGCTGACCTGGGCCAACACGCCAAGGATGCGCGTGACGCCAATACCGTAGCATCCCATCTGCAACGGCTCTTTCTTCTGGCTCGTAGATGACTTGGGCACCACACCATAGCCCAAGGCGGAAGAGTATTTGGTCCCCAATAAAAAGGTATGACCCACCTCAACGGCGCGATGCTCTCGTAGATGACCCACGCCGCAAGAAGGACAAGTATCTCCGCGTCGAGCCAGCCGAATCGAGCGCGTTTTCGCGTCGCTGGGAAGCGGCACCGCTGCCCTATCACAGCCACTCGCATCTGCCACAGCTTGCTGAGCTAGGTTGACCAGGTCTTGCGTGGGCACATCGCTGCAGTCCGAATCGATCCACACGTGCAGAGGCATAGACTGTGGGTCATTGCAAGACTGGCATTGTGAAAAAGGAGTGACGGACAGGTTGACACTGGCCCACGAGGGCAGCACAGCGGCGTGCACGACGGACCCATTCGAGTAGAGATGCACCTGTGCCCCGTCCACGGACTTGATTTTGTCGTCTGCACTTGCCTTAGAGGTCGCACATTCCTGGTTGGAAGCATACGAGCAGTGATCGCATGAAAAAAGGGTATCTTCGCCGGCACTATCTTCGACGTGGTACTCGTGCGAAAAACTGCCGCCCATGGTCCCCGAATCAGCCGCCGCCTGTGTTAGCAAAGTTTCGTACCTCGATCCACGTAGGTTTTTCGAGCAAGGACGGAATATGGGACCAATGAAAGAGCCGGTGAAAGATGCGGTGGTAGGCCTGTCGAACCTCTGCGTAGGTCGACGCAGCTTCTTGGGCAGATGCATCAAACGTATACAGGTCCTTCATGAGAAATTCTTTTGTGCGTAAAAGACCCGCGCGTGGGCGCGGCTCATCACGGAATTTGCGGCCCACCTGATAGACACGAACTGGTAACGACTTGACGCTGTCGATCTCGGCCCCGATGAGCTTGGTCACTTCTTCTTCGTGCGTGGGGGCCAGAATCATCTCTGCGCCGCGCCGATCCTTGAAGCGAAAAAGCTGCGTTAGAACAAAGACGTACCTCGCTTCCCATCGCTTCGACGCGGCCGGTTTTGTGCCATAGGACCGAAGGAAGAAGCTGGGGCATCTCGAGACGCGATGCGTCGATCTGGGCATAAGCATGTCCCACGTACCGCCTCCATTTCTTCGTCAATAATGCGTATCATTTTGTTGAGAACCCGTAGGCCGATGGGCAGGTACGAATACGTGCCAGAGCTCGACTGCCGCACATAGCCGCCACGCCACAAAAGCTTGAGACTGTCCAGGGTGTCGGTAGCAGCAATGGCGTCGGCCGTGCATGTAGGAACAAAGAGGCGCGAGAGCCTCATGGGTCCCGTACTATAAGCGCGCGCAATGTGGCGCATACGCAGAGCGCCCCGTGAACGGATGAGCTGCATGCGACCACACTCCAAACGACCTCGCCAGGCGCCACTGGTCGTGCCGGGGTGACTAAACATACAGAGGTCGTCGGCGCACGGATGCTCGAGACACGGCTTGCGACACGGGCACACGGGTATGCTGTGGCGCTCGTTAACCCTAGGGGCAGCTCTACTCCCATCGATTCTTTGTGCCAATTTTAGCATATGCCGCGAGTCGAGTGGCAACGAGTTTTTTTCTGACTTTTGGTGGTGGCCGTGGTCAGACCCCACGGACGGGATGGTCGAGTACGTGCGATCTCACTGATCGTCAGCTATGTGGACAAAAAAACATCGCAAGACAATAATCTTTCGTACGTGGATGCATCGAACCGTTTTGTGCTAGCTGTGGATACGGGGCCCACTGTCCCGGTGGATGGTGGCACTGGGCGCCGATCCAACCGGATCCATTCCACGTACTTGATGGGAGATGGGTTTGTGATCATCAAAGTGACTCATCTGCCCGCTGGATGCGCGTACGTATTCTCTCTAACACAGTACCTGGCCTGCTTTTTGGACGGCAACGTCAGGCGTATGGCCGGAGGGCGGCGAAATTGATATTATTGAAGGTGCCAACGGCCAAGGCAATAACCTGGCTAGTATGCATACCACCAATGGGTGTATGATCAGTCCCGATGTGCAAAAAGCCCAGCTGGGGTACGTGGATATGCGGCTGATAGCGCAGCGAATTTCGGCAAGAAAATTGCTCGTACCAGCCAGGATGCTCGTCGTCGTTTAGGAAAAATACGTTTGGACCCTCCTTTAATCAAAAGTTTGTGTGGCAGCTAACACCAGTGGTGGTGGCTACTTTGCCTTGTTTCGCGATACTTCTCTTCATGGTGCAGGGGCACGTATTTATCACTGATCCCAGATTTCCGTGTACTTTTGGAACAGTTCCACGGCACCGGACCAGCTGCCGCCGATTGTAGGAGCCGCGCCTCACCAAGCACCCATGTTTGCTACTACAGATGCCGTGCAGAGCTGGGGAAAGCCGCAGGTGTATTTTGGCGCTGACAATGGGCCTGGATCGCCTTGTCAGCTCTCCAAATTTATGGGGTTGCATGAAATTATCATTGATACAACGTGCGTGTGCGGAAACTGACGACAGGATGTGTGGCGATTGTAGGTACTGGGGGACTTATATGCAGGGGACAACTCTTCGTTCCAGGACGCACAGTGCCCAGGCGGCTCGTGTCAAGACTTTTTGACGGGTACGCACGCGTACTAACCGCAGCAAATGGGTCGGCCTTTGCAGATGCCCGCTGGGAGATTGACTATGTCCGCGTGTACACGGACACATGTGTGGCGCGCAAGGGCATGTCTGGGGCACTGTCACTTCACTCGCATCCTCCCTGGGTCGTGGCGATGGTAACAACCATGGTGCTGATCTTTGTGGCATGGCATGGGTACCAAGAATAGGAATCTTACGCATCGCTTTTGGATATGGCGGACTTGGCTTGTTTCGAGGCACGCATCAGATCCACACGGCATTGCTCCGGCAGCTCAAACGAATGAATGAGCTTATGTGCCCGCTCTGGCCCCATGATCAGCTCCCAGTCATGGGAGAGTGGCTGTGTTTCTTCATTTTGCGTGTAAACATCGTCTAGCGCCGCATCAGGTGCCATATCGACCAGGCCCTGCTCTAACAAGGTGGACACAGATGTACAGGCTTTATAGGCACGATAATGACTCCATGCGCGCCACATCATATAGTAGCCGGGGAGATTGGGGATTGCTGGAACCACAAAAAGGGGCGTGCTCACGAGAAAGCCCACAATATTGTACATGAGTAGCCTGGAATGGTGGGGCTGGCGAAGAGAGGCCATGCGCCGGATTGACTCGATCACAGTCGAAGGCGACACCAAGGAAGGCGGGTATAGCAAAGAGAGCCGGTACGGCTGAGCCTCGGGAGAGCGCTGGCGTGCTCTCAGTGTCCGAATCGAGGGGCCTAGTGCCTGGTCAATGCCTTTGAGGGCCCATTCCTCATACTCTATCCTATCCATGATGCTCTCACCAAATAGAAAGAGACGGCGCTTCCAGTCGAATAGGGATCGTGTATCGGTACGGCCCAAGTTGGACCATGCGTGTGATGCTTGGATCACAATACGCTGGGAGAGTGGCAAAGAGCTGAGGGTCTTGCGGTCGCCTTTAGCTGTTGTATAAGCGAGATAGGTGAGATAAGGAACCCGCGCTGGGTTTGCATTCCGAGCAAGCGGGACAGCTATGATCCTCATCGTGGCGTCCCGTCACCGGACCACGCGTCGCGGACGCCTCAACATGCTTCTTCGACTCCACGTGGAGCACACGTGCTAAAATGGACAGGCAGGCGCTACGTAGCTATTCGACCACCCGGAACGGCTGCTTGCGCAGCTTCACAGCACCCGTGCGTGCATTGTCAATGGGCTGCTCGTAGCGAAGATGCGAGCGGAAGCGACGAAGGTACATGATAGCCACGTCCTCGAGAACGTCAGGGGTAATGCCCAGGTCCGCAAAGCCCTTGGTGCCCGGGGCAGGCACTTCGTCGATGAAGCGACGTGTAACCTCATCGGCATTAAACATAGGCCACCACGCAATCTTCTCGCCGAACTTGGCCAATGCCGAGAACACGGGACGAGGAACGTTCACCTCAGGAGACACAATCTTCTGGTAGGTGATATCCTCGACAATCTGGAGAAGCTCACGAACCGTGTAGGTCTTGGGGCCGTACAGAGAGAACGTCTCGCCCATAGACAGAGCGTCATTTTGGGCGATCGTCACAAGAGCCTGGGCGACATCGAGCGAGTGCACAGGCATGAGCTTCGTCCGGCCGTGGTTGAGCTTCCACGTGATGGGCCACGATGCCATCTTGTTCAGGAAGCGGTCCTCTTCACCGTAGATCGAAGCGGGGCGAACAATCGTCGCACCAGGGAACGCCTTGCGAACCACGTCCTCACCCATGGCCTTGGTGCGCAGGAACTCGCTCGGCGAGTCAAGACTGGCGCTAAGATGCGAGACGTGAATAAAGCGGGCGGCACCCAATTCTGCCGCATACTCAGCAATACGACGGGCACCATCCACATGAACATCGCGGAATGAAAAGTTCCTGAACGTAAGTCCACTGTACCTACTTGGTGTTGTAGTTACGGCCCATGAGGTTAAACACCGTGTCCGAGTGGCGCAAACACTCTTGGATCTGGTGATCATTGCGAAGGTCCCATTCCTGCATGTTAGATAGACCCACGCACCAGAGGAACGACCTGACCGAGGTCGCCAACCACCTTCAGATGACGCTTTTCGTCCTCGTCGCGGTAGGGCACCACAACCTGGGTACCCTTCTTGGCAAGCTTGCTCACCACGTAGCGACCAAGGAAACCTGTAGCACCAAACACAGTGGCAATGCTTCCCGTAGTCGAGTTGCTAAAAGTCAGAGAGCGTAACATACCGTCCCAAGCCATACGGACCCGACGTAACCTGAGGCATGCCGGTCCTGTGCTTGATGGTCAAGTCCTGCATGTAGCTCCTTTTAAAGATGTGCGAAGGCATAGCACGGCCAAAGCCGTCGCGCGAGGCGCCCAGCACAGAGCGCGACAGGCTCATGTTCGCAGCGGTGGGCAAAGTTTTGGAGCGCTGCTCCGCCGACGTTCCGTGCGGCTCGGCCGGTCCGTTACACATTATAAATATTTAACATTCTACCCTACTCACTCGATGGCTCGACGTCGCTGTCCGGGTCGTCCGAGTCGTTCGATAGCGCCTCGTCCGACTCGATGCCTATGCCATCCAGATGAGCCGGAAGGATCGATCTAGATTCCTCTTCACGAAGTAGTTCGTCGAACAAGGCAATCGTTTCCTCATCGGCTAGCTCCGCCTCTGTATGCTGTCGAGGATCCCGCGAGGCGCGCGACGAGGGCGCGCGCGTTTGGACAGGCGACGACTCGGAGGAGCGCTGCTCAGGGTCAGGGTCCATAAAGGCCGTGCGATGGGGCCGTCCCATAGCTCGAAGTACAGCGGCAACATTGACAGTGCGCAAGCGATGCCGCGTTTGTGGACGCACCACCGACCAGTTGGGCTGAAGGTGCGCCATAGACATGGGTGTAGCATAGTGGTATCGTACAAGGCGCTCGATGCCTGCGGTTGCAATCATAGGTAGCGTTGGATGGCACAAGGCCGAGTTGACAATCGAGCGTGATCCTTCGAGGGTAAAAGTGGGGGTAGAAAGGTGCACGGGCTGGTACAGCAAGTCGTCCGTGAGCGACTGGAACCAGCCATTGTCATAGCCGACAGCTTCGTTGTTTTTCCATGCGTCTTTGCTTAATGCCTGACGCTGTGCTAGGAGCGATTCCATCGGCGGGATCTTCCAGCCATAAGCCCGAAAGTCGTCAGAGCCTGCGACATAGTACAGGTGCCCTGTTTGGGCCTCAAACCCAAACGATCCACGTTTGATGGTGCAGCTGTTGCGGTACCCCATCATTTCGTCCGCAGGCAGAGGCGTCTTGCGCGCGAAAATAGGGTTTGTATGTGGGTGCAACGCCACCGATGACATCTCGGCAAGAGGCTCGGCGCTCTCCGTGGCAAACAGGACTGGATGGTATAGGGAGAGGCTGCATCAGTCAGGACACGTACTCGACAGCGAGGAACCGACCGCTCGGGTCAAACTGAGCTCCTGTGGATTCAGGACTCGCAGCTACCATGCGGTTCGACTTTTTGCAGTGTACTCGTGTGGCATAGCGCACAATCGTGTCGTTACTGTTGATGGCCAGGTCGGAGCCATGGAAAACGTTCCGTACGTCAAAGAGACTGTATAAGAGCAAGACACGTACGCAGCACAAGAGCCTGACTCAAAGGCAGATCCCACCACAAATCGGTGCCCATCACTGGGATTCGGATTCCATTGCGCCGACTCGATCTGAGCCCGAAAGTAGCCGTACTGAGCGACCTGTCCTGGAAGGCGCATGTCCAAAAGATAGATATCACCGTCATCACTGGAAGAGAGCGCTAGATCGGGGTTCGTCGGGTGCGCAGAGACCTCGCGGATACTCGCTTCATGCAGGCCGAACGAGATGGACGGGCGATGACGCTCGACCTGAGGCTGGACCTGTCGGATCGGTGTATCGCCATACTGCAAGTCGTACGCAAAGAACAGGCAGTCGTTCGCTCCTGAAAAGAGATATTTGTTGCCCACGCTCCATGTCAGGGAAAAAATGTTGGAAAAGTGGCCTAGCAACCGCGCCCGAATACGGTACGCGCTCGTTTCTGCACCGCCAGGGCGCTCAGCATCAAAGTCGAACAAATCACGGATCAGGATGCGAAGATCGTCCCCACCACTAGCCATCCACTGCCCGGATCCTCGCGAAAAGGCCAATGCATTGACGCATGAACTGTGCCCTTTGACCTCGTGCAGATAGGGAAAGCCCTGCGTATCGATGGCGTCCGCTAGGAGAGAGCGACGCATGTGCATAGACTGCGTACGAGCATTGAGGATCGATGGGATACGGTTACGTAGAGCAAATGGCACGGGCAGCGTAGGCGCGTCGTTCTCCCCGTCGGGACTGTGGCTGCGTTTGTCCCCCACAGTCATGGCCCATGCCCTACGGTGACGGCGTGTGGAGAAAGGATGTGGCGCACGGACAAGCGAGCGGACGAGTGGGTACTGGCTGCCAGTGTTGGCTATGTTGTGATACTAGCTACAAAGAGGCACGGCTATAGGGCGTGAGTACCTAGCGCGCGGCTGGCGTGGTCGCCGTAGGGCTATGAAGCGTCACCGGTGGCGGCACAGGTTGGCTCCACATGTCGACGCTCTATACGGTCAGGGTGTGCCATGTATACCGTGTGCCGCCCCGCACTTCAGCGGCCGGCTACCGTGCTACTGAATGGGGTGATATGGCCAAGCCTCTATGGAGTGGGCGGATACGTGTATTAGAGCATGCAGAGACGTGCGAAATCCGCCTTGAGGACAACGAAACAGGTACGGCGGACCATCTGATGCAGGCGAACTCTTTGCGTCGTGCCCCTACGACGTGTCCGGCAAATCTGTGGAAGCAACACTCGACTCATCGCGCTGCTTTGTCGTGCGTGTCGAGAGTGAGGATGGAAGGCATGCGTTTATCGGCTTGGGCGTACGTACCACACATCTCATCCCAGTTTGTGGAACGGTCTGAGAGCTTTGACTTTACGGTTGCCCTACAGGATTGGACAAGGTATGTGCTGTATACTCACACAGGCGGCGCAAGTCGGAACTCGCTGGCCCCGCGCCTGATGACGCGCCGCGACCATCGCCACACCTTCCCAGTGGCCCACGTCAGGACTTTTCCTTGCGCGAAGGCGAGACGCTAAGCGTACGCATGCCCACACTCGGTACAGCGCGTGTGCGCGATACGGCACCTGCGCAGATCGGTTTTCAGCTGCCCCCGCCACCGCCGGGTGGCCGCAGCAAGTAATGTACACTACTTTCGAGACTCGGCTGTGGCCTCGTTCGCCAAGGCGCGCATGATAGTGAGAGGACCTTTTTGTGCACGACCCGCCATCTCCTTCTCGATACGTGACGTGGACGAGGCGGTGTTTTTCTCAGGGTCAGTCATAGAATACGTACGCGCTTCTGTAAGGCCTCTTGCAACGCGGTCTGTTTCTTCGGAGCGATCCTCTTTCCAACTTTGGGACGCGCTACAGCGCCCTTATTTTTGTTCTTGGTTTTGGCGCCTGCCACGGGGGGCTTTTCCAGCGGCTTGAATCCCTGGGTCATGGCACGGCGGCGGACCACAAAAAAAAAGCCCGCCGCTCCGCTACGCTGCTCCACTTATGCTGCACCTAACGCTGGAGCTGCTGCGCGGCACAGCCATCCCTGAGCACTATGGCAAGATCGCGGCAGCGATTGTGCTAGCCCTACTTATTCATACTTGGGCGCGAGGACCCGCTTTGCAGGACCGTGAGGAGCGCCTAGAGGCGCAGCAGCAGCGTGCACACGAGAAACACGGGCGGGTGCGGGTCACTGCCGGCTTGTCCGCCATGGGCGGTCGCACCGTGCTCATTGGCGTACGTCACTTTATCCTGACCACAGACGGGGGCCATGACACCGATGGGTCTTGTCGTCATGGCCATGCTTGCACAGGAGGGCGCACATATCGTTGCGCTTGTCCCTGATGCTACCGCCGAGCCGGTCATGCAATTGATTCTCTTATTGCGCGAAAGCACGTCGAATGAAAACATATTTGCAGAGACGTGCCAGGTGCGGGACCAGGCATCCATTACATCGTTTGCCAAGCGCTGGCACGAAGGGCGCCCCAACACGGGTGCCGAGGGTATCCCTGGCGCAACCGCTGCGCTCCCAGGTCTCGCCACGCCCCAGGCACATCGCCTGGACACTCTTTTGTTTCTACCGAGCGCTGAATCCATCCCAGTCTTGGGCGCTGGTGCCGATGAAGCCTATACCTATACGGTCCTTGCGCGCTTCCACCTGGTGAACGCATTGTTGCCCAGCCTACTGACCCAGCCGGCCAGCCGCGACGTGCGTATCATTAGCGTCGTCAGCCCGTGGTACGCCGCAGGCCTCGCTCAATTCGACCGCGTCGCGCATCCTCTATCAGCACCCATCTTTGAGCCGTGGACGCGCGTAGGTGCCGCAGAATTGCACTGGATCTACCTTGCCGCCGAGCTCCAGCGCCGCCTCGATTTGCTTGCCGAAGCGGATACGCGGCCCCGCACGGATCTCCATGGCATCGACGCCGAGACACCACGCACCGGGCCTGTCGCGCAGCACAGCCACGTGTCGTCCGTGGTCGTGTGCCCCGGCTTTGAGGTATCGCAACTATCCGCTTTTTTCGGTGGGCCCGCGCAGCTCGGGCCCTTGCACCGAGCGGTGCTCTGGGTTCTATGGCTCGGCTTGTGGCCAGCGCTTTGGCTCCTGGGCAAACCAACATCACGTGCGGCAGACACGGTGGTATGGGCCGCTCGCGCGCGCTTGGCCCCGCGGTCCCACGCCCAGTCCAAAAGGCCTCGAGCTGCGGCTGCGCAGGACGACGATCAACTCGCGCAATGGTGGGTCGGCCTCGAGCCGGGCCACTTGTATCGTGAGGGCCGTTCCGTGTCGCCCCCCAAGCCGGCCACGCTCGCCAGCGCCGCAGCGCTGTGGAGCGCCACCGAATCGGCCCCTTGGCCGGTAGACGCACGTGTCTCTACATAGTCGGCACACGCTGTACACTGGCAAAGCGCGGTACGCCGCGCCACGCGGGGCTCACTAGCACCAGGCGCTCGAGAGGGACGCGGTTGCGCTTTTGGCGACCCCACGATCGAGGCGGCAGAGGCATGGCCTGTTCGCGACGCTCCAGCTCGAGCCAAGCACCCCACGTGATGGCAGCGAGCGCGCGTCCATGGCCCGTTGCCAGCGCATAGTCGCCCGAGGTCACAGCGCCGATGGCCGTGTGCGCAGGGAGCTCGGTGTGCTCCCATTCTTGCAACTGACGCCGTGCTTCCTCACGCTGCGACGTGGGCGGACAGAGAGCGTGTCGCCACTGCGGCACCGACGCAGCTGGTGGTAAATGCACCGTGGCCGACGCCTCAAAGGCGCCGCGGCCGCATGCAGTCAGCAAGACGAGCACAAACGGAGCCATGCCGGCTGGTACAGGTGCGGGCACTCGGGTGCGGAGCCAGCCTTGGTTGTATTGGCGACGCGCCCAAACGTGCGTAGTACGCATACGCGGCGCAGGACCAGCGACAGGGCCCGTACACGCCTGGCAGTTGGGAAAGGCGGGTACCACAACCGGCGTCCCGGGCGTCCCGGCCTGCTCAGCCAGTGTCGTCCACAATGCGCCGCCGCCAAAAGGGTGCGCACACAAGTTTGGCTGCAGCGGCACGCGTTTCGCAGGCGGACGCGCTTCCCAAGCGGTGCGAAGCACGTTTGCCTCGGCATCACTCGCGCGTGTGTACGCAGGATGACCAATCCAGTCGTGAGGAAACTGGGCACGGCCAAGATTCAAGTGCAGCGTGCGGTACTGCGCCTGGCCTACAACGAGCGCGCCCGTGTGCACCAGCGACATCCAAAAAGCAGCGCCCCAGCCGCGCGGAACGAGAAGTGTGTAGGCAGGGAGGGATCGTGAAGGAGGAGCCGCCTCGAGCGTGCGGCAAATAAGTAGGATGGGAAGGGTATCGAGCGGGGTCGCCGCGGCCGCAGTGCCACCAGCGGCGCGCCGCCGGTCCATTTGCGCTTGGGTATACGATGGACGTGTACGGTGCTCAAAGAACGAGGTATCCGCATGCCTAGGACGGCCGTCTTTCACCCACACGACCGACGCATCGCTGGGGGCACCAGGGGACCCATTTTTAGGTGGAAAGTGCAAGCGCGGGTCATCGACGCGGCACGATAGCACGGTACCTGTTGGCAACCACGAAGGCAGCGAAGCGGCATGGTGCTGGAGAGCACGATGCAGCATGCGCGCTTGATCTTGATTGGCGTCCGCCGACGGTCGCAACACGCCATGCAATACATGACCAGCGCGGTCGCCGATCAGCTCAAACACGTTAAAGCCGCAGGTGGTCGGAAGGGGAGGCGCCTGAATCGGTGCGAGCGACGAAGGTGGGCGGCGCGAAGCGTCCGTGTGCAGCACACCGGCGGCAATCTCGGTGGGCGGTGCCATATCCAGGGCCTGTGCGTCCAACGTGACATGCTTGTTCCATCGCTGGGGCACAACACACACATGCCGTGGGCGACGTTGCTCGGCGTGAATAGCATCCAATGCGTGCGTCAGTGCCTGCTGCACATCCCAGGCGGCGGCGGGGTGCACGAGCAAGAGGCACGCACGGCGTGTGTGCCGCTCGGAGCGGGGCACCCATAGGACTTGCAGCGGGGCAATGGCCGGGAGGAAAGGAGCGCTCGCACGCGCTCGGTGCAGGCCATGAGGGCGGTCCAGCAAAGTTGTTTCGCATAGCCGCGCGCCATACGTCCATTCCTCTTCCCAGCCGTGCGCGACGCCGGTCAAATAAAGAAGCAGTTGTAGGCGTGCGGTAGCGTCCGAGACGCGTCGAGCTTGTGCGCGGACGTGGAACGCGGCCGTATAGCTTGCGTCATGAAGAAGGCTATACGATGACTTGCGCCACGTTGTACGAAAGCTTTTTTGGAAAGGCGTCTCTGCCAGGCAAAAACCCCAGCGCCCTGCGCCGCCATTGTGGGTCCCTTTCTCGCCCGACATGCGGAATCGTTTGGCATGCCATAAATGCGTCTCGAGCCAGCGCCGCCCAGGCCTTCCTGCGCGCGCCTGCAGTGCTGAACGACGTCGCACGTACGCACGCAGCGTGCGTTCTGGCGCGCGACGACGCATCTCGCTGCGAGTCTTGGCATGCGTGTTGGAGGCGCGCAGCTCGGCGTGCGCCTTTCCACGCAGTCGTCTTGGAAGACGTAGAGGATTGTGCGAGGCAGCCCTTCGGCGCAGGTGCCGCGGTAAAAGCTGCCATGCGCGTGTATGGGCCGAGGAGCGTGCCTGTGACATGGCACGCTGGAGTGCCAGAATCTCGGACTTGCGTGCAGCTAGCACCTCATCCACATCCAGCTGCGGAGGAGCAGGGGTGCTAGGAGCAATGGAAAGAGGGACAGCATGGCGCTGACGCTTAAGATCGGTCAACGCCGTAGCGTCCGTGTCCGCGACACGCTTCGCCATCGCGTCGCGGAAAAGAGCGAGGGTC
Source organism: Malassezia nana (assembly GCA_029542845.1). Classification (NCBI taxonomy): domain Eukaryota; kingdom Fungi; phylum Basidiomycota; class Malasseziomycetes; order Malasseziales; family Malasseziaceae; genus Malassezia; species Malassezia nana. The sequence goes on from CP119893.1 coordinate 296,682, forward strand.
GCGCTGAGATGTGGCTGACTCAGCAATATACCTCGGTCCAAACCGCCCCGCAGTCGATCTTGTTTATCGCGCTCATGTTGAAGCAGCTGTGGAAGAAAGCGGAGCACGCTGCAAACCAGGTCGAAGACCGCGGAAGCCAGGGTAAAGGCAAAGGTGGAAACGGTCGCAAGGGTAGTAAGAAGGGTAACAGCGGAAAGGGCTCTAGTGGCTCGGCCGCTGCGCCTGCCGCTGCCCCCGCCGCGGCTGCTGCCCCGCAGCAAAGCACGGCACCGCCGAACCCGAACGCGTACATCACGCCGCAGGGCTTTTCGGCTCCGGGACTTTCGGCACCCATGTATGCGCAGGCCGGTAAAATGACGAACCAGTCGGTGCCTGAGCCCAGCTGCACGACGGTGGACGTCGCCGGTCTGCCTGTGCATGTCTATGGCTTGGAGCAGCTGACTCCTGCGCGCCAGGGTGGTCCGCCGGAGGTGTGCATTGCTTTCCACATGCATGGACGCACTGGTTCGGCCAAGAAGGAGGATTCGCTTGTGCGTGAGCTGTACCGCAACACGATGATGGAGCGTGCGGCGCTGGTTGGCTCGCCCCGTGTGCGCGACTTTTTGCTAGTGACGTTTGACCAGCGCAACCACGGTGATCGCAAGACCAACCCCCGTGGCCAGAAGAGCTGGAAGGAGGGCAACCCTACGCATGGGTAAGTGCGATGTACTCACGCCAGTATCGACATGTACGGCATGATCCACGGCACATCGACGGACGTGTCGTTCCTGCTCAAGATGCTGCCCGCCTACCTGTTCCCGAATGACGAGCGTATTGTGTCCCTCTTTGCTGTGACGGGCAAGTCGCTGGGTGGTCATGCAGCATGGCAAGTGCTTGCGCACGAGCCGATCATCCGCGTCGGTGTGCCGTTCATCGGTACGCCCGACTTCCAGAAGCTCCTGGCGCAGCGCACCAAGGCGTCGGACCTTCCTGACGCACCGCCGCAAGTGCCGATGTCGCTGCGATCGGTGATCCAGCGTATTGACCCTGCGCAGGCGCCTTATAACCGTCCGGATCCGTCCAACCCCTTCTTTGGCAAGAAGATCTGCTCGTGCTCCGGCGAGGACGACCACCTTGTGCGCTGGAGCTTCTCTGAAGAGTTTCTCAAGTCGTTGGTGGTTGCGCCGCCTGGCTCTGAAGATGCCAACCGCAGCCTCGAAATTTTCCTTCAACCCAACACCGGCCACAAGGTCACACCCGAAAGTACGTACGTGCCACTGACGCAGTGTTGCGATTCGGCGGACGTTGGCTGGCCCAGTGGGCGCTTGCATACTAATGTGGAGGGTGTCGGGGCACCGAGTCGGTTTTACTCAGATCACACGTGCCCTGCCCCTGGAGCGCCAAGCCACCGCTGTGGTGCCTGCCGTCCGGTTTTACATACACGAATCGTAGTGAGGCAGGCAAGCTTGATCATCGTCCATGCAGAGTCTCTTGCGCTTTGCCATCCTTTGTCTCAGCGGCCTCATGCTGTGGCAGGGTGCCCTTTGCTCCACTGCCTCTGCCTCGAAGGGGGAGTCGCAAGAAGTGAGTGGTCCCCTCCTGCCGACGACGGGGACACTACCCCCCAAGTCAAAACCACCGCCGCCCCCTGCGTCTGTTGATATGAAGGAAATCAACATGGGCGGATTTCCTGTGAATGTATACGGCCTGGACGCGCTAGCCAAGCCCAAGAATGGCACGGTTCCAGAAGTCGCTGTTGTCATCTACATGCATGGACGTCGAAGCTCGGCCAAGAAAGATGACAAACTTGTGCGCATTCTATATGGAAACATCCGTCAACATATGACATCAGACCCAGCTGGCTCGGCCAAAGACCTCTTGATCGTCTCGTTCGACGCCCTCAACCATGGACAAAGAGTCACCGATTCTACACAGCAACTCGGTCTTGGGGATAATCCCCGTTTCTTGGTTGATATGTATGCCGCCCTGCTCAGTAATCGGGACACAGTGTCATTTATTATCGACTATTTGGCATCCTTTATCTTTCCCCGCGACGAGCGCCTTATTACCAGCTGGATAGCCTGTGGCACCAGCATGGGAGGGCACTCGACGTGGCATGTGCTTGCATGTACGTTGCCTTACTCACACTCAGCTGAGCCGCGCGTAAATACCGGGGTCGTGTTTATTGGCATGCCTGACTACAACGCTCTCATTCAGCAGCGCGTTAGGCAGATGAACTTTAAGGCAGAAGCACCCATTGTGCCCCTCTCGTTTGCCAAGCTGGTCAATGCCACTGATCCTTCGATGATGCCCTATACAAGCACAGATCCCTCCAAGAACCCGTTCTGGGGAAAGCATATCATGCAAGCGAATGGTGGGTCGGACCCCCTAGTGCCTTTCTCCTTATCGTCCAACTTTTTATCGCGCGTCGTGCTTGGCCCTGATGGCCCTGCAACGAATGACTCGTTGGAAATTTTTGTACAACCCAAGACGCAACATCAAGTAACGACAGAGATGCTCGAACTCGCAGGCCGCTGGATTTATCGTTGGGAAATTGCTAAGAAACCAGTTAATTTGCAGCCTGCGCCCTCTCTACCCACGCCCACGTATGCACGCCCGCCGCCTAATCTAGTCAAGCCTACATCTTCGTAGTACGTTATCATGTCTTTCTATTCGGAAGCAGCCCGAAGCCAAATTAGGCGTCGGACTTGAGCCGATTGGGCAATGTCATTGGCTGCAAGGCCGATTCTACCCCTTTGCGTAGGGGCCCGATGCTAGATCCACAAAACCATTTAAACTTTTGTGCCTGAGCAAAAACCCTCAGCTTGATGTGGCGTGTTATGCACAGGTACCTAGTCCTGCTTTGCCTTGTCTTGTGTGTGCTTTCGGTTCTCGGTGCAAGCAAAAATGACAAGACTACAGCGTCCTTTCCTTTGGCTAGTTCTCAAGCCCCGTTTCCAAACTATAATAATTCCGCGCCTAAATACATTTCTCGAACGGAGGTGAATATGGCTGGCTTTGAGGTGGTGGTTTTCGGACTCGAGCAGCTTTCGAAGAAGAAAGGCAAAAAGCCTGAGATTGCTACGGTGATATACATGCATGGCCGCTATCAAGATGTTAAATCTGAAGAACCAGAGATACGCGACTTTTACAACCAGATTCACAAGCTGAAAAAGTCCAAGAAGGCAGAAGATGAGCGAGATTTCTTGATTGTTGCGTTCAATGCACAGGATCACGGTACGCGCCTTACGAACGAGACCCAGCGGCACGATCTCGATGTGAATCCTAAGTTCCTGTACGACCAATACGCGATCCTGCTAAACAACAAAGATTATGTTTCATACATTATTGATTTCCTTCCCACCTTCCTCTTCCCCAAGGGACAGCGTAACATGACTCGCTGGATTGCTTCGGGTCGCAGCATGGGGGGGCACTCGACCTGGCATGTCCTTTCCGGTACGTACATTCAGCTCACCTCGCAGCGGAACCCCGTGTGAAGACAGGCGTCGTGTTTATTGGCATGCCAGACTATAACGCTCTGATGAGGCAACGCACGGCCCAGTTGAATCTGACAGTGAGACCGCCCTACGTGCCAGAGACCTTCGCAAAGCTGGTAAATAAAACAGACCCTGCCAAGACCCCTTATACGAGCAGAAATGCCTCCTTGAATCCCTTCTGGAACAAGCATATTTTCCAGGCCAACGGGGGCGCCGACCCACTTGTGCCTTTCAGTCTTTCAGAACACTTTCTTAGCAACGTGGTACTTGGCCCTCCCACCAAGCGCACCAACGAATCGCTTCAAATTTTTGTGGAGCCAAACACTCCCCACAAAGTCACCCCGACTATGCTCAAACTCGCAGCACAGTGGATTTACCGGTGGGAGTTGGCCAAGACACCCGATGTAAAGATGCCGCACATTCGCCTAAATGCCCAGACCATGTCTCGGCCTTGCGAGAAGGTGACTGCTACACCGACCGCAGTCTGAGACTAGATCCTTTGTACAGTTGAGTAGACGCAAAGCCCAAGTAGAGATAGAAGTGCACGCGTACTGACGAGCTTGGGTGGAGTGGAACGGTTGTGACATCCTTATCGCTACGGACAAACTTGGGGTCAAGTCTCTGACTAGGGTATGCACCTTGGTGTGGAAGCGCCCATGGTTTCCAACAAAAAAGGCTGGGATGAGGTCGTGATGGCTGCGCCGACGAATCGATTAGATAGCGCGCCTAGACAGGAAAGCCACCCATGCGTGCCGAGACGCCAGACCCTATCGTTTCTGGACAGTGGAGGCCCACTTTCCGTAATAGGTATCCGCCAGTGTTGTTTACAAGCCACGTGGCGAGAGTCCAAGCGGCGACACAGACGGGCCCCGCAACTGGACCAGCAACCATGTCAGACTTGGTGTCGCACTTGCCCTCTGCAGAGGGGCAGCACCATCACATCTCTCATCGAAAGCAAGGTTCCATCGGCACGTTCATGCGTCGTCTCGGTGGAGAGGTGCCCCCGGATTCCCCTGACATTGCGGCTGTTCGTCAGGTGGTAGCAAAGGTGGGCATGACGCCACGCCGTCGCACCAAAGGTAACGGCTCGGTTCACGCGCCCACCGTGCGCGAATTCCGAACGGCGGAAGGCACTCGCCGCATTGTCTCGGAGGGTGTGTATGAGTACCGCCCCAACCGCAAATTCGCGGACATTGCACCTGAAATGCTGTTGGGTCCTGTGCCGCACGCGCCGTCGTCCGTCTTTGCGAACGGCAACCCCGCCGACCTGTACACCGCAGAGTCGCAGAAGATGGCATCTGAACTGCAGATTTCGAAGAGTCAGAGTCGCGCTCGTACAGAGGCCGCTCGTGCCGAAGCCCTGCGTATCCGTGACATGCGCGCCCGTCGCCAGCGCCTGAATGAGGAGGCGATTGCTGCGCGTGAAGAAAGGAAGCGTGCTGAAGAAGAGGAGGAGCTCGAGATGGAAGAAGCTAGGAAGCAGGAGATCCAGCGAGCGCTCTTCCCTACCCCTAGCGCTCCGCTCAGCTCGCAGCCTGAGCGCCCGCAGCACGAACGCTCAGCCTTTATCGAGGATGATCAGCCACCGCCTGTGCCAAAGAAGGACCGTCACCTGCCTTTGGAGCAGACGTCGCGCAATTACTTGGCCTCGAATCAGTCGCCTGTGAAGCCGAGCCCCGTGGTGGCAGGTTCTTCTGATATTTCGTACCTGCAAGCCTTTTCGTCCTCTTCTACCTGGCCCAGTGAGCTCGGAAAGCCTGCTTCTTCGGAGCCCAGTGAACTCGGAAAGACTGATTCTACGATGCCCAGTGTGTCCGAGAAGACTGTGACAGAGAAAGAGTCGCTCACGCCTGTGCAGTTTGCCGAGATGACGATGGCCGCCTTTAGTAACCTCGGGACGGGCTCGACCCTGCCAGACTATCTGTCTAAGCCCCCTTCGCAGCTGCTAAGCGAGCCGAAGGAGAAGAAGGACGAGGCTGTGGAGGAGCCAGAAGCCAAGGGAGCGAATCTGGAGGAAACAGCTGCCATGGCCAAGGCGGAGTCCAAAGCGAAGGAGGCTGAGCAGCGCGAAGTCGAGGCGAAGGAGGCTACCTCGGCTGAAGCCAAGGCTGAGGTCGAGGCGACCAAGGACTCGGCGGACTTGGCGCACAAGGAGCTGGAGCTTGCCAGGCAAGAGGCGGCCAAGGCTAGGTTGGAGGCGCAGAGGGCCCGCAAGGAAGCCGAAGAAGCTCTGAACGAAGCCGAACAGATCCGTAAGGAGGCTGAGGAGACTCGCAAGTTCTTTGAAGAGGCACGCAAGGCCGAACAGGAACGCCTTGCGGAGCTGCGCAGGGCCGAGGAGGCCCGCATCGCTGAAGCGCGCAAGGCAGAGGAGGCTCGCATCGCCGAGGCCCGCAAGGCCAATGAAACACGTGAAACCGAGGCCCGCGAGACGAGCAAGGCCCAGCAGCCCATCGTCAAGACCGATGTAGTTCAGCCTGTGCCCAAGGCCGACACGGTGCCGACACGGCCCAATGTGACAAGTGGTTTGCCGCCGTACCTCCAGTCGTCGGTGGCTGCCCTGCTCAAGAAAGGATCGGAGCGACAGACGTCTGCCTCGTCTAGTGCAGCCCCCGTCTCGGAGCCAAAGAAATCGGATGGCGAGCCTGCTCGCCCTAATGCGCCCTCGAAGGAGGTCTCGGCTCCTGCTCCAGCCCCCAAGGCGGCTCCGGCTCCGGCTCCCAAGTCGACTCCTGCTCCGGCCCCTACCTCGACTCCTGCTCCGGCCCCCAAGTCGACTCCTGCTCTGGCCCCGGCTGTTCGTGATTCCGCCAAGCCTGCCACGCAATCGGGTCCCAGCACTAGCACCCCCTCGAAAGAGACTGCGCCTCAAGGGCTGGACAAGGATGTGGCGTCTCCAGGCAAGACGCGCGGCTTGCCCGGATACCTTAAGAAGAGTATCTCTAGCATGGTGCGTCGTCGTAACACGTCCAGCCCCAAGGTGGAGCCAAAGAAGCCCGAGGTCGAGCCGCCTGCTGCCCCAGTGACCCAGTCGTCGACGAAGCCGGCCACGGAATCGACATCGACAACCGCGGCGGTGCCGACGCTAGCGGACTTGGAGCCCAAGAAGGAGGCGGTGGAGCCGAGCAAGGGTGAGCTTTCGCAGCGCTATGGCTTGTACATCGTCGGCGATGCTTCGGGCGAACCAAAGCTCGCAAAGGCCAGTGGCCAGGCTGTGGAAGAGCTGCAAGAGCCGTCGGCTCCCAGCGCGCCCGTTGTGGACGAGGAGCTCTCCAAGAAGCCTATTCAGCCAGTGCGCCGCGAAAGTGCCCCAACCACAGAGTCTAGCGGCCGTGCGGCGCCGGCGATCCAGGGCAGCAACCTGTTTGCTTCGTTGCAAAACAGCGGTAGGTCTGCAGCGCAGACCAGCACGGGCCGGAATGCTGTGACAGCGCCCGCAAGTGGTGATAAGACCAAGGCGGTCTCTGCCGTGTCAGAGTCGAAGGAGGTTACTCAGCCCAAGGCTGAAGACACTAAGAAGGCTGAAGAGGCCAAGGCTGAAGAGGCCCGGAAGGCTGAGGAAGCCAAGAAGGCTGAGGAAGCCAAGAAGGCTGAGGAAGCCAAGAAGGCTGAGGAAGCCAAGAAGGCTGAGGAAGCCAAGAAGGCTGAAGAGGCCAAGAAGGCTGAAGAGGCCAAGAAGGCTGAAGAGGCCAAGAAGGCTGAAGAGGCCAAGAAGGCCGAAGAGGCCAAGAAGGCCGAAGAGGCCAAGAAGGCCGAAGAGGCCAAGAAGGCCGAAGAGGCAAGCAAGGCGTCCAAGAAGAACAAAAAAGGCAAGCACAAGTAATGGTGTGGCGCCTATGTTTTTCGACCAAATAGCAACAAGATGGCATAAAGTTCTCGCTAGTAGATTTGTTGAATCCGTCTAATCAATCCGTCCGCCCTCCCATAGCCCGACATAGTCAATCCCTGCCTCAGCCGGGAGCGGGCCATCCACGCCTCGTCGTCGCAAACGTTTTGTGCGTGCTCGAGGTGCCTCGCTCTGAGGTTTTGTCCGAGGTGGCTGTGTCACTATTATAGGTGATGGAGCTTCCGTCGTTTGCGCCGAAGATCGGCGTTTCTTGGCCATGGCGGTACGAGGCTTTTTGTATAACTTGGCAGAGCGGCCCATGGGTCGTGAGTAAAGTCAGGCAGGTGGAGGTCGACCTTCTTTTCGACCTCCGCGTCAGCTTGGAGCATGCGCGTTCGCGCAGCAGCTCTCTGGCGACGCGCGGCCCCATGCCCAAGGCCATTTCTCGTCCCGCGCATATGCTCACTGAGCACGGTTCGCGCACCTCCTCTTGCAAATGATGGGGCACTGCCTGCGACGCCGGAAACGTACATGGCGCTGCGTGCCTCGGCACACCAGTTGCAAGCCCTCCCCGAGACGTCGTTTGATGCTCTTATCAACCATGCAGGTCGAACAGGTCTTTCTGGACTCATTGCTAGTATCGTCGATGATGTGCTTCAGCACACAGCTGCTGATCCAGGCACACCACGCGAGCAGCGCCTGCTGCTCGCCCTGCTCAACGTGAGCAGTACCTTTGAGAAAAAGCTACCTCTCGCCCCCGAGCTTGTTTTGCGCCTCACCACGCATCTGTTGCGCTGTGCTCCAGTGGACTGCCTGCCTCCCCATGTGGCTGCGCATGTACTGCGCAGAGCTCTCGCAATGCCTAGCCGCGACAGCGCGCACCACCACCTGATACCTGTGCTGGTCCAGCACCTCGCTGATACATCCACGTACCCCCTCCTAGAAGAAGGCATGCATGTGATCGAGTATAGCCTGCAGTATGGTGCAGCGGACCCTGTGGCCCTGATGCACTATGTATCGCAAACAGCGCAGGTGGACGGCGAGCGCCTGGGCGAGCACACACTGCAACAGGCGCGTACCGACGGCTTTTCGTGGCGCCAATGGGCTCGTGAGGCCTGTGGGTGGATGAACATGCGGCCTTGGCGACACAGCAATGTGGATCTGCAAACGCATGCCTTGCGCATCTCGCTTTGGTCGCTCTGTTGCCGCGTGTGGCTACGCTTACAGCGCCCATTGCGTTTCCGTGCTGCCTTGGCACAACTCCGCGCGGAACTGCGCCATGCCTCGCAGCAGCTCGCGCCTGCCCAGGGCCTAGTGCCGCCGCCGCCCAGCACACACATTGTACGGGGCCTCTTACAGTCACATCTGATCCACCTCGTCGGCAAAGGCACACGCAATTCGATCCGCGCAGCTTTGGCTACCATGCGTTCCGTCGAAGCATCTGATCTCACACTGCTTCTCCCGGGCGTTGTGCAGCGACTCTGCGACAAGGCACTGCAGCTAAGCGATCCACGCACGGCCGCCGAGGCTCTGGCGCTGTGCTTGGAGGCTTGTGCAACGCTGCCAGGCGCATCGCCTGCAAGTTCTGCCCTGGCACAAACCATTCGCCCATCTACCTGGCTGCAAATCTTCCAGCATTTAGCGGACACGTCGCGGCATGCATCGGCGCGTGCTATGCTGCCGTATGCGCTGCCCTCTTCCGCCTCCTGGCCCAGCCCACTACATGCCCAGTGGCTCGCCTGTTTGTGCACGCTAGGCGAGCACGAGCTTGTGCGGCAGCTGTACCTGCAGTGGACGGGCTCATCGGGTCAGCCACTCGAACCGGCCGTGCGTACCGCGTGGTTAGCACAGCGAGCGCCGCTTTCGCCCCTCACAGGGCTGTACGCTGTCAATGGCGCATGGTTGGAGGTCACAGATCCACCTCCTACGATCCTGCCGCCATACGAGGCGCCGCGGCCGCTCGAGAGTCCGTTGGCCCGTGTTCCGCAAAGCCTACTTGCTTTGGTGCACCTGTTTGGCACGGCACCTCGGCATGGCACGCAGCGTGATCGCTCCTTTGCTATATCTGTGCGTGATGATGCTCTTGTGCCCGCGATGAACTCGGCTATGCCGCCTCACTACCACTTGACAGCGTTGCTACAAGCATCATTGATGTTACATGATACAGCGACGGCCCGCTCCATTTTGGGCAAAATGCAGGCGTGTGGGTACACACTCGATGCCAAAGACATGGCTGTCCTGCTCCGCGGCCTCTGCGATCGCGCCCCGGACGAGGCGGTCGCTGCGCTCCAAGCGTTACCCATGCCCTGGGCGAGCGAGGCGCGCCTCTTTGCTGTGGTCATGGCACGCTGCCTGTATCATGCGCGACAGGATCTGGTGGATCGAGTGTATGCGATGGCGTGTGCGCGGCAGCTCGGCGCGCACGTTGCACGACAAGCGCCCGCTGTGGTGCTAGCCACCAACGATGCGTCGCCCGTCGTCTATATTCACCGTTGCATGGAGTGGATGCGCGATGGATGGCAGCCTGATATGAGTTTGCTACTGTGGATGATGCGCTCGGCGGCTCGCGGCCTGTGCCTGCGCGACGCAGGTGCGCCGCAAGGCAGCGCACGACCATCGCGTGCTTCGCGTCGTGCTGGGCTCCAAGCTGCCTTGCGGCTCTACCAGTATGTGGCACAGCGCCACGATATGGTGCACCTTCCGACAACGCGCTTTCTATTGTATCATGTGGCCAAGCAAGCGCGCCAGTGTGAGCCGAAAGAGCAAAGCCGTGCGCCATGGATCGCGCACTTGGATCGCTTCGTGGCTCAGCTATTGCAGGCTCGCCTGTGGACGGACTGGGAAACGTACCGCACACTCGTTCACGATGCCTCGCTGCAAGACGCGTGGACGGCCACACGCCAGCGCATACTGCCTACACCGCTCGCGCACCAGCTGCTGCTCGCGTACGACGCGTTGGGCGACGAACGGGGCGTGGCAGAAGTGCTGGACTGGATGCATACGACCACACAGGTGCGTCGTCAGGACCTCGCCTGCGCACCGTACCCTGCACTCCAGCGCCTTGCCACACAAAACCACGCACCGAGCCTGCGCACCAAGCCCTGGTGGCCGACCCAACGGGCCACGCCGTAGTGATACCCTGAGGCCCCACGCCTCCACTTGCCTTGCTCCCGTGATGTTCGTTCGGCCTCGGACGCCGCGCGTGGCCTTTGTGTGTCATAGCGTGTGGCGGCGCACCTATGCAAGTGCGCCGCGGCTGATTGACCCGCCCGTAGGAGAAGTGGTACCCTCGGTACGTTGGTTGACTGATATAGCGTCCCCTTACGAGAGCACTGGTCGGGTTCTTGGCTGGCGCCACGCTGGCGGCGACGGCCGGCCTATACTGGATCCGGCACGAGTACACACAGGCATCGGCATCGGTACTGGAGAGCAGTGAGCGCCTGACCGATATGGCAAACCATGTGCGTACAAAAGACTGATGCCAGGTGACGCAGTACTTGGACCGTATCGCCGAGCTGGAGCGCCGTGTCCAGCGCATCGAAAAGCAACAGATTACGCGCGACGAGGTGACGCGTGCATGGGACTCGCATCGTCAGCTGTACAGCGACCTATTTGAGGAGACGCACGAGCTAAAAGAGCGCCTTTGGACGCTAGGTGCGTGCCAAGCACTAACGCAGACCATGCCCTCTTTGCTACACGTACACGCGGTGAGCCGCTCTTTTGGGACCCTGCGCGCCCCCAGGCGCCGCCGTTGCCGCCGGTGCGCTTGATTTAGTCGTAGGTAGTGCTTGGCGGACCACGATCTGCTCTCGTGTCTGATTGGGTTAATTCACCCTTTCCGTCGCACGGTCATCGCAACGAGCGTCCATGACCCCCGGGGACGAGCGGCTCGAGCCGACGCCGTCCCTGCTCCAGCTCGTACCGGACCGGCAGCAACTAGAGCGCGAGCGCCTCGCACGCGCTGCGGCGCGCGATCGGTCGCGCAATACCAAGAAACGTGCGCGCTCCCCATCCCCTACGGCGTCGTCCAAGTGGCCAGAACGTGCGTCCATCGCCACGTCCTCGCGCTACACGCCACCCCAGCCCGACGAGCGCTTTTGGACTGGCACGATCAAAGCTACGTACAACCGCTATGCGCGTGCTGCGCGTGCCGGTACCAAGCTGGAGCAGCTTCTCGCACCAACGACCCGGCATGATCCTCACGGATTGCAGCGCGTGTTCCTCGCTTCCTACGACGTCGATATCGACTGGCTCGAGTCGCTCTTCCCGTCCCCTGTACCGGTCACGTACGTGGGCCATTCGCCGCCAGGGGATGGCGCGCCCACGCCCGGCTTTTATGCGAGCGATACCCTCCCGCACTGGGAAATGGGCGTGCCCCGCAAACCGCATGCGCGCGCGCTGCAGCATGTCAAGCTCGTTCTGCTATTCTATCCTACGCATTTGCGCGTACTCATCTCGTCTGGGAACCTGACGCCCCTCGACTGGTCGCGCTACGAAAATTTGGTCTATGTGCAAGACTTTCCTTCCGAGGCACATGCTGTATCACTACCGCCGCCGGATGCGCGGAGCAGTGGCCCCGCGTTTCGCACGCAGCTCGAGCGTGTGCTGACGTCGCTGAGTGTGCCAGAGACCCACCCAATCATGCGCGCATTGCGCTCGTACAGCTTTGCGCATGCAACGGCGCATCTCGTCGCGAGTTGGCCCCTTGCGCCTGTGGCGCGTGGCTGGGCTGCCGTCGAGCAGGTGGGCCTCGGGCGTCTTGCGTACCTTGTGCGGCAGTGGGGCATGACTCCTTCGCCTGTGATGCATCTCGAGGCACAAGGCTCTTCGCTCTCTGCGTACGATCGCCGGTGGCTGGAGCAATTCTACCTCATCGCGACGGGCGCCGACTCGTCCGTGCTGCCGTTGCCGACTCGACGAGGGGATGGCCCATCGCCCGACTGGGTGCGTGCCACGGGCATCCATGGATGGCCACCTGTGCGTATCTTGTTTCCTACGCAGCGCTGGATCGAGCAGGAGAGTGTCGAGGGACCGAGGGGCGGCGGCTGTTTTTTTGGGCGGGCGGATGAATTCCACAAGCGGTCGTTACGGCCGCTCATGGCGCAGCCTGTATCGCATCGCGGCCATATCCTAATACATGCCAAAAGTCTCCTATGTATCAACGAAACAGCACCTGACCAGGGATGGGTGTACATGGGCAGCCACAACTTTACCCGGGCAGCGTGGGGGACCTTGAGTGGCACGCACGAGGAGCCGACGCTCTCGCTAAGCAACTGGGAGCTTGGCGTTGCGATGCCACTCTCACTCGTAGAATGGGGCAGCCATCCCATGGACGCCGTGCCCTACCGCCGGCCGGTGCAGCCGTATGGCGAGGACGACGCGCCATGGGATGCCCAAACGTGCTTGTGGTAGGGTCGCATCGATTTGTGGAGGTGTGCCTCTGCCCTCGACGGTCGGTCGAGATGTCGACGTAGGTGGGCTTCGCTGACCGCAGGAACTTGGCCTTGGCAGAGGGGGAAGTATACAGTCAGCCGGCCAACACAGGTGTGGGTGTGCATGAGAGCACGCAACTTGTGGCCGCGATTGATGCGCTCAAGGTACGGTCTGGCACTTGACACAGCGCACGACGCACCCGGTGCGCCTGGAAGACTTTGCCCTGGTCCATGGGCTCCATGCCTTGATGGACCCTCAGAGCAATTTGTTTCAGCGGTTCAAGCAGCACAGCAAGGTGCGCTATGACGAAAAGACGGATTTGTGGAGCTACAAAGTACGCCGACCTTCTTACGCAGCCCGACTACGAGGTGCACTCGCCCGCCGACATTATTGCGCTCTTGCGGTCCAAGTACTACCACCCTTCCGCCCTCAATTCCATGTCGGCAGCGGCTGGAATGCGTCTAGGAGAGTTGCGTGAGTCTTATCCACAGGCGCGCGAGGCCGTCGAGGAGTTGGCGCACGAGCAGCCCGTCGAGAACCGGCAGATCCTCGTGCTTCGTGGCAAACGCGACGGTGCCATCAAGTATGTGTTTTGGAATCCCATCCAGGGCGAGATTGTGAAGCCCATTGACGAGGGTATGTTGTGGTATTCACACAGAATTCAAGGAGCTGTGGCACAGTATGAAGGCACCCGACGTGGTGGACTTGGCGAACGATTTAGAAAACGGTGCGTGTACCAATCTTACATCAGAGGGTCTCAGTGCGACCCAGATGGTCGACACAACGCCCAAAGCAGCAGCACCCACGGCTCACGCGCAGCGCGGCAAAAAAGGCAAGCGTGGTGCAGCGCCGCGCAAATTCAAGCTGCAAAATACCCATCTCCAGGGCGTCGATCTCAGCCGGGATTTCGTCAAGCCGAGCTAGCTGCATAGTGTCTATTGTGCTTTGTATTCACTGAGCTGGCGGCTCAGCGACTCGTATGGGTCTTCCATGGCGTCCACCTCGGCCACGGGCTCGTTCTCGTCTTGTCGTCCCTCGCCATGCGCACTCGTGCGCTCTCCCAGGATGTGATACTGCGTGTCCTGGGTCGACTGCTCAATCATGTGGCGAGAAGACCCGGGTAGACTGGAGTCAGTGCGTATCACGTACTGGTCTTGGCGGCGGAGCGATGCACTACTCGGAGCGCCATAGGGCGACACATCCACCGACTTGTTCACGCTGCACGTTTGTGCGGATGCTGGGGTTGTCGTGTTCGAGCTCTGCATCATGGCCAGCCGTTGCTGGGCCTGCCAGCGCACCTCGCGACGGAAACTGATCACCTCATCCAAAATCAGCTTTTTCATACCGGCAATGTCGTCAATGTTCTCAAAGCTAAAGTCGAATTTGGACTGGCACACTGACTCATCCGCCGGGTCGTGCCACACAGCCAAGTAGGGATGCGCTAGTGCCTCGTCACAGGTGATGCGCTCGCTTGGGTCAAAGGCCAACAGGCGGCGCAACAAGTCTAGCGCAAGAGGATTGGCCTTGGGGTACAGCTGCTCAAACGGAATGCGCGGCTTGTACGGGAGAGAGCGGATGTACTGCTGCGCACGGGGACTGGCAATCCGCTGCAGCATCGACTCGGTCGGATGCCCAAGATAATGCAGGATCTGGTTGAGTTGGTCGACATAGTCGCGACCTTTGAACAGGGGCCGCCGTCCTAGCAGTTCTGCCAGGATGCAGCCGACCGACCACATATCAATCGCTGTCGTGTAATTTTGGTGCGATAGCATGATTTCAGGCGCACGGTACCAGCGCGTGGCCACATACTCGGTCATGAATTCTTGCTGCCCGGGCAGCACTGTGTTGCCATCAGGATCGAACCCGCGGGACAGGCCAAAGTCGCAGATCTTTAGCTCGCAGTCGGCATTGACCAACAGATTGCCGGGCTTGAGATCACGGTGCAGCACATTGGCACTGTGGATGTACTTGAGCCCACACAGCGTCTGGTAAATGAAGCTCTGGAAGTGGGTGTCCGTGAGCGGCTGGCCGGAACGAATCTGCATAAGTATAGGGACGTACAATCGCATGCAGATCAGCCTCCATGAGCTCTTCGTACAGGTATATTTCGTTGAACGCGGCAGGGTTGGTGATATCCAGGTCATAGAGACAGGTAATGTTCTTATGGCCGCGAAAGTGGCGTAGGAGTCTGTGTGAGTAGGAAGAACCAACATACTTGATCTCTCGAAGTGCACGCTTGGTGAGAATGCGCTTGTTGAACACGTTGGAGACTCGCTTGATCGCGATGCTCTCGCCGGACGCAATGTGCTCCGCCGAGGCGACACAGCCATACGCACCCTGACCCAGGCCTTTGAGGAGGCGGTAAGCTGGGTCAATCAAGAAGGTTTGGTTTAAAACCGATGCTTCGATGCGGTTTGGTCGCTCTGCTCCGCTCATGGTAAGGTTCCAATTTGTCTTAGCACGATGGAGCGCAGGACAGACACGACCATGGAACCCCGTGGCCCCTGCATTCATTGACTTGTTCGCCGCTCGGCCGAAGCACCGCACCTTCCCCGGAGGACCTCGCGAGGTTGAGGGCCGTGCGACGCCATCAACGATCGTATCCAACGAGTGCTGCTACTTCTACGATGCTACGGCAACACACCTACCGTACAAGGGCGCCAGCCGCGCAGCGGCCCGCTTGCCATGCCATCGTGGTTGTGGTCACGTGATACAGAGCACGCGCGCGAGTGTCTGTGAGCGGGGTTGCTCTCTCACGCACGCGTTGGACATGGCCTCCCAATCGAGGGACGACGAAGCGTTGCTTGCCCTCCGACGCTCGTGGAAATTTGCCTCTGTTTGCCAATTTTTGTTCACATTCGATGAGGTGCTCCAGCTAGATGGGTTCCAGACGCAGGTACGTCGAGCCAGCCCTGACGCTAGCGACTGGAATCGGCGCTCCAACTTAATCAGATGAACTACATTTCTTGGCTCTTCAAAGTCTTGCTGCAGTTTTTGACACAGTCCAAGACGATTACGTACGTTTTCGTACTAACGTTAGGCAAGACAACTGGGCCGAGGCGTTTCGACTCCAGTGGAGCATCCGTGCCATGCCCGCCGTTCAGCCCTTGCTGGGCACGGAGGAGAAACCCGTTGCGTGGGAATCCCTGGATATTCTTGAAAAAGTAGGCACATTGTCTAACAGCAGCTGGGGTGCTTGTTTGAACTTTGTGAATGGCAGCTGGAGAAACCCGAGCGTCTGCGCCGCTTGGTCGAGTCGGAGGAAGAGACAATCAGTTGGGTATGTGCACATACTGACGAGAAGCGCGTCAACCCAGCAGGATGGGACAGAGAAGGCAATACATACTGGCTCTTTGACGACAACCGCATGTGGATCCAGCGTGTCCCCCCCAACACTCGGCCCAAGCCGCCTCCGAAAAAGCGCAAGACGACCAAGAAGGCCGCGCCGCCGCCCTCTCGCGCGCGTCCCGCAGGTCGACGTTCTTTGCGATTGAGTGGTGCACATGCTGAGATGCCTACGCAGGCACAATCCGACATCCAGGCGGACGATGTATTTGGATCCGACTCGGAGCTTTCGCAGCCTCCGGAAGAGCCGCCTGCTTGGATTGAGTTTGAAACCATTTGCATCACCAAGTCAGATTGGCTCGCGTTTTGCGAGCGCTTTGCTACGTCCAAGCACCCAGACGAGCGCAGTTTGTTCAACTACATTTCCAAGGAAGTACTTCCCAAAATTCTCGAGGTGATTCACAGCGAAGAAAAGAAGGCTGCCATGGAAGCGGCCCTTTTCAACCGAAAGCGCAGTTCCCGCATTGCTATGCGTGACAGTGAGCGTGAGCAGCGCGAGCGTGAAGAGATGGAACTGCGCGAACAACGCGCGCGTGCGCAAGCGGCCTTGCAAGCGGAGAAGGAGCGTCTCGCCCGCGAAGAAGCCGAAGCGGCCGCTCGCCGCACTCGCGAGGATCGCATGCGAGAAAGGGCTGAGCGCTTGCTTATTCGGGAACGTATGCTGGCCAAGCGAGAGGAAGCTTGGCGGCGCTCCGAGGAGCGCGTTCAGCCTGCTGCCCAGAGCCCTCAAGCAGAGCACCAGCACAGCGCTTCCGAGCATGCCATTCCATCAGTACCATCTCCCGATTCTGCTCTCCCAGCAATGCCCCCGACGGATTTAGCCTCAGAGCCGGCCACTACGAAGCTAGCAGACCCGTCACCAGGCCTCAGTGCAGCGGGCTTGGGCCTTGCTCAGCCGCCCCTTTTTGCAGTTCAGAGCGAATCTACAGCGACTCTTCCTGCGCAGCCCATCACTACCTATGCGTCGTCTCCCCCCCCCGGCCATGACCTACGCCTTTGCCCATACCTCACCGCAGAAGAGCCCACGTGGCTCCTTCCCGCTGCGGACGCAGCTGCAACGCTCGCCTCTCTCGCGTGCCGCCGATTCTATGGATATGCCTGCTCCCATGACCCTAGAAGGCTCTCTACTCGACTCGGATAGGTCGACGCGGCCTGAGCCGTCAGCCATGCCACCGCCGTCGTAGTCGCTGTATTTCTATCTGCGGATGCCCATGTCGGCCGAGATGTCGCACGTCCCCTGCGATCGCCTGCTCCGCCTTGCCTGACAGCCATGGCCTCGGCTGAGCAGCCGGCGGAGAGGACTGGCGTACCCACACAGTCCGATATGGATAACATGTCGAATACGCTGGTCCTATCAGAATCGAACAAAATGGACGACTTGAGCGAGCTGGGTGAAGAAGAGGAATTCTATGGTATGTCAGGCGACGAGGGGACCGCTGACATTAGAATCCGAAACGCCCTCGGACAGTGGTACCGAAGGGTTAACGTGGATCTCTTGGTTTTGCTCTCTTTCTGGGCACCAGTACTTTACGGAGGTGGCCGAGGAGTTTATTGAAGACGACTTTAATTTGACAGGACTCAACTTTCTCGTCCCCTTCTACAAAGAAGCCTTGGAGATGATTTTAGATATTGAGCCGCGTACGTATATGGAGCTCACAGACAGAGGACTCGCTCAAAATCCCTGATATATCGATCGTGGAGTCATCGGCAGAGCTGCTCTATGGCCTCATCCACCAGCGTTATATTATCACGCGCCAGGGCATGCAGCAGATGGTAGGTGCGCAAACTGACGTCAGGTGGAAAAGTTTGACCATGGTCATTTCGGCGTGTGCCCAAGGGTGTACTGTAACTCGCAGTTCATGCTCCCTTGTGGGAGTTCGGACCTACCTGGCTTGGACACCGTCAAGCTCTACTGTCCCAATTGTATGGACACGTATGTGCCACCCAGCAGCAGATACCATGGCATTGATGGTGCTTTCTTTGGCACCACATTTCCTCATCTTCTTCTTCAGTGCTATCGAGACTTGGCACCATCTATTTTGGCGCCTCAGCCGTCTACCATCCATACGGCGGAGGCCTCAGAGCCAGAAGCCAAGGAAGAGACCACACAACCCACTGTCCAACGCTCCAAAAAGCCCTCTGCGTTGTTGCCGGCACGGTTAGGCCGCAAGGAGCCCCAAGCTGAGATTTACACCCCGCGCATCTATGGCTTCCGTGTCAGCGAATTTGCGCCTAGCGGGCCACGAATGAAATGGATGCGCATGCGTCCGCACACCCTCGACGAGTTAGACACGTAGAAAGCCCTGGGACTGGGTGACCTCGTATCCCCCGGTCCTGTCGCCGAGCTCCTGGCACGTGCCAGTCACGTCGCGCTGGGCCTCCGCTCCCTCTGCCCCTTGGACCAGGATGCCGGTTTCGCGTGCGGAAGCAGGTGAAGCGCCTGCACCGGTACGTACTCGCTCTCTAACTTCTAGTATCTCTTTTTGCGACAGATCGCAAAGGATGTTACGGTCCGCGTGTCGGAGCCATGGTCCGGCTCAAAACAGCAGCCTCTGTCGTTGTGCAGCGTCGCGTCTACCTTGGGCCTGTTGGTCGCAGCTACATCCAAGGGCCTTGCCTTGTACGATCTTTCACAGCTTCGGGAAACGTTCCAGAAAGGCGAGCGGAACTCGGTACCGACCGCTTCAGCGCTGCATACGTTTGACACGGAAACTGCGGTGCAGCACATAACCTTTGCCGACCATGACGCTCGCTTGATCTGCGTCCTTGTTGATGGGCGCTTACTAGTGTGGGAAACGGCTTCTTTGCGAGCGGGATTTTCTGCGCCCGGTATGATCCAGCCACCAGAAGCCCACAGCCACCTCTTGGCGCTTGAGGCCAATCCAGGTGACCGCGGTACGCTTTGCGTGGCGGTCTATGGGCCTGGACTTGCAGCAGAGTCGGGAGGCGCGACGTATATATTGGATCTGTCACAAAGCAGCTGGAGCGCTCCTTTGCCGTGTTCAGGCGTCACATCAATCAATTGGTCCACCCGAGGAAAGCAGTTGGTTGCCGGCTGTCAAACGGGCGAGATTGTCCAACTGACGCCAGAGGGTGAGGTCAAGGCTACACTTCCTCCGCCACCTGATATGGATCGTGCGCTCTATGTGGATGACGTCCAGTGGCTCGAGAATCATGTTTTTCTGGTTACCTACAACTCGCTGCCGGCCAGTGTTGACGAACCCAGCCACGAGTATGAGTTGTTTGTGCTTCTACGTGACGCTAAAGCGGATCACTTGACGTATGCATCCCTGCCATTGGACGTGGCGCCCCCGTTTGGCGATACAAGTTGGTGGGGAAAACGCTATATTGCCGCGCTGCGCACATGGAGTCGCACCAAGCACTTGATTTTCATGGGGAGCACGGCTAGCACCGATGTGGGTGTCATTAGTTGCGACGAATCACTCGATCCTAGTGCATGGAATGCGTTGGAGCTGGAGGAGACATCACGGATCGTATTGCCTTTTTCCTCGGTGGACGGCACGTCTGATACAGCGCCTTTGGGCGTTGCATTAGATCTCACAGCGACAGAGCGTGTTTTGGATCCGAATGCTGCAGCAAAGGGGGAAGATCCGTCTACCACACTTCCCCCTATGCCCATCCTATTTATTTATACGAGTGATGGAGTTCTTATGGCTTACCATGTGATCCATGCGGAGTCGACAGAAATGTATCCTGGGATGGTATCGGAGACTCGCAAGGTATTGGAAGACCCCAAGCCCGCTTCCACTGCGTCGCCTGCTACCCAAGCGCCAGCGTTTGGCTCTGTGTCAGCCTTTGGCTCTTCCAAGGCATCTGCAGCGCCAGCATTTGGATCTACAACTGCATTTGGGAGCGCTGCTAGCACTGCCAAGCCCGCTTTTGGCGCGAGCTTTGCCTATGGTGCAGCAGCATCCAGTACGCCAGCTTTTGGTGCCCCATCGGCTTTCGGCAGCGCCCCTGCCTTTGGTAAACCATCCTTGGGCAGTGGTACGCAGTCAGCAGGTTTTGGTGCCTTTGGGGGCTCGAGCTCGGCCTTTGCCAACGTATCGTCCAACTCGTCGACCAGTGCATTTGGTACTGGTTCGACATCGGCCTTTGGATCTGGTGCACCTTTTGGTGGAAACTCTGCCTTCTCGCAAGCCAGCAGCAACAAGTCTGCTTTTGGTAGTTCCGCCTTCACTGGTGCCAGTACACCCAGTGCATTTGGAACGATTGCAAGTCAAGGAAATGTTTTTGGATCAGGAGGCTCTTTTCATACCCCCAAGACACCCGCCTTTGCCACTGCTGCACCCAAGCCTGCCCTTGAGACAAAGGAGAAGGAACCTATCAAAGAAACCTCTGACGACAATGCCTTTTCCTTTGGTGCGATTGGTCATGTACTTGATGCCGACAAGAAAGAGCCACTGCAAGAACAGAGCATGTCAGAGGAAGTGGTACAGAAAGAGGCCGATGTCGACAAACAGGGTGCGAGTGACACTGTGTCGGAACAAGAGATTGCGACAGAGTCTACAGCTCAGGAGGAGGCGTTGAAGGGCAAGGACCCGTCTGCAGAAGAAGAGCGTCAGGCCATTAGCTTGCCTCAAGAACCTAGCCTATCGAGAGACGCCTTGTCTGACCAAGAGCAAATTGATGCGGATGTATCAAAGCTGTCCGAAGTTTCCCTGCCAGAAAAAGACGCAGCACCTGCATCAAGCTTGCCGCCATCCGAGCCAAAGTCTATCCAGGAGGAGGAGGCTAGCTCTACAGTTACGTCGCACCCTACATCCTCGAAACCACTTTCCGAGGACGCAAAGAAAGATGCATCTGTCGAAGCACAAGATGTTTCGGCGCCTGAACCAACTGAAACAGCAAAGAATACAACAGATGTGTCGACATCTGCATTGCCTCTTGAGTCCAGTAAGACGACCTCTACCCCGTCTGAAAAGCCCGAGCCTGAGGAGGGAGAGCAACCGATTACAGTCTCCAATGTCGCGCAAGAGAAACCGCCTGCCACGAGCTTTTCCTTTGCGGATCTCAAAAACGAAACCCCCATTTCTTCCTTTGTACCACGCCAGCAGGAGCAAAGTCAGAGTACGGATTCATCCAGTACTCCAGCGCCGCCAAGTTCCCATACAGCACAGCAAGACGCCCCTGGATCCTCAGATGCCTCTCATCATGGACAGCCTGTGCTTTCGGCCTTTGGAAGCTCGGCTTTCCGAGGCAGCTTTACGCAAACTGACAAGCAGGGCGTGTTGCCGGCCTTCTCTCGATTGTCCGAGACAAAAGACGAGCGGCCACCGATGGCAGTAGGTCTGCCTACTGCAAACACGTCCGTAAAAGCTGAGCTCACACGGCCCGCTCAAGTCTCCAACAAGGCTGACCAACAGAGACAGACGCCGGGCGTTCGACTCTCTTCGCCGGTGCCGCAAATTGATTTGTCTCAGCCCATTGTTGCGACCTTCCCCTCGCAGGACGATGAGCTGCAGACAGAGTTTTTCAAGATTTTTGCCACCTTGAATGAGGAGCTAAATGCATTAAAAACGCATGCAAGAGACTGCTCCGAGTTTTTCCAAAAGTTAAAGCAACATGCTTCTTCGAAAAAGCTGGAAGATGTGCAAGATATGGAATCATGGGTGTTTGCTGATATGAACGTGCTGGAACCCATCGCAAAAGAATTGACGCAGCAGCTGCAGAAGGGGGTGTCGGAAGCTTCAAATACACAGCATCGATTGGATGGCCTGGAAAGTTTACAGCTCAAGGCCGACATCAAGAAGGATGAAATTGCCCGCTTCTTGCGAGCCAGACAAGACCCAGAGTTTGCCAAGCTGGTACGTATCCGCCATTTGGGTCCTGAGCATATGGAAAACCAGTGGCGGCTACGTCGTTGGGCGCATCTTGTGCGAGAACGCATGCAAGAGCTAGAGGACTTTTTGAGCTCTGTGCAGCGGAGCACCTCGTTGGAAAAGAAAGGCATGACAGCCATGCGCGCACCATCGCTAGATTCTATCCATCGCTCTGCTGATAACATAACTCGGATCGTATTGATGCGGATTTCAGAATTGGAAAAGATGGAACAAGACATGTCCTCCTTACTGCCAAACTATTCTGAACGTACGACGGTGCGGTCGGAGCAACGGCCATTGGACAGTCTCGGAGATTTGGAAGCTGTGTTGCCATCTTTGGAACATGCTGCCGCTGACCTTTCGTCGAATTCCATGGCGTCTTCGGCCGCGGAAGCTTTGCTGTCTGCACGTACTGAGCCACTCTTGACCAGAGCGAGTGATGCTCAAGACATGGAAGCATGGCCCATGGCCCAGGTGATCGAGCTCCGTCGGATTCGCCGCCCTAACCAGGTCTCCTCCCCCGAAAAGGAACCTCCGGAGCGACCTGCTCCCGAACCCACGCCGACCAAGAGAGTCAATTTCTTGGCCACTTCTACACCACATGGTGTAGACTATGGCGCCGCCCGTGTTTCTTCGCCCAAGCCACTTTCCTCTGCTTTCCGCACCTCGACCTTACCTCAGTTAGCCTCGAGTCAAACGGGAAAGGGGATTGGCTCAGACTCTATTCCCCAGCAATATACTACATTTGAAGGGTTGGTGTTGCCTGAGCCTGTGGACACGGACCAGCAAAATCTCACCTTGGAAGAATTTGTTGCTCAAGATGAAGCGGGCGAGGATGACGACCAGGACTATGACGATCAGGACAGCGGCAGTTACAGCGATGGGTATGATGACTATGAAGAAGATGACTTTGGAGACGAAGTAGACGATTCATAGGTCATAAGGCCAGGAAGCTGGGATACCTTGGCTGTCCAAATCAGTAGGATCAATCCATCTCCATACTTCGTACTTGTGATTCAGACCATTTTGCTCGTGAATGGCGAAAGGTCCTCCATCTTGCATACCGTGGCAAATAGGCTGACCATCATTGCAAGCACCGCAGAAACCGCCTGTGCCTGGCGACGGATAGATAAAAAATACACGTTTGACGCGCGAATGAACAAGCGCCATAGCACAATAGACACAAGGTTCATGGGTGATAAACAATGATAAACCTGTCAATAGATAATCTTGCCCATTGGCAACTTGGGACTGAGGAATGCTTCGTTGCTCGGCACGTAGATCAGCCACGAGACAAACGGCATTGGGTATCGCGTGTCGCAAGGGATGATTCGCACTAGTGCGAGTATCATGAGCAGAGACTTGGACTTCAAAGCAAGTCGCATCCGCGTCAGAGGGAAGTGTAGTGACCAAAACACCAACGCCCAATTCGCCCTGCTCTTTCGCCTTCGCTGCTGTCTTGAGACATTGTTCAAAGGCCCGTCGAACGAAACGGACGTTTTCAAGATCGCTCCAGAACTGCTCATCGGCTTTGCGGTCCACAGGTACTATCGCTCGAGCCGCATCACTCCCAGGGATGCTGTTTTTGGAGGGAAACCCAGCCCCTGGTGGCAAAAATGTACAAGGCCACACAGAACACCATTCCTCTAGTCGCTCCCGCATAGGTGCTGGCCCGGAGGGCACTTCAACAAGGTAGAGGGACCAGTCTGGATCCATTTGAGGAAAGGTTTCTCGCAGGAGGGATACCAATTCATCCTTCGTGTGAGCGGACTCGAGAGCAAGAAGCATAGTCAAGTCTTCAGAGGTGTTCTTAGGGGCTTCAGAACCATCCTCCATGAATTTCTTCACGTCTTTTGTCTTTCGAAAGCTTCTCAGATGTCGAATCGAGTAGAGTGGATGTGCATCCCCAGCACGCAAAGTGCCGTCCTTCACCAGCACTTGTAATTGTTTGACCATAGTGGAACACAATTTCGGCGGAACGTCGACAGCCCACGCCTTTTTGGTCTCTAAATGCATTGTCTTGGGATCTGGTGAAGCAGTGACCCGCCAAAGGGGGGCCTCATAGTCATGAACGACAAAGGGTTTTTTTGCTTGAGGGAGGGGCTCCTCATCGAGACCCAGGTTCGCAAAAAGGGCACATTCGCTTTCCTCGCAGATAGGCGTTGATACTTTTTCTTCTTGGCATGGTTCCCACCACATTCGCCCTGTCCCATAGCAGATAAAAAGCTCTTCACCTTCTTGAATATCGCGGACGGTGCGATATTTGATCGAAAGGGTTTTCTTGTCAAGCTCGTAGGAAACATTTGCATTGAAAGGATGATGATTGAAAAGCGAGCCTAAACCTAGAGCTAGTGCCATTATGTTTCCTTCACTGCTCCGCTGCCACACAAATGTATACGAGTCCAAAATCGTGTGTCTTCCATATTCGGAGTATTCTTGCTCAGAGAACAAAAGAACGGGGCTGATTTCAATGATAGTGTTAGATGGAATTGGTTTTGATGCGAACAAACTACGACCAGCATCAGGTGTGTCGCATACGCGCAGGTCGTACACGTTCAGATGCGGCGTGCAGGGTACAGGGCATGGCATTACAAGAAAGTGGACCTTTTTCGCACACAAGAGATTTCCTCGTGTGGAGGTCGACGCTCGGTTGCTCGATCATGCTAAGGTTGTCCAACCTATGTTCTATACATCTACAATTTTTCCATTAGGGTGTACATTCACCACCTCCAGTTCAGGATATACTGATTCTCTGTCATCTTCGGTACGCTTGTGACCTTTATGAAGTCGCTTTTCGAAAGAAAGGGCTGTGTTAGCGACCTTTTTCATCAAATTCTTTTGCTGAATTTCTCGCATAGTCAAGTCAGACAATTTCCGCTTCTCATTCCAAGCCAAGCGATCAGTAAGTTTGTCCTCATATTTGTATATGAAAGAACGCAGTGGACTTTGGGATTCCTTGACTGCTTCATAGTCGTCTGGATGAATAGGAATGACAATGGTCTCAGGCTCATCCAACTCTTTCTCTGTGATATTCACAACAATATTATGACCTTCAATCCACTCTTCAATGAGAGGATATTTTGAATCTTCTTCATCATGATCCTTTTCGAAATGTTGTCCTTCCAAGTCGAAGTCATCTTGATGATGGGTATCCACAATATCTTGCTCTTCGACGGAGGAAAGGTGAGCCCTCTCTCTCTGGCGTCGTGCTTCGGCCGTGTCTTCGCCGTCCCAATCATCTTCACCAGAAATTTGCACGTCTTCGATGTCGTCCACAGTCATTGTGCGAGGGAATTTTGACTCTGAGCGTTGCACAGTCTCACTCGGCTTGGTAGCCGATGCCAGCTGAGCATTGACTTCTTTCTCGACATTTTCATCAATAGGCAGCCCTTGCTGCTTCCGACGTTCTAATCCCTCCCTCATTGCCTGAACCACAGATAGCTGTCCATGATCCGGTTCAGGAATACTAGTAGTGGCTGTCGTGTTGAACCGTCGAACTCGGTCCATCCAATTTGTATCACTTCCCATGGTAGTGAAATTCTGGGTAAAGGTTCGATTCAAATTCACATGCGCCTTCTTCCCAAATGCAAAGAAAGGTATAGTAAATCCATGAACGATTACAGATGCGAGCACGAAAAAGTAAACAATGGGCTGAATCGTGACGGAAAGAACATCGTTAGGTGTTTCTGGCGGAATTGGAACCTTTTCTGGGAGTAAAAGACGACCATATGTGCACATAAAAATGGCACCCACACCAATGGGGCCAAAATAGCCTGAGAAGAGAGCTTCATGAAACGTCTTTATGTCAGGAATAAATTTCCACAGCGCCACGACAATAGGGATGCGCTTCAGAAGCAGAACCAGTATACTCAAGCCGATTAATCGTCCAACGCTCAAATGTTGATCCGAATTGGTAAATTGTTTCCACGGCATCTCAGCCCCGATGTATATAAAAGTGGCAATATTAAAAATCAAATCGACAATGCTTGAAAAATTGGAGTCCGCTGTTTGTTTCTGAAACCATCCATCCCAAGCAAAGGCTGTGCCACAGGCAAAGGCAGCAAGCAAATCATCACTTCCAATCAACACGTTCACTCCCATGCTTGCAAGAGCTAAACTAAGATATTGGGCGACAAAGCTTTCTCGGTCAACCAGTTTATACCTTTCGCTGAACCTGATCAGCTTTCTGGCAAGGTATCCAATAATGACTCCAATCAAGGTTCCCAAAACAATCTAGCGTCAGCATCCTCCATCAAAAACATACTTCATAGAGAATGGTGTCTAAGCGAGTCAGCTTTTAGTACAAACTTACGATAGACCCATTTTCCCACGGGAAAGCCCACTTGTCCCCGATTAACGGTGAGATAGTAAGCCAGAAAAAGAAAAGGAAAGGCAGCACCATCATTGCATCCAGATTCACACTGAAGCATGTGCCGTATATGAGATGGCACATGTTTTTCTGCCCATGGACCACCAACAACAGCTTGTGCAAGAATCGGATCGGTGGGCGACACACATGAGGCGATCATCAACCTATTGGTTAGTTCGCACTACGCACGAGCTTAAATAGTCAATACCTGGAATGAAAGCCCAAATCAAGAGTCCCGTGATAAGCCATCCCCACAGCATTACAGGTCCCAATAGCATGGAAATAGAACGCCAATGTCGCCAAACGTATTTTTTGGGCAACTGCAAAGTTAAACAGAATTAAACACACCTCAACTCCCACAGAGAAAACCGAGAGCGAGATACAGACGCGCATAACTTCCAGCGTGATTTCACGGGTGATTTCCGATCCTGGAGCCTGCTCTGGTTCACCACCCCATGTATTTGGATGAAAAATAGCTGCAGCGCTGGGGCCTGAATGGTAAGTCAAATAGTATAAAACGTACCGATGATAATGCCGAATACCAATGCCAACGGTGCCTCTCCTAAATAAAGACGCTCCTTGAAAAGCATTGAAAACATGCCAAACTAGGCCATAAGAAATATACAACATACGACCACAATGAAAAACCCCACAGCAACATAAATTATATGAGGTGCTGATATTTCGACTGGATTGAAATCATGCCTTTGTCCCTCAAGTAGTTCTTCACCCATGGAGGATCTGCACAGGTAAGAAATTGCACTCAAAAATATCGACAATTAACAACAACGGGCTCGGACCCACTCTTATGTCCGAGCGTGTCATTGGTCCAATTAATGCGCGTCTACTTGTATGGCCAATCAACGACATGTTGGCAGATATGCCCGCTTAGCTCAGTGGTAGAGCGCGTCACTAGTACCTCCTGCGTATTGCAGATTGCCTTGTGCCATGACGAGGTCGGTTGTTCGATCCAGCCAGTGGGCATGTTTCTTCTTTTGCTTTGACAAGCCAAGCATTTACAATGCATAAGTAAGCAATTATTGCCACCTACGTTACATAATGCCCGCTTAGCTCAGTGGTAGAGCGCGTCACTAGTACCTCCTGCGTGTTGCAGACGGCCTTGTGCCATGACGAGGTCGGTTGTTCGATCCAGCCAGTGGGCAATTTTTATAATCTTTTTGTCTATTACCATGGGTCACCTACCTCATAGCTCGGATGCTCACTTACCGAGTGTCTTGCTGCCTTGCCTTATTTTCCCTATACATTGAGATATGTGCTTCTGTCATTCGTTCATCTCAATCTACATGCTCTGACTTTGTCGACGGTAATCATTATCATGTCCCCTCGGACATGTTATTCTGGCTTGACCGATTCATCAAATAGCCTGATAGCCAGCCAGATATCTGCGCAAAATTTGGTTAGTACATGTTCGAGAATTGGCATACACCGATCCTCTAATGGGCTAGTGACTCAACATACATTTGTTATGCGAGATTGTAGCCATGAAAATGTAGAGCGAGATTGTAGTCGAGCTCGCTAATAAATGTGTTACACTGTACCGTAGTGGACATACCTTTATGGTCTCCCTGCCAGCATGTTGATTCGAATCTGACATATTGTCATCGGCGTGCCGCCTATCCTCTGTGTCATTCAATCTTTTCCCGAGAATTTGAGAAGTCGGCTTGTCCGATTTGAGAGATGCCGATTCTCTCTTTCTCTGCTCCAATTCACGGATTGTAGCAAGCATCCTTTCAATTTCTTTTTCTTTCCGTAAAAGCTCACTTTCCGAGTTTTCCACGGTATGAATTGGCTTTGTTTTAGGCAATGTCTGCTGATTTCCAATTACTTTGGGTCCAGAAATCTTGTGAGCTGCTTCCTCATCATCAGGATTTTCATCATCTTCTTCATCAGACAAGTCTATTATGAGTGGCTTCCAAGATGGATCTTGGACAAAGTGTGTCGAAGTAGCAGCTAGCCGCGATGGCCAGGGCTGTCCCAAGGATGCTGTCGTGACCTGCCGCGACTTGGCTTTTCTGGTATAGTCAGACCTGGTATAACTTTGTGCCATTGCAGATTCCCTGGATCGATTTATCCCAGCGTTCATCTCGATATCTCCTAGTGGTGGTTCAATTTTGGCATTGAATTCATCAGCATAGGAAATTCTCTGCCTTGTTCGTCGCGAATGACACATCCCTGGATCATGGAGAGGTTCGTTATCAGATGACTTTTCTGGTGCATCCACATCGGTATACTCAAGCTGTTTTCCAGCACTCTGCTTGATCAACTTTTTTGAACTGGCAGTTGCTGAGCGCTGTGCTTGTGGGTCTTGGTCAGCATGGATAGGGCGCTGTTCCACAGGCTCATCTTTTGGCTCCGGAGTACCTTGGGGCAACGGGGATGATTCAGACTGCTGCGATGCATCCAAATTCGCTTTTTTTCTTTTCAATGTTTTCAAAGCTGCCATTCTCAAAGCCATTCTCGCATCGTCGTCAGCTGTGATCGAAGTTATGCTCGGTGGGGGTCTAGTCTGCGTCGTTTCGACATTCTTCTGCGTCGTTGAACTTTCCGTAGATTTTTTTTGTGGCTGGAAGTTATCTTTCCAGCTCGGAAGTCCCGACAATAGCGCGTCGTCGTCAATAGTTTCCTCATTCATAGTGACTAGCGAGTCAGCAAACACATAGAGCGGGGGGCGAGTTGCACACTTGCCACTTCACGTGACCTGTCGGTCTTACGTAGAGCTGGCGATTGCTCTCCGTTGCGACCGAGCAATTCCACTATGGTGCGCATTGAGGAAGTGCAAGACGAGTCCGAAAAGATCAGGCAACAGGACCTGGATGCTACCAAGGATAACGAGGATGATGAATGGGAGGCTACTGATGCCGAGACTGACGATGTATGTCTTCGTGTGTAAACTGACAGCTAGGATCTCTCGGATGACGAGGACGTGGAAGAGCGTGCCCTAGTGCTTGCCAATGAATCGATATGGGACCGCATTTCCGCACTCAAGGACATTCTCTCTCCTTCCACTCGTGCGAACATCGCGAAGATGTGGAAGACAAGCACTGCATACGGTTTTCTTGGCGGCTGGGTGGCCGGCAAACTGATTTGGATTGGTGTCACTTCTGCTCTGCTGGTTGGCCTTCCGTTTGCTCTGGCCGTGGAAGATGAGAGCCGCTTTGCTGCCCAAGAAAAGGAAATTGTGGCTCAGCAAACAGGCGGTAACGCCGGTGCCAGCCCTCTGGCTCCGCCTGCGGGCACGAGTGGACAGACTCAAGGACTGCGTCCGCCGGGCTTCTAATGTGCCAGCACGTCCAACTCTGATTCTTATATTTCCTACTCAACCGTGCTCGTAGAATTCGCATCAGAATGTTGTGATCTACGCCTGTAGAAGAAATGACATTCCTAATGTGTTTGAGCAGTTAGATACAAATTGGGTACAAATACACCTCTTCGAACGCCTATACTTGTACAATATCTAGAGGATCAATCATGCATTCTTGTCAAACCTCAAAATGAGGCTGAGCAAGGCAAAAGAAGGTTTACTTATACAAAAGATCAGATGATCGTGTCTTCCTGGGGCAACCAAGTGCTTGTAGTTCGACGCGACTCCGACAAACTCTACAATGGTATAGAGTGTAGAGCAGCATCCATCCTCGACGCTTATTTTGTTTCCTTCACTTGCTTTGAGGATTCTGATTGTGCTGGCACATTTGACGAAGCAGAATGATTCGTCTCCGATGTGGTGGTATCTTGTCGCTCGGGCCTGCAACTATTCGTATCTTGGGTAGAAGTAGCCACAGTCGAAATAGTTGGGGTGTTGGATATGCAAGCGGCCATGAGTGCTTGACGCATATAGGTCCAATCTGTTGAGAGCTTCAACAAGTTGGACTCGTCAAGAAGAGCCATGCGGTAACGAATAAAGCGTTGATCAAAGTCATCTAGCACCGCTTCTTCATCGCCTTCCATACCACCCAATCCTAGCAGGCCGAGGCCTGCCCACCGCCCACCATCTTCATCATACCTCCATCGTTCAGCCAACTTCTGTGCACGTTCCATTTGCTCCTCCACTGATTCCTCATCCGGCTTTGCTTCTGGATCTGCATCAGGCTGCAACTTGTCTTCTTGCATAGCGTCTTGTTCAATATCCGTAGCCTGTGTGCTTTGCCCATCACCTGAATCTTCTGAACTCCTAGACCGTTCAGTTGATTCAGAAGCTGTACTGGCACCATCACTGTTTTGCAAAACATTAAATGAGCCATTGCGTTCACCGAGGCGCCCAAAGTGGATCGATGGATCGTGGGATAGAGGAGCACGGGGATCTTTGGATGTCAATGGATCCCATGAGAGGTCAGGTGTGGGCAAAAGCATCGGCGCCACACGAGCCGAGTAAACAAAGGGTGCATAAGAACGGAGCGCTTCCGCGCTTGCCATCGTCCGCCCTGTCCCCTCGTTTCGACGAAGACTCGTTTCAGGCTGTCGCCCATATCCAAACGTGGCCAAAGGAAATCCATTTTGATGCTGACGTGGCCAAGCCCCGATGTTCGCTGGTGCAGGGCTTGCTACTACAGGTCGACGATCCAAAAAGATGCGCCCACCACGACCCACACGTCGACGGAAACAAGATTGCCTTCCAAGCCTTGCAAATGGATGATTGGTCCAGAAATGGGTATCGTTGTTGTCGGACTGAATAGGACGGAATGCACGAATTGCAGGCGGAGCAGAAACAGGTTGGAAAGCGGAGTCTGTGAGATCTTCCATGCCTGCATCAGCCTGCTGCCGCGCTGCACACTCTCGCTCGATAAAAGCCTGGACAGAATTAATGCGATCGAGGATAGCAGAGTTGAAAGTAGTACTAGCAGAGTCTGAGCTAGTTTTGTGAACGGCTGGATCAGCTTCTCCTGTCTTGGGGCGCCGAATCTTGACCGTTGTAGAAGCCGAAGCCTCATCGGCTTTGCGCTTCTTTTTCAGGTGCGAGTTCTGTGCAGCAACCGCCACAGGTGCCGTAGGATCAGGCTGAATAGAGAAGATCAGGTTCTCATCATCCTGTCCTTTGTTGGGTCCCAAAATGGCCCACTTGCTCTTCAGGGCAATCAAAGCCTGAGCCTGGGTCCAACACGACCGCGCTCGCGATACCAGTTGTTCTTTGATGCGCTCACGCTGTGCAACCATCAGCAAGAGCGCTGTGGCCTGTTTCATTTCAGACTCAAGACGAACAAGCTTTTCAAGTTGAAGCGTATCGGTTTTCCGAGTTTTCCGCGCACTCTTCACTTCGCGGCGTCGGAAACACACATACGGGTCATTCTCATTGCTTTCATCAAAGTTTAATTGTGGCACAATAGCTTTCCCTTCACGAGCTTGTCGACGGAGTTTCCACCAGGGGTAAATTGCATGAGCACAGGGCTTCAGCAAAAACAAATGGCGAAATGGATTCTGCACCGACCACTGCAAAACTTCCTTTTGTGTCTTGTCTTTTTGAGCATTTCCTGCGCTAGATCCATGCGGGGTCCCATTGATGATTTGGGTAAGAGGGACATCTAGATTTGGTAATTCTGGCAAGGCTAGCGCAGACGTCGCAGAGTTTTCATCGAATTCAGGGAGCAAGTCATTCAATGTGGGGATCTTGGACATATCCAACTCCAAGAGCGGATGCCGCTCGCACGTGGCGCGTTCAAAGACGTACATGACAGTTTCAAACTCGTCTTCAGAAATGATTGTATATTTGGCGGCGTCCTTCTTGACCGATGGAGCAGGGTCAGACACTTGATCGTCCTTAGCATCTTCTTTGACTTGCTGCGCCTCTTTCCTAGCCTTTTCATTATGTTTATCGAGCCAACCTTTGTCGTCATCATCCATGCAGTAGGGTGGTCCACGCGTTGTCGTCTCGACAGTGTCAGAGAATCTGACATAGGTGACAGGGTCCGAATAAGCGCCTGGCGGGTACTCGTTGTTGTACTGCGCCTGTGTTAATACCTCCACACTCTTGGGTGTCGGTATATGGTACGACTTCTTCGGGGCTCCAGAGCCGCCTGTAGCTTCGACCTGGTTGGAAGACAGGGCTGCCTGAAGATGGTGCTCTGTGATTTCATGGGAATCAACACCAAAGGTAGAGTCCTGCTGATTGTCATTTGATTCGAACTCCGGCGTGAATCCGCTCACAAGCGCATTCGATGCTCCATTTAAAGAGGCACCGCGCTGCACACTTACTGTGGGTGTCAGTCTGTCCTCACGCTCGATCGGGGAGATAATTTTCCATTTCCATTGGAAAAAATTAAATCCCCAAATCTCAATAGATGGTGGCCATCATCGCCCCATCGTGGTATACGTACTCTTTTGCTTGTAAGAAAGCTTCTTATTCCTCATACGACTGCTAGTCATATGTAGGGATGAGAATGAAGCTGCTGTAGCTGATCCGGCACCCACTCCACGCGAGGTAGAGGGGCTCGCCACAGACACTTGTGCAGTCATGGTCGAGAAAGGCGGTTACTCGACAGTACTTCAGACCAATGAAGGACTAAAGTACTGTGAATAGAGTACCGAAGTGGTAGGAAGGCGTCGGGGAGGGATACCTTGATCTATCGTCTCCCTAAGACCCGGGCAAAGGTCTGTCCAATACAGTTCTCTCGCCGAGAGGGCGGGAGTCGCTAGCGGATTCCCGAGGCGTGGCCGCCACAGAAGCCTCTAGCAAATAAAAAGGACAAGGGCCGCTGACCTGCAGCCCTTGACCTACTAGGTACACGTTTTGATGCGTCCGTGTCATGCCCGTGGGCATGATTACGTACATCCCACGTGACCTTGCCTGGAGGTGGAGCGTTCTATGGATGCCGCCGGCGCTTGGTGCGAGAGGAGCCGCCTGAGCGACGGGCAGGCGGCATGCGCCGTTGCTGGAGCTGTTGTGTGAGCGTCAGTGTACATACCTCTTCGAATTTTCGTTTAGAGTATGATACAGATTGAGAATCGCGAATGAGCTCACCCACCACTGTGTCTGAGCGCTGACTGCGAGTGAGGATCGACGAGGGTTCCAGCCCGCCACCGACGATCCGACCCAGTTGAGCATACGCTGGCATTCCGCGTTCTGCACCGGTACCAGCGCTGCCACGGTAAAATCGTTTTGGGTCCAAAGCATTCCTGAGCCGGATGGCTTGTATTTGCTGGCGCAGCTCCTTCTCTGTGGCCGATCGAGCATCACCGCCAGTAAAACTCGACTTTCCTCCCTCTGTCTTTGCGTTCTTCGACGAACTTTTATAGGAAGCACCACCAAAGGAAGGCATTCCAAACCATTGCGAGCCGGCCGACTTGGCATGGAACTAGGAGTGAGCGAAGCATACATACCTCTTCGATTTCGCGTTTGCTGCGCTTGCGCGGCTTGGTGCTGGGCGTGACTTCTAACGCGTTGAGGGCGGAATCTGTTAAATCTGATGGTTCCACCTGTTTCTGCTTGGAGAGTTTCCGAGCGCTGGGCCCTTTCGAGGGCTTACGGGGTTTTGGGTCGTGCGAGTGTGCGTCGTCATCCTCGTCATCCAACTTGATCATATCTGTACCATCGACAAATGCTTCTTCTTTATCCAACAAGGGTTTACTGCGCTTTGATTTAGTTTGGTAGGCCACGCGCGAAGCCTCTAAGAGTGCTTCTTCGTCGTCGGACATGGCCCCGTGCTGAAGAAAGAGAGATAGATTACTGTGCGCACTTGACCTGCTTGAGCGATCGGGCAAAAATTTCAACTCACGTGGCAACACTTTCACTCCGCCGTCGTGCATCTATGGCACCAAGACCCCGTCGCGGCTCCAGCAGGAGCAGCCGGGCATCTGGCCCCAGCTCGCAAGATATTCCGATGGACGAGGTAGATGCATTCCATGCTCAGCGTGATAAGATCTTGCTGGATGATGATGCTGCTTCTGATGATTTCGATGTCATGCTTGGCTCGGACACCCGTGAAGTGCTAGGACTCGACGAAGACGAGGATGAGGACGAAGAGGAAGAGGATGACGAAGACGAAGAAGAGGCAGATGAAGAGGAAGACGGAGAGGATGATGCCGATGACCTGGATCGTTACCGAACCATGATTCTTCCAGCGTCTGTTACCGAGGATGCGCTGCATCGCAAAGCCCCGCGCGATGCAGCCCATGAGGAGCAATATTCTCCTGAGGACGATGAAGAGGAAGAAGATATGGGATTAGGGTGGGGTGCGAACAAGCGCGCCTACTACAGTGGCAATACAGACAAGGATCTACAGTCCGATTCTGACATGGACGAGGAGAAAGCCCATGAACTTGAAACGAATGAGGCCATCCGGCTCCAGCGCCTGAGTAGAGCGGATATGGACGACTCCGAGTTCGGACTCGATGACATTGATGCTGAGGAGGCTCAGATCCAGGCGGATGAGCAAAGCGAGGCTGCTCGAGCTCGACGCCGTCGCGAACTGGACGGTGAAGTCGGAGAGGCCAAGCTTACCGAAAAAGCGCCAGAAGCCGTGCTAAATGCCTTGCGGACTCGTGCCCCTATTGTGCTAGCGCTGGTGGACGAGCTCCCTCAGCTGCTGGAGCAACAAAAAGAGGCGAAAGCCTATGTGAATGCGTGCGTAGGATTGACTGACCGCAGCCTCACGGAAAAAGGAGAGCGCCAATTGACCGAGATTGCACACTTGTATTACCAGGCGCTGTTGTCCTATACCATGCTACTTGCTTTCTTTTTCCAACTTGCATGCAAAACAACGCTGATGTCCGACTTGGACTCTCTTCTCTCGCATCCCATCTTGGAGCGCCTGTTCCAGTTCAAGCGCGCCATGGTGGAGATGAAACAGTTGGGCCTATTTGATCCTCACGATGAGAATGACGACGACGACGACGACGACACGCCCAGCTTGATGGGCCCTGCCACGGAGGAAGATCTGGAGGAGCTCGAGCAGTTGGGTGATCTGGAACCGAACGAACTCGAGGATCTCTTGGCGGATGAAAAAGAGAATCGTCAAGTGGAAGCGCCTGCACCTGCGCCGCCAAAGAAGACCAAGAAAACCAAGACGCGCAAAGACCTACCCTCTCCCACGCCCGAGGCGCCGTTGGCCAACATTGCCCAAGTACAGGATGACGCGCCATTTGCGCGGCGACCTTTCTCCTCCCTGGCCATGCCACTCGAAGAGGCCGACGCGTACGGTGAGCCCACGCACATGCGCGATGCAGAGCGCAAAGACAAAGTGGCACGTCAACGAGCCATGCAGTTCCATGCGACAGGTGCCAATCCGACGCCTTCCTCCAAGCAGCGGCAGCTGGAAGGCGATGCAGACATTCCCTACCGAGATCGGCGCCAAATCCGCGAGGCTGTGGCGACGGCCAAGGCGAATCGTGCTGCCAAAGTTCGGGCGTCTGTGCCTACGACGCTCGAGCCTCTGGAAGAGTGGGGCGAGAACGATTGGCAAGCGCGCGACGAGGTCATGGAGGAGGACGAGCGTGATGAGGCACCTCCTGTTGACGACGATGACGTTGCGTACTATGGTTTGATTAGCACTCGCAAGCGCCAGCGCAAGCAAGCGGACAAGGCCGCCTACGATCAGCAGCGTTGGGAGGAGCGTGTATGGGACGACGAGACATTGGCGCCAGGCGAACACCGCACCATCGACTACACGATTGCCAAGAACAAGGGTCTGACGCCGCACCGGCCCAAGACGGTGCGCAACCCCCGTGTCAAGCGTCGTATGCGCTATGACCGTGCCAAGAAGCGCCTGTCGAGCACACGGGCTGTGTACAAGGGCGGACAAAGTGCGCTGCAGGGTGGCTACACGGGTGAAAAGTCGGGTATTTCGACCCACCTCGTCAAGAGTCGTAAACTGGGCAGCTAGGATCCTAGTTAGGCTATGCGTATGCTGGCCACACCACGTAGAATGGGCGCAATGGCGGCGCTGCCCTTGGCCGTTTCAAATGTACACAGACGTCCATCGACCCCGCTCGTGCTAATTTCGTCCACCTGTCCGGGGCTGCCCGCATACAGACGCACATTGGTGATGGTGTTTTGGTGGGTCGTATGTAGCTCGCCGTCGTCCGCGATACTAGCACCTGCAACGGCCCCAAACGAGTGCGGTGCACTCTCCGCGCCAGGCGCAGGTGTCCCTGTCTTGCCGCGCGAGTCTGCCTCTCGGAAGCGCGCAAAGGCCTCGTTGTTCAGCCGACCTACGCCTGGGGTCGCCGAGGCGGCCAGGCCGGGCGTCTTGGGCGGAGGTGGGGGCGGCTTGGGCTTGGACGCGGCGGAACCAGCCGTATCGAGGCTGCGGGTGAGGCGCCAGCCGTGCTCGGGCGTGCCCTCAAACAGCATCGGCTGGCAATCGTGGCCTGCGGCCACCAATGTCGTTTCGTTGACAAAGAGCACAGACATGTACGGCAGGCTGGGTAGGCGCACAACATGCACGGCATGCGGCGGCGTCTCGGGGCTAGAGGGGTACACGACCGTCAGTGACGCATCGTGACCCACAAACGCAAGCGCATCACCACTAGGGCTAAAGGCCACGCCGTGAACCCAGCCACCGGCAGGCGTGGCGTACTCGCCACACACAGTGCCAAACGGCAAACGCTCGCCCCACACGCTTGGCGGCGGCTTGGCATCCACACCCTTGATATAAGCACTAAACACGCGGGCGTGAAAATCGGCGCAGCCAGTGGCGAGGAGCACATTGTTGGGGTGCCAATCGAGTGACAAGACGGTCGAGCGCAGCGGGCGCTTGATGTGCTTGGAGACCCACCAGTCATTGTCCTCTTCAAACGAGCATACAGACACGATACGCGCACTGCTTGCCACGGCAAACTTGTCCTCGTTCGGGCTCCAGCGCACGGCCGTGGCACCGCGCTGCAGGCGTAGTAACACGAGCGTAGGCTTCCATGTGGTGCCTGTACATGTCCACACGTAAGCGTTTCGGTCCTGCGAGCAGCTCACGAGGCGGTTCGTGCGGGGCGCCCAGTCGAGACCCGTCACTACCTTATCGTGCTCCACGAGCGTGTGCTCGAGGACCCAGCCAGCAGGTGTCATGGCATAGATACAGATCTCGTTTGTGTTGGGTGAAACGGCAACACGCGAGCGATCTGCATTGAATGCATGCGCCGTCAAAGGGCTAAATGACAGCTGGTGCACCTGATTCACCATGGCGAAGCACGAGCAGTGACGCCTCGGGGCGCGGACGCTGTGCGCGGGCGCCGGGGTCGGCCACGTGCGCTTTAGTAAGCGTCTGGTCAGCGTTGTAGCCAGCGCGCAGCACACCTTGTCCTTCGCCCGAAGACAAGATGAACGCCGCTGTGACTAACATGGCCGTCATGTTCGGCGCAATGCAGGTCGCAAAGCGCATTCCTTTTGACGAAAACCCAGACTATGTGCGCTACGCGCAGCTCGCCTATGTTGCATCGCAGCTGCTGTGCCTGGGTGTCTTTTACTTCTGCAGCCTGCAAGTGAAGAAGAAGAACGATCTCACCGTGCTCAAGTATGTGAACGCCAAGGTGCCGACGGTATGTGCTTTTTCTCACACCTAGTCTCAAGAGCCAGGCGAGCTTGTGACGACCACCCACCGTGACTACGACCTCGCCGAGATTAGCAAGAGCATTCGCGGCGTGCTCATGGGCATGGCGTTCGTGGCCGTGATGCACTTTTACATGGGCTACACCAACCCGTACGTTACTTTACTCACACAGGCTTGTCATTCAGAGCATCATCCCGCTCAAGAACGCGCTCGAGTCCAACATGGCCAAGATTTGGATCTGGGGCGTGC
Organism: Malassezia nana; assembly: GCA_029542845.1. Taxonomy (NCBI): domain Eukaryota; kingdom Fungi; phylum Basidiomycota; class Malasseziomycetes; order Malasseziales; family Malasseziaceae; genus Malassezia; species Malassezia nana. The sequence goes on from CP119893.1 coordinate 334,712, forward strand.
CCGCTACGGGCGACCTGAAGCGTCCTTTCAAGCCCGCACCCGGCCTGTTCAGTGGTCTGAACCCCGGTCCGCAGTCGGACAAGGCTTCCGTCAAGGAGGCGGAGAAGATCACGGGGTCGATCCAAGCCAAGGCCGAGTAAGTCACCGCAGGCGACCCCTGTTCGTCACGACGCTGTAGTGGAGGTCTATAGCTTCTCTCCCCCTCCCCCCGCCGGACTCCCGGTGCGCCATGCCGGTCTGTGTCTACTGCGCACGTCCTGTGCCGGCGCTGGTGGCGCGGTTTGGTTCCGGCCACATTGCACTGGCGCGCTGTGCTGCGGGGTGCGGGCGTATTGCCGACCCTTACTTGGAGTATGGGCATGCCATCCTCGTGATCGATTTGGTGCGTCCATCCGCCTACTCACGCAGATCCTCATCAAGCCGCGCGTATATCGTCACCTTTTGTACAATATTGCACCCATCCAGCAACATGCTCTGCGTCACACATCGTATACCCTCCCGCTCCACGTGCATGCGCGCCGACTCGTCGCACTCGTGCTGGTCGAGAGCTACCTTGCCTGGTTCACGCTGTGCGTGCATCCCTGGGCCATGGAACCGACATCAGCATGGACGTCTAGTGCGTACGGGCGTTCATGGCTGCCGGCACCGCTCATCGGCGCAGCGCGCGTCGCGTGTGCCACGTTTTTGCATATGCTGGCATTGCATGCCACTGTCGTGATCGCTGGCCGTCTCGTCCAAGGCGTTTGGCACCGGTACCGTGGAGCCAATGCATACCCATATTTGTACCCGTGGTATCTTCCGTCGGTGGCTATGCTGTATGCAAGCCTCAGCACCGAGCTGCTCCTCGTCATCCGCTTGGTATGGGACTCGCGCATGCCGGCCGATCGTCGCGCTACCGCTCAGCCCTCTCTGCTGGCGCCCTTGCAAGGGATCGCGCCATATGTACCAGGGTGGCTTGCTTCGGGTCCTTGGCACACCGACTTGTTCATTCGCCACATATTGGGTGGGATGAGCGCGGGCGTGGCGCTCGCTGCGACTTGGCCCATCCCTCCTCTTATCAGCGCGCTCGTGGCGTTGCTGGGCTTTGCCGTACAGGCGCACGTCCGCGCATGGCTCGGCCTGCCAGACGTGGCTCATGGGCCTGCAGCGCTGTGCAAGCCCTAACCACATCACTACGCTACATACTCGTACACATCCTTCTCTCCTTCCACTCGTTGGAGAAAGTCTTTCTCGATCAGGGTGTCGATGGCCTGCATAAGTGCCTAGTACGTACCTTTTTCATGTCGGGAATGGTGGGCTGAAAGCGCGACTGCAACTGCGTGATCACCTCGGGCAAGAGCAAGTTGTGTTTGAGCGTCTTGCGCGCCTTCATAATGCGCACAATGGTGGCCTGCAGCAGCACCTTGCGGTCTTCATGGACCGTCTTGGCGACCTCGGCTGACTCGACCTTTTGCTCCGTCCGCACAGGCAGATTCAGGTTCACGCGCACCTTTTTGGCCTTGAAGTCCATGTTGAGCGAGTACGAGTCGTCCAGGAGATGTAGCACCTTCATCTTGACGAGGGGAATAAGGGCTGCCTGCAGCACGCTCTGCTCGATGCGCGTGGCCGCAGCAATTTCGTCCAGGGTCAGCACGCTGTGCACATTGAATAAAAGCAGCACAGCCGTTTGGTATGTCGACGTAGTGAAAATGTACTTGCGGGGCAGGTAATGGACGTGGAGCTCGTTGGTGGACAAGTGCCACAGCCACGTCAGCTGGCGATGGGTGTGCTGCTTGTGGTAAAACTGGGTAAACGCCTCGTGCACCGACTGCAACTCTTGTGGCACCGCTAGATCCGTGTTAGGAGCCTGTAATGGCCACACGCCCGAGGTGAGCACAAACGCGTAAAAACTCACGTCGGTGCCGGCCAGCGCGCCCGTTTCCTGGAAGCGCTCGTTCAGTTCCTTGCTGAGTCCTGCCTCGGTGAACATGCGCTGTAACTTGGACGTATACTCAAAGCCACATAGCTCCTTGAGCCGTGTAATCATATACTCTTCCGCATCCGCCGACACCGATGCCATGGACACGAGGCGTCGCGAGAGAAACTTGGCGTAAAACTTTTGGAAATAGTCACGGTCTTCCAAATACTTAAAGACAGTCAAGGCGCAATCCAGTGCATCCGTCAGTGAGCCCTCATCATCGCCCCGATGACTCTTCTTCAGCAGACCATCCATAAAGCGCGCGAGCAGTTCGGGCGATTTGCTGGCCGAGGCGCCTGTGGCCTGGTTCCGATTCATAAAGGCACGGCATGCCTTATCCAGCGCTGCGAAAAAGCCGGCCTCTGAATCGAAAGAAGCGGTAATGAGACGCACATGTCGGTCGTACACACGCAGCAAGGCTTGGACGTAGCGTACAGGGTCCACAGCCTCTCCTTCTTCCATTTCGCGACGCACCGACTCGAGTCCAGCCGCTTTGACATGCGTCTCTAGCTTCTCGCGCAGTGGCTCCAGGCCTCCAGGCACACTTTCAAGGAGGCGGTACATGCGCGCCAGGTCGTCGGAACGGTCGTGCTCGAGCAGGTCCGCAAACTGCCCCCACAAACGCTCACAGTGTCGCACCACGAGCTCGTTGCGGCACACATCCATGAGCGGCCGTAGCGTAGAGGCGTGCATGTAGAGCGTCACTCGCGCCTCTTCTTCTTCTAGCCGCTGCTCGGCCTTATTCATATAGTCTGTGACCGAGTTGCTCGCCAAAAACGCTAGACTCTCTTCGCGGTACAGCGTTTCTGTAGCCGCCAAGAAAGCCTGCTGGAACTCGGTGCGGTACACGTCCAGATTCAGGCGCGTCGCATCCGTCTCATCCAGACCCAGCGACACGTAACTGTCGAGCACCGTTTTGAGCAGCGCGGTAGGGACAATCGCGCCGTGTCGCTGCTGGCTAATCTGTTCGAGCACAGCGTTTACCAGTTCATGCTCTGCCTGCAGCGGCTGAAAAACGTGTTGCTTCCATTGCATGAGCGCCAGCGTGTACACGGTATGCACATCGGTCCGACCCTCTTCCCGCTCGTGCTTGACCCAGTGGCGGTTCAGGTACACGAGCATGCGGTGCACAAAGTTGGCACCACTCGTGTACCGCTCCCACTTGGCCGCATACATCTGCAAGAGCTCGAGGCCATGGTGCCCTTCGAGGGACCGACGAATGCCTTGCAGGTGTCGCTCAAAGTACGCCGCGACACGGGCATACAGCTCGCCACCCACGAGATGCGCGCCTGCTACCATGCCACTCGCACCTCCCATACCACTGCTGATGCAGTAGTTGTACGCGGCGGTGTACAGCTGCATGTAGCGCTCATACGACATGCCCTCGGCGAGGCGTGTCATCTGTGCGTCGTTAGCCGTGGCCACGTACCATCACTTCTACGCCACCCTCAAGAAACTGCCATGTTGCATCGATACTGTGGTCAGATCGTTAGCTTGAACGTACTTGTTCGAAGGCGGCAGCGCCGGCGTCGCGCCCGTGCCGCGTCCGGCCGCCATCGTCCAAGGGTCGTTGCACGCAGCGCCTCCGGCGGACGCCGACCCATGCTGACTAACGCGGCCGACGCCTGCGCCGCTGGCTCCGTGCGACCGCCGCGGACGGCTTGGCTTGGGATCATGGCTGCATCCCAGCGCGGAGGCGCGCTCAGGTTCGTCTAGCTACTAATTGGCAGCATGTTCGGAGCCGTACATGACCCGTCTGTGGTCCCTTCATGGATGGCAGGCGCGTTCACGTCCGATGCGGCGGCGCCTGTCGCGGCGCCCCACTCGGATCGCGCGCTGGATCTCGTGTTTGTGCGTGCGCAAAACTGACGCAGATCATCGATGCGACAGGTTCGATGGGATCCTAGTACGTGCGTCTACTTACCACAGTATCCATGTAGGTTGCCTTGCTTACCCAGTCCGCCACGCGCAACATTGAGTCGATCTGCGATCAGATCGTGCAGTCTGAGCTGCTCACTGCGCCCGACGCGCTCCGCGTGGGCCTCATTGCCTACCGCGATCATCCACCGCAGGACCACGTGTACATCACCAAGAACTGTAGGTCCCATGCACTGACGTCGAGTCGGCTTTACCACGTCAGTGGCGACGATGAAGGAGCAGCTGAATGGGCTCTTTGCTGCGGGCGGCGGTGACGGACCGGAAGCCATGACGGCCGCGCTCAAGGCTGCTTGCGATCTCGACTGGCGGCCCTCTGCGGCCAAGATGGCGGTGCTCATCACCGATGCGCCACCTCACGGCATTGGCGAGTATGGCGATGGCTTCCCCCACGGCTCGCCCGACGGCGAGGACCCCCTCGTGCTCGCACGCCGTTTGTCCGCTCAGGGCATTGCGCTTTTTGTCGTTGCGTGTGAGCCTGCGCTCTCTGGATACCAGCATGCCGTGGACTTTTACCACGGCCTCGTCGCCATCACCAGTGGCTTGCTTGTACCACTTACCACTGCATCTCTACTGAGTCATGTGGTCGTAGCCGCGGCTGGCGAGGTGATGGACCTCGAGCGCCTGCACCGTGAGCTGGGCGACTCGGTGCTAGAGCGCCTGCATAGCCTCCGCCTCGATATGGGCGCGGATGCGCCATTGGATGCCACGTCACAGCTCGTCGATCAAGTGGCCGTCGAGCTCCACGAAAAGCTGCTCCTCCGACATGAGAGCACCAAACAACTGATTGTGGAAAGCATCTACCGCGAGAGTGAAGGTACGTGCGACCTCTTATCACAGAATCCGCGCACAATATTCGCGTGTGGACACACGCACCGACATTGATGGCGGCGCGTCCCCACATCCGCAAAGTGATTGGATCTCGCCTCAGTCCTCGATTCCTCGAGATGCGTCGCGCCGGCGCCGCGGCACGCGCCGCGGTCCCCTCACCTACGCCGGCCGCCGCCGCGCCCTCACGGCACGTTGTGTCACAGTTTGATGCATTCCAGGCCGGCCCTGGGATCTCGTTCCTTGGCACACAGCACGCCACGACCGACTATGCCCGCCTCAGCTCACAGACATATCGCACGCACGCGGCGGACGATATGGACGACGATGGCGACGATGCGCTCATGGCGCAAGATGGTACCGAAGATGCTGCGGACAACGAGATTCGCTTTGAGGGCGACGATGGTCAGACACTCGCGCTGCGTCAGGACGCCATTTCGCTCGCCCAAACGCGCCGTCTCGCGCAGCGGTCGGTGGGCCATGCAGCGTGATTATGTAGGCGTGTACTTTGACACCTCCGCCACCATGGACGCGATGGACACCGACATGCCGGTGGCCGCGCCAGATGCAAGCGCTGCGCTCTCGCTTGATCCATGGGACTATAATGAGCGAATTCGAAAAGTACAGGCGGAGATGCTGGCCGGGGACGATGCTGTTCGCGAGGCACAGGTGCCCGCCCTCCTCGAAGCCTATGCGGCCAAGGCCGCGGTCATGGCCCTGACGCCGATCGAGTGGCACATCTACCTTGGCACAGCCTACAACTACGTCGATATGGACTCGTGGCTCGCACTACACGCTCAGAGCACGCGGGACGCGCTCGATATAAGCTTGTTTGTGCGTCATGCCAGCCTTCTTTTGCGCATGCACCAAATGCACGCGGGCGTGGCGTGCGAACTGGATCCCCCTGCGCCTCTCTTGGATGCGCAAGGCCAGCCATGGGCTGTCTCTTCGCTCACAGAGACGTGGACGGGCCGACGTGGACCGCCTTTGCACGACCATGGCCTGTACGACGCGTCGTGCGCCTTGCCTGGCGCTCCTACTCTCTCGCGCGAAGAGGTGCGTAGTCTCTTGCGCGAGCTCTATGGGCGATGTGCCTGGCATGCTAGCGAAAGCCAAGTGGTGTGGCACATGTACCTGGCCTTTGAAATGATCGACGTGTCCGATGCATCCATCGACCTGCTACACCAAGTCTATGTCGCCCGTTTGCAGATTCCCCATCGCCGTACGTGCACCTACTTACACAGAATTGTCTGAAACATTTGAGCAATTTTCGTCGTTTGTGTCGCAGCATATGCCATCCGATGCGTATGAGCAGGTGATGGCTGCCGCGAACCGGCACTATGCTACCTCCGTGCGCCTATGGGAAGCGCGAGAGTCGTGGGAAGACAGTGTGAGTCGTCCCACTGCCTCGCTCCAGGAGCATTGGTTGCCATACCTCGCATGGCAAGCGCATCGCGTCAAGCAGCTACGCGTAGCCAAAGACAAGTCGTCCTTGAGCACCGAGGAGGCCTATGCCAGCACGCTGTACCGCCGTGCGCTCCGCTGCTTTGGTGGATACCCTCTGGCTCGGAATGCCACAGATGCACAGCGATACGCCGCGGTGCCGCCCACACCCGACGTCGAAAAGCGCTGGCGCCGCACTTGTGTCGCGTCCTCGTCCAGCGAGCGCAATCGCATGCGCAAAGACGCGCGACACGCCGCAGGGGTGGCCGAAGGCCTGTGGCTTGACTATGCGGCCCTTGTTCATACGCCGCAGGCGGATGCGACAGCGCTCTTACAAATATGTGCGGATGCCGTGCGTGCTGTGCCGCCGTCTGGCCGTTTGCGTGCGTTGCACATGCGCATGCTCGTGCGGTTCGGGCGTCCTGCGTCGGATGTACAAAGGCTGTATGACGATGCCATGGCCAGTGGCTCGTTTTCAGCCATCGGCGGCGGGCATGCCCTGTTACCGCTCTTGCTCGCGCACATGGACTGTGTGCGTGCGATCATGACGCTGGAAATGGCCCATGAACATCATATCCCGCCCAACGAGGTTGTTCTCGTATCGGATTTGGACCGATTCATGCATCTTTGGGAGCTTCTCGTACAGGCCATTGCTGCGATGGCTGCCTGTCCCGCGGACGAGCAGGACCTGCTCCTTATGCTCGAAAAGTACGCCGTCGATTGGGTCGAGCGAGCGGCGCGAGTCCTCTTGGCTGCGGGAGCAGGTGCCGAGTCTGCCTCCAGCCTGCTAGCGTTGGCCGACGACATATGGGCGCGGGCTTTGCAGCAGCACGCGCACAATGCTCAAGTGTATATTGAGGCGGCGCGCTTTTATCAGCGGCGCGACGACGACAAACGCGCGCGACACATGTTCAAGGCGGGCCTCGCACGGCAGGGTCTGGAAAACAAGCTCGCTCTCCTCCAAGCCATGGTCCAGTTTGAGCACGAGCGGGGCGCGCCAGCCGAAATTGAGCTAGCAGAGGCCAAGCTCAAGACCGAGACGGATCGTGCATGGCGCCAGTGGCTCCAGTACCAGGGACAGACAGAGGGTGTGGACGCTGACGCGCCCAAACGCAAGGCCGACGAGGCCGAAAACGCACCGAGCGCCGCCGACAAGGCACCTGCCGCGCCAGCCGACAAGCGTCGCGCCGAAGCGCCCCAGCCTGCCCCGGCGCGCGACCGCGAATTTGCCTCGGTCATGGTATCTGGCCTGCCGACCAACACGACCGAGGCCGATTTGCGCTCCTTTTTCCGGGATTGCGGACCCATCTTCCGCCTCGTGGGCCCTCGGGCCGTCGAGGCGGTGGACGAAGATGGGCAGCCTACGAGTGCTGCGCTCGTCGAGTTTACGGATCGCGACAGTGCCAATGCCGCGCGCACACGCGACTGGAAAAAGGTGCAAGGCACATCGGTGCGTGTTACGCTGAGCTACCTATGCACACTGTATGTCACCAACTTTCCACCCGATGCCAGTGATGAGGCGGTGCGAGACCGTTTTGCCGTCTACGGCCCCCTCTTTGATGTGCGCTGGCCGAGTCGCAAGTTTCAACAGTCGCGGCGTTTCTGCTACGTGCAGTTTGCTACCGAGGAGGCTGCTCAAGCGGCGCTGGCTGAGCACGGGGCACACTGGCATGGTGAGCATGCGTTGCAGGTGCTCTTGTCCGACCCGCAGCACAAGAAGCAGCGCTCGGATGCGCATGCCAACGACAAGGAATTGTACATGACCGGCCTTCCACGCTCCGCCACGGACGACGATGTGCGCCAGTTTTTCGCGCCATATGGCCAAGTCGAGGCCGTGCGGCGCCTTTTGCGCGCGGATGGCACGTCGCGCGGCGTGGCGTTTATTCAGTTTTCTTCGGCGCTCGACGCCCGGCGTGCGATGCAAGCGACCAATGGCACTCAATTCCATGGACGCCTCGTTGCCGTGACGCTCGCCGATGCCGGGCGTACCTCGCGACCGCGTCCCCCTGCACCCGACTGGCGCTCACGCGCTGTGCATGTGGCGGGTTTGCCGCCGGATGCGCAAGAGGCGCTCATTCAGCAGGCACTGGAGCGCGCCCTCGGACCCCAGTCTGTCAGGCGCGTATTTTGGACGCCAGGGCGCGCCCCAGGGCCGGACGGAACGTGCGATAGCACCGTCGAGCTCGCCGACGCAGAAACGGCCGGTCGCGCTGTCCTCGTTTCGCATGCCTCGTACGGAAGCGCTCCACTGACCATCTCGGCGTATGTGCCGAGCGGCCCCAGCACCGATTCGGCACTGGGATCGCGTGGCACGCCTGCCTCGCGGGGACGCCGCCCCCTTGGCTTTGCACGGGTGCATACGGCGGCACCGGCGGATACGGCGCCCAAGACGCAGGATGCTTTTCGGAATATGCTCAAGTAGCTACGTAGGGGTATCTTGGCAAGCTAGTATCCATTCCAGCAGCGACGTTGCCCGCTCGACCCGCAGGCGAAACCACTGGGCTACAAGGGGCCCTGCAGTGTCGTTCGATCGCGCTGGGGGCGAGGCCGATTCGGCTTGGGATGCTTCTGTATCGGCCTCGGCCAGCGCTGCGGCGCCCTCTGGAGGCGTCGCTGCTAGTCCAAGCGTTTCTTTCATGCGTTGCTGAGCAAGGCCTGCGACGCTCGCCAGGTAGTGCGCGACCACCGACACATGGGCATCGTCAATCCACGCGCCATGTTCAGGTAGCGCCACAGCCGGGGGCGCAGCAGCACGGAGCGCTTCATCGATAGACTCCAGCGACGCTTGCCCAAGCGCCTCGCCTACTCGCACGAGCGCGGGCGACCAGAGCATGTGGCGCAAGAGCCAGTTTTGTTTCTGCTTGGAAAACTTCCACGCGCTCTTGTCCGTGAGAAAGAGCTGAGCATAGGCAATCGCTCGCTGAGCCGTCTCGCTCAACTCTTCCATGCTAGACACGTCAGGTCCTGCATGTGGCGCATGAGAACGCTTGCGCTTGCGGGTGCGCTTGCGCTTTTTCCCTGTGCCATCGTCCGCCTCTGGCTCAGGGGCCGGCGTCGAGGTTGGTGGAGCGACGGCAGGCGCCGATGCCTCGTCCGCTTGTGCTTTGACATTGCTGTCCTGCACGGCATCCGGGACCTCGGACGATGCCGGCGCACCTTCGTCCGCGTCTGTACGAGCGAGGCGCGCTTTTTTCGAGACTCGCTTGCGCAGGCGCTTGGCCATGAAAACAGCGACAAAGGTGGAGGGCTACGATGCGGCGAGCAGGGCCTGCAGCCACACAGGCTCTAGCTTGGATACGGTACGGGCAAACGTCTGCGATGTCATGACCAGCTCTTCAAACACAATCGCTTGCACGGAATCTTGTGATGTGCCACGCGCACCGTGCCGTGAGGCGTGCAACACACACGTCGGGTGCAACTTGAACGGCGGGCCGCCCGCCACGCGCCGGAACGTGCCATCGGGCTGACGAAGGGCCACGTGGCTGAGTCGACCCACGCCCAAGCAGGGCAACAGCTCCGTATAGCGAGGCGCACCTTCCGTAGCAACAGAGGCACGCGGCCGTGTGACGACGAGCGCTTCATCGTCGCTGCCTGAGAGCGTGTCGTCCACGGCCAACGTTCGCGTGTGCGCATCGTCTGTCACATCCAACCCATGTTGCTGGCAGAGGCGCGTTAGCTGCTTGCGAATGGCCAGCACATTGCGCATGGTGCGCTCATGAATAGCATGGGTCTGGCACCACATTTTGAGCTCCTGGCGTGCGGCAGCGGCACTGCCATGCGTTTGAAAGGCGTGCTCCTGAGCCGCCAAGTACGCCTGTAACGCATTGAGTAGTGTCACGTGGTCGCCACTCGCATCGACAAAGAGTTCGCACGCTTGCTCGGCCGCTTCGCGCTTCGCCGGGTCGCTTGATTCCACGAACAAGCCGTGGTCCGCCGACAAAATCGATACCAAGTCGCGGGCGAGACCCGCGACCGCAGGACCGCGCTCGGCAGCAGCTAGGAGCAAACGCGCGTACGAAGGCGTTACGGGCATGGCTGCCAGCTTGTGACCCAAAGCTGTGAGCTGCACCTGGTCGCTCGAATCCACGGCACCGAGCTCTGCGAGCTGTAGCACAGCCTCGTGAAGTAGCGCGGTGGCAGGTGGCTCGATCCAGTCAAACGTAAAAGGGTCCACACCCATGGCATACAGCTGCAGTACGGCGCCAGAGAGTTCGGTGCGATGAATCTCCGAGGTAGGCTGGGGCTGTAGCTCTTGGAACGCCTCGCGTGTGTACAGTCGATAGCATTCACCAGGGCCTTCGCGCCCTGCTCGACCCGCGCGTTGCAGACTCGATGACTGCGACACAGGCAATACTTGAAGCGTCTCCACGTGTGATTGTGGCGAAAAGACTTTTTCTTTGACGAGACCCGAGTCGATAACGTAGCGGACGCCAGGAATCGTGATACTTGTCTCGGCAATGTTGGTGGCCAGCACAACTTTGCGCGTGTGCCGTGGCGTGAGCGCAAAGACGGCGGCCGAGGCCGAGGGGCCCAGCGCTGCATACAATGGGCGAACCAACAGCGCTGGTACATCTTCGCGGCCCTGCTCCTTGGCCCATGCGTCCAACTGTCCAGCGTAGAGCCTGAGGGACTGAGTCATCGACTCAATCTCCTCCTGCCCGGTAGCAAACACTAAAATGTCGCCCAGGGGCTTGGAAACGTGAATCTGCAGCACCGTGCGTACCGCAGCATCTGTCCAGTCCTGGCAGCTCGACGCCGTGTGGTACAGTCGTACGCCGTGCTGACGGCCTGCGACGTACAAAATGGGCACAGGTGGACCGTGAGAGAAGAACTGCGCAAATCGCTCCGCATCAATCGTAGCACTCATGACCACAATTTTCAAAGGGCACACACTAGTATCTCCGGCGGCTATGCAGGCGCGGCGCTCGCGCTGGATACGCTTCGCCAAGCCCAGCACCATGTCTGTACGAAGGGACCGCTCGTGTGCCTCATCAATAATGAGAACGGCGTATTGCTGCAAGAGGTGATCGCGCTTTCCTTTCATACTTTTAGCCCGCCGACCAGACGCAGGGCCCAGGACCTCACGCATCAGCATACCATCGGTGAGGAATTTAATGCGGGTGTGGCGCGTCGTACGATCGTCAAAGCGCACCGAGTAGCCCACCCACTCGGGCAGCGTAGAGGCGCCTTGCTTCTCAGATAGCGTGGCTGGGTCCGCACATCCCAATTCTGCGGCAACACGGCGCGCTAGCGAGGTAGCTGCCACACGACGCGGCTGCGTAATGGCTATCATGGACGAGCCCTCAAGAGTCAGGATCCCTTCCTTCAGCAGGAATTGGGGAACTTGGGTTGTTTTACCACTGCCTGTCTCTCCTACCAAGATCACCGTATCATTCTCCCGGATGCGTTGCACAATCTTGTCCTTCCCAGCCCATACGGGCAGCGCCTGCGCTGCGTCCATTACCAAGGGCCAACGATCTGTGCCTCCACCCCATCTTGGCCCGATCCACCCGATCCTACGCGTCATCGTTCTCGCCCTGGGGGCGCTTTCTTCGCCATGGACTTTCACTTTACGGGATCGTCGCGTCCGGCGCGCACGATCAATTTGGGCCGGCAAGGCCCTCCTGCATCTGTCTCTGATATAGCCGCACGGGCGCGTTCTGCCCGCAATGATCGGCACCAGCAAAGGCGGCAAGCGGCGGCCGCCACCCGCATTCAGAGCGCCTATCGGGCGTATGTCGTAGCGCGGACCTGGCGCCAGACATGGGCACTCGAATTCGATCGTATCACCTCGCCTCTCGAGAACTTTGATACGTGGATTCACTACACACGCCTGGCTGTTTTCTGCCAGTCGCCGAAAACGTTGGATCAGGCGTCTCGACTCGCTACTTGGTCTCGACTAGCACTCCAAACCGACATGTGGATCGAGCACGATTCATGGCTCGTGCTTCTTCCTATGGCGCTTCGGGTTGCGATTCGAGCCTTGATTTTGGGCGTGCCTTCGCCTGAGGATGCACAGGCCTTCTTTGCCCTTATCGCGCATGTATTGACCGGAAGGCATGGTATCGTGCAATACATTGCGACGCGCCGTATGCTCGAGGACCGCTTGCTTCTTGCATTGCGTTCCTTCTTCATTACTCTGCCCAAAACGGCCAGGCAAGATCGTGCGCTGTGCGTCGATGCCATGCTCGCCCCTATGCGCTTGTTCCCCGCCTTGCCGAGCACAAAGAACCAAGGTACCACGGACGAGAGGCCCTTGTTTGAGACCCAGTTCCTCTCTCAGTTCACGAACGATGTGCTGACCATTCCCAATCTCTTACAGGGTATGCCCATTGAGTCGGTGACCAAGTTCTCGGCCTCGTTCCCCGTGGATGATGTGATGGAGCATATTTGCGTTCTAGGCGCATACTATGATGTAACGACGGGCAAGAGCACACTACCGTCCAATCCGATTCATTGTCCGTACTTGCTGGCCAACCTACTGCCTCTCGCTACTGCTCGCGTCAAGACCATGTCAGGTCCACAGCTCTCCCGCTACCTCACTGCCATGACCATACTCCTCAATGCCAACGACCGTTCTGTTTTCGCTGATCGATCCGCCACCAACGCTCGGGCCTTTTCTCAGCTTTCTTTGATGGTGTCTTATAATCATCTCCAGTCCCTTTTCATTGCCAGCAAGAAATATGCAACGTCTTCGCGCCCCGCCCTATTTTCTTTTTTGGTGGCCGTAACGCAGGCATGGCCTGCCCATGTGGCTGACAATATTCTTCTCTCAACTTTGTATGGCTTCGAATCCCGACTTGCGACTTCTAGTGCGCCGTTAGGGGCGTTGGTGCGGGAGCTTTGGCGCGGTTGGGTACGCTCCAGCTCGCTGGCCCGTGCCATCAGCGCACCCTCCCTGTCTATGTCCTTTCATGCTGACGATATACGGCGAGAGATTCTCCGTTCTGACTACGCAAGCGAGTGGCCCCTATTTCTACTCCTTTGTATGCTGTATGGTCGCTGCTTGCTGACCTTGGGTGATGACGAGTTTTATCCCACGCTGCTGCCTTCGAGCTCCGACCCGCCAAAAAATCCGCTGACTATGGATGAGCTGGTGGAATTGTGTAGGATTCTACGCAATTTAGCCTTTGCACTCATATGGACGGAGGAGCCCGAGTTTGACGAGCATGTGCCCGGAACGCGCATGCCCTTGGGTGAAGCACAAAAGATTGCTACGCATCTATTGCGTCAACTTCATTCTCGAGATGCCCGACGTCCGTTTGTACCTCCAGAGCAGTGGCATATACTGTATCGGCAAGATCTGGCTTCCTTCGCCAAGGCTGTGCTGCTCGAGGACCAAGATTTGCATTCCACGCGCAAGAATGGTGCCGCACCGAACTATTTGACAGACCGCACACGTGCGTTTATGTCGCCGCGGCTGAATGTCTTGGAACAGATTCCGTTTGTGATTCCATTCAAGGTGCGAGTGGACATTTTCCGCCAGTTTGTGCGCACAGATGTGGAACGACTCGGTATATCACGATCCTTGTTTTTCCGTTCCCAAAAACATCGTGCCACGATTCGGCGAGATCATATTGCAGAAGATGGTATGACCCAGCTCTATGCGTTGGGCCCTCGCCTCAAGGAGCCCCTCGAAATTGTATTTGTGGACAAGTGGGGACAGCCAGAGGCAGGCATTGATGGTGGTGGCGTGTTCAAAGAATTTTTAACTTCCATTGTCCACGAAGTTTTTGACACGGATCGAGGGCTCTGGTGCACAAACCACCGGCATGAACTGTATCCTAGCCCGTACAAATATGCGCAGGAAGAAGAGCAACTGGTGTGGTACACCTTTATCGGTCGCATTCTAGGGAAAGCGCTGTATGAAGGTATCCTCGTGGATGTAAAGTTTGCTGGCTTTTTCCTGAACAAATGGCTGGGTCACCAGGGCTATGTCGATGAAGTGGCGAGCTTGGAGAGCCTGGACAAGGACCTGTACCGCGGCTTGATCGCTCTGAAGAATTACACTGGTGATGTGGAAAATGACTTTGCGCTCAACTTTACAGTTACCAAGGAAGAATATGGCCAGCAAACCGTCGTGGAACTGATTCCCGGAGGGGCGGATATACCCGTCACACGAGAAAACCGACTCTCCTACATATACCACATGACACGCTACCGCCTCAGTGTCCAAATCGAGCCACAGTGCCGGGCCTTTTTTGCAGGCCTGAGTGATCTGATCGAGCCTCGCTGGATCAAAATGTTGGACCGAGAAGAGCTTCGCATTTTGCTCTGTGGCACGGAAAGTCCCATTGATTTGGAAGATTTACGTCGCAACACGGTCTATGGTGGGTACCACGAGAAAGATTTGGCCGTGCAGTACTTCTGGGAAGCTCTCTCTATGCTTGATCAGGCCTCTCTCAAAGCATTTTTGCGCTTTGTCACGTCGTCGCCCAATCCACCGCTGATGGGCTTTAGTGAGCTGAACCCCAAATTTGCCATTCGACATTCGAGCGATGATACCACGCGGCTTCCGACGGCTAGTACATGTGTCAACCTGTTAAAGTTGCCGGCCTATTCGTCCCGTGAACAATGCTTGGAAAAGCTACGGTATGCGATCCATGCCGGCGCAGGATTTGATCTTTCGTAGATAACTCGTGCTTCCCCACGCGTCCGTTCCGCCAAGCGCCACCGACTGTGGGGAAGGCGTCGGCCTCCACCTAGCCTGCCGTCGGCCGGCCCCCGGCGTGTGGAGAAGGCAGGCAGGCCGGGGTGGGGGCGTTAGGAGCGGTGTCACGGGTATATCCGGCTGGAAATTTCTTGAGCCCCTTGACCGTACCCCACGTTCCATATTGGCTCCCCTGTCAAAGTATGCATACTCATGCCTAGGTCACTATGAACGCGATCAAAGAGCCTGATCCTATATTCCTAGTGAATCGACGTACTCTTCAACGGATATCAACCACGGATTCTTTACAACTCGCGCAGTTGTGGCATGGTACGATTTTTACATTCTTACACTAGGTTTCACTCATTGTACATCTATGATCGAAGGTGGGGCCAGGTACGAGAACCTTGCATGGCGCCTCTGGTCCCACCAAGCCAAAGCTGAAACAGGCCCACTACCTCTTGATGCCATTGTCAATGCGGACACGAAAAATTCGGCATCCCATCCACCTTCTTCTCCCACTCATCTTTCCGAGACGGAACTGTCTACGGACGAGTCATGTACCAGTGAGGACAGCGCAGCCCCCTGTAAAGAAAACAAGTTTGAGCTTGTGATCCCCATGCACGGCAAAGAGCAGACGTGGGCGGATGAGCTGGTAGAGAAGGCTCGAGGAACAAGCTCCCGGTACTCCAACTCTGCCCAATCCTCGTCCACGACTGACCATGAAAATGAACAGGCGGTGGATGATGGAGATACGGTGATGGGAACAGATTCTCGCTCTGTCGGTACACCCATATCCACGACAGGTACCATCACGCCACGGGGCACTCGCTCCAGGGCCAACTCTACCGCCACATCACCACGCAACACGATTCTTAGCCCACCTCGGGCTCCTATCGAAACGCGCACAACCACGTCCTCCGCCGCACCTGCGGCGCCCTCCGCGGAGATGCAGCAGCTAGGGCAGTCTCTGCGTATGACCAATGTCACGACCACGCGACCCGCCCTTCCCTCCATCACTGAGAAAACAGAGGCGCCTACTCGGTCGGCGACAACGACCTCGCTGGCCAGCCGCCCTCGCCGTGGACGGGGCCTCAAAAGTGTGGAAAACCTGGCAGCCATGCGAGGCACCAATAAGCTGGCATCGCGAAACAGCATGCTTCAGATGCTGACGCCGGCCGACGAAGGAGTGAAGCATGATAAGCAAAAACAAAAGAAAAAGAAAGGCAAGATTATCTTCACTGTCGGCGATGTGTCTGATGAGGAGGAAAATAAATCTACCAAGGATGGCAACGACGAGGATGAGTGGGCCAGTGAGGACGAAGAGGAAGAGCAGCGGCGCCGTGCTGCGGAGGAAGCGGCAGAGAAAGAACGCCGTGCCAAGGAGGAAGAAATGGAACGGGTGGAAATGTTTAAAAAACGGCCGATACGCTCAGTCAGTCTGGCCGACCTGAATGTGGCGGAGGCCATGGCCCAGAAAATGCCACATATGATGCCTGCGCCTGAGACTGGTCTCACTCGCGGGCTTCTCTCGACCATTTTCCAGCCTTCCGATGCCCAGCGCGCCCGAGGGGGTAGCGGCTCGGGCCCGAGCCGGTCGGGACGGTCGATACACCTATCGAAATTACCGCCGCGCTTGGATGTCCAAGCTGCCGCGCGGAATACCTCGGTGCCTGCGCTTACCCCCACCTTTACCACCAGCCATCATGCATCCACATCCAACAACCCCTATGTTGCGCGTAGCAAGAGTGTCATTGCGCTGCCACTGCTCGACTTGACGTCATTGCGCTCTTCTACGGCGATGGCCCATGGCCCTGATTCGCCCAAATCATTCTCGCACCGCGACGACCACAGTTCTGCTGCGGGAAGTGAACTAGAAGAGTCTCAAGGCCCCATGAATCGGGCCAAGAGTTCCACAGCGCTCGCACGGCTTTCCGCCCTGGCGCAGCGCCAGTCGAGTGAGACGGATAAGAGAAAACTAGCGTCGTTGGTGCGCTCGTACAGTGCGATTGGCAACCTCATGTCGACCAAGTCGCCGGTGCCACCATCTCCGACCCTTACCGAGGAAGATGAGGGCCCGTCTTTGGCCGTGCAGCCTGATGAAACGGACATGTGGGTATCGCAGGTCCCGAAAAGGGTGCCAGCACCGCCCTCTCCGCCCCCCAACAAAGAGCCGGTTTCACCCCGTGAAGCGGGCCTGCCCATGCCGGTGACGTCGCCCCAAACGACGCGGCAAAATACGCTCAGCGACGAGTTGTCAGAGAGCGTGCGTCAGAACCTGCTCTGGGAGCGGCAGTCGCGTGCGCGGATCCTGGGCTTGGATTCGCCCAAGCGCAAGTCGGTGGAACATCGTCGGTCGGTATCAGGCGCGATGGGACCTAGCGCCAGGAAGCTATGGGAAGATCAGTCGTTCCATCACAAAGGCTGGTAATGGCCCATGCAGGGTTCTGGGAAGAGAACAATCTCCCTGAAATAGTGACGGTACATGTATACATACTATAGATCGGTGCGAAGGGCGGACGAAGAGGCCCCTTTGATCCACGACATCCAGCTGGGTGCTCGAGCAGCCCATGGCCCGAGACCCACGCCGCTGGTACCACGTGCGATGAAACGCCAAATCGTCACGACCAACAGTGTGGATCCACCCGCGGCTAGCAGGCCCCAAAGACCCGTGCGCCAGCGAAGACGCATGGTTTGGAGTGAGCGACTGGGCGCAGGAACTGCGCCCCGTGGGTCCATCGCAATCATAAGGATGAGGCTGTAAAGCTCAGCCACCTCGCCCAGACGCGAGCTCACATTGAGAGGGCCCGCCCCAAGATGTGGCACATTGAGTCCCAATTTGCGGCAGTACATGTCAGGCTGCACTTCATGTCTTTGCCGCGCCAGGTCCAGGTCCGACTTGGTGGCCACAAACAAAGAAGGAAAGTGTGCTAGGTAGGGGTATTGCTGGCGCAGGTTGGAAATGTAGGAGAACGAATGGGTGTCGCTCGAGTCGTACACAAACACAATCGCACTCACATGCGCCAAGTTGGCAGGATTGCGGAGAGCCTCTGCCTCATTATGCGAGCCATATTCTTGCATCACAAGATAATGTTCGGCGCCATCATGCTCCACGGCACCCACAGCCCGTTGGAGCCGGTGCGTCGGCGTATACTTAGGCTGGAACGGCTTGCCCGCCAAGTTGCGCAACAAGGCGGATTTTCCGCTTCCTGGTGCCCCCAGTACGAGAGCCAAAAAGACACTGCACTGTTCTGTCGTAGAGCGCTTGCGGTCACCTGGACGCCGAGGGCGCACCAGCTTGAGCGCCGAGGTAGTCACTGATGGTGGCACTTCATGCACAGGTCGTGTCCCCACGGCCGTGCCATCAAACCATGAATAGGAAGAAGGCGATGCACTGCTGATTTGGGGTGTGGAGGTCCCGCTAGATGAGCGTGTAGGGGAGTTGGACTTGATAGCATTGGAAAACAGCAGGTAGCCAAGATACGCAAGGTACGCCAAGGTGGTGCGTGGCTCTAGGAGCGTCGTCATACTCCACTGGGCGAGCCAGCCCTGCAACGTGACGGCACCTGCCTCATCGGTGACGGTGCTGTTGGGAAAACCAGTGCCGTTCCATGGGTGCTGGCCACCAGGAGCCGTAATAAACAGTTGCTGCAGCTCGTGAGGGTTGAGCGCTCCGTCGTGGTCCTTGTCATGGGCCTTGAACACCTCGGTAAAAAACTGGTATCCGGCAGGAGACAGCTCCACGGCCATACCCTGCGGCACTTCAAAGGGTGGATATACATAGAGATGGGAGAGCGATAGGTCCATCCCGTAGCCGAACGTCCATAGGATCGACCATGTAGTTTCGAGACGGCCGCGTTGGACAAAGAGCGTGTGGAGATAGAGAAAGCCTGCCAAGGTAAGGCCCTGGTCGCGGATATGTACAGTGTGGCAGTTGTCTTGCCCCTGTGATACAAGCTCCTTGATGCCCTCAAGCTCCTGTAGATGGAGCGGTGCATCAAAGCAGACAAATTGAAAGTTGTTCAGCTCTTCGTCGCTTAGCACGCCATCCTTGTCCGTATCGCACAAGTGAAAAATGTTGCGTAAAGCATCCACACATGCCGGTTTCAGGGTATGAGTGCGCGAGTCGTAAAGTGGGGCCGTGGGATAGAGCACAGCTTTCTGGGCGTAGAAGAACACCTCGCCCACATTCAGGGACAGCTTCGCGCTGCACTCAATGCAAGTCTCCAGCTCCTTAAACTCTACCATGAGCGGAGCAATCTCTTCTTCCAGTGCGTCATCGTCCGCGTCAGAAGGCCGCAAGTCAATTTTGCTGCCGACGAGCACCACAGGCACGTTGATCCCCAGCGAGCGCATGGATGGGAGCCAGTAGGATGATACCCTCTCAAACGAATCCTGATCAATCACACTGTACACAAGAATAATAGCATGAGCCCGACGCATCTCGGTCTCGACGCGCTCATGGTGTGCAGCCCCCGACCCTGTGTCAATGATCTTGGTCGTTACGCCAGCGGGCGATGCATCCGATGGCAGTGTGATTTCGGGAACAATAGACTGTACATCTTCCAAAAAGTGTTCCTTAATGAGGTACATCACTAAGGACGACTTGCCGACCCCCGTGTCACCGACGAGTACAAGCCGAATCTCCTGCCGCATCACGTCAGAGAAGGAGTCGTCCCTCCTCGCCGAAGCTCCACTTTCATCACTACACACCTCCATCCCCCCACCACGATAAGCGGCTCGCCCCTGCGTCCTATCGCTCCATGTCGTCGCTGCCCGAGCATGCGGAAACCAGCTCCGCCAAGCCGCGGATGCCAGAATGGCTGTCTCGCACAAAGACATTGCGTGCCTTGTCACGCTCCATGAGGTCAAGGTCGCTGCCACAAAGCAATGAATTTCAAGTGTCCTATGCCGCTGTCCTCCTGGGTTTCCTTATGAATGTGCTCGATGCTGCCTCTATGGGATTGCTGGTATTCCCAGCCAATGGAGCGATGTTTGAGGGATTGCAAGCGCAGAGTATTGCCATGTTTGTGGCGTCCATTGTTATATGCCAGACCGTCTTCGTGCTCGGAGGCACCAACTTTAGCCAGTCGCAAGGATCGATGCTTGTCGAGGTGCTGCCTTTTATGCAAAACATTGCTACCAAGCTTTCCAATGTGATTAAGGATGATAGGGATGCACTGTTGACCACCATCGTTGTGGCTTACGCCCTCTCCGCCTTGGTGTTGGGCGCCTTGTTCCTATCTTTGGGCTTCTTTCAGATCGACCGATGGATTGCCTACTTCCCCGAAACCGTTTTGGACGGTGCTTTGGGAGCTATTGGCCTGTCTCTGTTCCTCTCAGGTTTCGAAGTGGCCCAGCGCTCTTCGTTCGAATGGACCGGCGAATACATCAAGTCTCTCTTTACATCAAAGAGTATGCCTGTGGTAGTATCGGCGCTCATCCTGACCGCCATGTTGTGCTCGGGCGTCCGTGTGAAGAAGCGCAGTGGATCTTCCAAGCCTCGATGGAGTGCGTCGATCTTTCGGCGTCTCGATTGGGAGTTTCGCCAGATCTGCTCCAACCCTTTCTTTACGCCGGCCTTTAACCTGACCGTTGGAGTGGCTTTCTGGGTTATCGCCTTGGCCAGTCGCAGCTCGATGCAAAGCCTTGTGGATCACCACTGGCTCTTTGTCAAGGTCCCTGAGGGCGCCACATTTGCCAGTCGTATGCGATTCTTTGAATTCTGGGGCATGTATAAATTCAACAAAGTGCAATGGCATGCCCTCAACGAAGTCATCGTCGAAATTATCGTGTTGATTGTCATTGGTGCTCTCAACTTGCCCATCTACTATCCCACCCTTGTGGAAAATTTGCCGGACGTCCAGCGGAATGTGTCGATCAAGAAGGAATTCATTGGCCACGGGATTGCCAACCTGCTGGCCGGTATATGTGGTGCGCTCCCAGTGCTCGTGGTCATGTCCAACACTCTTTTTTTTGCGCGTGCGTATGGCCGCAAGTTTGACAGCATTCTGGTCCTGTGCTCCACGTTCTTGTTCTTTGTTTTTTCCAAGTTATTGCTACCGTATATTCCCGTGTTGTGTGCAGCCTTGATGGTGTTTTTCTTTGGCGTCGAGCTCATGGCAGAGGCACTGGTCCCGACCTGGTCCACCAAGTCTCTGCTGGAGTATTTGGTCATTTTGGGCACCATGGCTGCTTGTACCGCTCTTGGCTTCGCACAGGGCGTGGGCATCGGTCTCGCTGCCACACTAGCGGCGCAAGGGTTTGAACATCTCGCCGACTATGAAATTCGGACGTGCTTTGTCGATCTCTCTACCTTTGTAGAGGCGCACGTCCTATCGCCCAAGGTGCTCGAACGCCTGTCGGAGAACTTTGACCAAACGCCACAGATTGGTGTGATTGCATTGTCAGGCACTACCAGCTACACGGCAGCTTCCAAAATTAAGCAGGCTATTCACACTGTGCAGCAGCACGGCTGTGCCGCCTTGGTTATTGACCTCACCTATACCGTGCGCATCGACCGTGTTGCAGCCTCTGCCATTGCCACGGAGCGGTCCAACACGCATGATGGCACGAAAAATCATCCGCCTGGTTTCCTTCTAGGGGTTCCCACAGGTTCGCCTCGCTATGAAACGCTGGTACAGAGCGGCGTGGTGTGTCGCGACCCCTCCATTGTGGATGCTGTGACGGCCAACCAAATGATTGCGCGCGGTGTGTGGCCAATGGGCGAATTCAGCCATGTGCTAGCATGGCTTTCGGCACGAGCAACTGTGACTCACCCGCGTCTTCCCCGCTGGGCGCGTGAAGCGCAGTCCCCTATTGCTGTGCCAAGCCCAGCCCGCGATGCGAGTATGTCGTCACGCCGTGCCTCGTACGATATTCCCATGGTATCTCTTGCACAGCTGCCCCCGGCCCCTGAGACAATTGATCCCACACTGCCCATGTCGGCCCAGTGGCAAGCATGCTGGGACCAGCTTTGCTGTCTTTCCCCGACCGATACCGCCTCTGTCATTACCAAAGAATTAAAAGAGTCAAACTCGATGGACGAGGGTGAACTGACCTCGCTCTCGCCCAAAGAGACCCGCACATGGGCTGAGATGTTCGTCCCTGTGCTTGAAAAATATGGACGACTCAGCTTCTATGAGCCTCGCACCAACTTGGCCAACTCGACGGATACCATACCGGACGTGCGCATCATCGTAGTGGGGTGTCTAAATGCGCATTCTGGAGTCACCCACATTCCCATGTCTCCCCATGCAAGTACAAGCAGTCCCGCCACGAAAGTAGGTCGGACGCCTGCTGACTGGGCCGCCATGCGTCCTCGACTTCGCCGGCGCAACACAGAGTCTGAGACAGTCGTATCTGGAGAGAAAACGATTGTCGAGGCATTCTCTCAAGGCGATGTGGTGGGTCTGTCCGAGCTGACTTTTGGCGAGTCTTGGTCGCTCGACTTGACTACGGCGGGCCATTTGCGAAGCTCTTGTATCACTATCGACTTTGCTGCGGCCGATGTTCAAAATCACCCAGAATTGGCTATGGCCCTGAATACCTACAATTCCCACAATCACTTTCGGATTCATCGCATTCAAGATATTTACCTCCAGGCTCTAGATCAAGGCAAGCAATACAAGTGGTAATAGATGTCATCTTCCTTCTTTTCTGTCATACTTTGACATACATAGGCACGCGAAGATATGGAGGTCGATAAGCACGTGTGCGCCCGATTGGTCCATTCGCCTGATCAACAGGGTCTCCATCATCGGACCTAGTCATTGCAGGGAGCGGTGCCAAAAAAATGAAAGGCACCCGATGGAACAGCTCTTTCAAGGGGAAGAGTTCAAGTCTATCAGATCTTAAGCTCCCCAACCTTGAATCCATTGATGCTGGTACATACTTGCCGAAACTCCCCGACGAGTTCTTTGATGATTTCTGTCAATCGCCCAGCTATTCCATCACTGAGCTCACCAGCGAGGCATCGAAGAAGTTTGAAGAATACCGCACTCATGCTTGTAAGGAGTTGGAGGATGTTGTAAGTCAAAAACAGGCACAGCTTGTTGAAAAAATGCAACAAATTTATGAAGAGATAAACGCGAACATTGCAGCGATGCGACTTGAAAACGTCTCCAAGATGAAGGAGAAGAACTCCGAACTAGAAGAAGACATGACTTTTGCAAAGCGACCGATGAATGATCCTTCTACGTTGACGCGACCGCTGGGCGCTCTTGGCGCGTCCCTTTCCAGAACGACCAACGGTGCACATTTCCCGGCTCCTGCACCTGCAAAGAAAGAAGTCAAGGAAGCAGCACCCTCGCCACAAAAGCCTGTGCCTTCTATGGAACAGAAAAACCAAACGAAACCCAGTCACAAAGTTCAGTTTGCCGCGGAGGAGGACGAGGAGATCGAGCCGGAGGAGGCCTATGGTGATGTTTTTGATATCGACGAGGACCTGCACCCGATGGACTCTTCTGCCATACCAGAGGTGAATACAATCTATGTGGAAGATCCGGCAGCAGAGCGAATCATCAAGGACGAATCGGTGGATCTGCTGCATTCCGGCATAGCTAGATCTTTCTCTGCCATTCCCCAAAGCCAGGCACCCATGTCACGCCAAGACCCCTTTGGCGACAGTGATCTTCAAGGGCCTTTTGACGTAAGGGATTCGGATACAAATACACGCTTCATGGCGACGCGACGCGATAAGCACCAGTCCATGATCGAACGTCAGGATCCAGACGAAGATCTAGCCTTGGTCGGCGCTGCCATGGCCTATGCCCCGTCGCATCGTCATTCGCTGGCCTATCAGGGAGCCATGCGGCTTTCAGAAAAACGCTCATCTGCACAGCGTCTTCGAGACTCTACCGAGTATTCCAAGCTCGCACAGTCTGTGCCTTCCAAAGGAGCTGTTCCCATTTTGAATGTGGGCCCAAGTTCAGACGCCAGGGAAGGGCTGGACAGAGAGCCAAAAACCAGTGTACCTTATAACGAAAAGTTGTTGGTGCCATCTCTTTTAAAGGCTATGCGAGGAAGGCAAGGACGCCAAGATTCTCTCCACCCATCCTTACCGCCAGCCAGGCAAGGCAGCATTCGCAAGACTGGGTTCCGCATTGCCAGTTCAACGCATGCTTCACCATCTCGCGGGACTCCTAGTGCCAACCTGGCCATGCAAATGAACGACTTGCCGCCTCTTCCCGACGTGCCTAGCCGGCACATCCGTTTGGAACCATCCTCAGGTCTTTTCCCACACGCTGTCCTCGGCACAGAGCACCTGACAGAACAAGAAGACAGCAAAGCGGTATCTAAGCTACTCTATTTCGCGCACTACCTGCAAAATTTGAAGTTATCAAAGCGCACGGGTTGGTATCACCACAATGTGCCCTCCCCTGAGTCGATCGCGGACCATATGTATCGAATGGCGGCCTTGTCGATATTGATTGAATCAGACGAGGTCGACTATCGCAAGTGTGTCGTCATGTCGCTAGTTCATGACATGGCAGAAGCTCTGGTAGGGGACCTTACCCCTCTATGTAAAGTGGAAAAAGAAGACAAGCGGCGTCGTGAGGTCCAGGCTATTCACTTTTTAACCCACGACTTGTTGGGAGGTTCGAAAGCTTCCCGTCGGATTTTGGAGTTATGGCACGAGTATGAAGAACGCCGCACGCCGGAAGCCAAGTTGGTGAAAGACCTAGACTGCTTCGAGCTGTGTCTACAAGCGTATGAATATGAACGAACACATGATATCATGGATCTTCAGCCATTTTGGGATGGCGCTGCATCCAAAGTGTCGAGCCCCGAGGTACAGCGCTGGATGGGGGCCCTTCTCAAAAAGAGAGAGGCTATGTGGACATCACGAGGTGTGAGTTACCAGGCCGAGACGACGCGCCACGGCGGGGCCGAGCGCCAAGTGGAGTAGGTCCATAATTGCTGCACGTGAGTTGCACGGCGATCGTGGATCCGCACAGTATTGGTGCGGTGAGTGTCGTCTCCGTATGGAGCGACAGTACCTTAGCAGTAGCAAGCGGGCTACCAAAGTGCAGCAAACCTTGGGTAATGTAACCACAAAGCCAGAGTTGCCAAAGCGTAGTCCCTCGACGTTGTCTCCTTATCGGACCCCCATTGCTGCGGCGTCCTTTTATGGCGCTGCATCCGAAACGCCCACCAAAAAACACAAAGCAACACCCCCATTAAGGGAAAAAGGATTGTATGATACCATTGGGGATGACAGTTACGATGAAATTGATTTCCTTTCCCAGCCAAAGAACCTTCATGAACGAATGCGTCCTAAAACCTCAGTGATCACGAAGCAACCTGATCCATGCCAAACCAAGGCCATTTCGATGAACATCACTGCTATCCTGGTAAATGAGGCATATTGTTGCAAAGAAAAGGATCTTGAACTTGTTTCTTTTCCTTCACATATGCTCCTACTGTGTCAAGGCAAGGAGCGCTGTAAATTGACATGGCGAGAAGTGCGAGGTTGCAAGTTGGCCGAAAGGAACCAGGTCATTGTGGCACTAGATGTGATCCCAGAAAGTGCATCAGGCCGCTTATTTGCGTCTCTATGTGTGGCGCCGCTGCGCCAAGTTCATTTGTTTCTTTTTCTCGAGAACTATGAATCCTGGCCCATTTGTCAACAACGACTGCGGACGGCTGTCCAAGCTTTGGATATGACAGAGAAGGAGGCTTCGAGCTTGATACAGTGTATTAATTCATCCGACTGTCGAACATGGTCGTTCGAGCAGCTCACGTCCGACCAGCGTACAGGTCCTATGAAAAAACCGACGCCCATCATTGTCGGTGAACGGCACCGTTTGCAGCAAAAACAAGCAAAGATTTCCCCCATCGATACTCCAGAGGATAAGCCTTCTTTTACCGACACTCTAGGTCCCCGTACCCGCTCTCGCACGCATTCAGAATCCAAAAGTACGTCAAGCGCCGGCAACGCGCCCATATTACGATACCCATCGACTGGTCCTTTTGCGGTGACATTGTTGCAGGCGGACTTGAACCGACTCCAAGAAAATGAATACCTGAATGACACACTCATTGAATTTGGATTGCGCTTTTGTCAAGAACAGATCAAGAGTCGAGACCCTCCCTTGGCTCAACAGATTTATGTTTTCAACACGTTTTTTTATCAAAAGCTGACCGAGCACCGCGATCGTTCCAAGTCTTATGAGCATGTCCGCAAATGGACAAACCGTGTAAATATGTACGTCATTCCTACTCATCCAGATTTGAGAAGAAATATATTGTCGTGCCTATTCATGAGAATATGCATTGGTATTTGGCCATTGTCGTAAATCCACACATGATCCTGAAAAGGCGCGACCCGCTCCGCTCTCTGGGCTCCGGCTTTCAACGACGACGATCGACACGCCGATCAGCGGACGAGGCAGTGGTACAGATCCAATCTGACTCTGACAGTACGCAGGACCCCATCGCCCTCGTGGAAGAAGATTCAAAAAAGACCACAGCATCGTCCACCAACGCAGACGTGGGAGAAACCGAGTCGACCTTTGCGTTTGTCTTGGATAGTCTGGGCGCGCACCATGGTCCGGTCAAGACGGCATTACGGGACTATCTCCGCCTAGAAGCTCGAGCGAAAGGGTTTGTACCCTCCGATGTCGACCTGAAAACGTTGGGGGACCCGATCCATGTCGATGTGCGCGTGCCTGAGCAGCCCAATTACTGTGACTGCGGGATTTACCTTTTGCATTTTTTCGATCGGTTTTTTTCGGATCCTGATCAATTCTTTCACATTATACTCGCAGCGCAACGTGCGCCCAGCCATGTATCCGACATGCATGAGGCCTGGCAGCAAGAGGCGGTAGAGCAAAAGCGTGGTTGGTGGCGTGACCTAATTTTGCAATTGAGTGCCGAGTGGACTCAACAGCACAAAGACGAAGCGTCCTGTATTGCCTCTACCATGTAGTCTTGCTCATTGTATAGCCTGATGCAAAAGATTCATTCGGGAAAAAAATAAGGTTTTTTTTTTTCCTGCAAACAGTTGCTATAAGAAAAGGCTAGATCACTGTCGCCTTTACTTTAAGGGTTCTCGGCGGCCCAGTTGACACCCTTGCTAATGTTCTTGGCAAGGTCGGGGAGGCAAGCATCCACCAGCTTCTGCTCCTCAGCCGTCAGCTGGGGCAGAGCAGGGATCGATGCAACACCCTCAGGGCCGAGCTCCACAGGGCTGGCAAAGAACTTAGCCTTGTCAGCGAACAGAGGGCTCTCCACGTAGGCGCACTCCTTAATACCCTTCTCACCGTTCAGCGCCTTAAGGAGGCTGTTGGCGAAGACGGCAGCGGCGTAGGCCATAGAAAGGGTGGCCGAACCCGCACCGTCCTTGGCCTTGACGACCTCGTCACCACCGAACTGGATGCGGTGGACGAGCTTCTCGTACTGCTCACCAGCAGAAACCGACGAGCCCTGCTTGGCCTGCGAGAGCAGGGGCACAATGGTAACACCAGAGTGGCCACCAATCACGGGGACCTTGGTCTCGTCAGGGTGAGAGCCAGCAATGCCCGACAGGAAGGTCGAGGCACGGGTCACATCGAGGGTGGTGACACCAAAGAGGCGTTTGGGGTCGTACACACCAGTCTTCTTGAACACCTCCGCCACAATCGGGACGGTCGAGTTGACAGGGTTGGAGATGATCAGCAAGTGGGCTTTAGGAGACACCTTGGCGGCAGCCTTGGCCAGGTCACGCACAATCGAGGCGTTGGTGTTGAACAGGTCATCGCGAGTCATACCGGGCTTGCGAGGCACACCAGCGGGCACAACAATCACCTCGGCACCATCCAGAGCCTTCTCGAGCTCCTCCTGAGTGTAGCCAGTGCACTGATACATGAGTGAGAACAACATACCTTGCTGGCAGTGTTGATGTGGTCGATGTCCGCAGCGACACCAGGAGCCAGACGGATATCATAGAGGCGCAGGTCCGTGACGAGCGGGTTGAGCTTCAGGAGAAGCGAGAGCTGACATGTGAATGTTGTATACGTACCGGCTGACCGATTCCACCCGAGGCGCCCAGAACGGCAACCTTGCGGTTAGCAGTGGCAGACTGCGAGAACAGGCGGGCCGAAAGGGGAGTGGTAACAACAGGCGAAGTGCGGAGAGCAGCACGAGCGAACATGGTGTAGATGGCGAATGTACAAGTAGCCGGTGCCCTGCCCGGCAAATGTCCGATCGTCCCCGAAAGAAAACACGTGCCTAAGCGGAGCTCGCACAGACCTCGGCAGGGCCGGCTATGATTTGCAGATGAGTCAACGGCCGTGCTTCTCCTTCCACAAATTTAAAGTACCTAGACCCCCACCCTTCTGCCCGTTGCCTCGATCGAATACACTAAAATGCCCAGTTCGACACAGGTACGTGCGTTGCCTGTTGTCTCCCGTCTGTGGGAGGCATTTAGATCTTCCGTGTCTGCGAGCAGTGCTGACATCCGTCGCTTTTCGGTACAGGCCGATCACAGTGTGAAGAAAGACACAGTCCACTACTCTATCGATAATCATGAGTACGGTGGTGCTGCGTGTATCCGTGACAACTACACCAACAAGGGTAAGTATAGGATATCTTATTGCAGGCACTGGTTTCACCATGGAGGAGCGTCTACGACTTGGCTTGGAAGGTCTTCTCCCACCTTCCATTCAGACGATGGAGCAGCAGCTCAAGCGTATTCATCACCAAATCTTGTCCAAGAATACACCCTTTGAGAAGCACATTGAGCTGATGAACCTTCGTCAAAGAAATGAGCGTCTTTTCTATGCCTACATTATTCAGAACATGCTAGAGGCATTGCCGCTGGTGTACACCCCTACGGTGGGTGACGCCTGCCAGAAGTTCTCGAAGATTTTCCGTCGCCCCGAGGGTCTCACCCTTACTTTGAAAGACAAGGGCAACATTGCCAAGTGCGTGGCAAACTGGCCGCGCCCCCAGGACACTCCGCGTGTGGCCGTGATCACGGATGGCTCGCGCATCCTTGGTCTCGGTGACCTGGGCTGGAATGGCTTGGGTATTACCATCGGCAAGCTTTCGCTTTACGTTGCCTGTGCTGGTGTGCACCCTCAGTCCACCATGCCTATTGTGGTGGACATTGGTACCAACAACGAGGAGCTTCTCAACGACCCGCTGTACCTGGGTCTGCGTCAGAAGCGTGCCAGCGACGAGGAGCTGACGGAGCTGGTGGATGAGATTATGTACGAGCTGCACAAGCGCTACCCCTATCTCATTATCCAGTTTGAAGACTGGAGCAGCGCCAATGCTTTCCGGTTCCTGGACCGCTACCAGAACAAGTACCCCATGTTCAACGACGACATTCAAGGCACGGGCGCTGTGATTCTGGGTGGATTTATCAACGCCGCTCGCCAGTCCTCCAAGGCTTCTGGCCACGACTTGGTCGACCAGCGCATTCTGATGGTGGGCGCTGGTTCCGCGTCGGTTGGTGTGGCCAAGCAGCTCATGAACTTTTTCACAGAGCACGGTATGTCGGAAGAGGAGGCCAAGAACCGCATCTGGACGACCGACTCCAAGGGTCTTGTTACGGCGAACCGTGGCGACCATTTGGCTGACCACAAGCTCTACTTTGCCCGACACGACAACGGTGACAAACAATACAAGGAGTTGGAGGAGATTATCGATTATGTCAAGCCCACCGCGCTTCTGGGTATGTCTACGGTCCGTGGCACGTTCACGCCCGAAGTGCTGAAGCGTATGGCCAACCTGAACAAGCGCCCGATTATCATGGCCTTGAGCAACCCTACGAGCAAGTCGGAGTGCACATTTGAGGAGGCCCTCAAGTACACGGACGGCAAGGCCATTTTTGCCGCTGGATCGCCCTTCGACCCGGTTGAGATCGACGGCAAGACCCGCTACGCTGACCAGGGCAACAACTTTTACATCTTCCCTGGTGTCGGTCTTGCCGGTGCATTGACGCGTGCCAAGCACATTACGGAGTCTATCATCACCGAGTCTGCGTTGGCGCTGGCCGATGCAATGAATGAGAAGGAGAAGAGCATGGACCTCTTGTATCCTCTCCCCGAGCGTGTGCGCGAAGTGGCGCACTACATTGCGTTCCGCTGCATCAAGGCGATCAACAAAGAAGGCCTCGCCCAGGACAATGGCTTTACTGCCGGTCTCTCGGATGATGAGCTCCTCAAGTGGGTCCATGACGAGATGTGGGTTCCTTGCTACGACCACTAAGTCGGTCAAGGGATGTTGGCTTAAATCCAATTTCATTGGTGTCGCAACGACCATAGTCTCCGCAGTTTCCCCACTCCACAACCCGTACTTGGACTCTCGATCGATGCCGCCCCGCCTACCCGGCCAGAATGCGCGACGCCAGGTGCTGGCGCCCATCGCTGTGGCAGGTAGTGTAGTGCTACTACTTGCAGCCGTATACCGATGGTCGAAAAAAGCATCCGACTCGGATACACCAAAGCCAGTGACCAAGCCTCCTACGCCGACCCAACGGAAACCCACGCTGAGCGTGTCGCTGCCCGTGGATCCAACATGGAAATCCAAAGCAATCCCTATAGAACTACACGAGATGGTCCGAGGCACGCAAGCCGACTACGATTTGCATGTATTGGTCCATGCACCGGACGGAGAGCCTGTGGCGCTCCCGTGCGACAAGGTCCTGGCCTATGCCAACGCGCAAGGACGTGCCATGATGCAAAGAGCACTTCAGTGCCAGTTCCACGTCGAACTTGTATTTGTGGATGAGCAAGGCTGGATGGCATGGGATCCGCAGGACAATCTGCAGGACTACTTGGCTCGCCTCGACCAGCTGGCGCAGGTGGTCGACAAGATGCTGCTCGTGTTGATGCCCGCTGCGCCCGCACCCAATGCCATTGCTCTCCGTGACTTGGAGCAATCATGGAAAAAGCATACCATCTCGCAGCACCCCCAAACGCAGTGGCTGGATCTGCGGTCCACGTCGTGGCGTGGCCTGCAAGAAGCACTAGCGCAAGAGCGACAGGGTTGGAACTAATCTGATTCTTGAAAGCAGGTAGAACTATACAGGAAGTGCGATGGTGCAGGTGACGACCGTCCATCGATACCACGCAGGGCTCTAGGTGCCGGCTCGACAATGTGCTCGACTTGTGTATCCGGCCGGTAGGGCACAGGCTCTGCGGCGCAGAGCGTATGCATGGGCCCTGTTGGCACGTTGGTTGGACAAGAAGCGGCATCAAACATGTCCTGGGCAAGTAGACCTCGTAAGATGGCCTGTGCCCCTTGTTTGGAAGATACTTCATTGCCATGTAGACACTGGGGCGTTTCAATGCACGAAGGGCAACCATCCGGGCACTCGCAAGCCTCAATGACACACAAAGCGATTTGGATAAGCGAGTCGAGATGCTCAAACATTTGGTTGCACAATCCGGCTTGGAGCCCCGGTTTGTCGTAAAAGATGAGACGCGAAGGGCGCTTGCGCCGAGTAGCCCGCCGACTCCATTCACGAACAGGGACCTTGCATTCCGTCAGAACGTCACCGGAAGCACTAGCCACAAACAGAGGGGTCAGGCTAAGCACAGCGTGCTCCGCCGCATGGATCGCAGCAGCCGCGTGGATTCCGTGACGCGCTAGTGTCTCGATCATACTCCAGGGCACATCCAGCCACAGGCCTTGAGTCGTACGCACAAGAGGTTCTGCATCCACGTCGACCGTGTCCAAAATCGTTGCGCGCCGATCGACTTTGTAGTAGCCCCATACGCAGTGGGTGACATCCACTTTGCCATAGAAGGCATGGCCTTGGACGTGCTCGAGCGAGCGAACGCGCCAGACTTGACACGCATCGACATCGGTAAAGTCGCGCGGCCGCGTATGGTAAGAAACACGGGAAGCAAGCATATGCGCCAGTCGTCGATCGTGGTCGACCTCTTGACATACGTACGAAACGCCTTGATGGAGAAAGATGGCGCCAGGATAGGCTTCAAAAAAGACACGTTCAAGCTCGACCTCTTCCAAGAGTGTCCATGTCTTGGCATCCAGGTAGCGGTAGGTGTCTTGCCGTGCACCTCGGATGGAAATATCGGTAGCTGGATGCTCGGCGGCATTCGAACGAGGAAAGTAGAACCCCTCTGGGTCACGATCCAACAAGCGCGAGCAAATGTCCAGGCACCGTTCCCCGAAATACCGCACGTCGTCGGAGCTAAGAGGCACTTCGTGGGCCGCACAGAGAACATGTTGCTCCATAAGCAGTTCGTTGGAGGGATCCAGCCACAGTGGAGCGGCTTCGGCGCGAAAAACGAGTTCTGGGTGTCGCATATAGTACTGGTCGAGCGGGAACGGCTCCCCCAGCAATACGACGAGGGCATCTTTCCGGCGACGGCCTGCGCGACCGGCTTGTTGCCACATGGAAGCAAAAGAATAGGGCATGCCAAACAGGAGAACAGCATCGAGCACGCCGATATCCACACCCAGCTCCAGTGCCGTCGTAGCGACCAGACCCAAAAGATGCCCGGACGCCATATCTTGCTCGAGAGCGCGCCGCTGCTGAGGAGAATAGCCCGAGCGGTAGGCCAGCACGCGCTCGGCCCAATCGGCGTGTCCGTCCTGCACCAGGTCCTCGCGAATTTGGCGGAGGATGATTTCGCACGTTCGCCGTACCTTGGCAAAAATGATGGTGCGAATCCCTTGCTGAATCAGGAAGCGAAACAGGCGGGATACTTCCGTGTAGGAAGAGACGCGCCCATGACCAGGCTCTCGCGGATCGATCAGCGGCGGATTCCAAATGGCCCACTCTTTCTGGCCACAGGGTGCCCCGTCCATTTGCACGACATCGATCAAAGCAGGGTCCAACGCAAACAGCTGGGCCATATGACTTTTTGGCTCGGCAATAGTGGCACTGCAGCTGATAAATTGCAGGGCATGGTTGCCCAGAGCGGCACACAATCGGCGCAAACGCCGAAGGATCAGCGCCACATGCGTGCCAAAAATGCCGGTGTACACGTGTAGCTCATCCAGAACCACGACGCGCAGACCTTGTAAGAAGCGTCGCCACTGCTCTTCGAATGGCAAAATCGCCTGGTGCAGCATATCTGGATTCGTACAGAGTATGCGGACATGCTCGCGAATCTCTCGTCGCTCCTCTCTAGGTGTGTCACCGTCATAGGTGGCCACACGTACGTCTTGTGCGCCCGATACATGCGCAAGGAACCGTTGCATCGATACGAGTTGATCCTGTGTTAATGCTTTGGTCGGAAAGAGGCACATGGCTGTGAACGCCGGTCCTTGGAGCATCGAGCAGGCAATGGGTATGTGGTAGACAAGTGACTTGCCAGACGATGTGCCTGTACTGACAATGACGTGCCGCCCTTGTTGAAAAGCCTTGATAGCGAGGACTTGGTGTAGGTACAGCTGTTGGATGCCGTGAGACTGTTGCAGCGCCTCGCGGACTTCGGGAGGCAAGGTAGGAGCCTCGCCAAAGAGGGCTTGGCGCGCAGAAAATGTCCGCCGCCCACCGGGAACAATCTGTTCGCGCCACCACGGCATAGTCGAGAGCGTTTGTAGAACGTCGGACATGGATTGTTGTCGCTGCGGCAACGCTTCCGGCGCGTGCTCCTCGCAAGGGCGTCGCGGCATGACTTCGTCTGCCGCACTGTTCAAAAGCTCGACCGGGTCTTCGCCTTTGGCGGCACAGGCCTCCTGAATCTCGATGAGGGCGTGCGTAAATGTAGCGACGCGTCGCGATATGAGCTGGACAGCGGCATCGGGAGCGGCCCTTTTGTGTGCGATAACGCGCTTCGATGTCGCCTTGTCTGTCATAAAAGTGCAGTCGATAAACTCAAACACCAGCGTATAGTCGTGCGTCGGCTCTTTATACAGTGCCTCGGTTTTGGTCTTTTTGGTAGGAGGGCCGGATTCCAGCTGCTCTGTAGGCACATAGTCCAAGTATACGAGGTCGGGGCACGCAGCCTTGATCAGGGCAAGGTCCCGAACATGTACGGGTGTCTTGGTCAACGACTCGACACTCGCTTGCACGGCAGAAAAGGCGGGCGCCACCGGCCGGTGGGCAGACAGGAAGGTGTAGACCGTGCAGAGGGCCTGAAGTCAATCTCTCATTCGTACCTTGAATGTAGTGAAAAGAGCCACCCAGGAAGGAGGCCAGGAAGAAGGGGGCGAGCCTGTCCCTGCCGACGCGCCAGGCCGAGGCATCGGCCGCGCTTCCTGACCGCGAGGCAGAGGCCCTAGCGGTTCGGCGTAGCGTTCTCGCACGAGCCCATCACGTGTTTTCTCGCCCAGCGACGACCTCGAACGACCATGGCGAGCAGTACGCCCAACAAGCTGGCGTTCCTGTCGATGCAGGCGCCGGCAGGCTATGTAGCAGGTCTAGGTCGTGGTGCGAGTGGCTTTACTACGCGGTCCGACATTGGTCCCGCGCGCGAAGGGCCGTCTGCCGACATTGTGGCCGCGGCGCGCGCGCGGCGCGGCGAGGAGGACGACGAAGAGGACGAGCGGTTTCAGGATCCCGAGGAGGAGACGGCTCTCTTTGCCACGTCTGTCTACGAAAAAGATGATGAGGAGGCCGACAAAATCTGGGACAGTGTGGATCGACACATGGAGGAGCGCCGTCGGAAGCAGCGCGAGGCGCGCGAGGCCGCCGAGCGTGAGGCTTTGCGGCAGTCGCAGCCAAAAATCCAGGCACAGTTTGCGGATTTGAAGCGAAATTTGTCGACAGTAAGCGAGGAAGAGTGGGCCTCGCTGCCAGAGCCAGGGAACCTGACCGGCAAGCGGCGCAAGGCGGCGTCGCTGCGGGAAGGGCGTGACAATCGCTCGTATGTGATGCCAGACCGTGTTTTATTGTCGGCGCGCAACCAAAACGAGATGCAGAATACAGCGGTGGATCCGGATGGCACTGTCAGTTCTCTCACAGAGATCGGTGAGGCTCGCAACAAGGTGTTTTCGCACCAGTTGGACCAGGCCTCGTCACAGAGCGCCATGGCAACGTCGGGCCTGTCGTCGACCATTGATCCCAAAGGCTACCTAACGGAGCTATCAGGTGTGTCTGTCAAGTCCAGCGCAGAGATTGGAGATATCAAAAAGGCACGCAGCCTACTGGACTCGGTCATTCGCACGAACCCGAAGCATGCGCCGGGCTGGATCGCTGCTGCGCGGCTCGAGGAGGTCGCAGGCAAGATGGCTGTTGCGCGCAAAGTCATTGCGCAAGGGTGCGAGCAATGCCCTCGGAGCGAAGACGTGTGGCTCGAAAGTGCTAGGCTCAACTCGGTCGACCATGCCAAGGTGATCCTAGCACGCGCCATACAGTACTTGAGCCAGTCGGTGAGCATTTGGCTCAAGGCCATGGAGCTGGAGCGCGACGTCGAAAGCAAAAAGCGCGTGCTACGCAAAGCGCTTGAACACATTCCTCATTCCGTCAAGTTGTGGAAGGAGCTGGTGAATTTGGAGGAGAGCCCCCAAGACGCCCGCGTGCTCCTAGCCGGAGCCGTCGAGGCTGTGCCGCTGAGCGTGGAGCTATGGCTGGCCCTCGCTCGTCTCTCACCGCCTGCAGAAGCAAAGAGCGTCCTCAACCGCGCCAGGCGCACGATACCCACATCGCATGAAATCTGGATTGCCGCTGCGCGGTTGCTGGAGGAGGAAGAGGGCGGGGATAGCAGTCACATCGATCGCACGATGGCGGCTGCCGTCGCCTCGCTGTCCAAGGCCGGTGCCCTACTGAGCCGTGACCAGTGGCTGCGCGAGGCCGAGCAGGCCGACAAGGAGCACAGTCCACTGACGTGTGCGGCCATTGTCAAGGCAACGCTTCATCTGGATCTCGAGGCCGAGGACCGGCGCCGGGTGTGGGTCGAAGATGCCCAAACCTGTGTTGAGCATGGGCGCATCGCAACGGCCCGTGCAATTCTACAGTGTGCACTGGACGAGTTTCCCGACGCGCTCGAAATCTGGCGGCAGGCCGCCACGCTCGAGCGCGTGCATGGGACGAGTGCCTCGCTGCAGGCGCTCTTGGAGCAGGGCGTGCAGCGTTGTCCCCGTGCCGAGTCGTTGTGGCTGCTGTACGCCGATGATCTGCAGCGCGTGCACGACGTGGATGGCGCGCGCACCGTGCTGAGCCGCGCCTTTGATGCGAACCTCGGCTCCGAAAGCATCTCGCTAGCGGCTGCCAAGCTCGAGGCGAGTGTTGGGGAGCTGGAGCGGGCCCATGCGCTCCTGGCGCGTGCGCGCACCGATGTTTCCACCGAGCGTGTATGGGCCACCAGCATCGAGCTCTATGAGCGGCAGCAGGCATGGGACAAGGCCCTGCACCTATGTCAGCAAGCATTGTCCTTGTTTCCGAAATCTGCCACTCTACATGTCATGCATGGCCGGCTCTACGAGTCGCAGGGCCAGGTGGCCCAGGCACGCGAGGCCTATGCAGCTGGACGTGCGGCGTGTGCGGACGACGTGCGTCTGTGGGTGCTGTCGAGCCGGCTGGAAGAGTCGGCGCACCTATCGATCCGCGCACGTGCCTTGCTCGAAAAAGGGCGGCAAATCCTTCCCACCAGCGATGTGCTGTGGGCCGAGTCTGCCGCGGTCGAGCTGCGCGCGGGCAATGCAGCCCAGGCCAAGACGCTGTTGAGCCGTGGTCTGCAAGCGTGCCCGACGAGTGGCCGCTTGATGAGCGAGGCCATTTGGCTCGAGCCGCGTCCATCACGCAAGACACGCGCCGCCGAGGCGCTGCGCCGCTCAGGCGACAGCCCGCATGTGATTTGCACGGTCGCACGCCTCTTCTGGGACGATGGAAAGCACGTCCAAGCGCGCGACTGGTTCTCCAAGACTGTGCAGGCTGCGCGCACGTGGGGCGACGCATGGGCGTGGTGGTTTGCATTTGAGGAGACGCAAACGGATGGCGAATCACAGCGCACGCAGCTGCTGGACAAGATCGACAAAGCCGAGCCGAGGGAGGGCGACGTGTGGGAGACGCTGCGCGCCATGCCCGATCATGCGGATGAGCCCGCGAGTGTGCTTTTGCCCCTGGCAGCGCAAGAGATCATGACACGCAAGCAGACTACTTAGCCTCCTCGGCGGCGGGTCGCTTTGGCTTCTTGGACGATCGCGGCTTCATACTGGCGAGCCAGGCCTCTTGGCCCCGGCGGAAGCGGGGGTGAGCAAAGCTCGAATGGGTGCCGTACAGTTCATTCGCCGTGTTGTAGGACGTGGCACCATGGCTGGATGGGCCCGCAAGGCCCTCGCTCGTTCCTGTCTGGTGGCCGCTGCGCACCGCCATGGCGTGCATTTCAGCGGCATTGAGTAGACGTGAGGATGAGACACGTTGAAACCCGTACAAATTCAGTTGGCGCACGAACGAGGCATTGTTGCCATGCTTGAATAGCTTGGGCAGCACCTCGGCAGCAAACTCGGCCGCCACATCAGGCTCGCTGTTGATTATAATAGCATCGCCGGCCTCGTTCCAGTGGATGTATTTGCCATAGAGGTCTGGATTGATCATGAGGTGCCACAGCTTGGAGATAAAGGCGGAGCAGTGCGCCGCGCCACCCAGTCGGTCGCGGATCGCTGCCACCTCGTTGTTCTCGTCCATAAGTGGTCGCACGACTTTCTTCTCATCATCCAAGCGCGAGCTCGCCATCGAGAGTCGGTCGAGCGCTGCCACAGCCATATGCACCTGCGCACGCGACACATCGTCGGGCGAATGCGAAAAAGCGCTATAAGGACGCACAGGCACCGAGCGGGCCATGGAGCGGTAGGGATCGTGCGGTAGCGGGCGTCGCATGGGTACGCCGCGGGGGTAATGAGGCAGACCACCATCCATCTCATCGTCGGTCGCATCGTCGTCCACGGCAGACACTTCATCGTCCGTCTCTTCGTCATCGTAGGTGGCATAGACACTGGAAATCGAGGTGAGGGGGGCCGACATGCTCGGACCCATCATGACTGCGGGTCGCGCGTACGTTGACCACGAGGCCAGGCGACCCGAGCGATTACTCGCACTGGAAGGCGTCATGTTCATGGCATATGCATGGCTCAAGGGACCGAGCGAAATAGGAGAGCGAGATGGTACATTGTACGGCGCCCGACGTGAAGGGCCCGCGG
Organism: Malassezia nana; assembly: GCA_029542845.1. Lineage (NCBI taxonomy): Eukaryota > Fungi > Basidiomycota > Malasseziomycetes > Malasseziales > Malasseziaceae > Malassezia > Malassezia nana. Next base: position 372,571 of record CP119893.1, read on the forward strand.
GCGTCATGGTGCGTGCTGAGGCATCGACGTTCCGGTGCGAGGGGCGGCGCAGCAGAGGCGAGCGTGCCATGCCTTCAGGAAGCGAGCGCACAAAGCTGTTCTCGAGCGATGGCACCGAGTCGTCCGTATCTGGTTGGGGACCGTGGGCCGGGCTGCTTGGCAACGCATCGTCCACGTCTGCGGCAAGATCCATCGTGTGAAGACGGCGGCCTTCGGCATGTCCAGAGACCGCAAACACATCATCGACCGACATGTCCGTTTCCTCGGACGGCTCTGCCGTACCCTGCCGCTCTGCCGACAGCTGGAACGAAGAGGCGCCGGTGGGGTAGGGGCGTAGCCGCGTATAGGATAAGGGCATATACCGAGGCAGCTCGGCGCGATAGGCCGGTGTGATGAGCGGCGATTTGCGCTCCGTGGGCGGGGGCGGTGCCACCCAGCCAGCACCACCTGACATGGGTGGGCGGGACGAGGTCACGGCGAGATGGATGTCGTCCGGTGGGGTCGGGAGTTCAGAGGGCGATAGGGAATCGTTCTTTTCCATGGGCACAGGCCGATAAGAGGGCACGGCTCGCGGCAAGGGAGGCACCGGCTCCATGTCTACCCGAGGCGTGACAAGAAGAAGAGTCGTGGGGGCGACCTACAGACTTCGAAAGCCAGGGCGCGCGCCTACACGCGCCACTAACGGGCCACTGGCCAGCGGGCCGGGCGCGTTTGGACTTTCTTCGGCAGCCGATGATGTGATTGGCCGATTGCGTGCACGGACACTCGCACTGGGCTTCCCTGTTTGGATAGGCATCGTGGCTTTATCAAACTATCGAGCGGGGGTGACGGGGATCAGCGAAGGACCACGAAAGGCGACCCCCGAGGGCCTGGCGGCGCCTGGCCCCTCTGCCGGCAGGCCAGGCAAGACTCGTTCAGGATGAGAGCACGTTTTGCACCACGCTCCTTACACAAGCCGTTCTTCCGCCGGCACCACGACGGGGGGAATGGATGGGACGGCCTCTGGCTCGCTAAACAGCTCCTCGTTGGTGCTCAGTGGCCGTCCATCGCTAGCGACCTTACTCTTGGCGTTGGCCTCGCTGAGGGGCAGGCCCGCTTCTTTCCATCGCGCGACATAGTCCAGCACCTTTTCGCGCACATCCTCCACGGTCGACGCCTTGCCGAACGCATCGACATAGCGACCCTCGGGGTCCATCAAATAGAAGAAGATCGAGTGGTCCACGAGATAATCGCTCGTGGGATCAGCGCCGGGTGGCGTGCTAAAGTAGACACGATACGCCTTGCAAGCCTTCTTGATATCATCGTACGAGCCGGTGAGACCCACCATACGAGGATGAAAGTCTGCAATGTACTCGGCCACGGCAGGGACGCGATCGCGTGCTGGATCACACGTCACAAACACAGGGTTGATGACTTGTCCATGTTCGCGCGCCACATCGTCCACGACACAGGACATTTTGTCGAGCTCCTCCGGGCAAATGTCAGGGCAATTGGTAAAGCCAAAGTATATCAAGCTAAAACTGCCCAGCAAGTCTTGGTCAGTGAAGGGATGGCCCGTAGACGACACAAGTTGGAACGGCCCGCCAATGCGTGGACGGCCCACCGACTGCTGCTCCTTTTCCAGCTGCTGCTTCTTGACCTCGGCCATGCGAGCCTTTTCATGCTTAAAGTAGAAGAATAGGCCCAGGCCCGTCGCAACGAAAAGCACGGCAGCCGGCAAGTTGACGGGGCCCATGGACTTGGGTGGCGTTCCGTTCGGCGGGAGGGATGGACCACGCGGTCCCTCCGCAGGTCGGCTGTAGGCACGCAGCGCTACCGCAGGCATGGAATCCCGTAGGAGAATAGGTCTGGCCGGAGCAACGGCCGCACGGCAAGCGGCCTGCTTGGCCAGCCACAGGGGGCGCCCAGCGATCATGACAGTTGAGAAGTGAACTCGGCCGATGCGAGCGTCTTCTCATGAGCCGCCGACTGCAACGTCGGCAGCAGCGGCAGCAGCAGGAACTCGAGCAGCTGCAAGCTGTATCAAGCAATGTATCAGCGCTCGACGAGTCAGCGGCGCTGGAGAATGATGCGACACCGACCGCTGCGCCTGCCCTAGAAACCCCTTCCTTTGCCGTTGTACGTACCCCGCCCTGACCCCAGCTGGAGGATCAAATAGAAGCGCCGGAGGAGGACGAGGACAATGATGAAAAGACCACAGAGACGCTTGCAAAGGCCCCCAAGTCCAAGTCTAGCAAAAAGAAAAAGAAAAAGGGCGGCAAAGGCACGAGTACCGATGTCAACCAACTCACGCTTGAGGAAATGGATGCGCTGCTCGCCTCGGAAGCCCAAAAAGCCGCGCCAGTCACAGAAAAGGCAGAGTCGCACATCGAGCCTTATAAGTCGGCGCATGCAGTGCTACGAAGCAAACTTGCGTTGGACACGAGCCAGTTGGATCCTCAGCTGGAGCTAAAGCGGCAGTTTGGCGCTGCTGCGATCAAAGCCTATGAGCGTGAAAAAGGACATGGACCCACACGCAACGGAGCGCGAAGCCGCGAGAACCGCGGTGCTGCCTTTAGCTCAAACACAATGGCGCGAACAGTCCTTTGTACGCCCAAGGCGCAGTGGCCGGACCTGGCCCGCACGTTTGTCGGTTTGTCCATGGAAACGCACGACACGCCCGAAGGTCGTGTGTGCAGCTGGGTGCACAGCCGTACCTACAAGCAGGCACAGTTCCAGTTTGCGCAGGCAGTCAGTTCGTTGGATACCCAGTCCTTGTACGCCTTGCTGCGGGTGTTTCCGTGGCACATTGACACGCTACTGCAGCTCTCCGACATTTCACGCTATCAGGGCGATCTAGGGCAATGTTCCGACTTTATTGACCGCGCTTTGTTTTCGATGGAGCGTTCGGCCAGTCCGCCCTTTACAGCAGGGCTCACGTCGTCGTCCGGCCCGCCCCTGTGCGACTTTATGCGTGCGGAAAACCGCGCGTTTTGGCTGGCGGCCCACCGCAACATTGACCTGTTAGGGCGCCGGGGGACATGGCGCACAGCCTTGGAATGGTGCAAGCTTGTCCTGGGGCTCGATACGATGGACCCCCATGGCATGCTGCTGTGGATGGATTATCTCGCGGTGAAAAGCAAGCAGACGGATTGGCTGTTGGCCTTCCTGGATGCGTACGAAGCGTGGATGTACGAGCAAATGGACCACATGCATATGGACAATGTGCGTGCGCACACACCACTGGACGACGAAAAGGCCATGGCGCAGGAAAAGTGGCATGGCGCGCTGGACTGGAGTGTCGGCATGTGCTTTGCGCGGGCGCTCGCGATGCGCTCGGTCAACCAAGAGGCAGCTCGTGCATCCCTACGCTTGGCCATGGCACGTCATCCGCGCGCAGCCATCTTGCTGGCGGACAAGCTGGAGGTGAGTGTACCGCCGGACGTGGTGCGCGCGCATCCCATGCATGGATCGTACCAAGCATCGCAGTCTGTGTTGGGTGAAATGTTGGCGCACCTCTACGTGCACCGTTCCCTGCATCTTTGGAAAGAGCCTGCGCTCACGGCATGGTTCCGAGACACGGCCGCAGATACCTGGCCTCATCTGGTTGCGCCTATGTGTGAAGGTACGGCGTTGCCAGCCGTTCAAATGGGTATCTACCGACATATTGTGGTGGCCGACCTGCCCGAGTCGCTGAACCAGCAGCTTGTGCGGTACTTTCCGCCAGAGATTCGTCACCCGCCAGGCGGTGTGGAAACGTTTGATCCGCTACCCCCCGTGGGCGGCTCCCGCTACGACAGTGAGTACTATGGCAGCATTGCGAATGCATCACAGGACCGTTCCCGCATGCAAATGGGCGATGTGCTGCAGCAGCTGCAACACCTGAACCTGCACGACGTGGAGCAAGTGCTGGACCACCTCGACAATGACACGCGTGACTTGCTCCTACAAGCGATCCGTCCCGCCATGCAAGCGGACGAGGCAGCTGAGGACAGGGAGGAGCCAACGAGGGCAGAGATCCAGGACAGGGAGGAGCCAGAGAGCGAACCAACGGACGACCATGCTGAAAGTGCAGAGGCGTCCAGGCCCGAGGCCTCTGAACCCAGCCTGCTGCGCCGCGCGTGGGATGCTCTATGGGGTGCTCCATGATGTAGATTACGCTAGGAAAAACTGCTTCTGCTGGGCACATGTCGCATTGACACATCCCGGGCACCGGAGCGCCATTTGGCGGCTGGCCGGGCCCTGAGCCCAAGGCACGGTACCATTGCGGTCCGAAGCGAGGTGTTCACTGACAATCTCGGCCAAAGAACGCAGGAATACAGGCTCATCGTTGAGCGAGGGAGCGCGGACCAACTCGATACTGGCCTCTTCTGCGTCCTCTTGCAGTTCCACATCGAGCTCATAGAGCGTTTCGATATGGTCGCTGGTAAACGCGATAGGTACGACGATCGCACGCTTGTGGCCCTGCTTTGCCCAGCCTTTGAGCGTTTCCACCGTCTGAGGTCCCAGCCAGGCCGCTGGGCCGACCTGACTCTGCCACGTCACACGGTAGGGGTTGCGCCAGCCGAGCTGCTGCATCACAGCTGCGACCGTGGCAGCGACCTCGGCAGGGTAAGGGTCGCCGCGACCCGAGACCACTTGCATCGGAAGCGAGTGGGCGCTGAACATGATGGGGACGTCATCCTTGACGTCCACCGGAAATTGCGCCACGGCCTCTAGCACGCGGTTCGCAAACGCACGTACGAGGCCTGGATGAGTCGGCCAGCGGTCAATGACCGACCACGTAATTTGTCCAGCCGGAGACTGGGCATCTCTTCGGCGCTGGATCTCGCGATACAGCTCATTGAGGCTGCTGCCTGTCGTGCTGCACGAGTACTGTGGATATTGGGTAAAGGCCACCGCACGAGTGACGCCATCCTTTTCCAATTCATCAAGACAGGCGTCCGTTAGGGGCGAAGCATAACGGAAAGCCACGTAGGCTTTGTGCGGTGCAGTCGCAGGGCTGATCTCGTCGAGCATGCGGGCCATGGCTTCGCCCTGCGTGCATGACCAGCGACCAATAGGGGATCCACCACCAATCTTGGCATACTGCGCCTGCACCTTGGGCGTCCGACGCTTGGCAATCAGAGGCGCCAAGTGCGACTGAAACGGTAGACGCATCAGGTCGCGGTCAAGAAACAGACGCGTGAGAAAGGGCTGCACCTCATCGAGCGTTGCCGGACCACCCATGTTCATCATGACAATGGCTGTCGGTGCGCGCGATTGGGTTCTGGGGAGCGACGTCGCAAAGGTACGCAGTCCGCGCAAAGGCCTCATCATCGTGGGCCAACGTCCGAGCGGCGACAGGGCCCACCAGCCAGTCGCGCTGCTGCCGCCCGCATCCACAAGCACGTGATCCACGTGATGAAAAAGCCCTGGCGATGTCCACGCTGAAGCGTGCGTGTATCTTTTTGACACGTTGCGCAAGTACGTTGCTTCGCCTGCCGACGAGGAAGCGAAAGACGGCCGATGGATTCTCGAGAGGAACAGCTTGTAAAGGCTGTCGAGATTGCGTCGAATGCCGCCGCCCTACCAGACGCAAACCTGGTGGCCCAGGCCCTTGCGTTTCTGGAAGAGCTAAAGCAATCGACGCAGGAGAGCTGGAGCATTGGCTGGAGCATCTGGACAGCACAAACGGAGGGTGCATTGACGCCCAAGTATGAATGTGCACCCCGCTTGTTCGGGTTGAACCTGGTCGATGATTTTCTCGACCGCAGGTGAGTTCGAGTCACTAACTGTAGCATTCATGACAGCCCACAGGCGGTAGAGGCGTTGACGTTTCTGCAGGAGAGTGCCATGGCCTATATGCAGCGTGAATTTGTGGCCTCCGATGGTGAGCATGGCATCGTGTTCATGAAGAACAAGGTGGCTCAGACACTGGCTTTGCTGGTGCTCCAGACCTACAGCCTGACGGCCTCGTACACGTTTTTGACGGCGGCCTTGTCACTGTGCACGTCGCACCCTGATGAAGAGACAGGGCTCAATGTTTTGGCCACGGACTTGATGCTGCGTGTGCTGCATGATCTTTCGCTGAATCTGGGCTCGGACGTGACGCTGCGCTCGGTGCGTGGCAAGGACCGTTTGCAGCGCGACGCTCTTGTACGGGACGAGATTCGTACCCACCATGCTACTAGCATCGCCGAGCTGCTATGGCGTATCATTCAGGACTCGTTGCAGGCGCTTCAGTCGCCTGACTCGTCCACGGACAATCCGCGGCGCTTGAACGCCCAGACGGCCGGCAGCCTGGCTCAAGTGGCGATGGCGGTCGTCGGAGACTATGCGTCATGGATCGATATTGGGCTGATTGTGAGCATGGAAACTGTATCGGTGCTTTACAATGCCTTGGATTCCTCGTATGTGCCCTTGCGCTATGCGACCGCCGACACATTGTGCGAGATTGTATCAAAGGGCATGAAGCCCGCCGACAAGCTCTCGCTGATCCAAGGTCTGGGTTTGGCATCTGTGGTTGGACAGCTCGAGTCGTCCACACGCGCGCAGGGTGAGACGCATACCGAGCTTCGGGAGCACTTGGCCAAGCTGGTAAGTACACTGTGCATGGAGCTTTGCAAGATTGCCGAGGATACGACGGGTGCTGAGCAAGACACGCGTGATGCTGCGCATGCCCTACTCTTGACGTTCCTTCCCCTCGCCCTTGCTTTCCTCGCTGATGAATACGATGAGCCCGCTGAGCAGGTCCTCCCGTGTCTGCACATGGTCTTGGGCCTGTACAAGAAGACCAAGCGTCAGGCAGAGAGCATGGGGGTGGGTATGAGCGCGCCTCAAACTGAGTTTATCGCGCAACTCATTACCCTAGTGCTGCAAAAACTCAAGTCCGACGCTGACCTCGACTGGGAAGACTCGTCCCTGGTAGGCGGACCTGCTTCTGGCGAGTTGGACGATGATGATGACGATGATGAACAGATCGTCAAGTTCTACGAACTACGGAAGCAGCTGCAGGTGATTCTCGGGGCCATCGCAGCGATTGATGAGCCTTTGGTCTCGAACACCATCCACACACTCGTGCTGAATGTGCTCGCCGCTGGCGACCCAACAGAATTGCCCTGGGAGCAAGCCGAGGTGTGCCTGTATGCCGCTTTCTGCTGTGCAGAAGTGCTCTCCTCCGTGCGAGGCAACAAGGTCGGCTTGGGACCCCACTCGTATGTGCAAGTGCCCATGGAGCCGGGCAAGACACGCAACGTCCGTCAGTCCCTTTCCGTGTACCAGTCGCTGCCTCCCAACACACTGGGTGAGCTGCTGCAGCACCTGTTTCGCTCGCGTATCGCTGCGCATGCACACCCGGTGGTGCAGCTGCAGTACTTTGAGTGCATTGTGCGGTATGCGAGCTGCTTCACGCTTTGGCCAGACCTGCTGCCAGATGCACTAGCAGCCCTACTGGACAGCCGCGGGCTGCGCAATCCCCATATGGGCATGCGTCGCCGCGTCAACTATTTGTTCTACCGCTTTGTCAAAGACACACGGACGGCCATTCCCTCCGAGTATGTGCCGCAGCTGCTGGAGAGCATGCAGGCCTCTCTGTTGGTCCAGGCTGTTCTGCCAGACGTGCAGGCGGATGAGGATCCTTTGATCAAAGCCACGGAGCATGCAGGTGCCTTTGACAGCCAGCTATACCTCTTTGAGACCTGTGGCCTGTTGATGGCGCAACTGGGCCACATGCCCGACACACAGATCATGCTGTTCAAGGGCATTACCCAGCCCCTCTCGCAGCAGCTGCAGCAGAGTGTGGCTGCTTTTGGCTCGGATACGACCAACTTCCAGCTGGTGCTTCAGGTGCACCACCTGATTTTTGCGCTGAGTACCATTGGGAAGGGATTCCCCGACTACGATCCGGCCCGTACATCGGAGCCGGCGTGGATTGAAGAGGTCAAGCCGGTGATGGAGCAGATTCTGATGGCCCTCACGGCGCTGAATCGGTTCATGATTGTACGGGAGGCAGCCCGTGGTGCCTTTGCTCGCATTGTTGCTTCGGCCGGTCCTGCTGTGTTGCCGTACATACCCACACTGATACACGCGCTCGTGCATCAGGTCACGGAAGCAGAGCTTGTGGACCTTCTTCAATTTTTCGGGCTCATCACCCACAAATACAAGGACAATGTTCGCAGCGTCATGAACGATGTGTTCCAGGTGCTGGTCACGCGCATTTTTTCGTTCATGAACCAAGGCGTGCAGGGCACCGATGATCTGGTGCGTCGCTCGGACATGGAGCGTGCCTACTTTGGCCTCGTCAATGCGCTGCTCTCTGCAGGCTTGGACGACGTACTCACGTCGGAGAAAAATCAGGCGCAACTACAAACCGTGTTGCAGAGCCACGTGTACTATGCCGAGAATGGCGAGCCGGTGACCCAGCGATCTGCCATTAGTGTGCTCGCCCGACTTGTGTCGCTGTGGGGCCGCCGCGACGAAAAGGCTTTGGCAGGCTTTGAACAATTTGTCTATGATGCGATCCTGCCCTTGGTGTTCCAGGTGCCGGCGAAGCCGTCGTTTGATCGCACCGATGCGCAGGCCCAGCTGGTCCTGGCAGAACTGAGTACGCTGCTAAAAACACTGTATACCGCGCGCGGCGACGAGATGCTCCAGTTCTTGTCCACGGTGTACCTGCCCGGGGCTCAATGTCCCCCCGCCTTGGCCATGGAGCTCGTTGAAAATGTCCAAAATTTGGATGCCAAGCCGCTCAAGCGTTACCTCGATACATTTATCGCGAAATCACGCGGCGCATAGCCGCTTATCAGGCTTAGGCTACCGAAATGATAGAAGAACAACCGTTCTTTAGCTCACCGGAGTGGGCGGCGAGTGAGGCGGCATGCTCACACTAAAACGCCGCCCCGAGACAGGGTCAATCACCGGGGCCATCCAACGTAGCGCGTGTGGCGAGCTTGGCTCGCCTTGCATGAGCTCGCTAGAGAAGGCCTCGTGCCTGTCGTGGGCTAGGGGCCGTCCGTACTGGAATCGGAGCCCACGACCACGAGAGCTGAGAACCTGGAAGCGAGAGAGGCGCCGTATACAAGTCTGAATGAGCCCATGTCACGTACCCGAATAGTATGAAAGCACTTGTGAATGTGACTCGTTTCATCGGCCATGCGCACGATCCACTGTAGCGGATGGCCCGCACCGTCGATGCCTCGGATACTCATGTGCCATACAGTCTGGTCATTGTGTTTGAGGGGCCATAATTCTACCTGACCCTGGTCATGAAGCTCCAAGCACAAGGGTGCCGCATTCGCACGCGGAAGGCCATACAGACGTGGAAGACAGTCGTTTGATTCAGCGTGTACTAACACATAGTCCCACATGCAATGGTCCGTGGTGGACACAAAGCCACCCGTTGGCCATGTGGACCAGCTGCGCCGCCTCGCCGATGTACACTCCTTGTCATCCCTGGGAGGATGCTCTACAACGTACGAGCCGCAGAATCGCAGAACTCCCCGCGCGCGGATTGTATCAGCGCTAAGCATATGTTGGAAAGAGTACTCAACGCTGTAACATAATGCCTTTATCGTTGGCCATGCGGGCTGTGTGCTTCGTTTGTCGGGGCACGGACCCAGACAAGGTACGATCACGTGCATAGACTACTTGTTCGCGAGCTCAGACCCTAGCTTGTAGCTCACGACCTTATCCCAATCAATCTTTTGACGTGTAATGGGCAACGTGCGCCGCAATGCCTTGAATGCGCTATCACGCAGGCGGCTGACAGCTTCACACAATTGGCCCTGGTAGGCTTGTTCGTAAGCACAAATAGCGGAGAGGATAGCATCAGGCAAATCCTCGGTGTCAATGAGCGTTGGAAGGCTGGGCTGGCACGTCCCGTGCATCTGTACATTGCCATTCTCAAAGTAGTGGGTCTGGATCTGAATCTGGGCATGTGAGAAGGTCCGTGCGTTTACATCCACCACATAGGTAGATCGCCAACGGCCTGCCCAAAAGTTCCGCAAGTTGTATTTGTTTCCCACAATGTGAAGGGTCAGTGTGAATGGTACATCGCTCGCTGGATGTGTGCCTAACGAGTCATTGCCATCCTCGTTCTGAGTAGGTTCTGCACTCTCAGCGGCGACCGAGCCTTGCGCAAAGGTCAAAGACATACCAGTGTGATAATACTCGTACACATACTGGCTTAATTTTTCGTCCACTGCGGCACGCAGCCGCTCCTTCGCATCTGTGGGCTTGGGACATGCTGTCACCTCGCCGATGGTCTCCTGGACATGATCGTAAGTAAACCGGCACGGGAGACGCGGATGAATGTATTCATCGTCCATTTTGGCTGAGCTGCAGAGAATCGCTTCATCTTTCTGCCCGTCCAGCTGAATAGGGACTTGGAGGAGTTGTTCATGAGCGTGCTGCTCCAGCACGGAACGCGCGCGAGCCGCTACTTCGTCGGCAGTGAGATAAGTACTTAATATACCCTGTACATCCATCAATACGTTCTTTCGCTGGCCAGGGGGGCTTTGAAGGAGCAATGCCAGACATTGTGTCACAGCATCATCGTCGGGAGCCCTCGACATGGTAGCCCTGCAACACGTGTCGGCGCCCGTGTGGAGGCTGATAAGCTGGAGCACCTATCCACTACTACCCCTTCCACGCATCGATTTCGGTGGTCGTTCTGCATCATGAATATAGAAGATCTGCCGCCCCTGGCCACCATTTGGACAGCGGGTGCAGTGATCTTGTCTTTTTTACTCAAGTTTGATTTTATCTCGGAGAATCAACTAAGCTTTTCACCGCGCTTAATCCTTCAAAAGCATCAGTACTGGCGCCTTCTTACGACGTTCATGTACTTTGGACCTTTTAATATTTACCTCTTCATCAAACTATTTTACACAGTACGATTCGCCTTTATGCTTGAAGTTGATGCTTACAACTCGAGACGACGAGCAGAATATACGTGGCTCTTATTGGTCTCATCCGTCTCCATCTTGTTACTTGCCCCGGTGTTTCCCATGCAGTACTTATCAGATCCCCTCGGATTCTTTCTGATGTATATCTGGAGTCGAAGAAACCGCCATATCCGCGTTGCCATTTTCGGCATGCTCGTCTTCAATGCCCCCTACCTACCCTTTGTCGAAGTGGGAATCACACTGTTACATGACAGATCAGACATGATCCCTCTGTTCATCGGCATTGTGCTAGGACATATTTGTTCGTATGAGCTCGACATTCTAACGTGCAGACGAATTCGTATCCGCACAGTGGCCACGTGAGTACGAATCACAGGGTCGCAACTGGATTGCACCCCCCCAAGCATGGTATGTTGTATATTCTCATTCTAGGGTAAACCTATTCTAAACAGAGCCCGCACACTATAGATTTGATACAGCTTCACGACCCCTCTGGCCCAACGAACGCTACGCGCGCCATCGTAGATGACTAAGCAGCGATCCAAAAATTGGCGCGTCGTTGTTCCAGACCAGTCGCTTTACGGTCCATGTGGGCGGTATGGCGCGCACATGCGGCGTCACAAGCCACATATCTTGCACCGTTACCTTTGAGAGTGAACTGGATCCATTCTAAATCGGCTGTGCATAAGCGATGGGCCAAGTCGCGCAAAGGGAAAAACACCAACGAGCATCGCGCTACCACCCACGTGCCCCAGCATGATCCCTCTACCAAGGATCGGAAAAAGTCTAGTGCGAAATCTTCCAAGGTCTCTAAACGAGTCGAAAATAAGAAGGATACAAATAAACCTTCTGTCGCAAAAGAAACAGATACGCCCGCGACTAAGCACGAACCAACACCTGCCCCGACAACTCGTGCGTCACGTCCCACTACGTTGCTGCATGGTGACGAAGCAAGAAAAGCGCGCATTGTACGCCTTGAGCAGCATGAAAAGGAAAGTGATAGAGGGTTGAGCTTTGGGCGGCTGTCGACAAGTGATGTGCAAGTTACGCCTGTACGCCCTTTGCGAGAGATGAAAGTGGCAAAACTGGCACATGGTCTCGACCGCGTTCTGTTCAATCCAGGTATACACTGGCTTCAAGATCAACGCACGGGCATTTACAACTATGATCCTCACTTACGTCGCGTGCTGGATGTGGATTTGTTTGACTATTCCGCTCTGCCGCCGTACTTGACGTCCAGTCGCGACGAAGAACTGTTGCAGATCACGAAAAGGCAAAAGCGAAAGTACTGTGGTAGTACTAGCAGCATGACTGGTTTGCTGAGCCACTGCTATTATCTGCTAAGTCGATGGAAGGAACCGGAACTGAAAGGATTTAGCCCGAGCTTTAAAGATATGCCGACGGGCTTTAGTGAAGGCGCCAAGCTCCCTGCATCTATCATGTTGCGCTACCAGCCCGATGGTTTCTACGCGATTGATGCAGACAAAAGTCATGATGGGGAGCCAGACAATACCAACTACGTGTTAGCCTCGCTGGGTAAGAGCCTAGAAAAGTTTTTGACAGTGCCGCCTGAGGAGTACGCCATGTACGAACGTGTGAACAGTTGGAAGCTCACGGACGAGGCACGCAACCAGCCAGAAGCCTATCATTATGCAGAGACAAGCAAATTTCTCATGCGCTCCCAGCTGGACTGCGAGGATCCACGCCTACCCAACCGGACCTTTGATCTGAAGACGCGTGCAACGGTGTCCATCCGCAATGACCGAGCCAACTATCCAGAGGGCTCAGGCTATCAAATACGTTTTGCTCTCGGTCAATGGGAGTCTTTTGAGCGCGAATATTGGGACATGGTGCGGGCGGCATTTCTCAAGTACAATTTCCAAGTACGCATTGGGCATATGGACGGCATCTTTGTTGCCTATCACAACACGGCTGAGATTTTCGGCTTTCAGTATATCAGTCTAGAGGAGTTGAACCTGCGCCTCTTTGGAAGCAACGAAATGGGCGATCAGGCCTATTACATGTCGCTGGGTCTCTTGGAACGGATACTCGACGCAGCCACCAGCCGGCTACCTGACGAAACACTGGCTATCACGTTGGAAACGCGCTCTGGCAGAAATTCTATGAGCGTCATTGTGGAATCGACGACGAGCGCCGCGATTGTGCAGTTCGATGTACAAATGGATCGCTATTTGAACGATGCGTTGGTTCGAGGACCCGTCGATTTCACAGTTTGCCACAAAAAAAGTGACGACGTGCCCTGGGAAGATATTATGCAAGGCCGATACGAAGAGCAGTTGCGCGAAGTTAAATGGCACGTCGAATACTGTATCACACCGCGTCTAGATTTGTCGGAAGAGAAAGTGCGTTCCAACTTGCAAGAAATCCGCGCGCGTCAACGACTGATGCGCACCATGTGTTTGCCCAATGTGGATATGCTCAATGAGCGTGAGTCTCACCGCATCGAAGTCTTATCGAAAAAGAAAGGGGCCCTACAGCGTTTCTTACGGGAGCGAGAAAATGGTAGTGCCATGGGGATGCCATTGGCCCCCGGACAACAAACGACACGTCAGCTGATCCAGCGCAAAGGCTACTTGGACCTAGAAAAGAAGGGTGCCAAGACGCCAAGCTCAGCGATCCGCTGGCTCCGCTTCCCTGATGCTACGACGAAGCGAATTCGGGAGTTGAGCCAGCAAGGTCACGAGAGAGCGCGCCAGAAGGGGGCCGAGCCAGCAGCGCCGACTGTATACCAGCCACTCTAATCCTGTAGAGGCAAATCAACGCCCTCGCATATGTGGCGCCTATCGCATTGAATTCGGCCTATTTTGGAACAGAGGTGAGCAGATCCCTTGGGACTGCACACCAGCATCTACGATACCCCATGGCATCTCGCAAGTCATGATGCTTAGAAGCGAAGCGCGTGCGGCTTGTCACCCTTCGAGAGCGAGAAGGTGGAAGCCAGGTACTTGGCCAGAAGAGGACCCTCCTTCCTCACAGCGGCCAGCACATCCTTGTCCAGCGCCTTCTGGTCAGCGACCTTGCTCTCCGCCAGAGGAGCCTTGTTGGCAGGGTCGGCGAAGAAAGCAGCCTCCGCCTTGACCTTGGCAGCCTTCTCACGACGGAAGTATGCATCGTTCAGCTTCTCGTCCACCTGGACGTTGCTGATGTCGATCTTGGTGCTGGTGGCAATCACGTAGGCCTGGTTGACGCGGCGGATCGGAACACCGTTCAGCTTGAAAGGACCCGTGACCAGCAGAAGACCACTGTCGAGCTGCTTCAGGAACACGACACGCTTGCCGCGGAAACGGCCAGCGAGCAGGATGAGCACAGTGCCGGGGGTGATGCTGTCGCGCAGCTTGGTCGGCTTGGCAGTCTTACGGCTGACCTTCTTGGTGCGCACATCATCGGCAGGGTAGAAACGGGGCGCCTTGGTGGTAGGCACAACACGCTTGCCCGCGTTCTTGGCGCCACCGACCGTCTTCTCCTTGGTAGTGATGGGAGTCTCCTCAGCAGCAGCAGCCGGCTTGCGACCGGTGTGCTTGTAGCCACCCTTCTTGGAGTACAGCTGGCTGCGGCCAAGACGACCAACGTACGGGCTGACAGTGCTGTTGCGGGCCATGGTACGCTGTACAGTGTTAGTCCCGATCGAATCGTTGAATCGCATCTTTTTGACGATATCAAGCAGAACGCCTCGTACATAGCACAGAAGTAGCCGCTTTGATTGCCAAAAAGATGCGCTCATAAAACGTACCTAAGTGAAACCACGAAGTTCGGCCTTGATGGTTGGAGGTAGAAATCGCTCGCCGTCGCGCCACGCTTTCTCACGAGGCCACGCTCCGAAGAACCCCCGCTCGACACTGTATATCACGTGCCGAATGCAAAACTAGATAGCCACCGGCCGAGTAGGTGGAGTCCACGTGGCGTGTTGGTCCGCGCGCCTGTCTCCAGTAGGCGCTGCGCATGCAGCCAGCAGCGGCGCGTCTCTGGCAGACTGGCAAGCGGCTTGCAGGATCGTATCGAAGTATGGCAACGCAGGCACGCACATATGCAGCTGCCATAGAAGCTTTGAATTCTCTTCAGTCTAATGCAGCCACCATTGAAGCGATTCGTCGCAGCGGAAAAACTGTCAATGAATTCAACGAGCCAGAGATGACCGAATACCTCGAGCGCATCGGGCATCGACGCGAGGAGTTGGATAAGATCCAGGTCATACATATATCTGGAACGAAAGGGAAAGGATCCACTGCTGCTTTCTGTGATGCGCTTCTTCAGCAGGTCCGGTCGCCCATGCACAAGATTGGTCTGTACACCTCACCCCATATGGTGGCCGTGCGTGAACGTATTCGCATTAACGGGGCGCCCATTTCGGAAGAAGAATTCGCCAAGTACTTTTGGGAGGTGTGGGATGCCTTGGAGAAGAATCCTGTCCGAAAGCTGGCGACAACGCCTTTGCGCCCCGTGTACTTTCGCTTCATGACGATCCTGGCCCTTCACGTGTTCATTTCCATGCAGGTGTCTGCGACACTGCTCGAGGTGGGCATTGGAGGGCTTTACGACTCTACCAATATTGTCCAGCATCCTGTTGTGACAGGTGTGACGCCCCTGGGCTTGGACCACACGGCCATCTTGGGCCATACCATCGAAGAGATTGCGTACCAAAAAGCAGGCATTTTCAAAAAAGGCGTGCCGGCCCTGACCACAGAGCAGCCGAAGAGTGCACTCCGAGTGCTGGAAACGTACGCTCGTGATATCGGCGCGTCCTCATTCCATGTGGTGCCGGTAAGGTCCGAGCTGCAGAGCGAACCGTTGGGCTTACGCGGTGACCATCAGTCTGTGAATGCCAGCCTCGCTTTGGAGCTTGTTCGTGCCTTTTTGCACTCACCGGCCGGCCAACAACATTTTCCGGGCGCAGCGAATGTGCTGGGGGAGCCGAACTCGGCCGCTACAGACGCGGTGCGACAAGCCTTGCGAGGCGCCTTTTGGCCGGGCCGCTGCCAAAAAGTTCCTGCCGTGGACACCGCTGGTGCCGACTACTACCTGGATGGCGCACATACAGTCGAGAGTGTGCGATTGAGCATTCAGTGGTTTGTGCGAGAAGTGGCTCGGCATACTCAGCCCAAGATGCTGGTCTTCAACTGTACAAATGGACGCTCTGCCATGAACCTCCTAGGAGCAATGACGGAAGAGCTCACGCGTGCCTGTTTCGACGCACGATCATTCTTTGAGCGGGTGTATTTCTGCACCAATAATACCTACGCGGACGGAGGCTCGGCCAGTGACCTCACGTCGCTGGCCATTGATCCAGCGGATTTAGAGAGCATGAAAGTGCAGCGAGAGCTGTTACAGGCATGGTGCACGCTGCAAGAAACCACACCCCCGAACGAGCAGTCGCTCTCGGTCGACATCGGCCCCCGGACCCATGCGTATGTGGTGCCCAGCATTGAGCATGTCATGAAAGCGGTGCGCCAATGGCACGAAGAGACTGGTATTTCGGCGGATGTGTTTGTGGCGGGCAGTTTGCATCTCGTAGGCGGGTTTATGGCACACCTGCAAGCGCAAGGTCAGCTCGACGAGCGCCTGCGAAGCCAGCCCTCTCCGTAAAGCAACCTCCACTAGCAAAAGTGCCCGGGCAGGGAACGATGCCGACCACCATGGCCGCTTGTCTGGCGGGTGAGCGCATGCTCGTGCACCGATGCGCGTGGACTCGGCGTTCCTTCCATGTCTATTTGAGGACTTGTGAGAAGCTACCGTCCGGTGCACCGCACGTCAAGCAGTTCCCAGCCTCGTTTGTGGTGCCGACGGCTGTGCCCAAAATGTCACAGATGACGCGCGAAGAGTCTGCACACCGCCAAAAGATCCTAGATATTCTGCAATCTATGAAGCTTCCCAAATTTAACTATGCCTTTGCATATGGTTCGGGTGTGTTTAGCCAGACGACAAAGTCCAAAGCGGTCGGGGGTACCGCGCCCATGATCGATATGGTCATTGCTGTGCAAGAGCCTGCTCACTGGCACGCCATGAATATGCGCACGAATCCCCACCACTATCCTTGGTGGGCGCGCCTCTTTGGCGAATGGTCAGTGCGTGCCACCCAGAACATGGGCGCAAAAATGTGGTATGTACCGTATGTCCAGGTGAAGGACGAGATTGTCAAGTACGGTGTCATTTCCTTGCAGGACATGTGCGATGATCTTTTGTACTGGGACACGCTGTATGTCAGTGGCCGTATGCACAAGCCCATTGCGCGTCTCTTTGATTCAACGAACGGACGTGTGCCGATCGCCGGGCAGGCCAACCTGACGTCGGCGCTGCGTACGGCGCTGTTGCTGTTGCCTGAAGAGTTCTCCGAAAAGGACTTGTACTATATGGTGGCATCCCTGAGCTACTTGGGCGATTTCCGTATGCGCATCCCGGGCGGAGAGAATCGCCAAAAGGTAAAAAACATTGTCGAGAACCAATTGCCGTGGTTCCGCATTATGTGTGCGGATCTGATTACACGCTTGCGCTTCATTCAAGTCCGCATGGAGACCGATTCTTTCATGATGAAGCAGGACATTAGTCCTCAAACACGCGCAACAGTGGCGGCGAACTTGGCGCGCGGCTTGCGCTTACGCCTGGCGCAGCACTTTTTGCGGCGCCCGCACTTGCACCCCCTGTTCAAGGAGCTGCAGGGCACTGATCCTCAAACTCTCATGCCTGCTTCGTCTACGCATGTCGATGAAACGATGCCCGTCGACCTCTCGTACACGCACGGTGAGGATAGCGATCAGCTACCGCCACTGGCCACTCGCTTTTGGCTGGCGGTAGTACAGCAAGACACATTTCCTCAGGCGCTGCGAGAGGAAATTGCTGCAACGGTGCGTTGGCCCGCCTTTATCCAGTCGCTCAAAGGACTGTACACGGCCGGGATTGGACGCTCGCTGCGGTACCTCTGGTCCAAGATGCGCAAGTTCCGCCAAGGACAAAAAACCAAGTAGATTCGAGTCTATTTTCCATGAGGTGCTTCGGATTGGCCGGTCCGCCGTCGAGTGCTTGGGCCTCGTCGGCAGACGGCGATCGCCCCAACGGACACCCCGCGTGGCCCCGCGAGGCCCCGCGAGGCGCCATGCTACGCGGTGTGTAGGACGAGCCCGTACGCAGGGTACAGCCAATCATGTGACGTGTTTGTGCGCACAGACAGGCCCGGCCTGCCGATCCATACCCTCTATCTCATACCATGAGTGACGCTGTGCCAAAAGACACGAAGGATCTGGCCGCTGAGGCGAAAGAGCCCGTTTCCGATGTGAAGGCGGGCAAGGCTCGTGCCGTCGACGAAGAGCCCAAGAAGGATGAAGAGGAAGAAGAGTACAACGAGGAGGAGGACGAGGACTTTGTACGTGGCAGGCGCTCACAGTCAGGTCGAAGGTGAAGAAGAGACAGAGGACGACGAAGAAGAGGAAGAGGAAGAGGAGGACGACGAGGATGATGATGAGGAGGAGGACGATGACGAATACAACGAAGACGATGCTCCGTACGTGCCGACTACTTACCTCAGTGCTCAAGCGGGCGACAAGCGCAAGGCCGACGACGACGACGGCGACGACGATGACGACGACGACGACGACGACGACGAAACGGCTGCCAAGCATGCTCGCACAGAGTAACCGGTTGCTTCGTAGGCGCACCTAGTGCTACGTACGCCGGCAGGTATCTATCTGCTGCTCAAGCGCCGCCAAGCGCCGCTGCAACTCCCACACATCGCTGCCCATAGAAGCTGTGCCTGTAGGTGCAATCAAGTGCGCGGCTGCCTCGCAAAAATGACGCTGTGCTGCCTTGAGGGCAGGTGGTGGAAGTCCGCTGAACTGGAAGAGAGGATCATAGCCGTGAGCCATGGACGAACGATCGGCCTCGCTGCCAGGCACTGGGGCATCCTGCGTCGGTGCATCTGCGCCCATACGGCGCCGAAGCGATAGGGTGCATGGTTCCTCGGGCCTTGGCGCCGGGGCTACACGCAGCTGCGCTGACATGCGCGCATCGTATGCGTCGGAACTGATGCGCTGGCCGTACGTGCCACCCAATGCCATCTTGGCCCGCGCTAGCTGGAGAAAGCCCGCTTGCATAGCATCGTTCGCGCGAGTACGCGCCTGCATATACGCTTCGAGCGTATCGAGGTACTCGGCGAGCAGGCGCTCGATGGCCGGCGGCGCAGAGGACGCTAGGGCGGAGGGCAGCGCCAGGTGGTGGATAGGCTCCATTTCATGCGCCATGTCCTCCGACGGCATGGCCCGGGCCAGGGGCCATAGGCGCTGCCCCAGTTCCCATGCGAGCAGAATGACAAAGACTTCGTACAGCACATAGCCGTAGCGCAGGCCATACACGAGCGTGCTCAGCGCTAGGCCACCGTACACGATGTAGGTACCGAGCCGTGGCCCATGGCTGTCGAGCGCAGGCAGCGTCCATGGCGCTGCGTGCATGTACACGAGTGCAAGCAGGGCAGCGGTGGCCAGGACATTGTGTTCCACGCGCAAGAGGCCCATAGAAAAGCCTGCATTGACATTGCGCACCCATACCACCAGCACCGGCGCATGCAATGGCAAGAGCCATACGAGGCACTGGAGGAGCCACATATGCTCCATGTGCCGCTCTTGCCAAGGACGGCGCCGCTCTGGATCCAAGGTCAAGCGCGCACTGTCCTCGCGCGCCATATACGACCGGAACGTTGTAGCAGCATGTACGAGCGTGCATACCAGCACGAGCACCTGGTGCGGTAGGAATACAATACAACCAAGAAACAGGCAAGCCCCCACCCATGTAGAGCGCCGCTGTGCCCAAGCAACGAGGGTGCGACGGCTCGGCCAGGTATCCATGATGGGCGCCATGAACGGCTCCGTGCGGGGCACCGATACGCGCCGCACGACAAGGTAGACGATATGCAGGCCCAATTCGACGAGCAGGCTGCTTAGAATGGCAACAGCATAGGCCAACACGCTTAGTACGGGGCCCAACCACCAAAACGCGAGCGATCGGAGCCCAATGCCAAGAGCGTAGGGTGGTGCGCCAAGGGCCGCACCACTATGCAAGAGGACATGCAGGGCGATGGGCGCGCCAACGAGAACGGCAAGCCACGGCGGCGTCATGAGATGTGCGAGTGCTGCAAACGGGGTGCGAGGGGGGTCAGGAACCAGGCGAGCGAGTGCCAGCACGCCCAAGGGCCACACAATGAGGGCGATGCGGTAGCGTAGAACGAGCAAAGCAATGCTGGCACGCCAGTGGACCGCCACGCGCAAGCGAGCGAACGGCAAAGGGCATTGAGACGAGTACACGCCCGAGAGCGAAGACGACGCATACGCATCGAGGAGCCATAGTTGAAAACGCAAGCCACTCTCGGTAGGGGGCGGCATGAATGGCGCAGCACCATGCATGGCAATGACCACGTCGTTGGGCGCGCGGATATCTAGCGATGGGACGATGCGGGCATCCGAGGTCGATGCACTAAGGATGCGCAACATCGGGCCCATACGGGGCGCCGGCGGGTCCTGTGCCAGGGCACAGGGCGCCGGCTCGAGCGTGACGCGGTACGCAATGAGCGCCGAGTCCAGCTCGGGCGCGTGCCAGTGCCAGAGCGCGGCATGATCACCAAACGAGCTGAGGAGCGAGGCGGCCGAGACGCCAGGCAGCTCCCACGTCTTGGATCGCAGCCAGGATGGCTTGCCATGCAGCAAGAGTGGCTGGCTCTCTGTCCAACCCATACGCAGGATGGTGGGAACATGTTGCTGTGTGGGCAGTGCCGCAGGTTGAGGATTGTACTCGACGCGCACAGACTCGATGTGATGCGCGCGTAGAAACTCGTGGCTGAGAAACAAACGGTGCAAGTGGTAGGGTGGCTTGGCGTACGCCACTTGTGCCTGGGGAAAGGGCGTGGGCGCCGTAGGCGACCATGGCAGCTGCTCGTACGCATGCGAAAGCACCGGGTAGCAAAAGGCAGGCTCAGGGTACTCGCTCATTGGCTCGAGCGAGAGGCGGCGCGAGCACAGCGCAACAAACAGCTCGTGTGTCTGAGGGTACGGGGCATCGCGCTCGGTATTGGGACCGACGGACAGGTTTGTAACAATCTCAAAACCGAGGGCCTCGTCGTCTTCGGTCACGTTGCCCGTGTACGTCTGCCGCGGCCCAGGGGGAGAGAGGGCCTTGAACACGCGGACCTGCACGTCTTTTACGTTCAGATGATGCAATAAAGCACTCTCACGGTTCGTCAAATCAATGGGCATCAACTGTGTATTTTTGAGGAGCGTGCCACCGGGCTCGTGCGCAGCGGCCAGCGCAGCGCGGCGGCGCTCGGACGCGGAACTGGCATCGTTGGAAATGCCCAAGATGGAGCGCCAGAGTTCGTGGCGAGCTGCACGTACGTCAAAGGCAGTACGATCCTCATACAAGCGCCCATAGTGTGCATAGTCGCGCAGCAACGCGCGTGCCACCTTGGTACGTAGCTGGTCGCACCACACGATCGCCAAATGGTCTGTCGAGCTCCACAAACCATTCACGGACGTGGTAAATGACGAGAGGCGCGACACGGGCGGCCCAAGACGCGCAAGAGACAGGGAAGATGCGTCGGACGAGAGCTGCGTGTCCAGCACGCCGCCGGCGAGCGAGATAACAAGCGGGTGAGGGTCCGCGTCGCTGTGCGCTCGATTGATCTGCTGGTACACCCAATCGATCGAGCGGTCGAACGGTACCGGGGGAAAGGCGTGGGGGGACGAGAGCGTGACGATGGTATCGACGCTGCCAGGCAAATAATTGTCAAGCTCGAGCGCGAGGCGCGCAACGATACCGCCCATGCTGTGTCCCACCAGCGCAACGGTCGCACTGCGCTCGCCTTCCCGCAGTGTGCCATTCTCAGCGGATGGATGTAGATACTGCAAATAGCGCAAAGCTTCGTTCACAAAGAACGCTTGATCGAGCAGCGTCTTGCCATGGAAGGCGGAAAAGTCCTCGTTAAAATCGATCGTGTACCACTGCAGCGGTCCTTTGGCATCGCGAAAGTCGGGCGCAGGGACCTCCATGCGGCCGAGCCAGTACTGGTCCCACGCACTGGCGGCCAGGCTGCGCACCTGCGCGTAGCTACCGGCGTTGCCCGGAATAAAGAGTACCGGCATGGGCTCTAGCTTAATCTCTCCAAAGCGCAGCGGCTGCTTGGCGCCCATCTCTCGGTACTCTCGTAGAGAGTACTTGTGCAAGAGGGGGGAGCCTGACGACGAGAAAGCCCGCAGCTCCTCGTCGTGCACGACGTAGGACGGACGCATGCGCGCCATGCGGCACTCCATGCGCATATCGAGCATGTGCGGCAACGAAGCGAACCACAGAAGGGCAGCGCACAGCGCCACGATGCCGGCCAGCATCATGAGCACCGCACCCTCCTCGCCCCGACGCCGGCCCTGCATGTCGATCGCTGCGAGATGCGCCGCCCAGCGGTCTTGTCACGTGGAGGGCCACGCGGGGGCGCCACGCCTCGGGTGGCGCGTTCGCATCGACCATGTCCTACATGGATCGCTTGAAACAGGCCGCGCAAAAGGCGGGCGCCCAGGTGCGTGTGTATAGTCTCATGGCAGGCAAGCTCGTTTGCCGCGCGTGCGCAAACGCAGGTGGGTGCTCAGGCCCGGAACGTGCACGCTGGCTTTAGCCTCCCGTCCGAGTGCCAGCGCGCCGCCCACATCCTGCAAGGTTTCCTGGCGGACCCTAGTCACCCCGAGTCGGCGCTCAACTCGATTCCCAAGTCTGTGCTCTTACAAGCCAAAGGACTTGCCGTGTTCACCGTTGTAAAGGCCGGCTTTGTGTGGTCTGGCAAGGCCGGTAGTGGCGTCGTCATCGCGCGCCTGCCGGACGGCTCGTGGTCGGCACCCAGCTGCATCTTTACCGCGGGCGTCGGCTTTGGTTTCCAGATTGGTGCGGACCTCACCGAGTTTGTTATTGTTATGAATACCGAGGACGCTGTGCGCTCGTTCGGTCTCGCCGGCAACCTCACCATTGGCGGCAACCTGAGCACTTCGGTGGGACCCATCGGCACAGGTACAGGCGTATCGAGCGCCATTTTGCACTCGTCGCCCATGTTCACCTACAGCCGCAGCAAGGGTCTCTATGGTGGCCTCTCCCTGGAAGGCACCGTCCTTATGGAGAACAAGGACGCCAACACCACCTTTTACGGCCAGTCGATCCCGGCGATGGACCTATTACTAGGCAAAGTGCCGGCGCCCGAGGCTGCCTCGGTGATGTACGAGGTCGTGGAAGCCGCCGAGCAGGTCGACGAGTCGGGCCTCCCGGGTCAGGCCTATGTGCCCCAAGAGCAGTTTGGACGGGCGCAGACTTTATACACGGACGAGTCTACAGAGCCAGCGGCGCCAGCAGAGCCGGCTGTCACGCCTTTGCCAGACAGAAAGCCTTCTATGTAGTGTCACGAAGCGGCGGTCGTGCCGTAGGACGCGCCTCTCCCTGGCGCCCTCGACCAGTTGGACATGGCTCGAGTGTGTCGAGCACGACTCCTGGCACGGACGCCGCGCCCGGCGGCACCAGCAAGGACGGCACGCCAGGCGCCTCTTCCTGCGTATGCTGCGCGAGCGCGTCCATCAGGTCCGCGGCCAGCGTATCTGTATTAGGCCGGTCCTCCTCGCGGGGCACCCACCCCACCGGCGGACTGCCCGGCGGACTAATAAGAAACTGCCGCTCGGGCATAGGGGGAGCGAGGAATGCGTCGTGCGCCTGTGCACAGGGATCCACGCCCGTATTTGACAACGGGCCCGTGAGCCGTGTAGGGTGGTGCAAGTAGACACGGAGCCGAGGCTCGCACGTTGCATGGGCCGTGCGAGGCGCCATGGCGCCGTCCGTGCCAGTGTACGGCCATGGTAGCCAGTCGAGCGCATGCTTGACACACTGCGCATCTTCAGACCGCTCAAAGACCACCAAGCACTGCCCAAAGGCCGGCTGCGGCACCCACGACACGAGGGTGCCATAGCTCTGCAGCAGCGCATACAATCGCTGCACGAGGTCTTTGGACGTAAAAAAGTCTGTGGGCAAGTTGGCCATCATGAGTGTATTGGTACCTGGCGGGGTATCCTACCGTCAATAGGGCCGATAGCGTACGTCTGGCGCGGTATGCTCGGAAGGGATGGGTCCTGGTGCAGACTCGTCGCCTGCCTGGTCCTCGTCCTCGGACGCATCCTCCAAGGTTTCACTGTTCTGGAAGGCGCCGAGTCCGGCAAGGGGATGCGTCTCACTCGTCGCGCCCACAGAAGGATACAGCGACGCACCGTACGAGAACGATTCGAACAATTGTTCGACTGAGTAAGTAGAGGTCACGTACGCGCATCTGCATCGGGTGTCGCCAGCCACATTTCCATCACGGCTTCATCCTCGTCACCCTCGTCGGCATCCTGTTCAGGATGCTCGTCTAGCTGACAATAAAGGCATGCGTCGCGGTACAATCCGTCGAGATTCATGTCGTCCGGTACCGAGCGCGAGATGGCATGCAAGGCCACAGACGGATAGGGTAAAGAGAAACCATGCATGCTCTGCGCATCGGTAGGAAGAAAAGTAATCTCTTTCTCTGTGAGCCACAGACGACCCCGAGCGTGCACCACGGTAGGCGCGGTGGCCTGGTCAGGGAGCACGTCCGCAGGCGCAGGCTGCATGCGCAGCGAGACGGTAGGAAGTGCTTGTATGAGTGCAGGCGGCATGTCTCGGAACGATTCCGGCGTCGCGTGGTCCGCGGCCTCAGGCTCGCGGAACGCAGGCGCCTCCGATGCCCGGGTCAGTGGCATCGCAAGCGACGCGAGCCACGCGCATCGGCGAGGCGCTGGGGCCACCTGATGCTGAGTCAGCTTGAGAGAATGTAGTCTATCACGTGATATTTTCCTAGGCCCTAGGAAGAGCAGGCGCCCCGCCTCGTCGGCTCTCTCAACTCGTCCAGAAGCCAAAAGATGGGCAGCTCTTCGAACCCGGCTCACAAGGCAGGCGTCCCTCGCACTGGTACGTTGTGAGCACAGAGTATCTCTAACATGCTAGGCCTCGTTTGGGGTATTAACCGTGGTCACCCTACCAACCGCCGCGTTCTCGCTCCCCGGCCCGTGAGCAAGAAGGGTATGGCGAGCGAGCGCGTCAAGACGGTGCGCAGCATTATCCGTGAGGTGGCTGGCTTTGCTCCTTACGAGCGCCGCGCCATGGAGTTGATCCGTAACTCGAAGGTACGTATCTGGAGCCGTGTCGCCTTCTTGGTTGCATGGCCATCCCATTCGTGACAGAGACTAACGGCGTAGGACAAGCGCGCGCGCAAGTTCATCAAGCGCCGCATCGGTACCATTGGCCGTGCGAAGCGGTATGTACTCTTTTCTTTGCTAACAGTTCAGCAAGATGGAGATCCTGACGGGTGTCATTGCCGAGCAGCGCCGCTCTGGTCACTAAGGATGTTTTGCTCATATTCCACCCACGTAGTGGTCAAAAATCGCCCCAGTCAGGGCCTTGTACGGCAAGTTGTACGCTCGGCCAGGACGGGTAGTATCGCCCGCTGCCTAGTGCGCCACCCACTTGGGTCTTGTGGCCATACATGCAGCATGGCATGATTCTACCAGGCTATATAGTTGTTCGCAGGTCATCGCCTTGCACGCTTGCATCGCCAACGTCCAGGGGATGGGCCGTGTGCAGCGGGGTATGGCACACCGACGTGGCTCGGGGGCAAAAACGGTGGCCTCCTGGGCACGTGTCAGAGAAAACCCGTGACGATTTTTCGGCGCTGCCTGCCGCTGCCGCTAGATCACCATGGCGGAGTATGATCTAACGCAAAAGCTCCTTGCGTACGTGGATCCGCATCTGGGACTCCGTCTTCTGTCGCATCTGCGTCAGAAGGAGTTTTTTGATGCCAAGGATCTAGCGAAAGCGCAGTACGAGCTTGCCAAGCACACGTCCCTCGTCGACGACGCGGTGCAGTTCCACCAGCAGGCATACCCTGGCGAGCCTGTACCTGAGGAGATCAACCAGCGTAAGCAGCAGATGGAAGAAAGCTTCCAGAAGCTTGAAAAGAGCGCAGAGCGTGTGCTGAGCATCCTCGAGGACCCCAACGTGGCCAACACGCTGAAGCAGGACAAGACGCCGAAACTCGAGTGGCTCCAGCAACACCACCAATTGTCGGCGGACGACATCCAAGGACTGTACCAGTATGGGCGCCTCCTATTTTCTTGTGGCCAGTACAGCAAGGCGGCATCATACCTATACCACTACCGTGTGCTCGCGGCCGACAGCCCGAACAGCGAGTCGGTGTTGTGGGGCCAGCTAGCATGCTCGATCCTCACGGACGAGTGGGAACGGGCCTTGGAGGCCCTGGTTGCACTCCGTGAGTACATCGACTCGCTGCGTGTGTCGGCGCAGGTGAAAGATGCGCCGTACACGCACGAAGACATTCTGCAAAAGCGCGTGTGGCTGCTGCACTGGAGTCTCTTTGTGCTCTTCCACCATGCGGCAGGCCGTACCAAGCTCTTGGAGCTGTACCTCAGCCCTGCCTATCTGAATGCACTGCAAATGTCGTGCTGGTGGCTTTTGCGCTACCTGGTCGTGGCTCTTCTCCTCACCCGACGACAGGCGTTGCGTGGCTATATGGTGGAGAGCAATGGGACGGTCAACAAGTTGAGCACACAAGCTGCGCTGCGCGAGGTCACCAAGGTCATCCAAATGGAGACCTACCGCTTGCAGCCCGACCCCATCGTGGACTTTTTCCGCCTCTTGTATGCCGAGCTCGACTTTGACGGTGCGCAAGCCGAACTGGCCAAAGCCGCCGAGCTCGCACGCTCGGACGTGTTTATGCAGCCGCATGCCGAGGCCTTTGTCGAGCAGGCGCGCTTCCTGTTCAGCGAGGTGTACTGTCGCATCTACCAGAAGATTGACATTGCCGACCTGGCAACGCGCTTGAACCTCTCGCGCGATGAGGGCAACAAGTGGGTCGAGAAGCTGGTGGCCGACACCAAGGCCGATGCGCAGATCAACGTGCAGGAAGGTGTGGTGCTGATGAACCAACATCGCCCCGTCTTATACCAGTCGGTGGTGGACAAGGCGCGTGGAATCGCGCTCCGCACGTCGGCGCTGGCGCAGGCGATCGAGCGCCGTGGGGGCGATGCACAGCGCAAGCCTGGCGACGAGGCCGAGCATGAAGACGGCGTAGACGCCGAAGCGGAGGAAGAAGACATGGAGGCCGAGCCTGACGCAGAGGCAGAGACAGCCTAGACGACAGACACGTAGCTAAACAAAAGGATACATGTCCTCAGGCTCACTGGCAGCAGCGGCAGATCGTCTCGGCGCCGACACGCCCATGACCTGATACTGTGTGCCCATGCCATTCGCATCCACGAGTCGAGACGCCGCCTGTTCAATGTCCGCGCGGCGCTCGGGCGAGTTGGTCTCGACCAGCTTTTTCACGCGAAGCGACAAGCCCAGCGCCATTAAAAAGTCTCGCTGGGATAGAGGACCATAGCTGTGCGCGTCTGTCAAGTGCAGTGCCTGCGTCAGGAAGGCAAAGTCCACATTGGCCGTCAGGTCCGACTGGCCCGGTAAAGACAAAGCGTCCACCAATTGGTGGGCGCGGAAGGCGCGAAAACTGTCGCTGAAAAAGCGATAACCTCCATAGTCCACCACCAGACCACAACCCCCTAGCGACGGCTGAGCCCGAGCTGCAGCGAGTTCCTTGGACGGCGAGGCGGGCTTGCCATCCTGGCCAGGGCGCAGCGCAGGGTACCCGGATATGAGTTCGCCCACACGACGCGCCGCTGTCCAGCTAACAGGGCTCACTTCCACACGCTGACCTGGCTGCAGCGATTTGAACCGCTCCGAGTTGGCAACCAGCAGTTGGGACCAAGGTGTGGCGCCGGGCGACAAAACGAAACGGAGCCCGGGAGAGGATGGCGTCTTGTGGAGATCCGAGGCTTTCAGCACGGTGACGGGCTTGGATGCCTCGTCCACATCCACCATGACTTCGCGCCAGCCCTCGGCATGCTTCTCAAAGATGTGGATCGGCAACGCATCGAAAAATTCGTGCGCTACGACGATGGTCCATGTCGTTGGGTCAACAGCGGGGCGATCAAAGGTCGGATACCATTCGATGCGAATCTCTTCCGGTTTCAGCTGCTCGATGGGAGTGTCAGCGTTCGCCAGAGAGCGGTTAAGGCGCGCGAGCGTCTGGCTCAGTGCCGCCTCTTGGCGCTCGATCAGCAGCGGCGAGGCTTCCACCAGCTCGAGCGAGCGAAGCGCCTTCATCATGTCAGGAAATGCAGAAAATGTGCGCAAGAGATCGCACAGAAGCGTACCGCGGCCTGGCCCGAGCTCAACGAGGCGAATCCGCTGGGGTTGCCCAGCTGCTTGCCATCGCGACACGAAGAACACGGCCATAAGCTCGCCAAACACCTGACTGATTTCAGGAGATGTGATAAAGTCTCCGCGAGTGCCCAATATATCGGTAGCTTGAGCATTGTTCTTGCTCGCATAGTACCCATAGTCCGGATTCGTCAAGCACGCCTGCATGTAGGCGGGGATGGTAAGTGGACCACGGGCCTGAGTGTGAGTGGCCAGCAAGCGTGCGCACCTTGATCGCATCTGTGAGAATCTTCTTCAGCTGCCCTTCCTGCAACTTTGGATCGGTAGAATAGGCGCGCAGAGCGTGCCATCGCGGCACACGCAGCAACGCTCGACGTAGCAGCATGAGAACGATGTGCTTAGCTAAGCGTCGGCGGGTCGAAAAATTTCGCCTCGCGTGCTCCGAGCCTTTTAGCCATGGCGCCTCCTTTGAGCACGGGCAAGCGTCGTGCGACGGATGGGGCCGAAAAGCCTGCACACAAGAAAAAAGCAGGTGAAGTAGAGGGGCAGGTAAAGATGGCCGTGGAGGAGGCCGCAGGCGTTGGTCCAGCGTTGGGTACGTCGTAAAAAAACGCTCACACAGTGTCTTTGTCGGACTTTTGCCCGGACAAGAGCACGCGCTTTTCAATCTATGCCGCGCCTAGCGACGTGATGGAGGGTGGCAAAGATAAAGATACGCCAGCATCCATGGATGACCGCCTCCTGCTTGCGGCTGACGCAGGTGTCATGCAATATACCAGCAGCAACTGGGGTTGGGGTGCCTCGGCGCAGGCCCCGCCCGAGCTGCGTCGCGAGACGCGCGGATATTCAGGAGACTACCTGTTGGGCGTGTACGATCCCGCAGAAAAGAGTGTGACGCTGCGCAAGGTTCCCATGTTCACACTGAACCGCTCTGTCAAGGCACTATCGAATCTCAGCACGATGGCGACAGAGCGCGGCCAGAAAGATGCCTTTGACTACACCAAGGCGCGTCGTGACCTGGGCGAGGCCTTTGGTAATAAGAAACAGAAGCAGGCCGCTCGCAACATGGACCGTATGAAGGTCAACACAGAAAATATGGACAATATCCTAGAGCATGTGGCCCTAGGCATTGACGAGTCGTCTGCCTCGCTTCCGACCGAGGGCGAGCTAAGCGCAGCCTTGAATGCTAGTCGCGCGCTTCCCAAGGCAAATCTAGAGGCAAAGGAACCAGCGGAGGTGTACCCGCTCGAGTCTCTTGTTCCGCCCGCCACACTCAAGGCGCTGCATACGCGCTCGCTGCTCAAGTGCACGTCATCCTCGGAACTTGGCAAGTCCATGCGTGTACTATCGATGCCATCGCCCTGGCTGCTTCCCCTGTTGTGGAATCATGTGCAGACGGCGCAGAACGATGCAGGCTCTACATCAAAGGCCATGGAGTTGGTTCGCCTGGGCTACCTGGTGGCCATCCTTTTGACGTTCCGCAAGCAAACTCGATTGCTAAACAAAAGCGACGATGGAGCGACGCAGCTTGCGCAGAAGATGCGCTTACCCGATCATGAAAAGGATATTGTCATCGAATACCTGCTATCCCAATTCGCCGAGCAATCGCGCGGCACTCAACGGTGCGTATTTTGCGCTGACCTTAGCTCCACCGTTACATCCACCGGCGAGACACGCTTGCTGGCCACGATCGTGGTGCTAGCGCTGCACCTGGACAACTTTAGCGTGTCCTCCCAGCGCATTGCTCAGGAACTGGGTGTGCCCGCACAGAGGTATGTTGGTTGCCCACTCACGTACAGAGTCAATGAGATTTGCAAATCGCTCGGCTGCTCCAGCTCGCAATTGACCCAGCACGGGGTCGATGAGGAAGGCGTCGTGTCACATCAGGAACGCCGCTGGCGCCTGCGCCTCCCGCTGTCCTTCCCCCAGCAACGAAAGCGCGCACCGGCTCGCCGTTAGCTTGTAGCTAGGGACGATGTAGTGTAGGACATATCCGGCATGCTTGCCATGGCCAGTGGAGGAATGTGGCGACCACGCTCGGCTGCTGCAGGACTCGCATGCATGTCGTAGTACTCCTGAAGTAGTATGTGTCGCACAGGCGGTGGGATTTTGTGGATGCGCGCTTCCATTTGCGCACGAGCGGCTTCGAGAGTGCGGTACGCACTCCGTTCTATGCGGGCCATTTGCTTTTCGCCTAAGATCAGTAATCTTAACCTACACTCCATGTCAAAGTTCTGTAGAACCTCTTGGATTTGTTCCTCGGATAGCGAGCGTGTCCGACCGGGCCGCGTGCGCTTGCGGCTCATAATCGCACGTTGGAGTGACAAGGTGTGGATCAACACTCAATCACGTGCAAAAGTTGGCGCACGCGTGGCGTTGAGCCTCCGCACGATGCCCTGAGACCATGCGGCGCCACACATGGTCGGCAGAGACGCTGGAAGCGCAGGGATTACGCTTTGACACCCGCCGACTCAGACCGACCAGACAAGCTCTCCCATTTGGATACATAGAACTGCACACACAGGGCATACTCACAATAGCGTGGCAGACCTCCATGTCTTCGCATTGGACCTACTGGCGCATCTATCCTGACCCAGTCATAGCGACCCTGACGGACGTGCAACGCCACGCCTCCATACCTGACGTGAGCGAAGATCCAAAACCCAACCCTGTACACCACAGCCGAGATCCCCTTCCCCAAGAGGCCACGTCCATGCTTCGTATCGCGATGCGGTGGACCTGCCGCTTGCATGCACATACACCCATCGCATCATGGAACGATATGCATGTGGCGGATGGGGCCCGACAATGGTTCCCAGGAACGGCCGTGCACATACAGGCCATGGGCATAGCCTACTCGGCGCCATCGTCGCTGCCACCCGACTTTGAGCTGCGCGTGTACTGTGCATACCAAGTGGACCACGTTGTGCAGCACGAGTACGTGCTGGTTCGCATAGACCGCGCGCGCCAGATGGTGACAGTGCAGCACGATCACGCACGTGTCTCTCAGCGACGACGAACCATTCAGACTGTGGAGCTCGCTCGCATACAGGCCCTGACCGGCCTCGAGGCATTTGACCGCTGGGTCCTACACCAGGCCCTGCGCATGCACACATGTGCCGATACTCTTCTGGCTGAGCTAGGCACGCATAGCAGCGCACGAGAGCTACCCCCGCCTCTCACGCCCACCCGCAGGAAGGAGCTAGCCGCACGAGAAAAGGCATGGTACATGCGCGCGCGCGCGCCAGGGCTAG
The DNA here is from genome assembly GCA_029542845.1 of Malassezia nana. Classification (NCBI taxonomy): domain Eukaryota; kingdom Fungi; phylum Basidiomycota; class Malasseziomycetes; order Malasseziales; family Malasseziaceae; genus Malassezia; species Malassezia nana. Next base: position 404,009 of record CP119893.1, read on the forward strand.
GGCCCTTGGGCAGCCAGAGCACAGCTTGTAGGAAGGCAGCGAAGCAGCCCCGATCATAGAAGCAAAAAGCTTCTCTTCGGCACGCATTAGTGGCCCCCCTTTACTTTCGGTCCGCGTCCATGTCAATGAGCCATAAGGGACCCACCAACTTGGTATGGCGGACCTGAAACAAACGAAGAGGGCTCGCGCGGCAGGCGTTTCAGGATTGGGCGCAGGTCCGCGGGCTGTTCACATAAGCAGGCTGCGGCATGCGCCAGCGAGGGCAGCATGCCACCGGGTGATGGAGGTACGGCCTAGTAGGGCCTGTGACATGGCCGGACAGCCCTGGGTGGTACGTGTTGTCGTTTTCCGACTTTCGTTTACGTTTGGGAATCGACACGTACTAGCACCATGGGATTGTCTGTGTCGCGCTTGCTGTCGGGCCTTTTTGGCAAGAAGGAGATGCGTACGTGAACTTGCTTGGCTAACTTGCGCAGGCATTCTGATGGTTGGTCTCGATGCCGCCGGTAAGACGACCATTCTGTACAAGCTCAAGCTCGGTGAAATTGTGACTACGATTCCTACTATCGGTACGTTTAAACGGGCGTTTGGCGCCATGGAGCAGGCTAACAACAGGTTTCAACGTGGAGACGGTGGAATACAAGAACATCTCGTTCACCGTGTGGGATGTTGGTGGTCAGGACAAGATTCGCCCTCTTTGGCGCCACTGTATGTATGCCCACACTCACCACAGATTTCCAAAACACGCAGGGTATCATCTTCGTCGTGGACTCGAACGACCGGGAGCGTATCCCCGAGGCGCGTGAGGAGTTGCAGCGCATGCTGAACGAAGACGAGCTGCGTGACGCTCTCTTGCTCGTGTTCGCAAACAAGCAAGATCTGCCGAACGCGATGAACGCGGCCGAGATCACGGACAAGCTGGGTCTCCACAGCCTGCGCCAGCGCCAGTGGTTCATCCAGGCTACGTGCGCGACGAGCGGCGATGGTCTGTACGAGGGTCTTGAATGGGTATGTGCATGTGCAGAACACTAATGAATAGCTGAGCACGAACTTGAAGCGCCGTAGCTAAGCTGATCTATGACCTATGAGATGTTGACCGAGGCGCTTGCCACTCATGTCGCGGAATCTTTAGCTGCATGAAGGGAAGACGTATCCATGTGACCCTGTAGAATCGAGGCCGAAAGCAATGCTTGTTGTGCATATTCAGGGCGTTATCTGCGTGGGCAGATGGCGCGCCCCAAGCCCTCGCGCGCTGCGCTGCCGGGACGAGCGGTGGCAAGTCACATGCCACCCTCAAGCCGCCGTCTCATTGGTCTTTCACGTGCACGGTCAGTGACAACGTGCGAACGGCCCTCACACATAGGTGGCGAAGACCTGTCGTTCTCTTGCCATCAGGTTGCTGGTGTACAAGATACCTTGTCTAAGACACGGCTCTTGTGAGCCTTTGCCTGGAACATGGATGACCAGGGGGTGAAAAGAAAATTCACCAAGAACCTGGGCACACGCTGGAAACGTTTCTTGAACGGATCTAGCGCCCGCGCATCGAGCGAGGGAAAGACGAATCCGTATGCTTCAGATTTTTCGCGAACAACTTCACGCAGCAGCTTTCGGTCGATACCGCGATGGCCGAAATCCTCGGTGGCAAAACCGGATGTCGCATCACAAGAACCAGCGATACCCGTGGATGTCACTAGCCAGCCACCATCACCGCCATCGACTCATGCGAGCGTGCAGGATGCGCACCCGTCGACACGGTGGCGGAAGCTGCGTATGCCAGGAGCTCATGTCGACGAGCCTAGCACACCCGGCCAGTTTCCAGAAGGAGAAAGCCGAGCGAATGCGCACGACTTTTTTTTGGCATCTCTCAAGCTACCTGCGCTCCTCGGCCTAGATACGAGCTTTAAAGCAGGTTCAAACTTTTTTGGTCTGTATCATAACGGTCAAGGAGAGATGGATGACAGTGCGACATCCGATCTTCCAACAAGCGCTCATGGCGAAACAGGCATCGACACGGACCCCGAGCATGAGGGCACCGAAGACCACTACGACTACTTTGCGTACCCTAGCAAGGCATCGCGTGACAAGAAAAAAAAGTATGCATCGGGCATGTTACCAAAGAGCTCACCGGCACCGTCGGTGGGCACGCCACCCGCCATGTCGCGGCCCTTGGACCAGGACACATGGAACATGCCCGATGAGAATCAGAGCTCCACGGAACTGCATCCCAGTGCGCCTCGCTCTGCTACGTTGAGCAAGACACTGCATGAACTTGATGAGGTGGAGATCAGCGAGTTCCTGAACCACTTTAGTCGTCACACGCGCGAAGTGCATCTGCCGAGTGCGACGCGACATTTCACGCGCATGCCGCAATGGAGCGATTTTGCCTACTCCTCAGACGAAGACGAAGAGGACATTGAGCCCTTTGCGCCGAGCGAAACGCTTGCCAATCGCCACCGTCGCTCGCGCTTGCTCATGCACGTCGATCGCGGGCTGCACTTGCTGGAAATGCCGGAAGGAGGATCGACCCATGGCCTATCGTCCGTGGTGACCACGCCAGGCGAAGGCCCGACGACAAAGACTCGGGCGAGCGATGTCGAGTTGCGCCGCTCCAACTCCACAGGAGCCATGTCGACCATGGCTCAGCTCAAAGAGCGCAGTGGGGCGGCGTTGGCCACGGACCTGCCGATCGACACCCCCAACAGCCTGTTGGAACCGACCGAGGGGCCGCGGAAACATTTGCGTATTGCTGACGATGCAAATGAGCCCCAGCCTGAGCTCCACGACGAGCATGTCGATGGTGTGGCGTTCTGTGTCGCGTACATTTTGGCGCTCGTGGAACAATACGCGCCGGACGATTTGGACGAGGCGCCAGTGACCGAGTACCGAGAGAGCCGGGCGCGATCGCACGTGGAACGCCTGTATATCATTGCGCCGTTTTGGGAGCAGCTGGCTGCGAATTTGCGCACGCTCTACTGCTGGGAGGTGCCGCGACGCACGGCGGCCGCGGCGATGATCTACTTTGTCTTGTGGTACACGGACATGCTTCCCAGTGCCTTTTTTCTGACGCTGCTGTACTATGTGCTACAGTTTCGCTATTTTCCCCAAGACGAATCGCTACTGCACCGCCGCGTGCACGAGCGTATGGTGCGTGGCCAGCACGCGAATCGCTTGGCCGAGCGCCTAAAGCGGCGAAGCCGGCTGGACATTTTGGATCTATACAAGCGGTGGGCGAGCACGTATGGTGTCTTCTCCCAAGTAACGGCAAGCGATGTTGCCGACTTTCACGAAAAGATTAAGAACTTGCTGTTATGGCGCAATCCGCGCGCCAGTCGACGAACCGCCATCATCTTGCTATTGATCAGCCTGCTGGTAACCTTTATCAGTCCGGCGCTCGTTCTCAAAGCCTTTTTCTTTTTCTGTGGCATTACGTTTTTTGCGCTCATGCCGCTGCAAACGCTCTACCCCCGGTACCGCCGCGCACTCAATCCGCTTTGGTGGGCCGTTCTGGGCGCGCCGACCGATGCGCAGTGGGCGATCCAGCTGCTCCGCAAGCGCCACATGCGTTACCAAGAGTGGCTCAAAGATATGGAGACACGGCGCAGCATGGGTGTGGGTACAGCAAGTGGCGGTTACGCGAGCGGCTCGGATGCCCCGCCTCCGCCTCCGCCCCTCACCATGGCGGACGAGCGCATAGCGCAACTGTCAGGGGATTCTGCGCCGGCGGCCGCAAAAAAGTCGCAGACGCATGATGGCTTGGACAAGCGCAAGCTCGATACATTCTTGTGCCAGCACTTTGGTGTGCCAGGGCATCTGGTGGTGACCCCGTCGCACTTTTACTTTATGCCTTTGCGCGTGATGGGTGCGGGCAGCAAGCACTATGTTACGCGCCTGGATGATATCAGAAATCTGCGCAAGACGCATGGCAGCCGTTTCTGGCTGTGGAACAGCCACGGCATGAAGATTGTGCGGCGCGATCGCAACGCGCTTCTTTTCTCCAACATGGCGCGCCGCGATGAGGCATTCAACCTGCTCTTGACGCTAGCCTCCCATCATATTCAAGATTTTTAGAGTTGTAAAATAGACTATGGCCACTCGGTGCGACGCTCGCCGTTGACCCAGCCGTCCTGGCGGATCAGCTCGGCGCCACGCTCGGCAATCATCAAAATGGTCAGCATGGGGTTCACCGAGGGGATCGAAGGCATCACACTGGCGTCACACACGCGCAAGCCCTTGAGGCCCACCACCGCGAGATTCGACTGGTCGACCACGACCGTGCGTTGCTCCTCGCTCGCAGGCGCACCAGCCGCAGGCGGTGTGCCCATGCGGCAGGTGCCCGCGGGGTGGTACACAGTGTGGTGCACCCTGCGGGCATACGCACCCAGCTCCTCGTCCGTCTGGCACGCTGGACCCGGGGCGACTTCACGCACCAGGTGCTGACGGAACGGCGCCTGCGCCGCAATCTTGCGCGCAATCTTGAGGCCTTCAATCATCAGGCGCTCATCGTAGCGATCCTTGTCGGCAAAGTACTGAAAGTCGATCAAGGGTTTTTCCATGGGGTCCGCACTGGCCAGCCACACCTTGCCACGGCCGCGCGAACGCATAGCGTTGGGCGTCATGCAAATGGCGTGCTTCGGCACAGGGTAGCCCTCACGCGCCGTGTTCTCCGTGAAGGGCACCTGGTAAATGTGGAACATGAGATCAGGGCCGGGGTGGGGCACGGGCTCCGCGTCCTGCGGCAGCGCCCGCACAAAGAGGCCGGCATCCGACGACATGACCGTCTCCTGGGGCGTGTCGCGCGTCTCCCAAATAATGATCGACTCGGGGTGGTCGTTCAGGTTCCGACCAACGCCCGGCAGGTCGTGGCGGCAGGCGATGCCCACAGACTCGAGATCCTCGCGTGCTCCAATACCAGAGAGCAACATGAGACGCGGCGTGTCAAAAGCGCCGGCCGCGAGGATCACCTCGCGGCGAGCGCGGATCGTCGACGCACGTCCATCCTTTCCGACGACGTGCACGCCACGCACTTGCAATGGGTCGCGCTCATCAAACGCGAGCGCGCGCACCCACGTGTCGAGGAACAGGTGCAGGTTGCGCCGCGGCATCGAGCCGCCTGGCATGATGGGATGCATGTACGCCGTGCTCGCGCTGCTGCGATAGCCATTGTACGGGTCGTACGCAATGTTGAAGAAGCCAACAGCCGAGCGGAAACCGCCGCGGTAAGCGATCTGCGCATTCATGTCCTCCATGATCGGAGCGCCCGTCACCTCCGAGCTAGCTCGCACCCAGTCGCGCACGACGTGGTTGCGCTGCTGAGGCGCAATCGGCGTAATGTTCATTTTCAGGCGCAGTCCATACGGCTGCAGCGTCTTGGCATCCCAGTCAGGGCAGCCATAGTGCTTTGCCCAAATGTCCAGGTCCTCGTTGAACGGGAAGAAGGAGATGAGTGTGTTGTGCGACGAGCAGCCACCGAGGATGCGCGCGCGCGAGTGCAGGATGTGCGAGTTTCCATGCGGCTGCTCGGTAGTCGTGTACCCAAAGTCGTACTCGCCACCGAGCATTTCCAGCCAGCGACGCAGGTTCAGCGCGCGGTCTTCCTCTTGGTCACTGGGACCTGCCTCGATGACGGCTACCGAGACGCCAGCGTCTTCGGTCAGACGGTGGGCAAGCACACAGCCAGCCGTACCACCACCTACGATCACATAGTCAAATTCGGCATCTGGCTGCAGCTGCGAAGCCAGGGCGGACAAGCGGTTGGGAGCACGGGTGGACATGATGGTAGGGTACCTGATCGCCTTGTCCAGAAAAAAAAAAGGTCCGAGCACGTGCCTTGACCTCGAGGACCTACGACTACGGACTAGGGCGGGGCATAGCTCCACGCATCGCGCGCGAGGCGCTCTACCTTGTGCATGACGCCCTTTTCCATGTCGTCCATGTACGCTTGCATCTTGGTCATGTAGAAGGGGATACCCGTACCAAGGATGCGCACGGCCAACAGGGCCGCGTTCATGCTGTTGTTGATGGCCACCGTAGCTACAGGCACGCCACGCTGCGTCAGACCTTTATACGTACCGGCATCTGCACGATGCTGTGCAGCGAATCAACGCCATCGAGCGTGCTGCCCTTCACAGGCACGCCAATCACAGGCACAGGTGTCTGAGCCGCGACCATGCCCGGCAGGTGTGCCGCGCCTCCCGCACCCGCAATAATCACACGCACGCCTCGGGCGGGCGCACTGCGTGCATAGTCACGCATGCGGTCCGGCGTGCGGTGCGCGCTGACGATCGTCAGCTCGAACGGCACGTCCATTGACTTGAGCGTCTGTGCGGCTGGCATCATCACAGGCAGGTCGCTATCGCTGCCCATAATAATGCCAACCAGCGCCTGGGGGTGCGAAAAGTCGCGCGCCGAGGGATCCGTGGCGCCCGGCACGCGCTGCGCACGTTCGCGCGCCGCTTCGGCATCCCACGGTGCCGCACTCTTCGCTGCTTCCTGCGCCAGGCGCAGCTCTTCGAGCAAAACACCCATCCGCTCGTGCACCTGTGCATCGGACAATCCGACCACGTTAATATGACCCAACTTGCGCCCTGGGCGGCACCCGCTCTTGCCGTACAGGTGCACGGTGGTACCCGGCACATGCAGGCTTCGCACCGCAGGCGCCAACGTCTTGGTCAGCGCATCTGGATCGCGGCTCAGGTCCGCCAGGCCGAGTAGGTTCAGCATCGCGGCCGACACTACTTTGAGCGCGGTGCTACCGAGCGGCAGCCCAAGAATCGCACGCAAATGGTTCTCAAATTGACTCGTCTCGCATGCATCCATCGTATAGTGCCCACTGTTGTGCGGTCGCGGTGCCACTTCGTTGAGCAGGATCGTGCCGTCCTGTAGCAAAAACATTTCCACGCCAAAGATGCCCGCACCCGAAAACGTCGCGACAGCCTTTTCGGCAATTGCACGCGCGCGCTCCCCCAGCTCGGGCACGTCGCTACGCAGAGGCGCATAGACACTGTGGCAGATACTGTGCTCGTGAACCGTCTCCACCGCCGGGTACGAAGCCACTTGGCCATCGACGCTGCGCACGACCATCACAGCAATCTCCTTGGCAAAAGGCGCCCATTTCTCTGCATACAGCGGACGTGCACCACCGCCCAGGGCCGTGATGGCGGCCTCAATGTCGTCCAAGCTGCGCAGCGTATAATTGCCTTTTCCATCATACGCCTGCGTGCGCGATTTGAGCATGAGCGGCAGCTGGAACTGCTCCGCTGCTGCACGCACGGCCGCCTTCATATCTCCCTCATTGTCAATGGCCATCGAATCGACCACCGGCACACCGTGGGCCTGCAGATGCACCTTTTGCGTATACTTGTCCTGGATGAGACGGATCGTCGAGGGGGCCGGGTGGACAGCACGTACAAGGCCCTCGTCGAGTACAGCCTGCAGTTCATCTGCATCCACATGTTCAATCTCGACCGTGAGCACATCCACTTGCGCGGCGAGTTCGTGAATCTTGGCGCGGTCCGCAAAGCTCCCGTCCACATGGCGCGGTCCGTCCAGTGATGAGGGCACACTCGTGATCTGCTTCGCCGGCGTATGTTCTCCCACGTCGAGGAACCTAACAGTCACATTCAAGCGGGAAGCAGCTTCGGCAAACATGCGGCCAAGTTGGCCGCCGCCCAGCACACCCACCACCGTGCCACGAGGGTCCATGATCGTCCGTAAAAAGAACCGCGGCGCTGGAGGGACGCTGAGTCAGCACTGGCCGCGCACAGACAGCGCGCCCTGCCGTGGGAGGACGAGTGGGGAGCGCCGCTGCACGACCATTGTGGTGCATGCGTCTGGTCGTCTACGATGAAGAGGCGGGCATTTCACCCGTCACGCAGGTACAGCGCTGGCTGAGGGACGATCATGACCGAGATATTGGGTCCCTGGCAGTGTCGTATGCGGACATGGAAGATGCGTCGTGTCGTGCCATTAGCGAGATCCTGCGCGCCCACTGGCACACCATCACGCAAGATCCTTCATATTTGATCCAACGAACACACACGGGTGTTCGCCATGTGGATTTTTCGTCCAACAGTATCACATCGCTGGAGCGCTCTGGGCTCATAGACCTGGTGCGCGACAATCCTATCCTGACGCAGCTCCAGCTGCAAGCCAACGAAATAGTGGTACGCACCTGTTCTCACCTAGCGCTCCCGCTCCCGTCGTGTGGACGAATGTCGCCGTTTTGCTGCGGCATTATCGATGAGCACGTTACGCGTGCTGAATATCACGGCAAACCATTTCGGCGACGACGGCCTGGCGGCCTTTTTTGATGCGTTGCCCCGCACAGGCACCTCGCTGACCAAACTGTACGTGTCGATGAATACGTTCGAGTCGGATACGGGCTCGCTAAAGGCGGCTCGCAGCATCGCCCGCTTCCTCGCCGACCCTGGCGCATGCCGCGGCCTCGAGCGCCTGCACCTGAATGGCAATCACTTTGGCTGGGCAGGTGTGCGCATGATCGCGCATGCCATCATAGGGTCGCGCGCAGCATGCACATTGGGCGGCTCCGATACCGCTACGACGCAAGAGGAGCGTGTGCTCGATGCAGCGCCGCCCAATCGCTCGCTGACTCACATTGACTTGTTTTCTACGGGCGCAGGCGCCCAGGCACCTGCCGAGACGCAAACAACGTATGCCGAGTGGGAACGGTACTCGCTCGTGACAGAGGACCATTGGTGGGGTCTCGTAGCGCAGCAGCTCGAGGAGAATCGGCGCCGTGGGGATCAAGCGCGGCGGGCAGCCACACAAGTGCTCGCAGCCGCGCGCGTGCTGGGTTGCAAGGTGCGCGAGGCTGATCCAGAGCGCTCCTACTCTTTTCTACGCCTCCCGTTGGAGCTTCGTATGCGCCTCATCGCCTATACAGACCGCCACAGCGTCTTGACGCACGAGCAGCTGGTGCGTGTACTGCAGTGGGCCAGTGAGCCAGGAACCATTGGGTGTGGGACGCGGCTCACTGCAGCACATGCACCCGGATCGCCGGTCTGGCCCATTCCACCGTGGTCCTGGGACGAGTGCTTTGAGTGGCGCAGCGTTCGGCGCAATTGGTACAGTGATGTGTTCGATCAAGGCGACGTGAACGGCTTGGCTCCCAGAGACCCCGGTCTGCTGGCTTTTTGGGAGTGCACGGGTGTAACACACTAGCAACCGTTCTAGAGGTCCCGGCAGCGGGTGAACCACGAGCGGATGCCCATAGGGGGTATGGAGGTCAAAGCCGGCACGTCGGCGGGCGACGCCGACCAGCGGCTCATCGGTACGGGCGGGGCCAGCCCGATCCATGGCGCCAAAAAGGCCCGCGCAAAGATTTCGCCAAAACCGAGCATGACACCGTTGATAAAAGGGAGGCCGAGGTTGATGACCAGCGTAGCCGTAACAAGCAAAAAGCGCCGCGTCCATGGCACTCCAGGCGCGCATATAGCAGCGATCGTCAGCTCTCCGGTAGGCGCAGGGTGAGCAACAGGCTCGTTTACGCTGACCACCTCGTCCACCGTCGATAGATGGCTATCTAGCGACGAGGAGCGGCGCAAGGACGCCACATCCTGGCCGGGCTCGGGGGCCACGGGGGGAGACAGCGAGCCGGTTTCTGGCGCTGCAAGAGTGTCGTCCTGTGGAATGGACCAGTCTGGGCGCTTTTCCAGGCCAAGCCATGGATGCTCACGGGATAGCTCCATCCTGCTGTATGCGCACGTCAGCCACGCCTTTCCCGTAGCGCCCGGCCTGTGCGTGGTGCGACCAGGTGCGGAGGTCTGTCGGCCGACAGTCTTTTCTTCCGCCGCGTGTGACCGACCTTGACGAACGACCGCGATGCCGCCGAAGAAGAAGGGTGGGGGGGGCGGTGGTGCGCCCAAGGTCACCATCGACAAGACCTTTGGTATGAAGAACAAAAAAGGCGCCAAGGCCCAGCAGCAGATCAAGATGATCCAGCAGCAACAGCAGCAATCGGGCAAGTCCAAAGAGGCGCTGGCGAAGGAAAAGCGACGTGAGGAGGAAAAGCGCCTCAAGGCGGAGGCCGAGCGGCGCATGAAAATAGAAGGGCCACCGATTGTACAGCCGCATGTACCTTTTGGTGTGGACCCCAAGAGTCTGACGTGCAACTTTTGGAAGGCGGGCCGCTGCGATAAGGGCTCCAAGTGCAAGTTTGCGCATTCGAACGATGCACAGCGCAAGGCACAGAAGAAGGACCTCTACACTGATACGCGTGATCAGGCAGAGGATGATCGAAAGAACGACACGATGGACAAGTGGGACCAGGACCGGCTGAACAAAGTCATCAACATGAAGCATGGCAACCCTCGCACGACCACCGACAAGGTATGCAAGTACTTTTTGCAGGCGGTCGAAGATGGCAAGTATGGATGGTTCTGGGAATGCCCGAACGGTGGTGAAAAGTGCATGTACCGCCATGCGCTGCCGCCCGGCTTTGTCCTAAAGTCGGAGCGCAAGGAGATGGAGGCCCTCGAAAAGGCCAACGAGATTTCGCTGGAAGAGTTTTTGGAAAGTGCGCGCCACAAGCTGGGTTCGAATCTCACGCCTGTGACGCCCGAGTCGTTTGCCAAGTGGAAGAAGGAGCGTCTCGACAAAAAGGCCGCGGAAGAGGAAGCACAGCGCCAGAAGAAGGCGACGCAGGCCCAAGCCAACAAGTTGGCCGGTCTATCGGGTCGCGAGATGTTCGCCCTCAACCCTGACATGCTGGACGACGACGACGATGACGATGACGGCGCGTTCGATATGTCGACGTATATGCCCGAGGGCTGGGAGCAGGGCCGTGACAAGGACTCGGTGCCCAACAGCGACATGGCGCAGCTCAGCATCTAGCCACAGCCTCCTTTGATATCCCCTGCTGATGTACAACATTGTATGCTACCACGTAGTCCTATGCATCGCGCCGCCAGCTGGCGGCGCCCAAGTAGCTTTGGGCACTCTGCGCGAGTGTACTCCATGCCAGGCTGTCGGGCCCCGTATGCCAGCCTTGGAATAAACTCGAGAAGCCAGATGTCGGTGACTGTACCACCGCCGTCATAATCGTGGGACCGTCAGCTGGCACAGGTGGCAGCTGCTCCTGTTGTACCTTGCGCTTGGCGCTCTCTAGCAGCGGAACAATCTCGCTCTTCTCCATGTCGTCGCGTGCGCGCAGCAAGGCCTCGAAGAACGGAAGATGAGAGCCGTGTGCCTTGGCAAACGTCCAGTACGGCAAAAACACCATCGAGGGTGGAGCACTGAGTATGGCATGGATCATATGCAGCACTTCCATACGCGACGCTGCTTCGTCGGCAGAGCGCACGTAGGCCACCAGGTTCTCCAGCTCGCTGATATCGACCTTGAAGCGCTCGGCTGCCTTGGGCATGCGTAGGCGCGTGGAGCGATACAGGTTGGTCAGGTAGGCCGTCAGCAGCCGCGTGATCAGATCGTCGGAGAGCACATCGTACAAATTCGGCTCTAGTCGCGCCGCATAGTCACCCGCATAGTCGCGCACAGTCTCGGTAATCATGGCGGTGGTGCCTTCGATGTACCATGCAGGGAATGTGAACAAGTCCTTGAAAGCGGGACGCAGGTCAAACAAGACCATCTCGACGAGCAGCTGCACACAGTGCTTGCTAATGTCCAAAAAGCCGTTCAGCACATGGTCGAGCACCTCGCGTACATGGCCCTGGTGCGTGGGGCCCACCTGCTTTTCGAGTCGGTGCAGCAGGCGTTCCGACTCATCTGCGCTAGCGAGCTGGTCGTTGGCCAGGGCAATCAGGTACTCAACGAGGCCACCATTGATATCTTCGGGTCGCTTGGCTGTCGTCTGCTTCTTAAACTCTTGCTGCACCATCTGCATCCAAGACGACTGGCAGTTGTGCATCACCACACATGCGTGGTCAATGACACGCACGAGCAGGTCGTCGCTCCCCGTCTGCCGAGCCAGGTCCATTTGCTGGTGGAGCATGCGGAACAAAATCACACAGCACGATAGTTGGTACATGCCCTCGGGTGTTTCGTCCGGCGCCTTTTCCCGCTGAACAAACGCGGCGATCTCATCGTACATGAGGTTTGCCGTCCAGTCGTCCATCTTTCGCGTGAGCAGACTGGCATAGTCATCAATGATGCTCTGCTCGCGGCCACCTAGCAGCGACGGCTCTAGCCACGAGGCTTCTGCCCCCGTGCCATCGCGGACGACGCGGGTCTCGTGCTCTTGTGCCACATGGTACAGCTCTAAGAGTGAGGAGGCATCGGCCTTCTCCAGCGGCACCTGCGTCTGCAGCAGCTCGCCAAGGGCTCGGTGATGCGCCTGCACGTAGATCTTGTGCACCTGCACATCGGGCGGGAACAGTGGTACGACAGTGCGCCGCACCTGCTCTAGCTCCTCATAGAGCCAACTGGATTGCTCGTAGAGGGCACGAGGACTTGGCACGTCCATATGGTCCCACGCGTCCTGTAGCCGGCGCAGGGCACTGCTTTGGATAGACTCGCGGAACTTGTGCCAGTACAGCTTGATGCTGTGGCCATACGTGGCGATCCCATGGAAGCGCGCGGCGCCTTCGATCTTGGCATGCTTGGCCAGGCGGATAGCCGCCGTACGCTCATCCTCGCGATTTTCTCGCTCCATAATCTTTACCATGCGCACCACCACACTGCTCTGGCCGCGCTGCACAAGCGCTAGGACATGGACAAATAGATCTAGCATGTAAGCCTCGAACCCATCCAGCAGCTCCTCCAGTGGGGTCAGCATCGACATGAGCTCTTCGCGCGTATCAGGCGCGCTGGATCCAGCTAGATGTAGTGTCTCATTGCGGAAGGTCTCCCACTTGGATAGCTGGAAATGCAAAGCAAGGAGCTCCGGGGCCGGGCCAAGAATATCAGCGCGATAGCGTGCCAGCACCTCGGACAGATTCTGAACGTCCTGTTTCATAGTCTCGAACCGTGTGAGAAGATCGGTGGTCTGTACAAGTATGCGTCGTAACCGTGATAGCTCACTGATGACCCGGAAACTACGAGCGCCCCGCGTCTCGCGGTTATGCCCGCCGTCGCTGGTATCTTGAAACATGCTCTCGATCTGCGAAAACTTTTCCTGGACACCGGCAATCTCCCGCCGCGTTGACTGCAGCTGGAGCAGGCCTTCCCGGGTCGTCTCCAGCTGGTCCTTGGCACCCATTTTCAGCTTCGCAGAGAGCGATGCGTGCTCTCGCGCCAGCTTGCGCTGCAAGCTGGGAATCTTTGCCAAGTCATCGGGCGACTTTAGGTAGTCGGCTAGCAGGTTGCCGACGCCCGACGCCATTGGACTGCACGCACTCACAAGGTGGACGTACGGCTCCGCGTCGGAAGCGGAGGGAGGGGTGGAGGCATGTCATCATCGTTAGCCTATTAGGTCACAAGCGGCAAGACAAGGGGGCAAGGCAATCTACAACAAGGGACCGCTGCCTTGAGCGGTCGTTCATAAAGGGGATATACGGCCACGGAGTTCGGGCTTGGTAGGAAGAGGAGATAGCAAGGGCAGTGAAGCCGTTGAAGAGGTGTTCGTGGAGAGAACAGGCATGGGTGAAGTCCCGCGCGACGGCGGTTGGGATGGCCATAGCCCCGACGAAAGGGCCGTAGAAATGACCACAGAGTCGTCACGTAGACTCTCGGCCTCGGGTACGTTGCCAGGACGTGACATGTCCACAGGGGAAGTGACACGGGACAAGGCGCCCGTGCGCGACCGCTCCGTGGTCGAAGGCGTTGGCGTGCGGCACGAAGGAGATGGTATGCCTGCTACCGAGCCATGCTCGGAATCCGACATGGACGCCCACGCTGGGGGCACCGATGCGGACTCGTCACGCGGCTGTCGAGCAGGGCCCCCAAAAGAGACGGAACGCACAGCGCTGGGGCGCCGCGATGTCGACGCGACTTGGGGCAGCGTGGCCGTGGCACTGGGCGCCGTGCTGGCCCAGTTCATGGAGACGAAGCGCATCGAGCGCTCAAGAACACGGCCCCAGGGATGGCTTTTCTTATGCCGCTTGTCTTCAGGGTGGTTGTCGACGTCCAACGGCGACGCCGTATCGGATGGCATTGTAATCGTCAAGCGATGCTCTTCGGCATCACCACTTGCCTCTGACACAGGCACAGGTTGCCAGTCTCGTTTGTTATGCCGCAGGAAGCGTTTCCACAGTAGGTAGAGCGCCCCAAGAGCCACAGACGCGATCAGGACGCGAGAGACCCAGAACGACTGGGCCCATGGAGTCGATACTGGCTCATGGCGGGATATTTCCCGGCTGGCTTCGAGTAGCGCCTTGCCGAGGGTCCAGCTGACTCCGACGCCCTGCACTTCATTCACACTCTGGAAAAACTGCGCGCTGTTTTCGCGAGGCAAAGCCAACCCTTCGTGGAGAAAAGTGGACACCCATGCCGCCTTGAAGCATTGCATCTGCAAACGCGAGGGTGTCACTTGCTCGCGGTATTCGTGGCTGTCGAACTTGGCAGCCAATGCATGCCAATCCGACTGGCAAAACGCCTCGGCGGCCTTGTCAAGTTGGTCGCGATGATAGGCGCCGCCCAGCGCAAAGACATCGTCAGAACTGTACCAGTACTCGGACACACCCACAAAAGGCACTTTGTCGAACTGGATAGAGGGCACATGCACGCCATGGAATGGACAGGGCGGAGTAGCACAAGTCGCATTCCGGTGGAGCAATGGTTTTTGCTGCGCCAGGCATTCCGCAAAAGACCCCGCCCCTACCACATGGCTCACGCCCTGCTGGCCAGACAAGCGCAGACCTTTGGGCAGGCAGGGGTCTGACACCTCAGTCATATTGGCTTGGTCGGTTAATGCGTACAAATAGCGCAAGCGCGCCTCATTGGTGCCGAAACCCAAAAAGGTCGTCACAAACACTGCGTGCTCATCCACGGATCCATCCAATCGACGAAGTGACACAGGAAACAAGTCCTTCTGTGCGTCCGCCTCAGACGGCTCAAAAGCGATTTGAGAGCTAGCGCCACCCATGTCCAAAAAACCATACGGCCGGGACCCGGGCTCAAAGCCCCGCATCAGGTAATTGATAGCCAGCCAGCCAAAGAGGCCTTCTTCCTCTCCAGAAATAACGCGTACATGGCCACTACAGGCCGAATCAGGATCGGCACCAGTAAAGTCATGCGCCTGGGGTTCCTGAGCAAACGGATACGCGCGGATCATGCGACAGGTCTCTAGTAAAATCGCTTGTCGTTGCTCTGGAGGTAATAGACGCATACCCGCGGTGGCATGGACATAGATGGGGGTATGCGGCAGGTCTTTGGATGGAATCATATCATACACATGATCGAGGAGTTCGGTCAAATAAGTACGCAGCCCGGGCAGGTTGTCTGCAAAGGACGACAGGCCAGGCTCCAGCTTCACTTGCCATGACTTATCCGAGCCAGAGGGGGCACCGCGCTCTATTGAGGGGAGCACATGAAGCGAAAGTTTTTGTCGTAGGAGCTCCTTCCTTGTCCATGAGAGGTCTCGCCAGGAGTAGACCTGGAGCCGTGAACCGGACGACCCCGCATCGACAATGACAATATATTTGCGATGAGCCCCCCAGTCAGAATCCTCAGCGGCACTAGGTGCAGGCGTTATAACCGGACTCCTTCTAGAAGGCGAGGATACCTCCGCATGCATGGCCGCTGCGGTCATTCGCGTGCTGTACACGGTCGGAATGTCACAGGCTCGTAGCCTGTCGATTGGAGCAAAAGTTTTGGTTCGAAATTGAGGGCGCCTATGTGGACAGCCCACGTGTCAGGCACGTGGGGTGATTGTACACGGATACGATCGTTCCGCAATGATTCCTCTACTAGTCCGCACGGGCAACATCAGCCTCTTTCCTTTGCATCATTCACATTGAGTGTTGCTCAAATTTTAAGGAATTGGGAGAAGCATACACAAAGTACCCGACATTGTTTAGTTGCACAAGCCCTTATTATTGACTCAAACCTAGTGAAGCTCATGTCCAAGGTAGGTCCATGCCATCACTGACATGTGCTAGACTCACCCCCTACGCGAGTACAAACTCGTGGTGGTTGGTGGTGGTGGCGTAGGAAAATCTGCGCTCACTATTCAATTCAGCCAGAACCACTTTGTGGACGAATACGATCCCACCATTGAAGGTATGTTTGTGTCCCTGACGCATCAGATTCGTACCGTAAACAGTGCAGCATCGACAATGAGATGGCGTTGCTGGATGTTCTCGACACTGCTGGTCAAGAAGAGTATTCGTACGTTGTATTACCATTCATAAAGCAGTGCCATGCGCGAGCAGTACATGCGTACGGGCGAAGGCTTCCTCCTTGTCTACAGCATGACGAGCCGCAGCTCGTTCGAGGAAATCTCGACCTACTACCACCAGATCCTGCGCGTGAAGGACAGGGAACACTTTCCTATGGTTCTGGTTGCCAACAAGTGCGACCTGGAGCAGGAACGTGAAATTACGACAGCCGGTATGTCTTCTTACGGAGTCGCTTATATGGCAGAGGGTTATGCGTTTGCCAGGGAAATTGGTTGCCCATTCGTGGAGACGTCGGCGAAGCAGCGCGTCAACGTGGACGAGGCTTTTAATGACTTGGTTCGTGAGATCCGAAGGTTCAACATGGACTTGAACCCGGGCAACAAGAACCTCTTGGGTGCTCAGGCTCACTCGCCTAACGATGCGGTGAGCAAGGGCTGCAAGTGTGTCGTGATGTGAAGGCATCATTGCTTGTTACATCCTATTATCCTAGTCTATGACCTAGCTTTGATAGTAACAAATCCATCGTAGCAAATGGGTACACAAATCCCAGAGTGGCATGTCAAAAAACAGGCCACTTTGTTGGCTAAATTCAGAGCTCCTTCAAAGAATATAAACATTCAGCGGCTATTTAGCGAAACATTATAACTGTTCAACTACAGTTAAAACGCAATGGAGGGGTTTAGATAAGGGCAGCAACGACAGCACCCACAACGCCGGCAACAACGGCAGGGACACCGCTGAAGGTGGCAGCACCGTTTCCACCGTTGCCACCGCTGCCGCTGTCCGACGACGATGGAGCGGGAGCGCTGTCCGAGGACGAGCCGCCGGCACCACCGGCACCACCAGAAGAGCTGGGCTGCGAGCCACCCGACGACGACGAGCCACCCGACGACGACGAGCCACCCGATGACGACGAGCCACCCGACGACGACGACGACGACGACGAGCCACCGCCGCTCGACGACCGGCCGCCACCGCCAGCAGCACCGCCGCCAGAACCGCCACTGCTGCTGCTGCCCCCATTGCTGTCAAGGCAGTCAGACGAGCCGTCACGGACGGGACCGATAGGAGCCGAAGCCTGGCACTGACCCGTGTTGTCGCACACCTGAATGGTGAACTTCTGGCCGGCAGGGACCTTCACATCCCAGCCGTTGATCTTGGTGTCACTAGTCTTGGGCAGGGTGAAGAGAACCGAGCTGGTGTCGCCAGGCTTAGTGATGGTAGGGTAGTAAGGGGCCTGACCGCCAGACCAAGTGATCTGCATAGGCTGGCACTGGACGGCCTGGTTGGGAGTGTTCACAGTGAACTGACCACCCTGGGCGACAACCGAGGCGGCAGAGACGAGAGCAAGAGCAGTAGCGGCCTTGGCAAACATTGTGTTGGTAGTAAGGTAAGGAGAGAGAGATTGCCAACAACCCGCAATTTGAGTACTACACGGGCCGTGCCACCTGGCCCTACTGCGGCCAGTGCGTCGGCGCTTAGGCATACGAAATGCCCGCTCCACGCGATTCCAGCCAATCCAATTTTCTATTTGTTTTCCAATTGACGTGGCATGAGCTAATGGCACGATAATCGGCAAACAAGCCAATAGCATATACTATCCGCCCCATAGATAGTCTACATGTAAATAAGTAATCAGCCCTTAGGTATGGTCTACCTGTGTCCGATCGAGGCCCACAAGTTATGCAGCCAATGAGACGTGCCTGAGCGTATGGCAGTGTTGGTCTTTCAGTGATATAGTTGCTGGCCCGACCTGCGGCTGTGCAAAGGTACGAATGGCCTGTTTGACACGCAATATCATCTCGCGCTGGGTTCACGTGGTGCACGGCTGTGAGCACGCGTGATCGACCGTAAGGATATTCATTCAAGTGATGCCAGTAAGTACCTCGAGGTTGGCCAGTGCGCCACAGCGGCTCTCGTATCCGCGAGCAGCCCAGGCAGAGATTGTTCGACTGCATCAAAAAGACAGTTACTACCAAAATCTTTTCTATGACCAGCTCAAGGAGGTAGCTATAGACTTCCTAGGTTCAAGACGAAGTCATGCGTGGGAAGAAGTGCTCACCTTGGTCGCGAGTGCTGCATATTTCGGCCTTAGTACATTAGGTGGTGCCCAATCACTTGGTGAAGAATATGTAAATTCAGTGATGCGATATCGTGCTACTGGCAAGATTGTGGGGAAGAAGCGAAGAGCTTTTTTTCTGTTGCTGTATGTGATTGCACCCTATGTCGTGACACGGACGTATGGGCGGATGCGAAAGTGGATTCTCAGGAAAGACCAAGAGATAAACCAAAGACGCGAGCGTGCGGCCTTGCGCACCGCCATGTTAGAAAAGGCGGGAGAGATCGACTTGACGCCGCGTCCAGGAACCTTGCGGACATGGACAGAAAATGCTCTACAGTGGCTGGCTCGGCACTTGCCAGGCTCGCATGTGCTCACTGCGCCTGATGGTTATGTGGCTTACGCTTCGGCAGCGCAGTTGGCCCTTTTCTATCTGTGGGGCCGCTATTATACACTCGCACATCGATTGGCAGGGGTCGACTATATTCATGCAAGTATCCAACGGCCAGGCTCGCAGCCACTTTCATATGAAGTGCTTGGCGTGTTGCTGGCGGTTCAGCTGCTGGTAAAGTTGGGCATGTCGTTGCAGAGCTCATGGAAAAAAGTGCATGAAGCCAAGCAGGGACCACCAACCGTCGAGATGTCTGCCGCTTCTCGACCACCTCAATGCATACAGCTCGATCAGGACTTTATCAATCCTGTGGATGGTCAAAAACAGCCACTCGTCGACGAGAGCCTACACGCAATACCCTTGGCCTATCCGGACCCTGACATATCCGCGACGCCCGATCGTCTGGGCTTTACGTCAATGTCCAGTGACGCAGACCAGCAAAATTATGATGTTGCTCAAGCAGCTGTGCGTGCCAAGACAACGCAGATGGAAGCGATAGCGGAGGAAGTACTTCGTTGTACGCTTTGTATGGACAGACGCGAGCCTGAAAAGGGGACAAGTGCAGTGACAGAGTGTGGTCATATATTCTGCTGGGATTGTATTATGGCATGGGCCAAAGAAAAAGCAGAATGCCCGCTGTGTCGGCAAAGCTTGCAATGCGCTCGTGTGCTGCCTATTTATAACTTGTAGTATAGACCAGAGAGGGGACGTGATCCGGTAGCCAAGCTACATGCTATGATTCTTACACCATCCCACTACAACTCATCGTGGTAATCAAGCGGCTCATCCGCGCCACCAGCAGCTCCCGAGCTCTGGTAGAGCTTAGCGGTGATGGGGTTGATGGCAGCCTGGAGCTCATTGAGTTGTTCCTCAATGTCCTGCGCCTCGGCGTTCGCGCCATTCTCCTCCATCCAAGCCTCAGCCTCCTTAATGTGCTGCTGAATGGTCTCCTTGTCCGAGTCGTCCAGCTTGCCGCCCAGACCCTCCTTGTCAGTGATCTGGTTGCGCATAGTGGCGATAAAGTTCTGGAGAGAGTTGACAGCCTCGACACGCTTGCGGATCGCCTCATCCTGCTCCGCAAACTCCTCCGCCTCGGCCACCATGCGCTCAATCTCCTCCTGAGACAGACGACCCTTGTCATTTTCGATCGTGATCGATTCGCTGCGGCCAGTGCCCTTGTCAGCGGCGGAGACCCTCATGATACCATTGGCATCAATCTCAAACGTCACCTCGATCTGAGGCACGCCACGAGGCGCAGGGGGGATGTTGTTCAGCTCAAACTTGCCAAGCAGGTTGTTGTCCTTGGTCATCGAGCGCTCACCCTCGTACACCTGAATCAGGACAGTGTTCTGGTTGTCAGCGGCTGTGCTGAAGATCTGGCTCTTCTTGGTCGGAACCACCGTGTTGCGGGGGATGAGCTTCGTCATCACACCACCCGTAGTCTCAATACCGAGCGTCAAAGGGTTCACATCAATCAGAACCACACCACCCAGCGACTCGTCGCCCGTGAGGACACCACCCTGGACGGCAGCACCCCAGGCCACGGCCTCATCAGGGTTAATGCCCTTGGAGGGCTCCTTGCCGTTGAAGAATTCCTTGAGCATCTGCTGGACTTTGGGGATACGCGTCGAACCACCCACGAGCACAACGTCGTCAATGTCCTCCTTCTTGACACCGGCGTCCTTGAGCACCTGCTCGACGGGCTTGAGTGTGCGGCGGAAGAGGTCCATGTTGAGCTCCTCGAATTTGGCACGAGTGAGAGTCTCAGAGAGGTCCTTGCCCTCAAAGAAGCTTTCAATCTCAATCTTGGTGCTCATCTGGCTCGACAGCGTGCGCTTGGCGCGTTCCACCTCGCGCTTCAGCTTACCAACGCTGCGCTTGTTCTTGGACGCATCCAGGTCCTCCTTCTTCTTGAATTGCTTCAGGATGTACTCCGACACGCGGTTGTCAAAGTCCTCACCACCCAGGTGCGTGTCACCAGCCGTAGCAAGCACTTCAAAGACACCCGAGTCGATGGTCAAGAGCGACACATCAAAGGTACCACCACCCAGGTCGTACACGATAATCTGCGACTCGCCCTCCTTCTTGTCGAGACCGTAAGCAATAGCAGCCGCAGTGGGCTCATTCACAATACGGAGAACCTCGAGACCGGCAATAGTACCGGCGTCCTTGGTGGCCTGGCGCTGAGCATCGTTAAAGTAGGCCGGCACCGTAACAACGGCGTGAGTGACCTTGTGGCCGAGGTAGGCTTCGGCTGTCTCCTTCATCTTCTGCAGCACCATGGCGCTGATTTCCTCGGGGGTGAAGACCTTGGGCTCACCCCGAACCGTCACCTTGATCGCCGGCTTGCCATTCTTCTCAACGAGCTTGAAGGGGAAGTGCTTCATGTCCTTCTTCACGTCAGCCTCACCCCACTTGCGACCGATTAGACGCTTAGCGTCAAAGATCGTGTTGTCCGGGTTCTGGGCGGCCTGGTTCTTCGCGGCATCACCGATGAGACGCTCGTCGTCCTTCGAGAACGCAACATACGAGGGAGTGATTCGGTTACCCTGGTCGTTGGCAATAATTTCAACGCGACCCTGACGCTGCACACCCACACAAGAGTACGTCGTACCCAGGTCAATACCAATCACAGTGCCATATTCGCTGCGCTTGTCCTGTGCTGCCACACCCGTCCCAGCGTACGGCGTGGTAGACAGCAGCAGTGTAATAGACAAGAGCGAGAGGATAGCAAACACTGCACTCAGCAGTGTCGGCTTGGCTTGCACAAGCATCTTGTTGAAAAGTGGTAACCCTTGGGCTGCGGCCTAATATAAAGACTCCCCCCTTCGGCATCCCTGCAGCTTCCACGTTGGCACCGCGTACTCCCGCAGCTCAGTACACGTAATCTTCCAATCTTCTATCGTGTTCGCCCTACAGTCCACGTGGCACCGAGCGAGCCCTGTGGGGTAGGCTCGCTAGGCACCGCAGCGAGCACGTGCCACGTCCACGTCGCGCGGGCCGCTGGGAAACGACACGACAACGGCAGCGCTTCTTTCGTGTCGTGCGCGTAAAAGAAGCGAAAGTTAGGTAGTGTCTCTTTGTAGGGTGCATCCATCCTAAGGGCAACCGTCCTGCCAGATCAGCTGTGGCAGCTGCTAAGCTGGACGCCACGCAGGAAGCACAAACCACCAAGACGTCCTACTATGGATACACATGGTTAATAAGTATGCTCCAGCTCCATGGCCTCTTCTCGGTCGCGCCGCTTCCGGATCAATGCATCTTTGGTGAGATAATGGAACGTACACTCGCGCGAGACATGCGTCGTATTGACCCATCCCTCCTGCGGAAACATATCGGCGATCTTGTGTCAATCCGTCATACGTACGCGCTTGTATACAGTTTTCCGTGCATTGATTTCGCTGTAAGTTTCAGGCGAGTTTTCCAGCTTTCTTTTGTCAGCTCATCCTGCGTACAGCTTCTCATTTCGAATCTCGCTCATAGCATTCTCGACTGTCACGATGGTAAAGAGTTCATCGCGCATATCATCCGACCAGCGGAAGCGCTTGGTCGTGTCATCTGCCTCCATTTGCAGACGCGTTTCATCCACAGGCGTTTCTCCATCTTCATCCATGCCCCCCTCCTCGTTATCCTTCCCCTCGACGCCACGCTCACGACAGAGCGCCTCGTATTCGGCCAGCTGCGTTGGGAAACTTTCGTCGATCATTTTTCCAAGTCGGTCGAGATGCTCCTCTTGAAGCTCGCGGAAGTACTCCATGTGCTTGTGAAAGAACTCGCGCTTCGTCAACTTCATCATGGTGAAACGGTTGTAGGGGAAAATGGATGGCAAATAGTTGAAGAAATTGTCGTTGTACTCGTCCAGCTCCACTGCCACTTTGGCGGTCTCAATCAGGGGTGGCTTGAGCTCGGGGGGGAATTTGGTCTTGACGGCAAAGCTAGCCTTGCTTACTAGCTGCTTCAAATGGTCAAACATGGCCTGGAGCTGGGGGTGCACGGGTACAGTGGGGTATTTGTTCTTCCGCTTCTCGGCGGTTCGATTCTTCACATCCGACCGGTCGGATGAGGCCTCGTCCGCGGGTGCTGCTGCTGCCGCAGGCGGCGCAGCGGGTGCCGTATCAGGAGGCTCACTAGCGTTGCTTGTGGCTGCAGGGGGCATGGGCGTGCTGGTGGACGAATCCATCGACGTGTCTGCCACTGAGGAAGCGCGGGGAGTCGGGCTGGATTGCTGCAGTTTGCGCGATGCTGCGCGCTTCGCGAGAAGCTTGTTGGTCCCTGCCACCCATCCGCGACTCGCATCAGCACCCAAGCTCGATCGGAAGGCAGAGGCGGACCGCGATGATTCCATCGTACTCGCCTTGGCACACGCCAGCGCCACTTGACCTTTGGCCACATAGAATCCGTCCGCCTGAGTGCGAACCACATGCGTCGGCTCGTCGATTCCCAGCTCCGAGTCATCCACAAAGGGATCCTTGGTGTCGTACGACCCCACATCGTATTCATCAACACGCCGTTTTCGCGAAAGATGCGTAGCGGGGCCTTGCGTGGGGTATTTGTGCAGTAGCCTAGCAAGGCCTCCGAGATCATGGAGTTCTTCGGCGGACAGGCCCACCTCGCGTGAGGTCTTGGCCATGTCGCCCTCTAGGTACATCGCTCGGTACCACGAGGTCCACTCGGGATAGGCCTCGCTCAGTTGATCCACAGCGAGACGGGGGATCCGGAAAATATAGTCGCTTTTATGTCGCGGTGTATGAGTCAAGGGAAATTGGAGACGAAGCGTAGGTCGCGGTGGGGGTTGCGACGTATAGGGGTCGAAAGGAGAGGGACTGCGCGGACGTTTCCGACCTGACTGGGCGGGTGACCCCGAGCCTTCCTCGTCTGCAGCGCCGGAAACGTCCACCTCGTGTTGCTCTTCCCCCTCCCCTGTATCAGCGTCCTGTGTAGGCTCCTCATCGGGCGTGTCCTCCGTCTCATCGCCACCCGAGTCGTCCTCCCTGGTCAAAGGCTCGCTATCTTTGGGCGGTGTGCCCTCGTGAGACCTGGGCTCTTTGGTCGCTGGACTTTGGCCTTCCTTGGGAGATTGGCTTTGCATGGCGGTAGGGGACTCGGTCGATGAGCCCTCTGACTTGGTCTTTTCATCGGCCTCACGCTCTGGGAGAGGGGCCGGGGGGGGCATCGGCAAAGCAGGCGTGGCCTGTTGGACTGGGGCTGGGGCCGCAGCAGTCGCAGACGCGGGCGCACTGCTTCGAGGGCGCGGCTCCGTGCTCTTGGCAGGAAGAGGCGATGCGCTGAGCGAAAAGGTGGTAGTGCTGGGCCCCGTGAACGAAAGCGACGAGAGCGAGGGGGCATCTTGGTTCATTGTTGCCTTGACGATGGACGCGTCCTGATCCCATGTCGATGGGTCCATGGTCATGTCCATGGTCGGTGTGCTCTCTGCAGCGTGAGATGGGTTGGGGGTATCCGTGTGCGTGTGCCCTGAGGTCGCGTCGTCGAGGAGCGCGTCCGCCCTGCCACCCGTGTCGGTGGCCATGCCGGAAGCGACCGAGGATGCTGACAAAGGGCTCAGGCGCGTTGCAGGAACGAGTGGGTCACGAGCACTATCGACAAAATAGGGCCCTATTTGCCCCAAGGCCAAGTGGAGGAAAGTAACGAGCCACGCGCCTCGCACCATATCGATAGATACGATGAGTGCCTTTGGCCACATCCTTATCATCGGAGCTGGTGCTTTCGGCGCCTCCGCGGCGCTCGAGCTCGAGCAGCTCGCCCATCGTGTCACGGTGTTGGACCAATCGCCCGATGGCTATGCGTCTGTATCGGCTGCCTCGCACGACCTCAATAAAATCATCCGGTCGGATTATACGGTACGTCTCGCCACTGACCCAGGACCCGCACTATCGCGATCTAGGAAAAAAGGCCATTGAGATATGGAGATCCATCCGTTGTATGCCCCACACTTTCACGAAGTCGGCATTTTCTTCCGCTCCGGCCAACCGTCGTCGGTGGACGCGCCCTGGATCAAAGCGGGCGTGGAGAACGCCCTGCAGCCCGTGGCCCACGCGTTTGGTACGCCCGAGGCACCATCTCCCCGCCCGACTGCGCGTGCCATCACGACAGCGGAAGAGTCTGTACATCTATTTCCAGAGCCACTGCGTCCTCATCTTGGCCCGACGTACACGTCCTTTGGACACCAGGCACAGGTGGGCTACTTTAATCCCCAGGCAGGATGGGCCAATGCGCGGGATGCAACATTTGCTGTACTGGCAGAAGCACAGCGCCTCGGTGCAACGGTGCACTCAAACGTACAGGTAGTCCGGTTCCTGTACGCATCCAGCCCTGGCGCCGACGGCAAGCCACGCGTCTGTGGTGCGGTGGCCAGTGACGGGCGTACCTTTTGCGCCGACCACGTTGTTCTTGCTGCGGGCAGCTGGATGCGGTCGCTCTTAGATCAATGCCAACTGCCTCTGCCCCCTGGTCTCCTGAAGCCTTCAGCCCACTGCGTGGTTACTTTGCAGATCCAGCCCAAAGTAGCCAAGCTCTTCCGAGGGACACCGGTGCTGTTCGATATGAACACGGGCATGTATGCATTCGAGCCCAATGCGCAAGGTATCTTGAAGTGTGCCATTCATGGGGTACGTATACGCTGCTCACGACAGACGGGCTCGACGACGCCCGAGCCCACACGCACCACACAGACATCCTTCCCTGCTGCAGACGGGCATCCTCATGTCAATGTCATGCTCTGGGAGCTCCAAAAGATGTACCCAGTACTCCGCCTGAACGAGCCCGGAAGCCCGGCTCGCATCCATTACACACGCATCTGCTGGTACTGCGACACACGCGATGAGAACTTCCTCATTGACTTTCATCCCGCCGTCGACGGTCTGCTTGTGGCGTCAGGGGCTCGGGCCATGGACTCAAATTCTTGCCATTGCTGGGCAGGCTCATTGTATCACGCCTTCTGGGAATACAGAACGACACATTTATCGCTCCTGATTATGGCTTGTCGGAGCACCAACGGCGCGTGTTCTCCTTTGCTCATCATACCCATGCCGACGCACGTGTCAACGTGAGTGTGCCGATAGACTCGATGCGCATTGGCAATCTTCCTCCGGCCAAGGTCCCATCCCCGAAGCTTTAAT
Source organism: Malassezia nana (assembly GCA_029542845.1). Lineage (NCBI taxonomy): Eukaryota > Fungi > Basidiomycota > Malasseziomycetes > Malasseziales > Malasseziaceae > Malassezia > Malassezia nana. Next base: position 429,845 of record CP119893.1, read on the forward strand.
CAGGTAGACAAATTCTCGAAATCCTTGAGGGTCTGCGACAAATGACTCGTACGCGGCGTCCGGGCAGGGAGCGGCGATCTCTGCTTGGCGATCGGTTGGGAGGTGCGCACTTGCTGCAAACGTGCGTCAAGCTCGAGGCGACTTGCCTCATCTTGAGCCTTGAACACACGTTTCCGACCTTTTTTTGACGCAAGAGACGCCTGCGACAGGCTGGACAGCGCTTTGGGAGCGTGCTTTGGGGCACGCGCCTTGGTCGAGCGGCCCATGACCGACGTCCACCGCAAAAAAGACCTCCTCCACTTTTCCAAATCCTCGTGCCGGCGCTATACGTTCTACGACACACACATGGCTATTGAAAGGGGAGTGGTCATGATGAATACTTCTGCTTCTAGAGCTTGACGTCGTTAGGGAAGAAGCGGAAGGCCTGGCGGATACCCAGGTCTGCCAAGACTTCCTCCGTGCCGCCGAGCACTGCATCGTACTTGTAGTTGCGGTTGTAGTTTTCAATCTTGCGGCCCATGCCGGTGCGGGTGAGACCGCGGCCACCCATAATCTGGACAGCATTGTCAGCAACCTCGTGGCTAACACGAGTGGACCAGGCCTTGAGGAAGGCCAGAGGACCAGCGAGGTGCTTGGCCTGCTCCTTGTAGGTCATGTTGTTCATCTGGTAGGTCAGGTGCTCCAGGTACGACTGCGCAGCCTCTGCCTGGGCCAGTAGGAAAGCCATCTTCTGGCGCACGACCGCCTGCGAAGTGAGCGGGCGGCCAAACACCTTGCGCTGGTGAATCCACTTCATCAGGATCTCCAGGATACCACGCGCGCCGCGGATCGTACCACAGCACATGACCCAGCGCTCGTGGTTAAAGTTCGACAGGACAATCGGAATACCCATACCGTCGGCGCCAATGATGTTCTTGGCCGGCACCTTGATGTTGTTGAACATGACAAACGCCGTGCCCGCGGACGTCGAGTAAGAGGTGTGAATTTGACGGGTCTGCACACCCAGCTCGCGAGGAATCAGCAGCACAGCAAAGCCCTCCTCCGTACGGACAGCCGTGGTAAAGTAATCGGCAAAGTGGCCGTTCGTGATCCACTTCTTGGTACCGTTGACGATGTAGTACTGGCCGTCCTCGGTCTTTTGGGCAAACGTGCGCAAGCCCATGACGTCACTGCCAGCAAACGCCTCCGTGATGGCCAAACTGATGAACTTTTCGCCACGGAAGACAGGTTCCACGACCTCCTTCTTCATCTCCTCCGAGCCAAAGTTCATGACAGGCGGCAGACCAATGACCATACCACCCTGGAGCGCGTCCATAAAGCCACGCATACCACAGCGGGCAAGCTCCTGCGTGATAATCATCTCGTGGAAGTAGTCAAACTCCTCGGGCTTGACATCACCCAGCAGCTTGCGACCGCGAAGGTGCTTGCCGGGACCCATACGCATCGCGTTCAGGCCGTTCTCACCCATGAGTTTGACCAGCTCAATGTCTGGGCGCTTTCCATTCGCCTCACAGGCCTCGGCCACAGGGAACACATGCTCCTCACAGAACGCACGCACGGCCTTCTGGAAGCGGCGGTGCGACTCGTTGTAGTAGGGCGAACGGAAGGGCTCCACGAGCCACGAAGGCTCTGCGTAAGGAACTCTGGAGAGCTCGCCAAGTTTGGGGTACTGAGGTAAGAGTCGTAGCACGTACGTGAACCTCGGGCTCCTCGCCTTCCACCTGGCCAATGATCATCTTTTGGGTCATCGGCTTCATGAGCACTTCCATAGCATGCAGACCACTAGCGGGGGTAAGATTGTATCATACATACAAGAACGTCTCGGTAGCATCTTGGCCAGCAATGTCGTCCATCAGCAGAACGGCCTCGCCGCCAGGGTGGGCGTCGATAAAGTCGCTCAGGTCGTACACATACGAGTCGATGATGATCCAAAGATCATCAGGCTTGTTGTGCTGATCATAAGCATTTGGTTCACACATACCTTGGCAATCTCGTCGCGCGAGTAACGCTTCAGCTCCTTGGTCATGGTAATCCAGTGGGGAAGGACGAAGGCTAACAGCTCTTCCCCCACTGCCGAGCCGAGAATTACAAATTGCCTGATTGGATGCGTGCACCTCCAGGGTGGCCGGCCACGCCGGCTTGGATTTGCCGGTACAAGTGGAGGTACCTCCACTTTGAAAGACGCCACCGCGCGACCGCGAGCAGGCGGCCAGGGGCATGGGGCTATTGTCCATCATCCAAAAGAACAAATGTGCGTGACTGTGCTGCTCATACGTGTCTCAGATAAAAACAAGGAGCTACGAATTCTTTTTCTTGGACTGGACAATGCTGGAAAAACTACCACCCTGAAGCACTTTATGCACGAGCCGATTGACACGGTGAGCCCGACGTTTGGCTTTTCCATTCGGTCTCTCTTTCGGGATGGGTACGTCCATGGCGCTTCTAACGCAGCTATACCATTCATATATGTATGTATGAAAAAATGGCTAAGACAGGGGACGTGGGCGGGCAAAAATCGCTCCGACCATACTGGCGCAACTACTTTGAAAAGACCGATGGCATTGTGTGGGTGGTGGACAGTGGCGACCCTGATCGCATGGACGACTGCTGCGACGAGTTGTGGAAATTACTGAACGAGGAGGTACGTGGGATGGCTGACAAAAGCGATTGGCGGGTGCCAGTGTGCTGGTCTTAGCGAACAAACAAGACCTGGCCGGGGCACTCTCGCCCGAGGCCCTGCGTCGCGTGCGTGTCAATGGCTGACCCACAGCATTTGCGACTCGATGACATTCAGTCGCACTCTTGGCGTATACAAGCATGCAGCGCTCACACTGGCGCGCACATGGATGAGGGGCTCGACTGGCTCCTGCGCGATATCACGTCGCGCTTGTACTATTATAACCGCTCGTAGTCTCAAGTGGAGGTAGCTGGCCGATCGATCGCCCCTTGCCCCCCACCGAGCCTGCGATCGTGGGCCATGACCATCCGTGCGGCCCTGATCATCAACAATCATGGCCGTCCAAGGCTGACCAAATTCTATTCACCACTTTCTACTGATCGTCAGCAAGCCCTTATCCAGTTGATTTTCCAGCTGGTGAGCCAGCGAGACGACAAGAAGGTGTGCAACTTTCTAGATGCGCCCGAGTTGACACCACTACTCCCTCCTGCAAGTGAGGATGCATGGACCAAGACACGGGATCAGGAGCATATGGATACCCTCGAAGACGACCCAAGTTCGGCAGTGGACCCCTGGGTCAGTTATGGCGAGGCACCGACGGCCAAGGCGAACGAGACCACCCGCCGCTGGCGCCCCGACGATGAACTGCGTGTCATTTACCGGCACTATGCGACACTCTATTTTGTGCTAGTGGTCGACCAGAGTGAAAGTGAGCTGGGCATCCTAGATCTCATCCAGGTCATCGTCGAGGCCCTGGACCGGTGCTTTGAGAATGTGTGCGAGTTGGACCTCATCTTTCATTTTGACGAGGTGCATGCCATTGTGGATCAGGTCATCCAAGGCGGACTTGTACTGGAGACCAGTATTGTGGAGATTGTGGACGCGAACCACGACGTAGCGCAAGCCCGCAAAGCTTCGTCGTCTGGCTCGTCCGGGGCGCAGGCCGCGCTTCAGGCGGCGCAGCAAGCCTCTTCTTTTTTGGCACCCACATGGAGCCAAGTATCACTACATACCCTGGCCGAGCGAGGTACAGAAGCGTGGGGTGCGCTGCAGCAGCTAGGCGGGTATTGGCCTACACGCGGCGGTGGCGGTGCACCGGGCCTACGGCCGCCCATGCGCTCCTCGTTCCTGTAAGCAGATACCCAACGGGCGGGCTTGCTTCGTACGGATAGAAAACAATATTGACAAAAAGGAGCTAGTCGACCAGCAACTATAACAACATCGGAAGAAGTGAAGAAAGAAGAGGGCCAAAGCCATAGAACTGAAAGAAACATGCCCTACCATACATACAGCTGGCAGGCCTGACAATTTGAGAAAAATCAGAATCCGCCGGGAGGGCTCCGTCATATATCCATGAAATTGTCACCATAACCGTTACTCAAACCCAAGTGCGTGCGTTACGCTTAAAGGAGCTCGTAGTCGACGCCGGTCAAGACGCCCTTGTCGAGGTCCGCAAAGTGCGAGAACAGACCCTTGGTCGCGTCAAAGTGACCATAGCCGCAGCCTTCGCAGTAGTCGCGAACGGTCGCCTCGATCTTCTTGCCCTGGTAGTGGAAGCGAACCTTTTGGTTGCACGAGCCATAGCCACCGTTCTGGGCCACAGCCACCACCATGTCATCGTCGGTGGGGGCCGCGCCACCGCACGCGGGGGCCTTGAGCATACCACCACCGTACCAGGTCATCTTGCCGTTGCCACGCTTCTGGAGGCCATTCTCGGCCTGCACGCGGGCCTTGACCTCGTGGCCGCGCTCGGTGGGCGCCGCCTGGGCGACGCCAACGGCGATCATGGAGACAATAGCGAAAACAGTTGTGAACTTCATGGGGATCTTGCAGTGAGTCTTGAAGGGTTGGATAGTTTCACGACCAGTCGTGAGGAGGGTGACGGGAGCCTGGGTGAGGAAAGGCGGGGAGATAGTGAAACGAAAAAGGGCGGTGCGCGCTTTTTATTTTGCCTGGGCGTTTGGCGGCCCGCCGCTAGGCTCTACGGCTCAAACGTGATTAGGCACGCCTACGCCCGCGTCTCGTTCGCCGCCTTGCTACGATCCTTTTTGCACCAATCGCGTGAAAGAGCTCTATCGGCCCTTAGGTCATTACCTAAGCTATGCATGCCAGGCCGGACCCAACCATTGCAACATACCAGGGACCCATCGTCTCTCAGGCACGTGATCAAGTGCCACTGTGGCAGTGCGGTTCGATCAGGTTCCAGTCGCGTAGATCGCCCAACAGCGCCGGAGACCTGTGCCCATAGAGGCCGCTTCCACGCCCGGGCCGTCGAGCCACTGGCGTGAAGGGCCATCGGCGCGCTGCGCAGGCCGGGATGCCCCGGTCGTTGCGTCGACCAGCACGACATGCATGCGCCAATGTAGATGACTGAATTCATGGCGCACGGTGCCCAGGTAGTGCGCTGCATTCGCCTGTAACGCCGCCTCTCCGTCAGGCGCAGGCAGCGTCTCGACAAAGGCGCGCGCGCTGCGCTCCATGGCAGCTGGGTCGTCGGCGTCGTCTTGTAGCACCTCGGTGGGAAACTCCCAAAGACTGGCTAAAAGGCCCTCGTCGGGTCGCTGCAGCAGCAGGTACTGGTGGGTCTTGCCTGTGCCGCTATGACGCACGATGCACACGCGCCGCACCTCGCAGCGAGGTGCTTGCTTGGCGACGCGCATAGGGAATAATTGCGCATACCGAATACGCAGTGGCACGGTGCGCCGACCTGTGGCCTCCGGCACGACGGTGCCCTGCAGCGTCCTTTGCGTCAGTTTTTTTGGGCCGGGCCGCGGACTGGAAACAGTTCCACCATCCGTGTCGGCGGGATCGGGGAGCGGTTCACACTGCAAACACAAATCTTCCATGTCGGCACACGACGTCTGGGAATCGGGCGCGGTCGTGGAAGACGACGTCTCATAGCGCACGCCCTCTGCATACGCGCGGCACGTTGCCTGAATAGGGCACACGTCGCAGCTGGGCCGGATCGGCGTGCACAGCGTGCTTCCCAGCTCCATAAGTCCTTGGTTCCAGCGGCCCGGCACGTCGCTAGGGCGCGTTGGCGCCACAGCCTCGACGAGCAAACGGGCCAGCTCCCACTGCAAGTCTGTTGTGCTCTTGGCGCGCGGATCCGCGTACAGTCCCACTTGCCGGCTTAGCACGCGCGCCACGTTGCCATCGAGGATGGGCACGGCATGGCCAAACACGATCGACGAGATGGCGCCCGCCGTGTACGGCCCAATGCCGGGAATGTCGCGAACTAGAACATCAGCATGCTCCGGCAAGCACCCGTCATGTTCGTGTAGGACTTTGCGGGCCGCCTCGTGGATGCGACGTGCCCGCCCATAGTAACCAAGACCGCGCCAGGCCGCCAGTACATCGTCCACCGATGCGCGCGCGAGCGCCTCGATCGTTGGCCACTTTTCCATCCATGCGCGCCAGTAGCTACGCACGGTTTCGACGCGCGTCTGTTGCAACATAATCTCGGAGATCCACACTTGGTACGCGCGCCGCTGCAAAAGGTCCCGCGTAGACAGCGAGCGGGCTGGCTCCTCCTCCATCTTGGCCAGGCGCTTGGGTGGGGGCAAATCGGGGTCCATCCATGGCTGTCGCCACGGCATGTCGCGATCATGCTGCGTCGCATCAAACCAGGCCAATAACCGCTGCGCAGAGGCTGGGGTATCCAGTAGGAGAGGGCGGTGATAGTTAGGCCGGTGCGCACGAGTTCCAGGGCCACAAGCTGTCGCAGTTGCTGCCTCTGTCTCTTGCAAAAAGGCCCACGGCCGCACATTCGCACGGCGCCGAGTCACACGAGGCGCAGCCATCGCGCTTCGTCGTGGCCACTCGGCGCGGCGCGTTGCGCGTGTGGAGGTCCCAAGCCGCGCCGGCCGCGGCCGCCGCGGCTCGGTGCGTCTCGACGGGGATTGCTTGCCATGCCACCTAGGCGGCTTGCATCCATGGCCTCGGGGCCTCCCCCTCCGTCCGACGGGAGCCCAGTGATGCGCCCGTGGCAGCCAACGTTGTCTCTCCATGCAGATGGAAGCCTCAGCGTTGTTCGGCAGGATGACGATGCGAACAATAGCGGCCTGTTGGATCTTGTGCCCCCGCTAGGCAGCGTCTCGGCCGCCTCGGGCGTGCACACACCCGTGCTGGGAGGCGACACGGCGCGCATGCCGCCGCCCATGCTCGGAAAGCAGCGCGCCCGCAAAATTTCGCGCAGTGGCGCGCCATGGACCCGCGCGCGCGCGCGCGATTCGCTGAGTGACGCGTCGTCCGAGGCAACGCACACGAGTGTCATTGTGCACAAGGCGCCCAGCGAATCGGCGCAGACATCTGACAGCAGTACTGCGTCGATATTGCCTGCACGTCTGCGCCGCTGGATGCACGATGCCATGAAGCAACACATGTACGAGACGGCCATCTTTTGGGGCCAGCAGGTTGTCGCTCTCGAGCGTACGTTGTCCTACTCACACAGCCACGGAGCTTGCCTACAACGATGCCTACTGGCTCGCCCAGGCCTACTTTTACACGCATCAGTATGCACGTGCAGAGCACCTGCTCACGACGCCGCTGCGGTGCGGCGCCGTGCCTTTGGATGCATCCGCTCCGGGCGCCACGCCGGTGGGCACACATGGTGATGCTTTACAAGCAGCTCTCGAAGCTGCGCGCGCTTCGAGCGTACTACCGCCCGCGATCCAGGCGCATCGCGCGCAGGCCGGTGTCTACACGAGTGTGGACGCTGCCGAACCAGGACCCCTCGTAACGCCTGGCGACGACGACGTACCACGCCGCGTATCGCGGCGACGCAAGCGGTCTCCGTCGCTGGCCGACCCGTTCCATGCCTCAGGTCCTGCGTGTCTCCCAATCGATGCCGAGTTTTCGCGCATGGTGGTGCCGAGCGATACGACCGCGCATGGACCGTGCCTCGTGAACTGGAGTGCACCGTGTCGTTACCTTGCGGCACAGTGCCTCGTACGTCTTGGGCGCTTTCACGAAGCGTTGGAACTCACCGGTGAGGACCACACACGCTGGACAGGACGTGCTTCGGCCAAGACGCCCGCGCTCGACGGCGGCCTCAAGCTCGGCTCGAGCGTGTGCCACCTACGAGGGCAGATCCACCTGCGCCTGGAAGAGCCATGGAAGGCCAAAGAAGCATTCATGCTGGCTCTGGCCCTCGACGTGAAGAACTACGACAGTTTTTCAGCATTGCTCGATGGATGTCTCTTGGGCGAGGACGAGCTATGGGACTTTGTGCAGTCGCTCGAATATGCCGCACAGGCGGGCCCTGATGCCGATGCACAGGCGGACTTGGCGTACGTGCGGTGGATGTACACGGCGCGCCTCCCGAAGCGCGCTCAAGCGCATGCGGCACAGGCGGCCGCCGCGCGCCAGCGGCTCGTCGAGCAGCATGTGGCGCTGCGAACGAACACTGAACTGTTACAGAGTCTCGCCGAGTCGCTTTATCAAGCGATGCGGTACGAGGATGCCCATACAGTGACCAGTCACTTGCTCGCGCTGGACCCTGGCGCGATGCTTGCGCTGCCTGTGCACATTGCCTGCATGTATGCCTTGCCCCGCCTGCATCCTGCCCTGTTCCTCCTGGCCCACAGGCTCACAGAAGCGCACCCCGACAGCTGCGAGGCATGGTACGCTGTGGGTACATGGTATGCTGCTACGCAACGCTGGGGCGAGGCGCGCCGCTACTTTAGCAAGGCTTCGCTCCTGGATCCCCGATTTGTGCCGTCATGGATTGCCTTTGGCCACAGCTTTGCACTCGAGGGCGAGTCGGACCAGGCCATCACAGCGTACTCGACGGCGGCCCGCAAGTTTCCCGATTCGGGCCTGCCCCGTTTGTTTATTGGTATGGAGCACCTGGCGCAAGGCAATGGAAGTCTTGCGCAGCTGTTCCTCCAAAGCGCAGAAAAAGAGCTCGGGCGCGATCCGCTGTGCGCCAACGAGCGAGGTGTGGCGCTCTTCCAAAGTGGGAGCATCGCCGAGGCGATTGACTGCTTCCAAGCTGCGCTGGCTGCCGCTGCCGAGACGCAGCAGCCCGCTGCGGCGTGGAGCGCCCTTCATCTCAACCTCGGCCTTGCGTACCGTCGCATGGGGCGCGACGACGAGGCGCGCGTGTGTCTGCTGCGAGTACTCGACTACGATCCAGCGTGTGCGCCAGCCTATATTGCGCTCGGCATGTGTGCGCATCGGCGCGGCGACCTCGCTGATGCCATCGGGTGGTATCATGAAGGCCTTGGTGTCGATCCTCGCGATCCTATCGGTACCGAGCTGCTCGGTATCGCTCTTGATGCGCGCGTAGCTCAGGGTCTGCCACCGGCCCTGCAAAAGGCGGCCGAACCTGCCACGGATTGAGTCGCTCTCATAGCGTCAGGTACCGCAACAGCGGCGCCTCTTCTATCTCGAGGGCACGGGCGCGCGGTGCATGCGCAGGCGCCTCGAGATCTTGCAGCAGTTCAGCCAGCTTGGGGTTCGGTAGCACGGTCGGTAGTGGGTCACTTTCCAGCACGGCCATCACGAGTTGCGTGGCTTTTTGCGCATAGTCTTCATCGTCACGCACTGCAGCGCCAGCGCAAAACGCCGACGGCCCGGTGCGGCCTGGCAGCAGCGAGTCGAGCACGAGGTCGAACAGGCCTGTATCGACCAGCGCTTGGGCCACGTCCGGGTGGGTTGCGCCACCTTGCAGCGTGGCGGGCGCCTCGTCCCGGGGCGCATCGACGGGCAAATCGGGTGCAGGCGTAACAGTGTCCCGGGCCTCGTGCGTTTGCCGCACCAACTGCGTCAAGAGAAAGACCACCTTGCGACGCAATACCAAATTGTCGCCTTCGAGTGCCCGGTGAAGCGATTGCCACCCACCGTTCACGGCAAACTGCGCCACGGCCGCAGGAAAGTGACGGAGCAAGGCGCTGAGCGCGTACGCACTCTTGTTCTGTACGCCCGTATGGGGCGTGTCCAGAAGCGCGACCAAAGGCGCCAGCAAGCCATGCGATAAAGCGATCGCTTGCGCCTTGTCGTTGTTCTGGATGGCTGTGCCAATGACCCATGCGGTGGCACTCTGGATCTGCGGCGCTGTTTCGTCCAGGAGCGCGCGCATGGTGGGCCACATGCCCATCGGCGCCATGTTGTTCGCATTGTCGACCTGCTCAATGAGCATTTCAAAGTTGTCGAGCGCCGTGCACCGGTCTTCCAGTGTGCGCGACGCGTCTACCGCCACAGCGAGTTCCTCCTGCATCATCTGCGCCTCGCTCTTGCCCATAATGGCCTCGTACAGGCCAGGATCGGCCAAGTCGGGCCGACGTCCGGCTGCCATATCGGCGGCTACATCCGCGACAGACGACGTACCATCGGGGTTCACGTGTGCATGCTGGATGCCCCACTTGAGCAGCTCATCAGCGGTGCGATTTGCCATGGGAAACGCCGTGTGCCACCAGGTACAAAGAGGGCCCAGGCGCCACAGGCCGTCGTCGGACCATCGGCCAGCACGAGCATCACGTGACCGAGACCTCATCGGCGCTCACCGAGCTGTTGTTTTCCTTACTCCTTTCTCTATCATGGTACGTGGTGTGAGCAATAACACGACAGGGCTCCTGCTTCTCCTCTCTCGGTGGCAAGAATGACAAGGCAATGAGCCGCACGGACACGAACCACGGCAACGAGCTGCAGCGGACGACGTCGTCCTACCAGGGTTCGGTGGCGGACGGCATGCGCTACTCGGACAACCGCCAGATTTCGGACCGCGACCGCCTGACTGCCTCGCAGGTATACAAGTCCAAGACGCTCGAGGAGCGTATTAAGCAGGCGGAGCAAGAGAACCGCGCTCGCGCGTAAATACTACATGTTCTTGTGGCTGCCCGGCTAGGCATACCTTGGCGAGAGCGTATACACTTGTCCATGTTTTATTTCCCCCTTGTTCTCTTTTAATGCAGCCTTTGGTGGCTTGGCGATAGGTAGTGTGGACAATGCATGCTACACAGCGTACACGCGCGGCCGCTGGTACCTGGTGGTCCTCGCGCGGCGGTGTGCAACCACGTGATCGAGTTGTGGCCGCGGCCAACGGCGGCGGCCCCGACGCAGGTTCTACCGAATAGGGTTCCACGGATGCGCAGGTCCGAACGAACCAATCAGATATGCCACTCTTAGATCACATCGCTATCGACCCACAGCCAACGTGGAAAAAGCGCACGAGGCCGGATTATCTTCAGCGTCTGCGTTATCATTCCGGCCCTTTCTCTCAGGCACGCAGTCGATTGTGTGCTGCTATCTCGTGCTTCGGCGTTGGGCGACCTTGCCGTATTCACTTCGCGTCCATCTTGCCTTGGTCCGCGTTAGCGACAGCTCAACCCTTGCCTATCATGGCCATATCTGGACTGAAGCATCGCATTTTGGAGGCCGAGTCACCCTACCCCGTTCCATCAGGCAAGCCGAGCTTCTCGCCCATGCTCAATGACGCTGTACCTCTTCAGCACCGTGCCGCACCGCGTGGCGCTCCTTCGGCCACACTCTGGCACCATACCCATCAAGATCGCCGTTCGTCCGACAGCAGCTCGGACGCTTCTGGTGCGGGCGATCTGGACGCTACCGACCAGGCGCACAAGCCATCCGACCCTCTGTCGCACGATAAGCTGTCTACTAGCGCCGCGGAAGCCGCACCTGCTGGACCACCGCCTGCGCCGACCGCTGGCACCTGCCCAGGGCACGGGCTGTGCAACGGAACAGGCGGTTCGTCCGAGTGCAACGGGTGTCCCACGTACAACAATGTCATGCCAGCGCCAGATACGCAGCGGAATCCCACGCCACCCCCTGCTGCGCCTGCCTCGGCCAACCAGCGCAGTGCGCCTGTGGGCAACGAGGAAAAGCCGGCGATCGAAGCGTTACGATGTACCAACTGTCAAACCACTACCACGCCCTTATGGCGCCGCGACGAGGACGGCAACAATATTTGCAATGCCTGCGGTCTGTACCATAAGCTCCATGGCACCCACCGCCCTATTGGCATGCGGAAAACGGTGATCAAGCGCCGTAAGCGTTTGCTGGGCTCGAATGGCAGTGCGTCGGCCTCGCGCAAGCACGCACCCGCAGCGCCCACAGCGCCTGCCGCACCCACAGCGCCTGCAACATCCCCTCGCACTAGTCTGGGACGCGCGCCCACGGACGAGCCGGGCGTGCGCGCCGAGCGAGAGCGCGAGGCGGCGATGGTGCTTATGGAGGTGGGCTCGTCGCGCTGGGCGCACGATACTCCCGCTGCCTCGCCGCGTCTCGAGTCAGATGACGGCGCATCCCATGTGCCATACGAGCCGCTGCCCCCCTCCCATGCCCCCCTCACGTACCGCGCCCCGTACAGTCCGCGCGTGCTCGAGCTAGAGCGTTTGCGTGACGAACTGTACCTGGAGCGCTCGCGACTCGATGAGCTTTTAAAGCGCACCGAGCGCACTCTCACGGAACTACGTCACTCGCGCTATGACATGGCCGGCTATACTGTCTCCCCCTACGCCAGCGCTGTGCGCATGCACTCGTCGTCTCCGACCGCCGCTGTAGACGACCGCCGTGGGCCCGGCCACTCTAGCCCGGCGCTGCGGGCGTCTGATGCGCCCGACCTGGCGCGGCGCGCAGCGCCGTGGCACTTGCGTGAGCGCCTGCCCTAGTAGGCTGACCATAGGATACCCGCTTCTATAGAGGCATACGATCTACGCGCGTGCGCAACTGGCGCAATTCGCGCTCGAGACTGGACACGTGATTCTCGAGGTGCGCCTGCTCCGCCACCATGCTTTGCAGGGCCTCGTCGCTGGGCGGCGGCGATTGGGCCTCGGGCACGCTCGGGACGCTTGGGGCGCGCGGCATACTCGAGGCATGCATGCGCCCTTGGCGGTACAGCCCAGAAAGGCCCAGCGACGATTGCATACGCCGTGCCATTGGCGGCTGCTGCGCCAGGGATGTGCGGCGCCCAAACGCATCTTCCGATTCGTTTAGCGTGCGTGGCGCGCGGCGGTACTCGGACAATGTGCGGCGGCTGTCCATCACGGCGCGGGGGGGCGCCACATGCCCATGAGGCGGCGCCAACGTCGGTAGCACTAGCGACTCGGTTTCCAAGCGGATGTACTCGTTACGAAAGTCGCGCACCGACGCACTGCCCCGCAACGTACGTAGCGTATGGCCCCGCGGCGGAGAATAGGCGGATGCCGTACCGTTTGCTTCGGCCGGCATCAACGTGAGGCTGCGCGCCGCGCGTGTCGGCGTGGACGTCACTTGGGCATCCAGCCGCAGCTGCCGCAGACTGCGCTGCTGCCGCAGCTCGGGGACACGCACGTCCCCGCTGATCGAGCGACGCATATCGCGGCACGATGCACGATGTCGCAGTGCCGGCGACGTCGACGGACTCGACTCGAGGGACCCGGTCGACTCGCGACTTGGACTGCTCGCCGCCGACGACGGCGCATCCGGTGAGAGCATAGATGCTTCATCTGGCTGCGGCCGCAGTCGCGATGGCCGCAGCATCACATCACGCGCACGCGGCTTGCGGACGCTTTTCTCGACAGCGTCCATCATCTCGGCCCATGCCTGCCGCTCTGACACACTGCGCTTGGACGTGCTACCACCCGAATGCCGCGAATCGGCACCCATGGTGCTGTGCATAAATGCGAGCGGCGAGCGAGCCGCTGGAAGTGGCCGCGCTGGCGGCGGGAATGGGTACGGCGAATGGAGCACCGGCGAAGACAAGTCTTCTAGCTTGAACGGCGTATGCATGAGATTCACGCGCTCCGGCACCGCGCGGCGCACGCTGCCTTCTGGCGAAATCTGCGTGGTAGGAGACGGCGAAGGGATCGGTGAAATGGCCTTGCCGAACGGCGTCGAGGCGGCCGGCGGCGAGGAAGACGGCCGGCGTACCAGCGGCGGCTTGGGCGGCTCCAGCGCCTGGGCATCAGGTAGGAAGCTAAATGCGCAAAAGTGCATGTCGACATCCGCGCACGCAGTAGCGCTCAGCGGCGACGGCGGCGGTCCGACCGGCGGCGACGGCAGCGACGCATCGGTCTTGGGTGGGGACGACGGAGGGGGAGAGGCCGCGGTGCGCACGAGCGAGATATCGGGCGCCCACGATAGGTCCTGTGCGCCGCTCTCGAGCGTCTCAAACCCGGGAAATTGATCGAGGGGACCTTGAAACATGGCCGAGAAGCTCGGCGGCGTCTCCAGCGTTACCGAGTCGAGACCATTTGTGGCATCGGCCCGTGTAGCACTGGGGCTATGCAGCACGCTCAGTTGTGGCACGCGCGCATGGCCGAGATCCGGCACAAACGGCGGCGCACACTGCGCCAGGTCATGCCAAGGCGCGTCTTGCAAAGCGCGATGCGCCTGTACCTCGGCCGTGCTGTGCCGTCCCAACCGATGCGGCTCGGCACACAGGAGCGCAGTGATGAGGTGGGCCAGTGCCTCGCTGCACGGCAGCGGCGTCGGCAGCGTCAGATGCTGCTCGTGGTGGGCAATGCGCGCATATACATCGGCGGGCTGCGGCGCCCAGAACGGCAAACGCCCAAAGGTCATTTCGTACAGCACGACGCCTAAGCTCCACCAATCGACGGCGGGGCCATACGCGCCGGCCACGAGCGAGTCGGGCGCAGGCGCCGCGTCTTCCCCGGACGCGGGCGAAAGTGTATACTCGTGCTGCAAGCGTTCCTCCTCGCACCGCAGGATTTCGGGCGCGATATAGTCGCATGTACCGGCCGGACGCTGGGTATAGTACGCGAGCACGCGGCGCCCCTGCCCTTCAAAGGTGCGGAACGGCGCACACGTTGCAAAGTCGCACAGTTTGAGGCGTCCGCTCCGGTGGAGCAAAAAGTTGGACGGCTTTACGTCGCGGTGCACAAACTGCAGCGCATGTAGCCAGCCAAGCGCGGCTACCATGTCCATGGCATACCGCACCACCCACGACTCGTGCAGGAGGCCACCCGTCGTGCTCTTGCCAGGGTAGCTCGTGTCGGCCTGCGCAGCCGCCTGCAAAAGCGCATCAAGATCGCCCGCAGGAAAGTATTCCATGACCATATGCACGGAGCGCACGCTTTGGAATGCCGCAAGAAGCTGGGGCGTGTAGGACGCCTGGCCTTGGCGCCCGCCCTGCGCCAGCAGCTGACTCTCAAACACGGGCGAGAAGCGAAAATCTTCGCGGCGAGCGACACCTTTGAGGATGGTTTTAAGCACGTACAGCTGGCGATTCATGCGGCAGCGCACAATCTCGACCGTGCCGGTAGCCCCATGCTGCAGCGTGCATTGTGATGTAAAGTCGGCGGTCTGCAGCGACGCCTGTTGGATCTCTTCGAGGCGGCCCCGCACAAACATACGCATGCGCTCCACCTCGATATGCCGGGGCACCGTGCCTGCGGTCCACAGCAGTGCGAGGGCGCAGTCGAGATCGCGCCCTAGTCGCCCTTCGTCGCGCGTGTCGAGGGCGAGTTGTGATAGGAGCACGCATAGGGCCGGTGCGTGCCGTGCCGCATACGCGGTGAGGGGCGCAATGGCTGCCCACACCTCGGGAGTATGGAGTATTGCATGCAGGCGCGCATACCGCGCACTCCATGCTTCCCACGTCGCTCCCATGCAGTCCTAGAGCGTCATGACGCACAAGGCGCACGGCGAACGCCGCGTCGGATCAACACTCCCGTCACGTGACACGCGGCGAGCGACGCCGAGGCTTCGGCGGGGTTGGACGCTGCGCGTTGGGTGTCGTGGCTGTATGTCGTCGGGGCCGCCGCGCCGTATGGGTGTGCGCCACCACAAGCTGCGCGCGCCACGAAGCGTACGTATCATGACTAACATTAGCATGGCCTCACGGTGCCGGTGGATGAGATGTGGACGCGCCTTTCCGCGGCGATCGCGCAGATCCAGCAGCACAACATCTCGCAGCTCAGCTACGAGGAGCATTATCGCTACGCATACAATCTTATTCTCAATCAGCAGGGTGATCGGCTGTATGCAGGCGTACGGCGCCAAGTGACCGAGCATCTCGCGCGCCAGCTCGATACACGCCTCGTGCCCCTTTTTCCCCTCGCGGCCGACGAGGCACGCGAGGCAGGCGCTGCGTTGGCGCTGCCTCGCTCCTCGTCTACTGGTCTTGCTCATGCGCTCGGCCTGCTTCCAGGGCATGAAGCATATCTGCTACACACGATCGGCGCAGGCGAGCGCTTCCTGAGCGCACTCACCGACTTGTGGGACGACCACGGCTCCTGCATGAGCAAGATCCGCGATGTACTCAAGTACGTGGACCGTGTATACGTTCCAAACCAACACCGGGCACCCATATGGGACATGGGACTCGGTCTTTTCCGCGACACCATTGTCCGCTCGCAGCGGCAGCCGTGCTATGCGCAGCTCATGGTAACCATGCTACGCCACGTGTATTTCGAGCGCGAAGGCGCCGTTGTTGAGCGCCGCACGCTTAAGGCGATCGCAGATATGCTTTTGGCCCTAAGTCATGCACCAGATGTGAGTGTGTACGTGCACGACTGGGAGCCCTGGTTCCTGCGCGCTTCGTCCGAGTACTATGTGGCCGAGTCGGAGCGCCTGCTTGCTATGCAACAAGCAACGCATTACCTCGCACAGGCCGAGCGACGCCTTGCGGAGGAAGACGCACGCATCACTGCATGCTTCTCGCCGACGACGTGGCCGGCGTTGTGCGCCATCGTGGAGCAGCATCTGCTAACCGACCATCTGGATGACGTACTGGCGATGCCGAATGGCGGGCTCGTCGCCCTGCTCGATACCGATGCGCGCCCCGACCTTGAGCGCATGTATCGCCTATTCAAACGGGTCGAGCCCGGCCTGCCCGCGCTGCACCGCGCCCTACGCGAGTATATCGCCGCACGCGGGCGGCGCATCCTCGAGGCACCGCGTCAAGGACCTGCGGCGCCGCCTCTCGAGGTGGCCCTCTCATGGGTAGAGCAGGTGCTGGCGCTACAGGCGCAGCTGGATCAGGTGCTCTACACGACCCTGTCCGGCGACAAGAGCTGCGAGGCAGCGATCAACGAGGCTATGGAGAGCCTCGTCAACATGCAGTCTCGCTCTCCCGAGTACCTCTCGCTGTTTATTGACGAGCACCTAAAGAAGGGCTCGCGCGCCGCTGCTGCCGAAGCGGACATGGATCGTGTGCTGACCCAAACGATCACGCTGTTTCGGTATATCCACGAAAAAGACGTGTTTGAGCGCTACTACAAGCTGCACCTCACGCGCCGTTTGCTGCATGGGCGCAGCGCGTCGGACGAGGCGGAACGTGGTATGATTGCGCGACTCAAGGTCGAAGGCGGGCACAGCTACGTGCAAAAGCTGCAAGGCATGCTGAATGACATGAAGCTGAGCGAGGATGTGTTGCAGGCGTTTGCGCGCGAACAGGCGCAGAGTTCCACGTCCACGCTCCCGATGAACGTGCGTGTGCTCACGGCCACGTACTGGCCCATCACGCCGCCGCCGCAGCCCATTGTCCTCCCTCCCGTTTTGGCGACGGCGTGCAGCGCCTTTGAGCAGTTTTATGCCGCTCGGCACCGCGGGCGTGTGCTGGTATGGCAGCCGTCGCTGGGCACAGCAGAAGTACAAGTACAGTTCCGAGCGCGTGCGCACGAACTCTCCTTGTCGACCTACGCGCTGATCGTGCTGCTCCTCTTTGAGCATACCGACACACTGACCTACCAAGAGATTCGCAGCGCCACCAACATGGTCGACGCGGACCTACAGCGCACACTACAGAGCCTCGCGTGTGCCAAGTACAAGATTCTGCGCAAGGACCCCAAAGGGCGCGACGTGCACGACACGGATCGCTTCACGTTTGACGCCGACTTTACGTGTCCGCTCGCGCGCATCAAGATTGCACAGGTGGCTGCCAAGGTCGAGACGCCAGGCGAGCGGCAGGCAACAACCGCCAAGGTCGAGGAGGAGCGCAAGAACCAAGTCGAAGTACGTCTATCATCTAACACAGGCGTGTATCGTGCGCATCATGAAGAGCCGGCAAAAGCTTGCGCACAACGACCTCGTGAACGAGGTGGTGCGCCAGCTTCTGCCGCGCTTCCAGCCCACGCCCGCACTCATCAAGAAGCGCATCGAGTCACTCTTGGAGCGAGGTACGTACTAGGCCCACTGACACAAGACTATCTCGAGGTACGGCGCACGACTGACCCAGCGCACGGACGAACGGCATGTGTATCAGTATGTAGCGTAGCCAGCCCCTACTCGGTCCCGTGTCGCGCGGCACGTCACACGGCCGCGCTGCGCGCTGTGCATGAAGAATGTGGACTAGGCTCACGTGCGGCGCGATAGGGCCACGCGTTCGCGGCCAATCCAACGCAGGCGGGCGCGTTCGCGGCGCGTGGAGCACAGACGACGCGTGCGTGCGCCGTGCCGCCGCCCAGGCAAGAGAGGCTGCACCCACCCGCGTGCGCCGTGTCCCTCCTGCCCCGTCGCGTTTTGGTGCCTTGTGCGGGTGGAACTGCCGTCCGCCCTTAGGATGTCTGCTAGTGAGCGGGATGCGGACTCACATTTGCCCGAGGCCGCCGCCGAGTCTAGCCGCGCGGGCGCCCGCTCGGTGGGCTCGGCGGACGAGTTTCTTGCGCGCGCGCAAGCACTTGGACTGCGCCTCAGTCGCACCGACTATGAGCGTACTCGCGCGGGCGTGGCCGCCTTTCTCAAGGCAGAACGCCTGCCGTCTGTGCCTCAACGTCACAGCACCCCCAGCGCCGACCTTTCCGACGACGCCACCGGCTCCCGTGCATCCGATCGCAGCTCGACCGAGCCTGATGTCACACCTCAGCTTTCCCAATGGCTACGCACACCCAGCGGTCAGCTCAACTTTTTTACCGCCGTGGTGCGACCTATGGCCAGCGACGAGCAGCGCGCGCGTCTGAGCCTCGACGAGGTCGGTAGTGCCGAGGAGAAGCGCCGCCGTCGCTTGCGCCGCCGTCGCCTGCTCGAAAAGCAAATGCTTCTTGAGACGGGCGCCGTATCGCCCGAGCCCTCTTTCTGTGATGCGCCACCTTCGCCTGCCGACACCCTACGTACGAGTGATGTACCCGAGCTCGATTCACCCGTGTCGCTCGGCACCTTGCGCAGCAGCACACCGCTCGGCACTCGCACCCGTACGTCGCCCACCGGCAGCCCTGATATGAACGTGCTGAATCGAATGGCGCGCGTGGATGCCGATGGAAAGCTGTGGCTCGCAGCGCGCTCGAGCGACTCGCAGGAACCGCTGAGCGAGGACTCGGCGCTGAGCGCGGACGAGTCGCTTGCCACGAACGACGACACACCCGATCTTGTCGGCTGGGGCCCCCGCGTTGGCGCTCCGACCGAGCAGCTGAACGTGTACATGAAGAATATGAGCCTCTTGGATCGCATTATGCTCAGCAAGACGAGCCCGCGGCGCATGCGACGCGAAGCCAAGGCGCGCGAGCGTGAACGACCAGATACGAGCGACCACGCTTTGTTGCCTCCCTCTGTGACTGACGCGGACACGAGCCTGTCGCACTGGGCGGACGTCTCGTCCGAGTCACTCCCGGACGCTACACCCCTCAGGCAAGAAAGTGGGAGCGCACCACCCCGTGCGGCGCACAGTCGGCACCCTAGCGCATCGCTGCGCTGGTCATCGCACATGAATGCAGCGACGCCGCTGCACCGCAGCACGCACCGCGCACCGCACGATGATATGACCGACTTTTCCCCGCTCGCCTCTGTCACACCCATGTCGCGCTTTGACCCCGGCACACAAATCACGCCGATGCGCTATTCGCCCGGGCTTGGCATGGACTATTCGGTGCCTCGGCCTGGCTCACTCGCCTTTTCGCCCAATTTACTTACCCCCTGGACGCATCATGGTCGGCTGCTCTCGAACGCGGGGCTCTCCAACTTGCCCAGCTCGCCCTTTGTGTCGGGTGAATGGGGTACGCATAGCCAGCTGGCCGCCTCTGCCGAGACGGTACGAGGCACGTTTGCATTTTCTTCGACGCCCCTCTCGCATTTGCCTGCACACGATGCCGATATACGCATACCAGCGACGTCGTCGCCGTCGCGTTTACAGTGCATCGAGTCCTTCCCCGGGCGCTCGCCTCAAGGGCGCGACCTGCTCGACTCGCCCGTGGCCCGTGAGCACGCGCCGAGTCCCCTCGCCAACAAAGGGCTGCTGCGCGCGGCATCCAAAGGCGCCACGGCTCTAGCACCACCGTCTCCCGACAAGCCGGCCACGTCACTTTTGTCGCCGCTGTGGATCTCTCACGCGTTGGCGACCGAGGCAAACTTGCCGCCCGAGGTCGATACGCGCTGGTGCCGGCGAACCGATACCATCCGCCCATCGGACGTGTTTGGCGTAGCTGCTACGGTCGGTACGCCCCCTGGTCCCAGCGTTTTTGCACCGCGTGAAGACGCCGACAGCGACTCGGACGAGGTGCACACCGAGCGCCTTACGTCGCCGTCCAGTGCGCGCGCGCGCCATGGGCTGCCCCGTCGCAAGAGCGGCTCGTCACGGGCTGCGGCACCTGTAGCACGACCGACGCACGGCCAGGATGTGTTTACCAAGCCGGGTGCTACGGCGCCAGCGTTCCGCGATGTGTTTCAACATGCGGTGCCACCGGCCGACCCGAAGCAGACCGAATGGGACCAGCCGGATGGCAGCCGCATTGTGAAGCTTGTGTCAGAAGAGCTGCAGGCCGCACTGGATGCCGGCTCACTCGAGCACGAGCCGGCGCCCCGCTACTTTCGCCTACCGCCAGGGCACGGCACATCCAAAGCCAAGCCGTCGTCCGTGTCGTACGCTGGTCTCATTGGACAGGCGATTCTGTCGTCCTCGGATGGGCGCCTGAGTCTAGCCGAGATTTATTTGTGGATCAGCTCTGTGTACCCGTATTATGAGCGCGGCGATCGTGGCTGGCAGAACAGTATCCGGCACAATCTCAGCTTGAACAAGAGTTTTGTCAAGCTGGAGCGCGAGTCGACCATTCCCGGCAAGGGCGGTTGGTGGGCCATCGAGGCAGGTCATGAGCACCGCTTCCACAATGGCCTGTACATGCCCCATGGCACGGGTGTCAATCCGCTGCCCGCCGCGCGCCCTTTGCGTGTATCGGCACCGCCACCACCACCCGACGAGCGCGCGCGCAAGAAACGTACGCCCTTTACGCCCTCGCCTGCGCGCGTCAGCGAGCCCGTGAGCGGCTCGGCAAGCGAAGGGCCCACCGAAACGGCTGAAGCTAATACATTCAAGCGCCCCAAGACGGCGCGTCCACCGCGCATGGTTCCCACGGCAAGCGCGCCACGCGACGGTACGAGCAGTCCCAGCCACAGCCCGAACCTATCGCATGATCGGGCCGAGGCGGACAGTTTTGACACGTCGACATCGCGCTCGCTGCTAGTCACGCCTGGCCGCTCGGCGCCCTTACTGCCTGCGCAGCCAGGTCGTCAAAGTCCATCGGTCATACACGGCGCCCATCACGGATCTGTATCGTTATTACCCTCGTCGCTACCGCCGCCGCCATCGGCGCCGGCGGCGCCGCGGTACTCGGCAGCCGTACCGGAATACGGGCTCGTTTACATGCCGGGCGGGGACGTGGGTAGTGCCGACTATGCGATGTCCATGACCTCGTCGCCCAACAAAACAGCTGCGTATCACGGCGCGGTGCCTGTATCGCTACCACCAGCCCCCGGCCTTGCGTCTGTGCCACTCCACAGTATGGCACCTACCTACTCTGCCATGCCCGCGCCGGTACCTTTGGTACCGGCATACACTCGTTATGCCCCCGACCCTTCCGCCCCGTCTGCCTGGCGCGACGGCGATTCGCCCGCCCCATGGTGACGACGGCCGAGGTGGGCCGATAAGGCCGCGGCATGGCCCATCGCCTCCACTCACGGCGATCCGTGCGCATCGGGCCCGGTCTACTTGTCTCTATAGGAACCTTAATTACACTCATGACAATCAGTGCGGCTGCTCAGTTTGGCGCGCAACATTTGACGCGCGGTATTGGCCGCCTATCGCAGCATGTGTTTGTGGAAGGCCAAGGCTCCTACCTCACGACGGATACGGGCAAGCGCCTCCTGGATATGACCTCGTACGTGCTTTGGACTTACGGCAGCGGGATTGGTGTGGTGAACCTCGGGCATTGCCACCCAGCGGTGACTCGTGCAGCGCAGGCGCAATGTGGCAAGCTGACGCATGCGCAGCTCAACATTGGCTTTAACGGTGTCCAGATCGAGCTGCTCAAGAAGCTGCAGCCGATCATGCCGCACTCCTCGCTCGATACCTTTTTCCTGTGGAACTCGGGCTCCGAGGCCGTCGAGGCAGCTATCAAGGTCGCGCGTGTGGCAACGGGACGTCCCAACATTATCGTTGCGCAAGGCTCGTACCACGGGCGCACTGCGGCAACCGCCGCGCTCACTCGCAGCAAGACACTCTACGGCGAGGGCGTCGGACCGCTGATGCCGGGCGTCTTTTCCATGGCATTCCCATACTACTCACAGATGTGCATGCCTGTGGATACGCCGACCGAGACGCTCGTTGACGTGGCTCTGCAGCGCGTCCGGATGCTCCTTCGACAGGAGACGGCGCCGCGTGATACGGCGGCCATCCTCCTCGAGCCCGTGCTAGGGGAAGGCGGCTACGTGCCGGCACCTCCTGCGTACCTCGAGGGTCTGCGCCAGATCTGTGATGAGCACAACATGCTGCTCATCTTTGACGAGGTGCAGTCGGGCTTTGGCCGCACCGGCAAGATGTTTGCCACCGAGCACTCGGGCGTGCGACCCGATCTGATGGTGTTTGCCAAAGGCATCGCGAACGGCTACCCCTTGAGTGGTATCGTGGGCTCTAAACAGGTTATGGACGTCATGCCGCCCGGCAGCATGGGGGGAACGTATGCGGGCAACGCCGTATCGTGTGCGGCAGCGCTGGCAACGATCCAGGCCTTCCACGACGAGCACGTTCTGGAGAATGTGGCGGCGCGCCACACCGAGCTTTTGGAGGCTCTGGATGCGCTGCGTGCGCTGCCTGTTGGCCAGCTGATCGAGGATGTGCGTGGCTACGGCTTGATGATCGGCGTGCAGTTCTGTGCACCGAGCGCCATCGCCGGCAAGCTCACCAAGGCGTGCCTCGAGCGCGATATGCTGCTCCTGAGCACTAGCTCCTTTGATGTTGTCCGCTGGATTCCCCCGCTCACCATCTCGCGCGAGGAGCTAGCTCAAGGTGTCCTCCTCTTTAAAGACGCCCTGGAAGCGGTGGCGCGCGCCGAAGGTTTCCTGTAGTGGAGGTAGAAGTTGGCCCGTTGCTCTCTTTTTCCTCCCTGGGCGCTCGGCGATCTGCTATGCTGCTGCCGCTGCTCGTGAGCCTTGTGTGGCTCACCTGCGTGCCATGGACTTTTGCGGCCACTGCTTCATCGGTCGTTCCAACAGCAACACTGGCTGCCCGCTCCGTGCCCATATCGACGCTTTCGCCCGTGTCGCTGCGTCTCCCCAAAGAACTGGAGAGCGTTCGTGACCTGTCACTCTTTTATGTGGGCCAAGGCTTCCAGACCCAGACCACTGTGTATGCCATGATCACAGGCAAGCCAAATGAAGGCGATGGCCCGAAGACCAACTACATGTACCAAGACAATACGGCCCTCGAGGTGGACCACCTGCCCATGACGGCCCGAGTGAAGGGTAAAACCCAGACGGGGCTCTTTGGGCTCAAATGCTCCATGGCTTCGAGCCAGAGGAACTGGGCATGCAAATACGGAATCGAGACGACCGGGGTGACGAGCACCTACACGTCTTTTACTACGCCCATGCGCCCTGTCACTGCATTTACCCCTGTACAGGGTCTTATTCAGAGCATCCGCAAAGAAACGGCGTCTCAGGGCCCTCAAGCTACCCGCACCTCCGATATGCAATCGGCCACGAACGCCGGCGGTCTCGTGCCCATGCGTGTGGGACCGATGCTGGTGGCGTTCACCACGGCGTTTGTCGTCGCGGGCGCTTGGCTCTTGTAGATAGCTAGGCTATATACGCTTTACGCAATTTCACACAGCAGGTCACCTTGCGACAGGGCCGAGGCGACGTGCACACACACGCGCTTGACCTTGCCATCGATGGGGGCCGAGACAATGGTCTCCATCTTCATGGCGCTCATGACAAAGAGCGGCTCGCCCTTCTTGACGTCCGCGTTCTCCTTGACCTTGACCTCGACGACCACACCGGCCAGTGGCGCACCAACACTGCCGGGCTCCGAGCTGGCCTTCTCATGCGTCTCCACCTTGACATTGGCACTGCGGTCCACCACAAAGATGCTGCGTGGTTCCGAGTTGACCTCAAAGAACACCTCGCGCGTGCCATCTTGCTCGTTAAGCGGGCCGAGACCCGTGAGCTTGATGATGATAAGCTTGCCGTGGTCCAGCGGAACATTCATCTCCTCGCCGACCTGAGGCTTGCCCAGGAAGTAGCGCGTCGGCATCTTGCTGAGATCACCGTACTGATCCACAAACTTCTGCAGGTCTTCAAATACCTTGGGGTACATGGCCCAGCTGACCGCATCGCAGTCGCTCATCGGGCGGCCAAACTTGGCCGACAGATCGCGCTTGACCTGTTCAAAGTCCAGTGGCGGCAGTGTCGCTCCACGGCGCGTGTCCACACGCTCCTTGTCGCGGATGATATGCGAACGCAGAGGCTCGGGGAAGCCACCCGGCGGCGTGCCCAAAAAGCCTTGGAAGAACTCCACCACCGACACGGGAAAGTCGAGCGTAGCCGCTTGGGCTTCCACGTCCTCGGGCGACAGCTTGTTCGCCACCATAAACTGCGCCAGATCACCCACCACCTTGGAAGATGGTGTCACCTTGACAATGTCACCACACAGCATGTTCGCCTGCATGTAGGCCGTCTTGATTTCGCTCCACTGCGAGCCAAGACCCAGCTGCTGCGATTGGAACATGAGGTTCGTGTACTGTCCACCGGGCATCTCGTGGTCAAACACCGACGAGTCCGAGGCCTTGACATTTTGCTCAAAGCATTGATACAGCTGGCGGACCTGCGACCAGTACAGGTTCAGGCGTTGCACATTCTCGTGCGAGATGCCCGTACCCAGCTCCATCTGTTCCAGCGAGCTAATCACCGCACCCATCGATGGCTGCGACGTGAGACCGGACATGCTGTCAATGGCCACGTCCACCACATCGGCACCCGCCTCAGCACATGCGAGCATGCTAGACACAGCAATGCCGGCAGTGTCGTGCGAGTGCACGTGGATGGGCAAGTCGGGGTACTTGGCGCGGATGGTGCCGATCAAAAGACGCGCCGAGGCCGGCTTGAGCAAGCCAGCCATGTCCTTGATGCCCAGCACATGCAGGTGGCCTGTGGCCACCAGCTCGTCGACCAAGTTCATGTAATAGTCGAGCGTGTACTTGGGGTGACGCTTGGGGTTGGCCACATCGCCCGTGTAGCACACAGTGCCTTCCACGACACCGCCTGCCACCTTGGCCGCGTGCATACCCAGCTTGAGCGACTCGAGGTTGTTCAGCGAGTCAAACACACGGAAAATATCCAGTCCATTTTCCACTGCGCGCTTGCTAAACTCGTAGATGGCATTGTCGGGGTACGATGTGTAGCCCACGGCATTCGCACCACGCACCAGCGCCTGGAACGGAATGTTCGGCACGAGCTTACGCATCTCACGCAGACGCTCCCACGGATCCTCATAGAGGAAGCGCATCGCCACGTCGAATGTTGCACCGCCCCAGCACTCCAAACTGTAAGCGTTCTGCAGCACATGCGAAGTTTCCTTGGCAATGTTCAGCATATCCACGGTGCGCAAACGCGTGGCAAACAGACTTTGGTGAGCATCGCGCCACGTCGTGTCCATGATCAGTGTACCCTTGTAGGCGCGCACCGCCTTGGCAAATACCTCGGGACCCTCGTTCACAATAATGTTGCGCCAGCCCTTGAGCGCGGGCTGCGAGGTGTCCAGCTCCTTGTCGCCCTCTACCATGCGAGGCACGGGCACTTCGGTGCGCAGACCTGGCTCACCAACCTGTCCTTTGATCGAGCTGCCGTTGACAAGCAGGTCACCCAGATAGTGTAGGATCTTCTGCGCACGGTTCGCCGAGTGCCACAGCCGGAGCAACTCGGGCGTGTCGTCGATCATGGTTGTCCATGTGCGTGACTCGATAAAGTAGGGGTGCGTCAGCAAGTTGAGAAGGTAGGGGATGTTGGTCTTCACTCCACGGATGCGGAACTCGATCAGAGCACGCAAGGTCTTGCGGCGCGCCAGCTCGTACGATGCCGCACGGCACGTCACCTTGACCAGCAGCGAATCATAGTGGGGCGTCACATGCGCACCAACAAAGCCTGAGCCAGCATCCAGACGCACACCATTGCCATTGGCGGCCTTGTACACCTCAATACGGCCCGTGTCGGGTTGGAAGCCAGCTTGAGGATCCTCCGTAGTAATACGGCACTGAATGGCCGAGCCACGAGGCACTATTTTGTCCTGTTGAAGACCCAGCTCCGGCAGCGACTTGCCATTCGCAATCTGGATTTGCATGGCCACAATGTCAATGCCCGTGATCTCTTCCGTGATCGTGTGCTCGACTTGCAGACGGGGGTTGATTTCAATAAAGTAGTGGCGGTTCATCTGATCCACAAGGAACTCGGCTGTACCAGCATTGCGGTAGTTGGCCGTGCGCGCCAGCTTCACAGCATCGGCCAAAATGGCCTGGCGCACATTGTCGTCCAGACCACTGGCTGGTGCAATCTCTACGACCTTCTGATGACGACGTTGCACGGAGCAATCGCGCTCAAAAAGGTGCATAAAGTTACCCTGGCCGTCGGCCAGCAGCTGCACCTCAATGTGGCGTGGCTTGTCGAGGAAACGCTCAATGAACACCGTCGGGTCACCGAAAGCTGAACGCGCCTCCGACACGGCACGCTCAAATGACTCGCGAAAGTCCTCGGCACTGCGCACCACACGCATACCACGGCCACCACCGCCCATGGCGGCCTTGATAATCACAGGGAAGCCCACCTCCTTGATGAATGGCTCAGCCGCCTCATAGTTTGCGATGGGGCCGGGCGTACCAGGCACAATAGGGACGTTGGCCTCACGCGCCAAGTCACGGGCCTTGGTCTTGTCACCGAGCGCATCGATCGTCTGGGCGCGAGGACCGATAAAGGCAATGCCCGCTTCCTCAACTTTCCGGGCAAACTCTGGGTTCTCCGACAAGAAGCCATAACCCGGATGAATCATATCCACTTTGTTTTCTTTCGCAATGCGAATAATATCATCAATCGCCAGGTAGGCTGCCACGGGAGAGAGCCCCGCACCGACCTGGAATGCATAGTCCGCCTTTCATTAGTGGACGACGGCTCAACATACCTTGTTCCTGTGAGCACACATGCGGTCTTCATGGCTGTAAATAGCAACCGTCTCCAAGCCCAGCTCATGGGCCGTGCGGAAAATTCGGATGGCGATTTCCTGCGTGTTAATCTGTTACATGCGTATGACTTACACCACGGTTTGCAACCATGAGACGGCGGGCCTTCATACCAGAGAGTCGGCGCAGCTCATAGCAAATCTGCAAAATGCCATGGTCTGGGATCTGCTCCTCGACTTCAGGTGCTCCCGACATGTCTAGATACGGAGAAGATGCTGAACCGGCGGGATAGCGGGCGGTTCGGTTGGGGCCGTTGTAAATAAATGCACCTGTGCAGCGTCCGGCAAGGTCCGAGCTGTCCGTGCGCTGGTTTGCGGGCGATTTCTTGAATTTGATTGGCTCAATTCCCATTTTCCTGCATACCCTGCAGTGCAATAAATCGGCCGTGGCCTTCTGGTCCCCATCTGCGTGTACACATTACATGGCTCCCAGCACAAAGAGATCCCAACGCAAGCTAAGACAGCCATAGCTTGGCACCAAGATCATACAAAATCATGTACACCTCGTCATAGCCTACAGAGATGCACAGTCCTAGGAACTATATACAAAATAGCGACGAAACGCTAGCCTTGTGTTACTCGGCCGGCCTACATATAGAGAGCACCACCTTCGTAACAAAGAGTAGCAGGTCATCACAAGAAGAAAAATTGCCGAATCGTTAAATACGAATCAGACGTTGTGGTTCGTTTAGTTTGCGATAAGCAAAAGTCTACGTCTCGGTATAAACCTCAGAGACCATAGATCCTGTCCGTGCAGAAAGATAGCGTGCCTCTACACGGTACCCCCCCTTTATATAGGTTTTCTTCTGCATGTACACGTGTCCCTCCATAGACCGCGGATGGCCGCTGGACAAATCACGTGTCCAATTCACACGAGTTATACATATCACGTGCCCCTCATGGCGCTCCCAGCGAGGCATCCGAATCCTCTGCGGTCTACGCTCGTCAACTCACTTCACCATGTCGCTCGTGCCGCCGGACCCGTCGATGAACTTTGCGCACATCTTGCGGTATGTACTCCTAACCCTCTTGTAAAGGACAGAATTCTAACTCACACTTAGTCTGCTGAACACGAACGTGGACGGCAAGCGCAAGATCCAATACGCTCTGACTGAGATCAAGGGTGTGGGTCGCCGTTACGCCAACATTGTCTGCAAGAAGGCTGATGTGGACCTGGCCAAGCGGTATGTACACGTCTAGTCCGAAGTCTAGTCCAGAGCATGTTGTGTGTTCCATACGTGATCGCGTATGCCTGGACTGTTCTTCGGGCACATCAATGAAGGACGTACGTACTAACATTCTCAGTGCTGGTGAACTCAACTCGGATGAGCTTGAGCGCATCGTCAACATCCTCCAGTCTCCTCAGGAGTTCAAGATTCCCACCTGGTTCCTTAACCGGCAGAAGGACTTCACCACGGGCAAGGACTCGCAGGTTCTGTCGAACAACGTTGAGGCTAAGCTGCGTGACGACCTTGAGCGCTTGAAGAAGATCCGTGCCCACCGTGGTCTTCGTCACTACTGGGAGCTCCGTGCTCGTGGCCAGCACACCCGTACGACTGGTCGTCGTGGTCGCACTATCGCCAACAAGAAGAAGTAAATGACGGCTTCGAAAAAAGGAGACACTTACTGCGTTATATTGTGTCTTTCACTGGCCCACTATCTTTCCTGGTATCACGGCTATATTCCAAGGGAAAAGTTGGTGGCCTTATCTTTTTACCAAGTGCTCCATAGCTTGGTACTTCTGAACAGCCCATGTTTGAAATGTGTGCACACTAGTGTCTCTGTGCTCTTGTGCCTGTTCCTGCTCTATGATATCGCTTAATGTGCGTGTTATGGCTGCAGAAACTGTGCCGCAAGTGCTACGCGGCCCGAACAAAGCCTACGTAAGAGCGTGGGCGTCAATCTCGCGCGAGTGGCTCCGAGTGGAGATTTAGTCATTATCGACAGAGCCGACATCTCTTCCTGTCCGCGGTGGTCCATCTGATCTTTTGGCTGGGCTACCACTGTCTTGACTAGGTGCCACCCCTATCATCCCTTTTCTTTCCTCACATTTGGTAAACGACCTTATAAGCTATCCACCACTCTACACCTATTGTCATAATTATGAACAAAGTCAGCGATATGCCGGTTCCTTTTTTAGCGCCGGAAGGCTCTGTTGAGCAAGCTTTGGAGCCTGAGATCGACTATGAGGGTCTGGGTAGCAACTATCCACTTCATGTGAATATGATTGCGGGATCTTTGGCTGGTATCTCTGAGCATGCCGTCATGTTTCCAGTGGATCTCGTCAGGGTACGTAATCTTGTGACATGGATTGGCTCACAGGACAGACTCGTATGCAAGTACTGACCACCTCGCCTACCGCTGCCTACACAGGTATTGGACAGGCAATTGCACGAATCAGTTCTGTGGAAGGTTTTCGTGGACTTTGGAAAGGTATTGCCTCTGTGATTTTGGGTGCTGGCCCTGCTCATGCCCTCTACTTTGGTGCCTATGAGCTGGTCAAGGACCTCTCGGGTGGCAACAAAGAAGGCTTTCAGTTCTTGAGCACAAGTCTAGCGGGAGCTTCTGCTACCATTGTTTCTGATGCATTCATGAACCCGTTCGATGTGATCAAGCAACGTATGCAAATGCAGGGCAACCCGTACAAATCGGTCATGCATTGCGCTCAATCTATTTACCGAAATGAGGGACTACGTGCTTTCTATGTTTCATACCCTATCACGTTGGCGTGCACGGTTCCATTCACAGCTGTCCAGTTTGCTACATATGACTGGGCCAAAGGTTTGCTCAACCCGAAAAACACCTACTCCCCCTTGACTCATGCTATGGCTGGTGGATTGGCTGGTGCGACCGCTGCCTTTCTTACCAACCCTCTTGATGTGTGCAAAACGTTGCTTCAGACGCGGGGCTGCAGTTCGGTCCCCGAAGTTCGATCTGCTACGACCATAAGCCAGGCTTTCCGTGTGATTTATGCCCTAGAGGGCTGGCGCGGTTTCTTGCGAGGTGTCAAACCCAGAATCTTTACACACATGCCCTCCAATGCATTATGCTGGCTATCCTATGAGGGCTTTCGTTTTGCCATTCATGAGCTTGATGGCTGAACACTCGTTTCCATCTGTCATATGCCGCCCTTTCCTCAATTCGTGATGGCCTATTGGTCCTACTCACGACCTCTCCGCCGTGACTATGTTCATGCATACCTCCGAAGTATATGTCTAGTTTCGACCAATAAATTGATAAATGACAAGCGAAACTTGCTTGGACAAGTTTTCAGGATTGTGTGCAAATGTGCCCATGATCATTGACATGCTTGCAGCCGCCAAAATGTAGTCACCATAAGGCACCCTTGGGAAGATTCCGCGTGCGCGTCCCGATTTCCAGAAGGACTCGAACGCTTTAGGCAGAACGTACGCGGTCAGTTCGCTGCGGCGCCGTTGCGGTTCGACAAAGAGCGACAAGCATGATATGAAGCCAGCCACGCCAATAAATCTGTGGTCCGACAAAATGCTCGATATCTTTCGGAATGTTGGATAATTGTTCAGCTTGCTGTATGTGATATAGTCGGCAGTACCATGGATCAGGCAGAATGCTCCCTTGACCAATACCACATAGGTGGCGAGAAATGAGGCTGAACGCGAGGCACCCAATAGCATACGGATGCTGCTTTTCTTTGGTCTGCCAAGTCAGTCATTTGTGCTATACATACGTCCTCAAGACCGACTTTGTACGCAAGAATAGAGCAGGAACCACGTAAAGTGTTATACAGACAGGCCTGTCATGTCAAAACCGTTTCACTTACATGATGAACTTCCACGTTTTGTAAAAGTTCTGATACACGACATAGAATTGATTCACCGTGTTCAAATGGGTGATGGCTTCGCTTGGGAACCGATCCACATGACCTTCCTCCATCCACTTGTATAGCTTTGCAATATTCTTACCACTGACTCCTTCAGGCACATACTTGTTGGGCGGCAGATCGGCAAACTCCCTAGTGCCTTCACGGATGGGCTGAGGCACTTCACCGCCGAGCAATGCCACAATAGCCCAGGGATCTGGCTGCTTTTTAACGACATGGGACAGGTATATTTGCATCACCGGCTTTGGAAGTTGCGAAGCCCTGTCAATCCAAGCATGGTAGCCACGATCCATAAATTCAGGCGCACCAAGCCAGGACATGATGATCTGAATGTTGGCCAATCCAAACACAAGGACTTCACCATGGGGGATCCTGGGCATTCCATTTGCACAAGCATGCCTGTATATACCTTCCAAACCACGCACAAAAATTTGCAGCGTCAGAGATCGAACGAGGTTTTTGCTTTCCACAAAAAAGGCTAAAGAAGAGACTGCACCTGCGACGTATGCATGCCAACTTCGAACACGAGGATCGTATGTGGACAAATGTTTCCATTCCAATTTGTTTCGTTTCAAAGTCTCCTTTTCCTTTTCTTTTTCCCGAGAACTCTCATGGTCATCGATTCCACCCAATTTAAAAGTGGCTGCTGGCGCTGTTCGAGAGCGGCGCATCGGAATGCGGGCTGGAGTTACTGGTTTGGGATAAGGCGTCAAAAGTCGCAGAGCATTGTTCACAAACTTGTAGAGAGCAGCCCAAACGCCCATTGCCAGAGCCAGCCGAATCGTCTCTTCACCGACAAAAGCCTCTTTTAGCTGCTTCGTATTCACCGAACGGCGAGAACGAAGCGCTTTCACAATTGTCAGAAGACATGAGAAAGCGCTCCTCAAGCCATAAGTGAGCACAAAAGCACGACCTGCAGCTCGGAACACATATATGATAAGTCGTTCCCAATCTGCAGGAAGTTTGGCTTCATCGTCTCGAGGGCGCCACAATTTTTTTTGGATACTTCTTCTGACTTCGATCGAGGGTCGACGAGAAAAGTCATTCAAGGCAGTGATGCTCAATGAACGTTTAATTTGGTCCACTGTCTCTACCAAGTTGGGGGTGCTGGCGCTCGGAGAAAGAGAGTATGCGGACATATCATCTTCCGTCACAATCGTAGTTGTATCTCCCTCCATTTCTAGATGATGTTGTTGCATCGAGTTGATGCTAGCATGGGCGCTTGTTCTTGGAAGGGCCATCGCGAAATTCTAGCCCCAGCAGGCTCTAGCTAAGTTTTGGGGCGAGCGGACTCGCAAGTACGCTATGCCGTGGCGCTCCGTGCACGCACAATCACGTGTAGGCTGACATTGTGGCACGGTTAGGGCTAGGCGGCTATGTGGCCTTCTCGGCACGTTCGATGCTTATGTAATCACAATCGCTCAAAAGGATTAGGCAGACGCTGCCCCGAAGGGCGCGCCTGCCCGATCTAAAGATTTGAACGTACTGCCACCGTAAGGTAGCAGCGAGGGGCGAGTGCTCATGTATGGACAAATGGGTCGCCGTGCAATGAGAGACTCCTCCCCTCCCGCACCACATGCATGAGCGCGTTGCGGAACGTCAAGGTCTGTCGTGTTAGCTACTGGGGCCAAAGGTGGGTGATACATACAAGTATGAAGAAACACGGGGGGTAGGGCTGGGCCTCTTATATAATTTTCCGGGATTCTTCCCAAGCACTGCGGCAAGCCACCCTGCCGGAGTATTGGCCGCTAAGAAGGCCCTTCCGCCATAATTCCCAAATCCCCTGCAATAACCCCTATGGGACTAGCAAACTAGGGAGAGTGAGACAAGGCTTCCGTAGCCTCAGAGCTACTTTGAGCGATTTGATTTTGAAGAAAGCTTGGCGCATTCTGTTGTAACAGCGTAAGATTTGGTAGGATGCGTGAACGGAAGAAATCCTGCGCCACTTGTGCACCCTAGTCCAGTTAGCCACATAGCCTACGCACCTTGTAATGGTAAATCGCACCCACGACAGCTTCCACACACGTTCCACGCACTTTGAACAAGCCTGTTTCTTTGGCACCAAGTGTCCCATCCAGACGCAAGCTCGGGTGCCATCGCATTATTTTCTCGAGGCCAAGCTGACGGCCTGCATGATCGCCTAGTCGGTGCGTCGCGACAATTTGGTCTACACCTTCGGTTTTTGAGAGAATGTTTTGCAGGTATTCTGCGTCGGTTGGGCTTTCAGCGCGGGTTTTTGATAGGATATCAAATAGGAACATGGTCAGGTATGTTTTCAAGACACGTCGGCCTTCCGTTAGCATGAGCCTATACATACCAAGAAAAGCAAGGCGACGATTATGGCCTTGGAGTCCATGCATCCAACTTTCATGTGTCAGCGCGGTCGTCGCCAGTGCTTCTTCGGAGCCCAAGAGGCCTTGCGATGGCTCCGATGAGCTGCGGTACGAGGAAAAGCTGGCACTATTCAAGTGAGAAAGAATATCAGCTGGTGTCAAATTCGTGCCAAAGGGACCTGCTGGGGAGCTAGTCTCATGGCGCCCCCGTGCCTGATCTCCGCGATGCTCTGTGTTGAGTTCAGCTTGAAGGGGCCGGGTCGGCACGCTGAAAGCACGCCTCGCCACCACTGGTATACGAGCCACTCGAACGGCTCCCTTTCTGCCCGCAGAGCGCGCAGGTGAAAGGATATAACCCCCTACCAGGAAAGATAGACGGTCAACTTGCATGGATGGTCTAGAGGGCAGGCAAGGATGGATTCGAAGAACGACCTAGCCATGTGGCGTGTTCATGGCATAAAATCCTTACCTAATAGGTCTACTGCATTTTCGGGCCCTTGACAAGCCATGTCCTAGAGATGTGCTCTTTTCGCAAGCAAGACTTGTAGCATGCCATAGTGACCCCCATCTACCCACTATCTATCCCAGCTTATGACTCTAGGATGGCTTTGGGCCATACCTGCAGCCGCACGCTACCATAGGCAATGTGTCTCTGAATATGGGATTTATGCACAAGACTGGCTTTTCTCTGCGCATACGACCTGACTGGCTTCTTCGAACCATGTCTGCTGCTGCAACGTATGTCGATGGCACGCTGTTCTAACATTCAGTCTTGCTCCAGAGATCCATAAGAACATGAACTGGGCTGATGAAGATGGAGATGAGGCTACCCCTCATATAGAGACGCGCGATGAGGGCAATGGCGTGTCCGTTATTACCGAGTATCGCACGAATGCCGATGGTAAAAAAGTCAAAATCACCCGCCGCATTAAGCGCACACTAATTAACACCAAAGTGAACCATGATGTTGCTGAGCGTAAATCTTGGACCAAGTTTGGCTTGGAAAAGGGCGCACAGCCGGGTCCTCACTCGGGCACCACTTCGATTGGTGCCAATGTCCAGATTAAGCTGACCGCTGGTGCCCAGAAGGAGCCCGAACCTGATCCTACGCAGGCGATGCGCGAGAAGCTGGCTAACAAGCGTGTTCAATGTCGTCTTTGCAAGGGTGACCATTACACTGCGCGCTGCCCTTACCGCGATACACTCGAAGCCATTCCTGGCGCAGGTGGCGATGTGC
Source organism: Malassezia nana (assembly GCA_029542845.1). Classification (NCBI taxonomy): domain Eukaryota; kingdom Fungi; phylum Basidiomycota; class Malasseziomycetes; order Malasseziales; family Malasseziaceae; genus Malassezia; species Malassezia nana. The sequence continues at coordinate 464,339 of CP119893.1, forward strand.
CGGATACCGAGGCAGTTGCTGCTGCCGCTGCTGCCGGTCTTTCTCTTTCTAGTGACCCTGTGGCAGCCGCAGCCGCAGCCGCCAAGATCAACCCTGCGGCATCGCCGATTGGTGTGGGTGGCTCCGGTGCTGGCAAATACAAGCCCCCCAGTCTGCGTTCGGGCGCCGTGCCATCGGCTGGCATGGGCGGTCCAGCGCAGCGTGATGAATATACCACTCTGCGTGTTACCAACTTGAGCGAGGATGTGGAAGAAGAGGATCTGCGCGACTTGTTCCGTCGTTATGGTCGTGTTACTCGTATTTTCGTTGGTCGCGACCGTGAAACAGGTGCTTGCAAGGGCTTTGCCTACGTTAACTTTGAAGACCGGGCTTCGGCAGACCTGGCGCGACAGAAGCTGGACGGATACCCATACAGCAACCTCATTCTCAGTTGCCAGTGGTCGCAGCCCCGGAGCGAGCGACCACATTGATTATTCTATGGCGGCATCGATCGCACTATGTTGTGCAGACTTGGATCATAGCGCACATTTCCATGTACTGAATCTAGTTGAAAAACCTATCTAGTCAGTCGCCCCTGTGGATACGTACTTGCGGTGCTCATTGGGGCCCAGCAGATCGAATCGTAGCTCTGGAAGAATCTGAGAGTAAGACAGCCAAGGACATACCTGCTCCTCCAGCAGGCGCAAGCGCTGCTCTAGCGTGTTATCCAAAACAATCTTGCCATGTTGCGCCGACAGCAACAGGCCACCAGCACTGTAATGAGCTAAAATATACGCACGCATCCTTGGACAGACCCTCCTTCACCTCAACTTTGGTTTCACGGCCGGTCGTCTCTTTATAGCGTTTGACAGCGTCATCGACCACTCCCTGTACAGTTTGAACGTCGGTCGAGCGCACGGTACACTCGATAGCCGGCTCATGAAGGTTGAACAAACCCTCCAGGAGCAAGTTCTCCAACAGCTTCTTGTAGCTTTTCGCATCCTTGCTTAGATCGACCAGCTTCTCCTGCACGTCCGAGAACAAATTTTGCAGGTTCTCTTCACGGGCCTTGAGAATCTCAAGGCGTGCCTTGTTGCTCTGGTTCGACTTGGCAATCTTCTGTGACACTTCCACCTGCTTCTTCTTCTTGTCAAACTGAGCATCCAGGTTCATACTTTCCTGGCGGACAATGCGAGCCTTTTCAATGGCGAACTCTTCATCCGCCTTGACCTGGATCTCACGAGCCTTTTCAACAGCCTCTTGGCGGATGAAGGCCACCATCTTCTTAAGCTCGGTGATCACCTCTTCATCGTCCATGGCGCGCGACGACATTTCCTACGTCTCGTTTGATGGTCGGTGCGATAGACGGTCCCGCACGGGAGTCGCTTGCAGACAGGTCCCTTTTAGGTCCATTTGGCAACATGCACCTCCACCGCCAACGCTCGGGGCGCTCCGCTGCCGGTCCGCCTCCCTCGCGGCACCGAGCAAGTCGCCCACGTAGGATCAACCGTAGATTCTCAACATAGCTATCGTCTACAGCAGATAGAGATGCATTTTTTTTTCTTGTTAGACAGCTTGGCTAGGCTGCGCGCACAAAGTTACTGGCTTTGATGCCTGCCCGACTCGTCTTCCGCAACTCACGGCGGTCTGAGCGTTCCTTAGCGAACCAATCCGAAGGAGTCTTGGGCACAGACTCTTCTGCGGCCTTCTCTGCGGCCTTCAAGACAGCTGCACGTTGAGCGTCGGTCATCGTTTCCAGTCGCTGCTTTTCTTTTGCCTCTTGCGCTGCTTGTTTCTTGGCCGCTGCACGCGCCATCTTGGCGCCTCGTTTCAAGGCTGAGCGAGCTTCACCTTTGGACATGCCTGTCGTATCGACGTCGCCCACCATCAGTGCTTTTTTCTGCTTGATCGCTGAATCTTCTAAAAGCTCAAATAGCCATGGGGGGTACTGGTTATCAGGCAAAGCCACTGGATCAGGCTTGTCTTTGTAAATAGATAATCCTGTAAAAACTGTGCCAGCGGGCGCCAACGAAGGTGCATCTATGCTGTGTCAATGTATGGCAGCGACGAGCGTACCTGCTTTGCTATCAGCATTTGCCTCCGTCTTGGAATGCACAAGGCGGACACTCATCCAGCTATGTGCCGGATCCTGAATGAAACGCCTGCCCAAGCGGCCCGCGCACCTTGCGCGTTGCAGCCACGACATGTTGGCAACGCTTTACGCCTGTCGCCACGACGAAAGGAGCACCGTCTCTTTAGATCACGTGATACAAAGCGCGTGGCGACCTGATCCCTGCGCGTGGAAGTGTTATTTGCGCTGCGACGTCCCATGGCTGTGGCCACGGCGAAGCAGCGTTTGCCGACCTTGTTGGAGGTTTTGCAAGGGAAATCAGGCGCTCCATTACACTACGAATCGTTTTACGAGTACCTACAATTGTCCTGGAATGAGGATGCTGTGGAGTTCTGGGCCGAGGCACAACGGCATGAAAAGCTGTGTGTGCAATACATCACGCAACAAGGGCAGATGAGGGCGACTCCCCGCTTCTTACAGGTCAACCACCTTGAATTGATTAACAATGCCGAACAAGTATACCGGCGCTATTTGCTCAGTGGCGACCACGAGGTCCTATTTCCGCACGATGTACGCATCCAGATACCCACGCAGCCTGTGCCGAGTGGCACCGAGTTGCTGCACATGTTTGAAGCTCCCAAAAAGTACGTGTTCGACACTAATACAGCTACATATTCACCCGCCTCGAGGCAGATATATATCCTGCCTTTCTGCAAGATCATGCCTTTCGTAACCTGACTACATTGGAAATGTACATACGACTCTTTCTCGGACTCGTGGTCTTGTGGGCGGGATTGAGTCTAGGCTACGCATTTATATTTTTGAACACGTCGCGCGAGCTGCGACTTTGGGTATGCAGCTGTTGCTGATGCACAGGTCCTCCTTCCTTTCGCCCTGGCGCTATACCTGCTGGTTTCGTACATGTACGGGATCGACCCGATCCTTGCATGGCTGGGGTTGTATGAGCCCAAGCTCTTGCATGTTCGTCGCATTGAAGAGCCCATCATCAAAGGCATGCACCGGCGACATGCCCATGTTTGTGCCTTGCTCACCGTGGCCGGTGCAGCGGCCCTGTCGGTCTTGTTTGTGTTCGTGCCTGGCCATCGGCTATGACGCCGCATCCCGTTTGAGCTTGGACAAGTATCGAGTGCGCCAGGCATCCACATCGTCGACCCGAATTTTCCCACGCAGCGAAGCGGCCGTGGTGATCAACTCGTCGGCCCCAAACCAGTGGGCTGTGCAGAAACGGAGGCGCTGATAAAACGCTGAAGCCGATTTAGTGGCGAGGAGAGACGAAGAGGCGATGTGAAGGATCGCATAGGCCACGCGGAACAGCGCTATGCTCCCGTCCACCATGAGGAGATCCCACACTCGGAACAAGGTTTCCATCGGCAGGCAAGAGGTGAACAAGGACAAGAACCAGGTGCATGTCACTGCCGCCAATTCCACACCGAGCGCCTTCATATGCGCGGCCAGCTTGGGTTGGCCAGCACGCACCATGTGCGCCAGCACCTGCTGGTCCGCCTTGGGCACCAGCATACCCGACGCATAATACCCCGGCGGCAAAACATGGTCCACCAGTCCCACAAACGTCCAAAACGCATCTTCTTCGTTGCTGTATGTTAATAGTAATATAGCTGCCAGGTTGTTCATACCCTGGCAGTAGCCACAGGTTGGATTGTAATGAGTATATGTATGCAAAATGCGTCGCAGTTTGGCCACGCCGGGGCCCTGGCTGCCAAAAAACAAATTCGTGGGCATGGTGCGCGCCACATCCAAGTCAATCTGGGGATCCGTGGGTGGTCGTGTTTGGAGTGCTTGAAACTCGCCAGGCTCGGCGCACGTAGAGGCCTGGGTACACTCGGACCAAATGGCCGGCCGGTACGCCATCGGCACGCCTTTCTCGCACAGTCGACGGAATTCGCGCCAGCGGCGGTCGACAGGCGCACGGTGTCGGTCCATCGACCGAAACGACGAGAAAATGGTGTGCCACAACGTCGCAGGCTCGTTGCCTGCCTGACTGGATCTGGCAAAGTCGGCCACAAAGTCGTCCCACTCATGCTGCCGTTCCTTTTGCTGCTCCTGGTACATGTTATGCACGTGCTGCAGCGTAGGCAACTCTGTTGCATGGATGGAGGGTGTCGTCTCCTGCTCGGACGGCGCCAGCTCGTACCAGGGCGCCGGTAGCGGAGCGACAGTGAGATCGCTCTCCTCCGCAGGGCCAGGCACCTTGGAAGGCGCCATTATAGACTCTTTCTGGAGTTGCCGCCGATACTCTTCCACGCTGATACCATAGACAAAACCGTACTGATCGACAAACACGGGCGCCTCATCACCACACGTCCGCACAGGCCGTGGAATGGACGGGGGCGGCCGAGCCTCACTCGGAACCATCGGAGCAAGCTCAACGACAAGTCCATGCTGTGATGTCAACAGAGTCGGTGAGGGCGGGGCAGAATGGCCGTCGTGGACGCTGTGCACCGACATGTCCGCATCGTTCTCCCAGCGCTGATCCTCCTGCGCATGAGCGTGCGCCACCACCCACTCGAGCACTTGATGCAAACAAGACTCATTCGACTCCATAGGTGTTGGAGCCTCGTCACTGAGATGGGACATGGGGGACGTCGGGAAGAGGTGATCACTCAGGGCCTCGTGCAGCGTCGCTTCCATTGTGGGTGCTTTATGTGCGGCAGTTGTGGCACAAAGGGCGTTTGCAAGACAGGTAAAAACGGCCTGCGTCGTACTGTCGTGCTTTTCAAGCCATGCGCGAACGGAGGACGCATCGTTGGGGATACGCGCCACGCTCGACCAAGGCGCTGCGTCTGTATGAGCGAACCAGCTTTGCACGTGGTCGGGGGGAGGAGGGAGTGTCGGAGGCGCCGCCTCCTGAGTAGGCTGTGCCGTCTCTTCTGAGCAGGGAGAATCCTGCTCCACGAACAAGAGGGGATGCGCGTCGACCGGTGCACGCGTCGCACCCGCCTGCATCGATCCCCGGTCGAGTGTGGTCAGCCACCGGCCGGCGCTGTGTCGCCTCCACACAAAAGACCCCGCCGGTGGAGCAGCGCGTTCGCTGTGCGACGATGGCGGGAGAGAGCCCTTCGCCTGTGGGCGAGGACAAGCTCTGCATTGAGATGCTGGGCGCCGGTCAAGAGGTGGGCCGAAGCTGCTGTGTAATCCGCTTCAAGGGTACGTTTGCCAACTAACCATAGGCTTTACGATCGTGTGTGATGCAGGCGGTAGGTTCTGCGTACTGACAACCAGTGCATCCAGCCTACACGGGCTTGACGGCGCTACCTTTTATTGATAATCTGGACTGGAGCACAGTGGATGCTCTGCTGATTACCCAGTACGTTGTGCCCACTCACAACAGTTTCCATCTGGACCATGCGGCGGCGCTGACATATGTGATGGAAAAAACCAACTTTTGCGATGGCAAAGGCAAGGTGTACATGACCCACCCGACCAAGGCCATTTACCGCTTTTTAATGTCCGACTTTGTGCGCATTTCGAACGCTGGCTCGGATCGAATGCTGTTTGACGAGTCTGAGATGCTGGCCTCCTGGCGGCAGATCGAGGCGGTCGACTACCACCAGGAAGTGGTGATCAGCGGTGGTCTACGCTTCACTCCCTACCATGCAGGTCATGTTCTGGGTGCATGCATGTTTCTGATCGAGATGGCGGGCCTGCGTGTGCTGTATACGGGCGACTACAGCCGCGAGGAAGACCGGCACCTCGTGCAAGCCGAGGTGCCGCCGGTACGACCCGATGTGCTCATTTGCGAGAGTACATATGGTACACAGAGCTTGGAACCACGACTGGACAAGGAAATGCGATTCACGGCCCTCATTCACAGCATCATCAAGCGTGGTGGCCGCGTATTGCTGCCTGTATTCGTCCTAGGGCGCGCCCAAGAACTACTCCTTTTGCTCGACGAGTACTGGGAAGCACATCCTGAGCTGCATTCCGTACCCATCTACTACGCGTCGTCCCTCGCACGCAAGTGCATGTCAATCTACCAGACCTATATTCACACAATGAACCAGCACATCCGCGCACGCTTCCACCAGCGTGACAATCCATTTGTATTCAAGCATGTGAGCAACCTGCGCAGCCTCGACAAGTTTGATGACAAGGGCCCCTGCGTCATGATGGCCAGTCCCGGGTTCATGCAGAGTGGCATCTCTCGTGAACTGCTCGAGCGCTGGGCGCCAGACAAGCGCAATGGCGTGATTGTCAGTGGTTACTCGGTGGAAGGCACCATGGCGCGCGATATCCTTAGCGATCCTGACGAAATTGTGGCCATGAACGGACAGCGGATCCCGAGGCGCATGTCCGTGGACTACATTTCGTTTTCGGCACACGTGGACTATACACAAAATTCGCGCTTCATTGACGAGGTCAAGGCCAAGCACATTGTGCTGGTGCATGGCGAACTGAAAAATATGAGTGGATTGCGCGCGGCTCTCCAGAGCCGCTTTAGCGACCGCGACGAGGAAATCCACGTCTACATGCCGCGCAACTGCGAGCCACTGTACCTATCGTACCGCGCAGAACGTACAGCCAAGGTCATCGGCTCCCTTGCATCGCATCCCCCTAAAGCGGGCGAGCCCATTGATGGGCTGCTCGTCGCGAAAGACTTTTCCTACACTGTGCTTGCGCCGGAAGACCTCACCGAGTTTACCGGTCTGGGCACGAGCACAATTGTGCAGCGGCAGCGCGTCGCGCTCCATGTCGGGTGGGAACTCGCGCGCTGGCACCTCGAGGGCATGTATGGGCGCGTCGACGAGGGCGTCGACGAGGCGGGCGTTCGGTGCATGCGCGTCATGCAAGTCGTGGACATCAAGCAGCCACGTACGCACGAGCTGCTGCTCGAGTGGGAGTCGAGCGCGTCGAACGATATGGTGGCCGACTCGATTGTTGCCTTGCTCCTCGGGATCGACAGCTGCCCGGCCTCTGTCAAGCAGACGATGCACAACCATGTCTGTGCGCATAGCCATGGCTCGTGCACGAATGCGACGCAAGATATCCAGCCTGTTGAGTCGCTCATAGCGCTCCTCGAGGCGCATTTCGGGTCGGTCGAGATGATGGATGTGGGGTCGGCGCATGACATGGAGCCCGAGCCTGCAGCACCGCCCGCTCAAGAAGCCACAACGCCTGCGCACGACGACACAAGCCAGGAGCCAGAACGCAGTGCGCTCGACCTATTACGCGCGCGGATCTCGGGCCCTGTTCGGCCCGCACTGCATGTGGCCTTGGACGATGTGCCTGCGCTCGTGGACTTGGACGGGTGGGTGGTACACTGCGACGTCGAGTCATTGCAGCACCGCGTTGAGCGATTGGTGGCCATGGTGCAATCGACGTCGCAGTCGCTCGCCGATACATTCCGCTTGGCCCCCATGCAATCCGCGATGCTGTTCCAAGGAGCGCACAACGATGTCGCCCAGCCCATTCCGAAAATCGAAGAGGTGTCCAAGTCCTTGACAGAGGCTAGATACCCATCTACATGAGGCGCACCGTGCGCCGCTCGCGGTCGCCTGCGACCTGAACGATCCCCTCGGCCTCCAACACGCGCAGTGCCTCGCCCACCTCGGCCATATCCACGGCCATGGAGCTCTGCTCGCGAAAGGCACGCACAATTTCCGTGAGGCGCACCGGACGCGATGTGCTGCCACTGGCGCCGGCCAACTGCGTGACAATGTGGAGCAACTCGGTGCGTAGGTCGCCCGCCATGCGTCGCTGTTGCAGCGAGCGTCCCGTGGTAAGCAGGTCAAAGTCGATCAACCCGGTCGTAGGGTCCGTCGCACTGGACTTGGCCGCTTCGCGAATCAGTCGATTGGCCTCCTCCACATCGTCCGCGGTGACGACCGGCGACAAACGCATACGCGCATGAGCCTCGGCGAGACGGATCATGGATTCGAGCTGGCGCGTCGTGGCAGTGATGCGCCGCTCTGCACTGCGCGGATCCTCGCCAGCCTTGCGTAGCTCCACGTAGCGACGAGCTAGTAAATCGCTGGCTTCGGCCGTAAGGACCGGCGCGACATTGGCACGGGCGTACGATAGGTACGAAGTCAACAACTCGATGGGGACCACATCTGTCGTGCGCTCAGCCATCGCCGGCGCATCCTCCAAGTACAAGCCGACCAGATGCTTGGCGAGGCGCCGGTCGTTGGCCTCGTCAATTTGGTCCAGCACCAAATACACCAAATCAAAACGGCTAACGAGTGTGGGGGGCAAATCAATGTTCTTGGTGATCGGCAAACGCATATTGTACTTGGACCCAATCGGATTGGCAGCCGCCAGCACCGAGGTGCGCGCATTGAGCGTAGTGATAATGCCCGCCTTGGCAATGGACACGGTTTGCTGTTCCATCACTTCGTGTAGTACACTGCGGGTCGCATCATTCATCTTGTCAAATTCGTCAATGCAGCAGACACCGCCATCCGATAGCACGAGCGCACCACTCTCCAGTACAAGCTGCTTCGAGTCTGGATCGCGTGTCACGTACGCCGTCAGACCCACAGCCGACGAGCCCTTGCCCGATACATACACACCTCGTGGCGCAATTTTGTGGACGTATTGCAGCATCTGGCTCTTGGACGTACCGGGATCACCAACAATCAGGACATTAATGTCGCCGCGGTAGCGTGGGCCGCCCAAGCCGCCGCCTGTAGCGATCGACTTGTTGGTGCCGCCAAACAGTTGCAGTAGCACACCTTTTTTCATGTCATCCATCTCGTAAATGCTAGGTGCCAAGCTGCGCGCGAGCACCTCGTATACATTGGGGCGCTCGGCGAGCCGATGGATCTGCTGCTGCATTTCCTCACCGGGCAGCAACGCCAGACGACCACTGGATGGTGGCGCTGCGGACGCTGGATCACCCGCTTGGCCCATACGCGCATCGAGTTCCTCGCCTTCATCGTCACCACCAATGCCGACCGTGCGTGCACTCATCGCATCGCGCGTAGAAGTATCCAGCTGCAGGCGCCGCGCACTGTTCAGCCGCACATGCACCACATCGAGGTAGGTCTTGAACAAGCTTTTGAGCGTCCGCTGGCGGGGGTTTGTGCGCACAGGCACACCTCGGAAGATGCCGGTGACTTCGACACGGTCACCCGGCTTACACAAATCCACCAACTCGTCGTAGACACACAGGCTCAGTGAGTGGGGCGTTTGCCCATCGGGTACCACATCGGGCGTCTCTTGCAAGCGGATGACTTGGCGGTCGGCAAACTCGCACCGATTATGGATGAGGGAGAGTGAACCCAGTTGATTGCACTGGTCGCGAGGACACCGCTGCGGCTCGGTAATGCGCCCACGGTCAATCTCCACCTGCACCGTGTGGTGGCACACAAGGCATCGGAAAAACGCCACCTTCATGTCAGGAATGATGGGCGTCACACGGATGACCAAGCCACGCACCGTGACGAGCTTGTCAATGTCGGAAGGGTTCAAGTCGCGCATGTTGGTGGATGTACCACCATACGGGCGCACGGCATACACCAAACTCTCGATCTTGTCGCTACGCTCACGCAATGCCTCCATCTCTGCTTCGTCCGCACTGGAGCGCAAATCTTCGTCGGTAAGGACCAGTAGCTGGTTTTTTAACACTGTATCAAAGATCGGCACGACCTCCTGAGGGTACCGAATCAGCTGCAACGCCAACTTGCGTGATGGCGGAAAGGCCGCGAGGTCCGAGATTCGCAGGTTCAAATTCGTCTGATCCGTATCGCGCATCTGGCGCAAATAGTCCTCGTACAAGAGCAGCTCGCCATCCACATGCGGCGTGCGCGCCTGCGCAAGACCGTGGCTCCGTGCATACGCCCAGCGGTACTTGAGGCGAAATCCACGAAGAAAGGCCTGGAAGAGGTCCATCGTCTCGCCTACCGAGACATTCGTGCCCCAAATGACCTTGGGCGCATGCCCGGGCGGCACACTGGCCTCGACTTCGGAACTCGCGTGCGAGAAGAGCAGCTCCTCACTCGCTTGTGAGGCATGCGGTGTCTCCGATTCACTACGCGCCATGGGCTGGTGCATGCGGCGCGTCCATGGCGAGAGCGTACTCGCCGACGAATGAATGTCGCCTCGTCGACTGCGCCGAGGGGTGGAGCTGGTCGATCTGGGTCAGCGGAGGCCACGTACGGCGGGAAAAAGAGGGGCTCCGAGTCGCCCGAGTGACTGGATGTCGCAAAAGCATCGTGCGCGCGCCGGCTCGTAGGGGTGCGCTGCGAACGAAGAGAAGCACCAGGCGACGACGTCGGAAAGTGCAGCGGCGATCCAGTCGCCGAGGAGGAGGAGGAAAAGCGTTGGGCAGGACCCGCAACGTGCGCAGGACTGCTGGATGGAAGACCCAAGGACGATGCGTCCTGCGCATCGCGGCTGCTGCGCTGCGAGCCCGGCGACGGCGCACCCGACTGCGACATACGTGGTCCGAAGCGCGCGGGTGCAGCGCGACCGTGACGCAGGCCCGTCGTGTGTCACGTGCACGGAAGCGCACGCGCGTCGCCCTAGGGATGGCTCAACGACACGGGGCAGCATGGCGCAGGCCGTCGGGCAGCAGGCGCCTACGCGCACGCATCTCACGCTCAAGGGATCCACAGCCTTGGTACATGAATTTTTCAACTATTCTGTGCAAAGTATTTTATACCAACGGTCCATTTACCCGTCCGAGGACTTTCGAACTGTCAAAAAGTTTGGGCTGCAAATGCTCGCGACCACCGACGACGACCTGGCCGACTACCTGGACCGCGCCATGTCACAGCTAAAAAAGTGGCTTGAGCAGGGCAAGGTACGCCGTCTTGTCGTGGCGATTGTCGAGAAAGAGTCACAGGAAACAGTCGAGCGCTGGCAGTTTGACATTGAAGTGCTCCGCCCCGGCACCGATGAGGCATCGAGGTACGTGTAGTCACTCACACCAGCTCTACGGAACAGGCGCCCAAGAGCCTACAAAAGACCGATGCTCAGGTCAAGGCCGAGATAGCGGCTATCATCAAACAGATTACCGCGAGCTGCACGTTCCTACCCGTGCTGGAGGAGCCATGTACGTGACATGACTGACCCAAGGCGCTTTTCAGATTCTCGCGTATACAGACAGAGATGTCGAGGTCCCTGTCGAGTGGGAAGACTCGAATGCGCGGCTCATTGCCGAGGGCAAGGCCGAGCAGGTGAAGCTACGCAGCTTCTCTACGCATGTACATCGTGTCGATGCCATGGTCGCCTACAAGCGCGAAGACGAAGACGTCTAAAGATAGTCGGGTTGCTGATGTACACTATACCATTACATGCCTCGCAAAGGCTCGTCGTCGGCGTCGTCGGCGTCATCGGCGTCATCGTCGGCGCGATCCGAGATGCGCGCGAGGATCTCACGGCGTCCCAACACACTCCAACTCGGTAGCCACCGCGGATCAATTTGCGACCATACGGCATTCTCGACGAAAAGCTCGATAAACTCTTGGTCCATACTGCGCGATTTAGGAAAGCTAAAGCGGCGGTACTCGTCAAAGATGGTCGTGAGCGACCACTGCTGCAACTTGCGCAGGCATCCAATCAGGCAGCCAGTGCGGTGCTTGCCTTTGTTGCAGTGAATGAGCATGGGGTGGTTGCGGCGATCGAGAATCGTAGTGAGCGCTGCGGCAATCGTTTCGCCGGGAACTGGGTCAGGAGGCCGCACGTACTCTGCACAAAAGGCTCCTTGTTGCCAGGGATGCCATACTGAAAAAAACGTATCCCATTTTCGTCCAGAAATTGGATGTTTTGTTCAGGATAGTCTTCCAAGATGAGCGTAAGGACACTGCGTAGGCCGAGCGTCTTGAGGAAAGGAAAGTGCTTTTTTTTTGGAAAGCTGCTTCGATAGACCCACGAGTTGACCATCGCAAAATTATCAGGCGGGATCAGCTCTGCGTCGCAGGTCTGATCATGATCACTAGACGTGCGGTTCATGGCGCCTGCCCGCTCGTCGCCGGCCCGTGGGCGCTCGGCGCCATCGCGAGGGGTGGTCTTTTCGTGCAGGATGCGCTGCAAAAACTGCAAGTGCTCAGGCATAGGCGCTAACTGCGCCTGTGCACCGGGCATACGGCACAAAAGCGCCGTACAATCCATGGGCACCGCCGGCACCGCGGACTCGTCCATGCGGCGGGGCGGCCGCGAGCAAGGGCGCTGGCCCTGTGCGGCGGCGGCGCGCGCGGCGATGCCACGTGCGGTCGGCCGAAACCGTAGAGTGCACCCGCCCGTGAGGCCGCCGTGGGGACGCTGTTTGCGTTTCTTGCTCTTCCACGGCGGCGCGTTCTCGCACTGGTATCCTTACGGCCATGAACTCGATCTTCCGCCAGATGCTCCCGCAGGCTACGCGCCTCCTGCGCCAACCGGTGCGCGGCTACGCCACGTCGCCTACTGCCGCCAAAGGCCTCGCTGAGCGTGCTCAGCAGCTGGGCCAGTCGGTGGCCAAGGCTGCCGAGCGTGCGCTGGGCTGTACGTTATTCTACTCACCATAGCGTATGCGGAGCCAATTGTGTACAACCTCAAGGTCGCCGGCTCGCTTGCGAAGCAGGTCTACATTGCCGAGAAGCTCGCTCCGCCCACGTCGCTGAGCCAGATTGCCTCGGCGTACCGCCAGATTTGGACGACGGTGTCGAACCCCTCGTGGTGGACCCACTCTCTCCCCGGAGGCGACTGGCGCCACGTCCTCGTCTATGGCGTGGAGGCTGTGGGCATCTTTTCGATTGGCGAAATGGTACGTGTATCTACTCACACCAGATTGGCAAGCGCCGGATTGTGGGCTACAAGATCAACGAGTGGGATGCCGACTCTGAACACCACTAATCTACGTAGCCTCGACCCAGCTAGGTGGACTTGATGTGCGCCGTCCGTGGCGCCGGGAGCAATCGGGCGGTGCGCACGACCATATCGATACACAGCAGGCCGGGAATTAGCATGAACGGCACATAGTTTCTGTGTGAGTGGAACCCGACGCACTGCAGGATGAATTGCAGCTGGGCACTGGACAGCTGCTGCCGCTCCTCGCCGATTGTGACCATGGCAATGCACTGGATCGTCGTAAAGCACGCTGCGTGAGCCTTCCCACGTACCAATGGCCCCGTAGGCTACCAGCACGGGGTACAGGCGCCGGTCGTCTGTGGTCAGATTTGTACACGCACCTTTCCACAGTGCATACAGTCCTAGCACGAACGCGGGCACCTGCAACACAAATTCACTGAATAGGGCCATGCGCATCCACGCATACCGCGGCTCCCATGCATGCGGCAAGAGGGGGTCCGCACTCTGCTCAAGATAGTCTGAGGCCTCAGCACACGCCACATACGTTCCAACACGGCTTGAAACGCCGACGGCACTAGATACGCCGGCACGAGACCCTGAACTCACGGTCAGAGGGCGTACGCACTATCGACACAAAGACTGGCACACAGGTGCAGCGCAAAGAATGCAAAGTAAAAGGCATCTACAGGGCGCTTCCACAGCGGCACGGCGCGCGTCATGGCAAGTCGGAGGCCTCCACTAGCCGGTCCGGCGTTAGCGCCGCCCTTCGGCCGCAGCGGCCAGTCGGTCGGTGCGGGCCGCCATGATATAGTCGTTATCATGAAGCTGGAATAAGTAGAAGCACGTACACCTTGGAGCGCATGGCTCCACCACCAAACGGCGACACTGCCCCATTCAAGGAGGAGCGCGGGATGATGGCCTTCCGCCTCGGCCTCGGCACCCACGGCCTGCGTAAACGCAGCGGCCGTCGTAAAGTTGCGGAAGCGGTATACCTTGTGAAGAGCAGGCGGTAGTTCGGGTGTGGGAGACGTTTGCACCGTGGGCTGCGGCTGCAGAGCCCAGCCTGGCTCGAGCTCTTGCAGCTTGGCGGCAGCTTCGGCATCGCCGAGTCGCTGCAAACCCAGCTCACGAATCGCTTTTTTCGAGCACGGTACACAGTGTGCGTCAGCGAGGTGCGTCGACATGGCTCGATACAGCAAGCGCGAAGCCACGGGAGGACGAGCGCGGAGCACAGCGGTGGCCATGGCCAAGGAGGCCTCCACCCACGACCATGTCGTACTTTCTGACGCACCTACCGACAGGTACGGGGTATACAACTCACGCCAGGATGGCATGTCGATCAAGCTATCCTCTCTGAAGAGGATCGCGTTGTTGTATTGCGCTTTGGACATGACTGGGTACGCAAGTGAAAAAAATTTACACTAGGACGAGACGTGCATGAAGATGGACGAGACGCTCTTTGGCGTGGCAGAGCGCGTGAAAAACTTTGCCGTCGTGTACCTCGTCGACACGACGCAGGTGCCCGACTTTAACAAGATGTACGAGCTGTATGATCCGTGTACCGTTATGTTTTTCTTCCGCAACAAGCACATTATGATTGATCTGGGCACGGGTAACAACAACAAAATGTGCGTCTCTGCTACTGACACAGCAATTGGGCCATTGACAACAAGCAAGAGATGATTGACATTATTGAGACCGTGTACCGCGGTGCCTCGAAAGGGCGCGGTCTGGTCATTAGCCCCAAAGACTATTCGACGCGCTACAAGTACTAGAGGTCCCACGCTTCATCCACCCACTCTTCGTCGGTGCCAGGCTCGGCATCCTCCGATCGCTCGGTGCCGTATGCATCGCACAGCCGCTCCAATGTCTCGCGTAGATCCAGCACAGCATCGCGGTCCATACCCCCTTCTAGACCATACGTAGCCAGAGGTACAAAGTCCTCGAGCACATCGACGACCCAGCATCGCGCCCGCTCGACAAGCGCGAGCGTGTCCGGCGATGAACGCAACGACGCAACGCAAGGCACGGACGACACCGAGGCACGCACCGAGGTGTCGGCCTCGGGTAACACACGCCCATCCGATGTAAGGCCGTAAAAAAAGTCGGGGTAGGGCCGCTCGGTCGGATAGGCTCGAGGCACAAACGTTCTGCGTGAGTAGCTACTACGCACCGTGTCATCCAAGGCGGCTGTCCTGCCTGCCATTCGGCAAGCGCACGCATCGTAGGTCCTTCAGCCTGGGGCTGGCCATCGCGCGCTACGAGGCATTCGGCGTAGGGTACGGCCACGGGCGCCGCTCCGGTCCCGCCACCGTACGAAAGCGAACAGTCCCACCATGCCGATGCTAGCGCTGCACGCGCATCAAAAAGAGGCTTGGGCGCCGACGTTGCATATCCTTTCGCAGCAAGAAGGGTATCGATGAGCGTATCGACCTCGGATGTAGTAGCCACCGGCGCCAGGAGCGGTGTCGGCAGACAGCCGCCCAACTGCACCAGCGGGGTATCGCCTCGCCACGCTAGCCGCCCACGCAACGAGGCCATGGTATCGGTACGCTGACGAAGTCTGTATTAGTGGGGCGCACGTACCGCGTTGTCAATGTGGCTGTCTCCCACAATGTCGCCACGACCGCGGCGGCTTGGTGCATGTCGTCCCACGCCGGCTGTATCACCGGGCGAGACTCGCACGCACCTGAAAGGTGGACCGGCACCACCAGGTGGGCATGTTCCACGGCCTGTGTGAGCGCAAGCACCTCGTTCATGCCTGCTACGCGCGCGTACGAGGCCGGCATCGTACGCGAGAGCAGAGTAGCGTGGCGCTCCGTCTTGGGGTATTCATCGGCCAGGTAGCTCAGGTACGTAGCAGAGACACCACTAAACACATCGGACGAGGATGCAGCCACCTGAAAGCCCTGCATCAGGTCGCAGTCTTCGGCGAGCCATCGCACTTGCTCCTCCATGACGCGCTGCTCGCTTTCCATGGCATGCGCTACACGCACGCCATCCGCAAACGAGGCGGGCGCAGGCGAACCAGTTCCCGCTTCTGGCGTCGCAAGAAACGAGCTCCCGTACAGTCCGGGCGCCGCCACATGCACCTGGGAGCGGGGATGGAAGAGCACAGACGCATAGTCGGACCAGTAGCGAGGGCGCCCCATACGTCGCGCGCATGGGCCCTCGGATGGCGCCCATTCACTCGGCTCGACGTGCTCTGCCGTACGTATAGTCTCGCACACAGGCGCCTCTTCTTCGTCCTCGCCCGCGTACAGTGCATTGATGCGCGCCATCGCACCAAACTCGCTGCGCACATCAAAGAGCAGCGCTCGCGGCACGTACGTTTCGAGGCCATCGGTGCCTTGCCCCGCGCGAAAAGACACGTCGTGCTCGACGAGCGGTGGCGGCGCATCACGATGAAACTCAAAGTACGCCTGCTGCGCATTCCAAAAGTGCATAGACGCCGCATTGGCGGCGCTGCCCAGCGACAGGTACACGGTCTCGGTCGGCCGCATGGTGGAGGAGCCGAGTTCCACCCCGCTACGATGGCCGAGTGGCATCGGCTCGGCGAGACGTACTACCGGCGCACACGGCTGTACGAGCTACCGTGGCCGAGCCAGCGGCTCGATCAGGCACTTGTGGCTACATCCGAGGATGGCGGCCTTGTCGCCATCACCCGCGATCCGCGGCAGCTCGTCGCGCTGGGCGAGGCGGGCGCGATGGAGCCCCAAATCCACGTGTACACAGGCGCTGGCCAGCTACTGGAAACACTGCCCCTCGACACGTCGTCCCAACTTGTTGCGCTTGGATTCTCGTGGCGTGATGACCTCGTGACTGTGCACGACGATGGGCATGTGCGCCTCTACTCGCTCCTCGTGCCCTGTCCCCGTGGCGATACGGTGCGCCGCGCAGCGACGCCGAGTTCACACTATATCCCACTCGCACTGGGTGTCGAGGCCGCCGACACGGGTGTGGCTGCTGCGCTGATCGATTCGGACCGCGTATATGCCGTTTTGCGCACCGGCGCTGTGGTCGAGGCGCCTTTGCCGACGACGCCCGCCACCGACTCGCTGTGGACCCAAAAGACGCACGCAGAACCTCCGCGCATGCATGCCCCCTTGGCGGTGCCACCTGCGACGCTGCACCTTCGCGCTTGGGCGCCACGACGCTCCGCTCCAGGCGTGCTCGTTATCGCCGATGAGCGTGTATGGGCCCTCGATGCACAAGGCTACCACGCCCTACCTGTGCCCGAAGCGCCGTACGTGGCTGTGCGCGCTAGTCCCAATGGCCAGCTACTCGCGCTTGTCACGGCCTCGCATGTCCATGTCGTGCGCGCCGACGATGCACGTACGTTGCGCACATGGGATATGAGCGAGAGCGAAGCATTCCAGCGTGCACGCCCAGCACCACCCATCCCCGAGCTTTTGGACGAGGCCATGCCCTGGCCCGCGTCTAGTAGACGCGGCGGACTAGGTGACACGGGTCTGTGCGCTATCGAATGGTGTGGTAATAATGCTGTGGCACTGGCATGGCCCGACCAAGTGCTCTTGCTTGGTCCGTTTGATGCGCCTGTGCGCCTCGCTGTACAAGGACTCTCGTTCCTACAAAGCGATGCAGATGGCGTGCGCATCATTGATGCACACGCGCACGATCATGTCGCGCGTGTCGCGCCCAGCACCGAGCGCGCACTGCGCCCCGGCTCGACCCAAGGAGCTGCTCTGCTTTTGGAAGCCGCGCGGCTGGCACCCAGTGAAAGTGCGCGCGCCTACGAAATGGTACGAGCACTCGGTGCCGATCTACGCTCGGCCATCGACACGTGTTTGGACGCTGCGACGCACGAATGGGACACCGAGGTGCAGCGCCGGCTGCTGCAAGCCGTCTTGTTCGGGCAGACGTGGCTCGATACCCCTGATCCAACGAAATTTGTGCGCGTGTCACGCACGTTACGGGCGCTCCAAGCGGTGCGTGCGCCGGCTATGGGGATCCCTGCGCGCTACGATCCCTCGGGCCTGGGTGTGTGGTTGTACCGCCTCGCTATGCGTGCGCAGCACGCGCGGGCCGTGGCCATCTGCCAAGCGCTCGGCGTACGAGCGGATGCTGTCCTACTGCACTGGGCACGCGCGTACATTGCGCGCGCGCGCATCAGTGACGACGACGAGCGTGTGGCGCAAACGATTATTGCGCGTTTCCAGCGTGCACGCACGCTGCGGTACGCAGACATTGCGCGCACGGCATGGCAGGCCGGTCGAGCGCGCGTAGCATCGCTGCTCCTCGAGCACGAGCTACGTGCCTTGGACCAGGTTCCACTCTTGCTACAGATGCAGGAGCATAGCACAGCGCTTGCTCGCGCGGTCGAGAGCGGTGATACCGACCTGATCTACCATGTGCTTTTCGTGCTGCAGTCGCGCATGGCGCGGGCGGCCTTTTTGCATGTGGTGCAGACTGTCGAAGTGCGCGAGACCGAGTGGGATGCCAGTACCGTGGGCTTGCGGCCATCGGCGCGGCCCAGCTACGTGGCACTCACGGCGCACTTGCTCGAGACGTATGCGGCAGAGCAAAACCCTGCCCTCTTGCGCGATTTTTACTTCCAAGACGACCGGCACAGCGACCTTGCGCTGCAGTGTATTTCCACGGCGTATGCCCAGCCAGCCAGCGAACGCATCGAGGCGCTGCGGCGTGCCGAGCAGCATTTCAGCGACGACCGAGCCTGTGCCACGGAAGCGCGACTCACAGGCGAGACCGTGTCCTTGCTCCCACAGCAAAGCGCCATCGCGGCAGAGCTTGCGGCGCTGGGTGTGCGACCGGCGCGTGGCGTGCAGGGCCGCTCGCTCTACGATACCATGGAACTGTGTGTGGCGCATGGGCTGCAGCGGCGTGCCGAGCGCCTCAAGCACGATTTTCGCGTGCCGGATGCGCGCTATTTTGCCATCCAAATGCGTGCGTACGTGGCGCAAAGCGATTTCTCTGCCCTATGGCGCCTTGTTACGCAGCGACGGCCACCGAACGGCTATGCACCCGTGGTGAGCGCCTTGGTACAAGCAGGGCATGTGGACGAAGCGTGCCGCTATGTAGCGCGGGGCACCCACGACAAGGCGAGTCGCGCCGGGATGCTGTATGTACGCACTACTGACCCCAGCGCCCTAATCGAACGGTGCCACCACGGGACGGTGCGCGAGCGGCTCCAAGCTGCTCTGCCCTAGATACCCTTTTGGCGGCGTGTTGCATAGCCCGCCGGAAGTAGTTCCGGCGCTTCTTTCTCGCCACGCTCAATCGCGTCCAGCGTGGCCAGCAGATCATAGTGGATCTCATCGGTGACGACCGAGTCGTGCCGGTACGCCTCGTGACGCTGCACCCAGCGCCGGAGAAACGTGGCCGGCGTCCACAAACGGCCGTCGGCACGCGCACCGACTAGGTCCAAGTACTCGTTCAGGCGCGTACGCTGCTCGGGCGCTATTGGTTGCGTGTCCAGATAGCGGTGCACCAGGGGGAGCAGCCCTGGCAAGTCGCCCGTGCCGTGGAAGAGCTCCGCCAGCGTATACTCGTGCGTGGACGAGTCTCTGGGGCTGCGAAAGTGGAAGCGCTGGGTGTGTATAGCGTCCCGCATTTGTGCACGCTGCATATTCTCGTCCACCAGCGAGATGGGCATGTACCAATCGACGCCTTGGGCGAGAATGACGCGCGTGACTAGCGCAATAAACACGCTGAACGCTGCATTTTCAAAATCGGTCAACTGAATCTCCATAGGACGGAACTCGATACGCCACCCGATCAAGCCGCCCGGTGGCGGCGGCTTGAACCGCATCGTTTGCCAGTTGGTCGACTGCAAATTCTCAAAGTGGTCCACGGACGTTTCATCGTCCAAATCCACATTCTCCGAAAAGATGACCAGCGGGTCGCGCACAAATAGGTGCGCCATGTGGGCGGCCAGCACATGGTCGACACCCGCCTCGATCAGGCGCGACTCGACGCTGGCATTCACCTCCAGCGATACATCGCTGCAGGCACGCGCCGCGTCGTTCATGTCGAGGTACGAGTCGACCGAGTCGTACCGACTCTTGCGCAAGCGTCGCCGCACCGTGTGTGAGTTGTGTGCGCCGGGCGCCGTGGCATCGAGCGGCGCCTCGCCACGCTCCACTGGCGTGCGGTCATCGACCGCCGCACTTATGACATTCCACCGCGCGTCGACATCGGCTAGCAGCCCGCGGTATATGGGACTCGCCGCGGTCACCGCAAGCATCAGCGGCGTGAGCGGCGCCAGTTGGTCGTACAGTGTGCGCGCTTCCTCCATCGACCATGCTTGGAACGTGACTTGGAGGCAGCAGCACCCCATGCCAAAGCCCATGGCGTCCATGTAGATATGGTCCGCCTTGGCCGCACCTTGACGTGCCTCACAATCCTCGCGAAACAAGTCGCGGTCCCACGGGATCGTCGGGTCCACAAAGGGCACCGGCGTGTGTGTATCGCGAAAGACGGGCACATTGATGCGCACCTTGGAGCCACGGCGCTTACGAATGTTGGCCGTGAGCGTCGGGAAACGCACATGCGTGTTGATAATCTCGTCAGGAAGGAATAGCGAGTGGCTGGCCGCACCGTGCGCCGTGTGAGGCGGGTCCGTAAAGGCCGTGTCCGTCACGCCCAGCCGCGGGAACGACCCAATGGTCATCGGCACTTCGTGGGGTCGTAGTTGCTCGCGCATAAGTTGCCGACGCAAAAGCATGTCATGCTCCACGCGCAATAGCTCGTTGGCACTCATGTCAAAAGGCCGGCCCGGCGTGCTCTCAATCATGTACCGGCCGTACTCGGGATGGAACGTCGGTAGGTCCTTCAAAGGAGCATCGGACGCAGCATCATTCCTTCCCTGCGCAAGACGCTGCAAGATCTCTCCTTGTCGCAGCGACAAGCGCGCCGTTTTTTGCTCAGGATCCAGCACCACGACCATATACTCGAGCTCGTCGCCCCACAACGGCGGGTCGCCCTGCCGGTCCCGCATGCGCCGCCAAATGGCAAGAAATTGCTCAATTCCATGTACTCGAACATGCTCCGATAGCTCGCACGCATCGGACCACGCCAGCGGCGTGCCGAGCGAGAGCAGGCCCATGCCGAGGTCGCGGGACGGAGGCGAGTCACGGCGCAGCGGCGGCCGGCCGCGCCGATCCACCACGGCGCTTATTTCCGCGGCGCCATAAAACCGCCCCTCGAGCGCCGCACACGACGCTCGCTGCATGCCCGCGTCGGCCTCTGCGCCTCAAGGTACGCTGCGAGGAGTGCCGCACGCCGAGATCCACGTCGACGCGCGCGTCGCTGTTGCTACTGTGGCTGGCGCGCTTGTGCTCGCCGCGTACTTGCTTTGGGGCTTTCCCATGCTGCGTCCCTGGGAACTCGTGCGAGGTCGCCGCAAGGACGCGACTCGGCGGCCCTCCCGCGCGGATCTGCCCACAAATGCATGCACGCATGCTTTGGAACTATCTCCGACACATGCTGCACCATACTACCGCGGTCTCGTGAATCCCAACGTGTACTGCTTCTTCAACAGCACTGTGCAGTGCCTCGGTAGCCTCTCCTTCCTCGCTCACTACCTCGATGATACCGCACAGATGGCCACGCACTGGAACGTGGCTACACCTGTGACCGATGCACTGCGTGCCCTTCTTGTTACACTAAATACACCCCAACCAAACCGCCGGGCCGTGGTGCCGCGTGCCTTGACATCGGCGCTCGCGCATGTATCTCAGTCGAATGGGCTGCGGACCCTATTGGCAGCGCATCAGCAGCAGGACGCGCACGAGCTGTGCGTGCTCCTCGTGCATGCACTCGATGCAGAGCTGGGCGCCGTACAGGACTCTCGCTCGCGGGCTCTGCGCGCCGAGGCAGCAGGCCTCTATGCGCTCGTTGCGCCATCGCACCTCGTGCATGGACGACCTCGTACGCAGCTTGGTGCACCGAACGAGCGCGCAGCGCCGCCTTTCCGTGGCACCATTGCACAGCGCACCGCGTGCGGTCAGTGTGGCTATATGGAAGCGGTGCGCCATTTTTCCTTTACGGACCTCGACCTCGTTGTCCCGGGCGCTGCCTGCACGTTGGAGCAGTGCCTCGCCGCGTGGAGCCAGCTGGAACAGGTCGACTGGACCTGCCACCGGTGCAGCTTGCGCGCTACAGCCGCGTCCCTTCGCGACGAGCTCGCGCGTTGGGAAGCGCGGCCGCCGAACCCCCGACGTGCGCAGCGCATCGCACGCATGCGTGCGCAGTGTACGCGCATTGCTGCGGCACTCCAGTCGGGTGTACACGAGTCCGAGTGGGAGGCCATCGACGCGGCGGACCCTGTGCCGCGCGTACGTGCGCTGAGCCCCGCAGCGACCAAGCAGGTGCTTTTGGCGGTCCCGCCGCCTGTGCTGATTCTGCACTTGAACCGCTCGTTGTTCTCGCTAGGCGCCTGGGGCGCTAGTAAGAATTCGGCGCGTGTCCTTTTTCGCGAATACCTCGACATCGCCCCTTTTACGACGGGTGCGACGCTGCAGGCCGACGCGTTTCAGCCCTTGTCGGCGCACAGCGACCGTGGATCGGTGCGGTACCGGCTCAGTGGCGTTGTGACGCACTATGGCACGCACAACTATGGACACTATGTGTGTTTTCGGCGGCGGCCAGACCAAACATGGACGCGGCTCTCGGACGAGCAGGTACATGTATGCACGTTGGACGAGGTGCTCGCGCAAAACCCCTATTTGCTCATGTACGAGCGCCTAGATGCGATGCAGCGTGTACAAACGTGTACCGCGCTGGGTCCTGTGCGGCGTGCGCGCGTACTGCACCGCTGGGATACGAAAGCAGCGCATGTGGTCCCAGCCTGACTAGACGCCGAGCTGGCGCTCCATAGCCGCATGAATATCGCGGACCTCGCCCGAGGCGTTTGCTTTTTGTAAGTAGATTCACGTACAAGGAAGAAAGTCGTACGGCTCGATCGTTTCGTCGCGGCCGTCGAGAATGTCCAAATGCACGAGAGCGACGCGGCGCGCGGGCATATGCGGGGTATGCGACACAATCTTGCGCTCCATCATCGTGCGCATGGGCATGCCGAGCCCAAACGTGTTGCGTTGCATGGTCAGCTTCCACTCGCGCTGCGTTTCGTCCCACTGCTCGAGGCGGTGCTGCAGCGGGTGGCGCGCACTAGCGGCGGTCTCGTCATGGAGGCTGCGCAGACCATGGCGCATGGCGTCATGTACACCATGCTCAGGGTGCAGAGTCGACATGGTCTCGGTGTGCGTGTGCACCGCTTGCGTCGGCGGCACAATCGCCATGGATGCTCCAGGACCCGCAGCCGAGGGCATCGTTCGCAGCGGCCGAGGACGGACGGCGCTGCGACGCGTGGCGGCGGATGTATGCACGTGACATGGCCTCGTCCGTCGCTGCTCCTCTTTGGTCGCGGACCATGGGCAAGCGCCGCAGCGGAATACATACGGCGCCTGAGGCGCCCAGCAGCGAGGCGACCATGCGCGAAAAGTCGCATAGTACGCGTTCAGATAAAAAGACGCGCACAGCCGAGCCGGCGCCTGTAGTGACGGACGAATTTACCGCGGAGGCAACGCGTGAAGTGCCTGTCGCTGCTGGCGAAGAGGCGACTGAGGCGGCCAGTGAGGCCATGGTCAAGCTATCCCACTCGGTGCGGCATCAAGTCGCAATTCCTCCTGGTTATGACTATGTGCCGCTCTCCAAGCATGTCCCGAATGACCCACCTGCGCGATCTTGGCCCTTTGAGCTCGATCCGTTCCAACGTACATCCGTTTATTGTATCGAGAGGGGTGAGAGCGTGCTGGTAAGTGCGCATACGTCTGCAGGCAAGACTATTGTGGCAGAGTATGCCATTGCGCAGGCACTCCGTGATGGTCAGCGTGTCGTATACACATCGCCGATCAAGGCGCTGTCCAACCAAAAGTACCGCGAGTTTGCCGCCGAATTTGGCGATGTGGGTCTGATGACAGGCGATGTCACGATCAATCCGAGTGCTTCGTGCCTCGTGATGACGACCGAAATTTTGCGCTCCATGCTGTACCGCGGCTCGGAGATTATGCGCGAAGTTGCGTGGGTCGTGTTTGATGAGATCCATTATATGCGTGACAAGGAGCGCGGCGTAGTGTGGGAAGAGACCATTATTTTGCTCCCACGCAAGGTACATTATGTGTTCCTCTCGGCCACGATCCCCAACGCGATGCAGTTTGCCGAGTGGATCTCGCAGATCCATGCCCAGCCATGCCACGTTGTGTACACCGATTTCCGCCCGACGCCGCTACAGCACTACCTATTCCCCCAGGGCGGTCAGGGCATCCACCTTGTTGTCGACGAAAAAGGCGTGTTCCGCGAGGACAATTTTCAAAAGGCCATGGGAGCGCTCGCGAGCGCCTCGGGCGAGGACCCTAGCCATGCAGAAGCGGGCCGCGGCCGTAAGGGCGAAACCAAAAAAGGCGGCACGTCAGGCCCCTCGGATATTTACAAAATCGTGAAAATGATCATGCTCAAGAGGTACAATCCGGTGATTGTATTTGCTTTTAGCAAGCGACAATGTGAGGCGCTCGCTCTGCAGATGAGCAAGCTCGAATTTAATACGGACGAGGAGCGCGACATGGTGCAGACCGTCTTTACGAATGCGATCGATGCACTGAGCCCCGAGGATCGTGCACTGCCGCAGATCGAGCATATTCTCCCCCTGCTGCGTCGTGGCATTGGCATCCACCACGGTGGCCTCCTTCCCATTCTCAAGGAAGTCATCGAAATCTTGTTCCAAGAGGGCCTGCTCAAGGTGCTCTTTGCCACTGAAACCTTTAGTATCGGCCTCAACATGCCTGCGCGCACAGTCGTATTTACGGCCGTGCAAAAGTGGGATGGCAACGAGTTCCGCCACCTCACGTCGGGCGAGTTTATCCAGATGAGTGGGCGTGCGGGTCGCCGTGGCCTCGATGACCGAGGTATTGTGATTATGATGTTCGACCAGAAGCTGGACCCGGCGGCCGCCAAGACGATGGTCAAAGGCGAAGCTGACTGGCTGCATAGCGCGTTCCACCTGGGCTACAATATGGTGCTCAATCTCATGCGCGTCGAAGGAGTCTCGCCCGAGTCCATGTTAACGAGCAGCTTCTTCCAGTTCCAAAATGCAGCGTCGGTGCCTGCGCTCGAACAGGAGCTCGAGGACGCCGAAAGAGAGCGCGATGCCATTAACGTGCCAGAGGAAGAGGCCATTAGCACCTACTATACCATGAAGAAGACGCTCCAACAACTGGATGAGGATCGCCGCGAGGTGCAGCGGCACCCCAGTTATGCGCTTCCCTTTTTGCAGGCGGGTCGTCTCGTGCAAGTGGCCGCGCCCGAGCGCGACTTTGGCTGGGGCGTCGTCATTTCGTACCAAAAGCGCGCAGTGACCCGCGGTGCGGACGAGGTGCGCGCGCCAACGCATGCCGAGTATGTGTTGCATGTACTGCTGCGCTGTGCGCCCGGTACGGTCGTGTCAAAGAAGCAGGAGATGGCACCGTCGTTCCTCGGTATCGAGCCAGGCCTCCAAGGCGGCGAGTGGGTCGTGGTGCCGGTGCTACTGACGCATGTGCAAGAGTTGAGTGGGATCCGTCTATTTCTGCCCAAGGATTTGCGTCTCAAGGAAGCCCGTGCACAGGTCGGCAAGAACATGGCCGAGGTGCACCGCCGCTTTCCCCAGGGCCTGCCCCTGCTTGATCCCGTCAAAGACATGAAAATTGACGATGTCAAGTTCAAGCAGCTACTCGGCAAGCAGGAGATTCTACGTGAGCGCATAGCACAGGCTCCCATTGCCCAAGACCCCGCGCGCTGCGACGAGCTGTATGCGCTGTACGCTGCAAAGCAAGCCGCGCAAGACAAGATGGCCGAGATCCAGGCCAAGATTGCCGCAGCACACAATGTGCTGCAGCTGGACGAGCTCAAGTGCCGCAAGCGCGTGCTGCGGCGCCTGGGCTTTACGTCGGCAGACGACATTGTCGAGAAGAAAGGGCGTGTCGCGTGCGAAATTAGTACCGGAGATGAACTGCTGCTTACAGAGCTCATGTTCAATGGTACCTTTAATGAGCTTACACCTGAGCAGTGTGCCGCGCTGCTCTCCTGCTTTGTGTTTGGCGAAAAGAGCGAGCATCCGGCGCGTCTGCGCGAAGAACTAACCGGCCCACTGCGGGTACTGCAAGATACGGCGCGGCGCATCGCGCAGGTGTCGGTCGAGAGCCAGCTACCCGTCGTGGAGCAGGAGTATGTGCAGAGCTTCAAGGTGGAGCTCATGGAAGCCGTTTTGCAGTGGTGCCAAGGCGCGCGCTTTGCTGACATTTGCCAACTGACGGACGTGTTTGAAGGCTCCATCATCCGCGCTTTTCGCCGGCTGCAGGAGCTTCTTCGACAGATGGCACAGGCTGCCAAGGCTATTGGCAACGAGGAGCTCCAGGTCAAGTTCGAGCAGGCGCTCGCCAAGCTGGAGCGGCCCCAGTCGATCATCTTTAGCCCGTACGTGTATGTGTGCTCACTTCAGGTCGCTGTATCTGTAGACTCTATTCCTCAATGGCCATCTCGTCGATGTCATCCAATAGCTCGTCGAGTTGCACACGCGGTAGCTCGCTGTCCGAGCCGTACTCGCTTTCATTGTCGGTCGTCATGCCGTCGTCGCCTAGGTCGTCGTCCATGCCGTCCTCGTCCATGTCGTGCGGCTCGCGGTAGGTCTGCATACGGCGCGCCCGTTTCGCTTGCTCGTATGCGATACGCTCGCGGTCCTTGTATAGGTTCACGTTCGCGCGCATCTCTTCGTCCTCCTCGAGCTCACGCAGGAACAGCTCATAGTCGCGCTCGACGCGCTGCGAGTCCAATCCACCACGACGGCCCAGAGCGCCACGACCCACGACGTGATCGTCGGCATTGGGGTCTTCGGCCTCTTTGGCAATACTTTTCAGCTTCCAGTTGCGCTTCGAGCGGCGCTTCCGCTCGGGGTAGCTCTTCTTCACGAGCACCACGTCAGGCCGCCGAGACTCGGGCACAGCATCCCAGGCCTGCGAGTTAAAGTTGGCTGTGGCCAAGTAGTAACCCATGACCGTGTCGCCCGGTTGCAAAATGTTGCCTAGGTGCGTCCGCACATGGAACACGGCATCAGCGTCGCCAAACGACGTCGAGTTCATGGGAGAGACCTGCGCTTCGGCGCCCGCAAACTTGGAGAGGCTCTGCCCGTGAGGGCCGTGGGCCGTCTCGCCGGTGGGTTCAATGTCGAGAACGAGAAACTCGACCATTTCGGGTATCGTGCACAACGCCGGGAAAGGATCGCGCCAGTACTTTTCAGCGGTGAGGTCTGCCATCTGCAGCGTCACAGGGTCGATCAGCTTGATCACATTGCTCACGCGGAACGGAAGCACAAACGGGCCAATCTGGCCCAGCGCACGTGCCACTGGGAGAGGCAGGCACAAGAGGTCGTCTTTGCACAGAGGTACAATCTCGACACTGTACGTGAATTTATAGTTGCTTGCGCTTGTATGCACGTCCATACTGATCAACTGTTCGGACTTGGTCACGCGCGTCGGCACAACACTGGCCAAGAACTCGCACATGCGGATGGCATGCGCACGTTGCGTGTAGTAAAAGTCGAGTCCGTCCTTCTTTTCGAGTACGGACACCGTTTCGCGATGCGCATTGTACTTGAGGATCAATTGCTCCAGGTACAAGAATGTGCGCTTGTGGGCGACTTTTTGGCGCACCTGCACCGATGCCTTCCACATATTCTTCGCTGCCAAACGCGTGCAGTCCGGGCACTGCCCGTATTGCACCACAAACTCCACCTCAAAGACCTGCTGCAGAATGGTGGACGTGAATACCTCCTTTTGGACTGTCAGCTTCACCCGCAATCGCTTGCTGTGGGGCTCTGTCCATATAAAGTTGGCGTCAATGAGTCGCACAGACTTGAGACCTTTGAGTTTTTTGAGGCAGATAGCCAGCAGTTCCCGCGACTCGAGCTGTGCAATGACCCAAGTGCTGGGGGGATTCAGATACCGCTCACAGTTGCGGCAAAAGTTGATCGTGGCCTGCTTCGGGATCAACTCTGTAATGTCGACCGAATTACGCAGACAGTTTACACATAGATTTGCATTGTTCGGCTCGATAGGTATACCGCAGTCCGCACACAGCACCATGCGCTGCGGCGCTGGCGCGTGATACTCCATCGTGAGACAGCGCTACCAGCGGCGCCACACGCCTTTTTTTGATCTTCGTGGAGGTCACGTGAATAGTAGACGTGCGCACGGGGCGGGGATAGGCGGCCAGGGTGGCGCGACCGACACCCGTGCCGGCCGTGGCGGCACACAGTTCCGCAGGGCCGCGCGTGCCCATGCCACTTCGCCTACCCCGCACAATGAGGCATGATAGTCGCTCCACTGAGAATGAGACGGGGGAGTTACCCAGACCCACCGACACAAGTCCGGCCTCGCCGCCTGAGAAAGCTAGCGACCATTCGCTTCTACGTCTGCTGGGGCCCGATGTCGGTGACTTGGCAGCGGTATCGACAGAAGCTAGCGAGCCCGTGTCCTTGCCGACGCTCGACCGATGGATCGATGGAGCGGGAGAAGATACGCGTCTGAGCGTCTTGGAGCTGTTTGTCAATCTGCATCGCAGCAATACGACGCTGCGGCGCAGGCAGCCCGCAGACACTGTTCTCGCATGGGCATCCCCCACGCTGCAGCTCCCAGCGCCCACGCACTCTCTTCTATGCCGGTGTGACTGCAGCGCACCCAATGCTCGAGTGGACTTGTATGTCCATGCGCCCCGTCATACGTCCACGGGACTGCTCACGCCACCCCTGCCGCAGGGCCACGACACTTTCTCCTTGCCCGGCTGGCATGTAGCCACGGACACCTTATCTACGGCCTTTGATCAGCATGTCACGATGCCGCTTGTTCTTGATGGCCAGTGGCACGATACCAATGGCGCCCTCCTCATCAGCATCACGATCGAGGCCCTCGACGAGGATGGATGCCCTCTGGAACAACGCAATGCATGCACAACCCAGTGGGAAACGTCGTGTGTGGCCGATACCCCCGATGCCTGGCAGATTCGCCTGCATTCGCAGCATGCACGCATAGGCCCCTTTTCGCTTCGAATGCATGAATTGTTCGGCTTCGATGCTCACACAGAGCAGCCGCTCGCACCGCCGCCCGAGATTGTTTCCGAGTCATCTCCAGCCCCCCCGCTCGCCCTCAATGAGAATCTGGTGCACAGCGCAGCCTTGCTCACCGAAGATCTGCGTGAGGACGGATCAGAATGTCCTATCTGCATGAGCGAAGCTACCAGCACCCTTTTGTTTCCTTGCACACATGCGCTGTGCCTAGAATGTGCCGTGCGCGTGCGTGATAGTGTGCAAAAGTCGCGTACGCAGGACCGCGAGCACGGACGAGCGCCACGACGGGAGTATGCCTGTCCCTTGTGTCGCCGGATCATCGAGTCGATGCTATCGCTGACATACTAGCATGGTAGGCACTTAGATAACGTCGTCCATGTCGTCCTCATCGTCCTCTGGCTCTTCGTCGGCCACCTTGACTCGCTTGGCATCGCTCGGCTCGATGGTGGGTGCATCGCGTTTGTCGCCCGTGGATGCGTCATCCAGCTGTGAGGTGTACTGTGCATAGTCTGGGGTAAGAGAGAGAAAGTATACGTACAGTCCAAGTCTGCATCCCCTTGCGTGGCTGACAGGAGCGCCGATTCGTGCGGAGCATCGTCGACCTCGGAAGGCCGGCGTTGGGCCTCGGCATGGCCCAGGCCCGTGCGTTCGCCACTAATCGTAGATGCGAGGTGCCATGACGGCAAAGTGTTTTGTGTACGCTGGCGCTCCTCCTCTTCGGCACGCTGTTGCTGTTCCCGCTGCGTGTCAGTAGCAGAGTGGCCGGAAATCTCGACCTTGAGGCTTGGCACCTTGGGCGCTGGCGGCGGCATCGCACCAGGCGCCAAGGCCGTATCGTCGCGGGGGGCTTCGTACTGCCACGGCGGTGCTGCACTGTTCTTTGCCAGCCAGTCGTGGATGTCCATGGGCGGCAGAGCGACGCCTTCGACGCTCCGCAGCGATTGCTGCACCACATGCAGCTGCTCGTTGAACCGTGTGAGCGTGTCCTTGGACTTGCGCACATCCTCGGCATCCTCATTGTCCACCAGCTCTGTGCCACAGCCAGGGACCTCGCACACGAACACGTTACGAAACACATCGAGCAAGTGCGCCACCTCGAGCGCGGAATACGAGCGTCGGCAACGGGGACAAACATAGCCCTTGTTGTCGAGACCTTTTCGGAGCTTGGTATCAATGTGACGGCGCATTGCCATGATGCGCCACTTTGTTACATCCAGAAACTGCTTGTAGTCCAAGTAGTAGTAGGTGCGCACGACCGAGCGCTGGAAGGGTCCGTCGCGTGATTCCTGCGTGCGATATACGGACACGATGCGGTCCTCCACGAGCTTGGCCGCAAGAGACCCGAGATCGCGTGCCTGCAACCCTATGCGCCGCGCCAGCACATCCGAAGGGATCACTGCTATACTGACCAACTGGTCCAGAAGAAGAATATGCCCATCCTCATAAAACAGACGCCCAATGATTTGGACGATGCGACGAATCTCGGCCATCTGTGTGGGAGTCGCCGGAGGTCCGGTCGGCTTGCCCGCCTCGACGGCAGGCGGACCTGGCGCACGACTCACCGCCCCCGTGCTCATGGCCGCACGCGCCACGATCTGCGAAGCGCGGCCGACGGCGTCGCAGACCAATCGCACCCAACCTCCACATGTTTGTCATTGCAGCCTGCGCGCCACACCCATTGTCCCGACGGCGTGGGGTTGAGTTGCTGCGCATCGGTCGTAGGCCAGCTCGTCATGAGGCCGCCGTCGCGCTCTGTCACTCCGCATCTGCACAAAGATGAGTCCCTCAGCGTGCATGATGACAGTCATCCGCCGGTCACATTCAAGCGCCGCTCGCGCCAGACATCGACCGGGGGTCTGTCGTCGCTGCGGCGCTGGATGGGACGCGACTCGTTCCGCAATTCATCCACCTTTAGCCACCGTCTTCGTGGTAGTGGTGTAGCGGATGGATGGGAGCATCCCTCGCGATATACGGGCGCTAGCCACATTACGGTGCCGTCCATCCTACCGGCCATCCAACCGACGCAGCAAAGCAATCCATTGCCTCTTCTCCCCTATACGGTGGTGTGCCTATTGATTTTTGGCGAGTTTTGCTCGGCAGGTGTTGCGGGTCCGTTTCTCTTCTTTATGTTGGACGATTTTCATATTGGTGACGAGAGCCAAGTCGGCTTCTGGGCAGGGATTGTGGCGTCGACCTTTTTCTTTGCCCAGTTCCTCACATCGCTCCTGTGGGCTTCTATCGCCGAGAAGCATGGGCGACGCTTTGTGCTCCAGGTATCCATGATTGGAAATTCACTGGCGCTTGCCGCGTTTGGTGTCTCGGGTAGCCTGCCGGCGGCCATCTTCTTTCGCTTTGCCCAGGGCTTTTTCAATGGAGCCGTCGGCGTGGCCAAAGGAGCCGTGCGAGACCTCGCTGACGAGACGAACGAAGGTCGTGCCTATGCACAAATGGGCTTTTGGTGGGGTATGGGTGGTATCATTGGCCCTATTCTCGGTGGTCTGTTGGAGCATCCGGCGAACAAATTCCCTTGGCTGTTCGGCCAAGTGTCTTTCTTGCAACGCTACCCCTACTTTCTCCCGTGTCTGCTCGCCGCTGCGAGTACCGCAGTGGGTGCACTGCTAAGCCTGTTTCTGGAACCCGATGGGTCCGCGCGCGGTACGATCCGTTTGGACGGCGCCTCTACCACGCTCGAGCGCGCCGAAAGCCGTCGGAGCCCCTCGCCCAGTGGCCATAGCGACTGGTCCATGCCGGCGTCCCACTTTAGCCGGGGCCGCTCGCGCCACATGGACTCGTCCCACTGGCCGCAGGCGTTTGGTCCTCGCCCCACATCGCAGGCGGGCTCTGTGTACGATGCCTCTAGCGTGCGCTTCCGACCCACGTCGTACCTACGACGCGATAGTAGCTGGGGCGGGCGCAACTCGCTCTTTGGGTGGGAAGACGACGATGGCACAAATATGTCTATTCTTGAGCGGTTTGTCCTTGCCAACGACGACGCTATGCATACCATCACCGATCTTTGGGTTGCCGCTGCTGCCAATACGGAAGATGTAACTGAAGAGCCGAACGCGTTGGACGAATCGAGACTCGACGAGGAGGACGATGCCCTGGATCGGGATGACGACACAAGCGAGGCACCACCATTGCTCGGTGCCTCCTTGTCCCAGGGCACACAGCCGTCCAGCTCGTACGTGCCTCCCTCTCACTTTGCTCGCGCCAGGCTGCAGCGTGAGCATAGCAGCTCCTCTGTGTTCGAGTCAGAGAGCGCGCTGCCGACCGAGGGAGCGGCTAGTGCTATGCCCGTGGAAGCGAATGCATCGCCGTTGTGGCTACTGCCGCTGGTCGTCATTGTGCATTACGGTGTCTTGTCCTTCCATTCCGCCATGTTTGACCAAGTCTTTATGTCATTTCTAGTAACACCGGTACCGAGCGGTGGTCTAGGGCTCACGGCTGGGCACTATGCGCTATTGATTGCCGCCATGACGCTGTGCCAGCTTGTCTTTCAATTCCAGGTGTATCCAAACCTGGGCCCACCCAATGGGCGCTTTTCGCATCTTGCCGTGCTGCAAGTGGGTGTATTGCTGTATCTGCCATGCTATGTGCTCTTCCCGCTGCTGCGCACGGTGTTGATGCCCAACACGGACATACTTGTGATGGCCTTTATGATCCTATTTGCCGCTCTGCGCTGGCTTGCCAACATTTTGTCGTTTACGGCGATTGCGGTGCTGCTGAATGCATGGACACCACCTCACTTGGTACCGCTCGCCAACGGCCTAGCTCAGACGACCAGCAGTCTGGCGCGCTTCGTCGGGCCGATCCTGGGTGGTATTGTATGGGCGCAGAGCATCCAAGGGGGTCCGAATGCTCACGCATGGCCGTTTAATTTCCACCTCGGCTTTTGGGTCGTCGGTCTCGTGGCGGCAACCGGCGCTTTGCATGCGCAACGCATGAAAGACATGCTCCTCTAATCCAGCACAATGACACTGTCGGCGCGGGCAGCCGACTTGGCGCGCTTTGGCGCAGCCTCGCTCTCATCGGACTCACGTCCACGCTTGGCAGGTGCAGCAGCCGCGGGCGGCGGAGAAACAGCTTGTACCTCATCGTCCTCTTCTGGCTCGTCGTGGGCGGTGGGGCGTGCCTTGCTGCGCCGCTCGGGTACCACCACACGATCCAAGACGCGACACGGGTCTGGTCCCCGCTCTAATACAAGTTGCACCGTGGCCTTGACCTGGTCGTCGTCCGCAATGGAAACCACATCGGTCGTATTCACGTGTAGATCCTCTAGTTTTTTGTCCACATTGTCTTCCAAGTCGGCGTCGTACAAAAGGCGCGTGCCCACCGAGATCGAGAAAAAGGTATCGTCACCGTATCCCAGGTCGTTGCGTGTCACATGAACGAGATGCTGCAACGTGGCTTGCGCTGGGTCAATGGCCACACGCACAAACACGTCTTGACACACACCACATTGAGCATTGGGCGGAGCAGGTGGGAACGTGGTAAATATGCGTGTCGCGCGCCGGGCGAGGCTAATGACACGCAAAGCGTCCCAACGCTCGGCGAGCACATGCAGGGCCTGCATGGTAACGAGCCCTGCGACCATGGCGTTGGTCGTGGCAATCGCAGGAATAATGTTGCCCGCGATCTGCTTGGTCTCAAAGCGGGTCTGCTCTGGAATGCCATAGACATGGGCACGCAGATTCGCAGCGGCTGTCACGAAACCAAGAGCCTCGTCGTCGTCCTTGTCAAAGGATTGGGGCGCCTTGACCGAGCGCTTCGCCAAGGCCTGCCCACATTCGAGGAACAACAATGCATTCTCCCGCAGCGTCAAGGGTCGTCGATCCCGCAGCGTGGGGACGGGTGCATCTGTTTCCGTAGGCACCTCCTGCATTGCTTGGGCCAGAGGCAGGGGCACAGGTCGGCGCCGATGCACCCACATATCCTCCATGCTAAGCAGGCGCTCCACGTCGGCCCGATAGACCTTGTCAAAGATATGCTCGCACGCCTCATGCGCCGAGGTACCCGACGAGGCCGCATGACGCAGTGCGCGCATCTCGCGTGCCTCGCGCCGCAAATTCTCGAGTTCTTGGATATTTTCGCCTTGCTTCTTCGCTTGATCGAGTTCTTGCTCGTCGGCCTCCGCCTCGGCGTCGTTGCCAAACAGTTGGGGAAAGAGCCAGTTCTTGGCCCAGATGATGCAGTGCACTGGTGTAGATGGAGTAGATCGAATGGTGCATACTGGGAACGTTGTAGGAGTGGGGTGCGCTGTGCAGTCGTAGCACTCGGTATGTCCCACGCGGATCGGCTGAACCTGACCGAGGAAGCCGGCCGTGCCGCTCTCAATCATCGGTACACGCGCAATAACACACATGCGGTTGACCCAACGGCGCGTCTCGAGGTTGTCCAGTGCATTGAGCACCACGTCAAACGAGGCGTAAAAGGCCACATCAAACTCGGGCGCCTTGATATTGGCGTGGTGTGCGACGATCGAAACGTCAGGGTTAAAGGCGGATGCTGTCTCCTTGGCAATCATAGCTTTACTTTGTCTTATATGCTTCTTTTGAAACAAAAATTGCCGGTTCAAGTTGGACAGGTCAATGGTATCCAGGTCGATCTGGGTCAGCGAGTCGCACGACGCACAATGTCCACATGGCCCACCCCTACTAGGACCAGATCCTTGAGCAGCTCGCAGCCAATGCCGCCAGCGCCTACCACAAGTACTCGCGCTTGCCGTATTCTCTCGCCGTCGCTCGGCCCGAGCGCTGCACGCAGCGCATCGTAGCGTGCCGAGCTCGCCATGGATCGCACGAAGAAAACTGTGTCGCCGGGCACCTCCACCCACGCCGCCCGTGCTGTGTGCCGCCACACCATGCGGCGTATGACGCGAGGGCACCCCGTGGCATGGCGTGCACGGAGTACCGTGAGGAAGTGGGAGGATAGTAGGATCAATGCATTTACTCCCACACCTAAAGTGGCGCAAGAGCCTCCGCCGATGCTCGAGCACGAGTACCAAATCCGCCTAGGCGCCACGATCCGCGTCTTGCGCGATACCATCCCGTACTTTATGGACAAGGGCCTGGTGGACCGCACAGATATACCTACAGCTGGCTCTCTTTCACAGCTCCTGGGTCCCGGGTCCCTGATGCGGCATGCAGAGTCCGAGCACATTTACCATCCCCACATTCAATTTCGCTTCAGGGCAGGGCTGCCTGGGCCAACAGGCGCAGGCACTCGCGCCGAGCCGCCGGCCGTGCCTGAGAGCCAAACATGGGCGCCCAATTTTTCGCTGCATGGCCGGCGCACCTACTTGCTTAGCGCGTCTATGCTGCGACATGCCCTGCATGCCATGTTCGTGGCGCCCGAGGTGCGTCTTGAGCATCTGGCGTTCCTGCGCAAGCCGACCCCCCCAGAGCAGGATGCGCGCGCATTGCCAAGAGATGAACTACTCATGCGGATCCGCTTTTTCGGCGTGACACGGGTCGGTCATGCGGAACAGGACTATACGTTACTATGCCGCTACCGATTCGATCGGCGCACAGCGATGATATGCGAGCACATTGTCGACAAGATGGTGCCGCTCCCGGGCTTCGGCGTGTGGCAAAGTCGAGCTTCCGGTATGCCTAGCTGCTAGTCACACGAGGTGCCCAGGCCTCGCGCGATAGACCAAACGCACAACGCAATGTAGCATCATACAACCCCTCTTGAGCATCGTTTCCGACACTTTCCACAAAGGGAGGGCCCCGCGGTACCGCGAGCACGGACCGATCGGCGCGCTGGACGTAGCGGAACATGGGCTGTGGGTAGTTGGCCTTTAAATCGCGGGGCTTCCGGGCACCGTCCGCCTCGTCGGCGCCGTCGTTGTCATCCTTGTCTTTGCCCCGCACCCTGCCGGCCTGCTTCTTCAGTAAACGATTGATGGTCTGGGTCAGTGGCGCGTACCTACCTCGATCTTGTCGTCTTCGAGCTTGCGCTCGCTCTGGTTCCGCCGCCGTCGCGCCGTCTCGGAGCGGCGAAGTGCCAGCTCGGTCTCTGATAGCTTCTTTTTCTTGGACGATTCTCGTGTCAGCAGCAAAGGACGTACCCATGGGCAATTCGACCAGTTCTTCGGTCGACAGACCGCGCGCGCGGTTCGCCCGCGCCAGTTGGCGGGCCGTCATGGGTGCCTCCGTCGGAGCCGTGGAAGCTCCATCGGACGACGCTTCCAGCTCGTCGTCTTCTTCTTCCTCCTCGTCGACTTCGTCGCCCTCGTCGTCCTCACGGGTCGCAGTATCGTCCATTTCGCGGGCCCGAGCTGTACGTTTGGGCGCCCGCGTGGAACGGCGGCGAGAAGGCGTGTCTTTGGCGCTTTTTCTCTTCAGGGTAATGCGCAGCGGGCCGCGTCGAGACCGCCGGTTGGTCTCCGGCACGACGTCGCTGTCGTCCACCTCATCGACAAGCTCGTCCACTTCATCGTCCTCGTCTTCCGACATGTATGGGTCATCATCATCCTGTTCCTCCGATTCGGGCTCCCCTGCCTCGTAATCAATGGTATTTTCCGTGTAATCGTCGCCCATCTCGCCGGCCTCCTGCGTCGCGAGGCGGTCCGCCTCGCCCTCGGACATGGCGGGTGGAGAGAGCACGTGGCTAGGTCTATGAGAAGGTCTGCGACTGGAGGACACGTGCGAGGCGCTGCTGCTTGGACAAGCGCCACTCGTCCTGGTCCTTGGCGTACCGATTGAAGAGCGGCTGCACCTTTTCCTGGCGTTTGCGCTTGGAGATGTGGGCAGGATCCGCCGTGCGGAAGAAACGCGGCGCCACCTCTACGAGCCACTTGGGTTCAATGGCCGTCACCTCACGCATATACTCCTTAGAAGTCATCACGACCTCGTGGTACACGACATACTCGGGTGGACGGTGAAAGAGGCTGCTCGAAGGGTGCAGGTACACGTTGCCGCCGCTTTCTGCGAGCGTGCGATAGCCTTCTTGCGGATCACGCTTGGCTGCGTTGCGGAAGTAGCCGGAACAGATGGCGCGGCGCACACGATTGTAGTTGCTGCCACACGACAGGATATCATGGTGATAGCGATCCATGATACCGACAAGCTGCTTTCGCACATCCTGCGCGCGTCGCATAGCACGTCCCTGGATAAAATTGTCGACGCACCACGGCATGGAGCAGCGGTTGGCGACCCAGGCATTGTACACCGTGAGCAGGGTCAGGTGATCGCCCTCGGGCTGGAAGAACTTGGCGCGCTTGGCATCCGCCTGCGCCTGCTTGTCCTTGGGACGGTAAAACACATTCGGAATGCTGAGCATCGCCACGATGCTGAGCAACTCGTCACTGCAGCCTAGGTCCACACTCGCAATCAGCATCTTGGCCATGGGTGGATCCATCGGGAAATCGGCCATCTTGCGACCCAGCCGTGTGAGAAGTCCTTCGTCGTCCAGCGCCGAGAGGGCATACAGCGACTCGAGTGCAGTGAGCATCGTCTGCGCGGGCGGTGGATCCATAAAGTCAAAGTGCAGTAAGTCGTTGATGCCCATGGCCTTGAGCGAGAGGATCGTCGATGACAGATTCTGCCGCTGGATATCGGGAATCGGGTTCGGCAGCATCTCATTGCGGAACGCGGCCTCGGTATACAAGCGGTAGCACTTGCCTGGGCCTGTGCGCCCTGCTCGGCCACACCGCTGCCGCGCCTGGGCCTGCGAGATGGGCGTAACGACAAGCGAGTCCATACCCAGACGGGGGTCGTACGCGTTCTGCTTGACAAAGCCGGGATCGACCACATAATAGATCCCATCGATCGTAATGCTCGTCTCGGCAATATTGGTCGCGAGCACGACTTTCCGGGCGCCTGGCGGCGCAGGCTCAAAGATGCGCGACTGCATTTCGCTCGGGAGCGCCGAGTACACGGGCAGGATGATGAGCTCAGGTACGCTGGGACCTAGCGCGCGCATACGCTCGTATAAAATCTCACAGCTGGTATCGATTTCTTCCTGGCCCGTGAGGAACACCAGGATGTCGCCAGGTGGCTCGGACAGGTGAATTTGCATCACCGTGATGAGACTGGCATCGAGATAGTCCGGCTCTGGCTCTTTGGTATACAAGATCTCCACGGGGTAGGTACGGCCGGGAATCGTGAAAATAGGGCAGCCAAAAAAGTAGGTGCTAAACTTGTCCGCGTCCAGCGTGGCGGATGTCACAATGAGCTTGAGGTCGGGCCGCTTCTTCAGTGCTTTCTTGAGCAATCCAAACAGCACATCCGTGGCAATGGTGCGTTCGTGCGCCTCGTCCAGCATAAGGACCGAGTAAGCGCGCACATCTGGATCGACCAAACACTCGCGCTGTAGCATACCGTCGGTCATGTACTTGATGCGCGTCTCTGGGCTCGTACAGTCTTCAAAGCGGATCGTGTACCCGACCTCTTGGCCGACGCGACAGCCGACTTCCTCCGCCACACGTTTAGCCACACTCACAGCAGCGACACGTCGGGGCTGTGTGCACCCAATCTTGCCGTGGTCCGCAAAACCCTCTTCCGCCAGGTACTGTGTTAGCTGCGTTGTCTTTCCCGAGCCCGTGTCACCCACAACAACGAGGACTTGGTTGTCGCGTACAGCCTGGACAAGCTGTTCCCGCAGCTTAAAGATCGGGAGGCTTTCCCGCTGCTCCTGCATACTCAGCGTCGTAATCTTGCCAAACGTGGTCGTCTTGTTAAAGGTATGCTTTTTCCATGCCGGCTGCTGCGCCTGCTGGCCCCGCGCTTGGCCCTTGAGGTCTTGGGCAAACTTTTTGTCGCTCGCTTGCGCCATTGGATCGAGCCAGCCGGTCGACGTGTCACGCGATTGGCGCTCAGCCGCCTCGTTCATCTCCTGCTGCTTGAGCTCGCGGCGCTCCTTGGCGAGCGCTGTGCCAGCCTGCGCCGCACGATTGAGCGAGCCGTCGGGGGCCTTGACGATCCTCACGGGCGACAGCTCCAGAGATGCCGCCGTTTGGCCTGCCAGGAACGGCGCCTCTTTTTCGTTCACTTCGATTTCCACCTCTTCGTCGGCATCGTCCCCTGCTAGGCGCGAGGCAGGCGTGGAAAACTCTTCTTCCATTAGCTCGGGGTAATCGGTGGCTTTGGCCACGCCACTAGCAATCAGCTGCTTAATCTCCCAGCGCTCGGGGCTAGTAAGCCGCTTGATCCCACGTCCATGCCGCTCTTCGGACGCAAGGGCAGCAGGCGGCGTCGTCCCTGGGGCGGTGCGGCCTAGAGGCGCCAAGTTGGCCCCGCTCATGACGCGGGAGCGCTCTGCGTCGGCGCGTGCCTGCTGCACGGCGCCGAGGTCTCGTCCCGTCTTTTGGTCGACATCCCGCATCGAGAGGCCAATGCGCTGGCCCTGGATCGACACCACCTTGACCTTGACCGGCTGGCCACGCGCCACCACATCCGACGGATGCCCCACGCGCCCCTGCGTCAGCGCGCTAATGTGCACCAGGCCATCTTTCCGCCCCACCACACCGTCTAGAGTGACGAAAGCACCAAAGTCTTTCACGCCCGAAACGCAGCCGTCGTAGATTTTGTGCAAAATAGGCGCTTCGTCCGGTGGCGCGGCAGGCTCCCGCACGGGAACACGGTCCGGCAGCGGCGCGCGAGGACGATGGGGCGCAGCACCATCGGCGGCCAGGACCTGCTGGCGCTTTCGAGGTGCCGCATTGTCGTAATAGTCGGGTGGTGCCCACGCCTGGTTCTGGATCGCCAGGCCTGGAAGCAAGGCGGCCTGACGCTCCCGCTCATCGCCGGCTGAAAGTGCTTTCGCGCGTGCCTCTTGCTCCTGCTTGGCCTTTTTGTGCTTTGGATGGAGTGTCGTTATCAAGCGGTCCAAATTTTCAACAAACTCGGTGGTAAATTCTGCACCGATTTCATCGAGTTTCGCCTGGAACGCAGGTAGCGAGCCGCCCGCCTGGTCGTGTAGGGAGATGACAAACTCGGCGAGGACACGGTCATTAAGACCGAGGTGGTTCTCGATCTCCGTAGAGATCTTCGAGACCAGCGAGAGGAACTCGAGCTTGTACAGCGGGTCGTCTTCCATCGCTGCCACGCCGCGTACGCTCCGCGCGCCGACAGGCCTGGGACGCAGCGGCGCGGCGGTTATAGTCACGTGATATGAAGCACGAGCAGAGGCGCCCTGCCAAACGCGCGCACGCGTCCACTGCGCGTGCAGGCAGCCAGCCGCGGCGCGTTTCGTAGGCTCCCGTGCCGTGACGCTATTTTCTGCGCCACCACCTGCTTGGCGGCGGATCCCACCATGGTATCCGGTGCGAAGCAGCGCAGCCAGCGCTGCTCCATGGAAGGTACGCTCCTATGATAGCACAGTGCTTACACGTCCTAGTCAAGGTCCTTTACACGCTCGACGCGAGTCCCCATACCATGATCGCGCGAAGTGAGCGGCGTGTGCCCGTCCGCATCGCGCGGCAGCGTGGCACAAATAGGATGCTGGGCCGTGTATCACTAAAACTTTGCCTGAATGCCGTGTGCTGCGCTAGCCCCGAGCTCCTACTCGACAAGAGCAAGGACTATATCGTGTATGCCGTGGACCCTGAGGAGTCACCACGGCCCACGTCAGCCCTAACG
The DNA here is from genome assembly GCA_029542845.1 of Malassezia nana. Taxonomy (NCBI): domain Eukaryota; kingdom Fungi; phylum Basidiomycota; class Malasseziomycetes; order Malasseziales; family Malasseziaceae; genus Malassezia; species Malassezia nana. The sequence continues at coordinate 504,879 of CP119893.1, forward strand.
AGTCCCCGCCGTGCCTCGGGAGCGCACGTGTTTGTCGGCAAAGGCTTTTTCAGTGGGGGCCTCGAAGAGCCGGGCGACGGCACATCCCATGTCACAGGCCCGGTCCGAACGGAAGTACGAAACAGCTCGGCCTTTTCGTCCGATGAGGAAGATGGGCAAGGTACCGACGTACTAGAGATTGTGCTGCAGCTCAAGGAGGCCTCGCAGAAAGGGCGGGAGCAGTACCAGAACCGGATGCGGGGCATGGCGTCGTCGACGGCGCTCGCGCCCAGTCCCACCCCAAGGCCGGCAGAGTCATTGTCCTCGACAGGATCGTCACCGCCGCCACTAATGCGTCCCTCTCTGGTATCACCACCCGCCACGGGCCATCCCCGTGCGCAAGTCCTTCAAGTCCTGCAGGCCATGCAGGCCCACCAGGGCTCACTGACGAGTGAACAACAGGCACATTTGATGGGTCTCTTGGGCATGGTGGCCGGTGCTATGCAAAGCGGAACGATCCCAACGCCGAGTGAGGCGGACACGTCGCCTGCCCAGGCATCGTCCAAGTCGGCACAGCCGAACGACAAGGCGGTGCGTGCGCATCGGCCTGGCCTGCGCGATACCCGCACAGAGCTGCCCCGAATCTGCTACAACTGTGGCACACGGCATGCGACAACATGGCGCATCCTGACGCTGCCGGCTGGCGTAACGATTCATCATCCCGCCAGCGAGCGCCCGCCGAGCGATGCTGTACCACTGACGTGGACGCCGCAGTACGGCGATCAGGGTCCCATCGAGACCCACTCGGAGGCGCGGTGGCAGGCGTGCAATCCATGTGGCCTGTACTTTGCCAAGTACGGCGTCGCGCGCCCCGATTATGTACGCAACTTTGTCGCGCGTCCCGGCAAGGAAGACAAGAAACGTGATACCCAAGCAAAGGCGGTGGTGCCTGATCGCCCGAAACGAGCCAAGAACGCGGTGGATACGCCGCGCTCGAGCCTTTCTCGCACCCTAAGCGCGGTGGCGAACCGCGACGCAGAACGTCTACAGCAGCGCCGCGATGAAAATGTGCCGCCCTCACGGAGCCCGCCACCCCCCGCACGGCCGCTGAGCTGTAAGAGTCCGCGTCGTATGTCGCGCCCTAGCGCCTTTACCAGTCCGTCTGCCGGCTTTGGCATCTCATCGGCCATGATGAACTCGTCACCGAACACGGTGCTCAACACGCTCATGAGCGAGGCAGACATGGACTTTGAGGAGCGCCAGACCATCGCTGCGTCGCCTCGGCGGCCGAGCCTACTATCCAAGCCGCTCTCGAGTCCTGTGCGGCGCAGTCCGCGGAAGCAGCCACCCGGGACGGTGGCCGATGTCAATCCGTATGCGACGGCAGCGCGCTCGGCGTCGTCGCCCATGCCGAAAAAAGCACGCGTGGACGCGGGAATTGGACGAGATGCACTCACATCCCCTACGCGCAGGCTACAGCCTGCGAACCCCTTTATGGGCCTGGGCATGCTAGACGAGGAGGCGGATGTATTGGGTGGACCGCCGAGTCCGAGCGCGGGACGCACGTCTCGTGCCAAGCCAGCGCCCAAGCGTGAAGTGCGCACGCCGAGTCGTATGCCGGGCGGCGAGGCCTGGCAGCCATCCATGCCGACTTCTGCGGTGCTTGGGCTGGACGAGGCGCTGCCGCTGTCGCTCGGCGACAACCCACCTGCGATGAAGGAGCTCTTTGCAGACTCGGCCCCCTGGATGGCAGTGTGGGATGCCCGGCAAGACGCGCCGCCGGCGAGTGCGCATGCCCATGACCATGCCAGTGCACAGCCTCCCGCCGAGACCACCGCCGCGACCACCTCCCAAGCGCTCACAGAGCCGCCTGTGCGCCAGCCGCGTCCGGCCACAGTCGAAGATGCCTCGTCAACGCCGTCGGGCTCCCCTGTGGGGTCGCCAGAAGAGTCGCTGGTCGATTTGATCGAAGACCCGTACGGCCTACTATCGGCGTGCGGGTTGGGCGTGCTCCCTGGAGCTGTGGGTGAGCCGGGTGATGCGCTAGCGGTAAGCGATCGCACGGGCATGAGTGGCTTTAGTGCAGATGCTTTCAACGGGATTGAGCTGCATGGTGCGCCGGCCTTTGCGCAGCATCTCGAGGCCTTTACGCAGAGCGGCGGCCTCGGTGTAGCGGCGCACGTCGGTGGTGCGCGGGAGGCGGGTATGGCAGCCCTGCCTGGCCCCCACGTCAAGTCGTTTGGGCATGTGGCCAAGCCACCCGAGACGGCCGGTACCGATCTCGAGGCGTTTCTCGACGACCCGACTGTGCAGGCGATGTTGACCAACCTGAACGAGGCCCCCTCGCATGGTGGGACACCGCTACTCACGTCCTAAAGCTAGTCAAGTTACATGATGGCGCAGTCCTTGTCGGCGCCCGGGCTGGGACGGCGTGCGCCCCGACTATGGTTCGATTTCCAGTCCTGCAGGCGCTGCACGGCCCGTGCGTGGTGCTGCGCCGCTGCCTTGCTGTACCAGCGCTTGGCTTCCTCGAGATCGACCAGCGTGCCGATACCGACCTCTGTGTAGTGTCCAATCGCATACTCGGCGTTGGCAATGCCTTTGTTGGCAGCGCGTCGTGCCCATTGATAGGCTTCTGTGTCGCTTTGAGGCAATACACCTTCGGCGCCGGTGAGGAACCAGCCGCTGAGCGCGAGTTCCGCCTCGCCCATGCCTTTGTTGGCCGCCTTGGTATACCAGCTGATACTGCCGCGGGCATCGATGGGGCAGGCGAGCGTGCCGTTGGCCAGGGCACCGCCGAGCTTGCATTGGGAGGGAGCATGTCCCAACTGCGCCGCCTGGGTATAAAGGTCCCGTGCCATAACCTCGTCGTGCGGCACCACCTTGCCAGAGGGATTCTCGTAGTGCGTAGCAAGCTCATACAAGGCATGGGGATGGTCTTCGTCTGCCTGAGAGGCAGCGCGCCGCAGCCATACCACCGCTTCGCGGGGGTTAGCCGGTTGGTCAAGCAGGCCATGCAGCAGGATCAAACCGAGCTTGTACATACCAGCCGTATCACTGAGTGATGCCGACTTGCGGTAGAATCGCATGGCCATCTCGTAGTTGCGCCGAGTCCCTGCACCCACCTCGTTGCACACGGCCGTACGAAACGTGGCCGCGGCATGGTTCTGCTTCGAGGCCTGCACATACAAGTGGTACGACTTGTCGTGGTCAATACTAACGCCATGGCAGCCGTTGCCATAGCAGTTGGCCAAGTAGAATTGCGCCTCGGCCAACGGAGGCTGTCCCGGCGCGGCCGGCGTCGTCGCCAGCTTTTTGATAAAGCGTATGCCGTCGTGCAAAAGCGTCTCGCGGTACTTTCGCAGCTGCTTAGGGGTTTCGTGCGGGTCTTCCAGGCGCTTCGATGCATCGATAAGGTACAGGGCGAACGCGAACAGCTGCTCGGGATCGGTTGTTTCGGGAGTGAGGCGGCGGCGCAGATCCTCAATGCTCGACCGCGTACAAAGCCCCGTCGATGTGATCGAATCGCGGCTCATGCGCCATCCACTTTGCGGTGATGTAACGCCCTGCGCCTGGGGCGATGGCGATCGCATCGATATCGGCGACATGGACCTCCAATCGGTCAGGGAGGATGCCCGCCGGGATGACGGCACAGACCGGACCGAAGGAGGGCCCGTCGGTACGTTCGACGATCGCTCGGGAAGGCCCGGCATGTACTCACTTGGACGCGAGGCCGTGTACATGCCTTGGGCACGGCAGTGCGTGGCGGAGCACGAGCGGAGTCGTGGCCGATCGTGGCGCGCCAGCGCCACACCGCCGCCTGGGACAGGCTCTCACCCACGTGGCACGCCGTGGAGCGAATCGCGGCAACGTCCCCGCCCGCCAAGCTATGAGACGCAATGTTTTCGCGAGTAGCGTATGACACTATGATGGAATGGGTACAGTTACTGGGTTAGTTTCAGGCTAAGTACCTTGCTCATCATCATCTGGGGTGAGCGTGAAATACGTACACGAACAAACTCGTCGTAGTTGATCTGGCCGTCGCCGTCCGTGTCGGCCTCACGGATCATCTCCTCGACCTCCTGGTCCGAGAGTTTTTCGCCCAGGTTGGTCATGCTGGTGTGAGAGTGTGCGTAACGTACACATGGCGCAGCTCCGCCGCACTGATGAAGCCGTTGCCGTCCTTGTCAAACACGCGGAACGCCTCCTTAATTTCTTCCTCGCTGTCGGTGTCCTTCATCTTGCGGGCCATCATGGTCAAGAACTCGGGAAAGTCGATCGTGCCATTCCCGTCCGCATCGATCTCGTTCACCATATCCTGCAGCTCAGCCTCCGTGGGGTTCTGGCCCAGCGAGCGCATCACTGTTCCCAGTTCTTTCGTGGTGATGCTACCATCGCCGTCTGGTGTAAGAAAAAGTGCATACCCTTGTCGAATAGGGAGAAGGCCTCCTTGAACTCTGTCGGGTCAGTCGACAATGGACCACGTACCGGCAATTTGTTCTGTGGTCAGTTTCATCATACGTACCCTCAGACTGTTAGACGCCATAAAAAAGCGCTGGTTAGTATGCATGCCACTTTCCACGCGTGCACTGCGTACCAGATGCTCCGCCATACTGTACTAGGGAAGGCAGGGTCTCACACCGCGCGATGGGCTGGACCCACGTGCCACGTGGGACCAGCTTCTATCACGTGGAGTCCGACGCGGGGGAACACTATACGCTATAGATAGGGCACGACGGGCAGCTGCACCACGCCGTCACGCAACACGCGCCAGCGGGGGTCTCCCTGGTGCTGGCACACTTGCTGGTTCGCCTCGCTTGGCTCCAGAGAGAGCTCTGTCTCAGATAGGCGGCGGATATGTCCTAAAAGTTGGTCTCGCGAATATTGTTGTTCCAACATGTCAAGAATGTCGGGGAGCTGCGGTCAGTCGAGTGCACGTACATGTGCCACAATCACGTCCCACACATCCAGTAGGATCGCATCGGAGCGGGTATAGTCGTGTATGCGCTTGCGCAAAATGCGCTCCACCAGCGGAGAAAACATGGCAGGCGTGCTGCCCAGCGCCTGCATTCGATGGACCACTTCGCGGTGCCGACGCCACTCGTGCTGAAGCATCGCCAGCGGGCCACCTACGTCGCCCTCACAACCAGATGGCAGATCTTCCGAGGCATGTAGGCCCAGCCACATCAGCCACAGATCCACACGCAGCCGATCGATGGAGCATAGACGCATCAGGAGACAAACCATTTTGAAATTGTGCTCGACCACGGCCCATCGTACAATCGAAGGTAGCGCCTTGCTAGGTTCTGCTTCAGAGAGCAGCAAACACTCTGCTGGTGTGTATCGCGGCAAGTTGTCATGCTGATAGAATATGTGCCTGTGCGAACAAGTCGACCGCAGGCCTTGCGGGCCCATCGACGCGTCGAACTTGGACCCGGGGGACGGCTTGCGAGGTAGCGGTGGCAGGTCCCATGGTGCTTCCTGGTACGCTTTTTGGTAATCGCGCTCCTGATGCCGCAGATCACGCGTGAGGGAAGCCAGGTCCGGTCGCGCAAGCCAGCGGTGGACCCAACCGAGCGCAAAAAAGGGGTTCTGTAAATACGTCTCTTGCTCCAAGATCAGACGGAAATGCCGACTCCATGCATCTAGCTCGTAGATGGGCGGCAATCCAGGGGGCAGAATCTCTGATACTTGGTCCGGAGGGATTAGGAAGAAAGGCAGTAGGCGAAGCAGACGCTGTTTCGCCAAGAGCACGTCGCTGCACGACGGCGCTGTCCCCTCGTCCCGCGACGCGGAGAGGGGGGGAGGCTCGGGCAAACTGGCATCCAGTACCTCTTTGCGGGGGCGCACAGACGTGGTGCCATCGGCGGCCATAAGAGTGACTCCATCGGACAAGCGTACCAGCGCGGCACGGCGGCGCAGCCGCACCCAACGGCGGCGGCGCACAAACGTAAACATGGTCGGGACACCGGACCACTTGAGTGAGCGCATGCGAATGGAACGCATCATCGCCTCGAGGCCCTCGTCCGCTCGCTCTGCCTCCTTGTCCTGCTGCTTGGCTCGGTGGTTCTGATCGCGCGTATACGCCGACATGTGTAGCTGCTGCCACCAGCGCCGGAGGCCCGGTTTGGACGCCACAGCAATGGGGCGACGCCAGAACTTGAGGCCTGTAAAGCTGCCGCTGTACTGCCAGCCGTCCTCGTCCGTGTCGCCGGTCATATCGACCATCCATGTCGGATGCACCCATTCCCACGACGAGTCTGGCAGCTGGAATGTCGACGTATTCAGGGCCGTATTGACGCCGTGCGCATCCGTCCACGGCGCAGGGTCAGTTAAGAAAAGTACGTTGGAGCTAAACCTCTTGGACACGCCAAAAAACACCATACCCCGCTGGTTTTCGTGCAAAAGGTCGTACACAAACTCGGGCTCAGCGTCTGGCGGCAGCGGCGATAGGACGACGCGGTTCTCAGATCTGGCATGCATATGCTCGTCGTCGTCGTCGCCTTCCACATCGCTCAGGGCCAAGGCCTCGTTCCACGCACGCCGCTTGCGCCGCTTCCACATCCGAGGGCGCGCACCGGCACCCAAATTCTCGCGCCCTGGCGTGTTGGGCAGGCTGCGCGCATCACTAACGTCAGAACGCGCAGGTGTGCCCAACATGGACCGCAGCTTGGTGCCCACGTTATCGGTAGGAGGCGACGGTGTACGGGCCATGGAGAACATGCCCGATGAGGCATCGTCGCCCCCACGGCTCCGGGAGGAACGCAAGGCGTGTCCCCATTGCGCACGAAAGGAGCTTTCACGGCGATGGCCCGCATCTTCTCCCGCGTCGGTCTGCATCTTGCGCGCTTGCCGCATCATGGCGAGCTTCTCCTTGTTCGTGAGACCCGCACCGTGGGCCAAACTCAGAGTCTGCATAAACTCAAAGACCTCGGGCTCCAATGCCTCTGTTTCAAAGTCTTGGCTAGAGTCTGAATCGTCTGGCATGTCGTCCCAGGGCAGGTGAAGTAGCTGGGACGGTGCCACCGGGCGCGGCGCCTCGAGCGACGGCGCGCTGGTGCGCGGTGATACATCCGGCAGCGGGGCCACAGAGGACGGTAAATCCAGCTTGGAGGGTCCAGGAGACAATCCCTCGGCGGGCGAGCGGGGCGCCGAGGGGGTTGAATCCCCCGAGTCCAGCAAAGCGCTCATGGCATGCCGGAACTGGTCGTCCACGAGCGAGTTTCGTTGGGACACGGTGCTTTCCGGTCCGATCGAGCGCCGTGCCTCCAGTAGGAGCGAGGGCAGCGTGCTGGGGCCCAAGCCGCCGAGCATCGGCGACGTCGAGGCGCTGCCGCTACGGGGCCTGGGAGTGCCAGTCGCAGCAGACGCGTCACGACTCGATACCGACGATAAATTTTCCAACGACGGATTGGCATGCATGATACCAATGCTCTGTACCTGCGTTCCCGTGCCGGTATCCACGTCCACACTGGCGCGGATCGGCGCAGCAGGTGCGTCTGCACCGTCCGGCGCCAGTTTCGATGGAAGCTGTGCCACAGAGTTGCTGACGGACCCCATCGCCTTTAATCCTGTCCATTTGCGCCATGCACGCGCATTATGCTTTTGTCGCGTCACTTTGTTTAGTTTGATCTGCGCCTCTTTTTGCTCTTTATCGAGGTGAGGCAGTGGCGGAAGGGGCGCAGGGGGTGGCAGTGACGCAGGGCTCGCACGACGTGCGGGCGGGGCAGCAAATCGTGGTGACGTGCGCGTCTTGGGCGATTCAGGTGCGGGCGTCCAGCGTTCTATATCCGGGACAAAGGGTGTGATGGGAGCAGGGTGCAGTAGCACAGGCAAGGAGCCGCGCCGTTGCATGGGCTCATCATGCCCCTCCTCCGGGCCATCGTGGTGGTCTGCAGGTGTGAGAACAAGTGCAGGCAGAGTGCCCAGCGCGCCGTCAGGCGCCTGGGCGGGGGAAGCCTCGGACATGCGATGCACGTCCAGGTCGCAAACCAAGGCCCACCCCTTTCGCACCGCCGCGCCTCGGGCCCACAACAACCTCCACTTGGCCAAAGGGCCTCTGGTAACACTAGAAACACAATCTACACCGCGGCGCGGGCCGAGGCAGTAGCTCCAGGCCTACACACGGCTCCAGCGCGGGTCCATTAGCTAAACCAAGACGACACGGCCCAGTTCTGGATATTCTGCTGGATCGTCTGGAGTGCGCTGGCATAGTCGACCTGTTGAAGCTGCTGCAGCACCTGGGGCACCGTCGAGGAAAAGTTAATGTTGCCAGAATACAAGGCCATGGCACCCAAGCCCACGGCACCGGCAGCGGTGAGCACACCAGCCGCTCCAGCGATCGGACGGCGATGCTTGCGCAGAACTCGCGTCACGCCGGTGGCCGCCTGCGGCTGCACAGCGACGTCCTCGTTCTCGTCCTCAGCGCGGCGCTTCGCCGATGGGCGCTCCTGCACGGCCTCAGCACGGGCCTCCGACTGGATCTGTGCAGCGAGACGCTTGGCCTCCGCGATCTGTTCCTCTACCGAGGCAGAGGTGAGGGGGTTTTCCGCACTGGACGCACTGGGCGCACTGGACGCGCTAGGCTGCGGCGCCTCGGCGGCGGCCGCACGGTTCTGCCGACGGGTAGAACGACGATTCGTGGCCGAAGGCATATCGACCAACTCTTCCACAGCTGCGAGTGGCGTTGATGTCGTCGACGCAGACTCGCGCACCGTGCGGGGACGCTTGGTCTGGCGCACCGGCGTCGCGGGCTGCTCGGTCTGAATCTTTTCGCCGTTCTTGATGGCAGCCAGCGTGTCTGCATCGGGATTCAGCACCGGCACATCCTCGTTGGGCGGCAGCACCGCTGTCGCATCGATCAGCGGCTGCGCCAGATCCTTCAGGCCATAGTCGGCAGCAATCGGCAGCGCCTCTTCACAGGGAATCCATACGCCTTGGAGACGTACACCCGTGGATCCCGACGGCAGTGTGCCTTTACGCGCGGAGGACGCGCCTTTGCGACCACGCGCGCGCGGGGCAGGGAGAAAGCCGCCATTCGCGACATCCGTATTGAAGCGCGATTCCAAGTAGGCCATCTCTACGCTTTCCTCCTCCGCTTCGGCAAACGGAAAGGCGAGGCGGAACATGGACGAACCGGCGATCGCATTCGTGTCAAAGCTGCATGTAAGCAAACAGCAACGCACCGCTTCAGTAGGAATCCATGCTCGGCGCCGTTCACGGTTGGCAGTTTGATGCGCCCAATGATGATTTCCCTGCTGTGAGCAATGCAACGTACTTGTCTTCGCGTCGAATGACCTGGAGCTTGACCTGACGCGACTTGACCTCGTTCAGACGCGGGTTCGTGCGCGTGGGGAGCTTGTGCATGCGCTCCATGGGGACCGCGTCATCGGTTTTGGTCTCTTGCTCGACCTCAGGCTCCTTCTTCACAGTAGCAGATTCCTCTTTTTCCTTTTCGGCCGTCTCTGCCTTGGTCGCACGCGCACGAGACGTCGACTTGGTCTTGGTCTTGGGCACCGGCGGGATGGAATCGTCCGCCGCGGCCGCCTTGGTTGTGGCACGACGACCGCGTGTCGTGCGCCTAGGCGTGGTCGCTGGTGAGTCAGAGGCCGCTTCCGGGGCAGGGGCGGGGTCTGCGCTCTCGGCACGGCCCTTCCGGGGCGTGCTGCGACGTGGAGGCATACTGATACGACGGCGTGGAGTGAGCGTGGACCGGCGTGTTGATGCTCGTGTCGCGCCCGCGCCCACCCGCGTGTGTCACGTGTTATGCCACGTGCTCGCCGAAAAGGGCACGTCGTAGGTGGAGGCGCGGCGTCCCCCCGGCCCGAGCGCGTCGCTGTCTCCCACCGTGGCGAGGCGATCGCACGATGAAGTACCTCGAGTACCCCGAACTCGAGGTGTTATCGCGAGCACTTACGTTCGAAATGTCAGAATGCAAGGTGTTTACGCGAATTGAGGCGTATTCATGCAAGGCTGTCAACAAGGAGAAGCGTCTATTCAAGTCGCTTGAGTCGTCCTACCTCTTATCTGCCTCGAGCTCGCCGCCAGCGTACCTGGACGAAGCGTTAGCCTCCCCGTTCGGACGCTTGGACCAGCCTTCCGCGCGAAAGACGCTATTTTTGCTCATCGCCACGCTCAATGGCGCGTTTCCAGACCACGACTTTAGTGACGTCAATCCAACGGACTTTGTACGCGAGCCCAGCTCGACCAACGTGCTCAACAGTCTCACTTCCACGCTGCTGAGCCTTCGAAGTGGAACGGGCTCGCCATCTTCGCTCAGCAGCGCGCTCGACGAGTCGCCTTTACTCAGCTCGCTCGCCCGTTCGCCCTTGTCCACCGATGCACGGCCTACCACGTCAGGCGGTAGCCAGTCGACACCTGGCGCCTCGCGCTCGGCATCAGCATCACTACCCGCGGTGCTTGATGGGATTATTCAAACCTCCGACTGCGAAGTATACACCTTCCATCCCGATATGGACTCGGATCCCCATGCCAGTGCCGAGCCGGACGAGGAAGGCGGTGAAGAGGACAGCGGTGACCCCTACGACGAGGGGTACGATACGGGCATGGCCGCATCGGGTGACACGATGGAAGAGGATGTGCAGATGGCCGATGCGCCCGTGTTTGACGAGGATATGGACGGCAACGACGCTGTCCTGCCAGATACGTCGGCGCCCCAACTCGAGTCGCCCTCCCTCACCATCGACGAAGACGACCTGGCCGGCGCGGGCGCTGGCCTCTTGTGGTCCACATTTGCGTTCTTCTACAACCGACGCATGAAACGCATCTTATTCATCAGCGTTTGGTGCCGCAAGAACACGCTGGGTGGTAAGCCTGCCTTGTGGGGCAGCCCGTCGCTTGCGCCAACGCGACCAACGAACGAAGACGTTCCATCGCTGTCCATGTCATCGACCATGTTGACCAATCTGCGCGAGCGGCCGGGCGAGTACCGCTTGACGCCCAACGCGTCGCCAGCGCGCCTCGCCAAGACGCGCCGCCCCGCCCCCTATTCGACGCGTCGGCCGTCCCACCGGACGCGTGGGCGCTCTGCCTCGAATAGTCCGGCGCCCAGCGCACTCTCGCCCTTTCCTCATGCGCAGCCACAACGTGCGCCGACAGTGCGGCATGCCCAGCTGGGGGCGTTGGCGAATGAGTCAGAGGGGCCCGCTTATCCTTCGCTGGATGCTGCCATGCTTAGTATGAGTGCGCCTGCGTCTGACGTGCCTCATCGATGGGCTCAAGGACGCGCTTCGCGGTCGCGTGGGGCCGTTCCGCCTCCGCCGTAATCGCCGTGCGGGGCACAACCTGTAATATAGTGAGTGGGTGGAGGTAGTGAGAACGCAGGAAGCCTATCTGGCCAAAAAGGAGCCAATATCTACAGACCTAGGCATCCAAGCGGCCCGGCGTGCCCTTAGGATGGATCCACCGCTGAAACATGGCCAAGGCACGTGCCGGCTGATCGAGCGGCACAAAGTGCCCGGCATCATCGACGATGGCGTACGTGAGGTTGCCATAGTGACGGAATTGCCCGGCCTGGCGTCCCTCGAGGGTCCAACCTTCGAGCGGAGCGTCGCGGTACCCCTGCTGGCCCGACCATTCTAGGTCCTCGATCCAGTGCCCGTTGCCAATAAAGTTGCAGATAAAGTCGCGACGGCCCGAGTAGCTCAGGACGCGCACGCCATGCTCAAGAATGTGTTCCACGGCCCATGTGCTGTCTCGCATGCCATCACCCGTGGTCGCAAAGTCATTGTAAACCACATCGGAGCAGTCGACAAACTTGCCGTCGTGATGATCGCCGATCAGGAACTTGTCAATACCGAGATGCCGACGAGTTTCGTTGCTGTTCAAAAAGGCCGACACATAGGCACTTTCGTCATAGTCGGGCGCGTGCTGCCAGTCATAGAACGACGAGTTGGTCTTCTCCCACGGCTGCGAGAGTGCTCCCTCGCAGAACGTGGCGGCTGTTTGGCAGGCCGTCTTGCTGTAGGGCAACTGGCCGCCATGCTTGTTGCACTTGGCCACCAGGCCCTCACACACCGGCAGCTTCTCCCACATTTTGTCGCACGTGGCCATATCGAGGAAGGGGCCATCGCCCGACTGGTCTGTACATGCATACTCGACATAAGCACGCGTCTGGTGCCGCGGCGAGGTGAAGCCATTGCCGATCAAGATAGACTGTAGCGGCAGAGGGACGATGCCTTCTTCAGGGTGGGTGGCGTAGTGAGTATTGTCGTCCACGACGCGGCTCGCAATCAGCGGCAAATAGCGCCCTGCGTACGACTCGCCAGCCATATGGAACGGACGCGGGGTTCGCGACCCATCGGGCTGCGGCGCCCCAGACAGAGGGGCGTCGGGGTGCGAGGCGAGCAGGTGCAAAAAGGCACTCACGTCCCGAGCGGCCTGCACAGCATTGAAGATTCGCGAAGGAGGCACATCGGTGCGCGACTTATTCTTCCACGTTGCGTACGAGAATCCAACGCCAATCGGCTGGTCCAAGAAAATCATCGATGAGTTGGTCACCCACGAGTAGGGATTCCACTCGGTGCGGGGCACGCCATCCTGTGGCTTGGCCGCATTGCACGGACCCAACTCCATCAGAAGACCTGTGAATGAGGAGCAGCCTGGACCACCATTGAGCCACAGCGTCACAGGATCCGAGTCGGGCTGCGAACGTGACGCAAACGCCCAAAAGTAAAAGTGTTCCACGATGCCGGACGACTTGGACTCTATCGACGCATGACCCTGTTCACGCTCCTTTTCATAGAGAAGGTCCAGGTCCACGTCCAGGTAGCCCGAGTAGGAGGGAGCACCGTGCTCACACACGCCATCGGGCACCTGCTGCAGCCGAATCGAGTAGGCTGGCAGCGATGGGTGCGACAGCACCGAGACATCTTGCGAGTCATGACTTATCAAAAATGGAGATTGTTTTGCATATACCCATGTAGGTAGGCCGGCGCCGAGCACGGCTGCGACCACCACGCCGATACGCATCGTCCGCACGATCGAGAGATAAGGTGCGTCCGCGGGGGGAAGAGGGGGGCAGGCTATGTCACCTCCACACCACGTGACTATGACTCAGAGGCACGGTGGTCTCGCTCGCTCGCTCGTTCTTCATGCTGCAACAGTCGACCCCTCTGGTCCCATTTGTCGACGTTGCACCGCTAGATGTGCCTGCGTGGGTCTCTTCAGACCTGGCGCTCGCCATGGCGCGCTCAAACTTTTTGATGGTCCCACTTTCCGCCGCCAAGACAGTGCCAGGCGCCGTCCTGGTGGACATGCGCGGTAGCGATTCGTACGACGATGCTCTCGATGTCCTCAACTGCGGCGCTGAGGCCATCGTCGTGCGCAATGGCTCTCCTATTATCGAGAAGCTAGGTGCGGATATTGCTGCCTCGCGCGTGATTGTCTCTGTCGCACAAGGCTCCGAGCCGCCGACCGGCGTCGTGGGCGTGCTAGTCGAGTGTGGCGCCGCACCCGGCTCGATGCAGCGCTACGTGGATGCCATGGAAAGCAAGGTCACGGGTCGCGGCGTGTACGTGGAGGCACCGTTTGCGAGTGTGCCAGACATTCATGCGGTCGCCAAGCAGGGCGCTGTGGCGCTCGTGCCGAGCTCGCATCTCAGCTTGGACGGTTCCAAGATCGACTATGTGGATGCTTTGTTGTGCACGATTCATTCGGATCGCCCGGACGGCCTGCTGCCGACGCTAGTCGTCTCTGAGACGTGCTCAACGGCCTTGGGGCTTGTCTACTCGTCGGTCGAGTCGGTGCGTGTGTCGCTGCGGACCGGTTCTGCGCACTACCAGTCGCGCAAGCGTGGTCTGTGGCACAAGGGTGCGACGAGTGGTGCGACGCAGCGCGTCGTCCGCGTGCGGCTCGATTGCGACCAGGACGCGATCGAGTTTCGTGTCGAGCAGCACTCGGGCGAACGCTCGCTGGGCTTTTGCCACTTGACGGACCGTGAGTCGTGCTTCGGCAGCCTGTCGGGTCTCTCCAAGCTTGAGCATACGCTGCGCGAGCGCCAGGCCAATGCACCTGCCGGCTCTTACACGGCGCGCCTGTTCCACGACCCTGCGTTGCTAGGCGCCAAGATCCGCGAGGAGGCACAGGAGCTGGTGGACGCCACGGAGCGTGACCACATTGCCTTTGAGGCGGCGGACTTGTTCTATTTTGCCCTGGCACGCTGCGTGAGTGCGGGCGTAGGTCTCGCCGACATTGAGCGCTCGCTTGACGCCAAGAGCAAAAAGGTGACGCGCCGCCGCGGCGATGCCAAGCCGGCCTTCCAAGCGCCGGCCCCGCCGGTGGTCGATGCCGACGCGCCGATCCGTCTGCCCGTGCACCGTCTCGCTACGACATCGCCGGCCGAGCAGCAGACCTTGCTGCAGCGCCCCGCGATTCGCACGAACGAGGTCATGGACCGTGTGCGCCCGATCCTGGCGGCCATCAAGGCGAAGGGTGATGCGGCGCTGCTCTCGTACACGGCGCAGTTCGATCGCGTGGAGCTCGCTAGTCCCGTGCGCCTTCCCCCTTTCCAGACGGATGAACAGCGTGCTGCGCTTGCCCCGAGCGTGCGCGAGGCTATCGACGTGGCTTACAACAACATTCGGCAATTCCACGAAGCACAAAAGGCACCAGCGAATACAGAGCGTGCCCACGCTCACTGGGCCCCTGGTGAGGATGTGCTAGAGGTCACCACCATGCCTGGCGTGGTATGCACGCGCTTCCCTCGCGCCATTGAGCGTGTCGGTGTGTACGTACCGGGTGGCAGTGCCGTGCTGCCATCCACTGCGCTCATGCTCGGTGTCCCTGCGCAGGTGGCTGGATGTGGCACGATTGTGCTGGCAACGCCGCCGCGCACCGATGGCTCGATTGCGCCCGAGGTGCTGTATGTGGCCGACAAGGTGGGCGCTGCATGCATTGTGTGTGCCGGTGGCGCACAGGCCGTCGGCGCCATGGCGTATGGCACTGCGTCTGTGCCTAAGGTCGACAAGATTGTGGGCCCTGGCAATCAATATGTGACAGCGGCCAAGATGCTCGTGCAGAACGAGGTGGATGCCCTCGTATCCATTGATATGCCAGCGGGCCCCTCTGAGGTGCTGGTCATGGCCGATGGCACGGCCGACCCACGGTTCGTGGCGTCCGATCTGCTTTCGCAGGCCGAGCACGGCCCCGACTCGCAGGTGGTGCTGGTGGGCATTGCACTGAGCGATGCTCAACTGCAGGCGATTGAAGAGCAAGTGGACCGCCAGGCACGCGCCCTACCCCGCGTAGACGTGGTGCGTCAGGCGATCGACAAGAGCGTTACCGTCTTGGTCGACACGCGCGAGGAAGCGATGGACTGGAGCAACCGCTATGCACCCGAACACCTGATTCTGCATGTGGCAGAGCCAGAAGCCGCCGTGCCGCTCGTCCAGCATGCCGGCAGTGTGTTTGTGGGCCCGTGGACGCCTGAGAGTTGTGGCGACTATGCGTCCGGCACGAACCACACGCTGCCAACGTATGGCTTTGCGCGACAGTATGGCGGTGTATCTACATCCACGTTCCAAAAGTACATTACCGCGCAAACGATTGCTGCTGATGGCCTACGCCAGCTGGGGCCACATGTGGTGGCGCTGGCCGAGTGCGAGGGGCTCGAAGCGCACGCGCAGGCCGTGCGGGTGCGGCTGCAAACCCTGTCATAGAATTGTGTCTCGTGATATCCCCGTGACTGCTGCCCATCCCGCCATGGCGTACCCTCCGCCGCCTGTGCCGCCTCGCCCCGCCCCAGACGACGGCGACGAGACAGCCTTGCATGAGGCGGCAACCTTGTATGCTGCGTCGCCCCATGCCCGCGTTGACGAGCGTGAACGCGCCAAGCGGGCGCGGCGTGCGCAGTATGGCCCGCGGTCCCTCTTTTTCTGGGGCCCTGCGTCTCAGGTACACAATCCATCGCGACTGATTGGCCTAGTGCTGCTACTCGGTGTGCTCTGGGCCCTCATGCCCTGGTGGCACCACCGCCCATCGGCACGTGTGGTCGGTCCCCGGGCGCCAGCGGAGGTGGCTGCCCCGGCGCCCCCCGCCTCCATCCCGTTGTGTGCGCCACGAATGCCTGCGCAAAAGACGTTTACGATATCGGCCCGTAGCAAGGGCTGCCACCTCGTGCAGGACGAGGTCGAGCGCGAAGTGCGCGATATGCTGCGTGGCGTGCAGGTGGGCATCTTGACGCTGTTTCTCCAGCACACTAGCGCGGCGCTCTCTTTGAACGAGAACTTTGATAAGGATGTGCGATCGGACATGGACATGGTGCGTTTCTTATGCTTACACAGGCTCTGGACCACATTGTACCCGAGTCGCTGCCGTGGCGCCACACGGACGAGGGCCCCGATGACTCGGCTTCGCACTCCAAGTCGTCGCTGATCGGCCCTTCGCTTACAATTCCGATTACGAATGGGCGCATGAACCTGGGCACCTGGCAAGGCGTGTACTTGTGCGAGTTCCGGCGCATGAAGCATGCGCGTCGCATTGTGGCTACAGTACTGCCCTAAGCTACAGCTTGGCCTGCACGGCCGGTGCGCCCTGCTCGACAATCTCGCGCATGCGGCGCAGCGCCTGTACGAGGCTCTCCTTGTACATGTGCAGCGGCTGGCCGTTGCCCTTCGGGTTCGAGCGTTTTGTCTCCATACCAAACTTGAGCGTCTGGCTGCCTGCCAAATAGTTGACACCAAAGCCGTCGGGGTAGCCACAGCCAAAGCCCGTACCGACAAACTTGTCACCAGCACTCAGACCACTCGTGCTCAGCTTCCATGCGCTCGACTCGCCCAGCAGGGGGTCCGAGAAGAGCTTGGGCACCTCGCCGTCGTCCTCGGCGCGGTACACGAGGCGCAAGCCCATAATGTGACGGTCAATGCCTTTGCCAAACGAGCTGTCGCGCGTCTGGCGCGTGTGCGCCGTCGTGGCCGCCTGCAGGAGCGTGTACAGCTCGGTGGGCGACTTGTTTTCGCGCAAGGCACGCACAAACTCGTACGCCTCGTTGCTAAACGAGCGGATCACGTCCGTGCGTCCGTGACGGAACAGACGCGTGCTGGCCGTCTCGTACGTGGCTGTTTGGCGGCCGTGCACCTGCGCATACGCGACTTGCAGCGCCATCTGAATGTATGCATCGGGCGCCTGCTTCGCCACGCGCTTGATCCACTCGGCGCCGTACTCACTAAACCACAACATACCCATGTCCGAGTCCGCAGCAATCTGCTTTACGACCTCCTCGGCATGGCAGATCGAGTTTTGCACCTGCTCGTCCACCTTCCACGCAAGCTTGGTCCACTTGGGTGCCTCTTCCATGGCTGTCATGCCCTCGAGCTTCTCGGGCAAAGCTTGCGTGGCCGGGGGCATGGGCTCCGCCAACACCGTCTCGGAGAGGAACGAGGGGATCAGCGCGTCCACGGGCGAGTGCTCACCGAACATGCCCGCACGACCGGTTGGCTCCACGCTGAACGAGATCGCCTTGTCGAACCAGCGGTTGTGCGCAAGACGACCCACGCCCGAGGTGGCGAGGGCGGTCGCGCCCGCGAACGGCGGCTCGCTACCCACGGGACCCGGCGCGTTTTCCACATCGCCCAGCACGTTTGAGTCGAGAGACAGCGAAAACAGACTGGTCTGGATCGACTGCAAGCTCGCGCGGTTCTCGGGACCGAGCGACAGCAAGTGCTCGCGCGCGAGCGTCCAAGTGTCACGGTCGTCCGCGGTCATCACACCAATCGCGGGGCCGTCCGCCTTGCGGGCATCGGCCACAATATCACCGAGCGCCTTTTCAATCGCGGCCAGCGGCAAAATTTCGTCCTGCTCGTTAAGGACAGGCAGCTCATAAAAGTTGTCGCGCACAATCACGGTAATGTGGCGCGACTTGCGCGTGCTGTCTGTCGAGGTGTTGTAGTCGTGAGGGCGGCATGGAATACGCGTCACACCAAACATGCGGCTGTACTGGTGCATGCAGAACGCACCCGCCTTGGAACGGTCCGGCTGGATCGTCTGGCGGTCGAGCGCAATCTTGTACAGCACAGCACGGTAAATGATCCACGTAGCGCGGCGCAAACCCCACTCGAGATTGTCCCAGTTCTGCAGGTCAATGGCCTGCTGGGTGTGGGCGGCCGCATCGCTGCGGTCGGCCAACGACTTGGGCATCGAAGGGTCATCGATAAACATGTTCCACCAGTTGCTATTCACCACCAGCGGCACACGCCACTCGTGATAGGCCTTTTGCAGCCAGAACCGGTCGTCAAACCAGTTGTTCTCCGAAGTCTGGTCAACGTCCACGAGACGCTCGTTGAGCTTGGCACCGAGCCCGCCTTGTAGCAGCTCATCAGCCCAGGCACGCCGCTTTGCTAGCTCACTCTCGGCCGTAGAACCAGCTGGAAGCTCTCCCATCTCTTCCTTCTGGCGCAGCAGAGGCTCAAGCGTGCGCAAGTAGCGTGCCAGCGTGTCCTCGAGTTTCGGGACCGGCAGACGGGGAAGCTGCTCCTGCAGCTGGAACGTGGAAGGCGAAATGCGGTTCAGCATACTCGGCATGATGCGGGAAGGACTGCTAGTCGAAAAAGCGCGTCGAACAACTTGCTCAGTAGGGGGTCGGACGAGGACACGAAGGACCATGCCGGTGCTCGGGGAACCTGCGCCGGTAGCCGACGTGTGGGGTCACCCCACGTGGCCGGCGCGGCCGGCGCCCCTGGCGGGCCCGCCGGCTGTGGGCGGCGGCCGCGCACCGCTCGCCTGCCTGGCGTCCGCCTGGGGCTCGCACGCTTTGGGCATGTCTGTGCGCCAAGTGCCCACACTGCGTGTCACGGCACACCCACTCACAGGAAAGCGCATGATCAACGACTATGTCGTGGATGGCGATCTTGGACGGGGTTCGTTTGGCAATGTCAAACTGGCCCATGACGACCGCACCGGAGAGTGTGTTGCGATCAAAATTGTGCAGCGTGAAGCGCCACGCCGCCTTGGTGTGCCATATACGCCTCGAAAAACGGACGAGCGGCTCGTCCGCGAAATCCGGGCCATGTCCCGCTGCCAGGACCCACACGTGGTGCAATTGTACGAGGTCATTGACGACCCCAATAGCCGGCGCCTGTTTCTGGTTCTAGAGTACATGCCCGGGGGTGCCCTCGTATGGCAGGATACGCTTCAGCGCCCCGCCCTCACATTCAACGATACGCGCTACATTATGCGCGGCGTCACCGAGGGCCTGGCTTCGCTGCATGCGTGTGGTGTCATTCACCGCGATATCAAACCGGCCAACATTTTGCTCGCCGACGACGGCATGCCCAAGATCTCCGACTTTGGGTGTGCGTACGTGCGCCCAACGCTCGGCACCGCTGAAACACTCTCTAGCGCGACCGATCCGTTGCTGGCACGCACGTTCGGCACGCCTAGCTTCTTTGCCCCTGAGCTGTGTCGCGATGCTTCTCAGGGCCCACCTGTGACCAAGGCCATTGACGTGTGGGCACTGGGCGCTACACTCTACTGCCTCTTGTTTGGCCATCCCCCCTTTTGGGCCGACACCGAATACCTGCTTCTCGAGTGCATTTTGCACGACGACTACGCGATTCCAGCCACGATGGGCGTGGATGGCCGCCCTATCGGTCCCCGCCCGCCGCGCTGGCCGTCGCACCACGCGACCGGGCCTGCGTCGTCCTTGCGACCGAGGAGCGACGAAGCGGAGATTACCACACACCTGCTCGACCGACTACTCGACAAGGACCCTCGCACGCGCCTCACCTTGGATGAAGCACTATTGCACCCGTTCCTGGCGGCTGGTCCGCCATCGCGCGTGTCTTCGGACGACCGACTGGGCCCTGACTCGTCCTTTCGGACCACGTCTCAGCCGTCCATTGGCTCGTCACCGGCTCGTCACCGACCCTGGCATTAAGATACCCACTCTACGAAAGCCACATGGGCTGAAGCTGTGCGTTGGCACGGCGGAAGCAGTCGACCAGGGCTGCATCGATGGCCTGCTCTTGAGCCAGCACATCTACGGCCGCCATAAGAGCGGCCCAGAAACGACCGGCGCGGCGCAGCTCGTGGGCAATATCACGCACATTTTCAAAGGTCTCAATCAGCATATCCACGACCGTGGCTTTGGCCTCGACCACGTCCGCTGACGCCTCCTCACCTGGCTGTATAGAGCCTCCGTGCAGAGTGTACAGCGCGTCCAAGTAGCACTTGAATACAATGCCCATGCCGGTGTTGGTATCTGCCTGGAACGGCAAGCTTAGGCTAATGTCCAAATAGTCGTCGCGCTGCTGGCGCGATTCGGAGCGGAGCAGTAGAGATAGTGTCACCATCTCAGCCTGCGAGCGCAGCGAGCGCGAAAGGCTCTTGGCAAACGAATTGAACACGAGCAGTTCGCGCGATAGCGGCGCCTCCCACGCCTGAGGCTTGTAGGTCATCGGGATCAGGCTCATCGCCCGCATCGCAAGCAGGACATGGCGCATCTCCTCCTCTGTCCCAAACGACGGACCGCCGCTGTAGCTCTTTCCACTGTAGGGCTCGGCATGCAGGACACCTGCGCGGATCAGCTCCAGTGCTAGGTACAACGGCTCTTGCAGGCGGTCGTTGACCTTGAGTTGCTGCGTGGCCACCAGCAAGGCGCGTCCGTACGTCGTGTGTGTATGTTCCACCCACAAAAAGCCTCGCAGCTCGAGCATGCGAAGGAATGTGTTGACCACAATCTCGTCTTTCCTTTCCAGACACACGGGCGTGTCCTTCTTTGCAAAGGTGCGCTGCGCTCGGTTGGCATCCGCCGTCATGTTCAAGCACAAGGGGAGATCAATCGTCGATGAGTTTTGGCGTCGCAGCTCCTCGTCCAGCAAGGCGGCAGGCACATGCCACTGATCGTTCTGTGCCAGCAACTGCTGTGTCGCAGGCGCGTCGTGCGGTACCGGCGCATCCACTTGCGGCTGGAACCAATACACCGCGGACACCTTGCGCTGCCGCCAGAACGGATGCAGCGCACCACAGGCCAGGGCAATCGCCACACACCGGGGGCTCGTGGCACCCTCGGTGAGGTATTCACGCACAAACTTGTGGTATTCTTCCGACTCCCCATTGTCCAGCGGCGCCGACTCGATCACATAGCCACTGAGCAGGCTTCCTAGTACGCTTGAGCTGATGAGACCACGAGATAGGTACAGCAGCAGCTGATCAGGAAGGCGGAACGAGAAAATCTCGTGCAGGTCACTGGGGATTTCCGGCTTGGGCCCTTTCTCGTGCAGCGCCAGGGGCAGTGGAACGACCACGCCACCGTCGGGGCTGAGCACCAGGTTGAACTTGATCATCGCACGTACATGGCAAAACTGGTCGAGGTACGCACTCTTTGCCACCATCGGATGCTCTGCAAACTGACTGCACAGCATGAAACCGCCACGGCTTTGCTTGACGAGCAGCGAGATGGCGCGAATGCCTGGCGGACCGGGCATATGCATAAGGCCAGTCGACTCGTCCTGCAATGCGGGAAAGGTCGAGCAATACTCCATACCTGCGAGCAAGACCGTGTCCAAAAACTCGGCCTCCCCACACTGCAACTCCCGCAGCATGGCGCACTTGGACGCGAA
Organism: Malassezia nana; assembly: GCA_029542845.1. Classification (NCBI taxonomy): domain Eukaryota; kingdom Fungi; phylum Basidiomycota; class Malasseziomycetes; order Malasseziales; family Malasseziaceae; genus Malassezia; species Malassezia nana. The sequence goes on from CP119893.1 coordinate 526,433, forward strand.
CTGGAACTTACCCTGAAGGAAATTCATGTGCAGAATGACATTGTCGATACCATCGAAAGCAAAAAGTTCCATGGGACCAAAGATGGCATGTACATATTGCTTGGCATGGCGCTCCATCAGCACCAGCTGCCCCGTGGCCTGGTACGGCGCGACCACATAGTCGATCTGGCGATGGCGAATCATGCGGAGAACGGAGCGGTACAGGTCTGGAAAGTGCACGCTGTTGCTTGCCGCAAAGTTCTGGTTCGCCAGGGTGACGTTACCGGCCTCGTACGCCTCCCACGCGCGGTTTCGTAGCCCTGGTCGCCGGTCCTCATAGCTGAAGGGCCGCGTCCTCTTGGCGGGCGACAGACCATTCAGCACAAATACAGGCTTGATACGGTGTTGTTCCAACACACGCAAGTCTTCCTCAATGTGCGAAACGAGCGCGAGCGGCGGACCACCAATGGCAGTCACTAGCGGCTCCGCCATCTCTTTCGACGACAGAATGTGCCGCAGATAGTACGAAAGGTCGATGCCTAGACGCGTATTCTTGAGAGCACTCAGAGACTCTTCTTGAAGAAGATGTGCCTCGTGCAAGAAGCCTTCTAGCCCACGGATCATGGCCACCGATCAAGCTGCGCGTGTCGCACAAGCCGCTGTTCGAACTCGGCACCGTGGGTCTTCTCGGCCGGGCATACACACCCACACTGCCACATGCCCTGACTGGGCCACGCGCATTGCACGATTCCTAGAGGCTATTTTTGGGCCACGCCAAAAGGCGTATGGGTACGAACGCACATCCACTATGGCAAACGAACCCTGGGGAGGTATGGAGAATTGAGACATCCATCATATCGAGCATCGAGGATATGCTTACTGGAGAATGATACCGTCGAAGCGCTGCTTGAACCACACAGCCGTCTCTTCCTTCCGGACACGGTGAGGGGCACCGATGCGGGCCGTACGCTGCTTGCGGCGGGACACACGCGCACCAGGACGGTTCATGCACACGTAAAAGTCCATACCAAAGATACCAATACCAGGGTCGTACTTGATACCAAGGTCAATGTGCTCCTGGATACCGAAACCAAAGTTGCCAGTCTCGGAGAAGTTGCGCTTGCGGAGCTCGTACTCCTTCACCTTCAGGGCACGCTCCAGAATCTCCTCGGCCTTGGCGCCGCGCACAGTGACGTGGCACGCAATCTTCTCGTTACGGCGGATACCGAAACCACGGAGGGTGTAGCGGGCCTTGCTGGTCACGGGGGTCTGACCAGTAAGCTGCTCAAGCACCTTGGTAGCACGAGTGAGACGGTCACCCGACTCACCCACCGAGATGTTGATAACCAGCTTGTCAACCTTGAGCTCCTGCACCTGTTAGTCTCTGTTCAAACAATAAGATGTTGGGGAGGGAAAAAGTACGATGCTCTCATGCTTGCGGCGACGGCATACATCGACCAAGCTCCCTCGGCAAGCATCGAGCGCACAGCCTCAAACCCTGCCCTCGCATCTGTGGTGAATACGTACCCTCATGGGGTTACTGTAGTGTGTTAGCATGCCTGTCCTATCCTTGGTTAACAACGTACATCGCCTTGCTGGATTCCGCCATGTCGAATTCAGACGCAATCGACGTGAAGAAGAGCGGCGTCCACCGTAGCTGCCCTCTGGCTGCTCTCTCCTACGTCATGTGATGTATACAGTTTTACGAGACGCAAACTAGCTTGCATCATTGGGTAGATCAATTGCATAAGGGCGCACCAATCAAAGAGGATGAGTGCAGGTCGTTCACGAAGGTTTGTAATCCAGCATCTGATTGGCCTATTGGCCGACCGTCATCCGCTAAGAATGAGCTTAGGGTGCAATCGACGGCGATTGCGCGCATAACGCACGGTGCGGCTATTCACCGCTCGATGCTCAATTCGGGTTCGCGCGAGACGCTGCGTGGCCCCACACTATTCTAGTTCACATCGAGCTGTGCCACACCGGGCACATTCCAGTTTTCTTCCACCGTACTTGGTCTTTCTTTGGGTGCCAGCTGCCTTCCTTCGCCATCGTTCCCTTAGGAGCCGTGCACTGAAGTAAAAATTTCCTACTCGCGTCGTGCTATGGACCTCTAACTTGTCGCACTTGTCACTTGCCACGACTGTATCTGCCCTTTCGACATTACAACACGCACAAACTCTCCGTCCCCCCATACACCTTCCATGGTCCATCCCTCTGCTCGTGAAGTCTCTGGCCCCCAGGAGGCTGACGAGCCTCCGGATACGGAGTTCAGAGGTTACGCCATGACCAGCTCCAAGCCCATGGACGTCGTCGATTCCTCCAACCGACACGTCTCAGCTAAAGGCGGTCTGTTATTCGCTTCCGACTTGCGCCCCATACAGGATCCATGCATATCACCTCATTCACTTACGTCGTCGGTGGCAACGGATGCTACAACGCCACGGTTTGGATGCAGCCCTGGACATACCGACTCTCTATCAGGCAGTCCGAGCAGTCTATCCAGCATGATGAGCATTGCCTCGTATCGACACGGAGACACTGCCGATACAGAAGACGATCCCGATACAGACCTATATCCTGTGACTGAGGTCGACGAGATTGACAGTCGCGCTCTCGCGTCCATGGACATCTCGGACGAAAACGACCTGGCCGAGTCTGGTGAGCCACCTTCCCCCAAAACCTCATCAGCGGCCAAGCAGGTCTCCGGAACGCACGAGCTGCTCTCTGTGCCACCATTGAGGAAACCACTGAAAGGACGAGTTTTTGAGCTATTGGCGGATGAGGACGATAGCGGATCCAGCAGTCCGTCCAGTCCACATGAGTGGAATGGAGAGATTAACGAGCCTCCTCCGCCTCAACCCAATGTTACACCATTGGATACAGTCCCCCCTGTTCCATCGCCCCTCAGTGTGAGTATCTCTGGCGATGATACAGAAGATCACTCGCCTACATCCGCCCCCCCCTCCAGGCACGAAAAAATGGTTCTTTCCACAGATCCTCCTCGAGAAGCGGCACCGAAAAGCAGTCATCGTGCATTGGGGCATTCTGCCCGCCGATCACGCCGTGCCTCGCGGTCCAGAAAGCCTCTTAAATCTGCATTGTCTTCATCGGATGACGAACACGCTGGTCGTCATTCACGTCAAGACCGCAAAAAATACTCGGTTCGATTTTGTCTAGAGCCTGAGGAGCAGCGTACCCACAGCCCTGTGGAGTATGACCGCAAGGCACATCCGGTACACAATCGATTGTGCAATGATGATCTTAGAGAGCTTCGTGATTTGCACATGCCCATGGATCTATTGGCATCACGTTGGAGCGCTTTGAAGCTCCCGCACCAAAGGCAGCGGGGTAAGTTGTGCGCGAAAGCACCCAAATTGCCAGAGTATGATGTGTGGCATTCCACGGCCATGCATGCTTGTGCACCGGACAAACCGTTACCAGCTACTGGCCCAACTTGCCTGCCGACAATAGAGGCGGATGATACAGCGTCTATTCCATCAAGCAGCATGGCCGCTCCTGCTGCCACGCCTCACCGAGACCCCGTCGCTGAGCTTAAGGCTGTGCGGTCACCAACCCCCCCGACGTATGGCCTTGCATGTGCCGGAAGGTCCTATGCGGCCCCACAAGAACCACAAAATGGCGTGTCATCCACCTTGACGGATTCGTTGGCTGCTCGATTTGGCCTAACCAAGCCGCCGCCGCCGCTTCCTGGTGTGTCTCCGTCATCGGCACCGCGCCGAACGCAGTCTGACAGCACTTTGTATCCTATGCCCCAGACTATATGTCAATCTTCTCGAAGCCCTCAGCTCGCCCCAGTTACTGCCCGTTCCATAAATGTGAGCGGTTATGAAAGCCCATCCACGGATTTGGGTGATTATGGTACTGAATATGCGATGATAGGAGGGTGATTTGTATTTTGCTCTACCACAGTATATATATATAGGAATGCCTAAGTATTGACGACTCCAAAACTTGACCTTGTTTGGCGGATGCGATATCTCTGGGGGCTACTCGAAGGGAGGAGGGCTAAGGCGCTGCGACTTTGGAGGTTTGTGATTGGCTTCCGGGGTGACTAGCACAATCGCCGTGACAAATCTGATTTGCCCTTCGGCCAAGCTCAGTAGGCCTGGTTTTTGCGAAAAATTTTCCTTCGTCCTTGGGAACGAAGAAGAGATTTTTCTTTGAAATTCGTACTCCAAGATGTCTAACGATTCACAGGGAAATGGCGCAGGCACTACTGGGCTGGAGTCTTCTCTTTCTAAGATGAATGTCAACGGCTCTGCTACCCCGCCCGCTCCGAGCGACAATACAGCTGGCGCTGCAGCGGCTCCGGCCGGCGCGCCCAAGAAACGCTATGTGCCCCCTCATCTTCGTAACCAGCCAGAGGGTGTCGCTCCCCCGCGCCCCGGTGGGGGTCGTGGTCCTTCGACCCTGCCCCCTGCCTTTAGCAGTGGTCGTCGTGGATATGGTCCCAGCGAGCCTGCCACTGGCGGTGGCCGTTGGAGCGGTCTGAGCAGTGGCGGCGGTTGGAGCGACCGTGGCTCTCGTCGCAATGATGGCTTTGGCTCGTGGAAGGATGGTAAGCACATTATTGGCCCCTCCAATGAGCGCCTGGAGCGCGAGCTATTTGGCGAGGCCGATGACGGTCTGCATCAGAGCACCGGTATCAACTTTGACAAGTACGGTGACATTCCTGTGGAAGCGACCGGTCACGACGTGCCGGAGCCGATCGTCGAGTTCACTCACCCTCCGGTGGACGAACATTTGATTTCTAACATTCGATTGGCACGCTACACAACCCCTACCCCCGTGCAGAAATACTCCATTCCCATTGTTGGTGCGGGTCGCGACCTGATGGGATGTGCTCAGACCGGTTCCGGTAAGACGGGCGGCTTCCTGTTTCCTATTCTCTCCGCCCTGTTCACTCATGGTCCGCCACCCATGCCTCCGCAGCCGCCGACGTATGGCCGCTCCAAGGCTTATCCCTCCGTGCTGATTTTGGCGCCTACGCGCGAGCTTGTGTCTCAAATTCATGAGGAGGCGCGCAAGTTTACTTACCGGTCGTGGGTACGCCCGGCCGTTGTATACGGTGGTGCCGAGATGGGTGCACAGCTGCGTCAGATCGAGCGTGGCTGTGACCTGCTGTCTGCCACCCCGGGTCGTTTGGTGGACCTGATTGAACGTGGTCGCATCAGCCTGGCCAACGTGCGCTTCCTAGTGCTCGATGAGGCTGATCGCATGCTTGATATGGGTTTCGAGCCGCAAATCCGCCGCATCGTTGTCGGCGAAGATATGCCGGGTGTCATGGACCGCCAGACACTCATGTTCTCCGCTACCTTCCCTCAAAATATTCAGATGCTCGCCAAAGACTTTTTAAAGGAGTATGTTTTCCTGTCGGTGGGCCGCGTTGGCTCGACCTCGGAGAACATTACCCAGAAAATCGAGTTTGTCGAGGACCGGGACAAGCAATCTGTGCTGCTTGATGTCCTGGCGGCTATGCCTAAGACGGGTCTGACGCTGATCTTTGTGGAAACCAAACGAATGGCCGACATGCTGTCGGACTTTTTGATTTACTCTAATATCCCTGCGACATCGATTCACGGTGATCGTACGCAGCGGGAGCGTGAGTATGCGCTGGACCTGTTCCGTTCGGGTCGCACGCCGATCCTGGTGGCTACGGCTGTGGCCGCACGTGGTCTTGATATCCCCAATGTGACGCATGTGGTGAACTACGACTTGCCATCGGACATTGATGACTATGTCCATCGTATCGGTCGTACCGGTCGTGCTGGTAACGTCGGTCATGCTACGGCCTTCTTTAACCGGAACAACCGGAACATTGTCCGCGATCTGATCAAGCTGCTTCAGGAGGCCAACCAGGAAGTGCCGTCGTGGCTGGAGATGGTAGCCTCGGAGAGTGCCTTTTCTGACGGTGGTCGCGGTGGTCGCGGTGGCCGCATGGGCGGTGGCCGCATGGGCAGTCGCGGCGGTGGCTTTGGAGGTCGCGACTTGCGCTCTGGTATGGGCGGTGGCAGCGCCTTTGGCCCTCGGAGCGGCGGCTACGGTGGTGGCTATGGCAGCAGCGGTTTCTACAATGGCCCGCCTGCCCCCGACCACGGCAGCGGTGGCCAGTCGTGGTGGCAGTGAGCTATGCATCCTGCATTCGCATGACTATCACATGCATGATCCTCAACCAAGTTCTTGATTGTACACTTAGGCCCGGCCTTGCCCCCTATTATTATTCCCTTCTTTGTTTCGGCATGAGCAGCGGTTAGCGCATATACCATTTCATGTTAGATGCCGCCTATCATGCGCAGCGAAGGCATTTCATACGTTGGTAGCCATCATCTTTCCTTCGATGGGAGCACCTGACCCACTACCACCACGATGCTGGTGGCCGTGGCTCAGATGACGAGCGGGGCGGTCATTCGCGACAACTTGGCTGTGGCTCAGCAGCTGATCTGCCGTGCCGCCCGCGCCGGTGCCAAAGCCATCTTTCTTCCTGAGGGTATGCCTATCGTTTTGGCTGATCATAGCTACCGACTTTATCGCTTCCCCCTCGGAGGTGGCGGAGCTCACACGTTCACCCGACAATGCCGCCTTCGTGGAACAGGTTTGTACGCTCGCCAAGGAACATGACATGTGGGTCAGCGTGGGTGTGCATGAGCCACCCGCGCAACATGAGCCAACTCGATGCTTCAATACGCATCTACTGATCAATGCAGAAGGGCACATCTGCGAACGGTACCGCAAGGTACGTAAAATGCTCTTCACACCGAAACAGCTTCATCTCTATGATGTCAACATACAAAACGGTCCTTCCATTCTAGAGAGTCGCACCACTATCCCAGGAACGCGTTTGGTGCCCCCTGTGCAGACGCCCATGGGTCGAATCGGCGTACGTGGCACATACTCACATCAGCTCCTTACGTGCTATGATATGCGTTTCCCTGAGGTGTCACTGGCACTGCGCCGCGATGGAGCAGAGATCCTAACCTTCCCGTCGGCCTTTGCCGTGCGCACGGGTGCAGCTCACTGGAATACGCTACTGCAGGCACGCGCCATTGACACACAATGCTGGGTACTCGCCGCAGCCCAAGTGGGCGTGCACCCTGGTTCTACACGCACTTCGTATGTACTGCACAAACTGACCATGCTAGATGGGGCCATGCTCTCGCAGTCGATCCCTGGGGCTCCATTGTTGCTCAGTGCAGGTACGTTTGTCGACTGACAATCCAGTGACATGCCCCCTTTGGAGCCGACCTTCTGCCTCGTGGATATCGTACGCAGCATCCACTGACGTCCAGGACCTCCATGCTATGCAGAAAATTCGCACAGACATGCCCCTCTGGGATCAGCGACGTAGTGATGTCTATGGGGGCGCGTAGCGCCTCGGTTGTCCCTTCCCTCCACAACATGGCTCCTGTACCGTTGATCATAGAGTGCGTACCGTGCATTAACGTTCCAGTACAGACCCCGGTGTTGACGACCTACTCGCCATTCTACTCGTGAGTGCTTTTTTCTGACGTTACAGGCTATTGGGTCACCGGATGTGACGCTGGAAGCTATTACGCTCGCTTTTGGTAACACGACCTTGGACTATGCGCACGGGAATATTAAACGACTGGCGCATGCCCTCGATGTTGCCAAAAAGGAGGGTTCTATAAAGAATCCAACCATGCTGGAACGTATCGAGAATGGTATTCATGGAAAGCCGATTCCTATCGGCCTGGGTGCCGAGAAGCCGCTGGGCGGCCGACTCTTTACGGCCTCATATTTCCACGGTCGCGACGGCATGTCGGGCGTGTCCTTCCTCGAGGGAAACCCATACCCCGAGTCCACCGACTCGAAATTGTTCAGCACGATGCCGTCCGAGTTGTCGGCCGCGGATCTGATTTTAGGAGTGCTCAAGGCCCACGAGCCCAACACCGTTCGCATCGCTGCTGTGGCACCACTGACCAACCTGGCCTTGGCCTACCAAAAGGACCCAGCCACTTTTCGCCGAGTCCACTCGATCAGCGTGATGGGCGGTGCCCTGGATGTGCCCGGCAATGTATGTTTGTCTTGGAAACTGACGTCACAGACCACCCCGTGTGCCGAGTTCAACTTCTTCGCGGATCCCTGGGCAGCCAAACTGCTAATTGAGCAGGCGGCCCGTGAAGGGTCGCCTCTGCCCATACATCTCTTGCCTCTCGATGTGACAACCATCCACACGGTGCCCTACTCGAAGCTGGTACTGAACAAAGATCACGCCCTGCACAAGAATAGTTATTTGGTGCGCCTGATCTCTCTGTTCCTACGCAAGCCCCGCTCGGTGACCAACTCGTTTGCGCCAAAAGGTGTTCCCTTTGATCCCGACAGGTACGATCTCTTCGAGTGCCATGATCCACTGGCAGTGGCGCATGCCATGTACCATGGTATCCATGAGGAATGGGGCAGCACGCCGCGCCCGTTCCTTATTGAATCGGAGGGCGAGCTCACTCGCGGTTTTTGTGTCGTGGAGTACGTATATGCTATTCACCTATCAGTCGCCGTGGCCACGGGGATCTCTACGCTGGACGGAGCAAGGCGGATGTCGAAAAGGAGCGTGGCCCACAAAATGAGCACGGCATAGCTGATGCTGACGAGGTGCGACCTGTCAAGGTGGCCAAAGTCGACGTGCCTGCGGTGCCCAACGTTTTCACGGTCACCAAAACGCCTGGCTCGCAGTGGTTTGAGGAGCTGCTACTGCGCTGCCTCGAGATGATGCAGTAGACTCGGCATACACGAGCCGCTCTAGGCGGCTGCTATAGAAACAGTGGTACTTTTACGGTGCACCAGGCGGACGGAAGCCCGGGGGTGGCCCAAAGCCAGGAGGCGGTCCCATGGGTGGACGACCTGCAAAGCCAGGGGGCGGCCCTGTCGGCATACCGGGCGGTGGGCCGAACGGAGGGACACCCATAGGCATCGCGGCAGCGCGGCTGGCAGGCACTCCTCGTCCAGGGCCCGGAGCGAGCTGAGGGTAAGTGACAAATACATACCGAGGCGGTATCACGCTTAGATTCGGGAGGCGGCGCCTCAACGCTAATGCTTATAACATTCTCACCACGCAAGATCACAAGACCCAAGGTTCGCTTTTGTTCCTGGGCAGGGAGAGGCTCATCGTCACCCTCATCCTCGTCCTCGTCTGCATCTGCGCGTGCACCTTCAGTCGTATCTCCGTGAGAAAGCTTTTGTTTCTTGTTGGGTCTGGAGGCCTTTCTCTTTTTTGATTTAACGCGTCGGAACTCTTCCGTATTTGACAACACAAGATTCATGTGGGTATCAAACGCGAGAAGCTGGCCTGTCATCTGGCGGCCATCATTGAGTGTAATACGCAATCGGTAATCAATAAGGGCCATCATTCGGCCACCTTTGGCTTTTACTGGCGGCTGCTTGTTAGCACACTCCGCACGCACCATCCTCGTGTAGCGATCGTCGTCGGCCACCCGCGCAGGGGACCGACAAAAGGCGACAATCACGTGATGAACACGTGGAGTGACGCATGGCTGCGATAGGAGGCGCATGGGCCTTTTCCTACCGCGCTGGATCGCCATGCCGTTGGACTATGACCAATTCATTTCGCAAGTGTATCAGCGCAGGCCCAAGCCTGCGATACGATCGCTTTTATCACTCGAGAAAAATCCCGGCATGATTTCATTCTTGGCCGGAAAGCCCAACCCCGATCGCTTTCCTTTCGATTCTATCACTGTGCAACTGAAACCTTCGGCCGTTTCCTCTGCTGATCCCTCAACAGGCGCACCTACCAAGCTCGTATTGGATGGAAAGACGCTAGAGCGTGTTCTTCAGTATGGATCTACCAATGGTGATCCATTGTTTGACGAAGCATTGAACGAGATTGTGTCTCAGGTACACGGCCGTACGCGCCACGATGGCACACCCGCTGGTAACTTTGATATCGCTATCGGCACAGGTTCACAGGATCTTTTGGTCAAGGTACGCATCTTTCTACTTACAATGAGGCCAGTCTAGCCTTGTTTGACCCAGGGGACACGATTCTTGTCGAATCGCCCATGTACCCGGGGCTTTTGCCGGATCTGGGCTCGCGTGGCATCCACATTGTCAATGTGGAAACGGACCGCGAGGGTCTATCTGCGACCTATCTTTCCCAGCTCCTTGATGGATGGAACCAGAATGCCCAGACCAAGCGTCTGCGGTTTCCCAAGGCTGTGTATACGGTACCTACAGGTGGCAACCCCTCTGGCACGACAGCATCGACGGAGCGCAAACGTGAGATTCTCCGCCTTGCTCGCCGCCATGGTTTTCTGATTCTCGAAGACGATCCTTACTATTATCTTTCATTTGAGGGTTTGGATCAAGATCCTGCCACACGCACCCGACCACCCAGCTACTTTGCGCTAGAGAAAGAAGACACGGAGCCTTGGGGGTATGGCTATGTCTTGCGGTTTGAAAGCTTTTCGAAAATTCTCTCCGCAGGCATGCGCCTAGGCTTTCTCGCCGGTCCCTCTCCTATTATACAAGCAGTGTCAGGGTACATGGCCTCTTCGAGCATCCATGCTTCCTCCCCGATGCAGGCTGTGGCGGCCTTGCTTCTCAAGCACTGGGGCGTGTCCGGATTCCTGACGCACGTCGACGACGTGGCCCGACTTTATTTGCACCGCCGGGATGTGTTTGAATCGAAGCTGCACTCCGTGCTTGGCAGCGGATCGGGTCAGGCCCTGGCTTCGTGGGTCACACCTGTCGCTGGCATGTTCTTCTGGGTGAAGCTGCACTTGCCTCCCGAGGCAGATGCGCCCGAGGGCAACTCGTCGCAGGTGATTAAGAAAAATGCTGTCGAGAACAACGTGCTGGCCGTCCCCGGTGAGTCATTCTATGCGGATGGACGCATTACACCATATGTCCGCCTAAGCTTTAGTGTGATTGCGGAAGAGGACATGCAGGAAGGCATTCAGCGCCTGCGCAAGGCCATGGAGGAAGCTTGGAAGGAGCACGGATATAGCACTATTCCGCCCATGTAGCTTTATTCCTTAGCCCCCGTGGTATCATTCTCTCGATCCACCTGGTCCAAGGCCGCCATAAAGCTGACTGTTAGTGACTAGATACGCACATGGCCGCTTGACCCACGCCCAGGTCTTTCATGTACGCTGCCTGCTCGCTGGCAATGTTCATGTGATGTTGAGTGTGCTGCAGTGTAACAGCCAAAGCATTCATACGAGATGCCAAGTAGGCATAGTGACGCTCCTTGGCAGAGGTCAGCGTTACGCCTGATATGGGGATGTTGTGGGACATGGAGGGCGCCGTGCCTGGACGCGCCGACCATCTGTGAGACGCGTTGATGACTAATCAACAGCTACTTCTTGATCGAGAACGCCTGCTTGAAGCGCGACATGTCGCGCGTCCATTTTGGTTTAAAGTCAGTTGAGGCCATGTGCTTTGGATCAGGCGCCTCGACAGACACAGGAGTGGGTGGCTTGGTGGTCGCTTCTGTCGATTTATGCCCATGCGCCACGTCTGACACTTTCGACTTGATTTGCTCGGATAGGCGACGAGGGCTTGGCTTTTCCGGCACGTCCGGCTCGGCGGGAGGCGCCTCCGACGTCGAGAAGCGCATATCGTAGCGTTCCTGCGGTGGCAGTTCTTGGGGATACTTGGGCTTCTTCAGCAGAGGCATCTTGGCTTTTTTGTTGCCCTTATTGAGCTCCTCCATATAGGCCGCCTGTTGCTCTTCCGCCTGTCGGCGCTGTTCCACATGCAAGTCGGGCGGCGGAGGTTGGCGAGGGGTGCCCATCACTCGGAGGCTGTCGATGAAGCTCGAAGGCGTGCAAACATGCGACGAGCCCATGTACACTTCCGTGTTGTTTCGCTTGCCGACTTGGTAGGCGGTCCGCATCTCCGAGTAGGTCATGCCTCCCGCCATAAAGACGATCATGCGTTGTGCTGTTGGATTGCTCATCTCTGTTAGCACCGAGTTGACGTTTCGCATATTTGCACTGGTGCCGCCAGCTCCCACTGTGGCGCCACCCACTGAGCCCACAGACTGCGAGCGGCCTTTCTGGTGCCATGTAGGCTTGGCGCTGCGCAGACTGGTTGTACCGGAGCGCATGACTTGGGACCGGGACAAGCTCGATCCGTCAAACCCAAAGCCAACTCGAGCGAGGGGCGAGTCCTTTCCTCCTGTAGCACTGATGGCCGAGTGCAAAAGACCCGTTGCATAGTCCTGTGCGCTCGAACTGAACGACATGGACTGGTTCATCAGGTGTGTCGCCCTCGACTCTTGAGGCGCATCGCGCACGTAGGGGAACATGGATTGCTCAAGACGGCCCAGTAAATGGTCTTCCATCATTGTGCGGATCAACGGCTGGAAGCGACTCAGTTCGTACTCGGCCTGCCCAGGAGCAGGAAGCCGGGGCGCCAGCGTCTTGCGACGCTTCCGAAAAATGGCATCCAGGCTCGATGTGGATGCCTCGCGAACCACACGTGCACCCAGATGCGCTAGGTTGTTCACAGCGGCCATTTCACCGCCCGTCAGGCGAGCGTGCTGGAACAAGCGTCGTCGGTCCTCCTCTTGGACGCCATCGCAGAAGAGAATATACAGTGCAATGATGCGAACTTTGTCCGAACTGCTGATCGTGGGGTCATCCAACAATGGCACCATATCCTCGATCAGTGTCTTGGGTCGCGAACCCTCTGGTGTATGGCCTGTTGCCGTGTTTTGTTCCACCATGGCCTGTGCCGCCAGCTGACTCTTTTCAAACTTGTCCATGCAAAGCTGCGCTAGTGTCAGGTGGACAGAGAGACTCTGCTTGGTCTGTTGCATATGCGGAAGAGCTGCCAGCATGTCGCGCATGCCGTTGATGGAGAGCTGGTCGTTAAACTGGCTCGCCTCGCCCATGTGGGCCTTGAATTCACGCGTGAGATAGTCGATGGCCTCGGCAATGTGCAGATGCCGAATCTTGGTCCACACATCGTCCTCATCATTGAGCTCCACGGTGATTTCCTCGCGTTGACCTTCGGCGTTCTGGAACGTGTGTTTGTACGTACCATCCTTGACATCGACAAGGTCATACACCATGGCTTGGTACGTAAACTCATGTAAGAATGGTGACCACAAGTCCATGGTCCGGTCGGTAATAAAGAGCACACCCCTTGGGCGGCCCGGATCACCAAGAAGCTGCCCATGACTCGTATAGTCGTCCAAGGCCGCTTGTACACGCAAAGCAAGCTGCTGCGTAAATGGCATACCAATCTGCACGCGGCCCAATCCCTGATTCTGGCGAGCATCGTCGGCAGCAAAGGTACCTTCGACAGTGTCAGCCTGCGCTTCCACAGAAAGAGGTCCTAGAACCTTGCCCGGCATATTCAAATAGCGGATCAATGGGTTCTCGTTCAAAGTGATGCACACGTTGAGCAGCGTTTGTGTGGCCATATCAAGCTCGTCCTGTAGCAAAGCCAACGATTCATCCATGGACGGCGAGAACCTGGCATTCATGGGCTGAAATATGGAATAGAACGAAGTGGGGTGTTTCAGCGAAAAGACCTGCGACTCGATGGCTGGCGTGAGCGGCCCTATTGTACGTACGCCACATGCTAATGAACAATTCCACCAGCTGCTTGAGCCGCGGGCCCGCCTTGGACTGGGTGAGCTTCGTCACCAGCTCATCAGAAATAGCTGCGTAAGAAAAGGGTACGTGCCATCAACGAAGAATACGTGCGCTGCTTCATACTGGGGTGGCGTGCCCGCCGGTGGTGCCAAGTCGCGGATGATGCGCTCGACGTTCTGGGACGTCGAGCACAGCAAGTATATCGTCTCCATTGTAGGCTGTGGCTCGCGCATCTTTTCAATGTTTTCGACCTTGGTAATGTTCTGCTCCAAAATGTCGAACATGCGCATGACAGCCGACAAGTACTGCATGGTGTACGAGTCCACTACCAGATTCTTCCATCGTGAAGCTGGCTGCACAGTTTGGAAGGCATTCAGATACCCTGCGTTGTTATGCAAATGAACGTACGTTGCTTCACGAGTGTTTGCAAACTCCTCGCGGGCATGGCGTCCTGGGTGCTGAAATCAAGCTACACGGGCTGGTCACGCTCGCGCTTGGTCCCTGCGCTGGACGCCGCGCGGCGGCCTATCGTGTCACGTGATACCAAACCGAGTCGCTGTCCGTCCTGCCTTCGTCTGCCCAAGACGATGTCGTTCTTCGGATTCGATACAGCGCTGCCGCGCGAAGACAAAGCGGCAGCGCTTGCGAACGACGAAGAGCGCTCTCTCAATGAAAAAATCCAGAAAGCGCTGCATGCCAGTGCGCAGGAGGATGTTGAAGTGTACACATGGGGCCAGGACGGCTATGACGGCCTGGGCGATCAGCTTGATGAAGCCAACGATGATTTTAATGAAGACACGTTCGGCGCATTTAGTGAAAATGTCGGCAAAGACTTTGACTTTGGGACAGGCGCGCCGGCGCCAGCCAAGAGTGACAAAAATGCGTCGGCCTTTGCCGCTTCGCTGGACGATTTTTGGGACCTGCCAGGCCAGCCTTCGGTGCCTCCCCCCACCCATACCGCAGTGCCAGAGGTGCCCGCTGCCAGCCCTGCTGCTGGTGCTCCACGCCCAACGACCTTGAGTGAGATCGAGGCGCAGCTCATGTCGCAAAAGCCCGCACCTCAAGAGTCCCGTCCGCTGACGCTGGGGGAGGTCGAAGCCCAGCTTTTAGTGCAGCGTCGAGCCGCTGCAGCGCCTGCGGCAGTGCCTACGACACTGCCTGCCACCATGCCTCCGCAGGTTGCGCCCACGCCCATGCCCCCTCGGCCTGTGATGGCGCCGGGCGTATCGCCCACGATCCCCGCGCCTAGTGGCCTAGTGACTCCGGCCGTGCCTGTGGCACCGCCCGTACCTGGCACATCGGATGTACCTGGTGCGCCGCCGCCGCCGCCGCCCAACCCCCAGGCGGCGCATCTGGCGCGCATGCGCAGCTTGCTGGAGGCCTGCCCACCTCCTGTTCAGACCAAGATTCTGTCGCTGCCACCCCCTATCCAATTCGATTCGCTCGAAGAGGTCGTGCATCGGTACCCCTCGCTACTGCGCTCTGACTCTACAGAAACAGAGGCGGCCATCCAATGGCTTGCATCGCAGGCCCCTGCTCGTCTGCAGCAATGGCAAAAGGCCGAGGAACAGCGCCGTGCCAAGGCGGCCAAAATCGCTCATATGGCGCGCTACAATGGTGTCATGTCTGGCTCGGACAAGGACTTTATTACGCGCATCCAGATCAGTCATCTCGTTTCGGCGGACCCCTACACGGACGACTTTTATGCGCATGTCTTTTTCGCCGTGCGTGGCGGTGCGCGCAAGGTCCTCGTGCCGGATGGCTCCGTGGAGGCGATCCAGGAGCATAAACAGGCAGAGCAGACGGGCAAAGGCTCTCGACGCAAACTGACGCGGCACGAGAATGCCATGCTCCGTATGCAGCAGCAGGTGGAGCGCCTCGTGGACAACCGCAAGAAGCGCGAGGCCAAGGGAGCTGTGCCCGCCCTCGAAGGTACGCTGGGCCGCGTGAGTCTGGTCTCGGCGACCAAGCCACGTCAGATGCTGCAGCTCATCAGTAAGCCGAACGAGGCACCTGCACCTGTGGTCGAGGCCTCGGACCACGAGGATGCGATGCGCATGGCGCTGAAAGGGGCGTCGCTGGGTGACGCGGCGCGGGAACCGCAGAATGCTACACGCAAGGCCCTTACACGGCGTGAGACGCTGAGCATTTTGGAGAAGCTATACTCGCTGACGCTGCGACTCGAGCAGCTGCGTCGCGAGGCACCCGCGGACGACAGCGAGCTAAAGCAACTGACCCAGCAACTATGGAAGGAGTTGCGGGTCTTGGAACCGCTCGGTGTATCGGAGCCCCATCCATTTGTGTCGTTGCTGAACCATGTCAAAGGCAAGCGCCTGCTGCCTCGTGTCCTCCGCCTTTTGGATGCCGAGCAGGCGCTCACTATGCTGACGATGCTGATTGCCTCCTTCCAATCGCTTGATGCGGTGCGGGACTATGCGGCATGGGAGCAATTCCAGGCGACCGAATCTTTGCGACACATTCGAACGGCGCTCACGCCACAGCAGGCTGCCAACACAGGCCGAAATATTGAGGCGTTTATGAACTCGGTGCTCTTTATTATGATGTCGCTGATCAGCAGTATGTCACTACGCATCGTGAGCGGTATGCTAGCTCTGTTGATGGAGCGCAACGATGTGCTCTTTTGCGCCAAGACACGTCCGGGTCTCTCCCTGCTCACCGCCTTGCTCTCACGTGCCGAGTCGTTGAAGCAGGCCGCCAGTGTCCCCCAGGCCACCGGTGCACCCGCCGCGGACGAGCTGGCGCAGTGGAGCAGCGTGCAGGGTGTTTTACTCAGTCGATTGTCCGCCCATGGCCAGTTGCCCAGCCTCTTTTTCTCGACACGCGTGCAAGAGTATGTGCCCTTTGGCATCGACATGTTTATGGCCGGTCGCCGCCCTGGCAGTCACGCGCCCGATGCCGATGTGGAGGATGAGCCGGTGTGGAATCTCTTGGCGCTGTTTGCGATCCATGCGGACTTGGGCCAGCAGCAAGTGCTTGTGCAGGAGCTGCGTGACAAAATTCTATCGAATGTGATGGCGGCCAAGGAGGCGAGCAAGAACGGTGCGGCTCCTGGCACCGAAGACGTGCGCATTCGCAATGTCAATTTGCTGCTCCACGCGCTCAACCTCGATGCAGCGCAAATCACGCTGTAGGGTATCTATGGCTCGAGTTCGTGCGTATGGGTCCAGTCCATGGCCTGACGCAAAACGCCAGAAAGGATGAGCTCGGGCGAGTACACACGCCACGGCGCATCCGGATGGTGCTTCCCATAGTCCTTCCGCAGCGCTGCCACTACCTTGGCGTCCTCGGCGCAGCTCACCACATGCGTGTGGGCATCCCAGTCTGTCGTGTCCGTCTTGGCCGTCGCCACACTGGCCTGTCCACCAGCTGCCTCGACAATATGAGCTAGGACCTCGCTTGAAGGACGCACATGGCGTGTTAGTACCATATGATGGCCCTGCAACAGAGCACCTGGCGCAAGACGGCTCTGGGCCAGTACGTCTGCTAGCTGAATACCCCATTGTTGCTCCTTTTTCTTGTCCGACAGGGCGTACGAGGCAGCCGGGACGACCGCCTTGGCCTTGACCATGGCGCGGATCCAGCTCATGGATACCACGTCCAGGCCCCGCGCAATCGCACATAACATCTTTTCTGTACGCGTAAGCGACTTGGCAACGAGATGTGTCGCTTCCATAATGTTGTCAGTGCGCACGATCGATAGTGTGTCCAGCACACGGCACTCGTGCTCAGATAGCTCCACGGATGTGGTAGCTACCACCGGTAGGTCGGGCTTGGGGCGTTTGGGCATATCGTCTCGTGGCGACGCGCTGCGTTTGCGCGGGGGAGAGGATGGGGCAGGCGCGCTTTCCGTCACCGTTTCGAGCGTGGGTGCCTCGTCCGCGTCAACGGTGCGCGCCTGGTCCAACTCTACCGCTGTAGGCGCTGCTGACTCGGCGTCCATAGGCGGCGTAGACGGCGCCTCCTCCGCAGGAAGCGCATCCCCAAACACATCGTCCGGTACAAGTGAAACTTGATCCGCCATTGGCGCCCCGGTGGGCTTGTCATGCGTCGCCGACATGGGCGCAGGCACAGGCGGTGTGGGATCGGGCAGCGTCCGGTAGGGCGCGAGGCTCGACTCGGCCACGCCCACCCGTCCAACGACAGCGCGCAATTGCGCGGCTCCGGGAAACGTGATAAACTGGCGCTGCGCCAAGTTTTGGTTGGTCCAAGTAGCAAAGCAGCTCTCAAGCCAAGTGTGGTTGACCACAGGGATATTCCACTCGCGCGCCTTGGCGACCTTTTCGCCACGCAGCTCCAGTGCTACGCACACGCTGTTGGCTGGCGTCATTTCAGGGGTGAATGTTGCGCCCATCTTGGCGATGAGCTCCTTGAGATACACACGCGCTTGGCCCGTGTAGTTCGTTAGCGTGATGGTCAAATGTTCAAAGCCGGGTACAGGCGCATGCGGAAAAGGAAAGTGCAAGAGGCGGTCCCGCGGCGACATCCTATGGCCCGTGGACAACACCTTGACCAGCCACGCGAGTGTGCCGATGGTCTTGTGATGCTGCAGCGCGCATGCAAACTCGTCCGACTCGCGGTATCGCGCGACAACGAGGTCCGCACGCTGCACAGCCGCGTCGACGTCGGCGAGTGGCGCATCCGCCCCGATTACGTCGAGGCAATGGCCTCCAGCATGCACAATGCGGTCACGGAGCGAGTGCAGCTGAGGGTGCGACTCGAGCGAACCGCCGTGGATGTCGCGCGACAAAAGGACAGCCTGGCCCTCCAGGACAGCATGGTCCGAATTCGCCGGGGTACCGTGCGGCTCCGATGGCGCCGTCTCTGCCGGTCGCTCATAGGCAGCGCGTAGGCATACGGGAAGCGATGTGGGATCGGTCAAGTCAAATAAATAGTCGTCTTCAGGAAGGAGGCGGTTCAGGCTGAACGAGTCGTTGATCCAGTGGGGCGCCACGGCGCGAATATGTACATCGGGGTGCTGCGCAAGTGCTTGCATTTTGGATCCTTCGTGAGAAGAGGCGACCAGGTGTGTCACGTCCTCACACAAGGTCTGACGTACGCCACCGCCCAACGAAGTCACCGCGGACCCAAGCATCTCGACATCATGCGGCGAGAGGCGCGCACAGCTGATCACGACGCCACTAAAGATCATCGCAGGGTCCGGCGAGTAGAGGTACGCAGGCTGTGGCTGCCGTAGCGCGACAGAGCGTGTGGCCCAATAGGGCTGGGGTTAGCGCGCACACTTACCGTCACGGCCACAGGGCCCGTACTGTCGTCCGTGTCGACATCGCATGGGCGGCATAAGTGCGCCCATTCACAGTGACTCGTCTCCGTGAGCAGGTGCGTGACCGACTGACGAAAGCACGACGAGGGATCGACCGCCGCGCGCACCTCCGCCAGGGACACCTCGATAGCACCTTGCGCTGCAAGGGCAGCAATGATCTGCATAAGTGGGGTGTACAAACTTCGTCACGACGGCTAGGACTGACGTTATCTGCGACAAGGTAGCGCACGGCGTTCCACGCCGGCGCCGAGGTCATTCGTGGAAAGCAAGGGCGACGCGTCGCGCTGCGGGGATTTGCACGTGGGAGTTGCAGCGATGACGTGCTCCGCCTTGTCCTCCACCCGATGAGGTGATTGATAAAATTTCGAAGGGGGGCGGCTGCCGAGCACCAAGCCGCCCTTTCGACGAGGCGGAAGATCACTTAAAGCGAGATGCGGCACGTCCCTTTTACCACAGGCATGTGGAATCGTCTCAAAGGGGCTGCCAAGAAGCTTGTCAAATACGATGACACCGAGGCCAACCGCCTCGGTGTGCCGATGGTGGGCGTGCAGGACTATGTGCGTGATCACATGAAGAACCCCCGGCGTGCAGCGCTAGACTACCTCGACTCGCTGTTTCCCATGCGCAAGTGGATTCTCTCGTACAATTTGAGCTGGCTCACTGGTGACCTGGTCGCGGGTATCACGGTGGCTCTCGTGCTTGTGCCACAGTCGATGTCGTATGCCAACGTCGCAGGTCTCGCGCCCCAGTTTGGTCTCTACTCGTCGTTCGTTGGTGTGGTCATATACGCGCTCTTTGCGACGTCCAAGGATGTCACGATTGGACCGGTGGCCGTCATGTCCTTGCAGACCCATGCAGTGATTCAAAGCGTCACATCCGAGCTCGGGCCCCAGTCGTCTGTGCCGCCCCAGGTGATTGCCTCAGCACTCGCATTTTTGTGTGGTATCATTACGCTTGGTATTGGTCTGATGCGCATCGGATGGATCGTGGAGTTTATTCCCGCACCTGCCGTATCCGGCTTTATGACGGGCTCGGCGCTGACGATTTTAGTCGGTCAGCTGCCCAAGCTGTTTGGCGAACGTAATGTGGGCAACAACGGTGCCATGTACCGCATTGCTATTAACTTTTTCAAGGAGCTGCCCAACACCAAGATTGATGTGGCGCTTGGTATACCCGCGCTGGTGTTCCTGTACCTGTTGCGCTGGCTGTGCGAGACCGTGGCGCGGCGCTACCCCAAGTATGCGCGCCTCGCCTTTTTCATCTCGGTGATGCGCAGCGCGTTTGTGATTCTCGTGCTGACGGTCGCGAGTCGCATCTGGCTGGGCCACTACGATTCGAAGCACTACCCGATCAGTGTGATTGGTCATGTACCGCGAGGCTTTAAGGATATGGGCCAGCCAGCGCTGCCCACAGAAGTGCTACAAAAGATTGGACCAAAGCTGCCCGCCTCGGTGATTTTGCTCCTACTCGAGCACATTGCCATCTCCAAGTCGTTTGGCCGACTGAACAACTACAAAATCAACCCGAACCAGGAGCTGATCGCGATTGGTGTGACGAATCTGGTGGGCCCATGCTTTGGAGGCTATGCCGCCACCGGCTCCTTCTCGCGCTCAGCGATCAAATCCAAGTCGGGCGTGCGCACGCCATTGGCAGGCTGGGTGACGGCCATTGTTGTGCTGATTGCCATTTACGCTCTATCCGGTGTCTTTCAATGGATTCCGAACGCGGCGCTCGCAGCGGTCATTATTCATGCTGTGGGTGATCTGATCGCGACCCCACCCCTCTTGTACAAGTTCTGGCTTATGAACCCGCTAGAGTTGGTCATCTTTTTCGCGGCCGTAATGGTGACGGTATTTACCTCGGTGGATTATGGTGTGTATACGTCGGTGGCAGCGTCGGCAGCGCTACTGCTCATCCGCATTGCGCGTCCACGGGGCAACTGGCTCGGCGTGGTGCGCGTCGAGCACCACGACCCTGCGTCGGGTCATGCTCAACAGCGCACGGTGTTTGTGCCGATGGAGAACCGCGATGGGCTACGAGACCCATCGGTGCAGGTACTGCCGCCCGCTCCTGGCGTGTTTGTGTACCGCGTGGAGGAGTCCTTTACCTACCCCAACGCCTCGCACATGGCCGAGATTATTGGCGACAAGATCAAGTCTGAGACGCGCCCCGGGCAATCGACTGTGACGCGGCGTGGTGACCGCCCATGGAACGATCCTGGTCCACCTAACCTGGTGGCCCTGCGCGTGGTGCGTGCCTTGACCTGGTACTACCATCGGCACAAGGATGCGCCCTCGTTCCGCCAAGAGATGGAGCAGACGGAGGAGAACAAGGAATTGGACGACCGGCCACCGCTGCATGCGCTTATCCTCGACTTTGGCTCGGTGAGCAACGTCGATTCGACGTCGGTGCAGGTGTTGGTCGACTTGCGCAATGCGCTGGAGCGATACAGCGGCCATCCGGTGCAGTTTCACTTTGCGCACATCCTCAGTCCCTGGATTCGTCGCGCATTGCTTGCAGGCGGCTTTGGTACAGGGCGCTTGCACCGGCATGTCACAGAGATTGCTTCGGTGGTGCAACAATCCGATGCGCGGCCCATTGTGGGCCCCGAGGCGGAGGAGCGGCCCCGCTCTCCCAGCCCGGGGCGTGCGACGCCGATGCCGGATTTGGAGTCACAGAAGCCCGCGATGGAGGCGATGGACCGTCTCGACGACGATATTCGCCATCTCGATGCTCTATATGCGCAGGATAGCAAGATCGATCAAAGTGAGGAACCCAGCATTGTGGTGCCCATCATGTGGAACAATGAGCTGACGCCCTACTTTCACCTCGATCTCGCGGCTGCTCTCTCGGCCGCCGAAGGCAGCCGCCTGCTTGTACATAATTCCCAGCCTGTATTGTAGTCGCCCACGCTTACCACGAACGACGCACCGAACGAGCCACTTGAACGCAGCACGAAACGGCGTTGATGGAGAGAGCGAAGCAGCCCCCCCCTACCCCCAACTCGTCGTGGGAGGGCAGTGAGAGGGGCAGCCAAGCTGATCCATACATGATGACAGAAGATCCACCGCCTTACGAAGAGGCTGGCTCTGCACCGCCTAGTCCGACGAGCTCGGTGAACAGCCTGCACCGCGCGCGTGCGCGTCCTTTGCCGCCGCCACCACCAGTGCCAGCGCCCTCAGCGTGGAGCTCGTCTTTGCGGCGCTTGCCGAGCACGCTGGATGATACCTCATCCCGCCGCTCATCAGGTCAACTCTCGTCCCCGTTGCGACGAGTACGCGAACCATTGCCCCGACTGCCCTCGTCATCCACGCTTTCCGACGACTCACCACTTCCTAGCTACTCACAGCCGGCAGCGCGCGTGTCGGTACCTCTCCCATCCTCACTACTCAGCACCACCGCCGACCTATCACGCCTGTCCCATATCGCACAGCTACTGAGCTTTGTCTTGCCACGGCAGCCACTCATCCAGGGCAGTCTCATGTACCCCCTCAGCTTTACGGGCCGCACGCTTGTGACGACGTTGGCAGAGATACTCTCCCAGTACGTGCACGTATCGCAGTGCTTCACCATGAGCGAGGCGCTCCTGCTGCATGCCGCACGACCTCTAGCATTGAGCATTGCGCACTCGCTCAAGACGCAGCTGTTCGTGCACGAGGCGGATTGGGAAGACCGGCTTATTACCGATGACGTGGGTGGTGTGTTCATGCTCTACTCGGACCGCATCCACACGGACAAGCATGGGCCGGCCCAAGTCGCCCTGCCGGGCCTGGATGCCGAGCTGTTTTGCCCGACGCACTGGCACGCGGTTGCACTATCGCCGATAGCGGCGGCCGCCGCCGCCGCTGCGCCCGCGCAAGAGCTGCCCACCGGACTAGTCACACCACTCCTACGCTGCTACAGCCCTACCTGTGCACTGACACAGGGTGCCACATGCTATGCGCCGAGTTGTCCCCGCACCAAGCGCGTGCTGCTGTGTGAGCCTGAAGAGATTCGAGACACGACCGATACGGTGGCTGCCGCCGCATGGGTCGAAACTGTGCCAGCCGCGCTGGTCGCATCCCTGCCCCGCGAAGAGGTCAAGCGCCAGAATGCTGTGCACGAGTTTGTGCAAAAAGAGGAAGCCTTTTTACGGGATTTGGAGCTGCTGCGCGAGTGGGAAGAGCGCTTGCGGCAGCGCTCGACGCAAGCGTCCGTGGGCCTGCTCGACGATGCGCCATTGCGGGGTCCTGCGCTCGATGCATTTGTGCAGGCCGTCTTTGGCCGCGTGGCAGCACTGCAAGTGCACATTCACGCGTTCGTGGACCGCCTGCTTGAGCGGCAGCGCGAAGAGGCGCCAGTGGTGCAGCGCATGGCCGATGTGGTGGTACGAGCCGCCCTCGAGTGGGCCGATGCTTACACCGACTATGTCGCGCACTATCCACTTGCGCTGGCGCGTCTCAAGGCCGAGGTGGCTGGTAATGCGCGGCTACGACGCTTTTTTGACGACTGCCGGCGTGATCCTGCGGCCGGGCGCCATGCGCTCGACCACTTTTTGTTCCGTCCACCCGCGCGTTTACAACGCTACCATCTGCACCTAGCGTCGATTGCTCAGCATACGCCGCCGGACACGGAAGAAGCCGAGACGTTATCGCTCGCCATGTCCATCATTGATGAGCAGTGCTTAAAGGCGCAGAGCGGTGTGGCGGCCGCCGAGATGCAGCTCCAACTGCGCCTCCTCGCGGACCAACTCGAAGCGAAGCGTTCCGATGTACTTGTGGATCTCGACCTGCAGAATCCCCAGCGTCAGGTGGTGTTCGAAGCGCCCCTGTATCGCCGGCCTGACAATTTCGAGTTTGAGTGGACCGAGATGCATGGTATTCTGCTGGACAATTACCTGATACTCGCCAAGCCCAAGCACGAGGAGAGCGAGCTGGGCGGGCCCAGCGGTTCACCTGTCAAACTTGTGTACAGCAAACGCCCCATCCCTGTGCCGTGCCTAGATGCTGGTGGCTTCCAAGACCCGCCCGTCGGACGCTCGTCCGTGAGCCGAAGGATGCTGCCGACAGACGTGCATGGTATGTACCCCTTTTCTGTATGGCACCGTTTCCGACCGGCCCTGGTGTGGACACTGTATGCACCATCGGAGGACGCACGTCGTGCATGGCGCGACGCACTCATGCGCTCGTCCACGGCGTGCGACAAGGCGCCGGGCCGTGTCCAACGCTACGATCAGAGTGGCGACACATTTTCTCCGTCTGTGGCGCCGCCTGGGTCCCTCCTCTCTTTGCGAGATACCACGCCACTGGAGGTGACATGCACAGACGCCTGGACACTAGCGAACGGCACTCGTATGCTGGCCATCGGCACGTCAGACGGCGTATGGCTCGGGCGCGAAGGGCAGCCCGCCTCCTTGCGCAGGGTGCTGCATGTGCGTGGCGTGACGCAATGTGCGGTGCTCGTACCGTACCGGCGCCTCCTCGTGCTGGCAGACCGCACGCTTTGGGCGTACGATCTCGAAGCGCTCGTGCCGAGCGGGTCCTGCGCGCCGAGCTTAGCCCCGCTGCGCCTGAGTAATCAGCGCGAGGTGCAGTTCTTTGCGATCGGCCAAGTGGATGGGCGCTTGTATCTTGTGTTTGCCAAGCGCAAAACAACCGAAACGAGCGTGCGCGTCATGGTGCCCGTGGCATCGGTCGCCTCGGAGCAGCAGCCTGCTGCGCTCACCGGCGTCCATGTGTTGCATGTACGTGTCTCTGCTTACCCAGAAATTTTACGTGTACCCCGAAGCAACGCACATCCAGTGCGGGGCGCGTATGTTGTTCGTGTCGACGCCCCGCGCCCTGTTTACCTACAGCCTCGAGGAGCAGGAGCTGGTGCCGTTTCCTGCTGCGCGGCAGCGTGACGAGCGCGGACAAGCGATGCTCCGCCAGTGGGACGGTGCGCATCCGCTAGGCGCATTTGCCGTGCTAACGGTGGGATGGCTTTTGTGCTATGACCGTGGCGGCGTGTTTGTGGACACAGAGGGCCAGTTTGTACACGCCGAGTCGTCGTTTACGTGGGAGGCGCCCGCGCATTGCGTGCTGTATTATAATGGCTATGTATGGGCAGGGTGTGCGTCGTGCGTTGAGGTGCGCGAAGCGCGCACAGGACGCCTTGTACAGATGGTGACAGGCCGCGAGCTGCGCCTCGTGTCGCGGCAGGATGCAGCGACCGAGCCGCAGCTGTCCGCGGGACCGGTGCCGATGGTGGTGGAGTTGCGACGCTCGGCGGACCGTCGCGATGTGCCGCATGTGGTGGCACTCAAGCCAAGAGATACCCCGTGCTAGGGCTACGCCGTGTGCGCATGCGCCACGCGGAAGCACGGCTTGCCCGCTGTGGTGAGCCAATGCATACGTACTCTCCTTGCAAATAAAAGTGATAACATCCCAAACAAAGTAGGCATACACACCGAGCGATAGGGCGAGGCTGCCGTACACGGCGTTTGTCAGCGCCTCGGGCGATCCTTGTAGTAAGGGTTGCGGCAGGTGCGCATCGATAGCGAGGACCAGCGTCGGGATAAGGAGCACGTTCCAGTAGGGATAGGGCGTGCGGCACACGTGCGCCAAGATGACCAAACCGACGAGGTACGCAAAGTTGAGGCCCCACAGCAGTAGGAAAGGCACAAAGGCGGGCCCATGCACCATGACTTGGGCGCCCTGACCCATGGCCCAAGCGAGGTGGGCCGCGGTCTGCATGACAAACGGAACAATGCCCGCGAGGGGCGCAAGTGCCGAGCGCTTTTCGGCCACACACTTGCGATACACATGCTCGTAGCCGGTCCAAGCGTTCAGCAGTAGGCCCAGGCACGAGAGTAGCATAAACAGGTCGCCGACCGGGACATTGGCCGCCGCCAAATGCTCACGCACCCATGCGAAACGTGACAGACCTGTGACGTTGAGCACACCCTGCACGCAGAATACGGGACCCAGCGCCACTTCTAAGAGGTACAGTGTGCAAATAAGTACGATCCCCTCGACGGGCCCCGAAAACGACGAGAGAAACAGTGTGTGGGTGTGGTACTCTTCCCACGTCGTCAGGAAAAAGTTGGTCATGGCCGACGCGAGGCCCACAAGCGCCCAGTACGAGCGCCCCAGGCCGGTCGCCGCACACACTAGCACAGTCTCGAGCGTCGTATTGAGTGCGTCGCACCCATGATCGAACATTTCGCCGAGGGGCCCTGCCATGTTGGTGCGCCGCGCCTGCTTTCCATCAATGGCATCGAGACTCTGATACAGGAACAGGCAGAGGGCCCACACCCACAACATCCATGTGGGGACGGCCGAGTCCGTCGACGGCGGTACATCCTGCAGGGCGCGCGGCAAGCCGCCCTGCGGCAGTAGCGGGACCGTCGGAAGGAGGCCATCCTGCTCCAGCACATGCGCACGCAGACGTGTTGCGGCATCCATGTGCCCGTCAACGACCAGCAGCATGCCAACGTTGACGAGCACCAGTAGCAAGCCGCTCAGCGTGAGTGTGTTGGGCGCTATCGATAAAGGGACCAGCGTTACAAGCCAGTTCCAGTAGGGACTCAGTACATATCTCGTCAGCAGTGATGTGCCGCCACTCGAGTACTTGTACTGCGCGAGATGGGCGCGCAAACGCGCGCCCAAATAATGGTACATGGCGCAGTGCCGAGCGTTCGTTCGTGGCCGCCAGACACGTGGGCCTAACGCGGCGGGTATCTATGAGGCCTCCACACGCGTGTCGCGCCGGATCTGCAAGGTGCCCAGAGCGCCCACGTGCGCTTCGTCCGCATACGCATCGGCCTCGCTGCCGCGCGCATCGTCTTGATCGTCGAGCGGCACCGATCGTCCAGCACGTGCAGCTGCAGCTAGGAATGCGCCCGGCGACGTACTATGCGTTGGATCAGCGGCATTGGGCACGTCAATCGCCAGCTCTTCTTCGTTGGCGAGGTGCAGTAGGCAGATAAAGCAAAAGGACGTGCTGATCTCCTCGTATTTTTTGGGTGGGTACATGTCCTCGAGCTTGGTCAGCACCGTATCAAACGACTGCGCCTCGTTCTCAAGTGTGAGCGCCTTCCAGATGTGGTCCTTGAGCTTCTTAACATCCACCTGCTTCGCCCGCCGCGCGTGATCCACAAACTCGGGGCGCACTCGACGGAGCGACTCGCCTGTAATGAGATCCTCATCCATATCACTGTCCAGGTCCAGGTCCAGGTCCCCGCCCGTCTCGACAGGGTCCGGGGCCAAAAGCATCGCGTCTTCGTACACGTCGTGGTCCTCAAATAGATCCGTGCGGAAGGCACCGTCGTCCGGCACTTGTTCATCGTGAGTGCCTGTCCATGGACTCTCGCCCTGGTCCCACATAGAGGTAGGTGGCGCAGGGCGACGTTGGCGCAGCAGGATGGTCGCCTTGGGCTTGAGGAAAAGTCGTAGTAGTCGCTTGGAGTTAAAGTGCTGGTCTTCGGGTAGCAAATGGGAATCTTTGCTCGCCTGTGCCGCCTTGCTTAAAGTAATACCGGACGGCGTCGCGCTCGGCGCAAACAAATCTTGAGCATGGGGTGCCGGCGTCGGTGACAAGAAATCCACCACTTGCGCCTCTTTGGGCGCACGCGCCTTGGGCCGCTTGTCCGAGGCGACCTCGGTGGGTGCCGCCGCGTTGTCAGAAATCATATGCAGCTTCGTCATTTTCCAGTGGGCAGGACCGGCCCAGGTCTTTTGCATGTGGTCATCAAAGTACTGGAAAAGCCGATCATGCGCGTTCGCTGCTAGGTCAGGGGCTGCTTCATGCGAGGGTGCCATGGCGATATCGTATCGTTGCTCCTCACCATCCTCGGGCACGGCGCCTTCGAAAAAGTCAACGCCGTCCATATCCATAACATCACCCGCCTCCATGCTAGCATCGTCTGCATCCATGGGCTCCTCCAGCGATAGAGTAGAAAGCACCGCATCGTTGCCCTCCGCATACGTAAACGTGGCCGTGGAAGGACACAAGAGGCGCGAGTCCAGCAACGCATGCAGGGGCGTATCTAGCGTGATGCTCGGGTCCGCTTGTGCTGCTGCCGCGTACAATCGAGCACGGAGTTTGTCCAGGTCCACATGGGCCTCTGCCTCTCCGTCTGCGGGGCCCTCATCGGTAACAGCTGCAGGCGCGTCAGCGGTGTCAGCCGCCGACGCGTCTTCGGTGGCCGCCGGCACATCGCCATCGGCATGGCCTGCCACGTCCGATGCATCAAAAACGACCTTCATCTGCTCATTTACATGAAGATGGTTCATGAGCAGGCCGCCCGCGCCGCCCTCATCAAAGTCGGCACTGGTTTTCTTGAACAAAGGATCCACCGAAAACTCTAGATCAAAGCGCTTCACCTGCAACTGCGCAAAACTTTTGGCCAGCGTGGGCTCACGAGCCCGCTGGCGCCTCTTGGTGCGTCCGGATCGAGTATCTGGGTCGTCGCTGTCGTCCGCGTCGTCCCTCCTCGAGGTATTGGCATCCACCGACACGTCCCCCGGAGAAGCGGTGTCATCCTGCAAGCCACTCAGGAGACGGCCTGTCTCCACCATCACGCTGTCCACGCGGCTCGTCCATACCTTGACGCAACCATCCAAGGTACAGGAGGCTTTTTGAAAGTTGATGGAGCCATCACCCGAGTCCGAACGCAAGAGGGACATGTCGTGAAAGTAGTCAATGAGCGCAAATGACCACGTATTTGTAGCATTAATCTTGTTGTCTGTGGCCATCTTCATCCACTCTTCAAAGCTCGTATTGTCGACTTGGAGCGCGGCTGACGCCACAGGACCACCTGTGGCCTCTAGGCGCTGGTGCGCGCGCGCGAGGCCCTGTGATACAATCCTGCGACCGCCCGTAGAGGTGCCTGAAGGCATGCGACTTTCAGGCGCATCCTTTCTAGCACCTGCCGCACCGCCACTAGGTGCACGGAACGGCAGCATAGCGTTCGTCGCCAGTGAGCACTTGCCAGGCGACGCGCCGTGTTGATGTTGCACGTGATACCACACGTGTGGCACGAGCGAGGCGAGCGTGCACTGCCTGCCCCGGCGGCTGGGACCCCACAAAACGGTGAGGCCGGCGCGTGTCTCCCGCGCACCCATATGAGCCCAAAGAAGCACAAGGCCTTGTCGGAGAGAGCCAACAGGCTTAGCGAGCAAACATTCCCGCTAGACCCCTATGTTTGGGGTCCGCTTGTCTGGATGGGCATCCCGTTTCTCTGCGTCGGACTCTTTCTCCTGCTTTGGTACGGCTTGTTACTCACAACAGTACGATTCCGGCGTCTTGGCCATTCCTTATCCCTTATTTGATTTTTATCCTCTTCGATACAGCCCCAGAGAATGGTGGGCGCCCCTCCCGCTGGTTCCGCGAATGGTTCGTGTTCCGTTGGTTCGCCAAGTACTTCCCTGTGACCCTGCACAAGACCATGGACCTGGATCCCAGTCGCCGATACCTGTTTGGCTATCATCCCCATGGAATTTTTGGACTGGGTGCCGTGAATGCCTTTGCGACAGAGGGCTGTGGCTTCTCCAAGCTGTTCCCGGGCATCACGCCGCATCTCTTGACGCTGCGCAGCAACTTTAATATTCCCTTTTACCGCGACTTTCTGATGGCAGCAGGCTGTGCATCAGTGTCGCGGAAGAGCTGCATTAACATACTAAACAAAAAGCCTGGCAATTCTATCACCATCGTGGTAGGCGGCGCGCAAGAGAGCCTCGCCGCGCACGCAGGCTACATGGGTCTGACGCTCAAAGCCCGTTTGGGATTTGTCAAAGTGGCCTTACGCACAGGGTATGTACCAGGTACTTACCGCAGTGCCGATCTTGTGCCCGTATTGGGCTTTTGCGAGAATGACATCTTTGACCAAGCCGAAAACAAACGCGATACGTGGCTGTACTGGGTGCAACAGCAGCTCAAGCGACTGCTTGGCTTTACGACGCCCATCTTTATCGGACGCGGCTTTTTTCACCCCTACTATGGCTGGATGCCCTACCGCGTTCCCATCCATGTTGTTGGTGCGTAGGCGCAGCTAACGCAGTGGGAAAACCTATCCCTGTGGAAAAGAAGCATGACTTTACCATGGAGGAAGTGCACGCATTGCACGATACCTACGTCAAGGCCCTCTTTGAGTGCGTACAACTGGCTCACAACAGAATGTGGGACGCGTACAAAGACACGTACGCGCCTTATCGCATCACGGACATGCGTCTTTTGCACTAGACCGCCTCTACCTCTGGCCTTCACCTTCTCATCTGGATGACCTCATTTACGTCACTGTGTACTTTCAAGTTATGAGCCTACAAGGAGCGGGAGGTGTGGTAACTGTCAAGGTAGTCGCAACATCTCCAGGGACAGTGGAGGTGGTCGAAGCGACGCCTCGCCTTCCGTTCCGTAAGAACCCAACGATATGATTGGTGCTGGTTTCTTCCTCGGTGCCAAGAGATCAAGGGGGGCTTCTCTACGGCGCAGAGTAGGCGGTAGTGCCTTGAGAGCCTATCATTTAGTCGAGGACACTACGGCTACGCCTTACTCTTGATCCTCAAGGTACCCTTCCTCGAAATGCATAAATAGACCCGAGTTAGCTCGATGAACAGCACAACAAGACCCCCGTTCGTACATCATGAAGTTCTCCGTTGCAGCTCTTCTTCCCGTTGCCATGGCTCTGTCGGCCCACGCCGCTGCCGCTGGTCTCTCGTGCAAGCCGTTCGGCAAGGCTGACACCCTTATTGGCCACAACGAGGGCAACAGCCACAAGCAGTTCCAGTACGGTTACAATGACAAGCACAAGTTCCACGGCTTTTTGCAGGTGAAGAACTCGACGGCCGACCAAAAGTTCCAGTTCTACGAGTGCGAGGCCCCCGGTGCCAAGTTTGACGCGTCCCACGGCTCGGTCCACTTTGGCCAGATCCGCCCCGTGGAGAAGGACAACCTGTGCCTGAGCAACTCGGGTGTCTTTATCTACAAGGACGGTGTCAAGAAAGATGACAACATCCGCCTGGAGCCTCAGGGTATCGAAAACACGCTGCTGCTGAAGCCTTGCGCAAGCAAGGGCGATGACCTGCGCCACCAGTGGTTCTCGGCCCGCAACGTCGACGGCTGCGGCCTCCGCGTGGCCCTGAAGGGCCAGAAGGACGACATTGAGTCTGACGGCTTGGTTCACAACGGCGACTGGTCGGTCTCGTTCAACCCCTTCGACTCGTGGCCCTGGCGCGAGGCTACGTACCTTGCCAGTGACGTGGATCCCAAGTGCCCCATGCAGAGGAACTAAGTAGCTTACGTAGTACATTGTACATGGTCGTGCTTTCTTCCACGTTGGATGAGCGATATTGCTCCCACTGGACCGCGTGCTTTTCTAACGCTGATTCGCCATGCCGAGTCGCAGGCCAACGTAGATCGCGTGCTCCAGGGAGTCACTGATGCGCCTCTTTCGTCGAGAGGCGAAGAGCAGCTACGCAAGCTCGAGGCCGGATGGCGCTTGGATAATCAGCGCCGAACCAGCGCGTATGCATTGCCGAAACCCACGCTCATTGTGACGAGCCCATTGGGACGCGCTCGAAAGACGTCGAATGCAGTGGCGCGAGGCTGTGGGATTCGCGAGGTGCTCCTCAGTGATGCGACGACCTTCCGTTCGCCCGCCTGTCGGCCACCTGCACCCCAGGCACATCCCTCCGTGCTCGTCGATGCCGGTCTGTCGGAGAGAAATTTCGGCGCAGCAGAGTGCACGAGAAAGTCGGAGCTTGTGGCTGGCTACGAAAGGCCTCCTCGTGCAGAGATAGGCCGTGCAGAGTCACACTCTCAGTTTGAGAAGCGTGTCAGGGGCACAGGCTTGAAATGGATCGAGTGGCTCCGGCATCACGCAGCGTCTACCAACGCGACTACAGAAGCAGTGATACCCACGCATGAGCCAGAGATCAAATCGTCGGATGACCATCGTAAGGACACCGACGCACCGTCAGCGACAGAGCCAGAGGTGGCCAAGCGGGACGATCCACAGAACTATACCCTCGCCCGCGCCTCCGTGGACGCACATGCTGCCAACGCCGTCGGCGAGATCCCCCATCTCGTGCTCGTCTCTCACGGACAATGGATCAACGCGTTCCTTTCGCACCACTTTCCAGAGATGCGGCAAGGTCAAGATGCCTACTACATTCGGAGTCTGAACACGGCCCTGTTTACCATGGAGCTAGTTGAAAATGGCGCGCAGTCTTTGCGGCTCGTGCGCAAAAACGATACGAGCCACCTAGGCCCGGACGCGCCTAGGCCAACGAAACGTCGCGCGGTGCAATCCACGCGCTTGACAGACATGTGGCACGCGGCGCCGTCGGCCTCGAGCTTTAGTAAATAGGACGCATGCTTGGCGCGGGGTGTCACGCCCTGTTTGCCCGCCACGATGAGGCTGGCATTTTGGATTGCCGCGGCGCTGGCTATCCTGCTGCTATGCGCACCTGGAAATGCGCGGGTCCGAGACTCGGATGGGCGTTACCATCTCACAGAGGATGAGAAGAACATGATGCTCTCCGCCGAGGACCGGAAGCAGCTGTTGGAGGTGATGGGCCGAGCCCGTCGTTTGGCCGATGCTCGTCGCGCCTCGAAGCAACAGCGGCGGTGGTCTCCCACGAACACATACGCACCGGCCCATATTCCGTGCCCTGCCAAGCCAGAGGGTAACAACTATGTGGGTTATATTCGCAACGCCTCGAGCAACGATCTTCACCCGCTAGAAACAGACTATATGCGTAAACATCGTCAAGCGATTCGGGGCGAATGGAAGGACTGGCTTAGCCGCGCTGGTCTCGATGGGGACGGCGGCGTCCAAGGCGGACTTGACCAGTTTCTGGAGCAGAACCAGCCTAAACTGGGCATTGGTATCAGCGGTGGTGGCTACCGTGCCATGCTCGTCGGTTTGAGTGTGTTGCAAGGTTTTGACGGTCGCAATCAGACAGCAAAGGAGCGTGGTGTAGGCGGTGTGATGCAATTGGCCGACTACACGGCTGGTCTCTCGGGTGGATCGTGGGCGGTGGCGGCGATGGCCATGAACGACTGGCAGACGCCACAAAACATGATGCGGTTTATGGATATGGGCAACAATCTAGTTTTTCCCAAGCATAACACGATCGGGTTTTACACGGACCTGTTCAACGATGTGGACGACAAGAAGGACGCCAACTTCCCCGTATCGATCACGGACTACTGGGGCCGTGCCGAATCGTACCACTTGTTGGATCCCGCCGCATACCCCGAGCGTGGACAGAGGACCACGATTTCGGACTATATCAACATTACCTCGTTCAAGAATGGCAAGGGTCCGCTGCCCATTGTGCTGTCCATTGGTCGTGATTACGACGAGATTATGATCAACCAGAACGCGACGTACTTTGAATTTACGCCGTTTGAATTTGGCTCATGGCAGCCGGCCCTACAAGCCTTCTTTCCGGTGGGCTACCTTGGCTCGGACATGAACAATGGTGAGCCCGCGCAGAACAACGAGTGTGTGTCGGGCTTTGACAACCTTGGCTTCACGGTAGGCACTTCGAGTACGCTGTTCAATGGCGCGTACACCATGCTGCTCGAGAACAATGTATCGTCGATCTTGGGTGATATGGCGAAGAGCATCCTCGAGGACGTTGGCAAGAGCAACAACGATGTGGCGCCGGTGCCGAACCCATTCAAGGGGTACCGACCCGACTCGAACCAGTATGACAAGGCCGACTTTATTGATTTGGTCGATGGTGGTGAGGCGAACCAAAACATTCCGTTTGAGCCTCTCATGCAGCCTGCGCGTGGCCTCGACCTGGTCATTGGTATTGACGCCGGCACCGACACGTCGGGCTGGCCGAACGGCTCGTCGGTGGTCGAGACGTGGAAGCGCTCGAAAAACCCCATGTTCTCGTACATGGCGTTCCCGAATGTGCCTGACACCAACACATTTGTGAACCTGGGCCTGAACACGCACCCTACCTTCTTTGGTTGCAACGCAAGTGACTATGTAAACGCCGACTCGGCCATTGACAAGAACCCGCCGGTGGTTGTGTATGTGCCCAACTACCCCTACGTGTACCAGAGCAACACAAGCACGTACCAGCTGTCCTACAGCGACGATGAGGTACAAGGCATTCTAGACAATGGTGTGGAGATTGCCACGATGGCCGGTAAGATGGACGACTGGCACTTGTGTCTGGCGTGTGCGTCCATCCTGCGCCCACTACAGCGTGCCAACCAGTCCGTGCCGAACAAGTGCCAGAGCTGCTTCTCCCGCTACTGCTGGAACGGCCAGATCGCAGACCACTCGCCGCGCAACTTTACGCCACCGGAAGGGGCACCGCCATTTGTGCTTTCTGGTGGCAAGAACAACACGGAACCGCCGACGACAGGCTCCGACACGTCCGATGGCTTCAGCCTGAGTAAATTTATGGACTCGAGCAAGGGTGTTGCGACGAGTGCCAACACACCTGTCTCTATTTTGGTCGCAATGCTGCTGGCCGCCGCGTTGGTGGCATTTATGTAGACGAGTTGTGCGGAGCTCGGGTGTCTAGAATTTCCATAAAGCTGGGTGAGTAAGATGTACGTACGATTTGTGCGGTACTTGCACTTTGCCCAAGGACATGGCTTTGAGGCGCTTTTTGCCCTCCTTTTGCTTGTTCAGATGCTTGAGCTTGCGCTCGTAGTGCCCGCCATACAGACCAGCCGTTACGTCCTTGCGGTAAGCACTCAGTGTCTCGCTGGCCAGCACCTTGCTTCCGATGCACGCCTGAATCTTGATCTCGAATTGCTGGCGGGGAATGGCATTCTTGAGCCGCCGCACAAAAGCGCGGCCGACCAAAGATGCCTTGGATCGGTGCAGCACAAGTGCCAGGGCATCCACCGGCGTACCAGCCACGAGGAACTGCATCTTCACTAGGTCGGAGGGCATATAGTCGCCATCCTCGTAGTCGAACGAGGCAAAGCCAGAGCTGCGTGATTTGAGCTTGTCAAAGAACTAGGTCAGCGCATAGACGTACGTCGGTCACAATCTCGGCGAGCGGCAGGCGGTATTGCATGTGTACTTGTGCGCCGGATGCGGTCGATGCAGCAAAGTCAATATCGAGCTGCTCGCCGCGGTGCTCCGCACACAGCTCCATCATCGCACCTGTGTAGTCCTCGGGGCACACGAGCGAGCCTATCACGGTGGGTTCTTCCAGCTTTGCAATGTGCATTTTGCGCAGGCTTTCGTCCGGAAAGTCGGTAGGATTCGAGCAGAGCACCTGCTTTCCGTCGCGATAGGTAATGCGGAACGGCACCGTGGGCGTTGTCACCAGAATCTCGTGGCCATACTCGTCTTCGAGGCGCTGGCGGAACACATCCAGGTGCAAGGTGCCGAGGAAGCCCAGGCGGTAGCCTTGGCCCAGCGCGGTCATCGACTCCTTTTGCAGCGTAATGGATCGGTCGTTGATGCAGAGACGCTGGATCGAGTCCTCTAGCTTGAGAAAGTCGCTCTTGTCCGTGGGGAAAATGCCTGCAAATACGGTGGGCAGCGCTGGTCGGAAGCCCGGCAAAGGCTCGACCTGCTCGCCCTGCCGAAAAAAGGTATCGCCAATGCTGGCCTCTTCTGTATCCTTCATCGTGGTGATGAGCCAGCCAACCTGGCCCTTGCGGAGGATGGGCGTCGAGATCGGCTCAGGGTTGTTGACGCCGAGGTCAAGCACCTCGTACTTTTTGCCTCGGTGGTATGACACAATCGTGTCGCCCTTCTTTACAGCGCCGTCCGTGATACTCACTAGAGCAATCACGCCGCGATAGTTGTCGTACCAGCTGTCAAACACGAGCGCACGCAGCCCCGCCGGCTGGCGCTGCTCCAGCGACACACCATCGACGCCAGGCAGCGCAGGAGTACGTTTCACGAGCGCCTGCAGCACCGCGGGCACACCCAAGCCAGTTTTGGCGCTGACCAGCAGCGGCGGATTCTCATCCGTGTCCATGCCCAAAATGTCGCGGAGCTGGTGGATGCAACTCTCCGTGTCGGCCGCAGGCAAATCCGTCTTGTTCAGCACAGGCAGTACGACGAGGCCGCACTGCCGCGCAATTTTAAATACAGAAATGGTCTGAGCCTGGATTCCCTGCGTCGCGTCGACGACAAGCAGCGCCGACTGACATACGGACAGGCTGCGTCGCACCTCGTAGGCAAAGTCCACATGCCCCGGCGTGTCGATCAGGTTGAGTAGGGTGGGTCGCGGCTGGTTCGGGTCGTGGTACACCATACTCACAGCCTGTGACTTGACAGTGATACCGCGCTCGCGCTCAACCTTGAGCTTATCGAGCACCTGCTTGTTGGACGAGTTCTTCGGGATCGTGCCTGTGAACTCGAGTAGACGATCAGCCAGGGTCGACTTGCCGTGGTCAATATGGGCAATAATAGAAAACGTGCGTGTATCTAGCAGGTCATAGGATGTGCGGTACAGCGCATGCATACACTGGCCGTCAGTCGACGTTCACCTACGTGAAAGGAGCGCACATGAACGCGAACGCTCTGCAGCACGCGGCCCAAGCCCTGCCGCGCCACGATGCGCATGAGCAAGGTGGAGTTAGATCGGGTCATCGGGCGTACATCCCACGGGGGCTATGGACCGAGGCTAGGCCTTGGGGGGCCGTTTCTTGATATCCTCGGGGTTGACGGGGTGAATAAATACATGGGCCTCATTCGTTGCGCCCTGATATCCCTTGTGCCAGTCGTAGCCAAGCGCATACGCAAAGATGGATGAGTCTGCGTTAAAGGCAATAGCTGTGACGGGCAAACGGTTGGGATTCGTCTTGAAGAGCTCCTTGGGCGCCATCGCCGTGCCCTTGGTCTCGAAGGCTGTGGTGAGTAGCTTGTTACATACTTTTCAAGCGTGTACGACTCGCCTTGCACCAGAAACTAATGGAGCCGTCGCCGCCACCTGTAGCAAACGTGCCCTGCGAGTTAAAGACAATGGCATTCACAGGAAATAGCTGCGTCTCGTTCCGTGGCACGTCAGGGTGATCGGCATTCGCGCGTCGGTGGCAGCGGAACGCAAACTTCTTCACTTTGCCGTCCTTGGGGTCCGGCGGGTCGTGGAAGTAGTGTACAGCAACGCGGCCCTCTGTGCCGCCAAGGGCAAAACCGTCTCCATCAGGAAGCGCCGCCAGAGAGCGTGTCTGGTACTTGAGGGGACTGAACTGGTCGACGACCTGCTGCGCCGTACCGTTGGCCTCGTTGCACTGGAAGGCCATAATCTTGCGCTCGGCCATGGCCACAATAATGATGAGGCCAATCACATCCATCGCATACACACGCTCGGGCAGATCGAGCGAGGTAATGAGGGTCGGCTGTGGCTCAATCTTCCACAGTTTCACGGTCTTGTCCCAGCTACCGGTCACCAGGGCACCACCAAACGCGCGGATCCAGCGCACGCAGCGTATTGTATCATTGTGTTGTGCCACTACAGAGCACATGTTGGTATTCAGATCAAAGCAGCGAGCCACCTTGTCAGCACCCACCGAGATCACTTTGGTGCCTTCGGCGTTGAAGCACACGTCGAGCACGGGGCCCTCGTGCTGGTATTGCTGCCAGGGCTGCACAGGCTGCGAGTTTGTCTTGTCGATTCTGTAAATGCGGACGAATGTGTCCCAGCTCGCAACGGCCAGCACGTCGGCCGTCGGGGAGAAGGCGAGGGCCGACACCGTATCATTGGCACCGGGCGTCACCTCAATATCCTGCTCACCAGCGACCTTTGTGGCCGCAGTGATGGTGGGTGTGGTGCCCGTCGCTGGCCGACTACCCCACCCGGGTGTACTGTTGGTCTGAAAGAACGACAGCTTGGGCGGGCGCGCAAGTGGATCGAGCGCTCGTGCACGGCGGTCGCGGCGCGGCGCGACGGCGGCCGTGCCACGAGGGCATATTTGCAATTAGGCCACGCGACTGTGGTCAAGGCGCCACTTGTGAGTCACGTGTAGAACTGTAGTTTTGCGTCGAACGAAGGTGCGCTCGCGCCGCCCCCCGGCGCTCGTCCTCCGTCTTCAAGGCTACGATCGATCAAGGTACGTGAGGAAGATGGGCCGCTCGCTATGGGCGTGCACGTATGTGCACGTCAAGTGACGCCTGTGATGTGTGGAAGGACTGGGATGCTGACACTAGGGCCACCGTTGCTCGCTATATACAGATGAAGGTCGAGATTTGCTCGTTCTCGAACAGGAAGATTTACCCGTATGTAACTTGACCAGACGGAACAGACTAACCCATCAGGGGCAAGGGCCGTCTCTATGTCCGTGGTGACAGCAAGGTACGCAAGCAGTATAGGAGCGACCGGGCATGGGCTGGCGCAGGTCTGCGGTGGTGCTCCTCGATAGGAACAGGCTAACCAACAGGTCTTCCGCTTCAACGGCTCCAAGTCCGAGTCGCTGTTCCACCAGCGCAAGAACCCTCGCAAGATTGCTTGGACGGTGCTGTACCGACGCATGCACAAGAAGGGTATTACGGAGGAAACGTCGCGGAAGCGCACGCGCCGCACTGTGAAGGCCCAGCGTGGTGTTGTGGGTGCCTCGCTTGACGCCATCAACGCCCGCCGCAACCAGAAGCCCGAGGTGCGTGAGGCTGCTCGCAAGGAGCAGCTGGCCAAGTCGAAGGAGTCGAAGAAGGCCCGTGCCGCTGAGCGCAAGGCGAACCGGCAGGCGGCTGGTGCGTCTGCGCAGGCGGCGCGCCAGCAGACCAAGGCCACCATGAAGAGTGGCCCCAAGGCGTAAAAAAGCTGCTGCTCCGCTAGCGGCACAGGGTGCAGCCCCTCTGTGTAGTATGCCCCTCTTGATCGCCCGAGCGGCGCCATGTGTAGCCCTTGAGCGATTGCCAGGCCTGTAGCCTGTGTGCCACGCGCCGTCGGCGGCCGACAGTATGTTCGGCCGAATAAGGCCGCCGTCGGACGCGCCTGGCGCCGTGCGTCCTCCCGCACCAACATGGCCATGTTGGCAGGCGACGAGGGGAACGAGGCGGCCGCTACCAAGGGCCTGCAGCACTCCGAGTACGGCTTCTGCAATAATGAGCAGTACCGGTGGACTTCCAAGTACGACCGGAGCCGGCTGGGGATCACCGAGGACGAGAGTCCGAGCTACTGGACGGTGATGACCACGTACATGATCTATATCATTCTCATCCTGTTCGGGCATGTGCGCGACTATATCGGCTGCCGACTGTACCCCTTGGACTTTGCGCATTTGCGGGAGAACAATGGGTATGCGGCGCTAAATTCAGACTTTGACAGCTTCTTTACGAGGCGGCTCAAGACGCGCATCGACAATTGCTTTGAACGCCCCGTCACGGGTGTGTGTGGCCGCACAGTCGTGATGCTGGAGCGCAAGTCGAACGACTATAACCGCCACTTTTACCTCACGGGGCACAAGCGCCGCGCACTGAACGTGAGTGCGTACAACTACCTCGGCTTTGCGCAGTCGCATGGCGAATGTGCCGACAATGTCGAGACGGGCCTCGACGAATACGGCATCTCGAGCGGTGGCACGCGTCTCGGTGTTGGCACGCTCGATCTTCAGGTGCAAGCCGAAAAGATGGTGGCTGCGTTTTTGCAACAAGAAGATGCCATGCTGATCAGCATGGGGTATGCGACGAACAGCACGACGATCCCTGCCATCGCCGGTCCCGGCACACTGATCCTCTCGGACGAGCTGAACCATACGTCGCTGCGCGCTGGTGTGCGCATGAGTGGTGCAAGCATCCGCACCTTCAAACACGGCAACATAGCCAACCTGGAGGCGCTGCTTCGGGAATGCATAAGTCAAGGACAGCCACGCACGCATCGCCCCTGGAAAAAGATTGTGCTGCTCATCGAGGGCTTGTACTCGATGGAAGGCACCATTGTGGATTTGCCGCGCGTGCTGCAACTCAAGCGGCGCTACCGCTTCTATCTGTACGTGGACGAAGCCCATTCGATCGGCGCGCTCGGCCCCCATGGCCGCGGCGTGTGTGACTACTTTGGTGTGGATCCGAACGAGGTCGACATACATATGGGCACGTTTACCAAGTCGTTTGGTGCGGTGGGTGGCTACATTGCCGGAAAAAAAGCACTGATCGACCGCATCCGCTTGTCCAACTTTTCCAACGTGTATGGCGAGACAATGGCTCCGCCGGTCATTGTCCAGATTCTATCGACACTCGCCACCATCATGGCCGTCGGTCGTACGCCCGAAAAGCGCGCGCTGCTGCCGTCATGGATGCACTTTTCCGAGCCGTTCCTCGCAGGTGTCGAAGGACAGCACCGCCTGCAGCGCCTTGCGTTCAACGCACGGTACCTGAACCATGGGCTACGAAAGCTCGGCTTTATCATCTGGGGCAGCCGCGATAGCCCCGTCATTCCGCTGCTACTCTTCCAGCCAAGCAAAATGACGCTCTTTAGCGAGTTTATGCAGCACCGCGAACTCGCACTCCCGCCCTCGAAAAAATGGGAGGCTGCAGACGAGGCATGGAATTCAGCCTCGCTCACCAATGCCCACCTGCCGCCTATGCCCACCGGCGCCCCGCGGCGGCGGCCCCCGATTGTGGTCGTCGTCGTGGCATACCCCGCTACACCCCTCACCTCGACGCGCGTACGCTTTTGTGTGAGCTCGTCGCACACAAAAGACGACATGGACGATGTGCTACGAGCATGTGACGAGATCGGCTCGACTATCGGCCTTAAATACACCGATGGTGGCCCTGGCGGGCGCTGGACGATCGACCAGGTCGTGTCGCACCCCATGGAGCTCGTCTCGTGGAACGGCACGGATCCGTTGCCGCCCCCCCTAGCCTAGCACAGACCGGGAATGGCTTGCATGCGCGCCCACCATGAACCAAAGGCTAGGCGCACGAGCGCTTGCAGGAACCGCCAGCTGCGCAGCGAATCCTGTACAGGGTAGTCGACGACAGCCGGAATAGACGTTTGCACAAGGCCAAAGAACGTGTCTTCTGTGACGGCCTTGGGCGCCGTGAGGCCCAGCAGGCCCTCGGGGCCACCAAAACGTCCGTAGCCCGAGTCTTTGCATCCGCCGAATGGCAGGGCCTGATTCAGGTACGAGATGCCAAAGCTGCGTCAGCCATAAAAAAAAGGACGTACTCGTTGATGTTCACCATGCCACATTCCAGCTGCGCGGCGACGCGGCGGCACTGTGTACGCGAGCGGCCAAACACCGAGGCGCCCAGCCCAAACGGTGTGCCATTGGCCATGCGGACCGCCTCTTCGACGGTGTCGTAGGCCATGACCAAAAACACAGGCGCAAACAGCTCCTCCTGCGCGATGCGCATCGCCGGCGTCACATGTGTGAGCAAGGTCGGCGCAAAGTAGTGGCCGAGGGGCCACCGCGCATGCACGAGACGCCGCCCACCCGTGTGCAGTTGCGCGCCCTGCGCAACCGCCTCGGCGATGAGCGCTTCCAGGGTGTCGAAGCGTGCATCCGAGATCATAGCGCCCACATCCACGGCGTCCTCTGCCGCGCCCGTGCCAAAACGTGTTTCGTCCAATGCGCTACCAGCCCGCAGCGCCTCGATACGTGGCCGCACAAGCGCCACCAGCTCATCGATGCGGCTACGCGGCACGATAAAGCGCTCAATGCCGATACAGTTTTGCCCCATGGCCTGGAAGCACGCGCGTAGAAACATGGACGCAAAGAACTCCATGTGGGTATCCGGCAGCACAATAGCCGGGTCTTTGCCGCCCAGCTCCAGCGTGGTCGGTGTCAGCTGCGGCGCGGCCGCTGCCGCGACGCGGCGGCCGACCGCGTCGCTGCCAATAAACGTAATGTGGGCGATACGTGGGTCGCGCGTGAGCGCCTCGACGGCCTCTGGGCCACAGAGTACGAGTTGCACGGCCTCGGTCGGCGCACCACATGCCGCGAGACAGCGCCGCACGCCCTCCAGCACAAGTTGCGACGACCATGCCACATGCTCGGAGCCTTTGACGACAATGGCATTGCCTGCAAAGAGGGCCGAGATGATGGGGCCTAGCATGTTGTGCACGGGATAATTCCACGAGACGCATGCGACGACGAGGCCGAGAGGCTCATGGTGCACGGTGCACGTCTTGTGCGCCAGCAGTAGGTTGCCGCTACGGCGCTCCGGGCGCAGCACGCGCTCGCCGTGCTTGAGTGTCCATACGAGCTTGGAGCACGTAGTGAGCAGTTCGCCAAACGCTGCGTCAATCGCTGTCTTGCCAGTGTCGCGGCAGGCCATGCGCGCAATCAGCGACAAGTCGCGCTGGATCCACGCATGAAGCGTTTGTAGCACGCGCCGCCGTTGCGCCATGGACGACTTGGACCATATACGCTGAGCATCTACCGCGTCCTCAATCTTGGCACGGATCGTCGTGGGCGTGTCGGCCGGCACCGTGCCAAGCACATAGCCGGTGGCAGGGTCGTAGCAGTGGATGGTGCCCTCGTGGACCAGTGACGTGTGTGGATCACGCAGCTTGCCGGTCCAGCCAGGGCGAGCCTCGATCGGGTCAATTTTCTCGATGCACGGTACGCGCATTGTCAAAAGGGATCGCCATGTCCAAGCTAGTAGAGCACACGCAATGGCCCCCACCGCTACAGCGATCGGCCACGCGTCCCTGGTCATGGTAGAAATGCGCCGATTTTGGCACACGCCCCGCGCTGTCCTCCACTGTGGAGCTGTGGAGCTACGCGGGTCCTCCCTCTATGGACGACGCTCGTACGGCCCTGGAGGTGTCGAACGGGGTAGCTGAGTTGGATCCTGCTGCGGCGTGGCTGTACGCCCCGGATGATGGTACATACCAATCCCTGCTACAAGCGGCGCCATGGCGAGAAGATCCAACGTACTTTCAACGGGTATGCATTTCGATGCCCGCGCTGCTCAAGATGGTGCTCCATGCGCGTGCGGGCGGCGATCTCGAAGTGATGGGCCTTATGCAAGGGAAGATATGCACAAAGACTCGCACCTTTTACGTGCTGGATGCATTTGCTCTGCCAGTCGAGGGTACCGAGACGCGCGTGAATGCACAGAATGAGGCGTACGAGTATATGATATCGTACCTCGAGTCGTGCCGAGCGACTGGGCGAGCAGAGCCGGTCGTCGGCTGGTACCATTCGCACCCTGGCTATGGATGCTGGTTGAGCGGCATTGACGTGGCCACACAGCGGACGAACCAGCAGCAGGACCCTTTTGTTGCAGTCGTCATTGACCCATGGCGCACGATGACGGCGGGGCGTGTGGACCTGGGCGCCTTTCGCACGTTGCCGGCAGGGCACCAAGGTGCGGCGCGCGGGAACGTGGCGCGGGCTGTGCCGCCAGGCAAGGCGGACGATTATGGCGCGCACGCTTCCGAGTACTATGCCCTGGAGGTGTCGTACTTTCGGTGTGCACGCGATCGACCTTTGTATGACGCGCTATGGAAGGTCTACTGGGCACATGCACTCAGCACGTCGACATGGCGGATGCAGCAGGCGCTCCTGCAGCAGCAAGCCGAGTCGTTGGTCGATGCCTACCGCGAGGCGATCCCGACACTCGAGACGGCCGACCTCACGCCAGGCGGCCGCCAGAGCCGTGCGTCGCTAGCGCAGGCTGCACGCGATGCGCCGCGTGCAGCATCGGGGGATGTACAGGCGCTAGCACAGCATTTGTCCGAGTGGGCCGATACCTCGCCTGTGGCGCGTGCGGCGGCCGCAGCTCAAGCACTCGCACACCATGCGCAGCAGGCTTTGCTGCGGCAGCAAATGGAGGCGGCCCTATTTCCGTAGTAGCCTTGTATCATTATCACAGCTGATTTGTGTGCTATCAACGAAGTAGGGCCTATGACGCCACAGTCTATGGATCCATGGCGGGCCACGTGGGCGATGGCGCAAAAGGGGCCTGCCTGTGCGCGAAGCAAGGGAAAGGGGGACGGGGAAGGAAAAGAGAAAGAGGCAGAGAAAGGGGAGGGAGGGGGAGGGGAAGAGACAGACCAAAGCGGTACAGGCGGATGAAAGGGGAGGCAGGGGCATGGGCAGAAAAAGGTATACTTGTGGTCATAGCAGGGAGGGATGCGTGGGCTTATCGCGCTGCGGCGTAGAGGCCCAGGTTGTCTGTGTGGCTAGTGGGCGACGAAGCCGGAGGGGGCGTGCCGAGAGGTAGGACGCTCGGGCGAGGGTGGCCGTGGCGCTCGTATAGGTCGACGCGGAGCATATCGAGTGAGTGCTTCTCGCCGTTCTCGTCGGTCCACTTGCCGAGCGTGACATCATCCTGTGTGATGAGGGCGTGAGGG
The DNA here is from genome assembly GCA_029542845.1 of Malassezia nana. Classification (NCBI taxonomy): domain Eukaryota; kingdom Fungi; phylum Basidiomycota; class Malasseziomycetes; order Malasseziales; family Malasseziaceae; genus Malassezia; species Malassezia nana. The sequence goes on from CP119893.1 coordinate 570,526, forward strand.
AACGTGTTTTTCGCCCATTCTTGCACATACGCACTAGCGCGCATAAACTTTTTGCTGCTGTACTTTTTGTGGAAGTACAGGTGCGCCGGGGGGCGCAGGCAATAGTCTAGCATGATCTCGGCGGTACCGAGCAGCTCGGGCTCCGCGTACATCGAGTAATGCACGAGCGTCGGCGTCCACTCGCCACGCTCCAGCACCTCGCGCGCGAGCCACACGGCCGCCGCGGCAATGAGAGAAGGTGGATGGTCTAGCAGGCGGTGATCGACCAGCGAGATCTCCATAAAGTACTTGGCGACCGTGCGGGTCTGGATATCATAGTTGTCGGCCTTGGAGATGCGCCGCAAAAAGTTCATCGGCGACGCGTAGCTTAGGTCAAAGTTGAGCACTTTGAGCATGTAGCGCTCTGCGCGCAAAATCTCCTCGTCCGTGTAGCCGCCATCGGCGACGTACAAAAAGTTTTGGATAGACGGGCACAGCACCTCTTCGTATTTGGCAGCAATGAACAGCGCCGTAACACCGACCAGCTGCAGCTTCGACAGCGAGATCGTGCGCAGGCTCAGAAACCGGTCCACAATGTTCAGCGCCAGGAAGAGCGTCTCGGGAAGCAGGCGGAACTTGGCATGCGTCTCAATGAGCCAGTCTGCTAGCACGCCCCGAAGGTGCCAGTTCAAGTCGCGCTGCAGACTCATGTAGTTGCCGTTCGGCATACACTGCAGCTCAATCTTGCGCATGTACATAAAGATCTCTTCGACGTATTCGGCGACCATCAGCGGGTCGTCCGCATCGTCCTTGTCGAGGTCTTCCCAACCCTCGTCCTTGGGACGCACCACCGCGGCTGGCTCTGTGACAGCCACGCACGGCGCGGCCTGTGTGCGTGCACGCTTCGCTTCGCGTGCCGCGTCATCAAAGATCTCCATGTTTTCCTTGTCACTGCCATCGCGCACTGGCACGTCGTCCACGGCCATCGCCTCTGGCTCGCGGGGTCGCGCCACGCGGCGCGAGGCCACGGGACGCGCCGCCGTGGTACGCATACGCAGCGCAGCTGGCTTCTTTGCATCCTCCGTCTTGTCCTCTTTGCCCAGCACGGCGCTGCGCGAGCGTGCCGCGTTCGTTAAATCGCCCAGCGCAGCGCGCTTACGCGTGCCCAGCACGCCGGCGCGGGCCACGGGGTTGGTGACGGCAGGGTCCGTAGAAGAAGTGGCCGCAGGCGCCTTGCCCTTGCCGAGCGGGTCCTTGGCTGGACCCTGGGCACGCACACCTAGGTACGGATGGGCATTCTCATCGCTTTTGGTGGTAGTGCTGCGAGTCCGCACAGGAGCTCGTCGCACCGGCTGCTGGTTAGCATGCGGCTGCGCTCGCCCACATACCAGATTCGACGACATGGATAGGTAGTCGGCGGGAGAGGTACACCGTAGGAGGGTGCTGGGGGAAGGGAGTGGTCGTCGCCGGAGCAGATGCAGGGTCGACACAAGGTTCCGTCGCCGCAACTATCGGTTGCGCCAGGCCTGGACCGCGGACCACAACACCTAGATGCTACGTCGTCCGTTTGGATCGATGCCTACTGGCCTTTCGCGCACCCGTCCGCTGCAATTCTACGCGCCTTGGCCAACCACGAAGGAGTCGATGTTCGGCCGAATCAGGAGAACATCTATGTCACAAGCCTGGCGCGGCAGGCGGGCCGCGGATGCGGCGGCCGAGCCCGCCGCTCAGCGCCGCGTCCTTTCACAGGCTGCTACTCTGCAATTATTTTTTCGACGCGCCCCGTCGGTCGTTCTCCACGTGGACCGCGGGCGTCTGCGCGCGACGCGCCCTTGAGGGGCCACCCTGGCTGGCGCGGTCCAGGGCATGTGCATATAGGCCCGGGTACATGATGCGTGCCACGCCCTTGCTACGACGGTGCGGAGCGCGGTGCGACGTTGCCTGCGAGCCTTGCCAAGCCATCCGACCGCGTCACTTGGACGCCTGCCGCGCCGCGCTCGATCCACGTACCACGTGGCCCTTCGGCGTCCGCCGCACCCACCCCCTCTCGCGTGCCGCACGCTCACCGTATGCAGCCCCCCCGCGTGCCGGCACGTCGTGGCCGGCCGCCGCTGTCCGCGCACACCGCCGTTCCCTATTCCACACATGCGGAGTGGGCATCCTATGCACGCGACGAATCTCTCCCTGTGACGCCGCGTCGCGCTGCTTCGGGACCACTACGCAAGCGCGGCCGGCCGCCCAAGGCCGTGGCTCTCGCACGTGCCGAGGCCGCTGCGCGCTCGTCCGACCCCGTCTGGAGTGTGACACCCGCCTCGTTTCGGACGCCGACACCTCCTGTCGTCCCCTCCGTCGACACGAATGCCGGCGTGACTGCGCCGCTTGCTGAAGCGCCCGACGCGCGATCCTCCCCTTTGCTTGCTGCCTCGCCAAACAAGCCACCCGCGATGGTCTTCCAATGCCGGCACTGTCTCTCGATCCTGGGCGACTCGTTCGCGTGGCTCACCGCACAACGGTCCCTCTCCATGATTGTGCTGCAAGACGTCACGGACCGAGTCGCCATACAACACGCGCACCCTCAGAGCGAGGAGGTCGATGGTGAATTGTCTACCTTTCTGCCGCTCCTCTGCGCCAAGTGCCTGCACACCCTGGGGCGCATGTACCAAGACACGCCGCCATCCCTCGCGCACCTTTGTGGCGCCTTTAGCTTTCATCACGATGCTCTGGTCGTGTACCAGCTGGGCTCGGCGGGGCAGCACGCGCCTCGGCCTACCGTGCCCGCCGAACCTGCCCCAGCGCCAGCGGATCATGACGAGATGGAAAAGGTATGTGCCTTGCGGACTCACACACAGATTCGGACGCTGCTTATGGTCATGGGTGAGCGCCTCATGCGCGTCGAGCAGTATTTGCACCTTAGTCCCTCCCCTGCGCACGATACCCCCCCATCGCGCACGTAGCGCCTAGCGTGGTAGACTAGGTATTTTGTACTATAGACCGTGCCGAGCGCGGTACTCGGTGTACAGTTGATCGACATACGCCTTATCTGTCTGTGATATGAGTAGCATCGACGTACACAAAGCAACACTACGAGGTGCTGCACAAACTCGGCTCGATTCATCAGGGTTGGCGGCAGTCGCTCGGCCGTATCGCTCGGCGTCAGCAGCTGGAGAAGGCCAGCCTCTGTGCTCTCGGGCGCCTTGGCCGGCGCGGGCGGAGACTTGGGCGTCTCGACGGGCGCCTCGTCCGCCGGATCTGCTACGCTGGTACTGGCAAACAAATCGTCCAGATCAATGTTTTGCGGGGCGGGGCCATCCGACGGTGGCAGCGCAGGATGCACTGCCTCGGCGCTCTTTTCGGCGGCCGGTGCCGCATCGCGGAACAGCGCATTGAGGATCGATGCCCCTGCCTTGTCCTCTTCGGTGAACATGGGCGGGACAGCTGTAGACTCGTGCGCGCTTGCCTCTGTGCCAAACAGATCATCCAGTCGGATCGACTCGGACGGTGCCGGGGCAGGCGGCGGGGGGTACGGCCCTTCTCGTAGGCTGCCATGTGAGGGGTGCGATACATACGATAGAATCAGCTTGCCGAGTTGTTCGAGCTGTGAAGGTTCAAAGATCCAAAAGCCACAGATACCCTCGTCGTCGGTATCGCCTGTGTGAGCATGACAGCGTACTTTTTTGGTGCGAGCGGTATATAATGAATTCATTGCTCAGTTCAATGTCGTCGTCTGGCGTGATCCCCACAACAAAGTTCTCGGGGTCATTCCGATTGAGAATCTGCATAACAAAGTACGGCGCTTCGGAGCTGCGGTCAGGAGACGATACCTACCGCTGGACCAGGAAGAGTGGCCCTTCGGTGCCTGTCTTGGTCTTGCGCGTGTCAATCGTAGAGAATACGTACCCATTCGCCCTTGTCAAAGCTATACAGGACAGCAAACGATGAGACACCCAGAATCTGAGAAATACATGGGTCAAAACGGCGCAGCACACGCGTATTGAGCTGGAGCCGTTCGTCGAGGTCCATGCTGCTGCACCCGTACGTCGGTCACGAGCGGCCCCACACCGCTGGGCGACCGGATATGGCAGCACAGCCTACTAGGTCACGTCCCAAGGCGAGCTGCGGTGGCACGCGCCTCCACATGCGCGCTCGCGCCGCGCGCCGCGAGCGGCCGCGTGTTTCGTCTGCGCCATGTCTTCGGACGCGGCCTGCGACGACCTCGATGCCTATGCGTCCGACCTGCTCGATGAAATGGCCGAGTCGGTAGACTCGGCCTCAGAGGACGAGGCTGTGCAGGATGAGCCGGTGGCGGGCTCTGAGGAGGTCGACATGGACGAGCGCGTCGCGCTCCTTCGTCCCCCCATCCTGTCGATCTGTGCAGCGCTGGGTGGCTACGAACACGTGGATCAAGGCGAAGGGCGCATTGAGACGGTATACAAAGTCGGAGATGACTGTCTTGGTACGTGCCATAACTAATACAGAATGTCTGCGTGACCTACGTCGCCTGTGGCGCCAGGACGATACAGATGCGAGCCGCGCGATTGCGCGCGTGTTTGCCGAGCTGGGCACGCTCCAAAACGACCTGATTCCCATTTTGCTGCACTGCGCTGGGTATGGCGACAAGGCCGACAAGATTGCGCTCGCCTGCACCGACTTGATGACAGCACTGACGTGGCCGATCGACTGGCTCGCCGAGCTCCAAGATATCGAGACGCGCGACGAGGACGAGGACGTACTACCCAAGCTGCTCGAGCTCCAGGCCGCGCAGGTGCAATACAAGGCGTCGATCCTGCGGACGCGCGCACGGGACGGCCGCTTTGCTCACCGTACCGTCTTGGACTGTGTGCTGCAGCATGTCTTGCTCCCATCGCTCGCGCGCCCCCGCAAGGAGCGCACAGAGCGCGACATTGGCACGATTAGCCTGTGTCTACATCTCGTGCGCAACCTACTTGCGATCCGCGACCCTGTGCCCAAGTCGCTGGCAAGTACGGACGCCGTGGCCAACGCCACCCTGCAAAGTGTGTTGGTGCAGCAGCTGGACGCTAGCCACCTCCTCGACACCCTACACATGTTGGCCAGCCAGGCAGATACAAAGGAATACGAGATGTGGGCGCCCGTTGTGGCCGACTGTATCTATCAAATGTATCTCGGCTCGGACGTACAGGCACTGGCCGCTGCGACCAGCACTTGTGCCTCTGATGCATCCCTGGCACAATCGCTCGCCGCCGAGGCCGAGGCGCAGCGCACGCGGGGGCCTGGCGCGACCAAGCGACACTCGCGCTTTGGCACCACGATCCAGTTTACCGCGCACGACGGCACGCGGCGTGTGGCGCGGCAGCCAGCCGCGCTCACGGCACCCCTCGCCCAGCTGGAGCAGCGCGTGCGCGAACGGAGCTGGCGGCATATCCACCGGCGGCGCCGTGCGACAGAGCGCGGAGCACCCCCTAGCGGTGTGGCATGGACGCCCGCTGCACGCGTCGTGCTACAGGCGTGGGCTGATCGTTTTGTGCGCGATGGCATCTTTGTCATTTTGTCGCGTGCGTATCTGAGTGACATTCACGCGGAGCGGGAGCGCGTTGGCGATTTGGACGCGGCGCGCTGCAAGGTCATCCAACTCGCGGCCTTCTTTCTGGCGTATGTACGTGCGCGTGCCTTGCCCTGGCACCTGGTGGGCGCATGGCTCGAGCCATGGGCGTTCCGTCTCGTGCGTGCACGGTCAGCTACGGCGTTGGAAGGGCGCCAGTGGCTCGAGTTTGTGGCGAGCGTGCGGCTTTGGACGACGCTTTTGCGCGCTATTGATGCTATGGCACATGGCTCTGAACAAGAGCGTGTGTTTGCAGACGAGCTGCAGCAGACGCTCTACTATGACGGTGACGCTCTCGATACGGCACTGCAGGTGATGCATGCGTACTCGGCGCAGAGCTTTGCGTGCCTCGAGGCGATTGTCGACTTTGCCTATACGATGCCGCGCATGCTGGAGCGCCATGCGCAGCAGCACACACACATGTTTGTTCAGCGACGCGCTGGCGAGGAGGAGCGGCAAGAGCGTGCGTTCCGCTTTGCGTCGTTCCAGCGCGCCATGGGCACCACCAAGTTGGCCCATGCACTCACACAGTACCTCGTGCGCTGGCGCGACTCGACGCGACCTGCCGAGATGCTGCCGCGCCTCGCAGCCGTCGTACACCGCCTTGTGGTGCGCAGCGATCGCGTGTCTCTCTTTTTCGGTGCGCGCGTGCGCCAGAACTGGGCGCGCGCTCTCGCTACGCCGCGCGACGCTGCCATAGCACGCGTGCATCCCCAGGCCGCGCGCGATCTAGGCCGCCTACACAGGCTCATGGAGCGTGCGTATGCGCGCCTCGATACCACTGCGCAGGCTGCGTACGCCGCAGATCGCTGCCCGCCGCGCACGCACGCATTAAGCGATCTGTATGTGCAGTCGGACCTGACGCACGGCGAGCAAATCGGCGTAGCGGTCGGTCTCTTGGCCGAGGCGCACAAGCTCACGGGCGTGGCATGGGTGCGTACCGCTTTAGAGCGCGCGGCTGCCGAGCGCCTGGACTTGAACGACGAGTCGCTGCCGGCCCCGTATATACTGCCGGACGGAGGCCCGGATGCCAAGCTGTGTGCGCCACTACGTCTTTTGTGCCGCCTCGTGGGCCTGCAATGCGAGGAACGTGAGGACGCGCCCGTGTGGCTGGTACCTGCAGAGACGGCGCCCAGCGAGCTCGAGCGCGATGTGCGCCTGATGGACCAGTACCTTGCGACGCCTTTTGTCAAGGAAGGCTGTGCGCTCTCGGACCTGGTGCACCGCCTGCGCCCCGCCAAGACGACGCGACACCGTCTTGGCCCAGTACGGGCGCCTGCGAGTGACGAGATACCAGCACTGTCGTCCGGCTCGTCGCCGCCCACGAGCTCGCCACGCGCGGAACGCATGGAACGCGCGGAACGCGCGCCGAGTCCAACGTCGTGGGCGTCCAACAAGCATTCGTGGCTAGCGCCCGATGCACCCCTGTTCCTAGGCACGGATGAAGCTATGTAGACTTGCTGAAAAAGCTCATGAGGCTGGACTGTTGCCCCTTGCCTTTGGTCTGCGCCGAACGCGGTGCCTTGGCGGGCGATGCGGTACGGGCTGCGGCAGGGGCGGCCGGCACCGGCGCCGGCGCCGGTGCCTCTTCGTCCGATTCCGACACTTCTACGTCATTGGTGACCATGTATCCCTTTTCGTTTTTGACGCGTACCTGCTTGATGACCTTGCGGCGCTTCCGAGGCGCGTTGGATGCAGGGGGCGGGCCAGACGTGGACAAGGGCACAGGAGGCGGCGCGGCGCCCACATGAAAGCGATTCGACAAGGCACCAAAAGCTGCTAGGCCCTCGTCGCGCTGCTTTGCGTACGCTGGATCGCGCGCGAGCATGTGGCCAGCATGTGCCAGTAGCGCAGGGTCCCACTTGGCTTGGGGCTGCAAGGCGTACAAGAGGGCTTCTTCTGTGCGTGTGGCTGCGTTAGACAACCTGCGTACCATCTACCTCGTCCTCAGGAACGAGGGCAATGGTTTCGGGCGTGGACACGACATAGACAGCATGCACGTGGGGATGCGCCTCTTTGAACGTGCGCAGCGCGCTGGGTCAGCGAGGCGTACCTACGCGCGGGCGGCGTGCACGTCCATGTGTCTAGCACGGCTCAGCATGCGGTACGTCACCTGCGTGAATCAAAGGTACGTACGACCTGATGGTCATGCTCGATACGCGCGCGTAAAAACGCCGTGGTATCGTCCATCGCTCGGCGCGTCGCGCGGTGGAGGCAAGAAAGGCCGCGGAGGGATTTTCCGGCGAACTACGATGAGCGATCGCAACGGTACGTGGTGCGGCCTGACCCCAGTCGAGTCTCTGTCAGAGCGCCTGGGCGACATTCTTGCGGACGTTTCGCGTCAATCAGACTGGGCGGATGATGAAACAGAGGCGGCGGGAGCGCCTGCGCCGTCAAGCGGCGGTGCGCTGCAAGAGTCGCGGTACGATGTCCAAGTGACGCTCGCGGACCAGCAGGCCGACCCTAACTCGCCACTGTACTCGGTCAAGTCGTTTGATGATTTGGGTCTGCACAGTGATTTGCTCAAGGGGATCTATGCGATGAAGTATACCAAGCCGTCCAAGATCCAGGAGCGGGCACTGCCGCTGCTCTTGCAGAACCCGCCGCGCAACATGATCGGGCAGTCGCAGTCGGGCACAGGCAAGACGGCCGCATTCGTTCTTACGATGCTCTCACGCATCGATTTCAGCGTGGAAAAGCCGCAGGCGATTGCGCTGGCGCCGTCGCGGGAGCTCGCACGCCAGATCATGGATGTGGTGCAGGCCATGGGCAAGTTTACCCCCGTCAAGACGGCGTTCGCGATTCCCGATGCGCTAAAGCGTGGCGAAAAGGCGCAAGCGCACCTTGTCGTCGGCACACCCGGCAAGACGTTTGACTTGATCAAGACGCGCGCACTCGACCCGAGTGCCGTCAAGGTGTTTGTTTTGGACGAGGCTGACAACATGCTCGATCAACAAGGCCTTGGCGAGCAGAGTATTCGCGTGAAAAACACCATGCCCAAGTCGTGCCAGCTGGTACTCTTTTCCGCAACGTTCCCTGAGCATGTACATGCGTTTGCAACCAAGTTTGCGCCGAATGCCAACGAGATCCGCCTCAAGCAAGAGGAGCTCAGCGTAGAGAGCATCAAACAGTTTTACATGGACTGCAAGTCGGAAGAGCACAAGTACGAGGTGCTCGTCGAGCTGTACAACCTGCTGACGATTGGGCAGAGCATTATTTTCTGCGCCAAGCGCGAGACGGCCGACAAGATTGCGCAGCGTATGACAGCCGAAGGTCACCGCGTCGATTCGCTGCACGGCAAGCTCGATACGGCTGCGCGCGACCGCACCATCGATGACTTCCGCACGGGCAAGTGCAAGGTGCTCATTGCTACCAACGTCATTGCGCGCGGCATTGATATCCAGCAGGTCACGCTCGTGATCAACTATGACATGCCACTGACGCAGCGCGGCGAGCCAGATGCAGAAACGTACCTGCACCGCATTGGTCGCACTGGTCGCTTTGGCCGCAAGGGTGTCTCGATCAACTTCGTTCATGATGCTACTTCGCGGCAGCACATGGAAGCCATCGAAAAGGATCTACACTGCCACATTGTTCCTGTGCAGACCGATGATCTAGAGGCGATGGAATCCACGATCAAGGATGGTACGTTGTGTTGTCGCTCACCCAGCGCTGAAAGCGTCCTCGTAGCGGTCCACAGATGATGACTCAGCACCTGTCCCCCGCCGCCCGCCGCCCGCTGCCCTTGGTGCGCCGATATGCACGGGGACCTCTCGCTGCTCACGCTCGCGGAAGAGGAGCGGGACGTGCCGGAGGTGGCGCCCGTAGCCCCAGACGACCTCGGTGCACTGCGCCGCTGGGTCCTCTCTGTCGCCTGTATCAATTTTGATCTCGAACTAGGCCCCGACGTCGAGTTTCTGTACCCCCCGCTCGAGATTAGCAAAGAGGAAAAAGACAATATTGCCTTTTCGTCCTTTCCCGACACGTCCGTGTTCAGTGATGGCAGCCTCGTATTCTCGTGGCGTGTGCGCGAAGTGCCGCTGGAGGCGTCCGCAGCCGCAGCGCCCTACATCCCTGACATGACCGACCCGTCGCAGCGAGTCTCGCGCCGTTTGTCGCACCGTCTCAAGCGCAATCTCTCGCGCACTGCACGCAACGATCCCAGTAAAGATGTGACGTCTGTTCCAGCGCCTCTGGCGCCGACGCACAGCAGTCGCAGCACATCGTATTTGTACGGGTACACCTTCTTTCTGCAGCGTCGGGACTCGACGAACCGCCGTGGGTACTTTCAAAAGTCCCTCGTGATCCTGACGCACCTGCCGTACGTCGCCCTCTTTACCGAGCTGGTATCGCGTCTCGGCCCCTCGTTCTTTGCGCACGGCCTTACCGTGCTCGAGCTCGTCGTACGCGATATTGTGCAATGGCCAGCACCGCGGCCAGGCGCTGCACTCGAGCTGCCACTGATGGGCGCGCTCCTGCATGTTGTCTTGCCGCATGGCTGCGAGCCGCAGCATGGCGACGGTATGCGCACCGGGGAGACCGCAGCAGCGCCACTCCTTGCCTCGGTGCCCCAGTCGTCTATGCTCGAAGTGTTCTACGAGGTGGTGCCCGATTTGTGGCGTTTGTGGGAATGCCTATTGCTCGCAGAACCACTCCTCGTGGTCGGGCATGACCCGCGCACCACGAGCGAGGCAGTCTGGCACCTCGTCGATCTCATCCGCCCCATCCCTTGCGCTGGCGACTATCGCCCGTTTTTCCACATTCACGACTATGACTTTCGTGCACTGGTCTGCCGCGCAGCACCGCCCTGTGGTGCACTCCTCGGCACGACCAACCCGTTCTTCCTGCAGACCTGCGCACACTGGCCCCACAAGCTGCACCTCGGGCAGCGACACGAGACGCGCCATGGCCATACGGCCGCCCGCACCCCGCCATGCTTTGTGTCGCCGCGCAAGCGCCGCATCAGTAAGGATCGCGACCTGATCCGTCGCCTGCTTCAGTGGCGCGACGTGCCCAGTGAACATGCGCGGGGCACGGCCGTCCTCCGCCGGCACTTTGCCGACCTGACCGAGCGCTTTCTCGCGCCGCTTCACCAGTACATGGCCACACTCATTCCAGAGCACTTTGACCTGTCGTCACCCGCGGATATGCCGCCGATCCAACCATTCCACACCCACTCGTTCCTACAATGGCTCAAAACGCATCCTGGGCAGCTACGCATGCGGCAGTGCTCGCTCACGCCAGCTCCCATGCTTCGCCAATCGCTCTACTCTGACTTTTTGCAAAGCCCTCACTTTTCTCTGTGGCTCCAGGGCCGCATTGACGCGTTGCAGGAGGAGCAGAGGCAGCGGCGCATTGCGGCACTCGCGGCCGGCGATGTACAGGCCTTTGGACGCACCTGCTCAGAGATCGAGTCGGTGGATCTCTACCTGCGACTACGCGAGGAGCTGCGTCATATGGACGAGGCCTTGACGCGCTCGTCGACGCCCGAACTGAGTGAGCGCTGGCAGGCACCGGCGTCGCCCACCAAGCCGACACGGCGCGACAGTGATGCAGCGCCGGCGCTGCCTCGCGGACTGCAGCACCAGCGCCAGCGTCTCATGGAGCAGATGGCGCGCCTACTCGAGACGATGCCGGCCGACCTGCGTCTCGGCTTGTCCAAATAGTCTTATACCCTCACAGACGCGGCGCCAAGAGGCGGCGCAGCATTTTCGAGACGGGACCCGTGCCCACAACGTGCGTGCCACGCAGGCGCGCGAGGCGCACACGCGACATGGCCGAGTTTAGGTGCTGCTTGTTCGGGCTAGCACGCTTAAACTTGGGCAAGGCCGAACCTTGCACGGGAAAGAAGCGCTTCTTGGTGCCCATGTGTGTTTTCAACTTGGTCTTTGGGCTTGACGGTCTTGGGGCTACATTGAGGAAGGCCGTCATATGCAGCGGCCGCTGCAAGGCCATCCTAGCCACCACAAGAGACGGGCGCCCTGCCCCTAGGCCCAGCATACGGACAAGGTCGCCGGCGGTCTGCGCCGCCCTGTCTTCGCATCACGTGACGAGAAGTCGTCGATGCCCCACGCTGTGGCGCCCCAGCCACGGTCGAGGGGGGGGTGAGCGCTGTCGTGAAGCGCGATGGGCGCCTCTCGCACACGGCATGCGCGTGATAATGCACAACGCGTATCCAATGCATGCGATGCTACCATGTCTCTATACCAGAAACACCTAGAACAAACCACCGATCTTCATGCCGAGACCTTGGCCCAGATGCCGTCGAAGCTCGCGACCTTGCATCCCTACAGCGATCAAGAGCTCGCCCTCGCACGAGAATTCTTGAACGACATGCAGATGATATTCCGGTTTCTGCGTCGTGCTGCATTTGACAGCGATGCTTGCCGCGCTGCCCTGCTCAAGACGTTGCAATGGCGTCTGGAAGGCGCGATCGATGCGCTACCCCAAGAGCTCGTGCACTCGCCGTACATGGATGCCACGAGCAACGGTATACCACTCTTCTGGATGCATTCACAATTCCGTGATCGACTTGGGCGTCCGTGCCTGTATGTGCGCTTGCAGCACGTCGAGCGGCTGCCCGAAGGCTTGCGCGAGCTCAAGGCCGCGATCATTGCGTGCTTCGACATTATGCGGCGCTATTTGCACCATGTGAACCAGCGCACGCGGAGGTCCCAGCCTGTGCTCCAATGGGTCGCTATGATCGACGTGACCGAGGTCGGCCTCTCGAATATGGAGCTCGAGATGCTGCCGTTCTTGATCGATTTGATGAAAAACCACTACCCAGGCATGGTTGGCGCCGTGTATGTTTTGCGCTACTCATGGTTCCATGCGGGTCTTTGGCGCATGATTCGCCCCGTCTTACCGCCCAAGCTGCTCGAGCGCCTCTTTTTTGTGGACACACCCGAGCTCCTTAGCCACATGAACCATGCCATGCCCCAGAGTCTGGGTGGTGCGCTGCCTGTGGCTATTGCACCCGAATCGAGTGACGTACTCAACTATTTTGTGCGCTGCGCCGTATGGCGCAAATCCGGCTCGCAAGTCGACAGCGAGCCCATGCCGCCGCCGCTGCGCGTTCGGCACCAAGACTTTGACTCGATGTACGATGTCATGTCGCGCGCTGGCTCGCCCTATGTGGCGCTAACGCCAACGAGCATGCCCAGCACCCCACATTTACGGGCGGAGGCTGCACCCGACCTACCCCTCGATCGGTCCACGTCCCATGCACGCACGCACGACTCGTCGTTCTTGGCGTGGTGCCGTGCGTGGATGGGTGGCGCACAGCCCGAGCCGGGCTCGACGCCGACGCCGACCCCCGAGCTCGAGCTGGAGGCGCTACCCACAGCCGCATCGGAGCCGCCACAGCGGGCAACGCCGAGCATACCTACTATGCCTGACCACACTGTGACGCATTACTTGTCGTGGCGCGCGCACAAGTATGCCGAAATGGAAGGACAAGTGTCGCCGTACAACATCGAGAACCCTTACTTTGGATACCCGGCCGAGTACGTGGACGACCTGTCTCTCCGTCGGCCCGCGGGCCTACCACGCGAGCTGTATGTGCGTCGACGCAAACGTGATCTGATTCGCACACTAACGTATCTGTTCATGCTGCGCCTCTTGCGCCTGTACCGCTGGCTGCGACAGAGCCTCTTGGTCGTGTTCTGGGGCATGCTCGGTCCACGGCAGGCGTGGGCATCGCTCGGCCGCACCTCGCCTGGCACGCGTCCCTCGAGACGCGTACGCCGGCGCGTGCTGCTACTGCTGAGCCTGCTCCTGTATACGCAGCTCTCCCATATCCCTGCCACACGGTGGGTCGCTCGGCGCCGCGTCACGTAGCATGACTAGTCTACTTCTCTTCCTTGATAGCTTCCGCGAGGAACTGCTTCACAAAGGCTTCCTCATCCCTGCACGTTAGAAAAAAAGGATACGCACGGGCTGCTAGCGTTAATAGGCGCGACGGGCGAGGCCTTGGCGTCGGCCTTCTTCTTCGAGCCGCCGCTCGTAGACAGGTAGACGGCAGCACCGATCGTGCCAAAGACACCCAGAACCAGGTGCTCACTCAGGACCTTCTTGCCTGCACATTAGCTTCCCTTGACGCACCAGCGATCGTATACGACATGATCAGCGTAAGGGCAAGAACGTCTCGCTCTGCTGGCGCCGTGGGGGCCCGAGCCGCACAGTGTCTCGGCCGAAAAGCCACGCGCCGGCCACGCACCTGCGCACGGTGCGTGGCCGGCGCTCGCTCGTTTGCTGGGTCTGAGCGGGTCTTGTTTTTGTGATGCCCCCGGCTGCGGCACCGGGGCCGTCTCCCCCGCGCCTGTCCGGCTCTGCTGCCGACCCTGATAGCTCCTTTGCCTCCGAGACTGTGTCGGAGCATCCTTTGGCCGATTTCTCTGCGACGCAGCTCAGCGACGGGGAAGCTGACGTGTCGATCCCCATGACTGTGAGCACGCGTCCCACGATGCGCGCTAGCTCGGTCGCACCCAGTCCTTCGCGACCGCCGCTATCCCCAAGCCCTGCCAAGGTATCAGCCAGCACGTTGCGTCGTCCCCGCCGCCTTCGCTACATTCGCTCCCACGCCTCTAGTACATCATCCCCTCACCGCCGACGCCGCTCTGGCCCTACCGAAGACCACCTGCTGCTACGCGAGCGAATGGATCGCTTGGTCATCGAGTGCAACGATGCGGCAGCTGGGCATATGCGGCAAACTGGGCCCCTTCATGCTGACATGCTCGAGGCCATTGCGACACAGGAACGCTTGTGTCTCGAGCTGCGCGAGGCACTGAAATCCGAAGAAGTCTATCTTAAGAATATGCGTGATGTTTGGCAGCGCATGGCCCTACGCGTAGGCATTGGTGCCAATAGTCTCCCGGCGCGCGTGCCGCGTATGACACAACGCCCTACCCCCCCTGTGCCCGCGGCTGTCGCGCCGGTGCGCGACAGCCCATCTCGGAGCGATGCGCGGTTCATGCCGTCGCACATTACCAGTCAACTCCATGCACTGGTCGAGCCACGGTCCGACAGTGCACAGGCTGCCCCGTCGCCCCCCTCCTCACGCTCGCCCGGCAAGGATTCGCCGGCCTATCGCGTGCGGCAAAAGCGCCTACCACCCATCCACACACACACGGCCAAGCAGCCTGCTGTGCCATCCAAGGACGATCTGAGCGCCGAGGTGCTGCGCGAGAAGCTATCGAATGGCTGGCACGTTCTATCGAGGCGCCTGATCGAGACAACAGCCTCCTTTAAAGACCTGTCATGGGTAGCCGACGATGTGTCGAGCTCGGCACCCAGCAGTCGCCTGTCTCTCCCGCCCCTTTTCTCTGACGACACAAATGTGGGCGCACTCTCTCGTTACGATACCAATGTCCCACTACCCCGCACCCCTTCGCCGAACGACGGGGCTTCTGCGCCGCCTCTGCCGCCCAAGTCCCCCTCCAAGTCACGCCCTGCGCTCGCGACCAGTGTGGCGGTGGGCGTGCCGGAAGAGGTCACAGAGCCGTTAGGCGAGGCCAGCATGGCCGGGCCCATCGTGTCTGAGGCTGCGACGCACGATGCAGTGTCGCCCGCGGTCCATGATGAACCTTTGTCGGGCGCCGAGGCTCCCGACAACGACTAGGTAACACCTAGTCATGTATACCCTATGTAAAGTAGACAAGCATGTCATTGATTTTTGGTAGGCACCATGCCAGGAACCCCAACTACAGGCCAGTGTACATAGGGCTGATTAGACCTCCTGAGCGCGGACGCGCGCGTTGGGGTTGGTAACGCGGACACCGAGGACCTTGGCCCTGAACGTCAGCAGGTTGGTTATACGCACTTTTCGAGGATCTGGATGCGCTTCTTGCTGCTCACGTTGTGAGCGATCTCGGCAGCAAACGTGTTGTTGTGCCTGTGGTAAGTGGCAACGACGTACATCAGCAGCAGCTCGACGTCGCTGGGGTTCGCAACGACGAAGCGGCGGAAGCCGTTGGGCATAATGTGGCGGGTCTTCTTGTTCGAACCGTAGCCAATCTTCGGCATGGCAATGGTGCCCTTGAAGCGGCGGCGCACACAGTTGTCAATACCAGTGGGCTTGCGCCACGACTCGCCAACGCGCTTGAAGCGGTCCGACTGGTGGCGCGCAAACTTCTTCGTCCGCTTCTTCACGATCGGGATGGTAGCAGCCGGCATCTTGTACTGGTATGTGTGAGTGAACCAAGATACCTACACTTTACAGGACTAGGCGACCGTGTGGGAACAAAAGCGGCCAGCTTTGCGGGCGTCCTGGTCTCTTCCTCTCGGCCGACAGGAAGGTGACAAGATGGAACTATAGTTCTTTCACGTGACCAGAAATCAGACCGTGACCACGTCCGCCGCTCGCCGTTTTCCTACCTGCCGGCCACTCGTCCAGGTGCGTAGCATCATCGTACGAGGTGTGCAAATCGTTGTTGCATCGCCTCGTGCTATTTCTTTTCAGGACACCACTAACACAGAACAGAGTTTATATCGTCATGTCGCTTATGCAGAGCACTCCGTTCATTGTCGACGGCAAGGGCCACCTCCTTGGTCGTCTTGCGTCGATCCTCGCCAAGCAGATTCTCTCGGGCCAGAAGGTCACTGTGGTCCGTGCTGAGCTGATCAACGTGTCGGGCAGTTTCTTCCGCAACAAGGTATGTTTGCGCTGCTCACCATTCAGTTGAAGTACCACGCCTTCATGCACAAGCGCCACCTGGTGAACCCCCGCAAGTCGGGTCCGTTCCACCACCGTGCCCCGTCCCGCATCCTCTTCCGCGCTGTCCGCGGTATGGTTCCCCACAAGACTGCGCGTGGTGCGGCTGCGCTCCAGCGCCTGAAGATCTACGAGGGTGTTCCTCCCCCTTACGACCGCAAGAAGAAGCTGGTCATTCCTGACGCCCTCCGTGTGCTGCGCCTCAAGCCGGGCCGCAAGTACGCCACGCTCAAGCGCATCTCGAGCGAGGTCGGCTGGAAGTACGGTGAGACTGTGGACAAGCTGGAGGCCAAGCGCATGGTCAAGGCGCAGGCCTTCCACGAGCGCAAGTCTGCTGCGACCAAGCGCCGCGCCGCCGTTGCTACCTCTGTGGCGAGCGAGATTGAGCCCATCAACAAGCAGCTTGCGCAGTACGGCTACTAAGCGCGGACCTGTTTCTCACCCAAAATCCTCGCTGCCGAACTAGCTTTGGGGTGTGGCTCCACGGTCGCAGCCATGATGCGACTGGTCGCGAACTTGAACTAAGCACAGGTCGCGGCGCCTTATCATGCATTTAGATTCCCCCCGTATGTATCGCTGGTTAGCTCTTGAGGAATTCTGCCACTGGATTCGCGGCCTGTTGCCTGGCGGTCTTTGGTTCGCTCATCGGGGGTGGAGGCGCATCGGGGCGCGAGGGAGCGTGTTCGTTGGCATGCATGCCGCTGCCCCTCCCTCTTGGCTTGCTGGTTCCATGTGGTCGACGCTCCAGTTTTGGCTCGAAGAATGGAACATCCTGGAGAAGCCTAAACCACCCTCCTTCTTGGAACAAGTAGTCCCCTTCGTGAGTATCGTCCTCGTGTACATGATTCGCACAACGGCCTTTATGTTTGGCGTGTTGCCCTTCCTTTGGCTGCTTGTTTGCGAGTGTCGCGGGCTGGCCAAGCTCTTCTTTTGCAGTATGTGGGAAAAACTCACTCAGAAATTTGTGGTACCAAGCAACGAATGGCACAGCCCATGCTGGTATAAGACAGCTCCGCCACGCTCACGGCTACCGGCAAGGTATGCGCAGCCGAAACGGACAGGCCTGCTCCTGCTATCACGACACAAATGCTCACGACACTATAAATAAATGATTTACAATATGCATCTGCCTAGGGTATATAACGTTTTAATAGGATCATGAATCCTGCGAGGGTGCAGAGGAGGCGGTCGACCGGCGCCGCATCTGCACGTGGAAGCCTGGCGAGCTGGGGCTGAGACCAATGCTCAAGCCACGTTCGACCAAAATATCATACAAGGTGGGCCCTTGTGACCGCCTGGCATGGGGGTGGTCCGGTGATTGTATTCCCTCGGTCAGCGCGTGGTCCAGTTCAATCGACGAAGGGCGAGCGCCCACGCTTCGTGAGAGCCCTGTAGAGGGGTGCCTTGACTTGGAAAGATCCAGCGCCGAAACTGCATCAAGGGGTGTGTGCACGTGTTCCTCTTCGTCCTGGACGCGCGGCGCAGGTACTGCATCGTGCCATCCTGGACCCCAGCACAGGTCTTGTTCTGCACTGTCCTCCTCTCCGTCTGTCGCGACAGGCACGCGATGTAGGCTGATCGTCCACACACCGCACAGGAGGAGACATGTACCGAGCACAATCATCCATATGCTGGTCCACGACAAGAGAGAAAAGTCGTCAAAGTACACCAGCCCCAAAGTAATCGATGAGATGTTATAGAAGCAGAAAGCCAGCGGTGCCACCAGCACCGGATCGGCAAGCTTCAGGCCTTTGTGAAGATACCATAGCTGTAACAGAGCTGCCATAAGCAAAACTGTGACAAGCCACCAGCTGGTCCAGCTCGAAAACTGGTTTTGTCCTTGCAATGATAAGATCAACAAGTCCACGCCACTCTTGGCCAGTAGCAGACACACACCGCTTAGTGTACCGCTCGTGGAGCTATACACCATGGCAAGTGCCAAGACCGTAGGACGATGGGATGGCTGGTCCATCCAGGACTGCGTCGATCCGTCGCTGGGTGTTGGTGAAGGGGAAGGGTGACGCATCGGCACCGAAGAGCGAGAGATGGTTCCATACTGCGTAGAGGGCGATGTGTTTGGGTCATTGGGTAGTGTTCCATGCATTTTCTTGGCTGCTGCCACATCACCATTGGCCCAGCGGCGCAGTCGGTCCTCGCTGGGGACAGGAGGGGCCACTTGCACGATCCCCGAATTGTTTTCGCTTACCTCTGCGACAGTCGCCAGAGAGGGAGCCGTAAGATGGCGCCGCATAAGCGCACGCTCTCTCGATCGCCATAATTTTCGGCGCGGAGGGTTTTTGGCTTGCCAGATAAGCTGCCATTCGGTGAGATGGGCCATGCACAGCAGCGATAAGAAGACCAGTGCATACAGCATGGCTAGTGTCAAGAATGGTGGTCGTTGGAAAAGTTCCAGCAGCTCAGGAAGAGACCGTGGGGTATGAGGCACGGCTCCGAAAAACCCAATAGTCACAGCGCCCACAGCAATCAGCAGCGTTCCAACGAGCATATGTCGCGAGAAAAAGTCATTCAGCATCACTCGAGCAAGTAGTGCGTTGTATAGAAGACTAACAGCTCCGAGAGGCGCAAGAATAACGACAGGAAGGGATCCAATTTGAAAGATGGTACCGCTGATATTGGCGCCCAGGAACACCACGAAGCCTATGACCCAGAGCGGCCGACGCCACTCTGACGTCCGCAGATTTTCTGGTAGAGCCTCATTTTGGAGATGTGAGCGACGTTGTATGGTTAGTCCTAGACTCTGCACAAAACTGGCCACAAGGCCGATGCCTACGGCCAGTGGCACATCCATGATAACACGGATCAGGGATTGATACTGGCCCGACCAGGGGAAGGAGCGAGGGGGTTGGGAACACCCGATATTTGTAAGATCGGGCGAGGGGACCGCGCTCCGCCTAGCTTTGTGCTTTGGGCACGACTCGCCGTGGACCTACGATGGAGGGGGGCAGCGCGCAACACGCGCATGCCACTCCCATCCATAGTCATTCTGAAAAGGGAGTATCGCCAAGTAGCAGTGGATACACAAGCTTGAGCGATTCCGGCGCGCAGCTACCGTCCCTGCCCCCGTCGTCACCTGGGACCTCCTCCAACAGCTATTCTGATTCGCCCTTGCCCCGGCGATCGCCTGGACCCATGTCTTCGAGATATCTGGCATGGAAGGAACCCATACGTGCGTTCCGTGTGGGGAAGATGGACGCGCAAGAAGGGCCATCTTCCTCCCATACGTCCCCTGTCCTGCCCAAGGTACCTCCGTCGCTGCCTCCGTCCTCGTATTTGCCTCCTACTAGCACCTATGCGCTAGAGCCACTTGATACCATGATACCCGCAACTTTACGCAGTGGTGAGCCCATGCTTAAAGCGACCCAAAATAAGGTGGCCCTACGAACATTTCGTGTGGACGCTGAGTTGACTCGCATCGTCTGGGAAAGCAAGAGGGGGAATTTTGTGCCTTTGTACGCCATTCGCGATGTGCGTTTCGGAAGCGATGCACAGTCGTATCGGCAATCCCTGCAAATTTCGGATGCCTACGAGTCTCGCTGGATCTCCATTATTTATCAGACGCTTCGTGCGTACAAAGCTATCCATGTAATTGCGCTCTCGGATGCTTCTTTTGAATTGTGGTGCTGCACGCTCATGCGTATTCTTGCGCACTGGCAGGCATTGTCTTCAGGGCGTATCACCGCTGTGTCCGCCCAGTCCGAGTGGCTGGAGGCTTCATGGCGTGGTCGGCAGACGTTGGATTTTCCAGCTCTGACCCGTCTGTGCCAGCGCATGGGTCTCCAGGTGAGTCGCCCTGAACTCCGTGCGCTCTTCGATGAAGTTGGTGGTCAGCAACTCGGTGCCTTGCACTTTGAGGCCTTCCAGCAGTTTGTGGACCAACTCAAGCGCCGCGTTGATATCGAGCAATTATTTCAACAGCTGGCCCCCAACGGCACACTCTCTCTGCAAAAATTTATGACCTTTGTACGGGAAGAACAAGTAGAGGCTGGATGGACGGATGAACACATTGCCTATCTGTATACGCGGTATCAAACTTCTCATTTGGATGGGCTTGCAGCTTTTCTCACCTCTCGAGACAACGGAACATGCGCGCTGAGGGTACAGGACACCGCAGGTTCCCTGGAAGAACCGATTTGCAACTATTTTATTTCGTCCAGTCACAATACCTACTTGGAAGGCGGTCAGTGGAAGGGCGACAGCACGGTCGAGGGGTATGTACGCGCCTTGCAGCAGGGCGCTCGGAGTGTCGAGCTCGACTGCTGGGATGGGCCTAATGGGCAGCCACAGGTGACACACGGTCATACTCTGACCACTCGGGTGCCCCTGGGTGATGTGGTGGATGCCATTGCGCGATATGCTTTTGTATCGTCGCCTTACCCCCTCATCCTTTCTTTGGAAGTACACAATGATATGGCACAACAGGATACACTAGCGCACATTTTGCGTACGCGGTTGGGATCACTTCTTGTCACCGAACGCCTTCCCGACGTCTACCCTGGTGTGCTTCCCAGCCCCGAGCAGCTCAAGTATCGAATCCTCGTAAAGTGCAAGAACTACGAGTGGCTGCGCACACAGGACACGTTGGACACGGACGAGCACGGCTCGACCACCTCCACGGATCACACCGAGTGGGAAAGCGACACATTCTTGGAGCAAGCAAAGAGCCTTGTTCGATTGGCGCGGCGCCCTCCCGAGCGCTACAAGGATACACGGTCCATGTCTGCGGATTTGCTCTCACTCCTTGTGTATACCATTGGCGTTCAATGTCTTGGGCTCAACAAAAAAGAGCACTATGAGGTGGAACATACATTCTCACTCTCTGAACGCAAGGCGCATCGTCTTATCCGGACAAGTGGCACTGATCTTATCAAACACAATCTCACACATCTAACGCGCGTGTATCCTTCGATGACAAAAATCAGCCGTATGACGAACAGTGCCAACTTTTGCCCTTTAGACATGTGGGGTGCTGGATGCCAGCTGGTGGCGCTTAACTGGCAAACACACGATAAGGGTATGGAACAGAACGTGGGATTGTTTGCAGGCAGCGCCGGGTATGTACGCAAACCGGAAGCTTTGCGGGTGCGGCACTCGGTGAAGAATGCGGGGAACCATGTGGTTACCGTACAGATCGCTTGCACTGTCATCTCCGGGCAGCAGCTCCCGCATGTCCGCCGTGATGATGAGACTATTTGCCCCTATATCTCTCTTTCTGTGGATGCACCCACGCAGTGGGGCAAAGGGGTGATTCGTTTGCAGCCCTTGACGATGGATCCTACCAAGTCACCCACGTCTTCGCGCCGTACATGGTCTCGAACCCAGACGATCCGTTCTCAGGGCCTTGCTCCTGTGTGGCACGCCCCATTTCTCATTGAAGTGGATATACCTGCGGGCATCGATACGGCGGCGGTGCTGGCCCAGCGCACACGACATGACGATGCCTTGCGACATTCGATCTTGCTTCAGGAAGCAACACGTGGACTACTCGATCTTTGCTTTCTACGATTCCAGGCTTGGGATGACCAACCGACGCCCGTTTTGCTGGCCAGTCGTTCTGTCAGCTTGGGCCGTTTAGGACGAGGTGCGTTGTATGCGATGACTAATGACACGGTAGGCTACCGACACTTGGCCTTGCACGATACGCAATTGTCGCCGCTGTTGTATGCCTCCTTATTTATCCACACCCGATATACCCTAATGTAGAACACTTAACATTGAATGACAGTTTCCTACATCTGAGTGAATAAGAGAGCGCATTCATTTTGAGTGCCTATGCATCGATGTGTATATGCAACGCGTACGTTAGCTCAGGCTAGGGAAGGCCTGCACATCGGCGATGTTCACAGTGGGACCCTGCGAGGCGGGGCCACGGCCACGGCCACCACGGGCACCACCGCGGCCGCCGCCACGAGCGCCACGGCTGTCGCCACGGCCACCACGGCCACCACGAGCACCACCACGACCGCCGCGGGGAGCGCCGCGCTCGCTGCGCTGGGGCTGCGTGTACACAGGCTCGATCTCGATGCTCTGCTTCGTCTCCTTGCGGGGCTTGGGGGCCGTCGACTTCTTTTCGTTACCGGCAAAGTAAGACTCGCCCTGGCCTCGTTCAAGACGCTGGCCGTACGAGGACTCATCCGCCTCCACGGAACGGGGAGCAGGCTGGGCCGTCATCGACGAGCGCTTTTCGGCCTGCTTGGCCAGGTATTGGTCGAGAGTGAGCGTGTTGTCATCCTCCTCTTCCACCACAGGCTTGGACTCGGGCGCCTGCTTTTCCTTCTCGGCGTCCTCCTTGGCACCCTCCTCAACCTTGAGGGTTTCCTCAGGGTTGGAATCACCCCAGCCCTGACGCACGGCCTTGGCTGTGTCCTCGTGGCCAGTGGCCGAGTGACGGTCGAACTGACGGCCACGGCCCGAGCCACGACCACCACGGCCAGCACCACGACCACCGCGGCCGTTGCTACGGCCGGGACCACGCTCGCCACGGGCGCGAGACGCACCACGCGAGTCACGAATCTCGACAGGGTCTGCAGCATCCGGCGCTTTCACACCACCTGCAGACTGCGGGGCACCCGGCACGGTGCGAGGAGCCGACTCGGTCTTCGGGGCAGCAGGAGCGGGAGAAGGCACATCCTCAGCGCCATCCACGCCCAACAGCTGGAACGGGTTCGAGTTCACAACCGACATTCTAGATCGATGAATCGAGTCTGTTCGTTGACCGGTTAGTGTTGAGTCCGAAATCGGCTGGTCCTATTGATCCCAAAGGCCTTAGGTTGAAGGAAGAAAATCGAAGCAGCGGCGGGCAGGCCCCTTGCTGGCCGCCTGCGATTGGACGAATTACGTACGATTGAATAGCCAGACTACAGTCACATGCCTTTTACTCAGGAAAGAAGACCGCCATAGCGATGGATTTTGTGTCAGCGGCCACCGACGGTGAGGCGCACTGTCTACATGGACATGACTAGGGAACTTTCAATCCGCGTAGCGCGCACCATGCCTGCGCGTGCACGAATGCAAAAACGCGGCCAGGGAATACATAGTCGCGTTTAGAAAGCAGCAGGCTGAGCGACCGGGGCAGCACCAAGCTCGTGGTTCGCAGCCGGCGCCACAGGCTCGGGCGCAGGGGGCTGGTTGCGCGACTCCGACATGGGGGCCGTAATCGGCTCGTCCTCCTTAGGCTCGAGGATGGTGACCGCGTCGGGAAGAGGGAAGGGCCGGCCGGTGCGGCCCTCAGGGTCCCAACCGTGCATGATCTTCACCTTGATACCAAGCACACCCTGCTTCATCAGAACGTGGCGAGTGGCCTCGTCAACAAAGTCCTTGGCGGGCTGACCCGTGTGAATCATGAAGCCATCGTTGAACTTCATCGTCTTGGCACGGGCGGCACGCAGCTTACCCGAGATGATGACCTCGCAGCCCTTGGCACCCGACTCCATGACGTAGCGGAGCACACCGTAGGCAGCACGGCGGACGGGAAGGCCACCCAGCAGCTTGTTGCGGAGCGACTCGCACTGGGCCACGGCGTGCAGACCACGGTTCATGACCTTCTCGGCGTAGAGCTCCAGCGAGCCCTCAGGGAAGCGGAAGCGCTGACGCAGCAGCGAAGTCAGCTCACGGAGACGACGGCCCTTGTCGCCGAGCACCTCCTGGGTGTGGGTAGCACGGACGATAATCTCAGTGCGGACGTGGTTCACGCGGACCAGGCAACCCGAGTAGCCCTCAGCAGCGAGCTCACGAGTGAAGAACTCATTGAGTTCGGCAGTGAAGACACCGTCAGCAACAAACTTCCTCTTCTTCGAGATAATAGCAGACGCCATCCTGTTTTGTGCAGTAGGGTCGACAACCGTTGTGTAGCAAGAAAGAGGTTCCAGTGCGGGCACCTAGTCCTTCGCCAGAACTACAAAAACTAGGAAGGTCATGTGACCATACACGTGGTGCAAGCGGTCGTCCGCTTAGGCGCGCGTCACCGCCTCCACTTTACATACGATGACATAGAGAGGTACGTTGCCTGGGCGCGCCAGGGTGGCAAAGAACGATGAGTGCACTTTTGCACGTAAAACTGGCATCTCTTGACCGAGGGGCAACTAATTGAAAAATTGGAATTGTCCTGCGACGAGAATAGACTGTCTGAGCCAGCTTGACGCGCCTATTTCTAGGTGGAAGATACTTACACTAGGCTAGGTTTAGATTGTACATGATTCCTACTTTTTTTAAGCATGAAGGTCAGCGATCGACGGGACTTAAGAGCACCGAATAACAGCTTTGCCTGTCATGGCCGGGGTTTGAGTCATAGCCCGCCGAAACCAATGACAGCCTGACTTTTGTATGAGTACAAGAGAGGGCGTGTTGGGTCTGACGTGCGTCTTGGATACGTGTCCCACACGTCCAAGCGGTTGTCCCATTGTGCTGTGTATTACACGATGGGACTTTAGCGCCAGTCTACATATTGTATAAGTAGGTATCAAGTCTAGAAAAAGAGCCACTTGGACGATGAAGGTTTCGAGGGCAGTTTATCGCGATACAGTCGCGTGAGCTCATCCAGCTTCAGCATCACTTCCTCCAACTTAGCCTTGCGCTCCTGCAGATCAATGTGGTGGCGAATGGCAGGGTTCTCACGGGCGAAATTGACCATATCCTCGTGGGTCATGTCATAGCCAAGACGAGCATCAATCTCGCGTGGGAATTGATAGAAGAACTCCGCCAGCAACTCAATGTTGATGAACATGACAGCCGTGTATGTCAACTTATCAGCCACCACATTCAGGAAGGTTTCCGGGCAGAAGGCTTGCGACTCGGGACCCAGCTTGCAGCGGCGAGACTTGAGAGCAGCCAAACGCAAGCGCAGAATATTAGCACGGTCCTGTAAGAAGCGCGCTTCGCGAGCCTTCATGAGAAGGGCAGCGTTGAAACCGGGCCGAGTAGGGTCACTCTGGTCCTCAGACTCCAGGTCCGTTGTGTCACCTTCCACTTGATTCAACTTTTCAGCCACGCGTTTGCGTTCACGCTCTTCCAACTGTGTAATGTACTCGATCGCACCACGCAAACGCCTAGATCCAATGAGCTTACGGAGGCGATCGTGAGCTTCATTACACATATCGAGTTCAGTCTTCATGAGCTGGACGGATTGTTCGCGGCCCTTTTCCCACTCTCGAGCGTCCATTTCCACTTCATACTTGAAGGGCTTGACGCAATTTTCCACTTGATCGGCCGTAATAGCAAAACGGTCCTTTAGCAGGGCACTTCCAAAGGCAATAATGCGCTGGGCTGTTTCCACGTGGTGATTGAATGGTTCTGCGGTGGCCAATTGCTCCAATTGGTTACGAATGGTCGTGGCCACAAGCTGCGTGCTCATGCGTCCAATTCCACTCTTGGTCAAAGAAGAGGAGCACAACTCGAGCTTGTTGGCCCAGGATGGATCCAGATCCTCTGGCTTCACCTTGCGCTGTTGGCTTAACTCGTTCAGGCTGGCGAGGTCCGAGTCCTGCCAGTACACCTGAGCTAGAATATCCATGACTTTGTCGTCCAGTGCACTCTTGAGCAACAAGCGAACTTCAGGCTTTCCAAAGCTAGAAGCAAAATGCTTGAAGCGCTGCTTCATGACATCCATCACTTCAGCCACATATGTCTCAGGTGTGATTTGACGATCATTGTATTGCACTTTGAACTGGTATGCCGCATCATCCAGCTCTGAACGCACCAGATTGGATACACCACTCAATGAAGAGCCCATGTGTTCCTCCAGCACGACCATCAATCGTTGACGAAGTTTGTCAGTACCGACCAGAGGGGCGACACCAGCATTCCTTCCACGCGTTGGCGCTGAGAACTGGTCGTGGTGCTCATCGAAGTATCGCTTTTCATATTCTCGCGTGAGTTGAATGATTGAGTTGCTTCTCGACAACGCAAACATCGATTGGCCCACTTGGGGTGGCGGTTTGCAAACCACACCAATGTAGCCAAGGGAGAGGGGATACTTGTTACTGTTTAGAATCGACGCTCCCACTTCTGGTGAGACCAGATCCATTTTTGTTACGACACCAATGGTGCGCAAGCCCAACGGGTCTACCTTGCGACTAGCACGAAGTGCCGGAGAGTTGGCCAGATCCACATCTGCCGCACAAACGGCGAGAATCACATTCGGCTCCTTGATATATTTATTGCACAAACCTGCAATTTTTTCACGCAATTCCTCGGGCTGATCCATTGAGCTCAGCTGCACGTAACCGGGCAAATCAATCAGAGACAAGTCAGGAACATCTGGGCTGTGGATATGGAGTTCAATGGGGGTTTCGGAAACACATTCGTGCTGTGGTACTGACATGTTCATATCATACAGAATCTTTTGAATTCTTGTAAAGTCTGTGATCTTGCCCAAGCCTGTTCCTGGAAACTCTCCGAATTCAATGATACCATCTGCTGGTTCTCGGTCTTTGGGTACATGCACAAGCGTAAGCTCAATCGGACGCCTAGTCACCATATTGTTGCCTTTCGGGAGGAACTCGTGGCCAACAATGGCCTCTAGCACACTGCTCTTTCCACTGCTCTGCGAACCAATCACCACAATACTAGGCAAGACAAGCTCATCCGTATCGTGATCAATAGTTTTCAAAATGTTACGCACTTCAATCAATTTGCGTGTAAGAAGCATTAACTCGTCCTGGTTTTCATGGCGCTGGTTTTCTTGGTTTTCCTCCTCTTCAGATGAGCCAGATATGGCAGCAGTCAAAGCAGCAGCAGCAGCACCCAATCCGCCGCCACCGCCGCCACCGTCATCACCACCGTTCTCTTCTTCTGATGGCTCTTCTGACGTTTTATTGACTTCCGTCTTGTCCCAGAAGTTAGCGTTCTTCATGTCCTGCATGCGCTGCAGAGCGGAGCGGAAGTATGAGCTGGCCGAATCGTACAGGTCTGATGAAGTTTCAGACACAGAGTCGTATAAGTCAGAGACTGACTCACTAGCCGACGACCAAAAGTCATGCAAGGCAGTTTTTATTCCTGCCATAAGCCATCTACACGTACCTTCCACCTTGTAATTAGCATAAGCATATGCTCCTCCAGCTGTGGCAAACCCTGCTAAAGGAAGTCGGATGAGACGAAACATGAATTTTGGCATGCCAGTTTTGGTGCTTAGGGCCCGCGTCTGCATTGACCGTTGAAAAGATTGAACGGTCGGGCGTACATTCGCAGACCGAAGTGCACTCGCCACTGGCATCACAGAGCGTAATGGTTGACGTGCATGCGTCTTAAACTCTCGTGCAAAAACGCTTGCGGCTATGGCACGCCGTAGCGGCAACATAACGGCTGGGTGGCGAAAGCTGTGGAGTGTTCTGTCGAAAGTGTACTTGGCCCGCGCGCAAATGTGGATTTAAACATTCAGGACACGATCGTACGACACAATCAGGTCACGAGCTGTACCCAGAACGTTTGGGTCGGGGGTGCCCTCTGGCGCCTCCTTCCAACCCCCTAGTCGACCCGCATGGACATATTCATGGCCCATCCAGGTGCATTGCGCTCCGTATCGCGCATTTCCATCCAAGTATTCCGTTGGCGCCACGGCCACAAATGACGCAGCGATGGCCCCTTTGTAGGCATCAATGGGGTGGTGAGGCGAAAAGGTCCAGCGAGCCTAGACATGAGTGATAAATACGTACCAAGTAGAAGACAATTTTCATCATGATCGTCATAATGACGGGTATCACACCACTGAATATACTTGTTGCAACAATACCAGGGTGGGCTGTGAAAGAACGAAGCTTCGTAGATTGGTTACGGAGCGAGAAGCGCTCATCCATAGCCAAAGAGGCCAATTCGCACTGGTACTTGGTTGATTCGTAGGGATGGGGAGAGCGTTTAGGGTCGAGACATTGAAAATCGTCTGTGTCAAAGTCATCTGGATTGGCTTCCAGTGAGCCAGTCCAAATGATGCGTGAAGGAGTTGCATACGGAGATGCGATCAAGAGTGACTCGAGTTCATGCGCAAGCAAATAATGTCCACCCACGTTAATTTGCCATACCCATCCGAGCCCATCCTTGCTCAATTCACCAGATCGCTGAAGTTTGTAGCTCGGGAAGGTGACAGCCTTGTGCAAATTCGTCAGTATTTCCCAAGTGGCACGAATCCAATCCACACCAATCCACGAGGCACCACCTGCATTTAAAATGACATGGGTGAGGTAAGGAAACTTGGTGGCCACGATGCGTGCGCACTCTTTCGTATTCGCAATGCCTGACAGGTCCAGCGGTACTAATTCAATTTTTGTACCTGCGCAGAAGGACTGACGGTACTCCATGCGTGCATCACGATTGCGCACATCCAACGGGGCATCCAGCTTCGTCTCATACTCCCGTTTGCGCAACGATGTACTGGCATCGACCGAGGAGCTAGAACCGTCTGGCCACGAGTCAGGGCTACGATTCGACTGGATTAGATCGTCATCGGAGCGGGAAATCTGAGAGAGAAGTTCTTGCAATTGCTTTTGTGCCTCTTTCGCCTTGGCTTGATTGCGACAAGCTAGCACCAATGTACATCCATCGCGAGCATCAAAGGGCGTGCCTGCAACCCTTTGATCGGAATTATCCAGCGCTGCACTATCAGGGGGTGTCGGAGTAGAAAGTTGTACGAGCAGGCGCTTGCACAGCCCCAGACCTAGCCCTGCATTGGCACCAGTCACCAGGATGATCGGGCGCTTCATGATGCGCGGTTGTGAAAGTGGAGGAAGGGCGCTGTTCTGAGCTTCATGTTCCCTGTACAGGGACTGTTGGCCGCGGTCGTCTGCCCTGCACATCGTGATGGTGAATGCGAAGGGCGACGTGTGCAGTGCCTTTTTTCTCACAACTTGCTTCAATTGGAAAAGCGTGCGGCTCCAGAGAGAACTTTTGATAAAACCACAGAAAAAGAGCCAAAGCGACCCAAAGTAACCCAGGCAGCGACAGGGGAGCATCTTTCTCTTCAATGCCCACGTATACCATCGGAAAACCATCCAAAAACATCTGCCATAAACCTGGGGAGTCGCCAAGATGGCGTGAAGAAAATACACACAGCCTTCTTGAAATTTTACGCGCCCCTACTGCAACACCAACAACCCATTTTACGACAAGTAGGAGCTGCTATAGCAGCCAGCGATGCATTAAGCATGGAAGCGGATGTCATGCAACACGCCAATGTACATTCATACAAAAATTCAAGCATGACAGCCGCTGCTGGGATCTTGAAGAGATCCAAAGAGGCACTTATGTTCTCCATTGAGGAGGCGAGCCAAGTGCAGGAATATGCTCAAGTGATGAAGATTATGCAGGCCTGCACAGAAACAGGAACATCTTCCCAAGTACAGGAAAAACGAAAATGTGCGGAGCGACGTCGACTTGGCCAACTCACACGAGCTCGCCTCGTCAAGGCTGGGTTTCTCTGCCCCAAGGGCGATCTCGCAACCCTAGGCTACTTGACAGAAATCCCAGAAGACTGGGGCCCCGGGGGCGATAAACCTAATGGCACAGGAGAGCTTCATACCTGCCTACGATGTAATGGCCAGTTCAAAGTAGGGCCTCTCGGCCCTTTGGGTGCAGAACACCCCGATAAGCAGGACCCTGAGGCCTGTCGGTATCATGCAGGACGCCCCAGACGTGAAGCATTGGGTGGGGATGTATTGGCACGCAAAGTACTTCGCTGGACATGCTGTGGGCGTACCGTGGATAGTGTCACGCTCGGCGATGACCGATGCGCCACGGGCCCTCATGTGTACAAGGAAGAAACGCCACGGTCATTGCATCGACGCGCTGGCTACAAGACGCTTAAACAACTCACTTCAGATGCCAGTGATGCCACACTAGAAGTGGCCGCTCTCGATTGTGAGATGAGCTATACCACCGCTGGTTTGAGTGTTACTCGCATCACACTTGTGGACGAATCTGGGAATATTGTATTGGATGAGTTGATTCGGTGCCCAGAGGGTGTCTTGGTGGTGGACTTCAACACGCAGTTTTCTGGTATTCAGCCTGACGAATATGAAGCTGAGGCCGTATTGGATTTGGATGGCGCTCGCCGTGCGCTAGCTCAGTACATTGGGCCCGACACCATATTGGTATGTGGGTGCACTAACAAATCAGATTGGTCACGGGTTGGAAAACGACTTGCACGCCATTCGGCTGGTGCACACAAACATCATTGATACTTGCCAACTCTTTCCTCACCCCCGAGGGTTACCATACAGACTGGCCCTTCGTGATTTGGTATCAAAATATCTCGGAAAAATCATTCAAGCAGGAGGTAACACCGTTGGTCACTCGTCCGCGGAGGACGCCCAAATGACCTTGGAGTTGGTGCGGTGGAAATGGCTAGATATGTGTTCATAGTCTGTTCATACGTGAAGCATCATTTGGACGATTTTTGCAACTCGGCACGCTTTTCGCGACGAGCCGCTCTTCGCATTTTCCGTCGCTCTAACCTCGGCACATAGTCTGTATCTGATTGTTTGCGCTGTCATTAGCACCATCGAGACTTACTTTTCCCGTGTTTTTCTGCACAGGCTCCGACTGACGTCGTTGATCTTCCAAAAGGTCAACGAGCGTACGCGCATCAATCTGCATCACTTTTTCGCCCTCCCGCTCCTTTTCAGCTTGGGCAAAGGCAACAAATCTCGAAAAACGGCGTCGATGGTTCTTACTTCTCAAGTGAACTTCAATGCTTTTTTCATTCTTGAGGGTCATCAATGGACAAGCCACACATCTAAATAATGTGACCTTTTGTGGCGCTTCATCATCCATATAGATTGGGCTTTTCATGGCTTGCTGAACAGTATATTCAGTGTCGTCTGCATCGCTCTCGGCACTCTCCGAATCATCTGAATCACTGCTCACATCGTCAGCTAGATCACTATCGCTATTTTCATCAATAGCAGTCTCTAGAGATATGGCACCCTCCTCTTCACCATCTAGCTCTTGACGCAGTGCGCTCGCCTTACTTAGCCGTTTGAACATGATGCAGCTGTGGGCATCGCAACGCAGGACATTTTTGTCTCGCTGACTAAGCCAACATACGTGTTGCTTGCCCCTCATCACCATGCCCCGCGCCGATCCCAGGTCGAGGTCCAATGTACCATCGGCAGCTGCCCCAGAACAGGCAGCTGACGATACTGAATGGATCAACGAGATCACTGGATCGAATGAACTTGGAATTCAATTTTCTTCTGGGACACGTTTGGCCGCTGAACAACTTGGCCAAGCCGCGGTTGTACGCAAGGCCAACGATCTTGTTCGCCTAGCGCTTTTCTCCGAGTACCGCCGCTCCTCCATTAGGAGAGACAGCATAATGAAACGCGTGGTAGGCAAGGATGGGAGTCGTGCATTTGCTATTATTTTCTCTGCCGCCCAGTACACTTTGCGAAACACATTTGGTTTCGAGCTGGTGGAAATGCGTCCACGAGGAACGGAGAACCCGAACCTAATCAAACAAGCACAGGAGCTTGACAGACGTTCTCAAAACAAGAGACAAAGAGTCGAAGAAGC
Source organism: Malassezia nana (assembly GCA_029542845.1). Classification (NCBI taxonomy): domain Eukaryota; kingdom Fungi; phylum Basidiomycota; class Malasseziomycetes; order Malasseziales; family Malasseziaceae; genus Malassezia; species Malassezia nana. The sequence goes on from CP119893.1 coordinate 602,310, forward strand.
CTCTGAATCTCGTAAGAGTTCTTCTACTTCCTCAGCCCAGGCGTACCTTCTCCGTTCCACTCTACCTGCGTCTGTGCGTTACGCACTTACGAGTGCTAGCGAAAATGATACCCCTCCAATGATTGATTGGAACAATTCTGCGGGTGAACTTGGTTCCATGGGCCTCCTTTTTCTTCTTCTCAGCTTGATTCTCTTGTCTGGACGCCAAGCCCCAGAAGGTACGCAAAGTTACTCACTTACTCGTAGCACATCTTCGCAGCTGTCTCGCTCAACTATCATTACACATGGATCGCGCCCTTCCCTCTGCCCTTCAAACTAGAAGTCATTATACGCAAGATGAAACTCATGAAGTCCGTCATAGTGCTCAAGATGCGACACTAGACACTTTTTTTTCTCAAATGCTGCGCCAAAGTTATTTGGAGAAAGTGCGTGTGCAATCGGATGCGTCGTCACCAACATTCGAATGGCGCTGGGGAGCACGCGCCGAGGTGGAAATTGGGGAGAAGGCGATTGCGAATTTTATTGTGGATCTATATGGCAACGGCGCTAAGTTGGAATCAGATGGTACCACGAATGAGCTGTTGAAACGGATTGAACGAGCTGTTGGCACACCCGTTGTTGAGTGAAGCTATGATACCCGGTACAGTTCCCCTTCGCGTTCCCATGATGACTTTTGTGACCAGAAACGACTCCAAAAAGCAATAATGTCCTTCCATTCCGAACCATGGACCATCTCCTGTTGGGTATCGGTAAAGTTGTAGTGCGTCGTATGTGCAAATGCGCGTTGTACCGCTGTGATCGACGCTCGTGCGCGGGCCGACGCCAAGAGCGCCTTTTGAAAACGCGTAACATAACACAAAGGGGTCGTCAGCGCCGGTGAGAAAGTCGGCAGAGACAACAACGGTCCACAGACACTCGTCGCACTACCCCACTCCCGAGGTCGCATCTGGATCAATGTTTCCAATAAAAGACTGCCTCCTTGTGCGAATCCAAATAAATGGACGTTTTTTGGATCCCAATTACACCCACCTTGAGTGGATGGAGAAGTCAAATAGGTTAAAAGAGCCTTGAGTAGGTCAATCGCTTTTCCAGGATGGGGATTTTGAATGACTGGGGATGAGTACAACCAAGACATCACGTACGTTCTCCAAGGGAGTCAAAACTTTCCCACCACATCCATGCCTCTTCCTCCAGGAGTGGAACTCGCAGAGGAGCCTGAACGCTCATGATAGCTGTCTGCGGGAGTGTTTTCTGTAGCTGCTTTCCTAGTTGAAAGAAAGGCTGAGCCGTGTCCCCTAGACCATGGAGGAAGATCAACAGATTAGAGTCAACTTCATCTTGAGCTGAGGCATAATTGAAAGTGATTGTAAGTCCGCTGTGCCGCTGAAAGTCTTTGGCCGTGGGCGTATTGTGCTCAAGGCACTCAACGGGTGTCACATTCATCGTGCAACTTGTGCCCTGTGGGGCGCCGTCCTGATTCTCTCATGTGGAGGTTATGCGGGCTTGGAGAGATGGCAGGGACAGTGCGGCGCTGCACCTTTGCACTTACAGAAACCCTGAATGTTGCACTACTTGGCAAAGGGGTAGGGAGCGATATGCGAGCCTACCATAAGAGAAGAAAAAAAATACCAAAGTTTATACAGAATAAGAGAAATATGAACACGACTTGGCCAAGTGGCAGTCTACGTGTACACCAGAGGTTATCGGACTGATGAATTTGGTTACACTAAAGAAACAGATTGGCAGTCAACATGTAGTGACGTGCGAGATATCCATGCATACATAGCCTCTTACGGCATATTCTCTCCACAGGTACATTTCGCGCTGACTCTTTTCAAGTTCCCTTAAGGTGAACACGACACGGCTAATCATAGCATACATGTAGCAGAAAACGGCACTCTCTTTCTGAGAAAGCAACGTAACCCTTATCGCAAGCTGAATGAGAGAGAGAGGCATTGGGATATCAGTGCTGCGATCATAAACGTACACCGATCAAAGCAACAGATGATATCCCATGTGCGGACCAATTCGTGCTTCTTTCAGTATACCTGATGAGAAATGACGAGCACCAAAATGGTGACGACTTGACATTTTTTTCTAGCTATAGGCTTATTTCTACGCATGTATCAAACAATGCTCTCAAGCTCCTTGGCGAAATACAAATTGGTCGTAATGGTCGAGCGCATTGGAATCTTTTCCGAGTCCGATCCACCGTCAGAAGTCTTGTTTCGGAACTCAACAGTCTGGCTGGTTGGGTTCACATACCAGCCCCGCTCTTCGGCAAACTTGAGGACTTCCGGCAAGGCATCAAAAAACAAAAGTGTAGCCACGTCATTAAGCGGCAACATATCATAAGCACGTTCTTCGCATGAGGCGATTTCGTGTCGAATGGTCACCATCAAGATGTCAACGAAAAAGCGGTATTCTTCCAGGGGCACATTCTCCCGTTCGCGCCACACATTGGAGTAAGAGCCTTCCATGAGCCACCGTTCCAGTAGGACAGGGTGCTGGATGTATGGTGAATCGCGAACCAGCTCCATTGGGAGTGACTCCAAAGCAATATGGAATGATGCAATAGAATTAGCTGCCAAGTCGCGGAGCAGGGACAGTCCCAAAATGGGCTCGTAGTTGCTGGACCGGGGCAGTACCTCCGCCATATCGAGATAAAACGGTTTCAGCTGACTCCAGTAGCGGTCGAACTGTGTCATATCTTTCATTCGGATACTCCAAAAAGCACCGATTTCGAGAGTGTCTCTTGCCAGAACGAGACTGTCTGTGTTGGCAGCTGCATCAATGGCTTGCGGGTACAAAAGATCATGCTCTGTAAGCAACACTTTTAAATTGGCGAGCTCTGCTTCCACAGATTTCAAGGCCTTTTCTTCATTTCCATTCGTTTCGACGCTCTTGAACTGTTTGACCAAAGCTGAGTGCGCCTCTTTCAGCGCCGCATCCACCGTCATCGTTGTTGCAGCGACAGTGGCGATCGCTCGACGCGTGTCCATCACGTGCTGTGGAGGAGGCCTCTCACGATTGTCGAGCCAGAAGGAACCTGACACCGGCCGCCTGTAGGAACAACGTGCTTCGCATGTCCTATGATCAAGTTACCTGGAACGACAGAGGCGTTACAAATTTTAAAGGAAATTGAATTATGCTGGCCAGCAAACCCATACTGTGTGTATTCCAATACTAATGCAGTACAAATGCTTGCAACTCCTCTGCGAAGATGCATTGTAACACATGCAACACTCCCCAAAGGTACGAGCGATCCCCAACGAAGATTTTATGATTCAGATTAAGCCGATGATTGTCCCTGCAACGCCGGATGCTCCTGAAGCGCTTGTCATGCTCCCCGATGGTTTGTTGCATCCACGTTTCGCCCAGAAGAAGCTGGGAATGGGTGCATGGGTCACTGCCCATCCATTCGTGTTTGAACAGCTTCAGAAAAAACGTACGCTTTGTTTCTTACGCAGAAAATCACCGTACATTCGCACCTGATGCTATTCTATCGCCCCATCTGCCCCACATGATCACATATCAGCTGCAGCAGCGAGTGGTGCAGGAGGCTGAATTGTTGTTTGCTCGCTCATCTTCACGCGCATTGCATGCGAACTCTGCTCATGGTTTTAGTGCCATGGTAACCGACCGTGATACCGGCCAGGCGCGCGGTTTCGACGAAAAGAGACCCCATGTGCCCCAATATTCCCTTGATCGATTGTTGCCTGATGAACAGCTTCGTGCAGATCTCTGGAACTGGCTCCAAAGAACCTGTTCCACAGGTTATGGATGGAGACAAGAGCAGGATATTCTTGGACTCCAGCAGCACAGGCACACGACAGATATGGCCGTGGCTCTTTGGCGCTTGGCAACCTGGGTCGACTCCACGACCTCATTACATACCCTTGAGCACCAATAGACATGGCGTGCATGTACAAATAGAGATAGAGATTGCACATCCTACAAAGACTGCATACTAGCCTGGTTCTTACTTCTTCATGTAGTGGTTGTAGATGAAGTAAGCAACAACGGCGGCGATGGCCACGATCACAATCAAAGGACTGCAAGTTAGTCTAGATATACGCACGGAGAGCCTCCAGGGTTCGCTGCGATCATGTCCGACGCCTTCCTGCCGGTCTTGGGCATGTTCTCAGGGTCAGCGAGGTCGCCAATGTAGAGCGTCTTCAGAGCGGCACGTGCATCCTCAGAGTGGCCCACATCCTCGAAAGGCTCAGTAGCGTTCTTGCCCGCCTCGGTCAGGAGCACTTCATCACCACCGGGGTGCTAAAAGTTAGAGCATGCGTGTTTTGTCCACCTACCTCAGACAGGAACTTTGTCACGTCATAGACTGGATGTAAGATGTGCATTAAACATACCCTTGTTGTCAATGACGAGCCAGAGGCTCTCTTCCGACTTGTGCTCGCACACTTCAGCAAAGGTGATCTGACGCGCCGCCATAACGTTGGATGGAGGGACGAGGTGGCTTGGCCTGGCCGTACGGCCATGCACTGGGCAAGCAGTGCCTCTCGGCCGAAAATCAACCCTATCCCATAGGCGTCTCGATCTACATGTGAAACAGCAGCGTTCTGATAGGGCATTCCAACCTGCATGTCACGCGGGCCAACCTGTCTATAGCTTCGCTGTCAAAGGCGGGGCGTCCGTGCCCTGAGGGAATGCATCATGGGAAGCCTGGGGGGTAGCTTGCGTGGGCTTGTTTGTATGGAAGAGGATAACACTGTAGGTGAGCAGGTCCATCATAGAAACATACTTTACGGTGATCTGGTCATGTCAGTCATAGTGTACGTACATCGTCGCGGTATCGGCGTGACTCGGGACTGGGGATGGCCAAAAGTCCCGCCACTCGTTCTCGAGCAGCACCACCCAGTGCATTGCGTACCAAGTGGGTGCTGAGATTGTCATCTTCGAATGTGAAAGCAGGAATATGATTAGGTGACTTAAGTAGTGGGTGATGAGGGACAGATGGGTCTGGCGATGGGGTCGTAGATGTAGGGGCGGGCACCACCATCTGATTGCTCTGCGCACCCGTCTGCTTCGAAGACTCAAAACACATCTGCTGCAAGTCTGCCGCTCGAACAGTGCCACGAATGCCAGCCAGGTGACCCGCCACGAGACTCACCGCCTCTTCGTTAGACATCAGATCCCAAAGACCATCACTAGCCATGATGATAAAGCGCAGTTCACGCGTAGAGGCTCCTGTGCTGCTGTCGTGAAGAGAAGAGCCATCCACAGAGCTGTCCCTACTTCCAGGAATGGGGCGCCATTCCACCACGGGTTCTGCTGTCACATAGGGCGGCGTCTTTAATCCGCGCGGCGGCATGCGCATACGGCTTTGGGGCAGGAATGCTTCCGCAATGCGCTTCTGCGTGGCTTCATCCCACTTGTACCGTGCATCGCCGAAAGCACGAGTGGGCTCCAGTCCACCCAGCACACGGCCACGCTGAATGACATAGGGTGCTTCTTCAGCAGGGTGCTCACGCTGAATGCGCTTGACTTCGTCCTGGTTGCGGCCGGTCTGGTCGATACTCAAAGCTTCCACTTCCCATCGACCAGCACGTTCATCCCAGTATCCAGCCACCGCGCGTGAATCACCCGTGGATGCCACGTACAAATCACGGCGCGCGCTGTCCACATACACCATGAGAGCACAACTGCCACTGAGAGCTGGCAAAATACTTTCAAAGGCAGTACTTTGGGAGACGGTCGAGAAAGGAGTCGACTTAGGATTTCCTAGCGTAGACGGCCAAATACTGTGTGCGAGCGTCGAAAGAGAGTTGGTGTCTTCTCGTGTTTTATCCTTGGAGAAACTCGCTAGGTTAAGCTCGTATTGCTTTAGCAGCTCCAGTGGGGTGGTAATGATTTCCTTGTCCAGGCCTCGGAATCCTTTTGTGAGTGCACGCTTGACAATATCAGGATTGCCATCCAAGGCATGAGCAGCTAGTTGGTGACTTTCCCGTGTAGCATTGCTTCCAAAAAGAGAACGCCAGATAGAAGAGGTCATGGACATGGACGAGCGTGCCATGTGAGCATATTCACCTGTTTCTTTAAATACCTTGTCTAACTCCAACGCAACAAAGGCAATGAGTTTCCGTGAGAGCATGGTAGCTGTGTGATCTCCGCCATGGCCGTCCATGATCGTAAAGAAGCAAAGATCACCGCGCACAGACGCGTCCTTGCTCTCATTTTGATGCACAGATTTTCTTTGCTCATAGATTCCGCGATCCCGCTCCACAATGACCTCTGCATGCTTGTCTTCGATGGGATTGTTGCTAGAAACGGAGTTCGTGTCGTAACGAGCCACTAGGCAGGCACCTGGAGGGCGGTCCACTTGTGTGCTCCTCTCATTTTCGCGAAGTCGAGCATTTACTTGTTCAGGCGTAAGTGGGGTGATGACCTTGTACGAGGGCTGACCAGGATCTATCGAGCGAGACGGGATCGTAAACGAAGCCGGTTTGCTGGACATGATGAAATTACGCACAGAGGTTTCTGAGCCAGTTGTGCGAGAATGCATGTTATTCCAATAGTACCAAGTCCCAAAGGCAGCTGCTGATCCTGCCACGCCCACAATGACCCACTCGGTGCGACGCTGACGGTAATAGGCGTCGTTCGAAGTCGGCGGTGATGGTCGACTCGAGGCGGTAACGCGAGCACTTGCCTGTCGTGCAGTGTTCGCGCAGGTATATATTCTGCGATCAAAGATGTTCAGCCTGACACGATGACGTGGTGTCGACCGTGGCAGCATTTGCAAGGAGAAAAGCTTGCGCGAGCAACAAACGGGGCTGGCCAAAGCTCGATCGGTGGAGAAGCGCGGCCCGGGCTTTCGTGGGATGACATAAGCACTGCGCCCTGGCGTCTGGACGTGTGTGGCACCGACGTTCCCTCTCACCAGCATGGCAGGCTTCTTCAGCTCCGACCGTGTGAACAGTGCGGATGTCCGAAACCTGTATGGTGCCGGATCTTCTCGCACTCCTAATGCTTACAATGTACCACTCTCGGGTGGTGCTCCACCCAGTATTCCACCCCGCACATCGTCTCAACGTGTGCCACCGCCGCGTGTGCCAGCAAGCCATTCCATGAGCGCTCCTTTGGCAGCCCCCGCTGCCACACCTAGCATGCAGAGCGCTGAAGCACATCATGCGGAAGTTCGGCAGCCGCACATGTTTCGTGTGGTAAAGTCCCCCCAGTCCCTCAATACGACCAACTGTGTCATTCTACATCCACAAGAATGGGGCAGCACACGCTACGTGCTTATATCTGGGCGGTATGCATTCACTGCGAGACCAGACAATACGGGAACGATTATGCCTGGTACCATTGGCACTGCGCTGCTGCAACGCCAATGGGCACGCCTCAGTGCGGAGGGGCATGATGTGGTCGTTGAAGCGTTCGAGCCAACCGCGCTGGGCAACGGGATTTACTTGGGAGCCATTGATATCGAGTTGGACTTTTTGAGCCGCAGTCAGATGCCCATGGCACCGTTCAGTGCTGATGAAATGCAGGATATCTTTTTGCGTGTATTTAATGCGCATATCCTTTCTCATGACCAAATACTTGTCTTTGAGTTCCATGGCCAAAACCTCAAGGCCATGGTGCGTGGCGTCAATTCAGTGGACACGTCGGCGGCACATCACATGGGCATTGTCATGAAGGAAACCCAGGTGAATTTCTACGAAGCACCAGGCAGCGCTCTCAAAATCAAGTCCAGTGGCAAACGTGCGCGGCCCAATGCAATTTTGCAGCCCAACTTTAAGTTTGAAGACATGGGTATTGGTGGATTGGATACGGAATTCAGTGCCATCTTTCGTCGTGCCTTTGCGTCACGGATCTTCCCCCCTGACCTGGTCGAAAAGCTGGGCATTCAGCACGTCAAAGGTATTTTACTGTATGGTCCGCCTGGTACAGGTAAGACGCTCATGGCGCGTCAGATTGGAAAAATGTTGAATGCCCGTGAGCCCAAGGTGGTGAATGGCCCAGAGATTCTGAGCAAGTATGTGGGTGCCAGCGAGGAAAACATTCGCAAGCTATTCGCCGAAGCGGAAGCAGAGTTCAAGGCCAAGGGAGACGAATCTGGTTTGCATATCATCATCTTTGATGAGCTGGATGCGATCTGCCGGCAGCGTGGAACGACAGGGGGCGGCACAGGTGTGGGTGACTCGGTTGTCAACCAGCTGCTCTCCAAGATGGACGGTGTGGATCAGCTCAACAACATTCTGATTATCGGAATGACCAACCGCTTGGATATGATCGATGAGGCGCTATTGCGACCCGGCCGTCTTGAAGTGCATATGGAGATCAACCTGCCGGACGAAAGTGGACGTCTCCAGATTATCAATATCCAGACATCCAAGATGCGTTCGAATGGCGTCATGGACAACGATGTGAGCCTGAGCGAGCTTGCAGCTCTCACGAAAAACTTTAGTGGTGCTGAGATTGCGGGTTTGGTCAAGAGTGCGACGTCGTTTGCGTTTAATCGTCACGTCAAAGTGGGGACCATGGCTGGTATTTCGGATGACGTTTCGAACATGCGCGTGAACCGTGAAGACTTTTTGTGTGCGCTCGAGGAAGTCAAGCCTGCGTTTGGTGTGGCCGAGGAGGAGTTGCAGCAAGTGGTGCGCAATGGCATCATGCACTTTGCGCCACACATTGACAGTATTCTACGTGACGGCCAGCTTCGTGTTGAGCAGGTCCGTACGAGTCAACGCACGTCGTTGGTTACAGCGCTGCTGCATGGTCCCGCTGGTTCTGGCAAGACGGCGCTGGCAGCCACCATTGCTATGGCATCCGAGTTCCCCTTTATCAAGCTGGTCGCTCCCGAGAATATGGTGGGTATGAACGAGGGCGCCAAGATTGCCTACCTCAACAAAGTATTCCTCGACTCGTACAAGAGTCCGCTTAGTATTATTGTGGTGGACAGCATTGAAAAGATTGTCGAATGGGTGCCTATTGGCCCCCGTTTCTCAAACCCTGTGCTCCAGGCGTTGGCGGTGCTGCTCGGAAAGCAGCCACCCAAGGATCGCCGCCTGCTGGTGCTTGCCACGACGTCCAACAAGGCCATGCTCAATGACATGGACTTGGCCGATGCCTTTTTAGCAGACATTCGTGTGCCCAACATTTCGTCTCTCCGCAGTGTGGACCATGTGTTGCGTGAGACCCAGCTGTTCTCTAATGAGCAAGACCATGCACGCTGTCTGCAGCTGCTCTCCAGTGCAGGTCTCGGCACAGAGGGCCGCATCAACATTGGTATCAAGAAGCTGCTCTCGGAGATTGAGATGGCCCGCCTGGATGAGGATCCAGCGGACAAATTAACGGCGGCTCTCAACTTTCTATGATGAATGGCATGACCTTAGGCCTGTGTCAAGCGGCGTGCATGGGCCGCGCTGGAACGGGGCTGGGTAGGGCCTGGCGCCAGGGAAGCGCGCGTTGGCTTCCGGAGCTGGGCGCGCTTGGCCAGCTGTACATCGTTCTCAAAGGCCACCACAATGGATTGGTCCGACCCGTAGGTGTAGTCATCTTGGACGACGGTACCAGCGTAGCGCTTGAGAACATACGCATACGGATTGCCTTTCTTGACGGCATCAAACGACCACGATACAACATAGTTGCCAGTGGACGTCACAATCGAGGTCTCCGAATCGGAACCCGTGTTGAAGCTGGGTTAGTAGAGTCATACGTACTGCGCAGGTGTGAAATGGACCTCCGACTCCATATAAGCGACGTGGTGGGGGCGCAGCTGCAAGCGTCGGGGTAGCGGCCGCGAATCGGCGGGGAAGCTCCGGTCAAAGCCGAGGTTGCCTTGGTACCGACCGTCTTGGATCAGCGTATCAATCAGCAGCAGGTATGTACGGCACGTGGCAATGACCCAGCGACCGTCGGACGACACATCCACACCCAGAATGGGGTCACCGAGGGCCGGCAGTGCCGTCTTGGCATTCTTTCCGATCTGATCAAACAACCGGAGATCACCCTTGTTCGATGCGACGGCCAGACGACCCTTGGCATCGGTGGCAGCAGCGCTAAAGTCGTTCTTGCTCGCATATTGCTTGAATTGCGACTCGACCAGCTTCTCGCCGGCGAGACGCGGATCGATACGGAAGATACCATTGCGTGAAGTACCGATAAAGGTCTTCTCCGCCGACATTTGCGCGTACTTGGACGACGGCAAAAAGTTGGTGACAGGCACATCCTCGTGGACCTTCCATTCCTCCACGACTTTGCCGTACTCAAGGTCCATGCGGTATAGGGCATGCCGGTTGGATGGGTCCATCAGCACCATCGAGGAGTCTTGGTCGTGAAGCATCACGCGCCTAGGCTCAAATGCCTTGCCGCCAGGTGTGCTGATCCGGTTGATGGCCGTAGCAAACTCGAGGCGGTCATCGTCGGTGTGTTTAAACACACCAATCTTGTCCCCACGCACTACAAAGGCGCGGTCCGACTTGTAGCCCACGGCCAGCGCCGAGTTGGCCTCACCGCCCGTGTCGGGGGCCACTGTCGGGCCATCTGACTGTGTTTCCCCTTCCACATCGGCCTCGTCATCCTCGTCGTCGTCCTCGTCCATGGGGTCCAGCTCCGCTTCGACGGCGTCGGCATCCTCATCGTCACTGAGCGCGGATGTATGGCGAGGCGATAAAAGCGTATGAGCATGCGATTCGCCCGCCTCGTCTGTCATGGCCACATCCTGCTCGTAGGCCTGCTCAATATATTGCTGCTCGACAGCCGATGCCTTGCCCCATTTTTCCTCGTGCAACGTTTCCCAAAGTAAATGTGAGAATTGCTCCTGGAAGGCCAGATAGGCTGTCTTGTCACTAAACCGCAGCAGCCACGAAAACACACGGCGTTGATCATCATAGTAATTCCACACGGCACTTAGATTCTCCAGTGAAAAGTTCATGTTCATGCGGGAATCCACACCTTGGCTCAGCCACGGCGATTCGGCGCCATCCACCACCATCCAGTAGAGGAAGCGGCCTGCCTCGGCCACTTTGGCAGTGACATGCTTTTCTTGGCGCATAAAGAGCCCACTAGCCTGGTCGTATAGATAGAGATCGGCGGTCGCCGTCAGCACAATCGTAGGCTCACTTGTGCCTGTCACTGTTTGGAGGCTTTCGGGCGCGGGGACCTGAGGCCGTGAAGCACTCTTTACGGCCGTAGTGGGTGTCTCATGCGCGCGCAGCGGGGCAGTTGCAGCACTAGGGGCAGCGGCAGGGACGGTGGCGGGGGCTGACTCGGCGCCCTTGTACTTGATCGCCTCCAAGTCCTCGTCCGTCGCTTCTTCGTGACTGCGGCCTGTCTTGCGCTCCCACGCACACTGCAGAAACGTGACCTCAAATACAGAGCGTGTGACCGAGTTCGTGTGCCGCGCATCCATGACAAATTCCAGTAGCACATCGTTCTGTAGATCATGCCACACAAATGTGGGGTCCGTACCGCGCGACCCGGTCCGAAAAGCGAGGGCCTCATCAATGAGGAACGACCGCTCGTCATCCAAAGCATCAAAAGCATCCGTCTCTTCCTCACCTATAGGCGCTCGCGAAACAACCAGCTCATAGTTTCGCGGCGTGGACGTGCGGCGAATGGTGGCGCGGGCATTCGAGAACAGGCACGTTCTTGATTCGCCATCGCCACGTCTCTCCACAGAGTACAGAGCGCCCTTGGTGATCTGGATCAGCTCAACATTGTGCTGGTCACTCCATATCTTTCCAAACACTGGGTCAAACACGCACAGACGTACAGCTCTTGAGCATGAACATGGTGTGGGCGGCCAACCAGTGGAGATGCATCACGTGCAAAAAAGCGAAGACAGCCTAGGCTCTTTCCTATCTACCATGGCGACTTTTCCGCTGCCGCGTGTAGCCTCTACATCGGACGAATGGGGCCCTCCTGCGGGTGCCAACGCTGCGAAGGCGCTACCTGAAGAGTTCCAGCAGATTCCCTTTACACCTTTTTCGAAGAGCGAGCGGATCGGCCGTATCGCTGATTGGAACACGGGTGGTACCGCCACGGATGACCGTGCGGCGGCGGCGCCTGGGCGCGGCGCGCGCAGCTCGCGCAGCGCCCCTGCCCCTGCGTATGCGTCGGGTGCCTCTTCCAACACGTTTACCTACTTCCACGGTGAGGACGAGTCCAGCTTTAGTGTGGTCGACAATGCCCGTTCTGCGGCGGCGCGGCGCACGACGGCCGGTGCGACGGCGCGTAGCAACCGTGGCGCTGCACCTGCGGGCCGTGCAGCAGCAGCAGGAGGACGCACTAGCACCAGTGGTGCAGCGGCGCGGCCTGCGCGTGGCCCCCGTGCTACTAGCACGAATGCGCGCACGATGCGCCGCCCTGGCTGGCGCGACTGGGAGCGCACGCAGCGCAAGGCTCGTGAGGCTTCGATCATGGTCGGACCTGACTGGGAGCAGCTGAGCGAGCTGGATTTCCTGCGCATGTCCAAGTTGCGTCTGGACGTGGAAGCGCCGGAGGATGTGGCGTCGTACGGCACGCTCTACCAGTACGACCGTTCGTACGACCGCGTGAGTGTCAAGTTTGAACGCCCTCTACAGCCGCGTGATCGCGTGCACTACAGTCCTACGACGTCGGAGGACCCGGTCATCTTGGAGGTGGCCTCGAGCGAAAAGAAGGCGCAAGTGTACATTACGGACGCCATCTTGGCTCTGCTGATGTGTGCACCACGCTCCGTGTACCCATGGGACATTGTCATTACCAAGACAGAGGACGGCGTGCTCTTCTTTGATAAGCGCGCGAACAGCGCCTTTGACTTTTTGACGGTGAACGAAAATGCATCCGAGCCGCCCATGGAGCTCAACGACCCGGCCAACGGCCCCGCACCCGAGACGAATGCCCGCGCCAAGATCAATACCCCTGGCGCGCTGAGTCTGGAAGCCACGTTTGTGAATGAAAACTTTGGTTTCCAGGTGTGCGACGAAGCCAAGACGTTTGCGTTTGAGAACCCGAACCCCTTCCACACGGGTGAGAATGCCGAAGAAGGCAAGCTGGCGAGCTGTGGCTACCGCTACCGCCGCTTTAACCTGACGACCGAGGAAGACGATCCAGTGGAGATGGTCGTGCGTACGGAGCTGAATGCGTTTGTGGCCGGCCCCGACAAGAAAGCGTCACCGCAGTTGATCACGATTCGCACGCTGAATGAATTTGATCCCCGCGCGCCGGGCGCTGGCGGCGCGCCTGACTGGCGCTCGCGCCTCGATCAGAGCCGCGGCGCTGTGGTGGCGACCGAGATGAAGAACAACTCGTTCAAGCTGGCCCGCTTTACGGTGCAGAGCATTCTCGCAGGCGCAGACAATATGAAGCTAGGTTATGTTTCGCGAACCAACTTCCTCGACCCATACCGACACACGATCCTTGGCACGTCGTGGTTCAAGCCCCGTGATTTGGCCGCGCAAATGGCCTACAACCTGGCGAACGGTTGGGGCATTGTGCGCACCATTATCGACCTCGCGCGTGCACAGCCACCCGGTCGCTTTGTGCTGGCCAAGGACCCGAACAAGCAGATTGTGCGCTTCTTCCGTGTTCCGTGGAACTTTGAGCAGGAAGACGAGGAAGAAGAGCCCGAGGAGGAGGAGCCCGAAGAGGACCTGGTCGACGAGGAGTAGATTTATAGTTCTCGGCCTTTTTTTTGCAAGCGATACTGTGCAATGACACGCTGGCGCTCTTCGTCCAGGATGCGTTGGCGTGCCGCCGATGGCTTGGGCCGCTGCGCGAGTGCATCGTCCAAGAGCAGCGTCTTGCGCTTGAGTCGCTCTTTGGGTCGCGCCGTGATGGTGGGAGGAGCCTGTGCGATATCGTGCAAGGACCGTGCTTGCCGGGCCCGCTGAAAGTCGGCCGCTTCTTCAGCGGCACGCTGCAGAACAGGATCGGCGGCGCGCTTCTTGGCTTTGAGCAACTCGCGACGTCGCTGCCGCTTTTTCTGGTTCGACTCGGAGCGAAGCTCAGCACGCATCGTCTTGTTTACATCACTGGCAAATGCCTGCTCGACGCGCCTGTGGTTAGCGAGAAAACATACTCGTTAAAGTCACGGAGTCTCTCGCCGGGCCGAAGCTGCAGCTCCGGCGCCGTACGCGGCGCTTTCTCATCGGCTTTGGCACGCGGCGGTGGCGGGCGAAAGAGGGCCTGGGCCTTGCTCGGCATGTCATTGTGCTTACGCTTGGGATCGGGGGGCAGATCATGGCCCAGCTCCTCGCGCTGCGTCTGCCGCACCGAGAGCTTGGCGCGCTTGCGCGGCATCACAAAGTGGCACTCGACACGCTTTGTCAGCCACCTGCGCTCTGCCATGGACGAGCCGGAGGGCGACGCGCCTGTGCGGCAGCTGTTGCAGGCGGCCGATACGGCACTCGTGAAGCAGGGCGCTGAGGCCAAAGTCTACCAAGTGTGCCTGTGGACCGATGAGGGGTCGCTCACATTTCCTGATGAGCGCACCGAGGCGCGTGCGCCCCGTACCGAGAGGGTACTGGTAAAGCACCGCTTTCTCAAACGGTACCGCCACCCCGCCTTGTCCAAGAGCATCACGGCGCAGCGGACCATCTCGGAAGCACGCTCGCTCGTGCGCAGTGCGCGCAGCGGCGTACATGTGCCACGCCTCGTTTTCGTCGACGAGACGCGCGGCATCCTCGGTATGGAATGGATCGAGGGGCAAAGCGTTCGCCAGTGGCTGGGCGGCATTCCCGAAGAGGGCGAAGAGGCCCAGGTGGTCAGCCCTAGCGAGGACGAACAGCTGCAGGTCATGGCACGAATCGGCGAGCAGTTGGCTCAGCTGCATTGCGCGGACGTGATCCATGGCGATCTCACGACCAGCAATATGATGCTGCGTCCCAATGGCGAGGTGGTGCTCATTGATTTTGGGTTGGCCTCTGTATCCAGTTTTTGGGAGGACAAGGCCGTCGATCTCTATGTGCTGGAGCGAGCATTTGCCTCGACGCACCCAGCGTCCGAGCCCTTGTTCCATCGCGTCCTCGCAAGCTACGCGGACCACACGACAGAGCGCACACGCGGCACCAAGACCAAGGGTGAGCGGCATGAAAACGGTGCTTGGCCTCTGATCTATGCGCGATTACAAGAGGTGCGCCTGCGAGGGCGAAAACGCAGCATGGTCGGCTAGCGGCTCAGGGCGCGCGCGCCACGATATAGGTAGCAAAGGAGCCGGTAGAAAACACTTTTTCACCTGGCTGCACCGTGTAAAACTTGCGGCGGCGGCGCTCCTCGCGCTCGGTGCGAAGGAACAAGGCGGCAAAATCGTCGTCGTTCTCGCTGAGCTCCTCCTCCTCCGAGTCGGCTCGGTCCACATCGTTGCGTGGCAGCACGAGGATACGCACGCTGGCAAAACCTGCCTCCTCCATGGCTTCCGTGAGCTGCGTTAGCCAAAAAAGAACCTACCTCACGCAGTGACCAAATGCGAAAATCGTAGGAAAACACGTCGCGCAGCCACGAGTGGTCGCGAAAGCGGAAGCTGAGGCTCATACGGAAGCGGTTCGTGGCATAGTCGACAGGGCCGTCCTCGCGCCAGTATTCAAAGCCGCCGTGCGCGTCGCCTGTACGTACGAGTTTGAGCTGACCGCGCGGCCACTCGGCCCGAGTGCCGCGCTGCTCAGGCGTCGGCGCAGGCAGCACCTGTAAATCGTCGCCGTCCGCGGTGGGCCGTAGAACGACTTGCTCCGCGCCGTCCTGCGCGCGTCGGAATCCTGGTTCGTCCCAAAACTGCGCCCATAATCGGTCCTGGTCGGCGTACGTTTCGCCGGTCGGCGGCCCACCAAACATGTCTGTGATGAATACGCCCGTCTTGGGCCGCAGACTTGCGACAATGCCGCGCAGATACTGCAAAAGCGTAGCACGATCGTGAAAGTAAGCCATGGCATAGTTGAGCGACGCAACAATGTCCGGCGCTTCTAAAGGGTCAGAGCCTTCCACGGGCGGCACGGGCAGCTCCAATACATCGCTGTGCAGTAGAACCAGCCGCGGCTCGGCGGCCGCCTCGGGCGCATCGCGTGCCGCATGTTGTCGGCGCCGCGCGAGGCGGCGGTCGAGTCGGGCCGTCGCCTGACCCTCGACCCATGTCGATACGTATCCATCCTGTTCCTGCACGGGAGCTTGGGGCGCTGGTGCCTGCGAAGCTGCTCCTAGCTCCACCGTATGGGATCCGTGGGCGTACGAAGGGCTCTGCAACAGTCGTACTTTTTGACCGCCAAGTTTTTTTTGGGTATCACGCAGCGCCTCCAAATCAATATCGACGCCTTGCGCACGATTCGTTGGTCGTAGTGCGAGCCATGTGCTTGCAATGATCGCTGCATGAGCCGCACAACGTACCTGTCGAGCAAAAATCTTCTCGGAGCACAATGGCGTCGATGCGGTCCGAATCGGGCTCTTGCGCATTGGTGTACAGCCCATCCAGGTTCACACATTCGACCATGGGCTCCTGCACCGCTTCCTCATAGCATCGAAGCACATCGGCTGTGGCTGCAAGTGGTGCATGGCCATCCACGGCGCCGCTATAGCCTTGGTGTCGTGCCTCGTGGGACATGGAGGTACAAGGGTACGCTACGGGGTATCTACGCCAGCCACGTCCTGAAAAAAGGCGTGCTGCAAGAGGCGCTGTGCAGTCCAGCGCCTGGTACAATCTAGGTACAGACACACGCTCGCGAGGTGCACAACGTGCTGCACCTGCTGGCGGTACTCGGACGGGTCCGGGTGATCAGCCGGTGGCTCAAACAAGGACGGCCGAATCTGCTGGATGAGCTCTGGGATACGCCGTCCAGGGTGGTCGACGGTCGGCAAATTGCACGAAAACGTGCGATTGTGCAGCATGGCGCACTGCTCCATGCGTCGCTGCCCAAAGATGGTCGCCAGTTCCAGAAGCGCCTCGGTGTCATCGTTCGAATTGAACAAGGGAAAGCGCCGAAGCAAGAACGAGAGGAGAATAATACCCGCTGACCAAATATCAATCGCTGGCGTCTGATCAGGGCACTTGAGTAGCACCTCGGGCGCGCGAAAGCCGCGGGTGCCTGCGCGGTTCGCGCGCACACTGGGCCTTGGGTCGTTGCGCAGGTATCCGACCTGGTCAGGAGGGCCCATCGGCTGGCCGCGCGCGACGTACTTGGTGCTATCCTCGGCGCGCGAGAGAGCCCCACCTGGCTGCAGGTGCGAACTGTGGGTCGCATGGTTGATGCACTGTTCGCCATGGGGATGCTCGGGCGTCGGCAAGGTGTGGTGGCACTTGCCGCGCCATTCGGCCGCCTCGAGTCGCTCGGCGAGGCCAAAGTCGCACAGCGTCCCGTAGCCTGTGCGGGGATCGTACAAAAAATTGGCCGGCTTGACGTCGCGGTGCAGGATACCTTGCTGGTGCATGGCGTGGAGCGCGGAAAAGAGGCAGTAAAAGTAGCACGGCAAGTCCGAGAGCGGCATAATGCGATAATAATCCTGGAGTGAGTAGATACACGTACGCGAAACTCTGTGTGCCGGCTGTAGGGCATCACGGCAATCACCTGGTCGGCTGACCGGAAGGCAGTGATGAGGTACGATAGGTAAGGCTGGCCTCGTAGCGACTCCATGATCTCGAGCTCGTTGAGAATGCGCGCTGTACTCGAGGTGACGTAAATGCGCTTCAGCGCCACATAAACAGTCGACCGCTTGGATGTTCGTGCGGCAATCTTGGGCGTGTTGCTCTGGAACCATGCCTGGTTGGCATACGCGTAGTGGTGCAGGTCGATGGCCTTGTACACGGACGAAAAGGTACCTTCTCCTAGCTTGTCGACAATTTGATAGGCGTGCATACCATCTATGCTATGCTGCAACGTACGCACTTCCTCTTCGATGCGCGCTGCCGTCTCCTCATCGCGCCCGGCGGCGAGGTCGTCGGAGCTGTCATCGGAGCTCTCCTCAAAGTACAGCTGCATGGAATCTGTTGTATCTAGCATAATGTCATGCTTTTCCGTGTCGGGCTGCGACGTGAGCGGCGAGAATGACACGGTCATCGGCCCCCCGTCAGGCCCCGCCACCGTGTGCATACCGAGACGCTGCGCGTCGCTCGCGACCGCGTCGTATTTTCACGTGACTATAGAGCACGGCCCTTGGTCGCGGCGATCCACGCGCGCTCGGCCGGCGCGTCTTTGGGAAAGACAAAGAGATCCACGATCCCGTCGCGAAGCACGATGCCGTCGCGATCCTCCATGTTTCCGCCAGCACCGGGCTTGGCAGCCTGATCCATAAGTGTCCGTAGTGAGAGCTTGTGACCGAAACGCAGGATTCGCCCTTTGCGCGTGCGCGCCAGGACCGACAGCTGGGACGCGACATACTCGCCCTGCGGGTCCCAAGGCAGCGAGCCGCGAGCCTCGGGCGGAAACATGACGTCGAGGTGCATGCCGATTGGTGTGTCCTCGTGGTACTCGGAAATGAGATCGGACGTGTTGTGCTGAGGGTAGAGTAGCATCACGGGAAACACGAGCGGCGTGCGGATCGGGTCGGGGGCCTTCCACGTTTCCGTGCCGAGAAGCGGCATATCGAGCGCCGAGTACGCCGGACGCGCATCCGCGTCGAAATGCAGCGGCGTCGGATTGTCCGGCGGGTCATCGCTCTGCGTCACCCAGAGACCACGCGCGACAATGGCCATCTGCAGCGCCTCGTTCTCGAGCGCCGTGCGCCGCTTCCGCTCCTCACGCTCACGCTCACGGCGCTCTAGCTGCGCAGCACGTTCTTGTACCTGTGTCTGCAGCCGCTCAAAGTCCGCGTTCGAGAGCTCCAGATCGCGTGCCATATCGCAGCATCCCTGCGCATCCTTGACGCGATCCAGCGCCAAAAACGCCTTGGCAGCGCGATACAGCGCTTTGGCCGACCGCGGGTTCATGGAGAGAACGGCGCGAGTCGCATGCAGTGCACGGCCATAGTTTTCTGGGTCAATACCGCGTACCTACTCAGCTCCAAGTCGCAGGCGGCCGCGTTGAGGAGGAGCGTCACTTTTAACTGAGCGTCCTCGGGCTTTGCCTCAAGGCCTTGGCGATAAAAGCCCAGCGCTTCTTTGTAGCGCCGCGCACGAAAGTATTCGTTGCCTTGACTCTTGAAATTGTCGGCCGCCTCTGCCATTAGTACTACCACGCACCGTCGGGATGCCCTTCAAAGGCCAGCGACTGGAGCGCTTCGATCGCGACATTTTCTTCCTGCGGCAGGTCACGCATGAATAGAGGGACGGTATCGAGCTCTTTTAGCGCATCATCCAACGTCTTGGAGGGCGGCGGCCGCGCCGGTCTGGATGAGTGAGCGTCCACGTACGCTGCGTCGGTCATGACGCTTGTGGTGGAGGTCGGTATCGCTGCCTCACTGTACCCCGCACAGCTATCATGGGTTGCGTAGCGTCCCGCGCCAAACCTTCGCTCGACGAGAAGCGCGCACTTCTCGCACACTATGCTTCAGAGGCATCCAACAAGAAGAGGCCTGTAGATACGACGCAGCCACTCGCGCAGTTGCGGCGTGCCATGCGCGCGTGTGGCGTGGATGTGTATGTGATCGGGACCGAGGACGCCCATGCCTCTGAGTTTGTGGCGCCGTGCGACCGGCGCCTTGCTTTTATTTCAGGCTTTTCAGGGAGCACAGCCGTGGCTATCGTATGTCTTGAAAGCGCGCATTTGTTCACCGATGGCCGGTACCATGTGCAGGCGTCCGAGCAGCTCGACAGCCACTGGACGCTGCACAAGGTGGGTGAGCCGGACGTGCAGCCATGGACGACATGGATCCTGGATCTGCCTTGCGGTACGTATGTGGGCATGGATGCGGCGCTGGTGCCGCACACACTCGCTACGCGCCTCCGCACCGCTTTACAGGCCCGGGCCTGTACGTTGGCGTTCCCCGAGACGAACCTCGTCGACGAGGCATGGGGCGATGATCGGCCAGCGCCGACACTCACGCCCATCTATGAGCACGCGCTCGAGTATGCAGGCGTGGATGCTGCGTTCAAGATCCGCGAGCTGCGCCAGTGGCTCCAGCGCCACGATGACGCTGCGTATGTGGTATCGGCCCTCGACGAGGTCGCCTGGCTTCTCAACCTGCGCGGCGCCTCACTCCCGTGCCTTCGTACGTTGACATGCTAACCAAAGCCGTGTTTCCTGCGTATATGATTGTCACAGCCGACGACGTGGCCTTGTTTATCGACGAGCGCCTCCTGACTCATGCGGTGCGCATGTATTTGGCGGGCATGGGTGTCTCGTTGCATGCCTACGAGCAAGTGCATGCATGGCTGCGCGACTCGCCGCTAGCCACATTCTTGGTGGACGAGCGTGCATCGCACGCGCTTGTGCGCGCCGCCGGCGAGAGCCGCGTCGTGGTACAAACGGCCGCAAGCCCCGTGGCCATCGCCAAAGCGTGTAAGAATGCAGTTGAGCAGCAAGGTCTGCGTAACGCGTACCGCCGCGATGGCGCAGCGTGGGTGCGATGGGCCGCGTGGCTCGACGAGGCGGTGCGACGAGGCGATACGATTACTGAGCACCAGGCCGCCGAGGAACTCGCGCGCCTACGGGCGGCCGATCCGTTGTATGCGGGTATGCAGGCCTACGATGCGATCAGTGCGGCAGGACCGAATGCAGCTTTGCCCCACTACGAGACCCCTGCTACTCACTCACGTGTGTTGGACCGTGAAGCGCCCTACTTGAACGACTCGGGACCGCAGTATCACGACGGCACCATTGATACGACGCGCACCATGCACTTTGGATGTCCTAGTGCTGAGCAAAAGCGCGCTTACAGTAAGTTTGTGCCTACTAACGCAGCTCGCGTACTACAAGGCCACATTGCCTTGGCTCGCGCCCGTTTTCCTGCGGGCACCACTGGCGCACAGCTGGATATGCTGGCACGCCAGCCGCTGTTCCAGGACGGGTACAACTACCTGCATGGCACAGGGCACGGCGTTGGGTCGTTCCTGGCCGTGCACGAGGGCCCCCATGGCCTCTCGTCGTCGTCGGGTGGCGCTTCGGTACCGGTGCCCTTGCAGCAAGGTATGGCGCTCAGCAATGAGCCTGGCTTTTACGAGGTGGGTCGATTTGGCATTCGCATCGAGTCGATCGTGCTCGTGCGTCGTGTCCACACCCACCGCGAGTTCCATGGGCCGTGGTTCGAGCTCGAAACACTGACACGTGTGCCCATCTCGACCGAGTTGGTGGATGGGCGATTGCTGAGCCAGGCCGAGGCGCAGTGGCTGCGCGCGTACAACCGCCAGTGCCGCGACGAGCTGCTTCCCCTCGTCCGCGGCGACCGGCGCGCAGAGCGTTGGCTTCGTCGGTATAGCTAGGGGCTACGGCGAGGCGATGTAGCGCCATCCACAACCGACTCTTTCAGCTTGAGTCGGTTTTCCTTCTTGTCCATATAGGCCATACGTTTGACGGCGGCACTGAGCTCCTCCTTGAGTGCTGCACCACCCTGCTTGAGACGTGCGCGGAAGTGTTGTACGAGGTCAGCCGTATTCGTTATGCGGCCCTCTGACAAGAGCTGCACCAGCTCCGATTCCAGCGGCGTGAGAGGCCGCGGCGGCGAGCCAGCTCGACTGGCACTGCTAGGCGAACTCGCACGCGAATCGGTCCGTGCACGTTTTAGTGCGTCGTCCGAGCGCGCCGCTAGCTCATTCTTGCGCTTTACGCCGCCTTCAGGCTCGGGCGAAGCGGCACCGTTGGCCTCTCGCGCAAGACGCTCCTGTCGTGCCTTTTCCTCGCGGGCCGCTAGGATGGCACGCTCTGGATGCAAAACGTCGAGGTCCTCGTCGTCCGACTCGTCGCTAGCGTATGGGTTCTTGGCCTCTTCGTCGCTGTCGTACACATCCAGTCCTTCACGCCGACTGAGTGCCTTCATAATCTTGCGCATCTGACGGCCGGAGCCTGTGAGCCGTGCATCGTCATGGCGTCCGTACGCTGCTTCTCCAAGCAAGGTGTCGCCACCGCTCCGGCGATTCACCGCGACTGCATCGTCCTGCTCGTCCGGTTCGCGCTTGATCCGCACATCGTCGTCGACACGGTCCGCCACCATCTCGCGCTTTAGGCGGTCCTCGAGCTCACGCGCTTCAGGATCGTCTGCGTCGTCGCCGACAATGGGCTTTTCTTCGTCGTCGGCAAACTCCTCCTCAAAGTCTAGCTCATCGTAGGTCGTCTCCTGCTTGGGCATGGGCCCAAATAGGTCGTCGTCGTCATCGCGCTCGCTCTCTCGCTCTCCACGCACCGCCACGAGCTGCGCACTGCTTTGCCAGCCCAGGGAGGGCGCACCGGGTAGAGCTAGCGACGGCAAGCCTGATGCGCCACCCCGTGCTAACCGACCGCGCGCGCCTTCAGGACCGCCAAGGCCTGCACCGGTATGATAGCGCGTACGCATCATCCAGCGGTCCGACTCGGCGCTCCGCTGCTGCTTGGCAAACTCCTCTTCAATCTGATCACTCGTCATCGCCTGCTTGTGTAGCTGCATAAACTTGTACTGCCGTCGAATTGGCACGACTTGGAAGCCACCCGAATTGCGCTCGTCAAACGCAAAAAGCACATGATGCGATGTCGAATTCTCGTCCGAGTCTCCCTCGAGCTGTCCAATCCATGGTGCGTGGGGCGCTGCGAGGGTGCGTGGCGCCGAGTCCGAGCCAGGCTCTGCCTTGGGAGGGGGCGCCAGACCATGATCGCGGCGTGCTTTTTCCGCATAATAGTACTGCTCAAGTGCTTTGAGGCTGTTGGGCAATGGCTCGCGTGAGCTCTCCCACTCTTGCGACGTCTCAAAGTCCTCGAGCACCCATGGGAAGAACTCTTCGTTGCGTGTGCGTCGTGCCGCATTGGCCGACTTGTGCACTTCGCGCACACGCTTGCGGAATGGCTTGTTACGCGATATGCCAACGCCCGAGGCGGCTGCGTCTTCTTGCTCTTGTCTGGGGTCAGTGGCACAACATACAGGCTCGGGTCAGCACCCAAGTAGGGCTCAATGGTATCGAGATCCGTATCCGGCCCAGGCCACCGGAGTGGCTGGCCTTCCTTGGTCATGATGGGCTTTCCCTTGCGGTCTAGTACAGGCTCGCCTGGTTGTGCGGGCGGCAACTTGAGTCGTAGCGGCATCTTGCGGTTCAACTTGACGGGTGGGGTGAACTGCGCCTCCTGATTCGGATCCACACGCTGGTGGCTAGCAAACTTCATAAGATGTGTCACTGCAGTGCGGGCGCCGACCGAGTATAGCGGAATGTCGCGGTACGCGCGAGGCGCCGCCTCGCGCGACTCGGCCTTGACCCCGCCTTCCTGCTTCATGGTCGCGGACGGCGACGACGCTCGGACGCCACCTTAGCTAAGCAACCGACCGTGCTCGTTGGCCATGGCCAGCAGCAAGGCAGACTCGCTCAAAGCGTTTTACGGCATGGCCGCGGCGCCCAATGCGCCTGAAGACGAGCCGGCACCGGCGCCGACGCTCGAGGAGTGCACAGCAACGCAATCGTTGAGTGAGCTGTTGGCGCTCTCGAGCGAGAAGCTGGATGTCGTGAGAGACCTCTATGCGGACCGGCAGAGCCTCGTCTACAACCACCACCAAGAACTGGTAGGCGCAAGCGAGACGGTAGGCGAGATGCGCCGTGGTATCGAGGCGCTCAAACCAAGGCGCACGTCACTCGAGGAGCAGCTTGCTCAGATGCGGCAACAGCCTACGGAACCCTTGGGTGCTTCGACGCCCAAGGACGCCCTTCCATGGGCCGAGCAAGTCGCCCCGGTCGTCGAGTTGCCCCTTACACTGCGTCGTATTTTGGATGAGCATACACCAAAAAGTGTCGCCGACGCTGAGGCCGCTCTCCAAGCACAGGCGCCTGTTCTCGCTGCGTGGGTCGACGCGCACGTCGCAGGAGCCGACGAGTTGCAACGCTTGTGCCGCGATATGATCGTGCAGGCTCACACACCTAGTACATAAATACCCTATGGATCGTTTAGGTCGATGTTTTCCAGGTCCGTCTCGAGATTCGTATCACGTTCTTCCGCTGTGGTGGGTGGCACGGTAGCCGTGTCCACGGAAACAGGCGCAGAGGTATCCGGCGGTGCCGATGCCTCGATCGGAGTGAACGTTTCAGTAGGCGCTGCCGCCTCGGAGACGCCCTCGGTCGGCGCTACACTCTCTGGAAGGGTAGATGCTGGGGCAGGTGCCGTGTCCTCTGGGTCGACAGCAGAGTCGGTCACAGTAGCCTTTTCTGTAGCAGGAATGGGCGTGTCCGACGCCGGCAGCTCGGTTGAATCGATGGGCTGGGCAGCGTCCGCGGACCCACTGGGTTCGGCGGGGGCCGTTGGCTCTGCTGGCTCTGCTGGCTGGGCCGACGCCATGGGTTCCGCTGACTCTGCCGACGCGGTAGACGGCCCCATGGGATCCACCGACGTGGGCGCATGGACCTGCTCCTGTACCTGCTGTGCATTGGGTGGCGTCGCATCCAAATAATACGGCGAAATCGGCACCATACTGGGGTCAGCGAGGTGCACATACCGCTGCGCGTAACGGCACGCAAAGAGCCAGTGCGGCTGAACAATCGGGAGGCTGAGCAGTTGCGCCTTTTCGTAAATCTTTTGCTGGCCCTCATCGCTTGCGCTAGGGGGTGTCATGCACACAAGGTGCGTCGTCTCGAGTTCCATCTTGTTCGACCAGTGGGCGCCCATCGCCTCGATGATGTTCTTGGTCGCAACGTCGAGGCTGGCGTCGGGGATCGAACCGAAACATACGTGCACGCCGCTCATATCGTCCAGGGTGCAAGTGCGTGTGCGTATCTCGTTAGAGAGATAGGAGCCAGCGGTCGTGTGCATCATGAGCTGGATCGCATACTCCGTATCGATGCTCAGACCGGAGAGCTTGGTGGATGTGGTCAAAAGGGGCTGTGGCACCCTAGCAATCCGCTCACCATTGCGCAGCACTTCGAGGGAAAGAATATCAGCGTGTGCC
Organism: Malassezia nana; assembly: GCA_029542845.1. Classification (NCBI taxonomy): domain Eukaryota; kingdom Fungi; phylum Basidiomycota; class Malasseziomycetes; order Malasseziales; family Malasseziaceae; genus Malassezia; species Malassezia nana. Next base: position 627,225 of record CP119893.1, read on the forward strand.
AACTGCAGTGGTTCCCACTCCATCGTCACAGTGGTCTGCGTCACGTTGCGGAGGAACAAGACAGGCGCTGTGTCAGCCGAACCACGTACGACGAGGGCTGTGGACGCCATACATCTGCAAGATGTCGTCCTGAAGACGCACAAACTCTTCTCGTTTCTTTTGTTCTGCGTCCTCATTGCGCGTAACGCTAATCTCCACGACACTGCCGAGGGATACGCCCCGCGGCAACAGGACCGAGGGGAACTCGATGAGCGAGGCACGCTCGCCGATTAGGATTGCCTGCGTCAGTGGTAGTGCGTCGTACCATGCCCGCATCTCCCATTAGCTCAAAAAGTACGAACCTAGCTTCCCGACCGTAAAGGTAAAGTTGCCCGACTTGCCCTCGCGCATCATCAAGGTCGGACGCGGCTAGGCCGACCGCCCGCGGTCCGCCGGCGCGTGTGGAGGTCTACAGCCGGACTATAGGTCGGTCAAAGCGCGCTGCGCGCGCAGCGCGCGGTTCTCGGTCCGCAGCGATTGCACCTCGGCCTTGCTAGCCTGGAGGGCCTCGCGCAAAAAGAGGATCTCATCATTCGCTGGCCGAAAACTCGTCTGGTAAATCTTGCCCAACTCCTCATTGAAAGCCTGTATAAGTCATGGGGGACAAACCTCGTACAACTCGGCGTTCTCCATCCGCGCATCCTTCTCGAGCTCCTGCAGCGCTGCACAGCGCTTTGTGAGGGTTTCGACCTCGAGCCGCAGGGGAAGGACTGTATTTGCTTGATCCTGTAGTTCCGTAAAGGCTTCTTGCGAGAGGTGCACGCGCTCATCGTGCTCTGGCTGTGCTAGTCGCAGCGACGCAAGCTCCATCTGGTTGTTCTCGTAGGCACGCTCCAGCTTATTCCATGAAATGTTGACATGTTTGACTGCCTGCTTGAATGCATTCCAATCGTCGACCCAACCCGCCCCTTGCATCCGCGGCCGGTGCTGCCTAAGCGATGCAATTCGCTCGTTTAAGCACACCAACGCCGCCTTCATCTCAGCACAACCAATCGTCTCGGTCGTCGGAGGCACATGAAACATATCACTGTCCGATTCTTCTGTCTTGTTGTCCGCCGGCGACGCGTGGGACGGCAGCACAATCTCGGCCTTGCATGCCTGCGCCACACGCGTAGGTGGCACATGCACCACGGGCTGCGACTGAGGAGCCTCTTGGATGTGCTCGAGCAGCGGTCGAAGCAGTTCTTGCATCTCGTCCTCGGACACGGGGTGCTCACGCAGCTTGCCCATATCTTTGGGCGGCGGGGCAGGCGGCTCGACCGCCTTGGCATCATCCACGCGGGGCGTCGACGCTGCACTGCCTGGCACGCTCAGCTCAGGCGACTCGGTGAGCCGCATGGGAGTGTCCGCTTTTTGCGGCTCGGGAAGCGCAGGCAAAGGATGGGATTCATTTCCACGCTCATCAAATGGATTCGGCAAGTCCAGCGTGTCGTCCGCGTACATACTAATGATGCCATGGCTCTTGGATGGCGTATCGTCCACGTCGGGCATCGCAGTGTCCATCTCAGACTCGGCCGGCAGCGTGTCCGGCTCCTTGACAGGGGTCTCGTGCATCGATGCATTCTCTGCGCCGTCGGCGGGCGATCGCACAGCGCGCCGCTTGGGCGATAGATGATTGCCGACTTCGGCGAGTGGCACCGCACGCTTACGACCGAGTGGTAGTTCGCTCTCCATCGACTGTTCACTCTCCAGGACGGCCTCAAGACTGGAACGAATGCTCACACGTACGCGGTCGCTCATAAGGCTGCGAGTACGATGTACCGTAGGCACAGAAGGACGTTGCGTGCGCACAGTCTGTGCCCGACGCGGCGGCATTGCTTGGGGCTCAGATACCGCACCACTTTCGCTGGATGGTGCCTCTCTTGGCGCCTGCACCGATAGTGGCAGCGTCGGTGACTCGAGTATATCCGCACAAAGACGAGGAATCGCGTCTAGGCGCGCAAGCACAGAGCGCGTCTGTGCGCCCCAGGCGCGGCTAAGGTGTAATGTGCATGCATTGGCCTCATCAAAGAGCTCAGCCGTGATACAGAATTCGGACGCTCGCTCGGCGGCCTGACGCGTGGCCGGCTCGACAGAGCCAACAAGGACGACGAACCGATCGCGGTATGCAAAGCGGTCGTACTGCGATCGGGTGAACAAAGTCCAAAAGAGGGACAGGGGGCCATGCACGGATGGCGTGAGACTCTGTCGCACGCCCAGAGATTGCCGCTGCGCGCGGTGTATGGCCTGCGCCCGCCAGAAGCAGTCGAGGAAGAGGGCCATGTGTGTGGCCTGCGTGTCAGGCGCAGCGTCGCGAAAGTGGCGCACGTTCGCACTGTGGTTGGTACCGCGCAATGGGCGCTGGAACTCGAGTTGGATACCGTGTGTGTCCTCGCCCACCGCGCGCACATCCAGCAGGTTGATCATGCCGGCAAAACTGAGGTCCGAGCGGCGCGACGCCGGCAGATTGTTGAGATGGGCACGGCGCATGAGATCAGCGAGCCTATCCGGCTCTTGAACACCGAGGATTTGGTGCGTCGGCTGAGAAGAATGGCGCTGCACAAGTACGAGTGCATCGCTAAAGACGAGCAAGGCGAACGAAAGCTTGGAGCGGCGGCCCAGGACAGAGCCCAGCGTCTGGAACATGGTGTGTGGTGCCTCGCTACCCTGCTCGTCGACATCGATGCTGCCCAGCAGCTCGCGATGCGGACTGACAAGTTCAGGAGGGAACCGGTCAATGGTGCGCTGGCAGCTCCAGAGCACGGCCGCCAAACGCTCATCATTCGTTGCACGACGCGAGGCAATAATCGTCGCGGCCGCAGAGGCATCCTGGAGGCGCTGCGTCTGTATCGAGTCAGGTGGCATGTGCTTGAGTAAAAGGCCAATCAACAGTTGGTAGCGTGGGATGCGCTGCAGAGGCTCCATGATGAGCTCACGAAGACCCACGTTGCCAAGCGCGGTGGTCGAGTGCTGTGTACGCTCAATAAAGTCCCGGAACGCGCGATGCTTGAGCATCTGGTTGTATGAGTGCTGAGCGCGCTCGAGGCTCGATAGGTACGTTACGTAGCACTGGAACATGTGCATCTGTGTGAGTCTTGTCTACGCACATGACGGCAAAGAATGTCACCCACCAGTGACGCGAGTTGTGCAGGTCCTTGGTCGTATTCGACTTCGAGCTCGCATAGCAATATCTTGTTCGCTGCCAAAACTTCGCCCACGTTGCCAAAGATCAACTCGGCCTCGGCAGCCGGGATGATCTGCGTGTCCTTGTCTTTGGCCAACTGCTGCAAAGGCAGTGCATATCGCTTGGATGAGTTTCAAACACGTACATTGTATAGCGCATCGAGCCGTGCGACATAGCTACGCTCGGTCGTTACAAGCTCAGCCAGCGCATGCTCCAACGCGCGCGTCACGCGAATTTCTCCATTGGAAAAAACACTCGCCGTCTGCGTCAGTGTATTGTGCTTACATCACTTAGAACAGGACTTGGATCACCGGACAAGGTGACCAGCTGCTGCATCTTGTCGTCATCCTCGTTGGCCGAGTACACCGGTTCGCCCATAGCCTGGAGCAGCACTTCCAAGCGTGGGACTCATGTCAGAGAGTAGGTACGCACTCTGGTTGTGACTAAGATCCTCCAGTACCACATCGCACAGGTGCGACACGACGGGCCTGTGGCCAGCTCCCGAAGACGCCACACCAGCGCTCATGGACATGGTCGTCGTCGCGTCGACTCAACACAAGACACGCGCGGCGCGCGTAATAATCACGTGATTGGATAGCAACGTGTGGAGGACGTGAAGCACCGCCCAGGCCGGCCCTACCCCTACGGCTGACGGGCGCTAGACGCCGACGTATCAAAGATGTCGACTATGGAGCCGCCGCCATCTCGCAAAGAGAACCTGAATGTTCCAAAAAGAGAGTTTAAAGAGGATAAAAGGGGTCGCTTCCAAAAGATTGGTGAGAGCCTCGCCAACAAGGGCATCGCTATCAGTGACTGGGCGGCCAAATACGTGAATGGCGCAACAAACCGTATGTGCCCATATGCTTATGCCAGGTCTTGGTGCTGAAAGGTTCATGCCATCCTCCAATGACTTTCCTCTGGAAGTGGAGAAATGTATACGAATCTTGCGTACGTGGCCTCGCTGTCTCACCGTAGGTATCTTTACCGAACAAGGTGTTTCGGTGAAAAACGATAAGAACGTGAAAGTGGTGTATGTTGTGCATGCTCATGCCAGGAAAAAAATTCCACCGCAGGTTATCCGCGATGCCAAGGGCATTTGCATCTACTCGAGTATGAAGACGGGCCTGCCGCCATTTGGCGGTATGAACGGGACAGGTTTGCTCATGGGTCGCCTACCTGATGGCTCGTGGTCGGCTCCGTCGGCCATCCTGCCCAACTATTACTCGACCGGTTTTATGATTGGTATGGACGTTGTTGATGTACGTGCATGGTAGAGGCTCATCCTAGGTGATACTGATTATCAACTCTGAGGAGATGCTCAATTCCTTCCGGTCACACAAGTTCGCGCTGGGCGTAGAAAGCGTCGTTTCATCAGGTCCCTTGGGCACAGCGTTGAATGCAGCTGTGGATGTGAAGGACAAAGTCAGCCCGATTTACTCCTACGTGAATTCGCATGGCTTTTACGCGGGCTTGGAACTGACCGGCCAAGTATTTCTGGATCGCTTTGACGAGAACGAACGTGTATACTACTGGCCTGGTATTAAGGCAGGAGACATTCTGGACGGAAAAGTTCGAATACCCGATTGCGTGGTTCCCTTACATCAGGCGCTACGCGAGGCAGAGTTTGGCGTTGCCCAGGCTGGCGTTCTGGAACAGACCGAGCTCTTGAAGCAATTGCCAAAAGGACCTAGCGAAACGGCGCTTGAAAAGATGTTGGAGTCGCTTCAGGAAGGAGAACACATTCAGCTGCCCCCCACGCCAGAGCAGTTGGAGCTGATGGAACGGGCAGGCTTCCAAGATGAGTATGATGAAGCCCTCGAACAAAAAGAACGCGAAGCCATTCGCAGCCTACCACCACCACCCAAGCACCCGAACCTGTCTAAAACGACCATGGCATCCGAGGATACTAGCACGTCACCTACGACCCTTTCGAAGGAGACATCCGAGACGGATTCGGCTGAGCCCGAGGCCTCGGAAGCGCGTACCGAAGCTTCCGCATAACGCAAGGCGTCGTCTCCAGCCAGGAACACGCACGTCTAATTTGCGCAAATCGCTACCTCAGATCTCCACATGTGCATACGGACCAATCACTGCCAATCTTCGTAGGGGTAGGTTAAGCCCGAACACCGATAAGCGAAAGGGGTAGGTGCATTCGCACGTGCGTCCTGTAAGAGGGACGATATGCACTAGTTCGTAATTAGAAACTCGGCAGAGAAACGCGCGATACTCTTAGAAACTAAGGACCGGGACATAAATTGCACTACCTCGGCTACGTTCTGTTTATCCTTTACCGACCATGCAGTTTACAAAGATCCTCCTGGCTTCTGCTGCTGCCGCCTCCGTCGCAAGCGCTTGGACTACGGTGACCAAGACCCAAACGGTCACAGTTACTACGACCAAGAGCCCCTCAAAGTCCTCTACCTCGACCACTCCCAAAACCACTTCGTCGTCGTCGTCGAGCAGCTCGTCCACCTCTACTAAGCCTTCCGGCACCTCAACTAAGCCTTCCAGCACCTCGACTTCTTCCTCAAGCAAGTCTTCGTCTTCGTCGACTACTTCCTCGGCCAGCTCGACCACCACTATTGAGACCCCTACGGCGAACCCCGAATCTTCGACGACGCCGACTGCCACTCCTACAGTCACCGCGACGATTAGCGGCAGCGTGGTCACCGTTACCGCCTCCGACAGCGTTAATGGTCAGAACTGCGGTAACGATAACTTCTTTGGCTTTGGCATCTGCATTGAGGGCTCGGGCAACAACAACTCCATCGACATTGGAAGCAACTAATTCAGACACCAGTCTGGATTTGAAACACCCTAGTTGAGAACATGTCCTACAGGACTGATCCCTCATTAGTTTTGTGAACTAAGCGTTTTCGCAAGCATTCATCCAAGATCCAACGTCATTTTGATATGTCCAACCCATAGGATTGTTAAGTGCATCAGTATACATGGGTCCCGATCGGGGTATACGCTTACATTGTACCTCTACTCTATGAAGCCCTTGAACGGACTGCAGATGTACACTGGTTGTTTGCCTTTAGGAGCTATCTCATATACAAGTTGTCACGCTCAATGAGCATGCCCTGCTAGAATGGTAGCCTAATTAGTTCCTTTACACTCTTTAGAGTATCTAATAGTCTTTCAAGCGACCGACCTGCGTTACATTATGGGCCGTGATACATGCACCGGCCGTGGCATAGTATCTCCGGATCCTTTTCCGGAACGTAGCTATGGTCTCACGGACTCACTGTTTATTTATTACAAAATTCGACATATCGCCAAGATTGGGAACCCCGAAGCATTATGGCGACCGTTTATTTGCTACGCGGCCATGCACCTTTTTGGATCACGTTGACAACAGGCCAATCATGTTACGTGTTTATTCTGAAACTCAAGAAGTGGAGTGATCAACAATGCGCAAACGCAACGAGCAAGAAACTAGGGTTGTGGTCCCCGCCTTAAAAGGCACTGTCCTCAGAAACATCTTCCTATAGCCATGTTCAATACCGTTCGCCTTACGATCGGCCTGGTCTTAACGGCACACTTGGCGCTTGCTTTCTCGAAAAACAGTGGCCTGCGACCGCGTCAATATAGCAAAGAGGTCCAGGCTGAGATCGAGCATCAAGCCAAGGATGATCCACTAGGTGCGACCGAAAGGGTGAAGCAGATGCCGAACCTTGGAACTCCCGGCTACGAAAGCTTTGCCAAGCACAAAAATGGCGTTTGGTGGCTCGGAGATGAGTCGTCGCACCATCAAGTGGCTTGGTTTGATGGCGGCGACTTTCCCTTCATCCAACCTGACGGTGCCGAACGTGATGCGGATGGTGGGCTAACCTCCGTGCCTACTGAAACGGATGGCTTTGTTCTCAAGGATGACCTCAAACTAAAGGGAGATGCGGTCCAACCTTACTATATCACCAAGGATTACAACCCGAAGGATGTGAAGCGTGCTGTGATTGTATTCCCTGGCCTGCCCCGTGATGCATGGAAGTGGGCTACCCTGATGCTGAATGATTTCCGCTATGTGTACAGCAAGAACAAGTATTGCTACCAAAAGAAAGATGCCATCATCATTAGTCCTCTGACGCTGAACCAGCAGGACAGCGCCGCTGTTCAAAACGACAACTGGGCTATCTATAAGAATTCGAATTGGGAGGCTGGTGGTGTGACTCAGTCTCCAAAGATGGAGCATGGCGTGTCGTATTTTACGATGATCGACAAAATGATCGACAAGCTTCTTGATAAAAGCGAGTTCCCCAACCTCGACAAGGTTGTGATTGCAGGACACTCCATGGGTGCTCAGGCAGTTCAGCATTATGCATTGATGCGTAAGAACAACGATGAGCAGGAAAGCTCTCTTCTATGGTGGATTGGTAACCCGGGTGCTTGGACTTGGCTCAACGCTGGCCGCCCAACCTATTGGCCCAACTGCCAGGATCAAATGAATATTTGGCCTTTCGGCTTGAATCAAACAGCCGAGCATATCGCATACAATAAGGCCGCCAATCCTGATGATCTGGTGAGCAACTTCCTCAAGCGAGACGTCCAGATTGCGCTTGGTCTCGATGACAATGGTACTGGTCAATCACAGTGCCCAGCCTGGTACCAGGGTGCTAACCATCTCGACCGTGGTGCGAACTTTGTCCAGAGTGTGGCAGGTATGCCTGGAGGCTTTCCTAGCAACTTTGAGGTTAACTACGTGGCCTTTGTTTCCCACCAGGACTACCCCATGTTCTCGGCGAACCGTTCGCTCGATTTCATTTGGGGTAAAGACTTTAACGGCGATTGCTCAGCCGCCCCGTCTTCTGCCGCTTCGACATCCTCCTCCACTTCGACTTCGTCGAAGTCGACTTCAACGTCGTCTAGCACCTCGTCGTCGTCCTCTTCTTCTACCCCTACCTCAACAAGCACTTCCTCGTCGTCCAAGTCCAAGTCCTCCTCTACCAGCACCTCTACATCGACTTCATCTATATCTTCGTCATCCACCAGTACCAGTACCTCTTCCAAGTCTTCTTCCACATCCTCCCCTTCCTCCACCTCCAGTGCTAAACCCACCACAGTCACTACCGAGATCCATGATACCAGCACCACGGTTACAGCTACCGCGAGTCACGGTGGCCAAGAATGTGGTAATGGTAACTTTTTCGGCGGAGGGATTTGCATCAGCGACTCCGGTAATGGAAACAACATTCACATTGGTTAAATACTAAAAGTTGTTTCCTTTTCCATATGTTGATGTCGACCAGTTTTTGGTTGACACCTTTGGTTTCTAATAGACTGTGGGAATATAGTTACAATCATTCTGATACAATCAATATTTGGTCATCACCTGCGTTGGTATTCTAGCATGTCGTAGAAATTGTCGTCGTCTTGTAGTGAATACTTTATTGAGACAACAAGCTAACGAGACTATGGCTGCCAGAGTCACGAAAACGTACCATGATATCACAACGAAATGCACTATTCCACTATGAGCTAGACAATGTGGAAGTGATGGATGCGTTGTACTTTTAGCTACGTTAACCCTACATACCCTTTTCTTTCGCAGAATGGCAAAAAATCGTGATTAAAATATCTTTCATAAATCTCTGTGAAGCTGGAACTCATTTTCGCTATTCTCGTCTTACAGCAGGGCTTGTGGTCATGATATCCACCATTTTCAGACACATCGACCATGACATCTCTGATTATTCGTACATGGGCTGGGCCTGCCTGCCCCTAGACACTGCTGCAATGTTATTTTGTGCACGTTGCCCAATTAACGCATGATCTCATTTTAAACTTCTCTGCGGACCAATCGCGAAAAGCTCCTGCCTGTTATTTGCGACATTTTTGTCGGCATCCCGATCTGATACAATGGCACACATTTAAGCGTCAATTTCCCTGTCGAGTCCACCAACAATGAAGCGTTTTGAAATCACGTCTTATCTTGCATTTCGATCGATGTAAGGGTTATTTCCGAATCGGTAAATAAGCGAAGCCTATCCATATAACGCGAGCTGTGAGTATGGCCTATTAATAGTCCCGCACTTGGCTACGTTCTGTACCACAACCCACGATGAAGATCTTCAACCTTGTGGCCTGTGCTGTGCTGATTGCGAGCGTCGCTGCCGCATCCACTACCTCGACTTCTGAATCCAGCTCCTTGACTCCTGCTTCGAGCACCTCGACCTCTTCGAAGTCTTCAACCTCGACTCCTACTTCGACCACCTCGACCTCCTCGAAGTCTTCAACCTCGACTCCTACTTCGACCACCTCGACCTCCTCGAAGTCTTCAACCTCGACTCCTGCTTCGACCACCTCGACCTCTTCGAAGTCTTCAACCTCGACTCCTACTTCGACCACCTCGACCTCCTCGAAGTCTTCAACCTCGACTCCTGCTTCGACCACCTCGACCTCCTCGAAGTCTTCAACCTCGACTCCTGCTTCGACCACCTCGACCTCTTCGAAGTCTTCAACCTCGACTCCTGCTTCGACCACCTCGACCTCCTCGAAGTCTTCAACCTCGACTCCTGCTTCGACCACCTCGACCTCTTCGAAGTCTTCAACCTCGACTCCTTCGAGCACCTCGACTCCTTCGACCACCTCGACCTCTTCGAAGTCTTCAACCTCGACTCCTGCTTCGAGCACCTCGACTCCTGCCTCTAGCACTACCACTCCTGCCTCTAGCACTACCACTCCTGCCTCCAGCACTACCACTCCTGCCTCCAGCACTACCACTCCTGCCTCCAGCACTACCACTCCTGCCTCCAGCACTACCACTCCTGCCTCCAGCACCTCGACCCCCAAGAAGACTTCTTCCAGTACCGCTACTGTCACTGCGACTAGCAGCGCTGTGATTAGCTCGAGTGTGAGTGGCACCGAGGTTACTGTGACTGCTTCTCCCGAGCCCAATGGCCAAATGTGCGGTGATAATGACTTCCTAGGCATTGGAGTTTGCATTGGCGGCTCAGGCGATGGCAACAGTATCCAGCTGTGAATACAATTGGTTTTCCGTGGGCTGATCTATGGAGCCTATGTTTTTAGAGTCAAGTGTATACATTTCATTCATCCTCGTTCTGTCTTCAGTTTGTGGACTCCAGATTAGAACTAATTAGTACAGGAGGATCTTCTGAGATTGTCCATCAGTGAGGACGACAGAATGTTTGGCCTTTTTTAGCTGCAATGTAGATCAAAGACCGTTTCTTCAGAGGCTCTTGATTGTCAAGTGCGACGCCATTTTCAGAAAGAACCACTTCGTCACTAGCAAGGTCTGTTTTCCAGCCTTGCTGGGAAATCTGCCAAACACAATTCTTTGTTGTTTCAGACCCCATGAACCATTGAAGGCGCATATTCAGACCGTGTACATGGGCACATGGCTGCAGAGAGATACGATCATCACCATCTTCTGGATACTTGCTGTAATTACCCTTCTGAACATCGAATCGGTGAACCGCCCCCGGCGTGATGCACATAGAATTGTTCAGAACACTGCGAATCTGCCCTCCATTCTTGTACTTGGGATAGGGGGCATCACACTCATAAAATTGGAATGTTTGATTTGTGTCCTTCGTCTTCACCAAGGCGGGGTGGCCATTCACTTTCTTTGAGTCGGACACTTGATAGATTTCCGAGTGGTTTCCAACTAGACTCAAGCTAACCAAGAGTCCAGCAGGACCAGCAGGTTTGCACGACAGAGCCCATACGGTGCTATTGAGTATGAACAAAACAGTGAATAGAATCCTGAACATGAGGGAGAAGGTAACCGGTGGCGCATTTGGTGCTGCGCTTGTTATGCTTTGACCCCTTCAGGCGCTTGGGCTAACAACCCCCTGCTTCCTGTTGCCCAATCTGGTGCTAGGGATCACGCCGTCTTACCTAATTTTGTGGAGTGGTGCCGAGAACGTCGACGTCCCACGACAAAAGTCGGAAAGCAGGGGTCATGGCGCTGCCCGCCAGTCGACAATGGCTCCTGCCATTCCACCGGGCGATTTTGCATAGACTCATTCCAGCCGAAAATGATGAACTCCGAGATTTGTTGGTCATTCTTGCACAGGGACTAGGGCTTCGAAAGGTTGTATCCACTCTTCTCCGTGTGTATGCAAGGCCGAACAGCCTGATCCTTGTTTTAAATGCCTCTGAATCTGAGGTCGCGGCTATGAACCATTGTATTTCTACGCTAGGAATGAATGAAAATGTGATTCAGGATATTCACCATGATATGTCGGCCAAGCAACGCGCAGAATTGTATGTGTCCGGGGGCATCATTAGTGTAACTTCGCGTATTCTCGTTGTTGACATGCTTTCAAAGCGTGTTCCAACGAACGCACTCACGGGCATGGTTGTGCTTCACGCTGAGCGTGTAGTTCCAACATCACTAGAGGCATTCATTATTCGCATTTATCGTCAAGAAAACAAAGATGGGTTCCTGAAAGCCTTTTCCAACAATGCAGAATCATTTGCATCGGGATTCAACACGCTGCAGACCATCATGGGGCAATTACGATTACGGCAGGTAGATATCTGGCCAAGGTTTCATGAAAGCATCAATCACGACCTAGGTCATCGGCATGCTGATGTGGTCGAACTCCATCAATCACTCCCCCCTTCGATGCGGGCCATACAGGGTGCTCTTATTGAGTGTTTGGAGGCCACATTGGCCGAAATAAAACGGAGCAAGCTTACCTCCGATCTTGACGATTTTAGTGTCGACAAGGTAATGCAAGGGTCTTACGATGTCACGATTCGCCGTCAGCTGGATCCCGTGTGGCATCGCCTCAGCCCTGGAATCAAGCAACTTGTGGGGGATCTCTCGACGCTGCGAAGCCTTCTGCATGCACTCATCTCGTACGATACCGTATCTTTCTATGCATACCTCGAGACCATCTTGGCCTCTCATGGCCCTTCGGACGAATCGCATCAGCGACCCTCGCAGTGGCTCATGAGCGATGCAGCCAACGTTATTTTCCAAACAGCGAAAGCTCGACTGTGGAATAGGTCTGAAGACGATGGTACCACGACGTTGACATTAGAGGAGCCGCCCAAGTGGAAATTGTTGCTGGATCTGCTGAACGAAATTGAACAAGATATTTACCGTCATGGTGATTCTATGGTGTCCCATCGCACGATACTGATCATGGTCAAGTCAGAGAAAACTGCTCACCAACTGAGACGCTTGTTATCCACCGCCAACAACACACCTCAACAGCCAGGTCGAACTCTCTTGTCTCAGCTGATGGCGGAGTATTTATCATGGAAAACGAATGTGTCAGCTTTGCAGCAACAACTCAAAGCGCAGATTCACGAGGTGTCCCGCTCTTCAGCGAATAATACCTCTTTAAGCGAAGTCATGCAGAAAAAGGCTCTCCGAACTGGTGCTTCGCCAAATAAGCGCCGTCGCCTACGTGGTGGCATGGCCCCGACCAATTCTTCGCGCTCTGTTGTACTAGACGTTGTGAAGGATGAATGGGAGCAACTGTCTCAGGCATCCGAAATTGAGCGGAGCGATGCACATCTGCAAGAGGAGCCAGACACAGCCATACTAGACGATTGGGACTCGATTGTGAAAGAAGACGCGATGGACTATTTTGGTGTCGTGGATTTGAATCAGCTAGTGGTCATCCATTGTTATCAGTCGGATGATGACGACAGTCTCTTGCAAGAGCTCATGCCAGGCTACGTCATTCTTTATGATCCAAATGCGCACTTTGTTCGGCACATGGAGGTGTTCCGTGCGACCTATGGTATACAAGACATCCATATCTATTTCTTGCTGTGCACCGACTCGGTGGAAGAGCAAATGTATCTGGCAGGACTGCGTCGGGAGAAGGATGCCTTTGAACGAATTATTCGAAAAAAGGCCACGATGGCCATTCCGCTTACAGCAGAAGGGGCACCTGTGCTAGACCAATCCGATGAACGAGCGATACGATCGCTCAGCACACGTGTGGCCGGCGGACAGCGTGCTGGACCCATGTTGCAGCGACCTACTGTGGTGGTTGACATGCGGGAATTTCGTTCGAGCTTGCCATCTTTACTCCACGCCGTTGGCTTTACAGTAGTGCCATGCACACTGCAGGTGGGCGACTATGTGATTTCCTCCGATATGTGCGTGGAGCGAAAGAGTTTAAGTGACCTTGTCCAGAGTTTGAATTCTGGGCGTTTATATACCCAGTGCGAGGCTATGTCGACGCACTATGTGCATCCCATTTTGCTCATTGAGTTTGACCAAGAACGCGCATTTACGCTGGCAACATTGAATGACAGCCGAGATACCCAACGTCGTCTAACTACGCCGCAGGAGCTGAGTGTACAAGCAAAACTTGTGCTGCTGACTTTGTCATTCCCCCGCTTGCGTCTGATTTGGTCGTCCTCTCCTTATGAAAGCGTAGAGATCCTATCGGATCTGAAGCAAAACTATGACGAGCCGGACCCTGTTCGGTCCGCAGCGATTGGACTCGATGATGCTTTGGAGTCGGGTTCTGTAACAGAGTCCACCATGAACATCACACCTACTGATATGCTGCGTGAAATGCCTGGCGTCACAGCGAAAAATGCCATGTACCTGATCCGCAAAGCACCGAATCTGCAAGCCCTTTGCCAGCTAAGCCTCGACCAGTTGCAGCGGGCCATTGGGTCTGAGGCCGCTCGGAAGTTGCACGCCTTCCTCCATCGAGGGCCCCAGATAGGTTTTGTTTAAATCCAAAATGCGCGCATCCGCGAAATTCCCCCTTTTCTGTAACTGCACGGGTTGCGCACGGAGTTCTTGCTACGCACCATGACGAGCCTGATTGGAAAAGTTATTCGCATTGATGGCGATGAAGTGGTCCCTGCCCTAACTGCTGCTCTGCCAGAAGTTGCTGCTCAAATCAAAGGACAGTGGCAGCGTAGCCGCGCTTCGTCTGCCAAGACCGGCGAGCTTCGGGTGCTCTATCCTAGTGACTCCGTCCCTATCGCAGCTGTCGCGTTGGGCGAACAAAAAGAGGCACCCAAGACGGGCCCAGACACGTTGCCGGCTGCGCATGTATTTTTGCGCAATGAAAGTCTGGAACGAACCAGGCTGGCAGCTGCCAAGGGCGCGCGTGCTCTGCGCGACCTCGGCCACGACGAGGAGCACCGAGTTGTCACAGTTGATTCTTTCTCCAGCCCGCATGCTGCTGCGGTCGGTGCCCTCCTAGGTCTCTGGACTGTGAACCATTTCAAGACGCGTGGAACTACGCCTGCATGGGGCCAGCCGCTGGAGAAGCAGGGCGGTCGCCATATCCAGGTCCAACCTCTCGCGGGTCTTTTGTCGGAGGCAGAGAAAAAAGAACTGCGCGATGAAGGTGATTCCCTTTCTTCCAGCGGTACCCCGCTGAGCTGGTACACGGGCGAGATTTACGCGCAGGCACAGAACCTTTCTCGGGAGTTGCAAGAGACGGCGGCCAACCTGCTGAATCCTACGATCTTCGCGGAGCGCATCTCGAGCCTGTTCAAGAATGTCCCCAACACGGAGGTGAAGGTGCACGATGCCGACTGGGCGCGCGAACAGCGCATGAACCTCTTCCTGTCGGTGGCCCAGGGCTCGGAGGAGCCCTGCAAATTCGTTGAGATGCACTACCATGGCGCTCCTGACGCGAATGCTGCACCTCTCGCGTTGGTGGGCAAGGGTGTCACTTTTGACTCTGGTGGTATCAGCATCAAGCCTGGGAAGGGCATGGATCTCATGCGTGCTGACATGGGTGGTGCTGCGGCGGTTGTGGCCACCACCCTGGCGATTGCGCAGCTTGGCCTGCCGATCAATGTTGTGGCCGTGACGCCGCTCACAGAGAACATGCCGAGCGGACGAGCGACCAAGCCGGGTGATGTCTTCGAGGCTCGCAATGGCCTCACTGTGCAGGTCGACAACACGGATGCCGAGGGTCGTCTCATCCTTGCCGATGCCCTCTCCTATGTCTCGGAAACATTTGCTCCCCACACTGTTATTGACGTGGCCACCCTGACCGGTGCGTGCGTCATTGCTTTGGGAGACGTGTACTCGGGTGTTTTTACCGATGCAGACTCGCTCTGGCACGAGCTGAAGGCTGCCTCTGAGGCAGAGCACGACCTCTGCTGGCGCATGCCACTTACTGACATGTATCTGCCTCAAATTTCCAAGACGAATGCGGACCTTGTGAACACGGGTGGCCCGTCTGCTGGCTCATGCACGGCCGCCGTATTCCTGAAGCAATTTGTCCATGGCCTTGAGAACCGCGCTGAGGGCAAGCCTGCCAAGGTGCGCTACGCGCACATTGATATTGCTGGTTCCATGGAGGCAGCAGCCAACACACTCAATGATTACCAGGGCAAGGGCCTCACCGGCCGACCTGTGCGTGCTCTGATCGAATTTGCACGCTACCTGGCCTACTCTTCGTAGGCGCTCATTTTATATATTCACTATGTAGAGCGCATTTCGCGAGTTTTACATTGGGCTCTTTAATCACGGGCGCAAGTGACGGATGTCTGCACTGGTGACTTTACCATCCATCAGCAACTCTTCCATCACCTTGCCAGTGCCCAAACTGTTACTAATGCCCCAGACAGCATGGCCCGAAGCAATGTAGATGCCCTGCTCAGCAGAACCACCCAAGATGGGGGCAGCCGTGCGGGGCGAGATCGGCAAATAGCACGCCTGCTCAGCAATCAGCTCTGCTCCACGTTTCACATCAAGATATTCTGGGCTCAACACCGCACACTGACGCTGCAGCTCTGCCGTACGCTTCTCATCATACGTCACGTCGTCAGCCAGCTCTGGGATCGGCACGTCATCCGTGCCACCAGCGGCGTAAGCCACACCCTTCGGGCGGATATAGAATTCAGGAGCACCAGCCGAGCTACCGTAGCGCATTTCCGAGAAGAAGCAGTCCGCCGACAACTGATGACGCTTGGCAGCCTGGATGACAATGCTGTGTGCACGGCTGCCTTCAATCATGGCCGCCGAGCGCAGGTAGGCGGGCATAGTATCGGGCGTGAACCAAGACTGGAGCAACTTTCCTGTCCAAGGACCCGTAGCCAGTACAACATCGGTCGCGGGCAAAAGTTCTTCCTTGTCTTCAGACCGAATCTTCACTCCGTTGATCCTTCCATCGTCGCCAAAGGAGAGCCCTTGAGCCTTGGTTTGCACTAGCAAAGTCACGCCTTCTTGCTGGGCCTTGTCCACAAGGAAATGAGTGAGTTTTCCAGGCGTGACTTGCGCCGTAGTACCACCACCACCGATCAAGCTCATCGTCAAAAATACTTGCTGGTTGAGCCAATCCAACTTGGGACGAGAGCGAGACTTGCGAGAAGTATCCAAGCTCAGCTGATGAGTGTCAACTGTGCGATATCCCCAAAGCTCAGCACCGTTCTCCTTTTCGGCCAGCTGACGATGGAGTTCAAAGCTCAACGCAGCCAGGCTGGCGGTGGAAGTGCCGTGCCAATCCAATGCCAAGAACCCACCAGCCTTGCCGGAGGCACCCGGAGCCACATCCTTGCTGGACTCCAGAATGGTTACCTTCGGGCAGTCCTGGCGACGACTCAGGTAGTAGGCGATGCTGCAACCTATGATACCACCTCCAATAATAACAATGTGTCGCCTCTGTTCCGACATTGTGGCCAAGAGAAAGATTAGAAGTGACAAAACCCTAATACGTATCCATTTCCCACGTGGCAAATGACGAGCTCCAGAAATAATAAAGCAAGATCAGGAAAAAAGTATGGTAGAACTGGGATTCGAACCCAGGATAAGTTGGGAACCAGCGAACTCGCCGAAATATTCAACATATACTTGAATCAACCGCCTTCGACCACTCGGCCATCCTACCGCAATCTTGTAGTTGACAAAAATGGTGCCTCTATATTCTTAAAGACCTGCAAGCCCACATTGGGAAACGCGAGACGTGTCTCCACCCTTTCGGCCTGATTGTACCATTGCATGTCGCCAGCCAGCACTAGCGGTGTACAAGTGGATGAACTACATCGCACACAAGTTATACCTACGAAAAGTGAAACTGCTACTCTAGATTCGGGAGGCAGCATCACTGTGCTTTGCCAACTTTATTCCGATAAGATATTTGTGAGTGTATCCCAACGCGATAAACTTGGCTACCTGGTACGTGCGCATACATGTGCTCACAGTTCAGGTGCAGGCACAGGTTCAATCTAATCTTCTATCCGCGGACGACGCCGACCATCCGATACCCCCTCTCCCTAACGTCTCTTTGGTGCCTTTATTTGGAGTTCCTCCGTATGCAATGCAAGACCTGTATCCATTTTACGCTACCCAAATTGCCTTGCGCGTCTCACAAACGCTTCATCCATCTACTAACTCTATTTCTTTCAAGGCAGAACAAACTCCCAAGCCGATTGTTGTTGCGCTTGCACTTGATCCTTTGTCACAAGATGAAGAAGGTCTAGCTACGATGCAAGAACGTCAACGAATCGACAAGATACTCGATTTGCTTCTGTCATGTAGAGTTTGGTAGATCCTGGTTGATGCTTGAGTGCTGCTCATGCTCCTGGTCGATACTCCACACATTTTTTTTCTGCGTCCGTGCCATGTCCACTGACCGCCCTGCCCTCACGAAAAGGCAAAAGAAGGCCGAAAAATTTAAATCAAAGAGGAAATCAGATGATTCAGAAAACGTAGAGGCTACTGATGCTGCGGAATCTGAGCAATGCCAAGTTGACCAAGCTGAGACGGTGGCACCGCCCAATGATACTTCCTCGTGCACTCTCCCCGTTGAATCTCTGCCACTAGCGCAGGAATCTAAGGAGTCTACACCCGCACAAAAACCCAAGAAAAAGAAGCTGAAAAAAATCTTTGACGACGATGGGACGGTGCACGAAGAAGTGGTGCCTGAGCCGCCATCCAAAGAGAATGGCATCAAGTATATTGTTTTTGTGGGCAACATGTCCTTTGATGTGACCGCGGACATGTTGGCGAAACATCTAGGTGAAACATGTGGCGAGATACCCAAAGTCAGGCTTCTAACCAAAAAGGCGGATCCCAAGGCTTTGGAGGGTCTTTCCACTTCCAAGAAAAAATCCATTGCCAGGGGCAAAGCGAAAGATCCATCAGCCCCTGTGTCTAAAGGATGCGCCTTTGTAGAATTTTCGAACGGCGGATCTCTGCAAAAAGCACTCCGATTCCATCATACCATGTTCCATGGACGGCAAATTAACGTTGAGCTTACAGCAGGGGGCGGTGGAAAAAGCCAGCATCGCAAAGAGAAAATCAAAGCAAAGAATGACAGTCTGGAGAAAGAACGGCGCAAAATCCACGAGAAATATGTAAAGCCCGCTGCTGAAGAGCATAAACGCAAAATGTCAGAGGTCTCTACGGAGAAGAGCCTACCTGGCTGGGAAAAGAGCCAGGAGGGCTCTCAGCCACCGAAACGCGCCAAGTTCGCCAGCGGTGCCAATGCTATTCGTCTAGGATGAAACGTATACATTATATCTCTATTCAGCGTGAGCAGAAAGTGTTTATGGGAGCCAAAGTGTGGGAAGCCGGCCTTTCAATGCTGGTTGCCCATATGTATGTTGCGAAACTTTTAACAGACCCGGATGATTCCATGACATGGGCGGTTCGTATGATGCCTGCGTCGTGTCCAAAGAAGCTAGATCATCCGCTTCCTGGGCAGACACATCATCCTCTGGTAAACGTATCTGACTCTCATGGTCCATCGTAAAGATATCGTACAGGTTCACATAGGACGTGAGAGGCATAAACAATTCTTGCAGATTTTTCGCAAACCAGATTGTGTAGAGAATCAAAGGAGCGATGAGCAAACTGTTGATTACTTGCTTCCGTACCGAGAAAAGCGAAAGTTGGAACACTTGAAACAGCACCAAGGCCCATATGCATCGTGTAATAGCTAGGGGCCACGCATGTCCATGCGAATCATACGGTTTTTCAAATACTGTCATTAGCCTCATATTGCGTACCGTTCAGCAGCTGGTACTTGAGCACCAAGTATGCAAAGCCAAAGTCTGTGTCAGTCTCAGTTGCACGTACAAATAGTCCCGAATACCGTAATTAGAGGTGACACAATGCTGTACAACACACATAACGTGAATATGAGCAAGGCCTGTGGATACAGCGTGCTCATATTAAGCATCGGTGGCTCATACATCTGCATCAGGCGGCGTGGCGTTTTTGGATACCACAAGCGGCGCAGCTGCCGACTCAGGATGGTAGGAAGAAGAACGAGCTGGAATGGCTGCGTTGCGAGTCCCTGGAACACCACATATGATAGAGAGAAGTTGCGAGCGACCGGCAAGGATTGAGCCAACTTGTCAATCATGTGCATGGGGCTTTGCGACAGCTCTTTGAGCATATCGCGAGCGCTGGTGAAGAGGAAAACAAACACGACGGAGAATAGCAGGTAGAGATAGTACTTGCTGAGCACACTGTGGTCAATACGGGAATAGGAGCGAATTTTTTGGAAAAACGTAGAGTAACGCATCGCGACAGGAACGAGAGCGTTAATCAGAATCAAAAGCAGCGTAGGGAGCGAGTTTTGCACAAAGGTCCGTAGCCACGCGTGTTCATACAACAGGTCACCGAGCCAAGGCAAGTATTCTCGGATCTCATTCACATTCACCAACGTCGCGAGAACGAAATCAATCGAAAGCGTAAGTGTGAGAAGCAAGCCGATGAGCACTGCCATGATGCTTTTACGTGCTCGGCGGTCCCACGAGTTGGTTTCTTCGTTCATCCAGATAATGTCTCTGGGCTCCACGGCAGGCTCCGTTAGCATGGAACCGGGCACAGGATAGTGCACTACCTGGCTGGCAATTTGCTGGAATGTAAGTGAAGCACACGTACCGAGCTCCATGCATGTCGGAAAGTTACAAAAGCAGTGCGGCCATCTCTGAACTGGGACTCACGCAACGCACGAACCGCTTTGTCGAGTGATGCAAACTCATACGATAGCTGGTCAATGAGATCTACGCGCTGTCCCCATTTGCTCCAAGAAGGGAACAGCGTCGTCGGTCGCGGGCGATCTGTTGATACCATCGCACCCACAACAGGAGAATCGCCTGGCCGAGGCGCCTCTGAGACTGTCAGCGTTTGCTCGCGAATCGCGTCAGGATCAAAGTTTTCCACGTTTGCATTTCCGATCCATTTATACCACACACGCTCCAAGCGCTGCAGCTTCTTAGCTCGTCGGATCAGCAGCTTGTCCAGGAGCTGCGTGTCTTTTAAGAGGCTCACATGTTCCACATCGAGGTGAATATCGCCAAAGTAGCTTTCCAGCGACTCTATCGTGCGAAGGTGATCCGGGAGCATTCGAATCTCGACCGTACGCGCAGTTTCACTCCCTCTTTGCAAACAGGCGTGGCCCTGGCGGTACGTAATGAACACATTGTATGTGCGCTTAAGAATCCACATCGCCAGCAATGAGTACAGAAACGTGCTCAAAAGTTGCGTGTTTTCGTACAGAGTGTCCCGAGTGACGATACTGGGAAGTGGGAGAAAGGGCAAAGGATCCTTGGGCTGCTTTTTCGTGGTCAACAGAATATCAATGCTGTCGCCAGGCGTCTCGCCAGGCTTCACTCCGTCAACCCAGCCATTGGAGTAGTAGTTGACAGGCATCAGAATAAATACAGCCCACAGTGTCGACAAAGTGAGGTACACAAAGCCCATCTTTAGGAACAAGAGGGCTACCGCGCCATCGAGACCCACAGTGTGCAGAACACTATGGTCCGAATAGAGAATGGTGGGCGCAATCCAGCTGAAGATTCCGTTCCTCATTTTCTGGTAGGGTAGCGCTGATCCTTGTGCATGATGCCGCGCGAGATACATGGCCGGGTAGTGGCGTTTCCACACACCGAACACGAGCATAGACACAAGCCCGATGGAAAGCGAGAGGACAATCTGCTGCTGGAGCCAGGGACCAGCGAACGTCTTACCTCTTGGCCCAGGCATATCGGGTACGGTCTCATTGTTACCGCTAGGGAGATCCCAAGGCCCTGAAGCCAGTGCCATGGTCCCGTTCCAAGGCGGCGGGAGAGGGAGCGCACCCTGTGGGACGTTCTGCTTAGTCATACTTTGGTCGCGCACGCCCAAGCTCACGACCGGCGGCCACGCGCACCGTCATGGACGAGGATGACAAGGTAGCCCACGCAAAGCGGCCTGTAGGCGACTCAGATGAGGAGGAAGACATGCCTGATTATGGAGTCCTCTCTTCGCTGTCGAAGCGCCATCTCAGTGCGGGTCTGTCCGCTGATATGCCGGCCCCCTCGATTCCCAAGCGCGGTGAAAAGGATTTTGAGCCGACAGGTTTTGGTGGGCAGGCCAAAGTGCTCGAACAGAGTCGCGAGGCTCTCTTTTCTACGGTATCTCTTCCCCGTGCACACTCGAGGTAGGTACCAAGACGGAGGCTGACGCGTAGCAAATCGCTCTCCACCGCTACGTGGGACCCTGTGTTTCAACGGGCCGTTGTACATACGCAGCGGGGCCAGTCTTGCGTCCATGTCGGGGTGTCAGAACGACGCCGTAAAGGCGACGGATTCGTGACGAACCTCGAGCTGTATCCCGAAGAAACTGTATACCTGCTGGAGCGTGGTGCTCTCGATTGCCGCTGGACACGAACGCCGGGTCGACTGCCTGACCAAAACGACTTTGCATCGTGCATGCCCATCTCAGTAGCCCAGGCATATGCGCAAATTCTGGGCTGTGACTCGTGCACGTTGGCGCGCTATCAAATCTATGCGTACTTGAAGCGGCTCGGCTACATTGTGCAGCGCGCCGCTTTGGTGGACCAGATTCGGGCTTCAGGTGCTCGCTCTGCACCAGTGGCACTACATCGTCCTTGTCAAACGGCACTTGCATGGCTCCTGTCTTGGTTGGCTCGATGCTTGTCGTCTCTCGTATACCTACTCCGCCTCGTTCTGCGCCGCTTCCGCAGAAAGCCCCAGGGCCTATTGGGCATTCGTCCCAGTGATTCGTATGGTACGTTATGGCTCGGCTAATCGACCGACTCTATCTTTCGGACGCTTCAGATCGTCCCCAGTGGTTCTGACTCGACGACGACGACGCCCCACCAGGACTTGGCGCCGTTCTTTTACGCATGGAGGCCGGCAACCCGCTTCAAGCGCACTCAGCCTCCCCCACCCGAATTCCGTATCTGTGTGATCGAGGCAGACAAGCATCCTATGTTGCGGGGAAGAGACTTTGAGATACTCTTTTCTCATGTGCCGCTCGGCGCCTCGGGCGAGGTGGACGAGGCGGAGCTCGCCGAGATCCGGGCGCAAAACAGTCGTGCGTATGGCAAGCAGCGCAAGCCACGCGTTCAGCCCGTGACACCGAGGCGGCCTACCCGCTTTGATTCTGTGTGGCAGCGGCTCGTGTGGCTGCTGCAGTGCTTGAGTGCGCTCTATCGACGCCTGTCTTGTTGTACGACGACCAAGAGCGCCTCGTCAGCCCCTTTGCGCCCGACCAATGTATACATTCCCCTCAAGGCTGGGCGACGCAGCGTCGTCGTGGCTGTGGTGGACCAAGGAACTACCTCTCTATTGCGCTTTGGCGAGGCAGAGTTTGCTCGCTGGCGCCTGGCGGGGTGCTAAAATCTTACATAGTAGGAATGGGATGCCTGCGTGTGGTATCGCACCCACTTGACGTGCTGATACTGGCTCCGCTCGAGTACTTGCAAGTACTCGACCATCAAGCCTGAGGACGTCAACATGGATACATCAAAGTCCAATTGCACCGGGGGGCGCCCCCAAGGAGCGGGGCTTGAACGCCCTCTGCTCAGCTCCGCACTGAGAGAGCATTCGTTGCCTGCGCGAATCTTGGGAATCCGCCAAACAAGCCGGTCCTCTGTGCCATCGTGCTTTACCTTGCCGCTGTCCACATCACACGTACTCAGTGTGCTATGGGGTGGCATGGGAATGCGCGCCACCACATCCGAGGCCTGCAGCTGGGAGTCGAGGCTGGCGCGAATCTGTACCTTGTACCGAATGCACTGCCGCGCCGCCTCATCCACGACAATGGTCAGGCGGACCGGGAGTCGTATGTTGCGAAGCACTCGATATCGCATCAGCTCAAATTCGCCATCGGGTGGGACAAAGCAGAGACAGGGCTCTCCTCCCAGACGGCCCAGGCTAACGCAGGGGTGCAGCGTGCAGTCGACCAGTTGCACTTTGCCTATAGGCGACGGCCCTTGGGTATTCGGCAGGCTGGACAAATCAGCATTCAATCCCATGCTGCACTCGGGCACGCCGGATAAGAGGGCGCGTACCAGCACTTTGCCATCCACGTCCGCTCGCAAAACCTGGCCCTGCGGACTCACAAGAAAATGCAATGTTTCGACGACGTCCACGAAACACTTGTTCTTGCGGTGTTTAATGTCGCTGCGCCGCCATGCGCGCTGAATCATGGGTGGCCCTGTTGGCTGGGTGACGGGCATTAGCTCTGTCTTGGCCCCCTCGACCGCCCGTACACTCTCGCTGG
Source organism: Malassezia nana (assembly GCA_029542845.1). Classification (NCBI taxonomy): domain Eukaryota; kingdom Fungi; phylum Basidiomycota; class Malasseziomycetes; order Malasseziales; family Malasseziaceae; genus Malassezia; species Malassezia nana. Next base: position 650,864 of record CP119893.1, read on the forward strand.
TGATCTGCATCTTGAGGACGGATAAATCACTCGTCTGTGGAAAGCCATAGTCCATGGTATCGTCTAGCAGCTCATAGATTAGCATAAAATTCCGTTTCACTGCCTCCTCATGCAATCGCACGCCGACGTACGAGCTACACAGGGCCACCAGCTTGTGCAGGTATTCAAACACGAGCATTGCATGTGCATTCTCTGTTGTTACTGCCACCACATATAGGTCCGAGCACTGCGTCCAGAAGCATGTCACGCTGCCTAGCGATAGGACAGGTGCAGTGACATCGGCGGTTTGAACGACATGCACACGGATCAGGTCGGTCAAACCCGGTCTGTGGGTCAGTCACGCCAACGTACTTGAGGTCATTCCGAAATAGCCTAGACACGAGCAAGTTTCCATTTCGGTTATACAAAAAGACTCCCTGCCTGGTCAAGGCGCCCATACGTACAGATAGCATCATGCCTCTCCCCCCAATCACCCCGTGAGGGAGCGCGGCTGGCCTCGGCTCTGTGGAGGTCCTTTGGAACGTGGTTCCTGCCACATGCGTGCCCGACCACGGACGTCGGCCAAGGCTAGGCCTAAGCGCCAGGCTACGGCCCAGGCCCCTAAGCAACAAGACGAGGAGCAAAAAAACATGAAAAGTTCAAAAAAGATGTCTCACCTACTAGGTGTGGTCGTTGCCATCTTGATGGCCGCGCTGGCCTACTACGTGTGGTCGACAAGGCAGTCTTGGCCGCTTGCTCGCTCACCGTCTCGTGGAAGGGTGAATGAGCGCGCTCCTTCCGTTCCTTTCATTCTTCCACCGTTCCATGAGCTTCCTAGTGAGCCGCAAGATACAGCGGATGCCGAAAAGCTCGAGGCTGTCCACAAAGCTTTTATGGATTCATGGAATGCGTACCGGCGGCATGGATGGGGCTTTGACGAGTACCACCCCCTTTCCAAGACGGGTTCGAACCTGCTAGGTGATCCGAATCGTCCGCTGGGCTATACGATCGTCGACGCACTGGACATGCTCATCCTGCAGGGCCTGCAGCGCGAGTATGAAGAAGCACGGGACTGGATCCGCGAAGAATTGCACTGGGACTTGGATGGACGATTGAATGTGTTTGAGACCACGATTCGCGTCATGGGTGGCCTATTGTCGGCATCCGCGCTGATGCGTGACCCCCCCGCCGGCACACTGCCGGCCTCCTGGGAGGACGCAGACATGTTCCAGGACAAGGCCGAGCATCTGGCACGGCGACTGTTGCCCGCGTTCCAGACTCCGACAGGCATACCCAAGCGCGAAATCAACTTGGCGACCGGCGAGGCCTTCTATGATACGGACAACTTTAACAGCAGCAGCCTGGCCGAGGCCACCACGATCCAGCTGGAATTCAAATACCTGGCGCATCTCACGCAGAACCCATTGTACTGGCATGTGGCGGAGAATCCCATGTGGTACGTGCGCGAGGCGACGCGTCCACCTAGGCAGGGCTTGCTCCCCATCTTTCTTGATCCGAAAACGGGCCTTCCCCTCATGGGCGAGGTCCGTTTGGGTTCTCGGGGTGACTCGTGCTATGAGTACTTGGTGAAGCAGTACCTCCTGACGAACGGCACGGAGCGCGTGTACCGAGACATGTATGAGCACGCTTTTGATGACATTAAATCCTCGCTGTTGGGAGAGTGTACGAGTGTGGATCCACCCTTGCTGTATACGATGGAAGTGTTTCCCCGCCGCGTCCAACAGCAGGTGTCATGGGCACGCCGCACAAAACAGGACCACTTGGTCTGCTTCTTGGGCGGTACCATGATGCTCAGTGCCTCGGTACGTGCAGATGGAACCATCCGGCCCCCCTTTGGCACGCCTAGTGATACAGCTGCGATGCAAGAGGACTGGCGTGTAGGGCACGAGCTGATACGGTCCTGCGTCAACACCTACTTGGAGTCAGCCACCGGTCTCGGTGCCGAGATTGTTTTCTTCCAGCCTCCTACGGATACCAAACCGGGGACAAGACCCTGGGCTGTGAAACGGTACGTGTTTGCCACTGATGCCAGGGTCGACCGCACAGTGGAGCCGCATCGGGCGCCGCTGATCGACTCGCGCAACATTTTGCGGCCCGAGACGGTAGAGTCGCTCTATATTGCCTTCCACCTGACCGGTGATCCCCTTTATCGCGAGTGGGGCTGGCGCATTTTCGAGGCATTCCAGCGTTGGTGCCGGTTGGACGGGGGCCGCGATGGCTATGCTGGTATCGACGATGTGGACGATGTGCACCACCAGCATATCGACCGGATGGAGACGTATGTTATCACACCTACTGACGCTAGATTCTGGCTTTCTGAGACGTTAAAATATCTCTACCTGCTCTTCGCACCGCGCGACAAAATGTCCCTGCGGCACTGGGTGTTTAATACCGAGGCGCACCCTCTCCCAGTGTTTCTGCCCCCGTTCCCCACAGATCTTCATTAGTCATCACATAGGCGAGCACGGCCGGGCTGTTAGGCCGACGCCCGCCGCCGCACCGTCGAGGACCTGTGCACCGGAATGCAGCCTGTCAAGGCACCCAGTCAGACGGAGGTGGCAGCCGGGCACGAGAAGAATGGTATCCACACAGTGGATTCGATTCTTTCTCCCATCGACACGTCCTTTCCCTCCCTATGCGATCTCGAGGAGCATGTTGAGCACTTACAGCATGAGCTTGCGATCGCTCGGCCCGATCAAAAGCTGAGTGGCCGTATTATCCAGGTGGTCTATTCCCTACCGTTCACAATCAAACCACTCTCTGAATACAAGTACTTGGAGCAGAAGGTCGAAGCACAGGCCGCGGCTGATACCGTTGCGCAGTTGGCCGCACAAGCTCGGGCTCGGCGTGCCGAGCGTGAGGCGCGCGAACGCGAGGCCGAGGAAAATATGCAACAGAAAGCATTGCATGAGCAACAGCTGAATGACTCGCAAAAGGTCCGCACCCGCAGCTTTGGGGCTGAGCAGCCCCAGCGCCTCGCCATGTCCAGTGTGGTCTTCAACGGCGTCGACCTGGAAAAGTCTTTGCAAGAAAACCAGGAGCGTTCCAAGCAACGAGCGGGAAGAAAGGCTTGGTTCTGGGAGGCTGGCACAAGCGATGATGAATACTCCGAGAGGGACCGCTTCTCCCCGGTCGGCTCTTTTGTGTCCAGCGTAGGAAGCGTGGCGGATGCGATACCCGAGTGGGTTGAGCAGGGTACAGGACTGAGCGAGCTGGCCAGTCCTCCGTCGCCCACACCGCGCAGCCCGCTCGACGACCGCCCCCCTTGGATTTTGTGCATGCACCGCGGGCATTCCGCGCTGAACGGCGGTATCCAAAGCCTGTGCGACCGCTACCGGCAAACATACATTGCCACGCCCACACAGTTCCAATTTGCCGTGAATGCGGAGCGAGACATGCGCATGTATGCGGGCCAAACGACCTCGGCGGAGCGAGTGACGGTGGAATCGGTGCTCGCCTCGCTAGAGGACCGGCAGGCTTGGTCCCAGCACGAAGGAGGCCTCTCTGTGCGGCCCGCCTCCATGCCGCAGCAGGCCCAGGACTCTATGCACGGCATAAAGTATGTGCCTGTGTGGCTCGATCAGCACACGGCCTTTGCACACTACGATGCGTACTGCAAAACGACCCTGTGGCCCTTGTTCCACTACATGATGTGGCGGGACGATGAAGATCGCAGCTCATGGGACCAGTACAGCTGGAACGCCTACGTCCAGGTGAACCAAGCGTTTGCGCAGCAGGTCGTGTCCGAGTACCAGCAGGGCGACATTGTATGGGTGCACGACTACCACTTACTGCTGGTGCCTCTTTTCGTGCGGCGCGCCATCCCCGACGCCCACATTGGCCTGTTTATTCACTCGGCCTTTCCCAGCAGCGAGATTTTCCGCTGCTTGCCGCAGCGAAACGAGATTTTGGAAGGCATGTTGGGCACAGACCTCACATGTTTCCAAAACAACTCGTACGCGCGGCACTTTGTCTCGTGTTGTGTGCGTATTGGTGGCCTCGAGGTGCAGGGCAGCACGGTAGAGTCGCCCAATGGGCGCGTAACGCAAGTGTCACACAATACCGTTGGTGTCGACGTCGAGCGGGTGCACTACGAGGCTACATCGCCGCAAGTGCAGCCGCGCATGCAGCAATTGCGCGATCTGTATGCCGAGCAGTGCATCATTGTCGGCTGCGATAAACTCGACGTGGTGCATGGTGTGATCCAAAAGCTGCAGGCCTTTTACGACCTGCTGCTTCACTATCCGCAATGGCGTGAAAAAGTGGTGCTCATCCAGATCACCGTCCCAGCATCGACCACGTCGACCAAGTTAGAGCGCCAGGTATCTGAGCTGGTGAGCCAGATTAATGGCGACTTTGGCTCGCTTAGCTTTACGCCTGTGCAACATTACCATCAGGTGATTGATCGGAGCGAATACTATGCGCTCCTGTCTGTCGCGGACCTAGCACTCGTCACGTCTGTACGGGATGGTATGAACACCATGTCGATGGAATATGTCGTCTGCCAGCATGCGTACCAGCAGCGCCCCTTGATTCTCAGTGAGTTTACCGGCACAGCTGGGCATTTACCAGCCGCCATCAAGATCAATCCGTGGGACATTGGCGGTGTCGCAGCAGCCATCCACCACGCCTTGGCCATCCGCGATAGCGAACGGCGCGAGCGCCATCAGCAGTGCTACGAGCAGGTCATGTCGCGCACATCGCGCACGTGGGCCCTTTCTCTTGTGCATCAGATGCTACTTCGCTTGCGGCACCGCTACTCGGCGCACTCTACGTCGACTTTTGATACCCACCGCATGCTACAACACTATGGGCCTGCCAAGAAACGCCTACTGCTCCTCGACTATGACGGCACACTCACACCGATTGTCAAGGATCCTGCCGCGGCCGTACCCTCCAAGCGTCTGCTAGAGGCCATGCGCACGCTTAGTGAGAACCCCAAAAATGCCGTGTACATCATCTCGGGCCGCGATGAAGCGTTCCTCACCAAGCACTTTGGCGGCCTCCCGGCGGTGGGTCTGTCGGCCGAGCATGGCAGCTACTTTAAGGAGCATGGCGCCGAGAGCCGGTGGCAGAACTTGTCGGAGGAGCTGGACATGTCGTGGAAGGACGACGTACTGAATGTGTTTCGCTACTTTACGGACCGAACGATTGGGAGTAATATTGAAGAAAAGAAAAGCAGCATTGTGTGGCATTACCGCAACGCCGACCCCGACTTTGGCTCGTTCCAAGCCAAAGAGTGCCAGTCGCTCCTCGACAATATTCTGTCGCAGAACGACTTGCAAGTCGAGGTGGTCGTTGGGAAAAAGAATGTGGAAGTGCGGCCGCTCGCCATCAACAAGGGCGAAATTGTCCATCGCATCCTGTTTCACAACCCCGACACGGACTTTGTGTACTGTGCTGGTGACGACAAGACCGATGAAGACATGTTCCGCTTCCTCTCGCAGCTTGCATTTGAAATCGACGACCCCACCCCCGGCGCTAGCTGTGTCACATTGCCACCGCCTGCGCCGCTGCGCCGCAGCGCTGAACGCGAGGCACCCGCCCGGAAAGTATGCATCCGCCCCGAGCAGGTCTATACGACCACGGTGGGGCCTAGCAGCAAGCGCACACGCGCTGGATGGCACGTGGGCGAGCCATGGGACATTGTGGATGCCCTTGCTATGATGGCCCAAGCGGATGGCGCTTCTATCACGCAGGACAAGTCACACGCTGTCGAGCCAAGAAAGAGTTAATGTACAGACCTATCCATCTAGATCGCTTTCACCATCATAGATACGCCGTTTGATCAGCACGCGCCGTCTCGGCAGTGCACAAAGCGGCTCACTTGCCACATTGCCAAAGGCATCCAATGCCACACGCTTGGACACCAGGCAGCTGCGCTGCGGCACCGCCGCTGACGTCGCCGGCCGCGTACGCCGCGGACTCGATACGAGGCGCCTGTCCCAGCGCACAGCTGGCAAATGAGGAGGCGTTGTATACACCGCCTCTTCTCCCGGTCCTCGCGCATGGCACAATGGCTCGCCCTGCGCGTCCCTCTCGGTATCGGCAGGCCGGAAATCTTCCCGCGCCCGAACACCACGCCCCACAAGAAAGCGCTGCGAGGGACTGGGGGGGCGCGCACCGGGCAGTCGCTCCACCTGCGTGTCTAGTTGCACCGTGTACGCCTCATTATGCTTGGTATGTCGATAGGTCAGCCGTGCAAGTTCGGCAGCCGACAAGGATGGACGGGGCGGGATGGGCGGCGTACGTGGTGTGCGTGGCGTGCTTGGCGTACGTGGCATACGTGGCGCTGGCGGTGCCGATGCCATGATGGCAGGCGCCGCCGGCTGGCTAGTCGATGAGGCAGCACGCTCCCGTAGTCGTGTCGACACGCGACGGGCCGCCGGTGCGACTTTAGGCACAGACTCCTGCGGCACGGGCGGCGTCGAGGCGGAGCGCCAACGCTTGTTCGATTCGACCTTGTCGGGACTGTCCCATACACGCATCGCCGGTGACTGCGCGGCGTACCGCGCAGGGCGCCAAATGCGCGATGCCTTGCTAGGTGAAGAGCTTGGTGAAGAGATGCGCGGCAGAGGCGAGGACTTGGGCAATTCTTCACGCACGACGGACTTGAGAGGCGACACTGCCTCGCGCTTTTGTACAGTCACGCGCTGGGCTGGCGGCTGCGGCGATGCGGCGATGCGGCGAGCGGACATGCGTGGCGCGCCAGCCGCGCTCTTGCTTGGGTAGCTCGTGGCCGAGATCGGCGCCTGCTCGGGGCCCGAGGCATCCAGTGCGGGCACAGGGCGGCCAAAATTGGAGCCTGCCCAGTCCTGGAGGGCCAACTGCACCGGTGTCTTGGTCTCGCTCATGGGCGGTGCATGGAGAAAAGGGAGCGGTCGACGTAACGGTGTGCTTTGCACACGCAGCGGCGAGACATGGTCCTTGAGAGCATGCACAGTCACAGGCGAGCTCAAATTAGATACATCGCCTAGCACTTCACGCACGTGGTCGCGACGCCCATACGCGTGGACGGACGGAGACGCAGCGCGTGCCATGCCAGGTGAGTCATCCTCTATCGCTTCACTGGGGGGCGTGCACGGATCGTTCAGCGGCGTGCCAGGCTCGAAATGCGTGGGCGTACCCAATGCCGCTCTCGTCTCGGGGCTCGGCCGCCAGTCGGACTGAAAAACGGGGGCAGCTGGCAAGAGACCGGTCGTGGCCAGATCTAGGCACTTGGTCCGCCGTGGGCGCTCTGTGTGCCACTCACGGCGGGCCTCGTTCACATGCCTGGCATGACGGGGCGGAGAAGGTGTCCACATGGGGCGGCCGCTACGGCGCGATGCATTCGGCACCGGGTCCGCCATCACACGCCGGTGGCAGAAGGGCACGGTGCGTGGAAAGCGTGCCAGGGCGCCAGCGCCGACGCGTAGCATCACGTGACAACTACGGTCCTCGTGCACGGTGACGACGCTGCACCGACGGAGGCACGAACGCGGTAGTCTCTTTTTGTAGGTCGCGCATTTGGGGGCCAGCCGAGAGCACGATGGGAGGCGAGGGATCGCCTTTGTGCTGTATGGTCACCGGTGCCTGCTCGTCTGGCGCCTCGTTCGGTGACTCGTCCTGATGGAGCTGCTCCTTGGGCGGGGAGGGCGGCTGTGTATACGTGACGGGGGCCGCCACCGTTTCAATCGGGGCATGCGGCGTGCGTGGGACGCGTGCAGATCGACGGGGGGGTGGTGGCCCTGCGGGCATGACGATATCGTCGTCCGAGTCGTCGGACACACCTGGTCGCTCGTCGAGCGTAGATGCTTGGGGCGGGGACGCTTTCCTTTTTTTAGCCACATGATAGCCATCCGGCGAAGGTCCTGTGTGAGTCAAGGGGCGTACCTCGTTCCTTGTACGGCATTCCAGGCGGCGGCGCTCCATATGGGTTAAAGACGGGATCATAGTAAATACTGCGCGTCGGATCAGCGCCTGGTGGAATCTAGTGCTAGTTGCCCCTACGTACCCGCGGATCGCGCGGCGGCTCCTTGGGGCCGCGGGCGCGTGGACCGCCGCCGGCCGTCGAAGGGCGGGGCATGGTGGAGGAGGATCGCTCGCACGTGGTGCTTCTTGCTCTCGTCATGGCGACCGAGCCCGCCGGCTCGCTCGACGTGGATGCGCTCACGAACGTGGCCATCCGCCTACAGCTGATCGATGGGCCTGATTCCTTTCGCAGTCCGGCGCACCAGCGCGAGCTGATGCGGTACTTGCAGGAGCTCTTGGCAAGCCCCGAGGCGGTGCTGTCCCAGCAACCTGCGCGGCAACAGGCCGCCGCCGTTACGGCGCGCCATCAAATCTCGGAGCTCTGTGCGAAACATGCCGACAAGTTTGTGCGTGTGCAAGCCTCGTTCGACGAGATGCGTAGCGTCTTGGAGCGCGCCGACCGGCGCCTCGGGTCGCTCGTCGATACGCACTTGCCCCGCCTCGGCCAAGCGGCTGCCGCATTCGAGGCCGAGGCACCGCGTGCGCTGACGACGCGCCAGGATGCATCGCACAGGAAAGAAGCTTGTGCGTCGTCCATCCTTGATGTCCTTTCCATGTCACCGCATGTGCGCCGCTATGTATCGCAAGGGCAGTACGAGCAAGCACTCCAGCTTTTGCAGGATATGGTTAGCGTGCTGCCGCAGGCGGCAGCCACCTCCCACACGCCAGTTCGCGACGATCTCTTTCATACGTTGGCGTACACGCAGCGCGTGCTCATCCAGGCACTATGCGATGAGCCCATGCCCTTGTCCCAGGCGCGCCATACGGCCACGCTCCTCTTTCGTGCTATATCCATGGCGCGCGGTGCCTTTGCTGACACGGACGTGGATCTGCGGCCTTTTGACGTTTGCTACGAGTTTCTGCGCACACGCATGCAGCGTGTCCAGGCCAGCCTCTCGCTGGAGGACATGCTGAAGGCCATGGAGGCGTGGCACGACTCGGTCCACGCCTCTTGCACCTGGGCCCTCTCGCTGTGGATCGAGGACGTGGTGCCAGGCAGCGCAGTGGACCCGGCTTGTTATCACCTCTTGGGCTCGTTCGTGACGCACGCCGTGGACAAACTGTTCACGCGTCTCTCAGCGCATGTTTATACCGCGACGCACGACCTGCCTGGCCCCGCGCGCCGCTGGGCCTCGGCGGCTGAGCACTTGGATGCACTCTACACCAAGCTCGTTGCTTTGTCGGATAGTCTTGCCGACATGGGCGCCGCACTCGAGCTTGAGCTGTTACCGTACGCGGGCGATGTATCGTCGCCGCTCTCGGCGTGGGACCACGGCGCTTTATCTCTGTGGCACACGGCCCTTGCTGCAATCGAGTGGGACCGGGATGGGGCCTTGCCGGCCACGCATGCGCCAGCTCCGTCCGCCCATGCCGTGCCACCTTCTTTGAAAGACTTTCCTCAGCTCTTCCATGGTGCTGTGCAGCTGGTCGCTGCATTGAATACCCTGCGCTGCTTTGCGCCGCATCGCATCGCCACATACGCCATCGAGGCTCTTGGTACGCATCTTGCCCAGCATGTGCCGACAGGCGAAGCGCCACGCACCTGTTTTGTCCATGTGCTGGCGCCCTGGGCCGCTGCGGCGCTCGTACAAGGCGTATGGGACGACGATCGCGATGCGATGGCGGCGCTATGTGCGTGCCCTGCGTGGGCCGAGGTCCATACTATGCATACGACTCGAGGTCGAGTGTGACGCTCGTACTCGAGTGCGTCTCGGGGTTGCGGTACACCCCCACCAATCCTTGGCTACGTTCGTAGAACGAGGCCTGCGTCAGCGCACGATACGCACCTTGAGCGAAATGACAATAAACTGCAACTGCTCGCTGGCATGCTCACGAATGTACTGGCTCACCTGCGCCACGTTGTGTGCGTCGAGCGCGGCATCCACCTCGTCGAGCACAAAGAACGGGGCCGGCTGGAACAAGTGGATGGCAAAGAGGAGTGCGAGAGCGGCCATGGTCTTTTCGCCGCCAGAGAGTTGGTCCATGTCGCGGAAGCGCTTGAGGGGCGGCATGGCATGGTACCGAATGCCTGTACGGAACGGCTCCTTCTGTCAGTCATGAAAACGTACGTCGGTCTCATCGAGGGTCAGGTACGCCACACCGCCGGCGGGCGCCGCACGACTGCGCGTCAACGCCTTGTATACGCCGTCGATGCGCTCGGCAATGTGGTGGTAGGCTCGCAGAAACAGGTCTGTGCGCTTTTTTTTCAGCGCTTGGAACTCGTCGCGCGTATCGCGCACCTGCTCGCGACACGCATCCATCTCGCGCTCGCATGCTTTCAAGTCGCGTTCCAGCGCCGTGAGCTTCTCACCCATGTGGGTACTGGGTGCCAGCTGCTCCATTTCGCTACGCGCAGCGTCAATCTTGCTTTGGAGCTGGCGGGCTTGGCCCGAGCCTCGGTCCGTGCGCTCCGCATCCGACAGGCGCGAAAAATCGACCACCACACCATAGTCCCGCACGACATGTACATCAGCGTTGGTTTCCAGTGCCAGGGCCGTGTCTTCTTCCAGCGGCACCTGCGCGAGATCGCCCGCCTCGAGCGGCAGATCAAGCGCTTCTAGGCGGCAGCGGCGGTACAAATCCGTGCGTTCCGCGTCCAGCTGCGCCATCTCGTCGCTGCGCTCGGCGACCTCCCGCTGATGTGCTTCCACGTCGCGCGTAGCAGCTATGACCGCTTTGCGCTTGTCAGCCAGTACCTCGCCTTGCTCTGCATGGCGTTCGCGCAGCTCTACCAGCGACGCTTGCACCTGGTCCAGCGATTCGCGCAGCTGCGCCATGGTCTTGTCGCATGCCTCGAGTTGTTCCTCGAGCGCAGGCAGACGCTCCCTCTCCTTGTCCATGGTCGATTGAATGTACGATAAACGGTCCGCCGTGCTCTTGAGCTGATCCTCGTTAAAGGCCCGCTGGTGCGCAAGACGCGCGAGCTGACGCTGGTGCTGCTGCGTTGCCACATCGAGCGCCTGCGTAAGCTGCAGCTGGCTCGACTCGTACTCGCGCACATGAGCGACACCGATTCGCGCACAGAATGGTGCAAACAGCGCATCGTCCGCCGCGTCAATCTCGCGCTGGACGGAGGCACGCGCCTCTTCCGTGCGCGCCTGGTTCGCCTGGAGCGATTGAACACGTTCCAAGAGGGGGCCTTGCTGCTGCTGGAGCGCGTCCCTTTCGCGCCGCACATCGTCACGCCGGCGCTCTGCCTCGGCGCGCTCGTGCCGTACAGCGTGTACCGCTGACTGTGCGCGTGTGACTTGAGCGACCAGCTCGTCTTCATCGCCGGGTCCATACTTTTGCTGCTGCAGCTCCTTGAGCTCCGCCATGCACCGGTCCCGCTCGCGCTGCACACCGAGCATCTCTTGTTCGTCCCATTGCTGTACTGTGTCTTGCATCGAGGGACCACCGGTGATCATACCCGTCTTGTGGATCACTGTGCCTTCGAGCGTAACGGCTGCGTCAGTGCATGCTGCGTACCTTTTACGCGCTGGTGCCGCTCGTAGCAAATGTCCCGCGCTACATCAAACGTGTCACAGATCATAGTGTTGCCGCACGCATAGTGCACCGCCCGCTCGACCACAGGCGCGTACTGCATCACATCCACGGCGAGACGCGCATGCTGCGAGAGAGTGCGCAAGCGGTCGTTGATGGGTTTGGTTTGGATGGTGTCCAAGGGCACAAACGTCGCTTGACCGGCGCGCTGGTTCCGTAGATACTCAATGCATTCCATCGCCGTTTGTTCGTGGCTGACCACGACCGCATCAGCGTGGCGTCCAAGCGTTGTGGCGATCGCCAGTTCGTACTTTTTCTGCGTCGGCGTCACTAAATCACGCAAGCGCCCGTGTACGCCAGGAAAAATGGTGCGTAGCGCGCGTAAGGACTCGCGCAGCCGTCCCTCGCGCTGATGGAGGCGCTGGTCTTGGCCCATGCGCAGCAGCTTGTGGTAGCAGGACACCAATGCTTCATTGAGTTCCTGCTCGCGCGCTTGAATCCGACTTTTGCTTGCCTGCAACGAGGCCAGTCGCGACTTGGCGGCCTCCCACCGCTGTACCTTGTCGGGCTCTTGCTGCACTAGCTCATGGACCGTCTCATCGAGTGATGCACGCTGCTGTTCAAGGCGTTCAAGTTTGGCGGCGACCTCGGCCTGCCGGTCCCGCGCCGCGTCCAAGGCATTTTGTTGCTCACGACTTTCGCGCTCCAAGCGCTCTGCTTCGCTGCGTGCATCGACCGCTAGCGTTTGGGACTGGGTACGGAGGTCGTAGTACGCTTGCAAGTCGCTCTCGCTCAGCTGCAGCGCCGAGGCTGCTAGTGCAGCTTCCTGGTCTCGTTTGGCTTGAGCCGCCGAGTGTTCCACCAGTTCCACGTCGGCAGCAAGGCGCGTGAGGGACGCCTGCTGGGCCTGGTAATCCCGCTCTGCCTGCTGGTACAGGACGCGTGCCTGCTTGACTTTTTTGCGCGCGTGCTCTGCGCGTTCGAGAAGCCGGTCTTTGTCGGGGCGCTTCGCCTCCAAGGAGCGAAGCAACTGTTTGCGTTCGTCTTCCTTGTCTAATAGGCTCTGCTGCAGTGCTCCAAGTTGGCTGCGGGCCTCGGACACGAGCTGCTCCTTCTCGAGCAAGCGTTTTCGCGCCTGCTCGCCCCGCGATGCATGAGCTTCGATCCAGTCAGTGTGAATTTCCATGATTTCGTGAATATGGTACAAGCGCCACAGCACCTTTTGCACCATGTGGTGGTGCAAGTCCCTCTTGAGTACATCAAAGCGATCAGACGCTTCCTTATGCTGCCGCGCATCGCGCAGTTCTAACTGCAGCGTCTTGCGACGTGTGACGAGCCCGGCCGACTGCTCGACGGCCTCCTGGTATGCCGCGCGTGCTGCGTCATACTCACCTTTCAAGAGACATGAGCCGCTAATTTGGTCGATCACGTTGCTCAAGTCCTTGGAGCACTGCTCGGCAATGGCTTCCACATCGCCCTGAAACACCAAAAAGTTGCGCGCCTTGACAAGAATGTTGAGCTGCTCTAGCTTGTTATTGTACGAGGCCTGCGTTGTAACGCGCCCGTTGTATCGATACTCGGAGGTGCCCGAGGTCGTAATGACGCGTTGAAACCGGTGTTCGGTGCCTCGCACGTCTAGCACAGCCGTGACACTGGCTCGCTGCGGCGCGTCGTCTTCATCCATGCCTGACGAGTCCCCCCGAAGAGTACTTGACGAATAAACGAGATCTTTCAAGTCAGCGGAGCGGAGTTGCGCGCCGCGAACGCCCAGCACAAACGAGATGGCATCCATCAGATTGCTTTTGCCGCTCCCATTCGGTCCGACTAGGGTCAATCTCTGTGATACATACTGACGGCACTAAAGGCACTAAAAGGCCCAATGACATGTCTACCGAGATAGCTCTTAAAGTTGTCAATCTCTAATTGCTTGAGCGGCATCGCACCGACCGCCACCGCGTGGCCAGGTCCGGGACGAACGAACACGCGTCGTGTCCGCCGAAGCGCGTTTATGGATGGGTCATGATTACATAAATTCAACAGCCAGGCGCGCGACGCGCCTCGGCGGCGAGGTAGGCCTGGCGGCGCTTGCGGTAGTCCAGCCAGACAAACACGGTGTATGTGAGCAGGATCCCGGCAAACCACGCCCAGATGATACCGACATGCTTCATGATATTCGATCCTTGCGTTAGTAGTTATACGTACGCTCTCCCACGTTGAACAAGACGGCCAAGTAGACCTGCCGCAGGTTGTAAAAGGGCATCGCGTAGCCGTATAGGTAGAAGGACGAGGCTGTCTCAACGGGATAGTTGCTCACACTCATGTTCGCAATAAGGAAAAACATTAAAAAGACACCGATGAATCTGGGCGTCAAAAAAATAATAGACGACTCGAGTGCCAGGAAAAACACACAAACGCCACAGTACGTGACCAACCAGTAGACCATAAAGCCGCCACCATACGAAAAGTTGCCATCAAATGGCAATTTAAAAGGAATATCCAGTAGTGTGAACATAAGCGAGATGGGAATGGCCGTCACAAAGGCAGTAATCAAACGGAGGGCCATCAAGCTGCGGAAATGCAAGTACTGTTGAATGCCCATGCGGGCACCAAAGGCTGACAGCACAACTTGAAAGGATAAAATGACCAGGAAAACCATACCTACGAATGTGGGCGCCTGCCCTACATTTGTGGTCCAAGGGCGAAGGTCGTCCATGCGCATTTCAAAAGGACGCACCAGCGTCTGAGGGGCGCGACTGAGCGCTTGCATCGCGGTCGGATTGCTGCCCGCTGTAGCTAGGTACTTCGATGTCATGTTGCCAGCCAGCTCGGAAGTTGCAGCATCCACGATACTCTGCGTCGGAGTAAGAATCAAGCTGGGAATGCCCACGGAATTTCGCGCCGATGCATAGTACATGGTCATAACGCTCTGAGGGTCCCAGGATGCGTCACCCGTGCTGCGCGCTTGAAGGTAGTTTTGGGTGGCGTTCGCATGGATCTCGATGGCGGCCCAATATTTTTGCTTTGGTTCAATAGCCTGCATCAGCTGGTCCGAGACGGGATAGTCATTTTCCGACACCTCGATCCAGGTATTATGGGGATAGGGACCATGGTTCGAATCTAGCAGCGATTGAACAATGGCATTTCCAAGGGTATCGCGGTCGCGATTTAGGACAATGCAATTGAGATTGGGTGTATGCTCAAGCATTTGATATAAAGAGCCCCAGTAGATCGAGCAAAACAACCAGACCATAACCATGGTAAGCACGGACGCCACAGCGACTGGCAAAAGATAGGGTTTATAAAAAGGGCGCAGACTCTTGTCAGAAAGATCGTGTCCAAAAGGACGTAGAGTGTCAGCCCCACAAGGTACCTCATCCGAAGAGACCTTGTCCTCCTGCCCTTGCCCAAAAGACATGTCTTCCTCCTGCTCTTGACCCAAAGACGAAGCTTCTTGCAGCCCTATTTCCCGTTGCTGTAGAGCATATGTATTTTCTTCCGCAGAATTGGCAGGAATTCCTTGCTCAGCTCTATTGTAGGCCCTATTTGGTCCTGGCGCCGTCATAGGAATGAGCTTTCTTGCTGTGGCGACGGTGACAGTGCCAGGACGCTTGGCGCTGCATGAAAATGAATTACGTCATGGGATGGCCTCCGTACTCCTACGCTCCACTTCTTTCCCAGATGAACGACGTCAGCTTGACATGGATGGAGGCGGCTGTCCCCTGGTTTTCCTCATCCACAAGTTCATTCATACCATTTCATCGATTGTCTATGAAACGCATAACCTGGTATAAAATAGTTGGCAACAAATATAGCGGCTCATGCATGTCCAATCTTCGCAGGGCAGTTTTGCCAGTACGAAGCAATGTGCGTGCCAAAGTACCACCCAGTGTGGTCAGGAATGCTAAAGCCCCACACCGAGTTGGCGCCATTGACATTCTCCTGGCCCGGGTAGAAAGCCCAGCTGGTCGAGTTAGCGGGGTAGATCCAGATCTGACCAGAGGGGTGCTGGTAGCCGAGCTCACGCGGGGGAGCACGAGGCACCAAGTCGAGACCGTTCACAGCATAGTAGAAGCGACCTTTCAAAACATCATCGATCGAGTCGGCCCATTCCTGGTTACCGGAACGGGGCAGTCCAAAGACCATGACACGGTGGATCTTACCGCGCTTCAGGTTGGCGTTGATGTGCAACGCCGCCACAGCAGCAATACCCGAACCGAACGAGAGACCGGTCAAAGAAACACGGTCCTCATTGTACTGCTCCTGGAACTCGTGAATCTTGGCGAGAGTAGTGTCCGCCATGCGCTTGTATTCTTCCTGGAAACCTTGGATCATCTTGGCACCATCCCGAATGTTCGGGAATAGTTGGGGGTCTGCATCCTCGAGGAAAAGATCGGCAGCCTGAAGGAGAGAGTTGATGCCACTTTGATTCATACCAGCCCAAGAAACCACGATACCCAACGACTTGGAGTGGAAGATTTCCATGCGCTGGTTGTAGTCACTGTCACCAATGGCAAAGAGCAGCTTGGCATCCGCGACAGTCATACCAATCTCGTACTTCACACAGTTCGACTGCTGAGCCAGAACGGCGTATGTCTGGTACATCTCGACCGAGTCAGGCACTTGCTGCAGATGAGCGTGCGACGTCTTGCGGCCAAAGATATCCCTAGTGTCCGGGGGAATCTTCTCGACCGGCGTGGCAACTACAGCCTGGAGGGACACAAGCACAACAAACAGAAGACTAGCAAGACGCCACCACATGATGGGAATGAGGTGTTGATAGAGTCTCAGGAATATAAATTCCACACCGGGGGATATTTGGGGCGACGCGGGCTAGGCTGAACTAGCTGGGACCAGAGCGCAGATCTGTCAATCGATGGGTGGACTACAGTTTGATATAACTACGCGTGCGATTTTACGAATCTACGTCTACCACGTGCCCGTGATGAGCTGCGTTCCGTGTTTTGGATTGGCCCGTCTTGACAAGAGCACCTAAGCTCGCTTTTCCGAGTCCCATTCGGTGCGCCGCGGAAACTCACCTGCATTCCTTATCTCGCGTGCGACCCACGTAATCCAAGTTGAACCTTATTGGATACGTGCAGTCCTAGGAGGCAGCGGTATCTGCGCCTATTCTGGTCGCGGATCAGGTACAAGCTCATGATCGAACTTCTTATCTTACCATGTCTCTGTGGTGCAAGTTCCTGGCTCTGGCGGCCTTGGCCGCTCCGATCCTAGCATTGAATGCGTCCAAGGATACGTTTCCTGATGCTCAAAAGTACTTGGTGAACCAAACCCTGCCAGGCATTCCATTCAAAGTCCCCCACTCGTGGGCCGGTAACATGCCTATTTCAGGTCGCAAGAACGAGACGCGCGAGCTGTTCTTTTGGCTCTGGACACCGACCGGCGATGTCGGTCATGACGACATTACCATTTGGCTCAACGGTGGCCCTGGTTGCTCGTCGCTTGAAGGCGCTCTGTCTGAGACGGGACCGATCACCCTGCCCAAGTCGCCCAAAGATGTAGCAACGCCGAACCCCTACTCATGGACCAACTTGTCGCACGTTCTCTTTATCGAAACGCCTGTTGGGGTCGGCTTCACGAAAGGCAAACCAAACATTCGCAACGAACGCCAGCATGCGAAAGAATTTTACGGATTTTTGCAGCAATTCTTCCAGACTTTCAAGGAGCTGCAAGGCAAGCGTCTGTGGCTTACGGGCGAGAGCTACGCGGGCATGTACATTCCTTACATGGCTCATGAAATTTACAGCCACCCTCGCAATGCGAGCGGGATCAACTTGCACGGCATTGGCATCAACGATCCGTCGTTCACCACCGACTTTTTCGGAGAGGAGGCGCCAGCCTACGAGTTTATGAAAAAGAACCAGCACATTATCGGCTTGAACAACAGTGCCATGGCCCAGATTCGTGATGTGGCGAAGAAGCAAGGCCTGCTGTCCTACGTGAAAGACAACCTACACTACCCGCCCCAAGGTCCTCTCCGTGTTCCCTCTCAGTACAGCACCCGGCGCTCGGTGTGGCAGACGGGATACGTACTGGCGAATTCTACGAACCAATGCTTTAGTGTGTATGAGATCAAGCCAAACTGCACTTTGGACTATGATGCCCTTGGCATGCCGCTGAACGCTATGGAGGCGAGCAAGAAGAACTTTTTGAACGCGCACCCCGACCTGAAAAAAGCGCTCCATGTCAACCCAGACACGGTATGGAAAGAGTGTACCGACAAACCCGTGTTTGCTACCAAGCACGGCTTGGACCACTCGGAGAGCCCTGACCGCACGGTGCTCCCAGGTGTGATTGAAAAGAGTCAGCGCTCGGTCATCCAACACGGCACGTGGGATTATGTTTTGATCGCCAATGGCTCTGCGCTGGCGATCCAGAACATGACGTGGGGCGGCAAGATGGGCTTCCAGACAGCACCCCACACGCCCATCCGCTTTGATGGCAAGGTCCACGGCACATTCCACGAGGAGCGTGGCCTTACGTTTGCTCTGGTGGACCGCGCCGGCCACATGATCCCCCAGTTCAAGCCCAAGGCGTCGTTCAAGCTGCAACAGTATCTACTCGGTCAAATCACACAGAGCAATCTCTCGCAGTGGTAAATAGATCAACTACACGAGACCAAACCATTTTTTGCGGGGTGGTGGTGCCTCGGGCTGTGGTGGTGCCTCGGGCTGCGACAGCGCTAGCTCCGGCACGTCTTTCGGGGGCCTAGCAACACCAATCGCCGTCGGCCCCTCGGAGCGCGGATCATCGGCGGCCAGCGAAACGGGCGTACCCCAGTTGGACGAGGCATCTTGCCGCTCTGTGCTTGGCGAGCCATTCCTTGGCGGCAAGGTCGCATCACCTGTGGGCGGGCTCATCGCAGGAGGGCGCCCAGGTCCTGCCCCTGGTACAGGGCCTGGCGGTGGGCGCGGCGGACCTGGTGGGCGATGCATGGGCATACCCGGTGTCGGCCCAGTAGGACCTGTACCGGGTGCTGGCGGACGCCCAGGAGCCAAACTGGCCGACGAGCCACTAGGCGGCAGGGACACGAACGAGCCGCTGGTTGACATGCCAGGTGCAAGCGACACAAACGAACTGCTGGTAGATACCGTCGGGGCTAAAGAGCCATGAGACGGGTAGCTTGGGAGCTTGTTGGGCGACAGCAAGTTCTGAGGTAGCGGCGCCTGTGGCATTCGAGGCTGTGTACCCGGCGGTTGAGGTGGCATACCAGGCGGTCCCATAGCTGCGCGGATCAATGGCTGACCAGGCTGTAGGCCAGGCGGTGGACGCATGGGGCCCGGCGGTGGACGTGCAGGGTCCACACCTGGAGGCGGGCGCATCGCACCTGGTGGCGGACGAGCCGGATCAGTACCGGGCGGCGGGCGCATCGCACCTGGTGGCGGACGAGCCGGATCCACACCAGGCGGTGGTCGCATGGGGCCCGGCGGTGGACGTGCAGGGTCCACACCAGGCGGTGGTCGCATCGCACCTGGTGGTGGACGAGCAGGATCCACACCTGGAGGCGGGCGCATCGCACCTGGAGGCGGGTGCATCGCACCTGGTGGCGGACGCATCGCACCTGGAGGCGGGCGCATCGCACCGGGTGGCGGACGTGCAGGATCCACACCAGGCGGCGGACGAATGGGTCCCGGCGGCGGACGAGCCAAATCTTCAGACGGTGATCGAGCAGCGTCTCCACTGGGGGGCGAAGACATGGGGCCGGGCGGCGGACGTGCAGCGCCGGGAGGTGACACAGCTTGATCTGTACCGGAAGGTGGACGAGCGAATGGGTTCGTGGGCGGTCTGCCAGGTCCAGGCGAGCCTGGTCCGGGCGGGAAAAAACCTGGGCCCCGAATTGGCGGACCACCCGGCGGACCACCTGGCGGCGGACGACCAGGACCAGGGCCCATAGGACTCATGGGTGGCCGATTCGCCGGAGGCGATACAGGTCCACGCGGTCCTGGGCGAACGTCGGGAGAGCCGGGCGGCGGGCGCGCGTTAGGCGGCATCATAGGACGCCCTGGCGCAAAGCCAGCCAACTGCGGGGGCGGGGAGCCTGGCAGGCCCAAGGGCGGCGGACGACCAGGTGGACTGACACCCAAGGGGCGAGGCCTTGGCGGGCCCAACGCCATGACCTCGGGTGGACCGATAGGGCCTGCGCCTGGCTGCGCCAGCGGCGAGCCGGGGGACGGAGAGGTCGGCTGCAGCACGGGTGGACCGCCTGGCTTAGATGGTCGGACAGGCACAAGAGAGAGTGTAGGGGCCTCAGTGGGCGATGCGGCTCTGTCCGGCGCGGCGGACGGGGACGATGGAGCATCCTGACTCGGCTTGACCTCGGATCCCGGCTTGGCCGTCGTGGTTTGGGGCGCGTCGGGGCCAGAAGCCTCCGCCTTCTTGTCGGTTTCTTTGACCGCCTTGGTCTCCGCCTTTTTGTCGTTCTTGCGGCCAAATAGGCCCAAGATTTTGCCTTTGGCAGGGTTCGGCGTCGGCGGCGCCGATTCCTCGTCAGGCACAGAGCTTGTCGGTGGGGCGTCCTTCGGACCTGGGACAGGCGTGCCGCTGGCGCCAGGCGCCTGACCGGGTTGAGGGCCGGGCGCCTGACCGGGCTGAGTGCCGGGCGAAGCGGGTCCAGTCGTCGGGGACACTAGGCTACCCGGCACGCCAGGCGGCCGATCCGGCGCTGCATCGCCCTCTCCGCCGTCGGCCATCGATTCGTCGAGTCCTTCGAGACCCTCTGCATTTTCGCCGCCCGGCTTGCCTTTTTTGCCTTTGAACAAGCGACCAAGCAAGCGCTTTTTGCCCGCGGCATCGGCCTGGGTATCGGGCTCAGGCTCGGGCTCGGGCTCGGGCTCGGGTTCCGGTGTGGGCGGCTTGGGAAAGCCAGCGCGTGGCCCTGCTGATATCATACTGATCGCCTTGCCTTCCGACTTGGGCACTTGCGATGGGACATAGGGCCGCGCTGGACGTCCTCCAAAGCCCGCACCAAAGAAGCCACTATTCTGTGGCGATGACGGCAACGACTTGGCATTCTCGCGCTCAATATATAGCTGGTGAACCATATCGCGCTGCAGCGCTTGGGCCTCGCGCATATCTTTGGGCGTGGGAAATTTGAGTACACCCAATGACTGGAGGGAACGCGCGGGTGCAGCACTCGGGAAAGGAGCACTGAGCGGCTGCACAAGCACAGTACTCAATTCATTTTTTGCCGGAGCCTCTTCTTCCACGACCTGCTTCGCCGCGTAGCCCGAGAGCGAGTTAAGACGCGTCTTGGCCCTGTCGTCACCATGCTCGACCGCACGCAGGTACCAGCCCTTGGCCTCCGGCAGATCTTTGGGTGTGCCAATGCCATTTTCGGCAAAATAGCCGCACGCATACTCCGCCTTGGCTAGACCCTGCTCGGCAGCGCGCTTGGCCCACAGGTAGGCCTCGGTATCACTCTGTGGCAAGATCCCAGGGGCGCCAACGAGGTACCAAGCCGTGAGCGCAAAGCATGCCTCCTTGTGGTTTTGCTGTGCGGCAATGTTGTACATGTGTATACTTAAACCGCTGTCCTGGGGGCAGCCCATACGTCCATACTCGTAATTCACACCGAGCTTGTATGCACTGGGGGCGTAGCCCATCTCGACCGCTTGAGCGAGCAGGTCGCAGCTGTACTCATGATCAGGAAAAAGCACATTGTGTACGCCTTTCTCATGCAGAAGCGCCAGCTCGTGCAAGGCGTGCGGAAACTCGGGCGTAGCATGCTCTGCGCTCCGTTTGAGCCACTTGACGCCTTCGCGCGCACTCCGCTTGAGACCCAGCTCACCATTCAGCTCGGCAGTACCGAGGCGATACTGTGCACCTGGGTGCCCGCGACTCGCAGCTGTGCGATAGAATTGCACGGCTTTGCTTGCATCGCGTCGGCAGCCCCACCCTTTTTCGTAGCATGTACCAGTGCGATACGCCGCATCGGGGTGGCCCCGCTTGCCCGCTTGCGAAAAGTACGCATATGCCAGGCCAAAGTCGGGGCGCCCACGAGCCGTGCCAAAGCCGTTCATCATACAGTCGCCCACGAGGTACTGACTTTCAACATGCCCGCGGTCTGCAAGGCGACGCAGGAGCGAGACCGACTCTTTGATCAGCGCGTCGCGTTCAGCCATTGGATCCTGGTCCTCGGACGTGGGCTCGATCGTCTCGAGGGTGCGACCCACATCGAGCATAAACAAAGCCAGCTCGTATTGCAAAGTGGGGTCGTTGGTCTTCATCGCATTCTCGCGGTACATGTGCAGCGTCTTGGTGTGGCTAAGCAGCGACACTGTTTCACCTGGCTGCAGATGACTGTGGTCCAGGTGTACCACACTATCACCAGCGGAATGGATGGTGGAGCCGTTGGCGGAGTCGGGCGACGGCGGACGGCCCGAGCTGTCAGTGGCTGCTGACAAGCTTTGCGCGACAGACGGCATCTCCTTCAAAGATTTCGGAGAGTTGGCCAAGGGGTTGAGAATTTTGGGATGGATATGCGAGAGGCGACCACGCACCCCGCTCATGGGCGATAGTGTGGTGGATACAGACGTATCGGGCAGATTTTGGGTTTGCAGTGGTGCCAGATCAGGGAGGGACTTGGCACGCGACGCATCCACATCAGGCCTGGGCGGGCGCGACGAAGTGGGTGGCAAGGGACCGTTTGGGCGCGGCGCAGCACCCGACGGCGGACCCTGCTCGCCGAAGGGCGGCGGACTACCCGGCTGGGTCGAGGGACGCACGGGAGAAGGCCGGGGTACCAGGCTCAGCGGACGCATACTTCCAGCAGCTCCAGGAGGGGGACGCGGTAGTGGGCTGAGAATTTTTGGTGCTTCGCTAGCCGCGCCGGCAGGAGGCACAGGGCGCATCATGGGGGGCGGGGAACGGACCACCGGCGCACCCACGGGTCGCGTACCGGGCGAACCTGGAAAAGAAGGGGGAGATGGCATAGACGCCTGCATGGTAGGCGTCATCACCACGGAACGCCTGACCTAACAGAAATCCAGACAGGCTGGACAAAGAAACAGGCCGTAGGGTGAGTTGGGAGGGCTGCGCAGCAATTCAATCGCTGGAGTTCAACAGCTACTCTTGCTTGCACACCGACCAGAAAGGCGACGGGACAATAAGGTTGTCGACGGAAAACGGCCAGCGGCACGTACGAGACACGGAGGCGAAGTCGGCGACCACTGGCACGGACACCTGGTTTGCCAGACCTGCATGCCACCGACGGGGACCACTTAGATCGATCCAAGCTTATGGCCACGTGATACCAAGCCATCCGATCGTGCCACGCTGCTACATTGCTGCATGGACGGCGATGGACCGAGCGCAGGTGGCGCACCGCCGCCGCGTCATGAACTCGATTCGGATGATGAGGACGTACATGAGCGCCCTGTCGACTCAGTACACCTTGTTGGATCAGTGCCGCATGGGCGTGCATGGTGTGCGCTACTCGACGACACGGGGGCCGCTGTTCTCCTAGCGACACAGGGCGACTGGCACGCACAAGCTTGCATCGAGGCAGGCTCGACCAAGCTAGCGGGTATCCATGTGCCTGCGAACGATGCGATGCCAGTCGTCCTCCTCGTGCCTGCGCCCATGGGCGTACACCCGTTGCAGCAGCAGGCGATGGCCCGTCTCGTCGCGCAGTGTCGGCCGCAGAGCATGGTCGTAGTGCAGCCGTACAGCCCAGGCATGGTGCTGTACATGACAGAGAGGATGCAATTTTACTACCCTATGTTCTTCCTCCAGCACACGCCGCCAATGCAGTCGGCGCCGGCGTCTTGGGCCTCGGCTACGACCTATGAAGGGAGCAGGCCCTGGAGCGCACCCAACACGCTCACAGGGTACGGTGCTGCGTTTTTCCTGCACGCCATGTATGCAGGATGCCCCGCCCTGCTGCTTAGTGTGCCATCGGCACGAAAGCGGATGCAGGTGCCCGTCTACGGGACTAGTCAGCCACTGCGTCGACCATCAGGCAAGGACCCAAGGCCAGACCAAGCACGCGAACAGCTTGCCCGGCTCGTGGAACCCTTGGATCAGAATTTTGAGGCGCCGTTGCTGCGTCTCGTCGGAACGGGCTTGTCGGATGCACCATCAGGGCCATCCCTGCTCGTCGATGCATGGTGCGCCGCTAGCGCCGCGCGCGCCACCGCCCGACCCTTGGGCGACGGAGGCATGTACATATAGGAAGCAGGGGAGGAGGGACTACGAAAAGAAGGACTAGCGCGAGGATGCATGCCTGCGTGGTGGCATCTTGAATTCGGCAAGAATACATACATGGTCCGAGGGGAAATGGGCATTGGGGAAGCCAACGACGCGAGACAAATACCCTGTGTCCACTTCGCCCAGCAGCCCTGAGGCCAGCAGCGAATTGGACGTGTACCAGATATAGTCAATCGTGCCGCGGAATCCAGGCGTGTAGTTTGTAAAGGGCAGCTCACCAATCTGTTGGTAGGCGCTGCGTAACGCATAACCGTGGGAAAGACCCTCAGACGTGTATGTGCCATAGGTGTGATTCATAAAGTCGTCATGGTTGCCGGGCGCCAGGCCGTGACTCAAAAATTCATACACACCGCTGTCAGGCGTCGAGTTGAAATCGCCACAAATGACCGTTGGGACGTCTTTGCCCGACGCATACGTCGGTGCCGACACGCCTGCCTCCAATGCCACTTGTGGTGCCTTCTTTGCGAATGCTTCACCTGCGACTTCGAGTTGTTCCATCAATACCGCTGCCTGCACCATCTTGACATCGCGGAACTCGGGATCCCAGTGCATATGTGCATTGGCCACCATCAATTTGGCCCCTGTTTTACGATGCTCCAGCATCACAATCGAGGCAATATTGTCTTTCGTCATCACACGATTAAAAATGTCCTCGGTTTTCTTGAAATCGGGCCGCTGCAGGGCAATCTGATTAAACTCGATCAAGCGCTTGTCGACGATTTGGTAGACTTGCGAGTTGATAAAGGTGGCGCATCCATCGACGCGTACACGCTCATCTTCCCGCATGGTCTTGGCCCGCGACTTGGGCCAGAAAATACCCTCGTACGAATTCTGGCGAAGCTTGGGGGCAAAATAGTCGTCAAATTCGCCCGTCTCCACCTCTTGCAAGCAGCAGATATCCGCGCTGTAGCTAAGGATCTCTTGAAGAATAAATTCTTTTCGGTAGTCCCAATCGAGCGCCCAGCTGGGCGTATAGCCATACATTTGCGCTGTCGCATATTTTTTACACAAAATGTTGTACGACAGCACCGCAAAAGTGTGATTCGCACTGTCCTCATCCGAGTCGTACGTAGGAAGATCCACGTCCAGTGAAATCCACTCACGCTCGGGTGGCGGAACGGACACAGGGCACGAGTCGCGCAGATACGCAATCAATGCCTGTACGCCGTCCTTTTTCATAATGTCCTTCAAATTCTCCTGCAGCGGGTTGCCCTCAATGCCTAAAAAGTGCAGCCGGTACAGTGTGCCCAGTTCGGGAGGAAGCATCGTAAGCTGATTGTCAAACAAAAAGAGCTCCCGCAGTTCAGTAAGCATACCCAGCTCGGGCGGAATCGTCATTAGCTGGTTTCCACTGGCGTCCAGCACTGTCAAATTCTTCAGCTGCACCACGGCGGGCGAAATGGACGTCAGATGGTTGTGGTTGATGAACAGCGATGTCAAAAAGGTATAACGAAATACATCATCGCTCAGGTTCTTCAACTTCAAGCCACCCATGTCCATTTGTGACCACGTCTTCTCCTCGGTCGACTCGGACGGTTGAGCACTCGTGCTCCCGGGTTTGCTTGGCGAGAGTACCGCTGATGCATCCGAGGAGCCTCTGTGGTCGTCCAGACCCGGTAGCGGAAGCGACAAACCGATGGCCGCCACTCCAGCAGGCAGTTGGATTCCCTTGCTTGGGTCCTGGCCATGATTGATAGAGCTGCGCGCCGCGAGGGCTGCCGCGCGCGCATGGTGATGAGGTGAGAAGGACTGCCTGGAAATGTCCGCATACACAAGCTGCTTTTCCCATTCTGACTGCTTATCCGTGAGGACCGAGGCAGGCGACGGTGACGCTGTCGTCGCGGTTGTCGCCACGGGGGAAATGCCCGCCTTGACAACAGGAACACCATGAGGTGATCCTAGCCCAGCGTAGCTCGGCGACGACGGCGTCATGGTAGCACTCAATGAGAGGCTGACCCCAGGCGGCAACGTCGACATGGGCGGTGTGCCGTGAGGCGCCGTGAGGGGCGCGTGTGTCTGTCGCGACATCCAACTCATTCCTGCATACCGGCTCGACATGGGATTGGCCACAGGGCTGTGAGAGAACGACGCAGCGCTAACCGAGGGGGCCGTTGCAGAGCCGGGAGTCGCGGCCGCTGAAGACAGGCTCATACCACTGAGACCAGAGGCATGCTGCGTGCGCGCTGGATATTGTCCTGAAGAAAGTGTTTGCTGATGGTTAAGATATAGGTAAGGATTCGCGTTGGCCGTAGCCGACGGCGGAGACGGTGAGTACATGGCTTTTGCAAACTAGTCCCGTGATAACAAGATAAACAAGTGTGCGTAGCTAGTTTTTGACCACACAAGGTGCATGATACATCCCTGTACAGGGATGAACGGGTTACTTTTCACGCGACCAGGTATCTCGTGTGATTGAGGCCCCGTACGCCAAGGAACAGCACTTGTGGTAGGATCTGGAGGAAGGCCCACCGCGCAACGCACAGCGGCGCTGCATGCGGCTGCGGCCGCCGCGACCTCTGCCGCCCGTCGGGATCGCCTGCGTGTCACTGGCCCTCGCCCGCATATCGGCCGAGTCGCGCCTAGGGCCTTGGCACGTGGCGATGTGCTGTCTGCGTTCCAGCACCTTCGGTGGAGGGCAGGCGATGGAATCTTGTCGAAGCAGGCGCCTTGGGAATAGAGAACGACAAAGAACCTGGTAGAAACGAACACGAGATTCGCAGTGCCCTATAAATCCAGGCAGCTGGTACAGTTCTTCTTCACACGCATACGCTCCATTCATAATGGCTGACAAGCAGGAGACGTTTGGCTTTGCCGCTGACATTAGCCAGCTGCTGGATCTCATTATCAACACCTTCTACAGCAACAAGGAGATCTTCCTTCGTGAGCTGATCTCCAACGCGTCGGACGCTCTGGACAAGGTCCGCTACCAGGCTTTGACGGACCCCAGTGTGCTGGATTCGGAGAAGGAACTCTACATCCGCATCACGCCCGACAAGGAGAACAAGATCCTGTCTATTCGTGACACGGGTATCGGTATGACCAAGGCCGACCTTGTGAACAACATTGGTACCATCGCCAAGTCGGGTACCAAGGCTTTCATGGAGGCGCTGAGCTCGGGTGCCGACATTAGCATGATCGGTCAGTTCGGTGTCGGTTTCTACTCGGCATACCTGGTCGCCGAGAAGGTGCAGATCATCACCAAGAACAACGACGACGAGCAGTACATCTGGGAGAGCGCGGCTGGTGGTACTTTCACGATCACTCCCGACACCAGTGGCCGCTCGATCGGTCGCGGTACTGAGCTGCGTCTGTTCATGAAGGACGACCAGCTGGAGTACCTCGAGGAGAAGCGCATCAAGGACATTGTCAAGAAGCACTCGGAGTTCATCTCGTACCCCATCCAGCTCGTGGTGACCAAGGAGGTCGAGAAGGAGGTCGAGGAGCCCGAGGCTGAGACCGCCGACGACGACAAGAAGCCCAAGATCGAAGAGGTGGAGGATGAGTCGACGGAAAAGAAGACCAAGAAGGTCAAGGAGACTGTCACCGAGAACGAGGAGCTGAACAAGACCAAGCCCATCTGGACGCGCGATCCCAAGACGATTGAGAACGAGGAGTACGCGTCGTTCTACAAGAGCCTCACGAACGACTGGGAGGACCACCTGGCTGTGAAGCACTTCTCGGTGGAGGGTCAGCTTGAGTTCAAGGCGCTGCTGTACATCCCCAAGCGCGCGCCGTTCGACATGTTCGAGTCCAAGAAGAAGCGCAACAACATTAAGCTCTACGTGCGCCGTGTCTTCATTACCGACGACTGTGAGGAGCTGATCCCCGAGTACCTCAACTTCATCAAGGGTGTCGTTGACTCCGAGGACCTGCCTCTGAATATTTCGCGTGAGACGCTCCAGCAGAACAAGATTCTGAAGGTCATTCGCAAGAACATTGTGAAGAAGACCCTGGAGATGATCTCGGAGGTGGCCGAGGACAAGGAGAACTTTGCCAAGTTCTACGAGGCCTTTGGCAAGAACATTAAGCTCGGTATCCACGAGGACGCCACGAACCGTGCCAAGCTGGCCGAGTTCTTACGCTTCTACTCGACCAAGAGTGGCGACGAGATGACGAGCCTGGCTGACTACATCACGCGCATGCCTGAAATCCAGAAGAACATTTACTTCCTCACGGGTGAGAGCCTGGCTGCCGTGCGCGACTCGCCCTTCCTGGAAGTGCTGAAGAAGAAGGGCTTCGAGGTGTTGCTCATGGTGGACCCAATTGACGAGTACGCCGTGACCCAGCTCAAGGAGTTTGAGGGCAAGAAGCTCGTGTCGGTGTCGAAGGAGGGCTTGGAGCTTGAAGAGACAGACGAGGAGAAGAAGCAGCGCGAGGAAGAGGCGAAGAAGTTTGAGGACCTGACCAAGGCGATCAAGGACATTCTGGGCGACAAGGTCGAGAAGGTGACTGTGTCGAACCGCATTGTCGGCTCGCCTTGCGTTCTGGTCACAGGTCAGTTTGGCTGGTCGGCCAACATGGAGCGTATCATGAAGGCGCAGGCTCTTCGTGATACGTCCATGTCGCAGTACATGGCCTCGAAGAAGACCATGGAGATCAACCCTGGCAACGCGATCATCAAAGAGCTCGCTGCGAAGGTGGCCAACGACAAGAACGACCCGACCGTGCGTGACCTGACGATGCTTCTGTACGAGAGCTCGCTCCTCACTTCGGGCTTCACCCTGGAGCAGCCCCAGGACTTTGCCAACCGTCTCTTTAAGCTGATCAGTCTCGGTCTCTCGATTGACGATGTCGACATGAACGAGGCTCAGCCGGCGGAAGAGACTAAGGCGGACGAGCCCGCTGCCGAGTCGGCTATGGAGTCGATTGACTAAATGCCCCATCCCGTTTTCGTTACGAAGATGTAGATACCGCCTGGTGGCATGAGTTTGTAGGACCCAAAGGATGATACAGTAAGAGTATGACTATATCGACATGTCGTCGTTTTCGAGCAGTGGTTCAGGGAGCATGTCACCACGCGACTCGCCCGAAGCAAGTTCACGACGGATCTCGGGTTCAATCCCAGGGTGCTTTTGCACACGGATCAGGTCCTGGAGAGCCAGTTTCTGATCGGGTGTGAGATCTCGCTTGTAGCGCTGCGCAAACACGAGCAGGCTCTGGTGCCATAGGACAGGCATGCGACGCTCGCCCACCACGCCGTGTCTAGTTCTCGTCCATTCCACACCTTTGGACTTGTCTGCAAACTGCAAAAAGTGGTACACAAGGCCATCAATGACCTTGTACGGCAGCGCGTACTTTTTGTCGAGAAGGATGCGAATAAACAGCGACGTAGGACCCGTGTATTCCATCTCAGCGAGGCGCAAAAGCGCCGCAGCCGAATGCAGTACGGGGATCGAAACTTTGGACAGGACGGAGCCAATAATCGCCGCCTCGCGTAGTGTGACACCGCCATGCTCACACAAGGGAAATAGGATGCCTTTGAAAAAGGCAGCGGGCTTGTACAAGGATTTCTTGATGGCCTCGTACATTTGGTAGCTAACCTTTTTGTTCTCCTGGATCTCGTCACGGATCTTGTCGAGAAGTACGAGCTGGTAGTAGCGCTCGCACTGGGCGGGCTTGAAGTTAGAGACAAAGATTCGTGTTGCGGCCAGCGTAGCATGAGGTGTCCACATCTCGGGGTTGGTAATGTACAGAATATCTTCCCACGCAGGTAGCGACGGGATGATCTTGAACGCTTTAGGTAGGGGGCCAGATTTGTAGCGCGACAGCAATTCGCCGACTTTGCTGTACACCTCGATAATTTTTGGGTTGATACCAGGCGGCATCATACGTGATGCATCCATGGTTTCTGCGTTGTTGTTCCCTTGATCTGCTTCCTCAATCTTGGCCATAATCAGGTCGGCCAGTGTCTTGTGCGGCCGACCGGCGTCCTCATCGGCCAGGGCTTGCTCTTCTTCCTCCTCATGACGCTCCAGCAGCGCTTGGTCCTCGGGATCAATACCCAGTTCCGCATAATCAGGGTCTTCGTATACCTCGTCTTCTTCACTATCCAAAGAAGCATCCTCGTCATCTTCTTCGTTTTCCTCATCATCCAATTCGTCCATGCCTCGGAAGGTCGGCGCAGGTGCCACATCCGCCTCCGCCTCGAGCTCGGCCTTTTCGCGCTCCATCTCTTCCTGCTGCTCACGTGCCAGACGCAGAATCGTTCGACTGAGCTTGGGGTCGACGTAGTTTTTTCCTGCGCGACTGCCCGTTACTTTCAGCGAGGCGCCGGGCGCAGATGCCTCGTCCTCGTCTTCATCCTTCGCATGCTTTTGCTTCTTGTGGCGCTGAGTGGGCGCACGCACACGTCCAAATCGCGATACAATTTCGTCTTCACGAATTTCTTGGGCAAGAGGGCGGTGCTCCCCTGCAGAGCGCACGCCGCGTCCTTTGGAAGACGGCGCTTTGGGCATAGTGGTGGAGGTACGGCGAACGTCGAAGAGAAATTTTCGATGGGAGGAGCGCCCCCGACGAAAAGTGGAGGCGCTACCGACGTGCGAGACAGGGTATAGGCTATCAATCGTCGTCCAGGCCGGAGGACGAGGAGGTGTCGAAAGCATACTCTTCATCCTCTGGTGCAGGATCATTGAGGCTGGCCGTGTCATCCGCCGATTCCTCGCTTTCTGCATTGAGGAACGAGTCCAGATCCTCGTATCGCGCACGGGCGTGGGACGCCGCTCGTGTCGTAAGCCGTGTCGTGCGGGGCTCTAGCACGACGGGGGACGGTGCCTCGCGGATGTTTTGTCCCATGGACATACTTTCACTTCCAAAAGAGCGCTGTTCTTCGAGCCAGGCACCAGAAGAATGGGGCTGCCTAGCCGATAAAGGCTGGAGGGAGCTCGAGTCGGGCATGCGCACAATCGCGGGCGGCCGAGAGGCGGGATCGCTCCAAGGTGGGAGCTGGGACTGTTTCCAACCGCGAAGGCGTAGGCCAGGGGTGACCGAAGACATAGTGCCTAGGTCCTCGGCGGACAGGGACGTCAGGGCAAGTTGATCCAGCGCCGACGTTTCTGACATGTCGCGAGCATATAGTACATGCTGCACCTGCGCGTGGCGCAGGCGCACGCCAGGAAGCCGGAAACGGTCCAGATCGCGATGCGAAGCGAGATACGCCTGGATGGCTTCTGGCAAGTCCTCCGCCTCTGCCGCCTCCTGGCCGAGTCCACGCGTCAAGCCGCTGTAAAAGCGCGCACGATCACGCACGTCACTATCACTGCTTTGTGATCCAAGCGATAGTAGCTCATAATGGAGGATGGTGATGGCCGTGCGTATCGCTGGGTCAGCAATGTTGTCCGCATGTAGAAAGGCTTTGGCCGAGAGCGACAGTGCTTGGCATTGCACCTTGGGGAACTCCTTGGCCCAGTGCGCCACGAGACAGCGCAATAAATCAGGTAGCAAGCACGTCAAAAGTGTTTCATCGGCCAAAGGAGCCAGGCAGTGCTGGCCGAGCATCCACAACACCGCCGAGCGGGCATCCGGGTCCAGCAAGATGCGGGGGCGTGGTTCATCAGCAGGGCGCCCACGCAGCGCCAGCGGCACAAACAGACGCACAGCAAACCGTGCGACAATACGACCCGCAGCGGACTCGGGGCTGACGTGCAACAGCGTCTGGATGACCTGTACAGCACGACTCAGGACGTTGGGTGGCAGCAACGGGTCCTGTGCTACATCCATCAGCAGCTGAAGAGCCTGTGGCGCCACTGAATCGTAGGAGCATGCGACTCGCCCAAGAGCAGTGATGCTGTCGGTGGCCACCGATTCTGCCTCTGCATGCGCATACATCGCTAACTCTTGTACAATCTTCAGCGCATGCGCCTTGGTAGCTAGGCGGACCAACACACGGATCTTGGCCCGGGCCACGTAGGCAGTGTCATCCGCACGCACCAAGAAAGACAGCCAGTGCGGAGCGAACAAGTCGACATGTGCCTCTGCGAGCGCCAGCACATTCATGCTGGCGATGTAGGCCACCTCGGGAGGCTCTTGGAGGAGACGCAAAAGAGGCGGCACAATCGAGTGTAGTTCACTGGGCGGCATAATAGCCACGATCGCATGGATAGCTGCAAGAACCACAGCAGGGTTGACATGGCCGAGCAAGCTGTTCAGTGCATCTTGCAGCAGTGCCAGATCGGGGTCCACTGTACCGCTTTCCTGCGGATGCGGTAGATGGACTCGAGCATAGCGCACAAGCACATGTGCACAGGTCGGCTGGGACCACTCATCCATGTCGATCAGGGCGTGGCACAACTTGCGAAAAGGGCGGTGAAGCAGCGACCATTGGTCCGGACACAGCTCGGCATAGGCCAGGAGTGCAGGTCCCAGCACCAGCGGCGATCGATCCTGCAAAAAGGTGCCCAAATGGGCAAGAAGAGAGTCGCGCTGGCTGTGGTCTAGCTGATAGCAAGCAGGCAGAGCAAAAGCGCCGATGCGGCGTACATAGGGATGGGCATCCCGCGTGGCTTTGCTTACGGCGAGCAACACAATAGCCGATACATCTTTTACATGTATGCCTGCAAGAGCACGCAGTGCCATACCACGGATCAGCGGATTAGGATCAGACAGATCGCGTTGAAAACTGTTGATGGACAAGAGGGCCAGGTCGGGGCGCGCCGGAGCGTAGCGGAGCACGATGATGTACACCAGCTTGCGGATCTCCAGAGATGTTGTCGAAGTCAGCTTAAAGACAGAAGCCAAGTACGGAGTAGCGTCGCGCCCTTTGGATATCATGGCCACGACGCGCTTCAGACCTTCCAGGCGTTCCGCGTCTTGACTGCTCTCAAGTTGTGCCTGCACCACCACGAGCTTATCTTCGCCAGTGTCTAGGTACCGTGAAGAGCCTGATTCACCCAGCATGCCTTTTACCGCATACAAAGCATCCTCGCCGCGCTCTGTCAGGTAGGCCACCACCCGCGACGAACTCAGCGAGGCCAGGGCCATGGTGGCGAAGGCTCGGCACGTGAGGTTCGATTCGCGCCTCCACGGCCCACCATGTACCACCTACCGCGTGTGCTGACCATAGCGGGCTCTGACTCGGGCGGGGGGGCCGGTATTCAGGCAGACCTGAAGACGTTTTCCGCCTGCAATACATTTGGCCTGTCGGTGCTGACAGCGCTTACGGCTCAGAATACCCAGGGCGTGAGCGCGATCCACACACCCCCCGCCGAGTTTATCCGGCAGCAGTTTCAGTGCATTGTGCAAGATATACGGGTAGATGCGATCAAGGTTGGCATGTTATCGAATGCAGAAAACGTAAAAGTTGTGGCCGAGTGCCTGCGTGAATGGCGCAAGGACTACGATGGGCATGTGGTGCTAGACCCTGTGATGGTGTCGTCGACAGGCAGTGTGCTACTGGAGGAGGAGGCCATGGACCGCCTGCTCACGGAGCTCCTACCTCTGGCAACAATTGTCACACCCAACCTCCCAGAGGCGCAGCAGATCCTCTATCGTGCCCAGATTCCCGACCTGGATGGGGCCACTCTCAAGGGCCGGGCTATGATGGCCCAGGCCTTGACAGGCCTAGGCACCGAGAACGTGCTTGTCAAAGGCGGACACACACCGCTATCTACCTCGGAGCTGGAAGAGCAGCTTGCAGGCTTCGGGTTTGACCTGGTCACAGAGGAATGCGACTCGGTGACCACAGCCTGCGGGCGCGAACGCAACGCCGCAGCGCTGCTCTTCGACGAGAAAACAGCCTTTGAAGAGCTGGGTTCACTGCTGGGCGTGTCTGTGTATACACGAGACTCTTTTTACATGGCTCTATGCCGCAGCGCATCTGACTATTTGTTCATGCAATCGCCTCATGATTCCTGGAATGTGGATGTCCTGTACGAGGCCGGGCGGCAGCGCACGACTTTCTTCGTGGCGCCCCACGTGTCGACCACCGCCACGCATGGGACAGGCTGCACATTCTCAGCGTCGATTTGTTCTGCGTCGGCCAAGGACTTGCCCTTGCGCGCAGCGATTCTCAAGGCCTTGCTGTATATGCAGCAGGCCCTAGCTTCCAGCGTGAAAGACTTGGGGCATGGTCCCGGTGCGATGCGCCATAGCGCCAATGTCGTCGCGCGTGGCGTGCCTCTTCGCTCGGAGCATTCGCCCTATCCACTAATTACACTGCTGCCATCGCGTTCTTGGTCGTTGTGGCATGCCTACACTCGTCATCCCTTTGTGGTGCAGATGATGCGCGGCGAGTTGCCGCTGGCATCGTTGCTTTGGTTCCTCAGGCAAGACTATCTGTACTTGCGCCATTACTCGCGCGTGTGGTCCAAGGCTGGTGGGAATCCCGAGTGTACGACCTACGATATGGCCAAATTCAGTGCCATGGCAAACGCGATCGCGAAAGAGACGCAGGTTCATATCGAAGTGTGCGAGTCGCTGGGAATTCCTGCCGCCGAGCTCGAGCTGACACACGAAAGCCGTGCGACCATGGCCTGTTCGCGTTTCCTGCTCGATGCTAGCGACGCAGGGCTCTTGTCCCTCTTGGTATCCCTGGCATCGTGTGCCTTTGGCTACGCCGAAGTGGGCCTGTGGGCCAAGCGTCGTCAGAGTCCAAATCTTCCCGCGCCATACCAGCGGTGGATCGATGAGTATAGCGGCGAGGCGTACCAGAGCATGGCACATGACATGCTAGAGTTTCTGGAAGCCTATGTGGAGCGTGTAAGGCCGT
Source organism: Malassezia nana (assembly GCA_029542845.1). NCBI lineage: Eukaryota > Fungi > Basidiomycota > Malasseziomycetes > Malasseziales > Malasseziaceae > Malassezia > Malassezia nana. The sequence continues at coordinate 685,284 of CP119893.1, forward strand.
CGGTGCAGCAAGTGGACGGCCTGCAGGCCATTTGGGACACGGCGACGCGGCTCGAAATTGGCATGTGGGATGAGGCTTTGGCTATGGGTCATCCTACATGAGCTATTCGTCATCGTACGTGAATTTGATAGAGCTGGGTCAGTCGGTTTCTACGCACTGGGACCCCTGGTCAATCACTCCGCCACGGTAGCTGCCACGCTTTTTCTTGTTTTTCTCCTTGGTGAATGCCTTGCCACGCGTCACAATCAGATCCGCATTCGCACGAGCGCCCCAGTCTCCTGCACCTGACTGCCCGATCAGCACACTTTGTGACTTACCTTGGCTTCGTAGCTCATGTCCTTCAGTCGCTCGTCCAAGAACTGCACATTATCTGACTTGACACGCTGGAACCTCTCGCCCTGGGTAGGCTTTTTGGGACGAGGTTGCGCGGGCTCTGTCACCTCAGCCACGAGGGCTTCGGGCGCCGGCGGCAGTTCTTCCATCGATATTGGCGCATTCCCCGACTCTGCCTCCTCGCTTGACAGCTTTCGCTTCTTGTCACGTTTTTCCTTCTTGCTCGGCTTGACATGGTCGTGAGATTCGTCCTTCTCGGGCTCGTCCAGCTCGGAGCTGTCTTTTGCCGACAAGGATGACATGGCCTTTGCAATGTCTGAACCGGGCACGAGCATGGCGGCCTTGACAGTTTTTACAAGTGCATTCGAAAGATCTTCCGCATGCTCGGCATGCTCTGCCAGCGGGAGGTTGTCAAACTTGGAGGCAAATTTGGCGGCAAGTTTAGGTGCATGGGTATGCAGGAATGCGTGCACCAAAATAACAGAGTCTATGCATGAGACAGGAAAACGTACCTGACGACATGGCCACAGAGGCGTGGGTCGCATTGCTCGGCCCCTTTTTCGCCATCCCTTGTGGGCAGAAAGAAAAATTGTGGCGGCGTGCTCCACATGCGCACAAGCCGAGCAGGCGGGGTATTCCTTCGACGTCCGTGCTCCACGGTCACTTTTGACGACGCAGGTGTTTGCTATTTGACCTTTCCACCTATCTGAATGAGTTTTGAGGCAGAAAAAGAACGTATAAAGCGGGGTCGCCAACATTCGCGCCTCGAACTGGCAGACTCGGCCTATGAAATTCAAAAAGTATGCACAACGGTACTTATTCTCAGGCAGCTGCCATCCGAAGTGGTGCCCTATGGACCATGTTTGGACTAGCTACTGTATTTATGGCGCATCATCTGATCCCTGCATTCCGGTACGCTTATTGTCTCACGACAGTCGTCAAACACTGGCACTGAAAGGTCTGCTCACCATTTCGTGTAGGTTGTTGTACTTATACAGCGTCTTCCATTGGCTTGATCTTTGGTGCAGAATCCGCCTTGCAAAACTACGAACATGGTCAACGCAACCACGATAACCTGATACGCGCTAGGGCCATGCGTGAATTGGGCATGCGAGGTATTGTTGCCAGTGAGCAGGAGATCAAAAAGTGGCAAGACGAGGTAATAGAGCGAGAGATAGAGATGCGCCGTTCACTGAAGTCGTAGACAAGCAAGCATCGTGTGTCTCACTGCCGATCTGGACAGCCAACTTTCTCAGGTGCATATATCCACGACGTCTTTCACCGGCACGCCTCGTGCCACCGCCTACCTGTCCTAAGGACGCTCGGACCAGAATGACCCATGCGCTCCTGCGCCGCCCTACTGGAGAGGATGAGCTGCATGAGCAAATGCAAGCTCGACTAAGTGTCAATGATGGCGCACTGGGTACGTGAGCATAGCATAACAAGAGACATGGCGGCTATGTACAGAGATGATTTCGACGCCCATTCGTTCGTCCAGCAATTTCTGGGACCAGGAAATGCGAACCATGGAGACCAATTTAACTCTGACAGTATCCAGTCAAAGTCTGTCGATGTGCGCGTTGGATTAAGCAAACTGAATATGTCGATTACCGAGGTGGACCATAAGATCCACGAGTTGATGGGACAGCACTCCAAGGCATTTGTCCAGCGATTGGGTCAAATCAAGCAGGTGCGCGATACCATGGCTTCCCTCAATACGGAAATGCAGCAGATTGAAGAAACGGGAACAAAGTATGTCGCACAGCTAACGCCAGTGCCAAAAAAAGTGTGAGTCAATGCTTGGGAAATCTACAACGTCTCCGACAGAAATCCGTGCGCTTGAACGATGCTGGAAATCTAGTGGCCCGTACGAGAAACATTCTTTCTGTATACGCCACTCTTGTCGATACGATGGACCAGATTTCCTCAGTGAACATGATGATGGCCCTTAAAGATGCGCCATCCTTGCATCAGCATGCAGAACGCGTGCTCTCTGCCTCCCTTTTGATGGAAGAGCTTCGTATGTCTATTACACTAACAATTGAATCTATCACGACACATACAGAAAATGAAAGTCCGCGGGCTCGCCAATTGATCGATGACAGTCTACGCATTGACATTGTCGCGCACTGTGTTGCAGAGATACCCCACATGCAAGATGCCTTGTTAGAGCAAGTGGAAAACGTTCTCATGTGTGGATTGCGCTCTCTATCACCTCCGCTTTTGGGGACGGCTTTACAGTCGGCGCTTCATCTTAAGTTTTTGGGGCCTGTGGTGCAAAATTTCTCGGAAGACCTCAACGATGTGCTCCTAGAACGAATGCGTACCGTTCTGGATCTCTTAGCCTTGGGCAAGGAGCTGGGAGAAACCCAGCCTCCCATTCTTCCGTCCCACCTCAAGACGCATCCGACTGAGCAAAATACATTTCCTTCGTCTCTTCCCCGATGGACAAATGCCATCTGGGAACGCCTTAAGACATTTATGGTGGATGAACTAGGATCGATCATGATCAAGGTGAAAATGTTGGAGCGCATTCTCCAGGATAAGTATGCACCGCAATCCAACCGGACTTTACTCGATATTGTCGTGTCCCAGTTGGACAATACGCCAACCTGGTTAATTTGGTCCACCTTCGCCCGTCATTTGGAACAAATGGTCCATGAGTGTATTCAAGAATCAGATTTTTGGTGGTACATCTTTGTGTTATCTTATCCCAAGTTTGCTGATCTGTTCAATATGCTGACAACTCATTTGGCGACTGAATCCGATGATTTTATGGCCTCAAAACTACCAGAACCTATGGTAAAAATGCTCTCTATTCGCGAAAAAGAATATCGTGATATGCTTGCTCAAATATGGCTCATGTTAAGCCAGAAAGTCCAAAAGGCAACTTTGGAGGGAAAGAGTCAGAGTTCGGAGGCAATGACCCAGTTTGTTACGCAATTGAAAGGGGAAGTGGATATATGCAAGGATCAGGCGCCGCTCCAGCTACGCACCTTCACAGCTGCTGCTGAGTATTTGAACTCTTTACTGAATGGAATCAAAGCTTCCATCAAGAAAGGAGATGAGGCCTGGTCCTTTTCTAATAAACAGCTGACCACCCAGCAAGAGCAAAATATGTACCTGGGCGAGGCACTGAAGGCTTTACACACTGCACTCTCTGAATGGGATTCACTGTACCAGGAAGACATCGAGAAAAAGTTGGTCCAGTGGCGCATGACGGTCGTAAGCTTAATGAGGGATGAGTTATTATTGCCCTTGGTGAACAAAATCAAAGAAGAATCATCGATGAGTCTTGCGCGGCTTCATCAATCCAGAGAAACCATGCTCTCGGAATCAGATACTCCTTCCACTAGGAAGACGGAAGCGGCTCCTTATATGCTGGATTTCCTTTCTCGATTCAACTTTACTCAAACTCATTTGCTCAGTTCATATATTCTTCAAGGAGGGAGAATAAAATGGTACGCTTATATGACTCACAATCAGGGCTATCGATCTTGCTACATACACATTGGCTGTGGGCTTGATGCATGCTACGCTAGTCCGATTCAAATCGGAAGCTTCCAAACTTCAAATCATCTCGGATTTAACGGCACTGGAATCAGGTCTGTCGGCTTTCCTGTCGCGCGTAACCAGCCAGTCAAATTCTGTACCTCTATCCCTAGAGGAATGTGGTACCGCCTTTCAAGCAGTCCGAAGCTACTGCACTTTAATTTTGCAGCCATGGTCTGCCTGGAAAGAGCCAGAGAAGACGAGAAAGAATTGGCCCATGCCTCTGGTCACAATGGTGCAGCTTCTCTTAGCTCGCTCGGACAGTCTCCTCTTGCCAAGCGATCTGAAAAAGATGTCCAAGTCTTCCTATGTCAATTGGTTTATGTCAACATGCCAAGCTAAATCACAGCTCTTTAACGACGAGGTCCAACAAACTGTGTTGCACGAAGTACAACAATGGTATATTCAACAAGGAAAAAGAGGTGACCTACCCAAGCACGATGAAGCTGTTGAATGCCTAAAAGCTTGGCTTGCATACTTGTCCTTCTACAAAATAGTGTGATAGTACAATACTTGCCCTTATGTATCATACACAAACAATCTCGAAACGGCCCGGTGCCAGCCAGTTGGCAAAAAACTGACTTTACCCGGACTCGAACCGGGGACTTTCACGGTTGACACCGCAATCACGATTGTGTTAACGTGATACTCTAACCAACTGAGTTATAAAGTCACTCTGTTGCTGGGTCGAGCAGTAAGGGGATTTATCTGTATTGAATGGGACAGGTGTGGTTGCTCGCTTGGTATCAGTCACTATGGGGAGATTTTATCGTGACGCTTATCAATTCGCAGAATACATGGCGAGCTACAGCATTGGAATTTTACACGCGCTCAATGATCACTGCAATACCTTGGCCACCACCGATACAAGCAGCACCAAGAGCGTATTTCTTGTTAAGACGGTGCAGGTTGTAAGTCAAGTTCGAGAGAATGCGAGCACCGCTGGCACCAAGAGGGTGACCGAGAGCGATAGCACCACCGAAAACGTTGGTCTTCTCGTTAGGAAGCTCGAGTTCCTTCTGAACAGAAAGGAACTGAGCCGCAAAGGCTTCGTTGACCTCAATAAGGTCCATGTCAGCCACGCTCAAGCCAGCACGCTGGAAAGCCATCCTGGAGGCCTCCACAGGGCCAATACCCATGATGGAGGGCTCACAAGCAGTCACACCATAGCTTACAATGCGGGCCAGAGGCTTGAGACCGTGCTTGTTCACAGCTTCCTCACTAGCAATGACGTTAGCAGCAGCGCCATCGCAAATACCCGAGGCGTTACCAGCCGTCACAACACCGTCCTTCTTGAACACAGGAGGGAGCTTGGCAAGGGTCTCGATCGTCGAGCTGGGACGGGGGTGCTCATCCACGGCAAAAGATTCGACAGACTTCTTCACCTTCACCTCAACAGGAACGATCTCGTCCTTGAAAGCACCCTCTTCTTGAGCCTTAGCCCAGCGCTTCTGAGACTGGAGGGCAAACTCGTCGCACTGCTGGCGGGTAATGCCGTACTTTTCGGCGAGGTTTTCAGCCGTGATACCCATAGGAGTAGGGACGGGAACAGCGTCCGTAAGAGAGGTCGCCAGGCTGTCGGCAAGCTTCAGGTCCACACCGTAGCGGGTGTTACCAAAACGAACACCGTGGAGGGTGTAGGGAGCCATAGACATGTTCTCAGTACCACCAGTGAGAACAATGTCGGAATCACCGCTCTTGATCTCCTGAGAAGCATTGATCACGGCCTGGAAACCACTGCCGCAAAGACGGTTAATAGTGAGCGCAGGAGTAGAGATGGGAACACCTGCATAGTGACCCACATGACGCGCAAGATACGGAGCAGTGGCATCCGAGCCTGTCACCAGACCAAAGACCGTCGAGGAAACCGGGACGTCAGCAGAGATCTGAGCCAGAGCTGCCTTAGAGGCATGACCACCAAGCTGGGCAGCAGTGAACTGGCTAAGCTTACCACCAAAGGCACCAAAAGCGGTGCGCTTCGAACCAACAATAAAAGCGTTCGTCATTTTTGGTGGTGTATGGATGATATAATAGGGGTGGATACCAAAGCACTATATTTCCGAGATTTCTGGCGCTGCGGGGGTGCAGCGCACGGTGCCGGTAGCTTCTGTATGCCCCGGTTTTCACCGGCTCGGCCGAATAGATGTCCGACGTGGAGCTCACACGGGTCCGTTTACTTGGGCCCCTAAGCCAAGAGAGAAAATTATCTAAGGCAACAAAGAACAGCGAATAGATGTGTAGGCTTACGAGTGGTCCTTTGCTATGTTTTGAGATGCAGATAGTTCGGCATCATCCAATGGAACAGTCACGCTCGTCCCATCCGCGAGGGTACGACGCAAGAGACCATCTTCCGTAGGCTCCACATCTTCAGGAAGCTGTGTAGCGGCGAGCTCTGCGGCTTTGTCCTCACCCCCCGAGGACAAATAACGCACATGACGAGCCGCAGGCGCTGCAGGCCAGTGATCGGAATCATCATTGGAGGGCTCAAGGATGCGCTCGGGCTGCACACAGTCCAGGGCTAATGTTCTCTGGCGCAATGCCGCGGGCTTGTGAAGATCCACAAAAGGTGAATTGTCTCCCAAGTTTTCATCAGAATCCGTCTCTGCAGAGATATCGTCGCGGCCCAGCACTCCCATATCGTCAGAATCAGAGTCATTGTCGACAGACGCATTAGACATTTCAGTGATACCACCGCCACGACGGAATTCAGCTGCCCAGTCAGCCGGCGTGAGGTTTTCTTGGGCGGGCTCATTTACAGACACGGAAGCAGTAGACGTGAATTCGAATGCGAATTGAGCCGAGTCGGAGAATGGACCCCAGTCATTGTCACTTGGAATACGACCAAGCATATTGGTATCAGTCATATTTGACAGCATGTCACCATCAGCCTCAAGATCATCGTTGTCAGTACGCATTTGAGCGGAAAGGTATTGAGCAAACGTGCGGTTGTTGTCATTTTCAGAATACCAATCATCAGACTCGAGGTTCGACCAACATTGCATTCCTGACATATTGTTAGACGGACGGCCACCAGCTAAGGGCATTGACTCTTTCGCACGCGATTCATTCAGATCGTCATTGAGATACTCTTCCCATTCGGGAGTGAAATGCTCATGGATTTTTTCCCCAAAGACATCTGAATGGCGCTCCATAAGCTTGATAACTTCTTCAGCGATTAGATTCAAGTGTCCCATATATCCAAGTCGAATACGGCGTGGACCTTGGGACGACTCTTGGTTGCGTCGTGCTCCTTCAAGAATGGCCTCAACCAGACAAGCTTCGTCGAATGCGGAAATGGTCAGCTTGCGGTTGATGGCGCTTTCCATATCGCCGTTAAACAGCTGCTGCAGAATATCATACACAACATTGTGCAGGAAGTTATTCCATGGATAGTGAAGAAACAGCTCAATGAGGGTGGGGATGACTTTAAAGGTCAAAAACTGTTTCTTCAAATAGTTGCCGAGAATTTCATAATTGCTTTCCTCTGCAACAGGACGTTTTGCGTTCAGCTGCGTTACTAGGTCTGCCAGGGACATGCTTGATAAAGCTGAAGCAATACTGGCAGCATCTTCTTCAGACGTGGTATCATCTGATTCATTCGAATCGTTGCTAGCTGGATAAGAAGCAGATGTCGATGGTTTTTGATCATCAGAATTGGTTTCTGCATTCTCCTCGTCCTCTTGGGACATCGCTGTATTGCGACTAGGGGCTGACTCAGGTTGGACACATTCTTCATCGCCCTGCAATGTGCGGGCAAGGGCTTGAAGCCCCTCCAAACCACCCATTAAAGACCCAGAGGGCGAGTAGCGAGGACCAACATTGGGTGGCCGATTCAGCAATGCCATATTCGAACAATGCAGAAGCTCTGCATAGAGTTCCGCAATGCAATATCGTGTTTGTGTGAGCGGTTCGATTTGGCCCAAAGTGGTAGTTACCGTCATTGCAGGTTGAGGAAGATTGCGCATTTTCTCCTGAAGTTCGGGTATCTTATCGGCAAGAGCACGAAGCAGAGGGCCCAAATGAACAATACCCATTTTTTCTGCAACCTCATCCATAGCTTCATCGAGACCTTCCGCATCTGCATCGTCGTCAAATGGAAGATCTTCAAGGGAAAGTTCGGGTTTGTCTGCGGCATTTCCTTCGTTCATGCGTTGAAGCAATTTCTGCTGCCGATGTTGGCCGCTTAATTCTTGCTGACGGACAACAAGATAGTTTCGAAGGGTGTGAAACAGATGTTGTTCGAAATAATCGCTGTTGTTCTTGCGAATCAATTCGATAAAGACACCTGCGCAATTTGAAAAGGATGATGAAATCGCCTCTTGGGTCACTGGAAGCTTCATTGAGTTTCGACGACCGACAGTAGAAGGGCGTACAGTAGCTGTAGAGTCACGAACGCCTTTTCCTGCAGTCGAGAGACGACGGGAGATGGAGTAATGCCGGTTTTGTCGATCTTTCATAGTCTTCTGGAATGCCCAGACGTCTTCATCCTCATCCTCTTCCTCAACAGCGGAATCTTCTTGGAGTGTCTGCAACGACATGTCCAAACCTCTGCTTTCGTCGCCCTGAGTAGCATTCGATGGTGAATAATCTAGCATAAAGCTCAACATTTTTGCCACATTTTCTTCTGATGCCATCTCGCGAACCAAGAGGTTGTTCACGCCACCAGCACCTAGAAGCATTTCGCCAGGACCAGTGAACGATTCTTGCATAGTGACCTGATTGAGAGAAGATGGAGAAGGAGCAGACAGAGAAATTATAGTCTTCAGAAATTCTGAAGCGGCTTTGTGTTTCTCTGTCGAAACATGTGGCGACAGCAATGACACAATGCGGGGGATGAGGTCGTTTTCTGCCAGCCAAGCCACAATGCCCGAGTCGGGCACGGTATCTTCACATTGAACGAGGCGAAAAAGAAGGTCCACGATAGCCGGGATCTCAAAGTGCGCAACCAAACCTTCCACAACGGTGGGCATAGTTTTGATGAAGGCAAGCATCTCCTGAGGATGGTGCTCAATGAGAGCGACATTCACTTTTGACCAGTAACCAGCCAATACTGTGAACCCTGGTCCATGTGTGATTCCAGAGAAACACTCCTTTTCGGTGGCTTCGTTGATTTCTGATGTGTTTTCTTCTGGAGAGCCATAAGCGGCCTTGGTGAGATGATGGACATGGTGTGGGATGGGCCGACTCGGAAGCTCAGGGTCAAGGCTCAAAAATTTGTCCCAAAAAGGCTCCAACCATTCTGATGAATTTTGCAAGATGGCTGCGGATACCTCCGGGATCTCACTACTGAGAATCTCGGACGCAATAAAAGGATATCTGTTGTATTAGCATTCACTGGTATGTACTCACTTAAACCCCACTTTCTCCTCGACATCGCTTCCTGGAGAATCTAGCATCTTTACAGTACCAGAAGCATAATCGAGCAACCGTGGTATCACGCCCGGTTGCTGCAAAAATTCAATTAGCTTTTGGTTGTTTGTTTTACATTCTTGCAAGATATCAGGATCGTTAAGAACCTCCTCCAAAGTCACGTCTTGCTTCTCTAGAATTTTTGTGAGAGTGGATGAAGACGTCACTCCAAAACGCCACTGAGCCGTGTTAAATATTCACCTGCCGAATACGTACAAACATAATGATGGATTATAAACTTTGTCCGGAAACCAGTAGCCAGCAACGATGCGCGACGACGCGCTCGAACGGAACAATTTGGTTTCAAGTAAACCACTTATCGAACAGATCCGTGACGCTGGACAAGGATCACGTATGATATGTGTCCGAACAATACCAAGCTCTGGACCTAGCCTTCGTTGATGTGCTGTCACGCGGTGGAATAAGCGAAACACGTGCTCCAGAACGTCATTAGTAGTCATTAGTCAAGTTTAGCGCTATCTGTTCCCCTACGGATACTGCTCCAGCTCTGTCCAGGGACAGGATGGACTCTTTCATGGAGAAGGGATTGGTCGGTGAGCACGTAACAAAATAAAACCCAATATAGAAACATTCACTTAGAAAAAACGGATAGTACAAGGTATTGACAGTCAGTCTAGCTGATGGAAATCTCATATTGTGCTCCACTCGGAGCATTGAACCGGGTTGAGAATAGGACTGAGCTGCTCTACTAGCCCAGATATACCGGAACAAGCATGCATCCCCTTTACACTTGTTGAAACAGCAGAGTTGTGATGAAAAGTACGATCATTTTTTATGATCGTTGAGGGACTGGGTGGAATATTGATGGGTAAAGAAGAACTCGAACTAGAGGTTAACAAATCTTTCCTTGATGGCAAAGACGATGGTACAGAAGCGTTCAAGTAGGAGACTCGTGGTCTTTGAGAATTTGGCGTACACGGTTCATCAAGATCACTTTCAGAAATAGAGTCTGATGATTCAGAGTCACAATTGGATATACCCTCCTCCGCTGTCTGTTGATCTTCCCCAAAGTAAATTCGGAAGAAAAGATGATCCAATGCATCCATATCACCTGGTATGCCTGAACAATTCTTCAAACGATCAAATTCACAAGCAGATGCGCAGCTCATGTTCCATTGGTCTTGACAACAGTCTGACTCCGTTGAGCTGTGGTGCATAGTTGGAGCGAGATGACGGAATGAAGAAGCGTCTTTAGAGTCGGGCGAGGCGTTTAGGCTTTTTCCAATGCCAGACTCCATTATAGCTGTGAAAGAAGTATTGGGAGACAATAAGTAGGAGTGTCGAGCAGACAAGGGTTTTCTGCGAGTAGAAAGCTTTTGCGAGCCCACCATCATATATGATACATTGACGCCATAAAGTCTCTCTTCAAACCAACTATCCTAGTGAAATGTATTGGAAAGCGTGAAGGAATAGGCTGGCTGAGACGGAAATGTTCCGACAGGAGCTGGCAATATTTTCCCATAAAACCTTTTTCCTGATTTAAGCCTTATGCGCAGCTTGGCAAGTTTGCTTCCTAGAAAGGTATATTCGCTGCAAGCCCATCTTCTGCAGTCCCTTGCTTCGTCAGCGAATACCCTGGGGGTAAAGTCGACCTTATCCTCCACCTTGGAAACTCCCGAGCAGCCAAGGGCTCACGTTGTCTACTTGCATCAGCATGAGTAATATCAAGTCCCGAGTGACATACCGGCTTCTTGCAAACATTATCTGGCGACTGATTGGTTCATCCGGCGCACTTGTCGGCTGGAAGCAGCGTTGCGCACAGACTGCGGGGCATCAGCGGGTCCGAGGGCCGGACACCGGACTGGCGTGAATATAAGGAGGCGAATGGAATAAACGTTCGATCCTACTTCTACAACATGTCTGTTGAAGGTGTTCGCATTCTCGGTCCTGTCCTTGGCGAGCATGCCAAGATCCTTACCCCTGAGGCTATCAAGTTCCTGACGGTCTTGCATCGCAACTTCGAGCCGGTTCGTCAAGAGCGCCTGAAGGCGCGCGTTGCTCGTCAGGTTGAGCTCGATGGTGGCAAGACGCTGGACTTCCTGCCTCACACCCGTCACATCCGTGAGGACCCTTCGTGGCAGTGCGCCATCCCTGCCCCCGGTCTCCGTGACCGTCGCGTTGAGATCACTGGTCCTGTCGACCGCAAGATGGTTATCAACGCCCTTAACTCGGGTGCCTACACTTACATGGCTGACTTTGAGGACTCGAACTCGCCTACCTGGGCCAACAACCTCGATGGTCAGGTTAACCTCCGCGACGCCATCAACCGCCGCGTTGACTTCAAGGCTTCGAACGGCAAGGAATACAAGCTCAAGCCTGCCGACCAGCTGGCTACCCTGATCGTCCGCCCTCGTGGCTGGCACCTGAACGAGGAGTTTTTCCTCGTCGACGGCAAGCCCATGTCGGGTGGTCTCTTTGACTTTGGTCTCTTCTTCTTCCACAACGCTGAGCAGCTTGTGAAGAACGGCTACGGTCCATACTTCTACCTGCCCAAGATGGAGTCTCACCTGGAGGCCCGTCTCTGGAACGATGTCTTCAACCTGGCTCAGGACTACATCAAGATGCCGCGTGGCACGATCCGTGGTACTGTGCTGATTGAGACCATTACTGCTGCCTTTGAGATGGAGGAGATCCTTTACGAGCTTCGCCAGCACTCGTCGGGCCTCAACTGTGGTCGCTGGGACTACATCTTCTCCTTCATCAAGCGTCAGCGCTACAACCAGTCGGCTGTGCTTCCCGACCGTGCCATGGTGACCATGACGGCGCCCTTCATGCAGGCCTACGTGAACCTGCTTATTCAGACTTGCCACAAGCGTGGTGCCGCGGCCATCGGTGGTATGGCTGCTCAGATCCCGATCAAGGACGACCCCAAGGCCAACGACGCTGCCATGGAGAAGGTTCGCGCCGACAAGCACCGTGAGGTGACCGCTGGTCACGACGGTACCTGGGTGGCCCACCCCGCGTTGGTCAAGATTGCCCTGGATGTGTTTAACAAGCACATGCTTGGCCCCAACCAATACCACGTTCGCCGTGAGGAGGTGAAGGTCACTGCTCTCGACCTCCTCAACCCCAATGTGGCTGGTCAGATCACGGAGGGCGGTGCCCGGGCTAATGTCTCGGCCCTCCTGGCCTACTGTGCCAACTGGGTGAAGGGCAACGGCTGTGTCCCCATCAACCACCTCATGGAGGATGCTGCCACCGCCGAAATCTCGCGTATCTCGCTCTGGCAGTGGGTGTTCCACGGCTCGAAGACCGTGGACGGCAAGCCAATCACGCCCCAGTTTGTGGATGACATTATTGCGTCGGAGGCTGCCAAGCTGACGAAGCTGGACCCTAAGGCTGTGGACCTCTCGCGCCGCTACCTCTCCCAGCAGGTGCGCGCCAAGGAGCCCAGTGAGTTCCTGACCTCGGACCTCATTGCTCACCTCGACAACTCTCAGTCGATGTCGCGCATCTAAGAAGCCCGTGTGTGTATCTGTGCAGGTTTGATAGATGTGATAAGTCATAGGAAGTTGAATCTCCACCGATAAGTCTGATGACAAACCTTGTGGCTGCTTTGCACGGACAAGCGCGTCTGATAACCACAATCCATCATGTCGTCGCATGATGCTTTTATGAGAGAGGCTATTGAACTCTCTATGAAAGTTGTAGAAACAAGGCAAGGTGGTCCTTTTGGAGCTGTGATCGTGCGAAATGGCCAAGTGGTTGGCCGAGGCAGCAACATGGTGACCGTGCGCAATGACCCAACCGCGCATGCGGAAGTTGTTGCTATCCGTGATGCATGCACAAATCTTAACACATTCCAACTGAACGATTGTGTGCTGTACACCAGCTGTGAGCCGTGCCCCATGTGTCTGGCTGCTGTGTACTGGGCTAGAATCCCTATGTTGTATTTCGGCAACAACCGAAAAGACGCTGCCGACATTGGCTTCGACGATGATTTCCTCTACGAGCAAATTTCTTTGATACCAGAAGATCGCACACTACGAATGGTACCGATGTTGCGACAGGAGGCCTTGAAGGCCTTTCAAGGCTGGCAAAACATGGCAGATAAAATAAACTACTAATCACTGCGACGGGGTGGAAAATACCCTGGTGCACTAGAGGGTGACATAAAAGTCGGGTATGTGGGACCAGAGTAGTCATGAAGAGAAGGATAGTTGGGGGAATACCCTGGAACAGGGAAGGTTGGCATAGGTGACGGATAAGCCGTGCCGGAAGGCGTGGGGTGGAACCATTGGTCCGCAAAACGAGGATTATAGTGGGGCGCATTGGTCATGCCATGGCTAGATTTTGGCCTTGATCGCTTGGAATCCTCATGCCAGCCTGGCGAGTACGGATACGACTGCCCTTGAGATGGTCGCTTGCGTCCGCTTCGAGCATGGCTCGATGGGCCGGAGCCTCCCAAGGGTCCCAGGGAGGCAGTGGATGGATCTACATCCGTGGGCGTCGAGTTGGTCGACCGTGTGTTCTTTCCTTTCCTGGCCTTCTTCGCGACTGCTTCTGCCTCATCGTCACTGTATTCGACCTCGTCATCGGCCACTTCCTCGTCCCATACATTGCTGGCATCACTGCCCTTGGTGCGTATCAATTTGGTCAACACATAGGTGCTGCTAGCGGGCAAAAAGTATACGGGCTTTTTCTCCTGTACACGTTCCCGGTCAATAGCCTCGGCAGTGCGAAAACGAACAGAATACATGGGCTGTTTGATGGATCCAAAGGTTTCATATACGAGCCCAAGAACCGATCCGTCTTCAAAACATAGCAAGCTTTCCGAATCAAGTACATCATAGTGGCGTTGGCTTGATTCGGTTGTGGTACTCGAGTCCTGCTCGACCAGCACCACGTTTCCAACGATGGAATGCACACAGCCAATATACTCGATGGACGACAACTGCTCCTCATCAATCTTTTGAATGGCTGGCTCAACGATATAATCTTCGCCAAATTCGTTTCGCGTGCGAGGCGGAGCGGATGAATCCTGGCCTTCATCGTCTTCTTCGCCCTTTACTTCCATGACAGTATCCGTGTCGGAGGATGAGTCAGAGCCACTAGTATCAGAGTCGCTCTCTGACGAATCGCTTTCTTCTTGTTCCTCACCTTGCAGGGCAACATGCTCCTCCAGGCGTGTATCAGCAACACCTGCCCGGTCCATTTCTTCCAAGATTTGAGCATCTGATGATCCGAGACTTCCTTGTTCCAGACGGAGAATTTGTACTAATTTGCGATGTTCAGATAGTGTTTTAGTGCTCGATTCTTCACTCGCGTGCGCGGCCACCGCCGCTGAAGAGGGCATGGTGTCATCAGGGCCAGATACTTGGCCATCGTTGAGGCGTGTTTCATCCGACGTTACGGCCTGCTCTGCAGCCGGCTCATTGTATGCATGGTTGGAACTAGAAGGCGCCGAAGTATCCGCGTCTTCCTCTGTCGTTGCTGGTGCCGCGTTCGTCCGAAAACGAAGCCTGGATTGTTCGGCACCCATGGTAGAAAAAGGGCGGAATTTAGAGAACGAGGCGCAGACGATGCCTCCACTCTTGCAACTCAGGCACTGGCCGCCATTCTTTCTTAAACGTATGCCGCTGGCTGGGAAATCGCAGCCAGGTTCCCGCCCACCACACGAGGCAAAGACTCCCCTATACACTTACTATTGTATTTGCGGTGAGTTTATCTTGGTATGCAATGCCCCTCTGGAGCAGTTAGCTCTACGGCCAATGGATCACTCGCGGGTTCTTCGGTGCCTTGACTCGGCCCCGCGCGATGGTCAACGCATTCCCGCCCACATTTACAAAATAAGCGCTGCGCAGGGCCCCGTCCAGATAATTCAGCGGTAAGTGGGATGTAATTAACTGTAGCTCCGATGGTACCTTTGAGCGCCAGTACACATTCCTCTGCACGAGGTGCCAGCTGACGATCGGATATGAACATACGGCTCCTCCGCTCAAGAGTGGCGGCAAGTTTACCTTTATTCTCCCTGGTGCTCTAACGTACGTGGATGATGGTCTAAGAAAGACGACGACAAGGAACGGCACCACCCGATGTGCTACTTGGCGAAGAAGGGTTTGCGGCATAACAAGGCGCGGTCCATCTATTTGACGACTACTCGCCCTACGATATTGTATCGCTAGCATATTAGACACATTTCATGGACAAATACCTTCTTGTAATATTCTCCCTAGACTCGTTAGCTTGTTAGCTAGTACGAACCCAATCGTCGAGCACCTTGCGCTGAGCATCGGTCAGAGTAGAGTAGTCTGCCACCGCGTCGTCGGGCTTCAACGAGGACATGCCGAGCCCACGCGACCCATCCTTCCCGGCAAACACAGAGTATCCCTTGCCGGGCTCTTTAAGCTCGTATACAAAAAAAAATCCAATACTTACCATACATCTCTCTCCGTGGCGACACATCGAAAATGATACCTTGTTTCAGCGGTTGGGTCGCGTACCTTTGACGGCGACATAGACAGGTTTCGCCGGGTCGGAGCCATCGTACTGGCTTAGATCTTCTGGCGTATACTCGTCATCTTTCGGCGGTCTCATATCAGCCTTAAAGAACGTACTCTGTGGGTCTAGTGGACGGCTCCATCTTAAAGGTCATGGTCACGCAACAGGCCACGCGAAAGCTAAGGCCAACACACCTGTGGGACATGCTTAGTCATACACACGACTATTGGATTTAGGTGGCCCTGCCCGGGCCAGGCGAGCTCTAGACATTGACACCCGAGTCGGTAGAAGAGGAAAACACAGCAACGCTCTTTTGCACACCGTCTGCGTTGCGATAAAATGCAACAGGCTCATCCTCAACAAAGCGGCAAGAGCGGATCGTTTTCCATAGCGAAACGAACACGTTCTCCGTCGATTTCATATAGTGAGACCCAATGCGAGCCTTTAGGGCCTCGCTTGCCTCCCATGCATGGTAGTGCGGAATTTTGCTGCTAACATGGTGCAGAACATGAGTCTCTGCAATACCGTGGAAGAACCAGGGGCCAACAAAGCCGAGCCACTCACGATCAATCGTGCATAGCGCTCCGCGAGGAAAGTTCCACACCGAGGCCTGGTAGTGGGGCAGCTTGACGTCTGTGTGTTGGAGATAGGTAATCATAACGAGCCAGTGGTTGGTCCACAGGTACGGCACGAAGTAGTACTTGAGGACATCCATCCAACCACCAGGGGCGATATAAGCCCAGACGGCTAGCGCTGCCAGCATAAGACCAACGCCGATATCCGATGCGATGATTTGACCGCGATGACGCTTGTCGAAAATGATGGAGTTGGGAGAAAAGTGGTTCGTATACTTGGGATAGTGCATTTGTCCAGATACGTTAAAGAGTAGATAGAGAGGCCAGCCCAGCAGTTGCTGGATAACGAGCTCGACAAAGTTGAACAAGGGCGCATCCTCAAGAAGCTCCGCCAGCCATTCACCCCAGGTCGTGTCCTCGGTCACAAGGGGACCATTGTCGTCAGCGGGGCGCAATGGCAAAAGACCACGGTCTGCTCGTGTTCGTGGAACAAACACTTCATCGCGCTTGATGTGACCCGTACCAGCATGATGCCGAGCGTGGGAAATGCGCCAAGAGTGATAAGGCACCAAAAGAGCCGAGTGCAAAACCCATCCCACAGCGTTGTTGATGGTTTTGCTGGGACTATAGGCCTGGTGTCCGCACTCATGGGCAATGACCCACAGGCCTGTAAACACCATTCCTTGCAATACAGAGTACAAAGCCCACAGGGCAAAGCTTGCCAAATGGCGCGTGGCATCCAGCGACAGATAAGGCGCTACGACACTCAACTTTGATACAGAAGGGTCAATCCAAGAGGCAACATAAAAAAGCAGGCACGCTTGGACGAGGTCCACAGCCAAATACAAGGACGAATAAAACGTTGAGCGCTTGAAGCAGTGGGCCGGGATGGCACTAAGGAGATCTTGCACAGTCAAATCAGGCACATTGTATTGAAACAGGCCCTCTTTGGGATTCTCCTTTGCGCGACGTGGTGCATAGCGCTGCTTTGTGCCACTCGTTTGGGTTGCATTTGCCATCGTAGAAGGCATGCGGCAAGGAACCAGTCGACAAGGAGTTCGACCTACGTAGGTTTAGTCAGCTTGTTGGCTCGTAAAGCCGACTCTCTAATTGGCTCGTTCTCTGCTTAGCTTGTGGGGGGTATTATGTTGTTTGGACCTCTACAGACTCACTTGGCTAGTCGTGAGATCTCTCCCCTGTCAACCTCTGCGCACGCTTCCGCTTGCGAACGGAGGCCGCTAGCCGTATGCGTGCTACTTCATCTTCAGGAGAGCATGTATCATGACCGTTCATAGGCATAGTAGCATGCTCATGCGTTTTCTGGGGCTGTGCGTTGATCCGGTTGGGTATTCCAATGAGTTGACAGAATGCATCTGTTTGTGGATTCCGGTAAATGTCAGCGCTCTTTTTCGGGGACATGTCCTGTCTAGGTGCAGTTTGCTCGAATATCTGCACTTTTCGGATATTTAGCGCATCCTCCTCGGCCCATTGCGTTGCCAAGGCGAGTTCTTCCTTGGCCACACGAGAGCGCAGGTCGGCATCCTGCGGCGGTGGCATGGGTCGCTGCGACCGTTGCATCGAAAAGTAGGAGTCCATCACTTTCGTTATAGCCAGCCATCGTTTATGAAATCTGAACCTGGCTTCTGAACGCTGTCCTGGTATTTTGGGTGGTGCTGCTTCCGGTGCGTCGAGATGAAAGAACTACGTCAGCACTCATCATACGAACATGAAGATAGTCCCCACGAGACGTGCATTTGCTGAGGGCGAGGAACTCGGTTTTACTAGGGGGTATCTTGTTCACGGCCTCGGTTTCGCTCTCGTCATCCAAGTCGTCAAGATCCAATGCTTCAGGATTGGGGACATGGGCCGGGCCTGGTGCGGAAGAGATTTGCCCATGCATCACGCGCGCTGCGAAACGCACATGAAGATGAGCAGAAAACCAAAACCGCGGACGCAGCTCATACAGGAGAGTCTGCAGCGGCGGCGATCCCAGCGTCGTCGAGGAGATCTCGTCTCGAAAGAAAGGCTTTTGGCGGACCAGGGCCTGTACATCACCATGCTGCTCGACACCGTTGGGCCAATCGTGCGAAAGGAAAATATCTGGGCTCGATAGCATACCTAGTTTTGTGATGTCAAACACACGAGTATGGTACATGCTGCGAAGGTCGCTCATTGAATACGGCTGGCGTTCAAACCGCCCACACATGTAGTCGCGGCTCTTGTAGATGCCAGAGACTGCAGCAATAACCAGTCCATTGACCTCGACACATCCTGAAGAACCCATGTAATAGATATTGGAGGCAATCCATCCACCATAGTAGCTTGACCGTCAGCAAGTGACACGTACAGCTCCCACATGTAGTTGCTCGCTTCGTGGTTGCCTCCAATCACCAACGTCAGGATGGGCGCCGTTTTTTCACCTGAATAATAGGACGGAAAGTCTCCTAACCTTTTGTACTTGTCTGGCACGGCCAAGCTCGGAAGATCGGCCTCGTTGCGCAGGGCCTGGATATCTCCGCACAAAAGGACGAGATCCACCTGCTCGCCAGTTTCACGCTCATTTTCAAGTATATCTCTGTAAATCACATCGAGCTCTCCATGCGAACAGCCCTCTACCGCTATCTGGCGGTCAGCTGAAAACGGTTCTGCTGAAACGCACCTTCATGGTCAAGGGGCGTGGAGCTAAAGACTACGCACATCTTGATTGGCTGACTAACAGGGAGCTGATCCACGCTGGCGCACAAAGAGCATCGGGGGATCTTCTCGGGTCCATGTGGGTGCCCAGAGTGTCTTTGAACCGAGTGTTGCCCACCTTTCGACCCGGAGTATCTGCTTCGTTTCGACCTAGAGCATCTGCGCGCATACTTCAGAGTCCTTCTATCTACGCCATGAGATCTACGGCGCTACGCCCTATGGGTCGCTCGGCGCACGTACGTTCCATGGCCACAGTGGCGTCCATGACACCGTCCTCCTTGACACCCAAGGCCGAATTCCAGACACGCTCCATCAAGATTGATGGTAAAGATGTGTCGTATTCTGTGTTCCAAGGCGAGATGGAAAAGCCTTTGCTAGATCAGCGCAACTACCAGCTGGTTCGCCTTGCCAACGACTTGGAGGCGCTAGTAATCAGCGACCCCGAGACAGACAAGGCGAGCGCTGCGATGGATGTGCGTGTCGGACACCTAAGCGATCCGGCGGATCTGCCGGGCATGGCGCATTTCTGTGAGCACCTGCTCTTTATGGGCACGAAAAAGTACCCTCGCGAGAACGAGTACAGCGAGTATCTATCGAACCACAGCGGCAGTTCGAATGCCTTTACATCCTTGGAGAACACCAACTATTTCTTTGATGTGGGCCATGGCCACTTGGAAGGCGCCCTAGACCGGTTTGCCCAGTTCTTCCTCGAGCCTCTGTTCGATCCTAGCTGCACGGAGCGGGAGATTCGTGCTGTGGACTCAGAGCACAAGAAAAATCTTCAGTCGGACATGTGGCGCTCGTTTCAGCTGGAA
Organism: Malassezia nana; assembly: GCA_029542845.1. Taxonomy (NCBI): domain Eukaryota; kingdom Fungi; phylum Basidiomycota; class Malasseziomycetes; order Malasseziales; family Malasseziaceae; genus Malassezia; species Malassezia nana. The sequence continues at coordinate 705,124 of CP119893.1, forward strand.
AAGAGTCTTTGCGACCCCTCCCATGCCTACTCCAAGTTTGGCACGGGCAACCTGGCCACACTGTGGGAGGAGCCGCGCGCTCGTGGTGTGGACATTCGCGGGGAACTGCTGCGCTTTCACGCCAAATATTACAGTGCCAACATGATGAAGCTGGTGGTCATTGGTCGTGAGTCTGTGGACCAGCTGACGCGCTGGGCTGCGGAAAAATTTTCGCAGGTGCCGAACAAGGCATGCGCCGCGCCGTCGTTCCCTGGATCGCCACTGGGCATTGAGCAACAAGGCACCGAGGTCGTCTTCCGCACCATCAAAGATGTGCACGAACTCGATATCCTGTTTCCTTTCCCGGAGCAGGTGCATCTATTCCGCACCAAGCCAGGCCAGCTGATTTCCCACTTTATTGGCCACGAAGGCCATGGTTCGCTATTCTCCTGCCTGAAGCAGCGCGGTTGGGTGAACGAGCTGAGCGCGGGCTCGGCCCTGCATGCACAGGGCTTTGAGCTATTTAAAATCCACATGGCCCTTACGCACGAAGGCTACCAGCACTATGAAGACGTTGTGGCGGGCGTGTTCCAATTCCTCCGTCTGTTACGTGAGAAGCCGATTGAGACGTGGATGTATGAAGAGGTGCAGCGGCTGAGTGAACTGCGGTTTGCCTTCAAAGAAAAGTCTTCTCCTGCCATGTACGGCTCCACTCTATCGAGCCAGATGCAGCAGGGATTGCCACCTAGCTGGCTGCTTTCAGGCCCCTACCTATTGCGCGAATTTGATGCCGCGCAGGTCCAGTCCACACTGGAGTGTTTGAGTTTGGACAAGTGCCGCATTACGCTCGCGGGCCGTGAGCCGCCGCCGGGCGTGACCTTGGATCACACCGAGACGTGGTACGGTACCGAGTATACGATTCGGAAGTTGAGGCCTGAACTGCTGCAGCAGTGCGACACGCTGCAAGGCCTTTCACTGCCTCAGGCCAACTCGTTCATCCCTAGCGACCTGCATGTGCTAGGCGCACCGAGCGACCTTGACCCCACGCAGCGGCCCCAGCTGCTATGCCACGATGCAAAAGCGCGTTTGTGGCACAAGCAGGACGACCGTTTCTTTTTGCCCAAGGCCAATGTGGCTCTGCTGCTGCGCACGCCCGCTGTGAACCATTCGCCCCGCTCCGCTGTGCTCTCGCGATTGTTCGTGGAGCTCGTGAAGGATGCCTTGTGCGAGTACTCGTACGATGCTGACGTGGCTGGGCTCCACTATAATCTCGACAGTCAGATGGACGGCGTCGATATTATTGTGGGCGGTTACAATGACAAGCTTCCGAGGTTGCTGCAGTCTATTCTCGCCTCGCTTACCCAGCTCCAGGTCGATCCGAAGCGTTTCGAGATCATCAAGGACCAGGTCCGTCGCAACTACCAAAATTTTGATCTGGAGGAGCCATTCCAACATGCGGCGTACTATGCGTCGTATCTACTCACGGAACGCATGTGGACTCAGCACGAGAAGCTCAAGGTCATTGATGAGGTCCAAGCGGCCGATGTCCAGGCGTATATCCCCCAGCTGTGTGGTGCCTTGTTCATTGACATGCTTGTACATGGCAACATGAGCTCGACGCAGGCGCACGCTCTTTTGTCGGACGTGCAAAGCCGCTTGGCCTATGCGGCGCTACCCCCCCACGACACGCTGGCCCCCCGCTCCTTGCTGCTGGCGCCGGGCACCCGCGTGTCGTGGCGCATCCCGGTAGCCAATCCCGGGAATGTCAACTCGTCCCTGGAGTATTATTGCCAGGTGGGCGACCCGAACGATGTTCATCTGCGCGCTCAGCTCGCCCTGTTTGCACAGATTGCCAACGAGCCATGCTTTGACCAGCTGCGCACCAAAGAGCAACTGGGGTACCTTGTGTACAGCGGTGTGCGCATGTCGATTGGCCAAGCGGGATTCCATGTGATTGTGCAGTCAGAGCGCGACTCGGACTATCTAGAGTCGCGTGTGGACGCCTTTTTGGAGCAGCTACTGCGCCAAGTCCGCAGCATGAGCGCGGATGAGTTTGAAGCGCACCGTCGTTCCCTTATCCACAAGCGTCGCGAGAGTGTGAAGAATCTGGCAGAAGAGACCAACCGTTTCTGGCGCAGCATCCGCTCAGGCTACTTTGACTTTTTGAGCCGCGAGCGCGATGTGGCGGCGCTCGAGCAGCTGAGCCAACAGGATATCGTGGCCTTTATGGAACACTATGTTTGCCCTAGCAGCCCGCATCGGTCCAAGACGGTCACACATCTGCAGGCCCAAACGCCTGCCGGGGCTTTGGAGATGCTGCACCCCGAGGTATTGCCCGCCTTTTTCGAGTGGGTCGAAGCGCATGGCATGGCCGTACCTGCTGAGCTGCAAGCGACGCTGACGGCTCAAATTACGAGCACGGCAGCGCTCACCTCGTTTGTCCAGCAGATGTGTGAGGACGGCGAGCTGCCGCCCAGCCTGTCTCCCAAGGCACTGCGCGACGAGGTCGAACGTCTCCTGGCGGCTATGCCCTCTTGTGCTCAGGCGCAGGAGGCTGTTGTCGAAGCACCCAAAGACGTGCTAGAGGCCGTGCAAGTGACCGACGTCCATGCATTCAAGGCGAATCTGGCTGCCAGTGCGCATGCGCAGCCCGTGCTGCCCTTGGATGTGTACGAGCGCGACCCCCACACGGGTCTCGACGAGTCGCTGTACCTTCCTGTAGCATCGACAGGCCACCGCGCCCAACTGTAATAGTCACACACTAGCTGCTCTACTTGCGAATGACCTTGGGGGCCTCGTTGCCCTTCACAAAGCCATCGAGACCCGCGTACGTGGCGCTGCTCTCCGTGTGCTCAATGCGGAGCAGGGCATTGTACTTGGCCACACGCTCCGAGCGGGCGGGCGCACCAGTCTTGATGATGCCCGAGTTGAGGGCGACGGCCAGGTCGGCAATCGTCGTGTCCTCCGTCTCACCCGAGCGGTGCGACACCATCACGGCCCAGTTGTCCGACTGCGCGAGCTGCGCGGCTTGGATCGACTCGGAGATCGTACCAATCTGGTTGATCTTGAGCAGCAGACCATTGCAAGCCTTCTTCTCGATGGCCGCCTTGATACGGAGAGGGTTCGTCACAGTCAGGTCATCACCAATGATCGTGATACCAGCCGACTCGCGCAGGATCGACCAGGCCTCCCAGTCGTCCTGGTCAAAGGGGTCCTCAATCGAGATGATCGGGTACTTTTGGATGTAGCCCTTGTACAGCTCCGCCAGCTGGGCACCGGTGAGCCACTTGCTCGAGTCCGACTGGGGGTTCTTAAAGTCAAGGTCGTACTTGCCGTCCTTGTAGAACTCCGAGCTGGCCACATCGAGCGAAATGTTCACGCGGCCCTCGTAGCCAGCCTTCTTGATGGCGTCCATCAGCAGGTCCAGCGCCTCGTCAGCCGAGTGCACGTTGGGCGCAAAGCCACCCTCGTCACCCACGTTCGTGGCGTCAATGCCGTACTTGGCCTTGATCACCTTCTTCAGGGTGTGGTACACCTCCGTGCCGATCTGCATCGACTCGGTGAAGCTCTTGGCACCCGTGGGCACAATCATAAACTCCTGGAAGGCCAAGGGGTTGCCGGCATGGGAGCCACCGTTGATCACATTCATGGCAGGGGCAGGCAGGATGTACGGCGCACCCGTGTTGGCCAGCTCCGACAGGTACTTGTACAGAGGCACACCCTTCTCGCCAGCGGCGGCCTTGGCAACGGCAATCGAGACACCGAGGATGGCGTTGGCACCGAGCTTGCCCTTGTTGGGGCTGCCGTCGAGCTTGATCAAAAAGTCATCAATGTCCTTCTGCGAGGTGACAGGAATGCCCGACTTGATCAGCTCAGGAGCAATCACATTGTTGACGTTGGACACAGCCTTGTCCACACCCTTGCCGACCCACTTGGAGGCATCGCCGTCACGCAGCTCAACCGCCTCGTGGACACCGGTCGAGGCACCCGAGGGCACAGCAGCACGGAACAGACCCTTTTCCGTGGTAAGGTCCACCTCAACGGTGGGGTTACCACGCGAGTCAATGATCATGCGGGCCTCAATCTTCTGGATGCTCATCGTGTAGGATTATGGGAAGCATCTCGCTGGCACCCCCGGCCTCTTAAATACACTGGCACCCCGCTCGTGCGGGGCATCCGCCACGTGGGCGTCGGCGTAGAATGTTCGGCCCGGGCGCACATCCGGTCGTACCCTAATCCTACAGGCCGGCCGGCGATTCGATACTACTACGAGGCGACCAATTGCCAGGGCAAGTCCCATACTTCCCGCCACTCCTCGTCAGAGCGCGGCAAGTCCGGCCAGGGCATAGGAGAGTATTGGTACCGGGGCAGCTGCAGGCAGTGCACCATAGGCCCGTGCGAGTGCCAGGCCAGGGCGGGCACAGACTTGGCAGTAGGGAAGGGCGCCGCTTTGAGCTTTTGTAGCGATGTGGCCAACTTTTGCAGGTGCAATAGGAGTACACGAGCCACGGCCGGGTACATTTTGAGCGAGTAGTTTTCATACAAGGCACTCACAAACTGCCGCAGCGTCCACACGTAACGCGCCGCTTGCCCGCTCCGCAGCTGGTCCACCACTTGGGCAGGGTAGGCGATCGCCTGCATCATTTGAGTTTTGTTGCCGGGCTTACAGGCGAAGAGCGCAATCAGCTGCTCTTCCCGGTCCATGCGATGCCGGATGTAACGCCGCAGCGCGTCTTTTCCTTTGGGTATGACTTCGCCGTGTCCAGGCAGGAGAACATTCTCCCCTGCCATGCCGGTGATCGGCGTGCCAACGATGCCGAGGGGCGTTGCGCCCCCACTGCACAATACGTCCAGGCCACGCTGCAGGCTGTGCATATACAAAAGCAGGTCCTCAAACACCGTAGAGCCCCGGCCCAGCACATTGTCGCCTGTGAATAGGATCCGGTCCTCTTCTAGTAGAAACATGACATGATCTGCCGCATGTCCTGGCGTGTACAAGGCGCGCAGCGTCGATACGTTGCGCTCATTTTCGGGGTCCACCACGGACAATGTCATATTGTCGTGCAGAGGCCACATGACGCTCTCCAACCCCTGCTTGTGAGGCGCAGGCACATAGGCGTCGGGACGCACGTAGCGTACCCGCTCAAAAAAGCCAGGGTCTGTGCGGGGCTCGGGGCATTTGTGCACGCGCGGCACGGGGAGCTGAGCGTCTGGCGCCTCCTGACGGAGCTTGTCGAGCATTCGGAGCACGAACGGCACACCACCCACATGATCATGGTGCCAATGCGTCAAGACACTGGGTGAGCAAATCCAACGCACATGTCCGTGAGTGCCAAGCGCACTGGCCCATTGCCTTCGTCGAGCATGGATAAATTTCCTCGTAGGACCTGCTCCAAGTATGGCACATAGTCTTCTCTAGCATCTCCTGTATCGATGAGAATAGCGGGAAGAAGCGTCGATCGATCATCAAAGTTCCAGTCGCACGGCGGCATGACAAGGTAGGTATTGGTGCCTACGTCAGCGCCGCTGCACGCACCTTGTAGCGTGAAAGCACTTGGGTTCTGCCCCAAGATCCGCACAGTCCGCACATTCAGACGTGTCACACTGGCCATAGGGTCCAGCGTATTGCTGACCGCTGGCCGCGCCATGGTCGCCGTCCACGTTCGTGCGAAGCGTTGCGCGTCTGACTAATTCCCATCCCCATGGCGTTGGCGTCGTCGGAGCCAGGGGCCCTGGGTGACCAGGCCGCTTGGGTACGTGCGCTGCTACTGACGCAGACGGCCTCGTCTGAGCCGACCACTGGCACGGTGGCAGAGAAGGAGCGTCTTGTTCGGTACGTATACCTCTAGTCTCACGCGCAGCGAGGTTCTCACGTTACAAAGTGGCCTGGCAGGTACGCGGCGACATGCTCATGGCAGCACTCCAGGAGCGCCTAGCGCAGGTCAAACAGGACTGTGCCAAGTCCGAGACGGAAAATGAAATGCTACAGACCTACGTGGACAGCATCACGAAAAACTTGGCATCGCAGCATGACTAGAAACCGCCCAGTCGCTTTTTTTTGGTAACGGGCGCGCGTGGCCGCTGCGCAAAGCGTCCAGGCTCCAGCTGCATTTGTGGCAAAGACACCTGAGAGGCAGGTACCTCGTGTTCGAGCTCTTCGACCGGCTGTCGTCGCCTCGTACGGACCACGGCGGGCTGCCCAGGCTGGCTCGCTGACAGAGGCGGCTGTGGCGCCGGGGCCGACCGTTGTGACAGGCCCAGATCCAGCCCCACGTACGGGTTCTTGTAGGTATATGTGCTGGTAGGTGCACCCAGCGGCCATTCCATAAGCAACATGGTAGCAGCCTCACTGAGTTTTTCTCCCGCCGGGTTCGATAGCGGCGGGGGCGATGGCAGCGTAGGTGTTCCTACCTCGTCCCAACGCCAATTGCCATTGAGCGGCTTTGGCTCGTCGCTAGGACAAGGCCCAGGCACCCACGTTGTGGCTAGCGCCACATCCAACGCTTCCTCTGCTTCTGCCTCGGGCAGAGGCGGTACGCCTGGCTGCCTCTGCTGGAGCCATGACATCCAGTCCCGCGCGGTCCCAGGCGCAGTGGGATCGACCAGTCGCGATAGTGGGGCCCTTGGATAGGCTGCCCACACGCGCTCAAGCGCATCACGACTTTTTGCCGATAGGAGCGCCGAACCATGCGCCGCTCCCTCATGGTGGATCAGCGACGATCCCGCGCGGCCTGATGTGTTACTGTGCCAGTACCGTCGGTCCAATCTGCGTCAGCGTTCATCACGTACAGGGTATGGGGCACATGTGCGAGCTCGGTGGGCGTTTCAAGCAATGCAGTGAGGCGCTCTGGCACACCGGGGCCAGGCGCATCGGGGGTATCGGTGCCCAATGTGCCGAGCAGAGCCGCTGCTGTCAGTGATATAGCGTACCTTGGTATACGGCACGATAGTCGACAGGTGTCGTTTCTTGCTCGCCAAATGGCCCCTCATCGTGCGTACTGCGTGCCTGTGTTTCGACTTGCTGGGCGTAATGCGACCACTGTACCTCGCCCGTGGCCATCGCTTCTGAGCCGGTGTGGGGGCCCAGCCACTGCGCATACACAGCGCCGCGCATCGTCTGCTCCAGGTACAATACAGTGCCTCGGTGCGGTGGCGCCCAGTCGTTCCAGCCAGGCAACTGGGTCATGTCCACAAAGCAGGGCTGCGTAGGCGAACATGGCTCGTGCGCCAGCATCGACGTGCGTAGCAAGCTGGGCATGGCACAGGTGAGATACGACTTTTCTCGCCGCACGTCATACAGGGAGCGCAGGCGGTTTCGCTGCGATGACAAGCACAAAATAGCGTGCTCTGCCGTCCCCATCGTCGATAGCGTGAGCGTGCGGTCAAAGCCGCGCCGATGCGCCCATGTGCCTAATGGCACGGAGGGGTACCGTGCATCATAGTACTCGACAGCGTCGGTGGTGGCCATGGCAATGAGAGACGCATCCCAGGACAGAGTCGGGATAGCGATGGAGGTAATGTGGGAGCGACGCATGGCGTCCACGGAATGCGCCATGCTCGCCACCTCTCTCACGGAAAAAGGCGCACGTAGATCGACTGTATACAGCGACGAGCAGGAAGCGGCCCACATAGTGGGGCCAGGCTGCGCTGCCAGCATCCACGCATGATCGGCCCCGTCCTTGGGCAGCTGCGTGCGAGTGGAACTGTGTGAGTGCATACACGTACCATGTCTGGGCACCCAGGTCCCAGGCACGCAACGTGCCATGTGCATCGATGAGGTGCACTTGCTTCTCGTGCCATGGCGTGGCGGCCGCATTGACCTGCCGTGTAGGAACGGCTGCTCCGGTATGAATATGAGCCAACACTCGCACAACAAAGCGGGGTCCTGTGGCGTCCGGTGCCTGCTTTTCTATGCAGCCCACAAATGTCGTGGTCCATGTCCGCACAAGGATACACTGCTCAGAGACTTGCACCACCTGCTGAATCGGAGCCGTCGTCTGCAAGGCGGTAAGAGCGGCAGCAGCGCACTGCACGTCGTTTCCGTGCCGGCGGATCGTCGAAATGTCTGTGGTGAGCAGCCTATACTTACAAAGGTCTGAGCGGTTTTCACCACCCACGCAGACGAGCCACGCCTCGCCATCCGTACCTGACAGAACGAGCGTGGTAGGCCCTGCATGCACCTGCCCCTGATCCGCCTGCCGAAGCGCTGTTTGCTCGTCTTCCAGTATGGTTTCAGCCAAGACATGCGAGGGTACATCTATACCCGTGTGGTATCTGCGCAGGAATGCGAGTGCATGCAAAGCACGTTCGTGGGCTAGAGTCGTTTGGCTGAACGGAATGGCATAGCGGCCCGTATGAGGACACCATTGCTGGGCCTTGGTCACAGCGGCCAGGGCGGGCGCCGTCTCGCGACGCGCAGGCACATGCCAAGATAGATGTCCCGTCTCACCAGGTACAAGAGACACGGAGCCATTGTCGTCTAGCACCTGCAAGGTGCTCATCTCGGCGGTCCGACGACCGCGCGCCTCGTCGCGACAAGGTGGAGGGGGAGTGGGTCCTGGCTCGGACGGCGCCCACAACGTGTGCCATCCACGAGGGATCAAGGTATCATCTATCTCTACGGTGTGCCGCGCCAGCAGTCACGGCCTAGTTTGAGCCTAGTGGCTGCGAAGATGTCTTGAGCATCCGTGCCAAAAGATGATCCACCGTTTGCAACTGGGGTGGTGGCGGTAGCGTCATGGGGGGCGGTGAGGCGGCCACCGATGGCTCCGAGCTAGCAGGCTCTGAGAGCGGCGACTTGGCGCTGCGACTCGCAAATTTGGGCGTTGGCAGACTCGTTGCAGACGGTGAGTTGTGGAAAGTCGGTCCAGCATAGGCATTGGGCGTGCCACTCTGCTTGTCTTTGGTTGGCGTGTTGAGGGCGCGCCCATCCCGTTGCTTACCGGCGCCTTTGGCTTTGCCATTCTTGCGGCGCTCGGGCGTAACGACTGCGCCAGGGGGTGCGGACTTGGCCGGGACGGCAGACTCGCCTCCAAATGTCTGCACGTCGCGCTCATCCGCTACGTGGTCAAAGGTCGGACCCACACGCTTGTTCTGTTGAAAGAGCTCTTGCTGCCATGTCATGTGGGGCGCCGCCTTTACTGCAGGCGCTTTGGGTTTGTCCTTCTTCTTCGGCGGCGCATCTGCACTCTTACTTGGTTGCTTGTCCTTCTTCCTGCGGGGGGGCTGGTCCCAGGCTTGGCTCATGAGCTGCTGCTGCCATGTCATCTGGGCGGGCGCACCGCCCACGGTAGGTTTGCCATTCGGGTTCTTGTCCATCCGATGTTGAAATGTCTATCGATTTTTCTTTCAAGGTACACTGTTCAAGCAGTCAAGGTTCGTGTCGACAAGGAGGAATTCGTTTGCAATGTAGGCCATCGATTCAACGTCGACACTGAGAGGGCCGAAGCGCCGCACGCGGCGATCTAGCACGGGACACGTGGTCTTTAGTCAGACACTACGGATGCGCGACGACCAAGTAGGCAGGTACTTGCTTGACATCCGAGCCGTCGTCGTAGAACATGAGCTTGTAGGGCGTTTGTAGCACGTCGTTATCGCGTTTTGTATCCTGAATTTAGCACAAGAGCCTACCTTGCTCCGTGATGTGTGCGCTTGGATGCGTGGGCCACCCCCCTGCACCGTGGCCCAGTAGAAGCAGCTGGTGTCGGGGTACAAGGCGAGCACGCGCGCTCCCACGGCATAGTCTTCGGAAGGAAGGGTATCCACACTGTTGGGCAAAGGGACGATCGAGTCGATGGTGGTATTCCACGTACTTGTGTCAGCACTCTTACGTACGGCCCGCCGCTACTTTCGTCTTCTGCATCTTGGACCACATAGCGATACTTGTCCCCTTGAATAGTGCCAATGACCGTTGCCAGAATCCATTCTTCCTCTGAACCACTTTGCGCGTCCTTGGGTGGCTGGCAAAAGGCCACTTTTCGTCCACGCTGCAGCGGTAGTTGATTCTGCAGTTCCGCCCGCCTGCCTTTTTCTTCTCCTACCCGCGCAGCACTGGCAGATCGCGACTTGCGAGGCTCTAGTAGCTTTGCATGAGTATCCAGACTCGCTTCTGCCAAATTGGCCTCGTCCGTCTTTCGCTTTTTTCGCCGCGTTTCGGCTGGCAGTGCAGAGGCTCTCCGCAGCGCCATGAGGATGTCGAGCTGTTCCAATGCTCCATTAATACACCTTCTTATAAGCACTTTAAAGACGCACCGTAATTCTTCTTGGACGCAGCACTCCACCACATCATATAGGGTATCCAAGTTTTTTGCATCTGCATGGGCCCGCAACAGTTTCTCATAACCAGCCAACGACGACGATCGTGCAGTTTCGAGCGTCCTAAGATGCGTACGCACTGTCTGCCACACCTGCATTTCTTCTGATGATGCATGAGGGGCCCGCTCGGACCTCCCTCGCACCGACATGCTCGATCAGAGCGTGAAGACTTGGGTCACCGTCGAGCCTCCACCTGCTTTGCTTTCCCTGCGACGATGGCCCTGCCCAACCTGCGTGCCATTTTCCGGTCCGTCGTATCACATTGACATTGTAGCTCATCAAGATCTGCATTCCAGGAGCGTGAGATTTCGCATGCGGCATGGCTACGTCTAGTAGGCTTTGTTGTGTCCTGCGTGGCCATTGCTTGGGTGGCTACGCGGCCCAAGCGGCTGGCCTGCTAGGCATGACAGGGTATCCTCTACGATTTGCTCTCCTGCTCTAGCAACACCTGAAGCCGAATCTCTTCCTCCCTAGCCATGAGCTCCTCAATCAAGTACGTGAGCCCACCGCCGTCATCGTCATCACCATCCATAAAGGCCTCAATGTTCGACAAAGAGATACCCACACGGTGATCGGTGACGCGGTCCTGCGGGAAATTGTAGGTTCGGACGCGCTCGCTGCGATCTGCACTGGCCACCTGGGAGCGTCGAAGTGCTTTGTTCTCTTCTGCCTCCTTCCTCAAGTGCCTGTCGAGCAGCCGCGCACGAAGCACTTCCCATGCTTTCGTCCGGTTTTGGTGCTGACTCCGTGAGTCTTGCATGGACACGGTAATCCCTGTGGGCTCATGCGTGAGTCGCACAGCAGACTCGGTACGATTGACGTGTTGTCCACCAGCACCCCTGGCACGCATCGTTTCAATCCGCACGTCTTTCGGATCCAACACGTCGTCCGCTTGCTCTTCCCCTCCTTGCATGGGAAGCACAATGATGGCGATGGTGCTCGTCTGTAGTTTTCCCAGATTCTGTGTCGTGGGAATCCGCTGCACACGGTGTACACCTGCTTCAAACCGGAGCGCCTCGTACGCCTGCTCGCCATGCACCTGTAGGATGGCCTCTCGCAGAGCGTCACTAGAGCCACTGGTCGTCGATACATCCACAGGCGTCGCCGAAAGCAGCTCGATGCGCCAGCCTGCGCCTAGAGCACGCCCCGTTTCAGAATCGAGTGCTTGTTGCGCACGGCTCTCGCAGTACTTGGTGTACATGCGAAGCATCTCGCTCAGAAAGAGACAAGATTCCTGACCACCTACGCCTTGTTTCAATTCAATAATAGCGCCCTTGCTCTTCACAGTATTTGATGTAGAGAGGATCTGGTTCCGAAGATCCTGGTATCGTGCCTTTTCATCGTCGCGCATAGTCGCGAGCTCTTGCTGCGCCATGTCCAGCAGGTCAGGGTCCTGTTCTGTCTCGATCCAACGTTGCGTTTCTTGCACCGTCTGTGTCACTTGGCATGTGCGTACCTTTGACTGATCTTTCCAGGATAGAAATGCCTTGTTCAAAGCCTCCATGTCCTTGATCTTTTGCGAGGCACCTGGCGTACCGATCTGTCGTCAGGGCGCACCACGCACATTTTGTAGTAAAGCCTCCCGTTGCGCCAGCATCCGCTCTGCCAGCTTTTCCACCATAGTTGTGGAGTCGCTTGCTGCAGCAACTGACGAGATGGTTCGGGCGCGCATGCTCCCCATGGGAAGGGAGCGGCCTAGACGCCAAGCCAGGCGCCCGACCATCATTCTTCCAAGGCGGAGGCGTGCGCTGTGCCACATCAACGCCCTGCCGCTGAGCACGTGCCATCCGCACCTACTAGGCCATGTAACAAATACCGTGGCGCCCGACCCTCGGCCGCCCGTCGCGACAGCCCTTGGACGCACCGCGACGAACCGTGCCGCTTCACGATGCCTTCTGATCCCACGGCGTACACGCTGGTAGCCGCCAATGCTGGTTATCAGCTAAACATGTCGGAGCAGGAGCTTCGTGCTAACCTTCAAAGTCACAATGATGAAGTCAAGCTCGAGACGCTTCGCGCTATCATTGTGTCTACGCTGAATGGCGAGCCGCACGCGTCGCTCCTCATGCCGATTATCCAATACGTGCTACCAAGTAAGAACAAACAGCTGAAAAAGATGCTGCAGTTCTACTGGGAAGTGTGTCCCAAGCTGGATGCTGAGGGCAAGCTGAAGCAGGAGATGATCTTGGTGTGCAATGCCATTCGGAACGACCTTCAGCACCCCAACGAATACATCCGCGGATCGACGTTGCGTTTCCTTCAAAAGATCAAAGAGCAGGAAATTCTCGAGCCATTGATCCCCACTGTGCGCCAGTGCCTCGAGCACCGTCACAGCTACGTGCGTAAGAACGCCGTGATGGCGATCTGGACGATCTATCAGCGCCATGAGCAACTCATGGTGGATGCGCCCGAGCTCATTGAAGTGTTCCTCGCAAACGAGTCGGATGCGACTTGCAAACGCAATGCACTACTCATGCTCGTTCACTGCGCCCCTGAGCGGGCTGTAGAGTATTTGTCCAGCGTCCTGAGCCAGGTGCCGGTGATGGATGAGCTCATGCAGCTTGCGGTCATTGAACTGATTCGTCAAGATTCTAGGAATGAGAGCGCCCAATTGCAGGAGTATATTCAGGTGGTGTCCGAGCTCCTGACTTCCTCGAGTCATGCCGTCAAGTACGAGGCCGCCATTACGCTGGCTGGCTTGTCACACAACGTCCCTGCGGTCAAAGCTGTCGCGAGTGCCTTGATTGACCTTACCGTGCAGGAAAGCGATAACAATGTGAAACTGATTGTGCTCGATCGGCTAGATGGTCTGCGTCGGCGCCATGAACATGTGCTCGATCCCCTCGTGATTGATTTTCTACGTGTTCTTTCGAGTTCTGACATGGATGTGCGCAAGAAGGTCCTGGACATGGCTCTGGACATGATATCGATTCGCACAGTCGAGGAGGTGGTTCTTATTTTGCGCAAGGAGCTTTCGAAAACATCTCAGTCCCAAGACACCCAGGCCGACTATCGTCAGCTCCTGATTAGGTCCTTGCATACATGTGCTGTCCGCTTCTCCGAGGTGGCAGGGGATGTCATGCATGAGCTAATGAACTTCCTTGGTGACTCGGGCAGCTCCAGTGCAGTGGATGTCATTGCGTTTGTGCGCGAAGTGGTCGAGCGTTTCCCAGACTTGCGCGAAAACATCCTTGCCAAGCTCATCAACTCTTTCCCTGATTTCCGCAATGGCAAGGTGTACCGGGGTGCTTTGTGGGTAGTCGGCGATTACTGTATGTCTATCAACAGTGTCCAGGCAGCGATGCAGCAAATCCGCCACGTCCTTGGTGAAATACCGATTCTGGCCACCGAGGAGCGCGCGGCCGAGCAGACGGAGCAGTCGTCTAAGGAGAAGGAGGCCTCCGCGGTGCCGCACACTGCCTCCAAACCACGCGTCCGCGCCGATGGCACATACGCGACCGAGTCTGCTTTTACGACTGAAGCTCCCATGGAGAAGACTAGTTCCTACTCCAAGCCTCCGCTTCGTACTCTGGTTTTGTTTGGTGACTTTTATACGGCATCTGTCTTGGCAGTGACATTGGTCAAGCTTGTTCTTCGTTTCATGAGCCTTTCTTCGGACGAGGCGGCCAAGAATAGACTCCGTGCTGAAGCCATGCTGATCATGACGTCCATTATCCGTGTAGGCCAGTCCCCGCACGTCGCTGCCAAGATCGACGAAGACTCGAAGGAGCGCATCATGACTTGTCTTCAAATTTTGGGCCGGGCAACGGTTTCGCCAGACGAGGCCTATGCGGCTGCAGAGGTTTTCTTGGAGGCTTCTCGTGAGGCGTATGCGCATATGCTTCAGCATGAGCGCCAGAAAGAATCGGAACGTTCTGGTAAGAGCCACTCCGAGGTTTTGATTCAGCCTCACACCCAATTGTCGTTCCGATTGCTTGGCGACTCCAAGGCGCAGGGTGAGGAGATCGACTTTGAGGCTGAGCTGAGTCAAGCGACAGGCATGTCGGCTGTTCCCAAGGATGACTTTATCAGCAAGCTCCAACGTGTTGTGCAGCTGACCGGCTTTTCTGACCCAATTTATGCCGAAGCATATGTGGACGTGCATCAATTTGACATTTTGTTGGACATTCTCGTGGTGAACCAAACGCAGGAGACGTTCCAGAATATGAGCGTGGAACTTGCTACGCTCGGCGATTTGAAACTGGTCGAGCGGCCATCGACGTACACGCTGGCTCCTTACAGCTTTCAGAGCATCAAGGCTACTATCAAGGTCTCTTCCACCGAGACGGGCGTCATTTTTGGCAACATCGTATATGAGCGTGCCAGCGGCGGAGCCGCTAGCACGGGCGACAGCTCCTATGTTGTGCTGAATGATATCCATGTCGATGTAATGGACTACATCTCACCTTCCGTTGTCGACGAAACTCAGTTCCGCAGCATGTGGACCGGGTTCGAATGGGAAAACAAGGTCAACGTGAAGACGAGCATTTCGTATGTATGGAGAACTAACCTTCAGCGACGTGCGCGAGTATCTCAGTCATATTATGAAAGCTACCAACATGGCTTGTCTCACTCCCGAGGCAAGTCTGGCCGGCGAATGTGGCTTCCTGAGCGCCAATCTCTCCGCCTCGAGTCTCTTTGGCGAAGATGCTCTTGCCAATGTCAGCATCGAACGTCTGGACAATGGCACCATCCAGGGTCATGTGCGTATACGCTCGAAGACGCAAGGTATCGCCTTGAGTCTGGGTGATAAAATCACGCTGGGTATGTATACACCAAGGCTGACCGATTCCCAGCCCAAAAAGCGGCGGCGTAGAGAACATAGGCGACGAATGGTTACGCTCCGATCTGTGGAGGTGTCACTTGTACCTGATTGGTTCAGAGTAAACCCGCGACAAAACCCCGACCCAGGGCAAGATTTAATCTTAGGCACGCCTTTAGTTTTTTGGCGGTCGCCGTCTGACCATGAAATTTGGAAAAAGCTATTTGGATCTACTCCAAAGCTCTCAATTTCCTGAAGAATGGAAGGAGGGTGCCGTTGAATACAGATATGTATGTATTTGATGCTAATGTATCAGTTGAAAAAATTGCTTCATGATGTCGTCCACGAACTTGAATCGTATGGTCTGACGACTGATGTCGTCGAAGGATTGTTTCATGACTCGGATCATTCCCATTCCAATGCCCCGAATCCTTGCAGTGGAATTCTCGTCGCCTCAAATCCGGATGTAGATCCAACAGAGCAAGCCAATACTGCTGCGTCTAAATGGATATCCTCTCTACCACGAGACGAACGATTCATATCTAACGGACGAATCAAGCGCACCAAATCTCTTGGATCTTTGAAATTGGTCGCACATCGTTCTGAATATTCACCCAACACCTTCTTTTTGTCTTCCGATGCTGTTTGTAAAGACTACCATCTACATGAAAGTCCGAGGCGTAATTCTGAACACAATATTCATTGGTCACCATCAGATAAATCGAATCTCGTTGCTCACCTCCCTCCCTTAACCTTATCTCGCTCAACTCCTCTAGAAGATACTGCGGATCAGGACTCGAATCACCCTAACAAACAGGCTGGCAATGTTTCTGTCGAGCAAGGGCCTAAATGGATGAAACGTAAAGCACCCGAGCTTTTACCCGACGACTCATCCAGTTATGCTGGCTCTTGTTACGGTCATCTAGATCAATCCAATTCTAACGAGCCTCACTGGGTCGAATCAAAGGGCGGACGTCGTGTATGGGCCAAGTACCAGCTCTTCAACGACTCTCTTTCTCTGTGTCCACAGCTGGTTTTGGTTGTGCAGTCGCCCAATGCCATGAAGCCTTCCAATTCGCCTCTGACTATGACAATGAGTCCGGAGGCCGAACCGATCGATTCGGATCCGTCTACACCTCAGCCGACTGCCAGCAGTGGATCGCAAGTTCATCCTTCCCAAAATCTTCGTCGTCCTCAGCGAAGAATTGATACACTTGATCTAGGTCCTGCTGCTCAAGAATTGCCGAAAGTTTCTGCCCACGAACTCATGCGCTCGGATATGGACGAACCCATCGCTGGCTATCATCAACGGAAACTGGTCATCCCTCTCTTGTCAGATGAACACTTTTTTCAATCATTGATTAAGGCTATTAGGAATCTTCTTCAGCTGCACGTTATCCAACAAAATACATTGATTTGTCATGTGAATGCACTTTGTGATGCTATTACAGAGGTTGCCAGTCCCGTACACACCCGTCAAGATATGTATGCTTGGCGCGAAATTTTCGCACTATGGGTGGAGTTTGACATCTTTGAAAGTTCACGCGAGAAGGATCGAGGTGAGCTCAGCGTTGCGGCAACGGAAGCTCGATTCCACGATTATCTGGAGCAACTCGAGCGGCGAGGCTTCTTGTTCCCTCACCGCAGTGAAGTTTTGAAAGGAGCATGGCTTTCCAGCACCCTTGACTCTTGGGCGCTTCAGGCTTTTGCTCCTAACAACCCACTGCAAGATCCTCGCAGTATTGGTACACTTGAACATTTTTTGCGTCTCAATGTGGCACTTGTTTCCTTGAAACGTTTCCAACGCCTCAATATTGAGACGATCCGAAAGATTATCAAGAAGCACCACAAAAAGACAGCGCTTAGTGCAAGTACAAGTATTGGACAAATGGTGACGCTTCCTGCGGCCCATCAGCTTATCCGTGCTGCCTCCATGGATTCACCGATGCCTGAACTAGACTGGGACAAAGCGTCTGCAGGTGACATCCTCAAATCTCTTGCTGCATTGGCCCCTGTCAGCGAACGTTCCTCCGTGCAACTTTCCTTGCCACGTATTTTGGCTTCTCTTTTGACAAATGCACTACTCCCTGTTCTGCCAAGCGTTGACGACTACAGCTGCTTGGTCTGCATGTCCATCGCTTGGCACCCCATTCGACTACGATGCAGTCATTTGTTCTGTATTCGATGTTTGGTTAAATTGCAAAAGCAAGGCGACAATCACTGTCCACTTTGTCGTGCCGAAAATGCTGTCAAGGACGCAGATGAAAACAACCTTGACGTGGATATGGCAAAGTATCTCCGGGAATGGTTCCCTAGAGAAGTGGAAGAGAAAACACAAGAGAATAAAAGCGATCGTCTTGTTCAAAAGAGACATGAAAAAGAACTTCGACGCAAAAAGCTCTTGTCGAAATTTCGTATACGTCGTCATGGCGATGGCGATGCTGACTGCGTCATTGCCTAAATCTTGTCGAGAAGGTATTATTCTTACAGTCATTCTCACTTTGCATAGAGACTATAGAAAGTCTATATACCCTGTTCAAGATCAGAAACCAAGGCCGATACCACTCTAAGGCTATGCCTACTGCTTCGACATGGAAATATATCTACCATTGCTTTTACGTGTTACGTGTATGTATAAAAGTGGAAGGACACCATGCCATGGACTTCGCTATCTAGGAATTGAAAGCCTAGCTCTCATACGAATCCGAATCGCACAGTCGGAGATATTTTCTGTTCGCTAAATCATTGCTATGATGTATTCGTGAGCGTGAGATGAGTTATGGATGAGTTATGATAAGAGGTGTGATACTTGTGTTTTAGGCCCCCACTGACGAGCTCGTAGAGCCCACTCGCCTGTGTGAGACCGGTAAGGCCTTTACATTTTCCCGGAAAAGAACATCCGTTTCGGTGCCTGCCCGTGCCTTGGCGATAAGATGTTCCATTTTTAACGTTTGTCCCTTTGACAGTGCAGAATTTCGTTCCATTTCAAATAGCACATCGAGGCACCAAGAATACTGGTCCTCCCCCAGCTCGCTATCGGGCAGTGGTGCATGATAGCAAATAGACTCCAAGTCATCCAGACACATGGGAACTTGTCCGATCTCTAACGGTTGCCGGGAAAGGATCCCATGCGACCGAAGTTCCGACTCGCTAGTAGAATCCAGTACGGAGGGATCCATTCGAATATTTGTTGGCCAGTAGCGATCGTATCCGTCTTGTTCAATAAACCACGCGATCACATGCCCTTCGTCAAAACGCGTGCTTTTGACCGCTATCATAATTTGGCTTTGAATTGAGGACCATGGTCTCAGAAAAATGATTTCCAAGGCAATGATCCTACCCCGATGAGACCGGGCATGCATACGTCGTTGGACACCACCAAACCTAGATAGTAATGGGAGTAACAGACAAGAATCGCAAGGTATTGTGCTGTTCGTACAAAATCTTGGAGAAACGCACGGGCTTATTTTTAGAGTGCGCAGTCGATCTAGGTTGGCTCTTACATTCGATGCGTAAAAATGAGTCCCCCAAATTCCCTGATCATCTAGGAAACCGCATGTATTGTTACGTAATATTTGTCCTCAGATGCGTCCTTGTCACCGGAATTCCGATGAGTCAAGACGTCCTGCAGGCGATTCCTGCAATATAGGGGGAGCAGGCGACGTATCTCAGGGCCTTGCAGCTCGTAGCGCATTCGTCAATTAACATGGGAGTTGCCCTGCGTGATCTATCTCTACCTAGCTTGGATTGTAGGCAACGAGGTGCCAAGATGAATGAATGTTTCTCCACTTAAATTTGGTTGGGGTGCTTGCGGCCACCCAAGCGCACTGCTATTGTCAGGCACGTAGGTTGTGATAGTGTGGCAGAGACGTAGCCATTACAGGGCTACATGATCAAGCTTTTCACCCGCCCAGGTTCATCAGCTCATGCTCAGAACAGAGTGCCATCATTCTCTGCGTCATGTACGTCACGCCTTTGGTCCTCGCGGACTAGACAGGCTACCCACCTACTGGCCACGATACCACGTGGTGCACGTGACCTAGCCAATTCGAGCCTCTCCGTTTGTCACAGAGGAAAACGCTTGCAAACGCGAGCTCCGGTGTCGGTTCGTGATCGCCATGGCCCCTTCCGCTGCACCCGCGTCGAAGGAGGAGCGTATCGCTATCGGTTCGTATTTCTGTCTAGGAATCTTACAAGCTAGTCAATCACGACAAATGCAAACCTTCAAAATGTCGCCAAGAATGCAAGCGTTCTTGCCCCGTCGTCCGCATGGGTATGTTTTTATTCGAAAGGAATTTTGCTCACACCAACAGGTCGTCTTTGCATTGAAGTGGCCCCATCTAGCAAAATTGCGTTTATTAGTGAGACGCTTTGCATTGGTTGTGGTATTGTACGTATTTCTATCTTTTAACACAAAAGTGTACGAAAAAATGCCCATTCGAGGCCATTAACATTATCAAACTGCCTACCAACCTGGAAAACGAGACCACACATCGCTACAGTGCGAACAGTTTCAAGCTTCACCGTCTTCCAACTCCTCGTGCTGGCCAGGTCCTTGGTCTCGTTGGCACAAACGGTATTGGTAAGAGCACTGCCCTGAAAATTCTTGCCGGCAAGCAAAAGCCCAACTTGGGTCGGTATGATGATCCGCCGGACTGGACGGAGATTTTGAAATACTTCCGTGGCTCTGAGCTTCAAAACTTCTTCACCAAGGTGCTGGAGGACAACATCAAGGCGCTCATCAAGCCCCAATACGTCGACAACCTCCCTCGTGCTCTCAAGTCGCGGGCCACTGTGGAACAATTGCTTGACAGCAAGCTGCAGCGTAACAACAAGGATGAGGTGGTCGATGCGTGCGACTTGCGGGCTGTGTTGGACCGTGATGTGCACAACTTATCGGGTGGTGAGCTCCAGCGTTTTGCTATCGCCATGAGCTGTGTTCAGTCCGCTAACATGTACATGTTTGACGAACCGTCGTCGTACTTGGACGTAAAGCAGCGCTTGAATGCGGCGCGTACAATTCGCTCTCTCCTGGACCCCGACACGTATGTCATTGCTGTGGAGCATGACCTGTCCGTCTTGGACTACTTGAGTGACTTTATTTGCTGTTTGTACGGTGTGCCTAGTGTGTATGGTGTGGTCACTATGCCTAGCCCTGTGCGTGATGGTATCAATATTTTCCTGGATGGCTACATCCCAGCGGAGAACATGCGCTTCCGTGAAGACTCACTTACATTCAAGATTGCTGAGACAGCCGATGAAGCCATTCTGGAGCGTACGGCCAATTACACATACCCGAATATGACCAAGAAGCTGGGCTCGTTCGAGCTTTCTATCGATGCGGGAAGCTTCACAAACTCTGAGATCATTGTCTTCCTGGGTGAAAACGGTACGGGTAAGACCACATTTGTGAAGATGCTGGCAGGCAAACTGGCCCCTGATACCGGTGCAGACAAGCTTCCTCAGCTCAACGTGTCTCTCAAGCCCCAAACGATCACGCCCAAGTTCCAGGGCACGGTCCGCATGCTTCTTCTCAAGCAAATCAAGGCTGCGTTTATGCATCCCCAGTTCCAGACCGATGTGGTCAAGCCCATGAGTCTCGACAACATTATTGACCAGGATGTCCAGACGCTTTCTGGCGGTGAGCTTCAGCGTGTTGCTCTCGTACTGGCTCTGGGCAAGCCTGCAGATATCTACCTGATCGACGAGCCTAGTGCCTATCTCGATTCGGAGCAGCGTATTCAGGCGTCTCGTGTTATCAAGCGCTTTATCCTGCATTCTAAAAAGACTGCTATGATCATTGAGCACGACATTATCATGGCTACCTATATGGCTGACCGCGTGATTGTGTACGAGGGTCAGCCCTCGATCAAGGCGCATGCTCGCTCGCCGGAATCGCTGCTGACGGGTATGAATTCCTTCCTTGCTACACTGGACGTGAGTATGCGTCGTGACCCCACCAACATGCGTCCCCGTGTCAACAAGCACAACAGTATTAAGGACAAGGAGCAAAAGGCCAGCGGCCAATACTTCTTCCTGGAAGACTAGTGCCGCTCTGCCATCGTAGGCGTAGTGTTGTAGTCCCATCGCCGGTCCTGGCATCCATCACGTGTGTAAGAAGCCTGTGGAGTGGAGGCCATGGCCCTGACCGCTAGCCTCGCAGCGTGGCGCAGCATGACGGCAGCCTCGGCCTCGGACACGGGCCTGACTGGCCGGTCTCTCTGTCTTCCCAAAGAGGTGAAGTTCTGGAAGCTACACCTCTCTATGCTCCCTAGACCCTACACCAAAGGCGATGACCAGCGGTTTGTACACCTCTCTCATAGCAGAATGACACTGGCCTATTTCTGCCTGGGGGCGCTGGATCTGCTGGGCCAGCTTGATACAGCTATAACGGAGAAAGAGCGAAAGGGATATATTGAATGGATATACTCGCAGCAATTATGTGCGTCGACAATCTCTAATGTCAGCCGAATGCCAAGGAGGAGGGTTTCGTGGGTCCCCTGCGGCCAGCGCCGTATGTTTCGCTTGCTAAGGCACAGGGGCATATTACGATGACATACACCGCCCTTTTAAATCTGACTATTCTTCGGAATGACTTTTCACGGTTAAACAAGCGCGGCATCGCTGCGCTCCTTCGCGCTTTGCAACAACCGGATGGCAGGTCCGTGCCATTGACTGACGCAGCTTCCAATCGGCCCTGGGGTATACAGAGAAAGATGTCCGATTCAGCTATTCTGCTTTTGCTGTGGCATATATGCTCAATGACTGGACCATGTTTGACGTTCCCGCGGCTGTGGCCTACCTTCTCCGATGTCAAGTACGCTGAATTGGCTCATGACAGCATTATGAAGGCGCTTTTGCCCAGGAGCCTGGACTTGAATCTCATGGTACGTACGTCCTACTCACACTAGGGGGCTCTACGTATTGTGTTCTCGCATCTCTCGCCTTGGCCGGTCAACTCGATCGGGTGCCTCACCGCTCGAGGCTTGAGCGCTGGCTCTTGCAGCGTCAGGTACCAGGGGGCGGCTTCCAAGGCCGCGTAGAAAAGGATCAAGACACCTGCTATTCGTTTTGGTGCGGTGCGAGCTTGCGCATTTTGCATGCACATGAGTTTGTGAATGGCATGGCAGACACGCAATGGATTTTTTCGGCGAAATCCTCCATGGGCGGCTTTGCCAAAGTACCAGGCGAGCATCCGGACGTGCTACACTCTTACCTATCGTATGTGGCCCTCGCAATGCATAGCGAGGAGAATGTACAGTGTTTGGAAGGGACGCTAGCGTCCGTGTCTGCTGCACTGAACCTCACCAGACGTTCCCTGGCGTGGATCTATACCCAATTATGGCAAAATCACCCGTCTGGTGCTCCGTTGCCCTGATCAGGAGAGCTTGAGTCGCTGATTTGGTGGGGACAAAGGTCAGTCGAGGATTTAGGGCACCAGATGGCAGATTGGTTTTGCCCACAGTGCCTTGTCATGAGCTCGAGAAGGTGATACCAGGTGGGGATGTGCCACCAAGTCTCGCATGCCTGGGTCTTCTGTAAGTGCACGTATCGTGTCCAGAGCACCAGGCATAGTCAGAGACGTATCCTTTTTGCGCTCCACGAGACGTTGCTCCCACGTTTCGCGCATCACATAGGTAGATACAGTGACGCGATGTGTCTGTCCCATTCGCCATGCAAGTTTCACCACTTGGGTTTCCAGGTCCTGCTGCCAGATAGGCTCGGCCAAAATAACACGGCTGGCGCAATGCAAATCAAGCCCGCGGCCGCCCGCGGCCGCTGATAAAAGCAGGCAGCGATACGCTGGTTTGTGGCTAAAATCACTGGCGTATACGTTGCGAAGATGTTGAGGCATGCCCGGTACATAAAGCAAGAAAGGGACGTGCAACAGTTCGAGTACATTGGCCAGCTCATACAGCACCGCATCAAGGGACGAAAAGACAAGCACTTTCTCTTGCTCCACCGTGGCAAGGATCTCAAGCACCATGTGCTGAAGCTTGGTCGACGATGCACACTGTAGTCGCATCCCTGTCATGTGGTCGAGCAATGCATTCGACAAAAAGATTGGAGCATCGTGCGGTCCTTTGCTTGATCCCCACCGTGTTCTAGGCAGCCGACTAGTATCAGGACGATGACGATGCATCCCTACCTTACGCTGCGCAAATCGAGCGCCTTTGGCCAGCAGTTTCTCTTTGAAATCTTGCACATTTTTCGACTTGGGAGAATACTCTCGAACAGCTTTAAGAAAAGCGAGCAGCTCCTCGGACGTCCAATGGGTATCCTTGGATGCACTCCAGACCTCGCAAATGTCCGTAGGAGCTCCCTCCAGCTGATACATCACATGGCCCTGTGCCATATGTACTCGCCATGCATCACTCGACAAGGCTTCCTGTAGCTGTTCACAGGCGCTTCTCGCTTGCACGTCGTAGGGCTGTGCCAGGCTGCCAGGCCGTTCCAGATACCGAGACAACTGATCTTTGGCCTGCTGCGCCTGCTCCAAAAGGCCCGGTCCGGCCAAGTGAAAGCAGGCCAAGGCTAAATCTTCCACGAGTAGGGTCAGCGTTTTTTTGTTGCTAGGATGAAAAAAGGATTGTTTGTCCTTTTCTCGAAAGAGTGCCGTATTGAGCAGCAGCATGGATTGGAGCACATTGTACGTGAGCCGCTCTATCTCGGAACATGTCAGCATCACCACACGCTGCTCGAGGGGAGGAAGAGGACACTCTTGCTGGATATCTTCTGTGCGATTGCGAATCATGACGCGTGTGAGAAGATCGTACAAACGGCGTTTCGCTGGCCATTCCACTTGGGGACTTGAGGGATCGGCGGCCATGAGAGCGTTCCAATCCCGCTCCTTGGCCGGTAGCTTTTCATGCGCCTCGGCATTAATAGGCAAACCACACAGGGCTGGCATACCGAGGAATCGGACGAGCAAGTGCTTTAAGGCGTCGAGGTTTTTCCGTTCCCATGGCATCCAGCCTAACGGGGCCTGCCTCTCCAAGCACTGGTCCCTACTTCCACCGACCAGCGACGGGGTCGGGGTGCTCGTGACGATCCAACGCCTTTCCACACGCAGTCGCGCACAGAGCCGCACAACGAGCGACTCGCCGGCGAGGACACTCCCTTCGTCCATGATCACTCGCTTCCAATATACCTGCATGAGAGGAGACGCACTGCCGCCCGCACGTATACCCAACTCGTCACTGGCCTCTTTGCCAAAACGCGCATGTGTCAAGAGGACCAGATCGTACTCCTGTGCCAGCACAGAAGCCCTGGGCAGTTCTTCTCGTAGATCTGATATGGCAAGAATACGGAGCGCCTGCTCGTCGCAATGTTTCTTCATTTCCTCTTGCCAATGCACGAATAGGCTGGGGGGTACCAGTACCAAGGTGGCCGACGACACATATACACGAACAGCCGCTCGTCCCTGGCTGAGGCGGGATACGTGAGTAGGTGCAGGCGGCCATAGGAAAAAATAGGGTGCCGAGCTAGGGCCCAAGACTTTTTGAAGCTGCACAGGCAACGTCTCCCGTAGCTCTTCGCGACAGGCATGGGTCGTGCGCAGTCGATGCGCGGCCATTTGGACGAGCGTGATAGAGCCAGGCACTCGAGATGGGAGACAAGCAGTTGCAGGTGGCGTGGGACGCGCCCTCTTGTGGGGATTTCGGCTGATCCGCTCGCCAGGGCTGGGGGCGCCAAAGGCGGCCGTCACAAGGCGGTGCTGGTCGGCATGGGATGGATCATTGCCCTGGTATTCTTGGGAGGGAAAGGTGCGCGCCATGTCGCTTGTTACAGCGCTGGCCATGGGATTTGCTGCTGGTTGGGGCATTTGGTCCAGTGTCGCCAAGATGAGCGCAAGACACACGATCGTTTTCCCAGCGCCCATCTCGTCGCACAATAGACCCCCTCGCACGTCCGAGTACATGGGTATCGAGGACGCGCGGTGGAATTCATACTTGTCTGGATCAAAGTAGTACGTCCTTTCCTGGCTTGTCAACATACAAGGGGAAATTTTTTCCACATAGTACACATCGCCTTGGCGCAAAGGGGCTGCTTCCCGCTGCAACATTTTGGCCAGCGAGTTTTGCTGGTAGCCATACAAGCTACATCGAAGCAGAGGCGGAGATAGCATGTGCGAGTCGAATCCAATTGCGGGTGGGGGACTCGGCAGTCGCCGGTAGAGCTCTGCCAGGGTCCAACGATTCTGCCATCAGTCGTTCGTACATACCAGCGTCGTATCCCAAAACGGCGTACATGCTACAGGTGAGTCCGTTTCACGACTAATAGCACTCCATACATGTGCATCGATCCATAAACACGATAGGATGTGCTGCCAATGGACCATGTGATCATCCGAGGACTCGGAGGCCGAGGTATGGCACCGGGCAAGAAGGCGCACATGAAGCGCTCCCTCGTACATACCCGCTGCCCACATGGCCAAAACATCTTGTTCGACCGCTGCCATGGCCTTATTCATCTGGACCAGAGCACGTAGATGGGGGAGCAAGGACCCTGCCTCGTATGCGCACAGTCGCTCGATGGATTCGTCGTCCAAGCACAACAATTGTGCACCCGGCTCGCCAAGCTGAATAGGCGCAGGTGACGAGGCCCTGATCTTTGTTACAATCACACCAAGAGGTATGCTATCATGGTCAGGCCACGAGGCAATGGCAGACGCGTCCATGCTAGGCCGCGCGGGCCTACCGACCAACCACGCGTGCAGGGCGTGGAACGACGTCGTTGCTCCACCTCTCACGTAAGCCAAAAAATCGCCCGCGCCGCTCGTCCCAGCGCCATCATGTCGAGTGGTGAAGGGGCGACCGAGGTCCCAAAGAACAAACGCTTCCGCAAAGATAAACGTAGGTGTGAATACTAACGAAAGCATGGGACACGGATGATATCGATCACTGGAAGATTGAAAAGTTTACGCAGGAGGACAATCCGCATCCGTTCCTGGAAGAAAGCAGCTTTGCCACCCTCTTCCCCAAATACCGCGAAAAGTACTTGCGTGAGATTTGGGGCCACGTCACTACGGCTTTGGAAAAGCATGGTATTGCTTGTACGCTGGACCTCGTAGAGGGGTCCATGTCTGTACGCACAACGCGAAAGACCTTTGATCCATACATCATCTTGCGTGCGCGCGATCTCATCAAACTTTTGAGTCGTAGCGTTCCGTTCACACAAGCTGTAAAGATCTTGCAAGATGACATGGCATGTGATGTGATCAAAATTGGCAATCTGGTGCGCAACAAGGAACGCTTTGTGAAACGTCGCCAGCGCATTATGGGACCCAATGGCAACACACTCAAAGTACGTGTGAACGTCTAACCCAGGCTATTGAGTTGCTGACTGGCTGCTACGTGCTGGTCCAAGGTAATACTGTGAGTGCCATGGGCTCGTACAAGAGCCTCAAGGAAGTTCGGCGGATCGTGCTGGACTGCATGAAGAATATCCATCCGATCTACCATATCAAGGAGCTCATGATCAAGCGCGAGTTGGCCAAAGACCCGAAGCTGGCAACCGAGTCGTGGGACCGCTTCCTACCCAAGTTCAAAAAGCAGAATGTCAAGTCCAAGGCCCCCAAGGAGCCGCCCAAGAAGAAGGTGTACACGCCATTCCCCCCGGCACCTCAGCCCAGCAAGGTCGATCTTCAGCTCGAGAGCGGCGAGTACTTCCTCAAGCCGCACGAAAAGAAGCGGAACGAGCAGGCCAAGAAAAAGGAGGCTCAAGCTCTGCATGCTATCGAGCGCGAGCGCGAGCGGGCCAAGGCCTTTATTGCGCCCGAAGAACCCCTTCCTGGCGAGTCCAAGGAGAAGGAGGAGAAAAAGAAAGAAAAGAAGGAAAAGTCGAAAAAGGACAGTTCCAAAAAGCGGAAGCGAGAATAGGAGTCATGCTATACATACTTCATCAGGAACTCAGCGCTCGCGTGCGCCAGAACAAGGGTGGAGCAGAGGTAGGAGGACCATGGAGGGGGGGAGCCATGTCAGGTGCGGGCGAGGATTCAGGCGCGGTATCTTGGTGCGATATGCCCGTAGGTATAAAGGAAGAGCCAGGGTGCATTACCCCATGCACATCGGAGCGAGTCATCGGACTACTGTCCAGCTCAGCGGCCGGCAACAAAGGCGTCGAAAAGATGGCCATGGCGTCCGAGGCATCACTGAGCTCTGCGGATGGCGACACGGGCGGACTCGGGTCTGGCTGCCGAGCGGATTGTGGCTCGAAGCGCGATACGGGCACTGGCTCCTGAGTGCTAGGGCCCGGATCCTTGTCCGTAGTTATTGGGGGGACAGGGACTTTTATCTCCTCGGGCTCTTCGTCGGTGTCGTCTTGTAAATCGGCTTCCAGATCGGCAAAGGCGCGGCACAGGGGGCACGAGAAGCCGGGGTAGTGCAAGGTCAGAATCGGTCGAATGCACTTGAAGTGGAACATGTGCGAGCAGGGAGCAATAAACAGCGCCTGACATACACGCATTTTCAATAGGCATATGCAACATTCGTCCATCATCGACGTCTTTGTTGCAGGCTCGGTTGATGACTTGGGGCCCATTTGCAGTTGTTGCAGCATGTTTTGAGCGTAGGCGGTGGGTCGTATGGAGCGATCACGGTCGATCTCAATGCGCACCTTGATGGCACGGAACTGGTCTTCCGAGCCGCCTTGGTAGTCGATGCCAAATTGAACAAGGTCGCCATCCTTAACTTCGTGGGCACGACTAAGCGTGCCGGGTGCGGAGAGTCGCAGCCGATTGACAAACGTGCCGCTGCTGGACTTGGTGTCCCGCAGGTAGATTTTTCCGCCCTCGCCGCACCAGATCTCGGCGTGAAGCCGGCTCACAACTTTGCTTTGAAAGGCCACACATGTCTTGTTGTCCATGATCATGACCGGCTGACGTTGCGAGCCTGGCTCCGGTGCGCTTTCCGAGACAGAGGTCTCTGTCGTTTCGTCGTTCGCACGCAGCCCCGTCATGGGTATCGGCCCAGCGGACTGACTGGACGATGTGCGCGGAGCCATCGGTGAGCTCCGATCAGAGAAGCGGCCAATCTGTACATGAGGACCGCCCTCGACCAACTCTAGATCCGCAGGGAAAAAAACCAGCGAACGTGTCGCTTCCACATACGGCGCAAGACGCACTTTATGCACACGGCCTCGCTCTGATGAAGCGCCGTTGGGTATCGGAGAGGGGGCCATGCGCGTACGAGCCTCGCGCGACGGAGTCGAACCCATGTCGAACGATTGCGAGCGGTGGGAAAGGGCCTGGGCAGCAGCGCGTAGCGGCGATATGAGGCGCCCAGTGCCTGACGTTGCTGAGCCGGCTGATGTGCTCAGCAAGTGCGATCCATTACTGCCTTGACCACTGCGAGAGGACGTCGTTACCGTATCAGTGAGGGTCTGGGACGGCTGCGAGAAGCTGTAGCGGCGGAGCAGGTTGCTGAGTCTGCGAGCTGGACGCACACCTTGCGTGCTTCCAGGCGCAGTCGACTGAGCAGACGTCGCACTACGATCCACCATACTGTCAGCGGATAGGACGGGGCGTGAGACGGCCAGCTAATGCGCAAGACGGCGGCGCCACGTCTTCCAATCACTGGGTGGCGTACGACCTGGCGCCCCACCATCGGAGAAACTCACGTGATAGCCACTTTTTTGTTCGCCGCCGCGCACAATGCCGCAGGGCAGCAGGAAGATGCGGGAGCGCGATGCCCCGCAGCGTATTGCTCGGGATGACTTTATCATGACACTGGAGTCAGAAGAAGAGATGGATCATGAGAAAGAGGCTCCATCGAAATCCCTGCCTAGCAAGAAGGCCAAGGCACGCATCAGCGAACGCGACAAGATCGTGGATCGTGGCCCAGCGCAACGAGCTGGCGCAGCCGAGGACGAGGGCCTAGAGATAGACGGCTTTGATTTTGACATTGATGACGCGAAGGAGCAGACGGGCATGCAAGGCTGGCACTTTCATGTCGATGGCGCTGCAGGCGCACACAGTGCAGAGGCAGAGCGCCCAGCCGTGGACGACATTATTGAGCGCCATCGCTCTGAGCTGGAGCTTCCTGCCATTTTGCAAGATGATCAAGACGTGGATCTCATGGAGGATGAGGCAGGTGCAGCTATGGATCCGACCGAGAGTGATGATGATGGGTTTGGCGGTGGTGCTCGTGCCGCCCAGCGCCAGGCACAAGACGAGCCAGACTCGGACGACGAGGAAGATCCTTTGGGTGACGAGGATGAAAACATCGACTACGACAAAGCAGCGGCCTCCGATGACGACAGTGCCTCGGATGTGTCGGACGAAACGCGCGAACGTCAAGAAGCGTACTTTGCCAAGGACGAGGTAGACACGCCTCTTCCGACGTCGTTTGCGTCTTTCCAGCTGAACCGTGCTCTCCTACGTGGCCTGGCAGCCCTGAACTTTACCAAGCCCACGCCCATCCAGGCGCGTACGATTCCCCTGGCCCTGGCTGGAAAGGACATTGTTGCTGGTGCCGTGACGGGCAGTGGTAAGACGGCCGCCTTTCTCGTGCCGATTCTGGAGCGTTTATCCTACCGCGCGGGTGGCGTTGAAAGCGCCAAGTCGCGTGTCGTGGTGCTGTGCCCAACGCGTGAACTAGCCATCCAGTGCCACAGCGTCGGTCAAGCGCTGGCGCGCTTCATGGACGTTCGCTTCTGTCTGTGCGTTGGTGGTCTATCGCTCAAAGCGCAAGAGGCAGAGTTGAAACAGCGGCCAGACATTCTCGTGGCCACCCCCGGCCGTCTGATCGACCATATGCGTAACAGCTCGTCGTTTGGCATAGAGGACATTGAGATCCTGGTGATGGACGAGGCCGACCGTATGCTCGAGGACGGGTTCCAGGATGAGCTGAACGAGATTGTGCGACTGTGTCCAACCAAGCGCCAGACCATGCTGTTTTCAGCGACGATGACCGACGATGTCGACCAACTGGTGCGCTTGAGTTTGCGTGCACCCGTGCGCCTGTTTGTGGATCCGAAGCGGACGACCGCTGCCAAGCTCGTGCAAGAGTTTGTGCGAGTGCGAGTGCCATCCCATGCCCATGGGCGTGAACAGCTAGTCGCGGAGGACCAGCAGCGTGCCTCGCTGTTGCTAACGCTTTGCTTGCGAACGTTCCGCTCGCAAGTGATCATTTTCGTTCGCAGCAAAAAACTGGCGCACCAGCTCAAGATTCTCTTTGGCCTTTTGGGCCTTTCCGCCGCGGAACTACATGGCGATCTGTCGCAAGAACAGCGTCTGCAGTCGCTTACGCAATTCCGCGATAGCAAAGTCGACTTTCTCCTCGCGACGGACCTTGCTAGCCGCGGTATCGATATCCGCGGTGTGCAGACGGTCATCAACTATGACATGCCTGCGCAAATGGAGCCTTATCTTCACCGTGTCGGTCGTACGGCGCGTGCTGGACGGCAAGGTCGCGCTGTTACACTCGTGGGCGAGTCCGATCGGCGCCTGCTCAAAGCCGTGCTGAAACGCACGCCACCAGAGCAGGTAAAACACCGCCTCATGCCCAGCGATGTGGTGCAGCAACTCTCTGACACGATCACTTCTCTCAAGCCCGAGATGGAGCAGATCCTCGCGGAGGAGAAGGAAGAGCGTGCGCTGCGGCAAGCGGAAATGCAAGTACAAAAAGGCGAGAACATGATTGCTCACCAAGACGAAATCTATGCGCGCCCCGCCCGCACCTGGTTCCAGAGTAATCGCGATAAAGCCGAAGCCAAAGAGGCCTCGCGCGCTACGCATGCGGCGCAGGTCACTGGTGCCAAGAAAGACCGGTTTGCGGGCCTGTCACGCAAGCAGCGGCGCAGTAAGATGATGCGCGAAGAGGAAGCCAAGGAGGCACAACAGGGTGAAGTACGCGCGGCGATTCGTGCAGCCAAACGGTCGCAGAGACCCCAACAACTCAGTGTGACGCGTGCCCCGCCGACCAAGCGCGCCCGTCCGTCAGCGCCACGGGCCAAGGGTAGCGGTAGCGCATTCCGCACGGACCTATCGTCACGCGAGAGCCGCGGGCGTCGATCCTAGTCGCATGTATACTACGAGCTAGCTAGTTGCCGCCATACACGGCGAGGAGCGCGTCCGAGACGCCCGACGGCGTAAGGATACCGACGTCGCTCACAATAAAGGTGATGAGCTCTGGCGTTAGTCAGCGATACGTACCCGGCAGGGTATAGTCGTTCAGGGGGTGGTGCGCCTCCATGGCTGGCGTGCAGTACAAGCCGTCCGGCACGCCCAGGTCTTCCTCCGCGGCCGGCAGTGGCAGGTGGCGCGCCGTGTGAGGGACATCGTACTGCGATAGGGGAAAGAGACGTAGGAATTTAAAGCTGGGGTAAGTAGCGCAACGCACCTTTCCGCCAGGGCAAACACGGGTTTCTTGGCCGCTTTGGCGATGATGCTCAATTGGTAGCTGCCAATGGCATTAAATATGCCGCCTGACTCGGCCACAGCTTCGGCGCCCACGAGACACAAGTCGACGCGATCGATCACGTACGCAACGGCCGTATCGACGACGACGGAGCATTGGATGCCTTCAGCACGTAGGCGCTCGTACGTGCGCAGTCCTTGGCCACTAGGACGGCTTTCCGTCACATAGACACGCACGCGCTTGCCGTGCGTTTTGATTGCAGTGAGGAGCGCTTGCATCACGACACGCGAGTGCCCATGCGTCATAATGACCTGAATAAGTACCAACAACGCACCGATTCGTCCTTGATAAAAGGGAGCAATAGACGCGTGATGCGCTCGCGGCAGTGCGGTACAGTGTTGTGCGCAAATTCGAGCGCTGTATCCAGCAGGCTCTTTTTGTGCGCTTGAAAGTCCTGAGGTGAGTGCGTAAACGTACACCACCGGCCCAGTTTTTTGTTGTGACGAAGCGCATAAACAACTCGAGCCCTGCGCTCGCCGGCACGGGGTTTTCCAGGCTCGCCTTGAGTTCCTCGCTTGCCTGCTTGACGCTCTCCATGAGCTCCGATGTCGTCGCTGCATTGGACTGCCCGATTAAATCGGACAGCGCAAAAATAGCCGCAATGGGCTCCGGTCGGTCTTCATCCTCAGCGAGGCTACGACGGAACGACTCGACAATGGAGAAGGCCATGGCGAGCAAGGAGGCTGTGTCGACGCGCGCGGCCGCCGCTTTCCACCTCCACTTCCCCGCCTGCCGCGGCCCATGCCGAGCTCGTGCGAGGGTTGCGTGCCTGCGTCTGCGAGCGCGGCCGATGTGATGCGCGCGTACCGCGCGCGGCGACAGAACGAGAGGCATGGAGTACTTAGCAGGTACCGTGTGCTCGGCTTTCTTAATGCTGGCACGTATGGTCGCGTGTACAAGGCCGAAGATGCACGACCGGGCGCTGGAGCGCCAGACCGCCCTGGCCTGTACGCGATTAAAAAATTCAAGCTGGATCGCGAGGACGATGCCAAAACATTTCGGGGACTCAGTCAGAGTGCCATTCGCGAGATTGCGCTGAATCGCGAGCTCGCCCACGAGAATGTGTGTCGGCTATGGGAAGTCTTGCTCGAAGACAATGCCGTGTTTCTTGTGTATGAGTTTGTCGACCACGACTTTTTGCAGATCATCCACCACTACCTCACCGTGCTACGTACACCGATCGGCGGAGCGACGATCAAGTCGCTCCTGTGGCAGCTACTGAATGGCATCTCATACTTGCACGCCAACGGCATCATGCATCGTGACCTCAAGCCAGCCAATGTGCTCATCAACACCAAGGGCGTGGTCAAGATTGGCGATCTCGGCCTGGCCCGCATCTATACGGACCCGCTCGTGTCATTGTATACGAGCGACATGATTGTGGTCACGATTTGGTACCGTGCGCCCGAGCTCTTGCTTGGAGCGCGGCATTACACGCCCGTGATTGATTTGTGGGCAGCAGGGTGCATATGGGGCGAGCTCCTTGCTTTACGGCCCATGTTCAAAGGAGAAGAGGTGCGCATGCCGCCGAAAAGCAAGACAGCCCCTTTGCAAGTGTGCGTACCGCCAACTCACACAGGCATCAGCTGAACAAGATTGTAGATGTGCTCGGCACACCTGACACGGTGTGCTGGCCGCGTATCACCGCATTGCCGGATTATGCCGCATGGGTGGCAGCGCGTCGAACTCACACGTACGTTTGTATTCTTACGCAGTGTGCCCAAGACATTGTACCGTTGGTATGTCGACCGCTGCGGCACATCCAGCGGCTTTGCGTTGTTTGATCAGCTACTGCAGTACGACCCAGAGCGCCGAGGGACGGCAGCCGAGGCGCTGCAGCATCCCTGGTTCAACGAAGCACCTCTACCACATATTACGTACGCCGCATCTCTCACACAGGCTCTTTCCGATCCAGTCGCCCTATACCCCGGAGCGCGCGACCGACGACCCGCCCTGGATGGCAACGCGCCCGCGTCGGCCACCTGTATGACGAGGAATTATGCATTGACGTCCGCCGTCGCGCGAGGTCCCCGCTTGACGACCGGCGATGTGGCTCACGGACCAGCAAAGTGCGTAGTGTGCGCTGACGCAGAACTTGGCGTCGGAATCGTGTCTGGCGGCCTACTTTTCCTTGTGCTTGGCATTTTGCTCTTTTTTGATGCGACACTTCTCGCGCTCGGCAATGTGCTCTTCCTCACAGGCATTTCCTTACTGATTGGTCCTCAAAAAACGCTCTTGTTCTTTGCGCGACGCGAAAAGATACGAGGCACGGCATGCTTTTTTGCCGGCATCTTTTTCGTGTTTATGCGGTGGGCCGTCCTCGGCATGATCATTGAGCTGGTCGGCTTTCTCAATTTGTTTGGGTATGTGTAAACACTTACGCAGCGACTTTTTCCCTGTCATCCTCAGCTTTTTACGGCAGCTACCCGTCGTTGGGCCCCTCTTGTCGGCGCCGGGTGTTCGTCAGGTACGCTCGTTGACTCACATCAGGTGATGGACCAACTCGCCGGTGCACGCCGTTCGGCTGTATAGAGCATGTCGGCTACATACCCTGGGTCCTCGTAGATATCAACGTGGACGAGCCTCACGCGTGGGCCGACCGGTCCGGTCGAGTCGCGCGCCTCGACCGGACCGGTCGGTAGGTGGAGCACCACGGGTTGCGCTCTCTCTCCATGCAGTGCTGGTTTGTGTGTCTGGGTCTGGCGCTCGCTGTAGCGCGTGTGTGTGCATTGTCCGTGCAAAAGCCCCTGGAAATTGGGCCCCGCTGGACGTCCTACTCGCGTGTCGTTGTTTTTGGCGATTCGCTCGTAGACAATGGCAACGGCACCTATCAGCTGACCAACCATACCTGGCCCGCTGATCACGCGTTCTACGATGGGCGCTTCAGCAATGGTCCGACATGGCCTGAGCAGCTCGCCAGCAAGCTCAACATCCCTATCGTCGATGACCTGGCCTACGGTGGTGCTACCACGAACAATAGCGTGGCGCAAGGCTACTCGGGCTACAACTCGGACGTGCCGGTGCCGGACGTGCGGCACCAAGTGACCATGTACTTGGAGCGCATGCACGGTCACTTGGACCCAGGCGCCATCTTTATTGTCAGTGGCGGCTCGAACGACGTGTTCTTTGGCTCAGAAAAGACACTCGATATCATCGGCCTCGCCAACAAGGGCGTCAAGACGCTGCAGCGCGAAGCCGAGCGCCTTGTCGAGCATGGCGCACGCCTCATTGTGTTCCCGCTGCTCACGGACGTCTCTAAAACGCCCTCCGAGACGCAGTACGACTCGTTCCTAAACGTGGTGGGCGGTACCGTGTTTGTGCATCACTTTAATGCGCAGCTGCGCGCCGCGGCCCGCGCGTTGCGGCGTCACGTGGAAGTCAAGGTGGTGGACTTGTACGGCATTGAAGCCTACCTGATGGCACACGCCCATCAGTATGGCTTGCGCAACACGCACGACGCCTGCCTTCAGGGTACGACCAAGCCCGAGGTCAAGGCGGGTGTGTCGCGCCATCTCTGCAAGGATCCTAACGCGTACTTTTTCTGGGACATTTATCACCCCACGGCTCGCGCGCACGAGCTGATTGCTGATTTCGTGGCACCGCAGTTTTAATAGCTACGAGGATTGCAGCTTGTCACGTAGCTGCCCTAGGAAAGGAAGGTACCCACTGGTCTGTTCGTAGCGGTCCTCGATCATGCGACTCAGCGCCAAGAGGCGCATGCCCGCATCGCCGTCCTCCTTGACCAAGTACACGTTGGCAAGGTACACGCCGCGTCGCTGCGTCGCGACGCGCTCCACAATAGTGCGGACACGGCGCGACATGGCATTGTCGAGCACAGGCAGTTCGATCGGACCTGAGCGCAGCGATGCATAGTCGGGCGCACCAAACACATCCATCGTAAGCGCTGGCACCGCGGCCCGACCCAGCCACAAGAACACAGTCATACCGTCTTCAATCAGGTACAGGCCGTGGCGCTCGAAACGCTCGCTGCTCAGACTCAGGCGGGGCGGCATGACCAAGGTTTGTGTTGTCACATCCATCAGACCGGCATCTGCGGGCATATTGTGCAGCGAGTATAGCACAGGTAGCAGAAGCGGCACAAGTCGCTGCAGCGGTAGCGTCGTGAGCAACGCGTGGTTGTACGCCCGCACATCGCTGGGAATCTGGGTGCCCATACGCAAACCGCGATTGCGCAGTAGACCGAGTACAAGCAGCGGCAGGAGCGACAGGTTCTGCGCTAGCATCAGGTGCGCCGCGTTGCCGCCGCGCGTGTTGGTCATCGTCTGGCGGTACGCGCCAAGAATATCAGTGAGGCGTGAGCGCAACAGGCCCCGTGCATCATCAAGACGCGCATGAATGCTCTTTTCCACGGCCTTGTTCGCCAGGTAGGCCGCAATAGCCACCTGGTCCGCACTCGCATACACCTCCGAGAGACTTGTGGTTGTGGGAAGTGCCGTGCTCATCACGCGGATGCGACGCTCGCCATCCGCCGTGCTGTGCAATACCACACTTTGGAAGACAACAAACGGCACATGCAGTGGCTCGTCCACTTCGCACTCGATCATATAGCTCTGGTCACTTGGCACGCTCGGGAGCGCCAGCAGATCGGATGAACGAACGAAAAAGTTGCCGTGGAACGACAGTGTGCGAATACCGCGCGTCGCGCGCAAACGCAATACGGCCTCAAAGCTAATCGGGCTGGTAAGCACGCCGTGCAGTTCGTGTGCGAATTTACGCGCATTTTCGGGGTGCTGCGCATCGTAGGTGGGGTAGTAAAAGGTCTGACCACCCGTGTACCGCGGAAGACAGGAGAGTGTCGCCACATCGACGTACGCGGGGCCAAACAGCCACATGTCCACCGACACCTGACTCCGCGAGCACTCGATCGAAAACGACTTGTAGAACGGCGATGCAGCTTGAAGCAGTGTGCTCTCACGAGGACCACCATACAGCTTCTTGTCGTCACGCATCTTGAGGGCGCCAGGGCCCACGGACGGTAGCGAAGCAGAGAACACTTCGAGCTTGCCACCTGACGCCGAGCACAACTTGAACGCCGCCTGCAGCGCCGCGCCGAGCGCCGATGGCGTTGCCGCCGCTTGTGCATACATCGCTGGCAGACCCCGCAGCAGGGTCTCGATGCCTGCACGGCATTCGCTCAGATTCACCAGCAGGTCGTTGGGTTGAGGCAGGAATACATGGTCCAAGTCGCTAACGACCAGCAGCGTAGGCTCCGAGCGGCCCGGCACAAGCTGGAAAAAGTGAAGCTGCGCATCAAAGGCTAGAAAGGCGACCTTGGCGCGGTGGTCCTTGTTTGGCATGCCATCGAGGGAAGAGAGGATCGCACTCGCGGCGGTCGCGAGCATCCCACTCGACACGGCCGCATACGACACATCCATCACAAACACGTACACGGGCGGCTGGGGTGGACGCACCATGTACTCGCGCGGCGCCACAAACTCGACCACGCCTGAATTGAGCTCAGGCCGCTTCCATCGATCGGCCGGCTGGTTCGTCGCAGCGTCCCAGTCAAACAGCTGCGGTACTTCGTTCGTGATCCCACACATACAGCACTTCCACCGCTGTCCGCCTTCCACAAACGTAACAAACGGATTAATGTAGGTGCGGCAGCGGCGGCATCGCGCAATCACCGTGTCCGTAACCAGCGGCACCGGTGCGTCGCCCTCCTCGGGGCGCACACTGCGCATGGGGGACAAGACAATCGCCAGGGGCAGCTTGGATTTCAGGAACAGGGAGTTGGTCGAGGGAATCGCATTCATGGTGCTCCGCTGGTACGAGGGATCTGCGTTCGCCCGCTCCGATTGCGTGACTGTCGCATTCGGTGGTAGCACAATCGGGGGCGGCGGTGCATCGAGCTCGCTCATGTTGGGTGGCTGTGCGCCTACCACTGCATTGATCAGCTGGTTGCCCACACGCGCCGTCGTTGGGGCCGAGGCACCTGGCAGCGCGGCCCCGGCAGGAGCGGCTGCTGGAGCAGGCACGTCCGAAGGAACCATGGGCACAGGCGGGACGCTACCACCAGCGGCTGGAACCGGTGCTTGTCCCGCCGACATGGCACGTCCGCCGGGCGCGAGACGCGCGGCCGACGTGGCAGGTACGCCCGACACACTGCGGGTCGACATGTGGCCGCTGAGCGCAGCGGGGGTGAATACGTCCGATTCCGTGGATGTGGCGCCTGCAGGCGCCGGGTAGCTGACACTGTGGGCTGCTGCATGCGCTGATGCATACGCACGACGACGGTTGGCCGCACTCGAGGCGCGCGGCGCCGCACGTAGCGGTGAGGTGACAGGTGTATGGCCAGGGCGTGCCGTGCCGGGAGGACTCATGCTCATGGGTGGACGAGGAGGAACAGCCGGGGCCGACATGGGCGGCGTAGGGGGCGGCGCGGCGCCTTCGCTCGCGGGAACGAGCGGCGCAGCACTGGCGCGGCGCACCAACGGGCGACCTGGCATAGGGGGCCGCATGGGACGTACAGGGGTAGGGCGTCCAGTCGCCTGAGGGGGCGACGCTGGGCCCATGGGTGGGCTACGCACCGCCGGACCACTCGACGAGGGGAGCGCCACGGAACCCGACACGGCCCGGTGCGTGGGGCGAGGCCCCGACGTCACACGAGTGCCAGGCACCTGCATGCTGGGTGCGCGGGCGTGCATGCCCGGTCGCATAGACGGCATGCCCGGCGCAGGTCGCGCGACGGGGTTCACGGGCATGGACATGCGCTGAGCGGGCCTTGGGTGGGTGCGTGGGCCCGCGGCGGGTCGCACCGGTGACGCCGATGGCACGTTCCAGCTGGTGCGGCCGGTCGCCGATTCCACATAGACTTGGCGACCAGCAGCATTATCCCTGTCGGTTAATCAAGAAAATACACACCATTGCACTACCCAGCCGGGCGGGAGCTGCGGGGGGCGGGGCTGCGATGACATCGGTCGCAACGAGCGCCTCCTCGACCGGGGGCCACGTTTTGCTGGCACGACACACACCTCCACAGCTCGGGCACGGCCGAGGTCGGCGACGCAGTGGAGGTCCTCGACCGGCGGCGCCTTGCCATGAGCAGCGACGCGGCGGCCTCGACGCTGTTTGTTGGCAGTATCTCGCCGGGCGTGAGTGATCGGTGGCTCGTGCAGCTTTTTCAGGCCTGTGGTGGCTACCGATCATTTAAACGCGTTAGCAAAGCGTTTGGATTTGCCGATTTTTCCACGTTGCGCGATGCGCTGCGGGTGCTCTCGGTGCTCCATGGCCTGGAGCTGCCCAGCATGGGCTCGCAGCGCAGCGAGCCACGAAAAAAGCTGATTGTGCGTGCAGATGAAAAGACAAGTGCATTCCTTAGTGAATTTGCCAAGACCATGGTGCGTACAGATGCAGACGCCATCGAGGACGCCGCGGCCAAGAGTCGCGTCGACTATGTGGTACAGGCCATGTCCACGCCGAATGCCGAGACGGGAGACGAGCCGGAACGCTTTGAAATTCCATCTCACCTCAAAGACTTGCAGGAAGACGAGATTCCAGAGGAGCGCCGTCAAGACGTGATTTCTGAAATTGAAAAGTTCCGACTGGGCGCTGTAGCGCGCGATGCGGCGGCACGGCGGCGCGAACTGGAGCTGGAACGGAAACGTGCCGTAGCTGCAGCCATGCAGCAAGTGCGCGATGCGTCGCCACGCGTCGTCGAGTCGCCTAGCACGCCTGACATCGATCCCGAAGCCGCCGACGAAGCCGCCGAGGCCACTCGTCGGGCAGAGGAAGAAGAAGCCAATGCCCGCGCTGCGCGCGCTGCCGAGGCGGACTATGAGCCACGAGAAAGAGCGCGCCTCGAACGATGGGCTGCACGCCAGCCCTCGGACAACCACGCTGCGGCTCATGCGGCATGGGCGCAATTGACCGAAGACGCGGAATTAGCCCAAGAACTCTTTTGGACAGACCGTCGCCACTGGCTGGCGACACGCGCTCCCTTGCGTGCGCGTGAAGAACGTGAGGACGAGGAGGATCGCAAGACCGCCGCTCAGCAACGGGCTGACGCTGAGCGCCAAGCCGACGAATTTCTCGCGCAGCTTGCTCCTCAGAGTCTCCGGCCGTCCGGTGCACCACTCAAGCTGCAAGTTCACCGCCACGAAGATACCGCGTCTATGGATCCAGCGCACGTGGCGCAGCTCTCTCGCGAGGCACTATGGGCACGAACCCCGCGCTGGGACTCGCTCGACGTCCACCTGTTCCAGCCGCTCATGGACCAAGGGATCGCCGAGAGTTTTGGCGAGCCTGTGCCAGATCTTGTCGAGGCAGCTATGGAGCAGCTGCAAGCACACGCCTCTGCTAGCCGCGTGGCGGACGTGCTCACGCCCGTACTGGACGAGGACGCCGCAGGCCTCGTCGATACCCTGTGGAGGGCGCTCCTGGTGGGCCGCCCTCCTCCGTAGTCGTCTCCACTCGCGCTGCGACGAATGGCCACCGACCTAGCGCGAGTGTCGCAGGCGCTGGCGGCCCTCCCCTCTACGCCTGTGCCAGGGGACGCTAGTCAAGCCGACGTGCTGAGCGTGGCGGCGCCGCTGCTTGCCGACCTAAAGCGCATCAATCGCGATGCCTATGCCTATGTCGCCGAAGGCCGCGGGCAGGTAGCAAGCGCGCGTGAACGTGCTGATGAGTGCGCCCTTTCCCTTGCCGCACTGCAGTACGAAGCAAGCAAGTTGCGTGAGTGCATCGAGGCGTGTGGTGACGTGGAGCCCGTGTACGAGCAGGTGCTGAGTGCGGCCCATGGTGCCGAGACCGATGCCCCTAGGGAGCCAGCCGCCATGCGGGATCATCTTCAAGCCACGCTCGATGGGTGCCGCCGCTGGGAGCAGGAAGTGCGTGCTCTGGAGGCCGAGGTCGCCGAGCTCCAAAAACAGAGCCACGCGTCGCACCGCTCGTTGGTGCGCATGGAAAAAGACGTGTTTTCTCTACGTCAGGTACGTACCCGCTACTGATCCAGTCGGTGCAAAAGCTCCAGCCCCGGACCTAGGTCACTGCCAGCATACAGGCGCGCCATACACTACGCAAGCTGCGCCCGTCAGGTACGGCAGCTTGCACTCGGTACGCGCCGCCGCCACAGCCCGCGGCAACGAGAGCCATTCGGTGCGTGGTGCGCCGGGCAAGAGGCCCACGAGACGCAGCACCGCCTCACACACCCCATCCAACTCGCGGTCTGTCGTGTCCCATAACGCGGCCAGCAGAGCGGGGCACTGGGCGACCGCATAGTGGTACGGCGTACCCACAGGATCGTACGCGCCTTGGGCACGCAGTGCGCCACTGGAGCAGCCCCACAGCATGGCCGCGGCACACTGCCGTAGCTCGCGCAACTTGATAGGATGCACATACATCTCGGCGCCGGCATGGCCCACATACAGAAACGTGTCACTGTTCGCTAGGCTCTGGGCCACCTGGCCGTCTACAGGCGCATGGCCTACCGTGCCGCGCCAGGTAGGCTCTGCGCGCAAGGCAGGCGCAAAACGCGCCTCACTCCGGACGAGATCCCCACTAGGATTCAATAAAAAGGTGGTACGTGCTCGATCGAGCGTGCGCAGAGGCGGAATTAGCGCAAGGCCTGTGAGTCGCGAGACGGAACGCGCCCGTAACACGGGCAGCGACTCCCATGGCAGCTCGCATAACCCGCGGTCCAACACCAGACACAGGTGCGTCTCGCTTAAGGACGCAGCCTGTGCAGAAGCCTGGCGCACATGGTACTCATCCAGCGCCGAGCGCACATCCACCACAAGCTCGTCCACATCCATCTCGTCCTGTGCCACGGGCGCACCACTGAGCTGCAGAGCATCCATCGCATAGTGCACCCAGTCCTCGAGATCCTCGTCACGGTAGGACGGCATGGCCGCCAGGCACGCGACCGACATGCGGGGTAGTGCCAACACAGGGCTCGTCGTATGCGAGCGAGAATGCGGCGCACACGCCCGTCCAATGATCGCATCTAGTTTGGTAGCCAATGCCTCGATGGCGTTGGGTGGCGGTAACGGCGCAAAGAGTCCTTGAAAGGCACCCAACCAGGTCGTTTGTACGGTCTCGAGCAGCTGTGCCAGCTGCGCATCCAGCGCACGCCGCTCTTCCCACCATGCCTTGCGTGCCTCGAGCGCTGTGCCCACGTCCTTGGCGCTTTGTACGCCCGCATTCGAGGCTTGTACAAGCTCCCGTAGTGTGTGCAGTACAGCATGCACGTCCCACGCCTCCTCATCGCCCTCCCGCCGGCTTTGCCGGTCGATCGGGATGGTAAACACACTCGTACCATACTCGGGGCTCTCGCGTGCGAGTATCAAGTCGCGCTGATTCTGCGAAAGCGCAACCACAAGCGTGCCAGTGCCAGGTGCCAGCGAAGCAGCGTCCGGCACAGCCTCGCTGCTGGATGGCGGCGGCGGCCATCGGCACCATGCCTGCTTGGCCGGCACCAGCACATGCGCATCGGCACGCGCACGCCGCACGGATACGGAGACGGCGGCATCCGTGAGCGCATGCGCCTCTTGCGCAACTGCCTCGATCGAGGCAGGCCGCGTGATCGCCGATGTTGTCAGTACCACGTCACGAAGGAGTTCCAGCGCTACGCGTACATCTCGCACATCCGCCACCTCTGCTTTTTTCAGTACGCGGTTGGCTGCGGCACGCGCACGCTCCCAGAGGGGCAGGGACGTGCGTACCGCGGTCGGTACACGCTTCATGCTTATGGGCACACTGGGCACAGACCAAGCCACCTCGGGCAGCATGCCATACACGGCATCGGCGCCCAAAGCAGCGTGGGCGCGCGCGTGCCATACTTGGGCCATGACGGCCTGCGCAGCGGATGTACTCTCCCATGGCGCAAGGAGTGTGAGCGCGCGCTCCGCATCGCTGTCCATGCACGCACGCGCCTCGCCACACGCCAAGCGTTGATGCAGGTCCGGCCATATCCTGTCCACATCGCAGGCGACCGCCAGCTGCGCGAGCTGATCACGCGCAGCACCGTAGGTCGAGTCTCCTTGCAGCTCGGCAGCCACGATAGCAAGTCGGGGCAAGGCCTCGGAGAGCTGTCCATGCACGAGCGCGGACGCTTGTGCCACATCCTCCCAGGCACTCTCCACAGCGCCCGAAGCTGCACGCCAATCCGCACGCCACGCTAGCGCAGCCGCATACACCAGCGGTACACCCCGTGTTGCGCTAAAGTCGACGCACTCGCTCGCAAAAGCATCGGCGTCACGTACAGCGCCGCGCTTTGCGTACATGGCACTGAGGGCCGCATAACTTGTATGGAGGCCATGCGCCAAGCGGGCGTGCAGCATCGCAAGGTGCCGTGTCGTCAAAGAGGGTGCATGTGCCACGGCTGAGCTCTCTGAGGATGTGCCAAACACGTCGCTGTCGGCTGTGGGTGAAGGGCAGAGCAGCGTCACCGCGCGTAAACGCACACGTAGGGCGTGCAGCTGAGCGGCTAGGGCCATAGATCCATGTCCCGCGGTCATGCACAGTGTCACATATACATCTGCTGCGCGCGCTTGGAGGTCCCATAGCGTCGCACGCTGCCCAAGGCGGTTCCAAGCAGGCGTCTTGGGCGTGGTCGTTTCGGCTGCGTCGATCGCAGCCTCGTAC
Source organism: Malassezia nana (assembly GCA_029542845.1). Taxonomy (NCBI): domain Eukaryota; kingdom Fungi; phylum Basidiomycota; class Malasseziomycetes; order Malasseziales; family Malasseziaceae; genus Malassezia; species Malassezia nana. The sequence goes on from CP119893.1 coordinate 748,204, forward strand.
GCATGAGTAGCACGCGTGACATCGTTGCGCCATGCGTGTACTTGGGCATGCACAAGGAGTGCGCGGGGCGATGAGGGCGAAAGATGGTCTCCGTCCATGTACGCGACCACGGCATCATAAGCACCGAGCGCGAGCCATGCCTCACACAGCCGCGCAGGAGCGTCGCAGGGTACTGGGTCCTGCTCCACGGCCAGGCGTAGTACGCGCAACTGCAACGCAACGAGTCCGGCCTGTTGCAACACCTCGGCGAGCAGAAGAAGCAATGTCCCAAGCGAACGCACAGGCGTGTCATGGGTCGGGCGACAAGCTACGGTCGCTTCGTCGGGGGACGCGTCACGCGGCGGGGTGCGGGGCGGCTCGGCAGCCGTCCACCTTCGCGGCGCCGGTGCACGAGCACGACCTGATCGGACCCGGGTGCGAGGCACAGAGCGCGGCGCCACTGGCTCGATGCGTTCGAGCGCTTGGGCCGCCTCGTCGTAGGCCTCCACCAACACAGCGGCCCAGCACTGCAAGGCGTGATAGGTGATGGCCACCTCGCGGCCGGCCGGGGTATCGTTCGCCACGTGTGGCCAGCAGGCGTCCATATCAGCCCAGTCGGGCGCCGTGTGGCGGAGCAGCTGAAGCTCGGCGCGCCGACACAGTACGCGCGCGCGCTCGAGGGGGTGATGCGTGACTGTGTAGGTGTCGAGAGCCTCGTGCAAGACAAGGTCCAACGCAGCCGGCGTCTCGTCGCGGGGCAGCATGGGCTCGAGCGCGTCAGCCAAATGCTCGAGCACCGCACCGCGCGCGTGCGGAGGAAGAGATTGTAGCTCGTCGAGGAAGCGGCTGGGCTGTAGCAAGCCAAACACACTAATGTGGTGCGCCGCCACCGCGATTTTGGCCATTGGCGCAAGTGCCGGGTCAGACAGGCGCAAGGTGCTGGCTGATGCGCGTGTGAGGGCGGTACGACCAGCGTGCGACCAGCCGGCCAAGTAGGCATCGTAGGCGCCCGCATGGTCCGAGAGGTGCTGTCGAGCGCCTCCCAACACCTGATACTGTCGGAGCACTTGCAGCGGCTCGGTCCCAGGAGCATCTGGATCAGACAAGAGGGCGACGCGGCAAGCCTCTGCGACATATTGGGAAGCGGGTGCATATCGCCGTGCCGCATAGAGTCGGCTGCCATAGTGGAAAAAGAGAGCGGCCATGTGATGTTGCATCGCTTTGGGGCATGCTGTACTCGCATGAAGCAGGGCCGTCATACATAGGGCATGCGAATCGGGCTGATTCTCGGCAAACACAGCAGACGTGAGGTGCCGGGCGGCATGTAGCATACTCACATGCAGCGACGAAGGCAAAGAAGCGGCGTCGTTGCACGCCAACAGGCGCAGGGCCTCGACCAAAAAAGCGCGCTCCTCGGACGACATGGGCACCATGGCCGCTCGCACAACAGCGCGTAGAGCCGCATCCAACGCAGGCCACAGGGCGGGTGGCACGGTGGATGGTGCGCCAAGGGCCTCGAGGGAGGGCCCTACCGCCGCCAGCGCCGTGGGGTCACGGCTCGCAGTGGCCAGCGCTTCGATGGCTGCTTGGACAGCGCTGGAAGAAGGCTCGCTCGCCGAGGCAGTATGGGGCGGTGCCTCGGGCTCCTCGTCGTCTTGCCTAGGCGTTGGGCGCCACGAGACATGATGCGTATGAGCCGCGTCGTCACACCATGCGATCCACTTGTCCCTCGCTGCACATGTCGGACCATCCACAGATTGCTGCCACAAGGCAGAGAGCTGAGGGCATAGGGATGCAAAGCCTGTAGCGCGTGCATGCGTCATTGATACACTCAGCACGCGATCCCAAAATGCGGCAAGATCCAGCTTTTTTGCGGGTGCCAAGAAGCACAAGCAGGTCGTACGCAGCTGCCAACACTCGAGTGTGGGTCGTGCGGTGCCAAGTACTTGTGCAGCCGCGCGTTCCGCCGCATACGCAGTGCGATCAGCGATTGGTGCATCGGTGCTTTGGCGTGCGTGCTCCATCCAGGGAGCGGCACTATTGCACAAGGCCTGCAAGGTCGGCACATCAGCGAGCGCTGCCGCACATGTCATTAAAAGAGCACAGGTGTCCAGGACCCATGGCGTGGAAACAGCTTGCCCTGCGCCATCGAGCGAAAAGGCCGACGCCTCGAGGAGGCGCGTACGTGCATCGCCTGGCTCATGTACACTCACCGCCTCGGTGCCTGTGCCTGCGAGACAGGCGTGCAAAGCAACCAGCTCAGTGAGAGCTTTATCGTGCTGTGTGAGGTCAACAAGTTGACGGACAACAGAGAGGGCCACAGGTGCCATCTGTGACAATGATACATTTTCAGTGCATAAAACGCCCATGCTGATGCGAAAGCAGTCGATCAGCACAGGAATCGTGTCAGTAGGTGGTGCACTGCGTGCCTGGCAAGCGCGTACGTGGGATTGGAGCGCCATCAACACAGCATTGACACACTGCTTGGCGACTCTGATGCGCTTTTCGTCACATGTGCCAGTCATATCACACCGCCATCCCACGCCAGCCGACGTAGGAGCCGTAGAGCGGCTCGTGTACAAAGAGAGGGAGCGAGCAATGGCTGATGCATCCAGCATGGCAATCAACGAAGCCACTTCCGTACGACGCACAGCCGTTCCACCAGCTATGCAGTTCAGTACAACGTCTGGCGGTCGCGCCGAGGACTTGGCGGCCCCCGCGGCAGCGCGGCGGGGCCTCGACGCCATAGCCTCGTCGTGGCACAAGCGTGTCGTCGACGCGTCGCTGGCTTTGATCACGTGTGTTGCACGGCCGAGGCCCTCGCACGTCCAACCCCCATCCTGGTGCCGCGGCGCTTGGGCCTCGACCGAAGTGCTAGGGCCCATGAGCGCTCTTATATCAAGGGGGTGAGCCCCCGCATTGGTACGCGCTCCCCACAATTCTCATGGAATGAAGGTCGGGGTGGCCCACTACTTGTGTCAATTTTGCGCGCTGGCGCGCTTCGACGCGGAAAAAGGCGCGACATTGGACGCGTCGCTGCCCGACGCGCTTGGTCTGGATCCTCAGTATGTGCTCGAAACTCATGCAGGTCGTTGGCTGAGCAGATGATTCCCGATGGTCTACACAACGTCGAAGAGGACTGGACGGTCGCTGTGCGGCCCATCTCGCAACTGCGCTTCTGTTACGTGCCCCAACGGCCCCATCATGTACAATGCAAGCCCGTGTTGCCTACCACTGAGTCGGACGAGTGTATTTATATATTGAGCGCGGCTCGCAGGGTCGTTGCTCCGCAGTGTCCCCGTGGGGTGTGTATGGTGGCCTTGGCCATCGGTACCATGCACCCCCATTTGACGCTGTTTAAGCCGGTGGTGGCTCTGGCACTGGATACGTACCTTCGGCGTCGCGACATGCAAGTACTATCCCACATGTATGAGGCGATCAACCGCATCGACATCAACATTCTTCCCTGCCTGAGCTACTCGGAAAAGATGCGCATGCGTAGCGAGTGTGTGTGGGACGCGCGAACGCAGCAGCTGCGCCTGCGCCGCCAGCGAAGTACGAGTAGCGCCAGCTCGGGCCACAGGGACAAAGTCGCGAGTGGTGTATCCGAGCGGGATCCAGCGTCCCTCAATGAGCTGCTGCCTACCCTCTTCTCCTCGACCTGCGGTGCGCATGGACGCTCATCGCCCCCCCACAAGTCCAAGCGTCATTCGGCGCCGTCCATGGCTGTTTTGCATCGGCGCCGCTACCAAATTTCAGAACCCCAGCCTCACGCACGATCGCTGCATGTGAATCTAAGCCCGGTGTGTTTTGAGCAGGTGATGATTCCCATGCGGGTGCCGCTGTACCTCTTTCCAGAAGAGGTGGGGGAATACTCCCTGTCTCATTTCCTCACAAAGTTTGGGCGTGGGCGCCACTCGTTGCAAGGGCCGTTGCATCCCCATCTGCACTCGAACGGCGCCTACACACATCCGTTGACGGTGCTGTTCAATGCGCTGCTCTCGAGCAAGCGCGTTTTGATGATTAGCCGCGAGGCGCCTGCGCGCATCGTTGTCGAGCAGGTGCTAGCAGCGTGTGCGTTTGCCAGTGGGTGCAGCGCAGTGCTGCGTGGCTGGATTAGCCGCGCTGTGCCCTATGCGACGCTGGCGGACGTTGATACGCTCGCGACCATGTGTGGGTTTGTGGCAGGCACCAAGAATCCTCGCATGGCCGAGCTTGACCTGTGGGACGTGCTCTGTGACTGCGATACAGGAGGCATTACCGTGTCGCGCACCATTGTGCAACCTTCCATCCCCGAGAGCCCTGAGGTGCGCGCCTTGTGGTTACGCCAAGGTCTCATCCAGTATGATGGCGAGCGCGCTACTTATCAATGGAGCGTAGGCGACGAACATCCCCATGCTGATGACAGCATGTTTATGGAAGCATGGCTAACAGCAGTGCGGCAGCATGCTTCTGAGCTGTTTGTGCGGTACTGGTGCCAAATGTATGTACGCCAGTTTGTGATGCATGCTGCGCACTACGAAACTATGTTTTATGGATGCACGCAGCTTACTCTGCCAGGCACAGAGATGCATCCGCAAGCTGGGCTTAGCGCGCCGGATGATGCGCGTTTGCGACGCATGGCGATGCGGTTTGAAGGCTGGCGCGGCACGCCCAGCTACCTTTCTTACATCGCTGACTTGCGGCATATGCGCACGAGGAACGCGGGTGACAAGGCGACCCTGTAGGCCCGTCCTCGAACGGAACGCCTCCGCGCCCTGCGCGCGCGCTTGCCCAATGCGGTCATAGTCACGTGCAATACCTTTGCGCCAACAAGTGGAGGCAGGCACGCACCGGATTCGTCTCTTATCGGCTCTGCGTGTCTGTGCCTAGTCGCCAGGCGTCGCGGCTCTTTTGGTTAGTGCAACGCAAAACGCACAGTGTGAAGCTGGCTCGTCCGACCTAACGTTTTTTCTGCGTGCCCACTACCTCCGCTGGACTCTACTCCAGCACAGTAGTTTCTTTTCCCTTGCATGAGCCACGCAGGCACCCTGCCCCAACACCCTCCTGCTGTGGCAACGCTAGAGCCTAGTTTGATTGCAGACCTGCCTTCAGGTCCGTCTCTGGTGCCTGAGCATCCTCCCACTCTTCAAATCAGTCGCGATTCACCTCACGAACCGACCAGTCGTCTTCCGTCGGCGTCCGTCACGTCCGACACGCGGTACACGAACCTGTCCCTGGAGCCTGCAGAATCCGCGTATACATCTGCCCATACATCCATTATGAGCCCTACGCCCCTTGAGGCTTTTCACCATGCCATGCAAGGGTCGGTGCGCATGTCGGAGCGGCCAACATACCTGGATGTGTCAGCCCTCTCGCCCCGCGAGTACCCTGTGTTTACGCAGTGGGTCGAGCGGATCAAACCTGCACACTCGCGCCGTAAGGGACACCTCGATGAGCATGCAGCTGTCAAATTCCTGCGCTCCGAGCTGGGGATTTCTGTCGACGAAGAAGTGGCCGTACGTTTTTGTGAAGCTTACACCAGATCATGTCGTTGTTTGAGCGACTCCCCCTTGGCCTTTTGCCCGGTCACTTTTATGCTATGATGCGCCTGGCTGCATGGGCGCAACGCGGCCATACCGTGGGGCGTGAACTGCTTTTTATTCAGACCGATCCGCCCGAGATCCGCCGGCGCCGTCACACCAGTGGGCGCGTCGTTAGCACGGCCTCGCTGCCCGATTCTGGACACGGAAGCCCAGCTGCGCCATCCATCACAGAACCCATGTCCGACCCACTCGGTCTAGTGGTGCCCAAGGCGCCACCGCGCCAAATACCAGACACGCGCCCGGCGCGCTACGGCCAGATGGATCATGTACAGGAGCCCGAGCTGGGCTATCACAAGGTCGTATTTTCGCCCTCTGAGCCACGCCTCGTGCGGCCAAGGCCCGTGGTCGCATCGACACCTGCACGGACCACCTCCCTGAGCCGACCTCGCTCACCCACCCTGCCACCCCCATCGCTGCCACCTACACAGCCTGTGCCGCCGCTATCCGTCGAAGATGCCGAGCTTGCCATGCCCGGCACTTCGTCGAGCGCCAAGCCTGTGGGTATTTTGCCCGATTCGCCCATTGCTGTGCCAGCTCTTCGCCCTCCCGCGCCGATGCCGCTGCAGCAGGTGAGCCCGCTGATCCAGGCCAGTCTGAATGCGCGGAGTGAGTTTAAGAAGGCATCGCGCCAATGGCGCCCCAAGACGTTCACTGTACTCTCGAGCTCAAGCGGGCAATTTGAGCCGGACAAGCCACATCTTCTCAATGGACAAGAAGTATCGCCCCAGGCGCTCTCTGTCCACACAAAGCGCCGTACGACATCCGCGACAAAGCTTTCATCGCAGCTTGCTTCGCAAGACCTTCGCACTACGACTGATCCGAGCCCTACCGGTGACGCCAGCCAGGTACAAACGATTGCGCCTAAGCCATCGTACTTTGGGCGCGAGCGTGGTGTTCTTCCCACATGGCTGCGCGAGCAGTATGAGGAGGGTAATGTGCTGTACCCACCACCTGACCCAGCGGATGCATCGGTGGTCAACGTGTTTGATGCGCTGCACAAAAAGGCTCAGCAGTCTTTGAATGGAAGTGAGCGTGCGGCAGCGAGTATTAACCGCAATACACCGTTTTTCCCGCCGCATGAAAGGGATCGTGAGCGCGCCGAGCGCGCGACGGCCAATGGTAGTGGTCCTGAGCAGTACCGCCGGCTCAATGAGGAGACCTCGAGCGGTAGACAACCGTTTGCCGAGACCGTCGGTGAGCGCAGCGGGTCCAAGCCTGGAACGGGCCGCTTCAAGACGCACCTCAAAGGTCGCCGGTCAGAGTTGGGCATGGCAAGCCAGACGTGGGGTACGCAGTTTGAGGCGGGCACCTATGCTGGCTTCAAGACCACGCCCCTCGCGCGTGATCAGCGCTTGCAGCTTCCGCATGTCTCTTCGAAGCGATCGTTCCATTACCGCCCGATCCAGGAGTTCCAGCCTATGCTAACGATGCCCAACGACAGCGAGGCTGGCCCTCATGCGGAGGACGACCGGTCCCGTGGTCCCGAGGAAGGCGCTCGATTCGATCCATTCAACGTTCAGGGTGATAGGCCACGCCTCTCACGTACTCAGTCGCTTACGCTACGGCCCTCGGACGAGCAACGTCTGTCGTTGCAGGGTGATGTACCCCGCGCACGTCTCAAGGCCGAACACCGCATGAATACCTCGCCAGCCTTTCACGGTCGACGAGATGTCGAAGAGGTACCATCGCGCAGGAGCAGCCGTCGCATGAGCAAGTCTAAAAGTGTGGATATGTCCAAGTGGCTCTTTACCACGGCGATCATGGCAGAGTCGGGCGCTGAGGATTCAGCGCCCAAGCTCAAATCTGCGCTGGAGCCCGAGCAGCCCGACCAGGAACGTGATATTTCGTTGCCTGGTGATCACTCGGATGCAGGCACGATTTTGGACCATGAAAGTGTGCGTGAGACGGAACCCGAAGATCAAGCAACGGTCAGGGCGGATAGTGCAGCGGATGCCTGGTCGCAGGATCAGCCCGCCGAGACGCCACAGCACGAGGTCGATGCAGAGGCGGAGGACGACGCAGCCACATAGACAGGTATAGCCCCCTCCCAAGGCCCCTCTCTCCACGCACCGGTCGCACGCGCCGGCGGCCCAACTCATTGTGACAACCTCCACTCCTCCATCTTCCCAGCCATGGCGCGGCGCAAGTCGGCGTGGATGGACGAGGGCTCTGACTCGGACGACTCGAGGCCGTCGGACACGGAGCCATCAAGCCGTCGAGCCCCTGCTTTTGTGCCTGCTGGACAGTCTGCGATGGAAACGGATCATGTCCCTATGGATGAGGACGGCGTGGTAGCTCAAGACACGGACGCCAAATCGGCACGCACGTGGAATCGCCGTACGATGGGTGCAGGCCTAGGTGCTACTCGAGAGCCAGAGGAAGATGAATGGGAGGCACCTCGCGGTGGACTGGGCCAACCATCTTCAATGAGAAAGGCGCCTTTGGGCGCTGTGCCAGCGCCCGGCAGCGCCGGGCCCGCACTTTCGCGCACCTCAGGCACAGGTGCCTTTGATCCCGCTGCCTACATGCGCCAGATGGGATGGACAGGTGGTGGTCTCGGAAAAGAGGGTAAAGGTATTGTGAAGCCCATCGAGGTGCAAATCCGACCGAACCGCGCCGGTGTGGCGTTTGGCGGTCGCCGTGAAAAGACGCAGCAGGAGCGCGCAGAAGAGCGCCGACGCCAAGGGTTGCCACCACTCAGTGACGACGAAGCGCCTGCCTCTTCGACATCTGTGCCTACGGAAAAGGTATGGAAAAAGGCACCCAAAGTGCGCAAGCCCACGGTGGTGTATCGCACGTACGACGAAATTGTGGCCGAAGTGCGCCCCGATATCGAGGAAGGGCCGATTCTGGATGCCACAGGCGCACCGATCGCGGGCGTATCGTCTTTGGCCGAGGCATTGCAACGTCATCCGGTCCCAACGAGTGAGAGCACGCATTTAACCGAGCTACGCCATAACCTTGGTTTGCTGAGCCGCGATTTGCAAGGCTCACTACAGCGACTTGCGCATCAAGGTGCTGGTTTGCGCGACCAGGCGCGCTGGCTCCGGCGTGATCAGGAAGCTTCGACGCTGCGCGCGCAGCGGAGTCGCGAGGACCGCGCACTGGTGGCCTCCATGGTGGAATCGGTGCGCGCACTTAGCACCGCTGCTACCACGGCACACTCACTTTCCGATCTGCAAGAGCCAGTGCGGCAGGTCATGACATTGTCACGCACCCACATCGAGGCGTGGCATCTGGACGAGGCGATCGCGGGCGCTCTTGTGCCTGTGCTGCGCACGGCGCTGGCGTCGTGGGACCCACTCGCAGAACCATTGCGCTTTGTTACCGAGCTCGCTGCGTGGGCTGCAGTACTGCGGCCTACCGAGACCAGTAAAGCGGATCGGCCGATGACGCCGTACGAGAGTGTGTTGTGGAACGTATGGATGCCGCGGGTGCGGTATGTCCTCACCAATCTTTGGGATGCCCACGATCCTGCGCCAGCGATTGCTTTGGTTGAAGCGTGGCAAGACGTATTACCGGCGTTTGTATTGGACAATGTGTTTGAGCAGCTCCTGTTGCCCAAGCTTCGAAAGGCTGTGCATGCGTGGACGCCCAAGGAAGGCGTTGCGCTGCACACGTTTGTACTTCCCTGGCTGCCCGTATCCGAGGCGCGTCTTGGGCCGATCCTTGATGAAACGCGCCGGCAGTGGCGCCATGCGCTGAGTGCGTGGCGCGTGGCGGACCGTGTACCGCGCGAGCTAGTTGCGTGGCAGGGCGTGTACACGACAAAAGAATGGGATGCGCTCTTGCTGGACCGCATTGTACCAGCGCTTACGCGTGCGCTGCGCACGCAGTTTCGCATTGACCCGAGTGCCCAGGATATGGACATACTGGAGCACGTACTCGCGTGGCAGGGCCTCTTGCGCGATAGCGTGCTTAGCCGGCTCCTCGAAACAGAGCTAGGAGCGCCATGGCTCCAGGTGCTGCACCAGTGGCTGACACAGCCCTCGGCCAATATGGGCGAGATTGCTGCTTGGTACGAGTTTTGGCGCACGTGGCTCCCTCCGGCCGTCGCACGCCTCGAAGGTGTGTCCCACATGTTTGAGCGTGCGCTACAGCACATGAACGCAGCGCTCGATCGCGGCGCAGACCGCGTGCATCTTCCACCGCTGGCCGTGACGCCCCTTTCGCGCACCAAGGCGGCCGCAGCGCCGCAGCGAGCAGCGCGGCATCCGCCCCCTACGCTCGAGGACGTCACGTTCCGTCACGTACTGGACGAGGTGGCGACCACGCACGACCTCTTTGTGCGACCACTGAACCAGCTAGAGCCAACAACGGGGCTAGCGCTTTTGCGCTTATCACCCCACTTTGATGGAAAGCAGGGCACTACATTCTACGTGGATGACGATGTCGTGTTTGCTGCGGTGGACACTGTGGCGGAGCATGCGCCCTATGAGCCCGTTTCCATCCAAGAGCTGGTGCAGAGTGTGCAGAGTGACACCCTATAGATCTATACCCTACCCCGATATTTCGCCCGATTCGTGGGACGACGCATAAGGAGAGCGTGGGCGCTTGTCCACAGGAGCCGCTTCGGTGTCCTCGTTGGGCGGCGCCGGCGCTGGCGCCGGTGCGGGTGGTACAGGGTCGTCCGCGCGCACGGCTGTGGCCTTGGGCGGCTGGGAAAGGCGCTGCAGCGGCGTATGGAACTCATAGACATCCTGTGTGATTGCATCTGCTGCTTCCTGCGCCTCATTTTCGTCCACGTCAAATACATCGAGCCAGTCGAAATAGTTGTCCTCATCACTGAGGGGTGGTGGCGCATCGTGCGGGCGCGCCGCATAAAACATGGCCGGGTCCACATTGCGCAAAGCACATGCCTTTTGAAAGGCACCTGCTGCCAGCACAGGCGCATCAAAGAATAGACACGTTGGGTCGCGCATGCAGTCGTTCAATATAGTCCAGGCGAGACGAGCGAGTGGCTTGTCAACGTCGAGCTGCCGCATGGCCTGTACAAGTGTTTCGTGCGGCTGAGGAACAACGAGGTCAAAGCATAGCGTCGTAAGAAGCGCCTCTTCGTGTAAAAGGATGCAATCGCGCCATTTCGCATACTCGTGGGACGAAGGATTCGCACGGAACGAACGATCGGCCCAGCGCATCTGGCCCTCGGGTGACTTGTCGAGGGACGCCATCGCGGCATCAATCACGGACGAAAGCTTTCGTAGCGACTCTTCCGATTTGCACGCCAAAAACACGCACGTCGCGGCCATCTCGTAATGCGACCACCCCGCGCCAGATCGGTTCGCCTGGAGAGGACGCCGCATAAAGAAGCGGTGAAAGTAGGTGGCTGCGGCCACCATGACGTGCTGTCCCACCTGCAAAAACTCACCCATTTTGTAAATCAAATGCACGCCTTTGCCTCGCAGCACGCGTTCCTGCTCGCTAGATATTGTCGGCGTCGTGCGTGGTTCAGACGCGCTCGCGACGGAATAGGATCCCGTCACGCTCGGCGTCTGCGACAAGTCTGTACGTGAAAACAGCCATTGTGTGGCGGCTGCTTCGCTGGGGGGAGCTGCCGTCGTCGTCGCCATCTTGGGCTCAGCCGCGGCACTCGTCGACGGCCGTCGACCTAGCTCGCTCTGGGCCGGTGGCAGTCACGCGGCACATGTATGGGAATTACATAAAAAAAAGCCGCGCGCCTAGCGCAGCAGTGGATGGAGCACCTGCTCCTCCAGGGCCTTGCCGGCCGGCACCATGGGGTACACATGCTCCGACTTGACGACGCGTGCCTCAAAGACGATCGGCTTGGTGTTATCGTACTCGACAAACTCTTTCATCTTGGCCGGTAGGTCAGCCACCGAGTCGCAGCGGAGGGCCTTGACGCCCATCGACTCTGCTAGCTTGACAAAGTCGGGATTGTGCATCTCCGTGTGCGAGTAGCGACGATCATAGAACAAGTCCTGCCACTGCAACACCATGCCTTGGAACTCGTTGTTCAGGAGCAGTACCTTGACACCAATGCTGTACTGGGCGGCAGTCGCTAGCTCCATCGCCGTCATACTAAAGCTGGCATCACCGTCAATGTCCACGACCATGCGCTCCGGCTTGGCGACCTTGGCACCAATGGCAGAAGGCAGACCAAAGCCCATCGTGCCGAGACCGCCCGATGAGATCCACGAGCGGGGGTGACGCCAGCGGAAGTGCTGGGCTGCCCACATCTGGTGTTGTCCGACGCCTGCTGTGACGACCACATTCTCCTTGTGCGCCTGCACGGCCTGGTCCAGCGCCTCAATCACCTCTTGCGGCTTCATCAATTCACCTGCCTCGGCATTCGACGGCACATATGTAAACGGCAACGACGACTTCCACGCCTTGACCTGCGCGAGCCACTCGGTGCGGTCAGGCGCCACGGCAAGCTGCGGCAAAAGGCGCCGCAAATTGTCCGTGACATCGCCTTCCACGGCGCACGTCGCTTGCACCACCTTGTTGATATTCTTCGGCATAATCTCAAAGTGAATGATACCGCCACGGCCCTCTTGTGCCGCCGCATGCGCCGCTGGCGCGAATTTGTCCACCAGACCAGTCACACGGTCGTCAAAGCGCGCGCCAAGCGCAATGATCAGGTCAGCCTGCTGCATCGCAAGGTTCGCATACGCGGAGCCGTGCATGCCCAGCATGTGCAGACTCAGGTCGTTCAGCTCGTCAAAGGAGCCCAGGGCGTGTAGCGTTGTTGTAACGGGAATGTTTTGCTGCGTGGCGAGCTGACGCAGCAGCTGCGGGCCGTCCGGCTGGGACAGCACACCATGGCCGGCGTAGATGATCGGGCGCTTGGCGATCGCAATCATGCGCGCAGCCTCTTCCAACTCTGCCTGGCCATCCGAAATGTCGAGAGCCCTGTGCAGACGCGACAAGCGCTGCAGGGCTGTGGCACGCGAAGGCGTGTGCGACAGCTCCGGTTGCGTCCATGTGTAAGGGATCGGGTGCTTGAGCACCGACGCTGTCATATCCTTGGGAAGATCCACCAGGACGGGTCCAGGTCGTCCGCTCGTCGCAATGTGGAACGCCTCATTGATGCGACGCGGCAGCTCTGCCACATCCTTGACCATGACATTCCACTTGGTGCAGCTGCGGCTAATGCCGACCATGTCCGCCTCCTGGAACGAGTCTGAACCAATCGCAGACGTAGCCACCTGACCACAAAACACAATGAGAGGTACACCGTCGCTCATGGCATCCTGCATCGGCGTAATAACGTTGGTGGCGCCGGGACCCGACGTCACCAGCACGACACCGGGCTCACCACAAGCTCGCGCATAGCCCTCAGCCATATGACCTGCGCCATCTTCACGCCGTGGGAGCACAAAGTCAAAGTGCTTCGACTGGTAGATGGCATCAAACACTGGTAGAATAGCACCGCCAGGGTAACCGAACACGGTGCGCACCTTGTGGCGCAGCATCATCTCGTGGAAAATAGCACCACCCGACATGTTTACAAAGGATGAATCGAGCTCTTCGGGTGAATAGCACATCATAGCGCGCGGCAGAGGGTTCTCATTCTGGAAGGAGGGCGCCGGCGCCGGGCGTTTCGGCTCCAGCGGCACAGACGACGTATGCAGTGCGCGCAGAGCTACAGGCAAAGTAGCACACTTGTGCAAGCTGGCATTTCTCGGAAAGGCCGAGCGCATCGCGCTCAGACGGCCCGCACACATGCACAAGCGGGTCGCCATGGGGGAAGGAGGAGCGTGCAGGGCAGCGTCTTCGCTCATGACTCAGATGCGCACGTGATCCTAACCGGTGCGGGGCCATCGTACTGTACTAGGCGCGAAAAGCGTGCGCGCACGAGAGAAAGCTCTATACGGTCGGCTGGCGGAGAAGCAGGCCCAGTGCCTTGTCCATATCACCACCAGCCTCTACGATTGCGGCTTCGGCCACATGCACATCCACGAGAAGCTCATTGGTCTGCGTCAGACACATACATTACGTACCAAAAACGCAATATCAGCACCCTTTACCTTGACACCCTTGTGCTTGTCTTGCTTGAGAGACGGAGGAACGCGGGCGGGGTCCAGGAAGCAAATGGACTGCACGTGCTTCTCCATCAGCCCGCGCTCAAACTTGGCGCCATTGGCATCCAAGTCAGCCCACTCCTGCAGCACCTCCGACTTGGTGTTCTTTGCTGCACCCATGCGCACAGGGAGATGGCCAAGGCGGGACACAAGATCGCGAGCCTTTTTACTGGGATGCACGCCCACGGTGGGAAAGGCCAAGAGTCGGACAGGAGGCGCAAAAGGGACACCTCCACAGCGCCACGAGAAAAAGACAACGTTGCTTGCCATGCCGTCACGCCATGCCAAGGTAACGCCACGCAACCAACCAGCGCCCGTGGAGCCTCGTATACGTACGCCTCCTTCAAATCGTCTCAAGTGTCTATTGACCCTTCTCGCTATTACGACGCTGCTCCTTGTAGCACAGCAACTGTACCGCCTGCGGCGCCACAACCCGCTGCAGCACTGTACCGCACCACTCGCGCCCTCGTCCGCGGTACACACAGCGCCAGTGCCTGTTGAAGAGGAAGGCAATTTGCCTGTGCAATTCGATGAGGATGGAGAGCTCGACCTCGGCACGATGGAGCGTATGCTGGACATTCTATACAAACGGCCTACCGAGATGGAGGGGTATGAGGCTCTAGACACCGCGCCTGGCTCCTACCGCTTCCGGAAACAGGCAGGCCATGAGAGCCTATGACAGAAATTTAGGCCTCCTGATCCGAAGGCGCATCGTCATCCGCCACATCCGCATCATCTGTATAAGTACATAGGACGTACCGAACGCAATATCGTCCGCATCGAGGTTGGCCTCTGCCTGGCTCATCGTCAGCATTTGCAGCAGGGCCTGACCCAAGGGAGATGTAGCCTTGTCGCCCACCACAAGGTCGGCGGGCCGGAGTCCAGCATGGTTGCGCGTCGCAGGACTGGCGCCCGCCTCCAGCAGTGCCTGCACCAGCCAGTTGCGTGCCTCTTCGTGCTCGACCTGGCACGCTACATGGAGCGGTGCATTTCCATCGAGCCTGTTCTGCGCATCCACGTCGACTTCTTCCTCGAGAATGGGGTCCAGAACACTAGTGGAAATCATCTGGCACGCATAGTGCAGCGGTGTGTTACCCACACCGTCGGCATAATTGATATCATACGCGACCGGAGGCTCCGCATGCAGGACAGAATTCAGCAAATCCAGATTGTCCGTACGAGCGGCATGGATAAGGATCTTGTCTGTGGGTGAGCATGTTGTACGCACTCGCTTGCGTCGCCGCGTCGTCCGCCATGGCCCAACCTGGAAGCGCCGTAGCCGCCGCGGCCGCCGTGGCCCTTGGCTGAGTCAGCCATCTCTCGCTTTTTTACGCGCCTCGTCTAGCCACCAGCATGCCGAGCGCGCCACAGCGCAAGGGGCTGCGCACACAGGCTGGGGCTACGCACGCACCTGCACCTGCACCAGAGACAAGCGTGGACATGCTGTCAGACGAAGATATGGAGGGTGGCTTTGAGGATCTAGAGGACGACGCTGACTTGGTCAGCGAGGCCGACGGCAGCGTCGTTGACGAGCCCGAAGCACCTGTGCCCCCCTCTGGCCCTTCGCATTATTCGCTTCCATCGAACAAAGAGATTCATGGGCTCAAGGAGACGGGTGACTTGTACATGAACAATGTATTCAAGCTCCAGCTGGATGAGATGCTCCCGCATGTGCGGCCGCGCGTGGACCGAGCCGCGGCCCTGGAGCAAACGCTGCGCCAGCTTCAATCCTTGTTGGAAGGGATACCAGAGATTGAGATGCAGCCTCTGCCTATGGCGACAAGGGCTCTGGAGCGAATCGTCGGACATGCCGTCGAGGTGCCATGGGCGGATCCCGCGCCGCGGAGCGATGCCCCGTACGCATTTGGTTTCCAAAAGCCTTCAGCTTTGCACCTGATTGGAAGCTGGCCCCTCCAAGCTGCAGCGCGGCGTCCTGGTGTCATGGATGTGGACATGGAGGTGTGCATGCCCGAGACGCTGTTCCAGGAAAAAGATACCATGAATGGGCGCTACTTTATGAAGCGTGCATTCTACCTAGCCGTGTTGGCCGAGTCGATTCGCCAGGCTGCGCCATCGCTGCATCTGGACGTGGAGTATCTCGATTTGTACGGCGACCGCCGTTGCACCTGTCTGGTACTACGGCCCCAGCCAGGCACCCACGATTGGTCGCACCTACATATGGTGATCCGCGTGCACTTGGCCCACAAGTTTGGCACCTTTCCTGTGCAAAGGCTCGCACCCAACCGCAACAGCTTGCGTGGGCAGCTGGTAGGCGCAGTCGAAGGTGACCAACTGCCAGCCACTCCCTTATACAATGCCTGCATTCTCGCGGATTCGATGCGCCTCGCACACTTTGTATACCTGAATGCCACAGCCAACATGTGTGCGGCCTTTGCCGAAGCCTGCCAGCTGCTTAAGACGTGGGCGACACAACGTGGATTTGGTGCGCTCATGCTCTTCGGCCATGACGCCAAGAAACACGCGGCGCGGCGCGTAGTGGCAGGCACGGAGGATGCGCGGTTTGTACTGAGCATGGTGCTCGCGCACCTCTTGCATGGAGAGCCCAAAGGGACAGCGACTCGACACAAATTGGCGCCAGGCCTATCGAGTGTGCAGCTGTTCCGCGGCACGCTCGACTACCTCTCCAAGCACTCTTTCTCGCCGCCCGTGTTTATGAAGGCGCAGCCACGCTTTGGGCTCGCACCGTCGGCCGTCCCGGCCGCCTCGTTTGCCGCGACAGAACGCGCCTTTGTGGATCCGAGCGGTAGCCTGAACCTGCTCGCTCATTGGCCTGCATCGTCCGTGGACTTGCTGCAACGCGAGGCCGCACAGACGATGCGTATGTTGAATGACAGCGATGACCACTTTGCCACGCTCTTCCTCACGCCGCAGTCGATGCCCACGCGGCGCTTTGACGAGGTGGTGGTATGTCACGTGCGAGACGACACCCGCGACCGAGTGCGCCGTCTCGATGCGGGCGGTGCGCGTGCATGGGGCGTGCAGCGCGCGCTCAAGGTGGCAACACGCGCGTTGGGTCAGAGGGCTCAGGCCGTGGCCGTGTGTGGTCCGCCCGTCAGCGCATATGCGCCGGGAACGGCGTCCACGCCGTCGTTGCTTGTGGAGCTGGGTCTCTTGCTCGATGCGGACCATGCATGGCACCAGGTGGAGCATGGACCGCCTCCCGAGTCGCCAGACGCTGCGTCGTTCCGTGAGTTTTGGGGAGATGCTGCAGAGCTGCGCCGTTTCCGCGATGGACGTGTGCTGGAGAGTGTAGTGTGGCCCGTCGCATCGCTTGCGCAGCGTTACGCTTTGCCCCGCCACATTCTTCGTCATGCCTTTGAGCACCACGGCATAGCGAAAAAGGTGCGGTGCATGGGCGAAAGCTTTGCTGGTCTCGTCGACATGGCACCAACACTATCGGCGCGCGCCTACCTCAAAGACCCTGCGGTGCACGGTTTCCAGCTCGTGCAAGCCGCGTACGACCAGCTCGTGCGCGAGCTGCGTGCGATGGACGAGCTACCGCTCTCGGTCATGAGCGTAGCACCTGTGACCCCAGCGCTGCGCAGTATGAGCCCCTTGGCACCAGGTCCATTGCACCTGGCTGCGCTTGGTGATCAAGTGCCGGATGTGGCAGCCTACCTGCCGGTGCAGGAACTGGTGATGCAAATGGAGAGCTCGGGTCAGTGGCCCGACGACCTCGCTTCGATCCAGGAGATGAAGACGGCGCTGTACGAGCGCATGGCTGATGCACTGCTGCGCCGCCTGCCCGGCTGCCTAGCGCGTGTGGTGTATGACATGGATGCTACGACCGCAGAGACCATCAAGGACCAGACGGCGCTGCACATTACGCTCGCGACTGGCTTTGCCTTTAGCCTGCGCATTCACCACGACCGTGAGCAAACGCTGCTGGAACGCTTGCTACGCGACAAGAGTACCCATGCGGCCGCCGCAGAGGCGTTGCAGCGCTACCATGCACGGTTCACGTATGCGCCTGCCCACCACGCCGCGCTGCAAGCGCTGCAGGACCGGTACCCTGCGCTCGGTATGACGGTACGCCTCGTGCGCCGCTGGTTTGCGTCGCAGCTTCTTTCCCCGCATGTGCCTATAGAGGCCATGGAGCTGCTGTGTGTCGCCGTGTTTGTGACGAATGCGCATGCACCCCCTGTCACGGGCGTGCACGGTTTCGTGCGTGTCCTGCACCTCCTCGCACGTTGGGACTGGCGCGAGACGCCCTTGTTGATTCCTCTCGAAAGTGCCACGCGCCTCGCGCACCAACGGAAAGCCGCGTTGAGTGACGAGGGCAACGCACTCGTCAACGAGGCCGCGGCCTCGTTCCCCGCGGCGCAGCGTGCCGATGCCGAGCAACAGTTTTCGGCACAGCGTGCACGCGACCCAGCATTGAAGCACCATGCATGGGTGCTGGCGACCGAAATGGACATGGGGTCCAAAGCATGGACGCGTGATGCGCCCTCGGCCATGATCGCAGACGGTGTGCGGCAGCTTGCCACGCGTGCCATAAGCATGCTGGAGAAGGAGGTACCTACGCGCCTGTCATACACACGTGGACTGTTTACGCCGACGTACGATGCGTACGACTTTGTGATCCGTATTCGGCCATCGGTGCATATGCGGTACGCCGAGGCGCTCTCGCCAGATGCCTCTGCGTGGTTGCTGCCCCGTAAGAAGCGCTCGTATGCCAACCTCGACGAGGCGCCGCTCCGCCCTTCTGTGTATGGCAGCGAGCCGCGCGCTGGTCTGGACCCAGTGACCGAGTATGTGCAGCTACTACAAACGCTGTATGCCCATGCCTTTACCCTGTTCTACGACGAGCTCGGCGGTACAGCGGTGGGTGGTGTATGGAACAAGACGCTCGCCAAACCGCATGCCTTCAAGGTCTTATTGGGCCACTCGTCTGCGCCGCACACCAAAGGTGTCGTGCTCAACTGCGCCGCGATTCTGGCCGAGGTGGAGCGTCTAGGGGATGGTCTCATAGATGGCGTGGACGTTGCGCCGCGTTAGGAAAACATGGATGGTGGCGCAAACTCGTCCCAGTCAGGATCACCGCGCCGTTGCAGGGGCGGAAAAGGTCCGATCGGATCGAAGCGCGCACCTGGTGGTGCCGCCATAGGTGGAAGTGGTTGTCCATCCATGCCATACGGACGGCGCTCGCGATGGGGTCCTTGCCAGATGGGGTGGTCGGGGCCCACAATCATACCGTCGCCACGCGGCGGCCGACGTACAAGGGGCACCCCGCCTAGCACGTCGGGACTCGCAGCCCACGGGTCGCGGTCGGCATCGCCCATGCGGAGCGGAAACGTTGAGGGCGACGGGGGCGCCCGAGGCGCCTTGGACAGCGTCGATGCCCCCGCGCTAGGACGATGAGGCAGCAAAGTGTCGTCCGCTGGCCGGCCGGGAGCAGATACGGGGCCCCATATGTGCTCTTCGAGTAACTGCTCCCAAGCCTGGACGCGTTCGGCAGAGTGGTAGAGTGACACTAGCTGGCTGACAGGGTCCGAGTCGCGCCATGGCAGGGCTGTGGCGTCCATGTACTTTGACAGCACCACATCCAGCAGAGCACAGGCGCCCTGCTCGCCCCCTTCCTCCACCGATGCAAGAATGGCGATGCGCTTGGCGATGCGCGTGAGGACGAGATGGACCGTGCGGGTAGGTGCCGAGTAAGACCACGCGTGGCGGTCGCGATCGGAGCGCCACCCGGCCACAGGGCCTGGCCCATCATAGCCATGCGCCAGAGCTGAAGCGTGTACCAAGAGTGCTGCAGCATCCAGGGCAGTGTGGGGCGCGCACGAGTCGTGCGCCTGCAGGATCGAGCCTATGTGGGCGAGCAGCCCCGGACAAGGCGGCTCCGACATGACGCTCGTGGCGAACGCTACAGACCTCCACAAAGTCGATTCAGGCGGCTTTGGCTTGGGCGGTGATCGCTTGGACCTGGGGCAACGTGGCCTGCCACCACGCCGTGATGAGAAGAGCGATGCATCCATGCAAGGCAGCGATCCAAATGGTGAAGCGGTACATGCCGAGCCATGGGAACAGGTCCAGAAGCACGGGTGGCAGCTGGAACGTGACAATGCCATCGGGAAGCCGCATATAGATCGCCGATACAATGCCATGGAATAGCAACAGCTGAATGGCCATAGCGCGCTTTCCTGGCATGTAGTCAGGCAGGGTACAGCACAACAGGGCGCAAATGCTCGACGCAACCAGCATGGCGCCCAGGAGCTGTCATGAGTAGTAGATACGTGCCTGGATCAGCAAAAGCGTCGACCCCGTCTTTTGTGCTAGAGGTATCACATCGGGGCTCAGGAATGCCTGGATACCCAGAGGTAGCTCAGATATGACATGCACGAGCCAAAATACGTTCAGATACGACAGCGAGACTGTGGCCGGTGGCATGATGAAGACAAGGTGCCGCCTCTCCACGTGACGAGGCCGCCTGGGCATCGGCCACCATGGCATCCACGTCGGGGCTGCAGCGCCGGCGGGGCGCAGCAGCGCATGCGCCTCCCTCCCCCAACGTGGCGGTCGAAGAAGATGCGCCCATAGTTTCGAGTGGTGCGCGCAGTGCGGCAGCAATTGAGCGATCGTCTGGCTCGGGCTCGCTGAACCGTATTGATCCCAGCTCGGGCCATCAAGTCGCCTACGACCCACGCGACCTAGTGGACCTAGGCGAGGAGAGGACATGTCCTCGCCTCACTCTTATGGAGGAAGTGTTTTTATTAGGCCTGAAAGACACCCAGGGCTTTTTGTCTCTTTGGAACGACAAGCTCTCGTATACCCTGCGAGGCTGTATCCTGATGGAGCTCGCACTGCGAGGGCGCATAGGCATAGCCAAAGGGGGTAGTCAAAGGCCTATGTGCATCAGTGATGGCCTCATTCAACTATACAATGCCAAGATGACGGGCGATCCGTTGCTCGACGAGACCCTCCGCTCCATACAGCAGGCCCCCGCTACCAGCCTTGGTGACTGGATCGATCTGCTGAGCGGCGAGAACTGGAATGTAATGCGAGTGAATATGCAGCTCAAGCAGGTGCGCGAACGCATCGCCAAGGGACTCGTGGAAAAAGGAATCCTTCGCACCGAGAAACGCAACTTTCTTCTCTTCGATATGCCGACCCATCCGTTGGTCGATATGAGCGCCAAGGACGCCGTCCGGCGCCGCGTGTATGCGCTCACTCTATCGCAAGGCCTACATGGGCCAAGCCTCTATAAGGACGAGAAGCAGGACACGACTGTCACCCTACCTGTTACACGGTCCGTGTGTATGCTATGTACGGCCTTGTGTGCGGATGTGCTGGAAAACGTGTTGCGGCACTTGTCGGCGCAAGTACGCGAACAAGTGCTCCAGCATGTCGAGAAGCTCGTCAGGGAATTTGGGCGGTGGCCCATGGTGCCCGACGCCCCTGGGGGAGGATTGCCACCCCGCAGCTCGATCGAGATGCACGCAGCTTCGTCCGCCCCAGCGCGCATGTTGTCCAGGAGGCAGAACAAACCTTCGATGGGTGTGAGCCCTGCCGACTTGGTGCTCGCGATGCGGGCAGAATATGAACAGGTGGGCGTCAAATCCGCCTTTGAAGTGGTAGCCGGTGTCCTCGAGGTGCTAGGACGCATGGAGTCGCTCGTGTAAACAGGTAGTACCACCCAATCTCATGCCTCGTACCATGCGCGCACTTCATCGCAGTGCTTTTGCTGTACGCACAGGCGTGCGCCGCCCAACATGCAGTGCACTTGTTCGGCAAACGGACAAGGGCAGTTTTCGGGACCATCCACGCACGCGAGGGTATCGGGGCACAAGTAGTGGTTACACTGTGCTGCCGCAACGCGCTCACGGAACCAAGAGGCGTCGCCTACATGCTGTTCCTCGGGCTCCTGGTACTGCTGAAACATCTGGCCGCCTTGGAAAAAGTGCTGGAAGAACTGGGCGTGTGCTGGCAAAGCCAGCAGAGCGCCCAGGGCCACCCAGAAAAGGCGCATGGAGGAACGCCGCAAGGCTCCACTTATGTCCATCGTGGATGGCACCCATTGCGCTCTCGCCTCGTGTCATGCGCTGACGTGGCTGCCCATCTCCTGCCCCGAGTGCCACCGTGCTTTTTGCGAGCAGCACCACCAACCCGAGCATCATGCATGCAGTGCTCCGGCGCGCACCGCTCCTAGCACCTCGGCGCCAAGCCGATGGCCGTGCAGCTACACAGGCTGTCCACGTCTCTCGCTCCAGGTGCGTGCACCCGGTGCGGTAACCCATGTGGCACCGCACTGCGAGAGATGTTGCCAGCACTTTTGTGTTGCGCATCGAACGCCTCGTGCCCATCATTGCACGGCGCCAGCGCCCCTCACAGTCGCCCAACAGCGCACGCAAGACGCTCTCGCACGCAAGGCCAAGGCGCAGTCCATCCTAGCCAAGCACTTTCCGCGGCACCGGACTTGACATAACATAACAGGTCTATGGTACAACTATGGCCTAGGACTGCTGCGTCTGCTGCTCTTGCGTCTTTTTCTGGATCAAGCTTTGCAGCTGCCGAATGTCCTCCTCCAGCGACTCGGTCATGCGCCGCGAGGCAGCCAAGGCATCGAGCACCGACTGCACTTCCTCGTCCAGTACCACATGCACATGCTGCATCTTCAAGGGCCGCGTCGCTTGCGCGCCGCGTGCAAGTAGTCGGTGCGGATTGCTTGGATCCCGCACCATGGCAGTCGGCCCCCGCCACGATACCCAAATGTTGAGGATCAGCAAAATCACAATGAGAAGAGCCAAGATCAACACGGATGGGCGAATATCGAGAGCCTCTGCGAACGCTTGAAGCTGCCGGGACACGACGTCGAAATACGAGAACAGAACGTTGGATGTATCGGCTTGGGTTCCTTTTTCCGCCTCCTCATCGGCACTTTGCTTGGTCTGCTTCGACTGCTGCGACTTGGAAGCGCCATACACTTCAGGGTGGTCAGAAATGTGCTCACGCATCATCTGGCCGAGGTCGCGGAAGTACTCTTTTTGGCCATCGATCGAAGCCTTGTCGATAATCCCCTTGATCATACTGCGTCCACTCCATTCCACAGCGCACGTTACATACAAACGCGCGCGCGAGCCCTCGGCCCACGTAAAGCACATGCGAGTGAGCACAACGAAGCTGTTGCCATTAGGCACATCGGGTGTGCGCGTGGTCGATAGCGTCGTGCAGAACTTGTCAAAGTCAATGTGCAGCTGTTCGTCCGTAATCACACAGCGCGTCTGCTTGGGGCCGATGGACGCATTGAGTGGCTTGACATAGGTGACCTTGCGTGCCGCTTCAGCTTCCTCCTTGGTCTTGTCTTCACTGTTCCACTCGCCAATCTCCACGTCTTGAAGATGCTGGTTATCCACAAAGAACCGTTCCAAAAAGTCGCTCACAAACATCAAGTCAAAGAGTTGGTGGGGCGTAGCATCAAACACATCATCCATGACCACCTCTTTCAGGTGTTCACCTTTTTCGTCACAGTTGCACGACGTCACAGCATGCTCTTTCCCGTCATCGCCGTCCGGCCCGTCCGAGTCAGACGAGTCGTCATCAACCCCCCCCTCGCCGCTCTCACGCCCCTTCTTCTTGGCATTGGCACGGGCTGCGTGCAGTCGGTGACGTAGCTTCTCGCGCTTGGTCTTTTTTGGATGGGGTGACTGCTTCGAGTTCGTGTTTTCGTCGGGGTTGGGTGAGGGACTGCCTTTGTCCTGCACGGAAGTATCGGCAGTCTCTGCCGTCGTGTCGGGCTTCTTTTCCTGCTCTGAATCATCCTCATGCTCATCTGCATCGCTCTCGTCTGTGGCGTCGAGTTCAGCCAGCTGTTGTGCTGCCGCACTGGGCGCGGATAGCCGCCAGATGTTCACAAGCATACTGTACGTCACGTCACGCGACACCAGGGAGCTGAACGTGTAGCGGTTTTGCAAGGTTTTCACGACAATCGCATTGGGGATCAGGTACGCCGTGTTGCGTTTCTCGATCGATACCACATCGGAAAAGGGTACAACAATCGAAGTTACCCACCCGAGAATGTTCGAATGAAAGCCGAGGTGGGCCTCGGACACATAGAGCCGGCCCTGGATGAGCAGGTCCCGCGAGACTGCAGATGCATAACTCTCAATCAAATAGTCGTCTTTCGGCACAGAAGGAAACAGCGCGTGAAAATCCTCGTTACGCTTGGAGCTGGCCACCGCAAAGCCGGTAATCTGCGTACTGAGCGTTTGGGACCAGGGAACGCAATCCACGCTAGAGTCGCTGCCGGCTCTCTGAGCATGTCCTTGTTCGTCTGACTCGGCAGCTTCGAGCTCGCGCTCTTGCGGTAAAAATTTAGCAGCGGCAGCCAGTCCAGGCATCTCAATGTTGGACAGTGATAGGGCAGGTAGTCCGCCAGGGGCCGACTGCTGAACCGGTGACGATATGCTTGGATGTATGGTGGGCTCAGCCTGGTTGCCTTCTTGGTCCGTCTCGACCACCGCACCGGTGATCAGATCGCGGTACGCGGCTGTAGCGGGGTTGGTCTTGCGCGGGTGCTCCGCCTTGTCCGCTGGAACAGGGCTGAATGGCGGCACAGCATCTGTCGAGGCACGCACACTGGATGGGATTGTGACATGGGGCGGCACATTGGGCAACCCCAGTGACGTGGTTGTGACACTAGTGTCGGTGCTCGGAGCCTTTTCCTCTGCGACGGGAACGGACAGGGGCGACACCGATTCAGTCCTGTCCGGCACCAGTTTCTCCTCGGAAGACGACAAGTTTTGTTGGGGGGGAGCCTGTTCGGGATCCGTCTCCTCGTCCTGGGGGCCACGCGATGGCAGCACTTGGTCAATGTGGTGTGACAAGCTGGTGCTCCCTACCAGGAGGGAGTTTTTTTCGTTCTCTTCATTGTTAGAGGGGGGCATTGGAAGACTAGGTGAGCTTTGGGAAGCGCCCTTGTGAGGAAGATGAGCGAGAAAATCAAACGTTTTCGAGTTCATGCGGTTCATGGGGTTCAAATTGGCATACCCAAACGTCAAGTTGGCCAAATCGTGGCGGTTCAACTTTGTCTTGCCATTTTGAGTCCCATTTTTCGAGCTGATCGTGTCAGACCGCTTGGTTCGATGAAAGGGGGTCATGTTTTCGTCACCCCAAGAGTCTCAAGAACAAGGGCCGCGCACAGGCCCGGGTCCGAATCGAAGTGTTACGACAGCCGCGGCGATTGCGCCCGGACTAGGTAAGCAGTCCCTCCACTTGCTTTTTTTGCGGCGGCCATGAGCCACGATGCGTCGGTGTCGCCGATGGCGGCGGGCCCATGGACGCAGGTGCGCCCTGCACTCACGCCATGGATGTGCGTTCATACTACTTACAACAGTTTGGATGTGTTGGAATCGCTTCAGTTTACGCAGATGACGCCCGTGCAGTCGTCTGCCATTCCGCTGTTCCTATCCCACAAAGATGTGGTGGCGGAGGCTGTCACAGGCTCTGGAAAGACCCTAGCTTTTGTGATACCCATTCTCGAAATTCTGATGCGGCGCGAGGTGCCTCTAAAAAAGCATGAGGTCGGTGCGGTCGTTGTGTGCCCAACGCGCGAGCTCGCACAGCAAACGTCGAGCGTGTTTCAGCAGTTTCTTGATCAGCAGCCTGCAGCTGAGAGCGAGGGTCCAGGACGCATTGCAGGTGTGCAGCTTTGCGTAGGTGGTACAGGCACATCTCCGTCCGAGGATCAGCGCTACTTTCGCGAGCAAGGACCCGACGTGATTGTCGGCACGCCTGGGCGCTTGGAGGAGCTACTGCGCTACTCGGGTGTGCGCACGTCGGAGCTGGATGTCCTCGTGATGGACGAGGCAGACCGTTTACTGGATCTTGGATTTACGCAGGTAATGCGCACGCTGCTTTCGTACCTGCCCAAGCAGCGGCGCACAGGCCTGTTTAGTGCAACGATGACGGAAGCCCTCACCGAGCTGGTGCGCGTGGGCCTTCGCAATCCAGTGCGTGTAGTGGTCAAGGTCGAGCTGAAGCAGCGGGGTGCGGGACGCCGCTGTGATATCCGCATGCCAGCCACACTGTCCAGCTTTTACCACGTGTCGCGCCCGGAGCACAAATTTGCGCAGCTCCTGCGTCTGCTGCAATTCGAATCGCAGAGAGAAACGGGCGCCCGCAAGTCAATTGTGTACTTTGCGACGTGCGCGCAGGTCAACTACTTCTTCTCCTTACTCGTTCGCCTCAGCAAGAGTCAGGACCCCCGGCTGCAGGGACTGCAGTTTTTCTCGCTGCATGGGAAACAGACCCCCAAGCGGCGCACGGCCACCTTTTCGGCGTTTGCACAAGCGATGCAGACCAAGGACGGCGACACAGCAGGCGCTGTACTTGCATCGATGCGCGTGCTGCTCTGTACAGATGTCGCGGCGCGGGGTCTGGACTTGCCGGACGTGGATGTGGTCGTGCAGTACGATCCGCCGAGTGATCCCAAAGTCTTTAATCACCGCAGTGGGCGCACAGCTCGTGCCGGAAAGACTGGGCGAGCCATTGTCATGCTGCATGCCGGTCGAGAAGAAGGCTATGTCGAGTTCCTACAGATCAAGCAGCTGCCGCTCCAGCCGTATCGCTACGTGCAGCGAGATGCGAAGGGTGCCCTGTCGGTGGGCGAAGAGCCAGAAGGGCGCGACACGGATGCACATGACCTGGAGCAGGCGCTCCGTGCGACAGTACGCTGCGATCGCGCGTTGTACGAGCTTGGCCTGCGCGCCTTTGTGAGCTGGGTCAGAGCGTACTCAAAGCACGAGGTCTCGTACATCTTCCGACTCACAGACCTGTCTTTGGGGGACATGGCGTGTGAATTTGCCTTGTTGCACCTCCCTCGCATGCCTGAGCTGCGCCAATGGCAGCGCCAGGATACGCTCTTTGAAGAGGAAAAGGTGGATTCCCACACGTTTGCGTATGCGGACAAGCAGCGTGAGAAGCAGCGCCTCGCCTCGCAGGCCCGCCAAGCCGCGGCACCATCGCCGGCGCCCGTCGCGCGACGAGAAGCGAATGCGGCTTGGAGTGAGCAAAAGTGGCGTAAAGAGACGCGAGCTTTGCGCCGCGAAAAGAAAGAGCGTAAGCGCCAGTGGCAGCAGGCTCAAGTTGCCGCAGCCGAGCAGGATGCGGCAGAGTCGGACGTTTCAGACATGAGCGATGACGACGACGAGGCGGAAGAGCGCGCCGTGAAAAAGCAGCGCCAAGACGCGCAGGACACTACCTTCTTTGACGATCTATAGATACCCTGCTACGTCAGAACATCATCTCTGCGTCTTGTCGGAACATGGTAGAGATACTTTCACCGTGGTGCGCACGACGTATCGTTTCGCCAATCACCGCCGACATGTCCATAACCTCGACTTTTCCGTTGCTTCCCATCGCCTTTTCGCGGTTGCTAATTGTGTTGGTGACAACCAGCTTTTCAAGAGGCAGTCGCTGGATCAGATCCATGGCGCGACCTGAAAGGAGACCGTGTGTCACAATGGCAAACACGCGCTTGGCACCGGCCGCCTCGAGGGTCTTGGACGCGAGCGCAAGTGTGCGGCCCGTGTCGACCATGTCGTCAACGAGAATGGCCGTCTTGCCAGATACATTGCCGACCAGCAGTTCCATCTGGGAGTCGTTCTCGTCCTCCGACGCTTGAGGCTCGTCCGTGAGTGCCGCAGGCTTGCGGCTACGACCGCCGCTGCGGATGCGGCGACCGCCCTCCTCGGTGATGAACCACTCGCCGCTATCACTGAGGGAGTGAACGCCGTTGGCGACCTCACTGAATGCAATGCTAGTGATCGAAGCGGCCATGTCCATCGACTCGCCTGTGTGGGACCGCGCACGTGAGCGGTGTTGCTGGTGGCGGCTGCGGTTGATGAGGGCAAAGTCGATACCGAGCGTGTCGGCCAAGGAGGTGGCACGCTTGGCCCCACCAGCGTCAGGCGACACAATGATGGCATCACGCCAGTCGTCGATCTTGTGGCGCACCCAGCGCGCAACACTCGGCTCGCACGTGAGATTGTCGACGGGGATATCGAAAAAGCCTTGAATCTGGCTCGCATGCAGATCCACAGTGATCACATGGTCGGCGCCGGCGATCGTGATCATGTTGGCAATCATCTTGGCCGTGATCGGCACTCGGCTCTTGTCCTTCTTGTTCTGGCGCGAGTACGGGAACGACGGGATCACGGCAGTAATGCGGCGGGCCGAGGCTGTCTTGCATGCAGACAGGATGATCATCAACTCCATAAACGCATCGTTGAGTTCAATGTGCGGCGAATGGCCCGACTGGATCACAAAGACATCCTGGTCCCGCACGGATGACCCGATGCGCACATCGATCGATTGATCGGCAAACTTTCGACACACACACTCTGTCAGCGGCACACCGAGGCGTGCGGAGACCAAAGCCGCGAGCTCCGTGTGACTGTTGCCCGTCAAAAGCTTGATCGAGTTCAGGGCCATCGTAGCGGTCGTCCCTGCGTAACCAGCGGCGTCTTTTTTGACGAGGACATCACGTGCCTCTCCGCGTGCCTCCCACGTTGCGCTCGCTCGTCCGCGCTGCTGCAGCATGCCGCCGCGGGGGGTGTCTATCGAGCAGGACCCGCATTTTAAGGACAAGGAAAAAGTCTTGCTAGAGAGCAGCAAGTTTCCTTCCGTTTTCTCGGAGCGCGTAGACATGTCCAAGGTGAGCGTGCCGGTCATGCGGCCTTGGATTGCGACGCGCGTGGAGCAAATGCTCGGCTTTGAGGACGAGGTGCTCGTGGAATTTGTCGTAGGCTTGCTGGAAGCGGAGCAGTTTCCGGATCCACGCAAGATACAGATATCGCTCACAGGCTTTCTCGAGAAGCGCGCGCTACCGTTCACGCACGAACTGTGGCGCCACTTGCTCTCCGCGCAAGTCTCGGTGGGGGGCGTGCCTCGGGCCTTTGTTGAGCAGAAAAAGCGCGAAATGCAAGAGCAGCGGGAAGAACATGCTTCGATGATGGGTCAATTACGTTCGCGTGCACCCTCGGCGCCGGACCGCCGAGGCCCGCCACCAGACCGCCGTTGGGACCGCGGGCGCGCACCGATCGAGGCGGATCGCCGCCGCGACGTGTTTGTGGATAAGCGCGGAAACGTAACGAGCCGTGAGCGCGACCATGGCTGGGTACGTGCTAGAACTCACTTATGCCAGGGACAACGAAGGCCGCGAGACGACCGCGACCGCTCTCCGCCGCGCTATGAGCGCGACGAGTTTGGGCGCCATGTGCCAAGCCGTCGCTACCAACGGGCCCGTTCCCCATCACCTCGACATTACGAGCGCGAAGAATCTCCGCGCTATAGTCCGCCGCCACCGTCGTCGTTCGACGTGCGCGGATCTGTATAATCTGATCCTATACCTGTTCCCGTGCTACTTTTCTTTATACGACCAAATTCGTGCGCTGCGGTGAGAATAGGCCACGTACTTAAAGTCGCCACTGCCCGTCGCCAGGAGCTGGCTGGTCTGACTCATGCACGTCGCAATGACAGAGTTCTTGTGGCCCTGTAGCACCAGCTGCGTCTGCCCCGTCTTGGGGTCCCAAAACTCGACGCACCGGTCCTTGGAGCCGGATGCAATCCAGCGACCGTCCTTGGAGCAGGACACAGAAAGGACATAGTCCTGTGGTTAGCGAAAACACGCACCTTGTGACCAGTAAACGTCGCCATGCACATGGAGGAATTGGTGATCTCGTCGTCCATCGAGTCCAACACCTTGATCACACTCGACAGATCCCACAGCTTGAGCGTCTTGTCGAGACTGCCACTGACCAGAGATTGGCCGTCAGGCATAAAGCTCACGCTGTAAATGCTGTCCTTGTGACCTTTAAGGCGACATCGGAGTTTGCCTGTCTTAGTATCCCACAGGCGCACGAACGTGTCTAGCGCGCCGGCTGCCACGAGCCGCCCGTCGGGGCTCAGTGCGACAGTGGTAATGCCAGGGCCGTAGTTTAGGCCCGGGCTTGTGTACAACACATGCAACGTTTCGCCGGTCTCGGCATCCCATAGACGCACGGTCTTGTCGCCCGACCCACTGGCCAGCATCTTGCCGTCCTGCGAGTAGACCAGTGAGTAAATTTCTTGCTTGTGGCCCGTCAGCACCTTTTTGACCTTTTGTTCCTCTAGGTCCCAAATGCGAATCTGACGGTCCTCGGCGCCTGTCGCGAGGAACTTGCTGCAAGGGCTGAAGGATACGCTGCGGATATACAAGTCGCCCTGGAGTGCAGGCGGTTCGTCGTGCAGCACACACACCTTTGAACCGGTTTCCACATCAAAGATGTGCGCGCTGCGGTTGCATCCCGTGGCCAGGTACTTGCCGCTGGGAGAGAAGCGCACGCAGCAGACGACACTGTCGTGTGCAAAGCTGTGAACTAGATCAATGTCTAGCGAGGTCCGCACATTGGGGTTGTAGGCAACGACCCAGTCGGAACCCTCCTTCTTGATCTCGGGGGCAGGCTCAGACTCCGCCGAGGCGGCCGGGGCCTCGGAGGTGGCTGGCTCATCGCGTGGCGCGCTGGCGCTCGGCGCAGCCTTGGAAGAATTTCGTGCATCCTCTGGCACGTCCGTATGTTTCGGCTCGCGTTCATCGCGCTTGGCCCGCAGCACCTCGGGTAGTGGCGGCGGAGCCTGCGTGGTCTTGGCACGCTTCGCCGGCGGCCAAGACTCGGACGATGGTGGCGTGCGGTCACGCGTTTCGTAGGCATCCGACACGGGATGGGGCAACTCTGGTGCCACAGGTGGGGCATGGCTGCGAGTTGGGAGCACAGGTAGTGCCTCGGGTACGTTGTTCAAGCTGCTGCGCGAGTCCAGACGAGCCCGAAGACGCTTGATCTCATCTTCATAATGCGCGACAATCTCAAAGTGGCGCTTTTCCAGTTCATATATGTGCTCCTGCATGAGGCTCACTTCGTTAAACTGCTGAGCCACTGCGGGTGAGCTAGGTAGAACGTACTTCGGTGCTCCAATTCGTCCCGCTGCGACTTGAAATGCACGGCATCATTGCCGATCACATCGAATTCATGCCGCACCAGATTTAGCAAATCGACAAGCCGAGCGGACCAGATGGGCTGGGAGGCCGGTGGGGCCACCCCCGCGCTACTGATCGGGAGGCTGCCAGGCGGCGGCGGCGGCGGCGACGCAGGCAGGGGCTGGCCATGAACCGGTATTGAATGCGAGGGTGTCATGGATCCAGGTAATGCAGTTGAGGTGCCGGCTGCAGCAGCCGCTGCAGCCGGCACAGTGGCTAAAGAGTTTACGGACGCCATAGCCTACGGCACCGAGGGCACGCTGGAAAAGACGGTGGGCAATCGGCGTGCGATCCTCAGCGATGGGTCACGTGGGGCGGAGCGCCAGCTCCACCGACGTTCCCCACACGGGGCTGACGGGGAAATATGGGGAGGTCCTGCGATCGTGATTGGCTTCAACTTGCATAGGCCCAGGACCTGGCTACGAGGGGCGCAGCAGCCTCGGGTTCAAGATCGGCTGCGTGGGCAGCAGCCGCGCCGAATCGCGGCTGGGCGCTCACGTGCAGGTAAGGATGCAGGCACGACCCTGGCGTCGCTTACGAGGCAAGGCGTCGCATCGACGTATCGGCCGCATCCAGCTTGGTTTGCGTGTGCTGCATGTGAGTGTGCAGAGAATGTAGTAGCTCCTTGTGCACCTCGAGCTCGTCGTGGATCGATAGCCCCAGCTCCCGCTGCCGGCGCAGGATCTGAGCGAGCTGCTCGGCCTGTGCATCTTGGTTCGCCATGAGCGTGTTCGACTGATGATGTAGAAGCGTAGCATCGTCCATAGGCCGTGTCGTGTCGGTTTCTCGAATCCGCTCCGTAGGCGCAGGCCGCTGCGAATGCCACGGGCGAAGCACCGGTGCCGTGTGGCCCGGCGTTGAAGAAGGCTCCCGTACGTGAGGCGTACGCGGCACGCTTGGCACCGCCGGCTCGCGCTGGTGCTCCAGTACTTGGAGGAATTGCAAAAAGGCGTCGCTATCACGCCAGTACGTGTCTGGCGCAGCGAGAATCCCACGCAAATACCGTTCAAGACCTTGTCGGCGTTCCTCGGTATCGGCTTCGTCTGCGCGCTTCTGCGCGGCCGTCAGAGGGAGCCAGCCACCGAGACCCACAATGGCGCGCCATGATTCCCTGGCAGCTTGCTTGGGTGGCAAGGGCGCGGGCGGGGCGGGAGGCGATAGTGCTGCATGCAACGCCACAAATTCGGAATAACGGCGGTACACCGTCCACGTCAGCGATGGCAGCGTTACCTGGATCGCATAGACCGTATGAGGTCGCGGCTCATCGCGGCGCTCAAAGGCAGGCACACACACCCGCTGGATAGGCCCAGCGGCCATACACCGATCTCGCGAGCGTACGGGGGTGGCGGTCCAGCGGCGGCGCCTGCAGCGCCAAGCGCCACGTGATGCTCGCGCGGCGCGGGGCCGAGGCCCAAACACGCGTCGGTGATTCTGCCGCAGCGCGACAGGTCGACCGCCCATGCCGCCACGCAGAGGTGCGGCGCGATCTGCGTCCGCTCGAAAAGGTACGATGCGAAATCTGACACGAGCTCCCGCACGCGGAGCAGGTTCGACGCGCGTGGCACCTGCCACGGCCTCCCCTCCCATGTTGCACCACCAAATTATACGCAATGCCTATGTCGTTGCGCAATCCCAGCTACTCCAACTGGCCAAGCAGATGGAATTTGATGCAGATCTTTCCATGTGGGAAGAAGAATCGTCCGAGAAGATGCAGGAGTTTTGGGACCAGTCTCGCCAGAGTGTCGCCGACTTTTGTGCGCGTGTACAGTACGTGGACTTTGCTAACGTGCAGCTCCAGCATGGACCCGCTGCCCAGTCTCGCAGCCGAAATGGTCAAGTCACCTCGGAAAAAGCTCGAGAGCACTATGATCACGGCTGTGCCGTCCGCACCAGCCTCGCCGACACCCGCCTCGCGCAACGCGCCAGCTCACGAGATAACGCCTACCCCTGAGCCAACGTCGCCACCGCCGAGGAGGCCGTCGGTGCAAGTCACAGAAGCGCCTGCAGTGCCGAGTGCACCGACCGAGGCCATAGAGCCTGCCTCGTCCGGAGCACCACGACCTCCTTCCCCTGCCGAAACGCTTCCCCTTCCCAGTACTACGCCTGGCACGGCACTGCGCACAAAGCGCACGCTCGGCACGGCTGTGCTTCGCAGCACGAAAAAGCCAGATACCACCGATGAACCGCGCCCACCGCTTCGTCCACCCGCGCGTTTCCGCTCCAGCTTCCTCAACAAAAGCTTGTGCCACGCCATGGAAGAGAAGCAGGCAGGCTCATCGGACCGCGACTTGGACGACAGCATCCACGAGCCGAGTCCTTGGGACGCATCGCCGGTGGCTGAACCGCCGCAGGACCGCACAGAATCCCGCGCTTTGCCAGGGCCCTCACTGGATGCGCTCCGTACACGTCTCGAAAGCGTACGTCGTGCAAGTACCACACCGGCTACAACGACGTTGGGCACATTGGCAGTGGAGCGCCGCACCAGCACCTTGGTTCGTCCCCTCTCGGATACCCCGTCCAAGCTACCACCTACGGAGGTGGGCGGTCGTCGCAGTCGCGACATGGGCGATGAGCAGGGCGAGCGGAACGATGAGCAGAAAGACGACCGCAGCTATAAGCAGGAGGACAAGCGCCACGAGCCTACGGACGAGCGTGACGATCCTGCCCTGGTGGAACGACCCTCTGCGCACCCTGCGGCTCTTACGGCTCCCGCGGCTCCCGCGGCCCCTACGGCACCTACGGCACCTGCGCCTGTGTCGCCATCGCGCGCACCCGAAAGCAAAGTCCCAGTGGCTGTGCCCCCGACGTCCCGCACGCCTGGTCGTGAGCGCCCTATGGTCCGTCCTGCGCGTCCTCGCACGCCCGGTGCGAGTCCGTTGCGCAGCAAGGTCGGCACAGTAACGGTACCGCCCTTCCTGCAGCCGGCCACGCCAGGATCAGGTCCCGCAGCTCCAGCGCGTCCTGCGAGTGCAGCACGTTCGCCTGGTCGTCTACGTGAAGACAGACTATCGCCCTTCCGCTCATCGACCAAGGAAGAGTCGCCTATACGCTCACGACTGCCCGTGTCACCTGTGCGGATGGGTGCCTCCAAGATTCCAAGTCCGGCACGCAAGCCTGTGGCACCAGTCGGTGTGCGACCCGCCTCACCGGAAGGATCGGCGCGTGCGCCACCGCCTCGCCCTGCGTCGGTGGCAGATGTGCGGTCTGCAGCGCCGGGTCTGGGTGCACGCATCAAAGGCCTGTTGGGGCTCGCTGCTGTACCGCAGAGCGAAACGTCTCGACCTGCTTCGCCACGGGCGCGTGTCCGCGAAGAAGATAGGGACGAGCGGGCCATGCCGGGCTCCTTTGACGAGGCCGTTGCGGCACCCGTGCGCCCCCTTTCCATGTCCACGTCAGCGGTGCCGAAGCGTGCGTCGCAGGCTGGTACGCCGGTGCGCCCTGCTCCGCTGCCAAAGAAGGGGGTACCTGTACGCCCACTTGCAAGGCCCGGTAGCGCTATGCGTGTATCCAGTGCGACGCGGCCGACCTTTACCTACGATACGGACGGCAAGCGGCGCAAGTTGTCGCAGCGGCCTCTCGGCGAGTCGACCAATGTGGAGGAACGGGCGGCGACCGAAGATGCGCTCAAGAGCAAGCTGACCACGGCGCAGGGCGCGGTACGGTCGACGAGTCACACTGTGCGTGTATCGAGTGGGTCTGTACGTGGTGCGCCGCCGCCGTCGCGGCCATGGACGGCGCAGCGCTCAAGTACGCTCAGCACGCAAAATGTATTTCAACAAGCCGCCGCGCCGCCCCCCACCGCCGACGAGGAGGAGCTGCCGGACGTGGCGAGTGAGTACTCGGATTCGGACGACGAGGCCTCGATCCGCAAGCGGTCGCAAGAACCGTCATGGACCCGTGGACGTGAACTCGAGGCATTGCTACTGCAGCAAGCTTCCGTGGACCCCGACGAGATCTTTGGGTGCCAGGTAGGTCCTGTGCCGCTGGACACCATGTTGCCGCCGCGCAAAGGCGATCGACGACGACTACGGCACAGAACGAGCTCGGCGAATTGGAGCGGTCCCGATGGACTAGCGCAGTGGGAAATTGATCGCTACAACGAACGTATGGGCATTCATAGCACGCGGGCCGATTCGTAGCTAGAGATGCGCGCGCGGTATATCCTGAGCAATGAAGGACTGTGAGGACGAGTAGGGCTGGATCATGGGGCTGCCATACATGCGCCAATGGTTGGCGGCACTGCCGTGGCGCCACGCTTGGCGGCGACCTACGAGAGCGAGCGCTGTTTCGTAGAACCACGTGTCGTGCTTGAGATAATGCACCACGACGGTGCCACCCACTGTACCGTTTAGGTAGCGTTCGCGGCGCAATTGGTCTTCGTACGCAAAGAGGTTCGGGCCCCATGCCTCGCTTATATTGGGCCCGTGCGCCGAAGCGCGATGCGTCGCCGGCGAGGCATAGACTGGGAGGCCGGACGTGACGTCGTAGGTCACGGCCTCCCGAGGAAGCGCGGTAGAGGGATTGGCTGGTGTAGTAAGACGCTCGTCGTGCGGTCGTAGCACAAAATCCTGCCGCGACACCAAGTGCGGTGTGTCAGGATCGCGCGTCGTGCGGTACCACGAGTCGGCCCAGCGGCCACCACCCTCGACGAGCGCTTCATAGCTCTCCTCCACGGTTAGGTCGGGGCGTGGCGGGGTATACGGTGTTTTCCAGCGCGTCGTCGTCGAGTACGACAAGGCCTTGGCAGGGCCGCCGCGGCGCGCGAGTTCTTCGGATGGTAGGCCATGTAGCGTCTCCGCCTTGATCTGTTGTACATGATCTGGAAATAGAAAGCCGTGGGCGTAGGGTGTGGGCGCGCGGGGATGGTCGTACACCCAGCAGCGCTCCGAGAGCGAGTGCAGATCGCGGTACCGCGGATGCGCTTGGAGCCAACGGGCGATCTGCTCGTCTTCCTTGCGCGAAGGCGACGCAGCGATGATCGGTGAGTTGGCCATGTATTGCACAAGATCCTGCGAGAGCGCATACGTTTCACCACTCATGAACCAGTCGGCTACCAAGTAGCCCCAGTAGGCCATGGTGCGCGGCGCGGCGCGCAAGCGGCGCTCAAGCTCGTCGAGTACAACAAACGCGTCATCGTCCGCCTTGAGCACATAATCGACCATTTTCCAGCGCACCTCGTACGGCTTGCCATTCACCATATAAGGGTGCGACGGTGAGTTGTGAGGGACGAGCACCGGGACCGTGGCGTTCTCCGCGGCCCACTGCAAAAACGCATGAGTCTTGCGGCTCCACTGTGTTTCTTTGATGTCGAGCACAACCATGTCATTGTACATTTCCATTTCAAGCGCAATTTGAGCCGCCAGCTCTTTTCGTGGCCGCCCCAGCACAAACTTGACTTGCACATTGCCTAGAGGCTGACCCGTCTGGGGATGCCGTGGCGTCGTAAGGGAGGCGTATGTGCTGCGAATGATTTGACGCCGCTCAAACTTTTCGTCCACGGTAATGACGCCAACGAGTAGGTTGACGGGCGCTAGGTGTTCGACATCGGCATGAACGAACCACGGCTGCTCCGCACAGTACTGTCGCCAGGGCGCCAAGGCCTTATCCGGATCCTGCAAATACCGCACTTCAGCAACAAGCATGGTGAGAAAGAGCACGACCATACACGCCAATGCAATGGCCGTATATGCGCTTGAGAGAGGCTTGCGTAGCATTCGCATGCTTAGGTAGTGCAAAAAGGCCGCGGGGCGCGCTAACCATAGCCGATGCCCGCCTATTTCTTGATGCCATGGTGCGTCAGCCCGCACAAACTGCGCGGCAAACGACATGCACGGCTTTGACCAGCGCGGCACACGTAGGCAGCAAGTGGCTGTCTTCGAGTGGTGCGCTGCACGCCGTTGGATGTGTCTTCGACCCGAGGCGCGACGTCGTGCTGACCAAGGAGTGCGCGAGCGCAGCGCCAGCCAATCATGGGGCGCCAACTCGGTGGGGGTCGGTTCGCACCGCCGTCCGTGCACCTATCCTTCAACCATCATGGAGAACTTTGTGAATATGGGCCGTCAATTCCTGCAAAACCAGCAAGGAAACGGAGAAGCCAACAATGGTGGTGGCTTTGACATCCAGAACATGGTCTCGAATGCCATGGGCCACAATGAGCAGCAGAACCAGAATGGCCAGTCGCAGCTGTTCAGCCAGGTGACCAGCTTCCTCCAGCAAAAGCAGAACCAGGGACAAATCAATGACCAGGTCAATGAAAGCGATCTTATGAGCTCCTTCAAAAAAGTCATGCAAGGCGGCGGCGGCGGCTCGTCCCAGGAGGTCGGGCAGGCTGCGGCGGTCGGCGCCTTCCAGCAAATGTTTGGTCAGGGTGGTCAGCAGGCCAACGGCGGAAGTACCGACATGCTCATCAGCAAGGCTATATCGCTCGTCCAAAAGCATGGTGGTGATAGCGAGGCCATGAACCACGCAAGTGAGACCGTGATGAAGCTTGTCATGAAGCACAAGCTGCAAAGCATGCTCGGTGGCGGCAACCTCAGTGGCCTCATGTCTCTTCTCTCTTAGCATTTGTAGATCTACAGGCTTCATTGATAGGGCGGTGGATTGCCAGGGCGCAGCGCTGTTGGCGGCAGCGGTGGCAACGGAGCCGCATGCTGTGGTGGTGGTGGTGGCGGAAGAGGCGAGACAGGGTGAGGCGGTGGCGGTAAAGGCGCGCCATCCATAGGTGACGGGATAGCGCGTCGTGGGGGTGGTGCGACTTGACTGTGGATCGAGGGACGCGACGTGGTCGTGGGCGGTGGCGGTACAACACGGCCGCTATCGGCCGCCATCGACTCCTCGCCCGGCACGACGTTGGATGCCACCGTCGACATGGTGAGCACGAGACCAGGCCATGGCGAAAATGTCGTAGACAAGGCGCCCACCTCGGCCACAGGGCCGACGGCCGTGTCTTGGAAGCGCTGCGACGGCATGCAAGTCATGCTGGCGCTGGCAGGATTGTCACCAAGGAGCGATAGCTGAGACAGGCCATCCGCCGTTGTGGACAGGGTAACGGCAGGGGCAGTGGGAGTGGGGATACTCGACCCACGGCCTCCGTTGGTGAACTGCTCGCGCTCGCGCCGCAGCTCCATCTCGAGCTCCTTCTGGGCTTGGCGCTGGGCACGCTGAGCTGCACTCTCCTGCTCTTGTCGTTTCGCCCACTTGTCCCAGTTCTCTCCTGCACTCGTAAGGCTACTTCGGATGCCTTCTTGGGCGGATTTGGATGACGTGGCCACCCAACGCTGTGCAGCAGCTTGACGCTCAGGATCGGTGACAGCATCCGCAATTTTGGACTGGGATAGTTTGACAATCTCCACAATGGCGGAGCGTTGCTCTTCCGTGAGCATGGGGCCCGCTGCAGCCGTGAGCGCCGTGTTCACAATCGTGGGCAAGGCAGAGGTGTCGCTCAGCACCTCACGCATCCACTTGTTCTTGCCTTTCACATCCTTGGCGGCTTCTTTTGTGGATACCGTCGTTGTAGGCGCCGCAGGCGGTGGCGGTGGTGCGCGCACTTGAGCCGTAGCGAGTAGCATTTGTAGCTGGCGGCACAGCAGCGGATCGAGCGCTTCGGTGGCAGCGAGGTGGTCGACATTTTGCCGCACCTGCTGCAAAAGAAACTCTGCATGTGACGTAGCCGCACTACCAGCATCCATGCGCGGTGGCCTCCCGGAGGAAGGGGCCTGAGGGGGCGTCGCTGCCATCGGGACGTCCGCGCCTCGTCGCATGCCGATCGGAGCGCTGGGGCCACGAGCCGAAACGCGCGCATCACGTGCAGCGCGACGGAACTCACGGGCGGCGCACCGCGACTTTCGGACTCCCCTCGCGAACGCCCGTTGAACGGGCACTGTTGCGTGAGCCGCTATGGACGCTGCCGAGGAGCCCGCCCAGGGCGGGCGTGTAAAAGGTTACTTTCTTCGATGCGTCCACGCGCTCAAGCGCATTGACCTGAACCCTGAAACTGCGTTCAAGCGCAAGCGCCCGCCACCCGCGCCTCGCCGCGTCTTGGTAAATCTGCCGCTGCCGGAAGAGGCGTTGGATGCGCGTGGTCGGGTGCATCGGACGTGGGTGCACGCAACAAACCAAGTCATTTCAGCCAAGTATACCATCTACAACTTTGTGTTTAAGAACCTGCTGGAGCAATTCCGACGCGTGGCCAACATCTTTTTCCTTGTCCTTGTGATCTTGCAGTTCTTTCCCCAGTTCACAACGATCAACCCCGGTGTGGCTATGCTACCGCTGCTCATTGTTCTGTTCATCACGATGGTCAAGGATGGGTATGAGGACATTAAGCGGCACCAGTCGGACCGCATCGTGAACCGACAGCGCGCCCGTACGCTAGGCGGACATGGGTTCAAAAATCACAACGTTACAGAGCTCAAATCGCGCAGCCTGCAGATGGTGATGCAGGCGTGGAAGCGGTACTTGATCCCGACGTCCCTGCGCAAGCGCTTTGGACCAAGCAAGTCGGCTGTTCCGATCGACGAGATGACGGAGCATGCGGCGCCTGCATCGGCCCCTCGCGCCATGTCGCCGAAGCCCATGTCGCCGCCGCTCATGTCGCCCATCCTGGAGAACGATGTCGACGGGATTATGCCGTCCGAGCCGATGCACACGGAAGGGGTGCGTCACAGTTATTCGCACATGCGGCCTACCACGCCTCAGTCTATGTACAGCGATATGACATCGCGTTCAGCACAGAGACGCGAAAGTTTCATGTCGGAACGCAGCGGGCACCCCTTGTCGCGGCTACGCTGGAAGTCGAAACACTGGGAGGACATTCATGTGGGCGATATTATCATGCTCAAAAACAATGAATCGGTGCCTGCCGATATGCTGCTCTGTGCAACGAGTGAGGATGACGGCAGTTGCTACGTCGAGACAAAGAATCTAGACGGAGAGATCAACCTGAAGAGCCGTTTTGCCGTGCCAGATCTTGCCGACATGAACTCGGAAGAGGCATGTGCAGAGCGCCAGTTTGATGTGCAGGTGGAACCGCAGCACACGGACATGTACCACTTTAATGCACGCGTCAACTTGCACGACTCGGTCGATGAGGATGGCGAGCCAGTGTCATGCCCAGTGACGCTCAATCAAGTACTATTGCGTGGGTGCACGCTACGTAACACCAATTGGGTAATTGGTGTCGTACTCATGACGGGTGTGGACTCCAAGATTGTGCTCAACTCGGGTGACACACCCAGCAAGCGCAGCCTCATGGAGGTTCTGATGAACAAGATGGTGTACGTGAATCTGGCCATCATTGGTATTATTGCCATCATCTGTGCGATTGCCGACTCGGAGATGGAAAAGTACTACTTTGCGCGTGGTGCTTATTGGGAGTACTTGGCAACGCAGAACGACGACAACCCTAGCCTGAACGGTCTTGTGTCGTTTGCCAACTCATTGATTACATTCCAAAACATTGTGCCAATCGCACTCTACATTTCGTTCGAAGTCGTGCGCACCATCCAGGCTCTGTTTATATTTGAGGACCACGACATGTACTATGAGAAGAACAGTCGTCGCACAACGGCCAAGTCGTGGAACTTGTCGGATGAGTTGGGCCAGGTGGAATACATTATTAGCGACAAGACGGGCACACTCACGCAAAACCTAATGATTTTCCGCCAGTGCGCTATCGACGGCGTCATATACCAGGGCGGAGGAGAGGCGTCGGACATCAAGGAAGGCCGCCGACGCCTCACGGTGCGGCCGTCGATTGCCGATGTGCCGCCCTACTACGATGACGAGCTTACCAGGCACATTCGCGACACGAGCTTGTCAGATCATGCGAGCATTGTTTCCTTCTTCCGTTGCCTATCGCTGTGCCATACGGTATATGTAACGCACACGGATGAAAAGAACGTCATTATGTACCGTGCCGAGTCGCCCGACGAGCAGGCGCTTGTGCAGACGGCAGCGGATAATGGTTTTGTGTATTGCGGCCGCCACATCAACACGATCGAGCTACAACTACCGCAGTCGGAGCAGCGCGAACGGTACGAAGTCCTGCAAGTGCTTGAGTTCTCCTCTGCGCGTAAGCGCATGGCCGTTATTCTCAAGGCTCATGCCGATGGCAAGATTATCATGTATGCCAAAGGTGCGGACTCGATGATCTACTCGCGCCTCGCATCAGGCCAGGACCAGATCATGCAGGCCACCGACAAGGCGCTAGAGCAGTTTGCGAATCAGGGTCTGCGTACGTTGTGCATGGCAAAGAAAGAGGTCGACCCTACTTGGTACAAGGAGTGGGCGCACAAGTACCAGCAGGCCAGCGTGTCGACGGAAAATCGTGAGGAGCAGATGGAAGAGCTGGCCAGTGAGATTGAGCAAGAGTACATACTTTTGGGTGCCACTGCTATCGAAGACCGACTGCAAGACGGCGTGCCAGAGACAATCGCAGACTTGAAGCGCGCTGGTATCAATATCTGGGTGGCCACAGGCGACAAGCTTGAGACGGCTATTGCGATTGGGTACAGCACGATGCTGCTGGCACCCGACATGAATCTCCTGGTGATCCGCGGCGGTGAGTATGGCACGCCGAATTCCGCCTATGCCCAGCTTGAGCATGCGCTAGAGCGCTTCTTTGGTGGTGTGGACGAGACGGCGATGAAGCATCCACCTCCCCCCGTGACTAGGGACGCAGCTGACTCGGCCGGTCGCAGCGTGATGAGTTTCTCCTCGCTTGTGGGCCACGACAATGGCATGCGTACCGGAGGGTATGCGCTGGTCATTGATGGGCATGCTCTCGGCTATGCGCTCGCTGAACCCCACAGCCGCGAGTTGCTGCTTATGGTGGCAAAGCACTGCCGAGCCGTGGTGTGTTGTCGTGTGAGCCCACTGCAGAAAGCGTTGATTGTGCACCTCGTGCGGGATGGGCTCAAAGGACTTACGTTGGCCATTGGTGACGGTGCCAACGATGTTTCGATGATCCAAGCGGCGCATGTGGGTGTAGGCGTGGCCGGTGAGGAAGGGCTGCAGGCGGTCAACTCGTCGGACTACTCGATCGGACAATTCCGCTTTTTAAAGCGCCTACTGCTCGTACATGGCCACTGGTCGTACTACCGTAACAGCAAGATGGTCAATGTGTTCTTTTACAAGCAGATGGTACATACAGGTACCCTGTTCTGGTTCCAGATCTACTGTGCATGGTCAACGACACAGGCCATCGACTATGTCTATCTGCTTCTGTACAACGCCATTTGGACGGTCGCGGCGGTGATTGGTATTGGTATCTTTGACCGTAACCTATCAGATCATGTGTTGATGCAGGTGCCGGAGCTCTACAAGAGCTCCCGCGAGCGCCAATACTTTGGTCTTTGGAGGTTTACTGTGTATATGTTGGATGGCTTGTATCAGTCGGTGATTCTGTTCTTCTTCATTCTGTACTATTACGACACAACGACGCCGCGCCAGGACGGGTACGATATTAACCTCTACGAGCCAACAACGGGTATGGTATTGGCGACGGTATTGGCTGCCAACTTGTACGCGGGAATCGAGTCGCTCTCGTGGACGTGGTGGATCGCGGCTGTCGTGTGGATTCCGACCATGCTCATGTTTGTGTTTGAGCCCATTTATGCTGCGTTCCCACCGTCACTCATCTGGACGTACTCGTGGGGCAACAACTATTTGCTCTACCGCTCGGTGCAATTCTGGCTCATGGGTATCATCACGGTGTTCCTGTCGCTCCTCCCCCGTATCTTGTACGAGTATTTCCGTCTCCTCTTTTTCCCAACGGATGTCGACATTATGCGATACATTGATACACGCGATCCGTCCCACGACTATACAAAGGACCCCCGCATGCCTGGTTTGCGCGCGGCGCAGGCCTACGACGTGGAGCCCGAGGCCGATCTCTCGCGCGGTCCGATGAATGATACCTACCCCCTAATGCCAACATCCAGCCGCACAAGCAGTATTTACTACGACATGAACACAGGCCAACAGTCCTCGTACAGAGGATACTCATTCTCAGCCTCGGATACTCCTGCGCAGCGACCCCGCGGCATGGTGCGCCGCATCAAGCGCCTGCTCCGCCCCAAGCGCCAACGCCCATCGGAGCATGACATGCCATACGTTCGAGCGCGTGACAGTGCACTTGTGGACCCTCTTCCCAGCGAGCCAGGTACAGAGTCGGAGGGAATGGAGCACAAGCGTGAGTCGTTTGTCGATGAGTCTGTGATGCCCTACCCAACGCCCGACCCCGACCAGTCGCGCTACGAGACAGCCGCTGCGGCACCTGCCACAACACTACCAGAACGCTCAGAGAGTGTGCGCCTTGCGCCGCCTCTATTTATGCCCAGCACCGCATCGCAGGCGAGTGTATCGGACGCCTTTTTCAGTGCGTTGGATCACGAGCGCGATTGGCCGACCACCTCGGCCCCTCCATAGATGGGTGGATGGACTACGACACGCGACACGTGATATGTCGGCGCACAGATATGCGCCCTTTGCCACCATGTGGCGCTGGATCCGCACGGTATGGGGTGCGCCGGGTCCGGAGGCTGCGAGCTCCTCCTCGTCTTCGGATGAGGAAGAGTCTATGCGCTTCGTGCCTGTCCGGCAAGCTGCTCGCAGTCATGCGCCACAAGAAACTCGATTCAACCCCCCCGCTCCGCCGGTGCCCCGCGACTGGGACGTACCCAACAAGGTATCTCTGCGAAAAGAGGCACAGCAGCAACGGCATGCCAAAATTCAACATTTGTTAGCACGCAAGGGTATGCCGCCAGAGTTGATTCAACGGATATGCATGGAGGCGGGCGAGGGCCTCCTTTGCACCGTGTCACGCGACGAGGACGCCGTGTACTCGAACAATGCCAATGCGGTGTACGTGACGACACCACCCCTCTCGTCTAGCTGGGTGCGTGGATTTGTTTTGAGCGTAACGGTGGACACGTGGAGTCACGACCAGGGCTGGAGTAGCGAACTGCGTCGCGACTGGCTCGGCACCTACCAGGGTAGCTATACGTGGTGGGAGCTGACGCTGGATCGCCCAAGTCGGCCCTTGCCAAGGACCGACGCCGGCAACCAAGATCCAGATGCCACCGAGGAAATTCACCGCGTCCATGTGTGTCACAATATCCATGCCTCGCGCGAGTATAAGCACCACACTATCACGTTTGATTACGACCACCCTTTGGTGCGCGACATTCAGCAGGGCGATCGACTGAGCCTGTGGGTGCGCACACAGTACCCAGGATGGTGCAACTTTGTGCGGTCGGCCCAGATCCATGTACGTTTTTACTGGACGTAGCTAGGGCGACGCACGGATAAGGACGGGCAAAAAGGCTCATGGTCAGACTGCGACACATACCCCCTACGACAGGCTCAATGTCATGGTGCGATGTAATCTCAAACAGGCGATGGATGACGCCCCCGTGGCACGTTAGGCTAAACACTGGGATGAGTGGCGCCCGTACGTACCGGTGGCATCGCGTGCCTCGTTCTGCCACACAGCCTCGAGCGCCAGGTGAATTCGAGTGCGCATCGCATCATCCGTTTCGCGCGTCGGCTAAGGTGAGCGCATAGTATACGTACCGTCCACAAGTGATCATGCTCAGTGAATGTATCATCGAACAATATAGTAAACACATCTTGCTGGACAGACGCCAGGATCTCTGACTTGGTGCTGCGCTGGTCACAAGTGTTTTTGCCGATTACTTCCCGCAGATTCTCGCGTACATGGATCGTTTGCGGCGGCCGCTGGGGCAGGAGGCCGCGCCAGGTCAGGCACAGCGTGTGGTGACAGCGCCGGAGCGGGCTCGAGCACAGCACCTGGGGTATCGGCGGGATCATCGCAGGCGTGGGCGTAGGCTCGGGCGCTCGTCCGTGCGCATCGGGCTGTCCCAATGCGATCCGCCATGCCTCATGGACCTCTCGGGCTTGCTCTTGGCCCAAAGATGTGAGGTCGGGGTCAGGTCCCCATACGAGGTCACCATCGGTCGTTCGACGGGCCCAGTACCGCTCCCACGCCTCTTTGCCGTACTAGAGTCAGTATGGACGCCTACCCTTAGTTCCGCGAGATCTTGTTAGCACAAATACATACTGTGTACACCTTGTCCGTGCCTCGCGAGGTACACCAACTTGTAAGAGACGCCGTCGTCACGCGCATTCAGCCCTGCATCAGTGGTGGATACACACGTTTCAAGTCTGCACGCACATCGTCCCAGGTC
This sequence comes from Malassezia nana, assembly GCA_029542845.1. NCBI lineage: Eukaryota > Fungi > Basidiomycota > Malasseziomycetes > Malasseziales > Malasseziaceae > Malassezia > Malassezia nana. The sequence continues at coordinate 793,055 of CP119893.1, forward strand.
ATACCCGGACGAAGACCCATGTTGGGCTCGATGCGCTGCATATGTGTTTTGGCGGGATCGTCATGAACAAAGTACGGGACCGCCTGCGTTAGGACCTAGGACACACCTCGAAGCGCATGGCAAGAGGCAAAAGGGACAAGACAGCCCGGTGTATATAGACTATATACCTAGACACTTAGAAGCCACGCTCCTTGGCGGTGAGGTTGAAGATGGTGTTCAGCTGGATGTTGCTGGTACCCTCGTAAATGGCACCAATCTTGCTGTCACGCCAGTACTTCTCCACGCCCTGCTCGCGAGTGAAGCCCTGGCCACCCAGCCACTCGATGGCCTTGCCAGCGGCGCGCTCGGCCACCTGGCTCGAAACGAGCTTGGCCATGGCCGCCTGCTTGGTGAAGGGACGGCCTTCCTCCTTCAGACGAGCGGCGTTGTACACCATAAGGCGCGCCGCCTCAATCTCGGCGGCAATCTGGCCCATCTGGAACTGCATGCCCTGGAACTTGGCGATCGGCTGGCCGAACTGCTGACGTTCGAACGTGTAGGCCATGGCCTTGTCAAAGGCACCCTGGGCGAGACCGACCATCTGGGCACCAATACCCACACGGCCCTCGTTGAGGATCTCAATGGCGATCTTGTAGCCCTTGCCCTCCTCGCCAATCAGGTTTTCGGCAGGCACCTTGACGTCATCAAAGTTGACCGTGCAGGTGCTCGAGGCGCGGATACCCAGCTTGCTCTCCTTCTTGGCAATCTCGACACCCATCTCTTTCTCGACAGCAAACGCGGAAATGCCCTTGTAGCCCTTCGAAGCATCACCCTGGGCGAACACAATGAAGAACTCGGCCTCACCACTGTTGGTGATCCACATCTTGGAACCGTTGATGATGTAGTGCTGGCCGTCCTCCGACTTCTTCACCGAGGTGCGCATCGCAAAGGCATCCGAGCCCGAGCCAGGCTCCGACAGGCAGAAAGAACCCAGCTTGTGGCTGGAAAGCGAGGGCATGTACTTCTTCTGCAGGTTCTCGTTGGCGTACTTGCGCAGCACCGTGTTCACCAGGGTGTTGTGCACATCACAGAGCACAGACACAGATGGGTCGACCTTCGCAAGCTCCTCAATCACAAGGATAGCCGAGAGGAAGCTGCTGCCAGCACCACCGAGTTCGGGGTCCGTCTCAATGGCCATAAGACCCTGCTCAAACAGACCCTTGATGATCTTCGGGTCCATCTTCTCCTTCTCATCCATCTCAGAAACCAGAGGCTGCACCTCGGTCTCGGCAAAGCGGCGCACCGCTTCACGAAGCATCTCCTCTTCCTCCGTCAACTTGTACAGCGAGTTGGGACCGAAGGGGTTCTCGTACTCGTTGGCACGCAAAGCCGACGAAGAGAAGGTGCGAGCAGCGTGCACCGACGCGCGAGCCACCTGGGGCACACGCACTGCACCGACAGTGCGCGCAGATACAGCGGTGCGCGCCATAGAGCGCAGTGCAGTAGACGAGCGAACAAGCATACGCATAGACATGGTTGGCGGAGTCTATACGCGGAGGGCGTCTGCCCGGGGTTTCGCAAGGCTTAATTCCCAGTACATCCCAAGGGCCGCCGGCTAGTATCTACCTACCTGCGGGGCCAGGTTGCCGAATTGTGGAGTGCAGGTGCGTGCTGGCGGGCCCCGACGTGCTCGCTAGACGCGTCGCCGCTGAATGAAGTCTCGGACACGCCCGTGACCTTCGGACGTGACGAACAGCATGCGTTTGGCCTCGCTCTCCCATTGCAGCACGCCAAGGCTGTTGGCGTAGTCTCTAACTTGAATGTAATCGTGCACCGAGGTGAATTCGGTATATAGGTGGCCTGGGTCAGCGCTCTGCAATACACACCTGCGATGGCAGAAACGCGGTTCTTTTCGCGCTCCCATAGACGAATTTGATCAGAGACAGTAATAGGGAGAAGTGGATCCTGGGATGAGTGGAATGCACGTACGTTTTTGTACATCTGCGGATGCGCATGGTGCGACAAATAGGTGATAATCTGGTCGGCGGTGATGCCCTTGTTCAGTGCGGACTTGACGCTATGCCGGGTTAACTGGCCGATGACCAGGTTTGGGAGTCGACTTTTCAGTATCACGAATAGGTTCAAAATGGCAATGCGAAGTAGATTGGCTGGGATCAGTGGCCAAAACGTACAGGTATATGCATAGACACGATAGTTGGTTTCCAGGATAAGGTAACCCTGCTCTTCCTGGTCATTCAAGCGTGAGAGTGAAGGAGAAGCTGTGCTTGTCAGCGTAGACGCCAATCTTGTTGGAAAGAAGTACTTGGCAGACTTGCTCGATCGATAAACGAGGCCATAGTCGCTCAGCTCCTCCAGTGTTTGCATTTGCGTCGTGGAGAGACCTTGTGTTTCATAGGCCCGTCCCAGCTCCAGACCGCCGACCGTGAAAAAGAAGGATAAAACTTCGACAAGGTCCATATGTCGCTCTTCGGCCATACTGAGATAGTGCAGTAGCAGGGCCCACAGTTGCGAATTCACGTCCTGCAACAGAAACTGAAAGCCCAGGGATGTGATATTCAAGTCGTCATTCCCCGTGCCACGTTGCATGAGACCCGCACGTTGAAGTAGGAAAAGCACTGTGTTTCTAGGGCGCGACGAATGTTCGCTTCCCACCATGAAATACAGAATAGTCTCCCACTGCGTCCGTGCGTACTCATCCAAGAACTCAATCGGCACAGATTTGTGGTTCGATTCGGCACATGGTTTCCCAAAGGACTCAGAGTCACCACTGTAATGAGTACAGACTGCGCGTACCTTCCTGTGAGTGCTCCAATCATTCCGCGGCGGAAAACGTCGTTCATATAGACCTCTTCGTCCTTCACCATAAGAATGGACAGACGCTGCATCTGCTCAAGTGGCTCTCTGTGCTCACTCGCGTTAGTGGCAACAACGCACTCTTCATTTTGGTTTTGAAAGAACTTCATGCAATTTTTCATGCTCAGTGGGCGATCAAGAAAGAGCATGTTCATGATGATCTGTCGCGCCACCATGGGCAGTAAGCTGCAAGGCGTCAGAGAGACTTGCTTACCGGAACACTGCCAGGCAGCTGGCCGGCTTTTCATACAGCCTGATAAGAGTAGAGCGTGGCTGCCCTTTCAGAAACGTTTCGATAGGCAGCTCTCCTGCACTCATGCTAGGCGAGCGCGCTGCCGCTAGGCCCTGGCTGCAATGGGCCGGTGGGGGACAAGTTTTGTGGATCGGGCGATCGGGCCTACATTAATGGCTACAATACTGAAAGACAAACGACACATCGTCGTGGAGCATTTCTGCCCGCAAAAGGTCGTCGTGCAGGATTCCCATTTCCTCTCTTGAAACGTGGTTCCACCTAGAGTAAGTGTGACAATACATACGTGCTCGTATCTCCATAGAGCATAGCTTGCGATGCGATCCTTTGTTTGCCATCCCGACATCTCTTGCACTTGTACGTGTCGTGCGTGTCCGAAACAGTGCCTGCCTTGTATTGGAAAAGTGCGCGAAGCATCTCACCAGAAAAGTGTCTCTCTGCATCTAGATCGTCGTCAACCACGCAGGAAGAAAGGGACTGTTTGTGGGACTGGCGTTGCAGGATTTTTTCTTCAATGGAGCCCGTGGCGACGAATCGATACACGAAACACGTCTTTTTCTGGCCATCTCGCCACACGCGCGCAAGTGCTTGCTGATCAGAGGCAGGATTCCAATCTAATGTTAGTGGTAACACGTACCAGGATCGAATAAGACAAGTCGGTTGGCGCCAATCAAGTTTAGGCCACAGCCACCCGCTTTCGAGCTCAGCAAGAATATAAATTCAGGTCGATTTGGATCATTGAAACGATCCACAAGGTTCTGGCGCTTACTGATGTTCATGGTTCCGTCCAAGCGGAAATGTCCCCAACGTCTGCTTCGACAAAGTCGTTCGAACAGGTCTAATGTTTGCGTATAGTTGCTGATCAACACAATTTTATCATCGGTCGTGGTGCGCATGGTGTGCAGAAATCGTTCAAGAACAGCCATCTTCCCGGAAAGGTGCACTTGTACATTCCGCCGGTCTCGGGGGGTATAGCCTTCAGGGAAATATTCTTCGCTACCCTCCAAATCCTCCGGAAGATTAAGAAGGTCAGGATGGTTGCACAACTTTTTCAGGATGCCGATAGCCTTTAAAGGCTGTGACACAGCACCCTTGAGCATCCTTTGAATGGCAGGTGCTCGTAAAAAGAGATGGTACAAGTCCAGCTGGAAGGGCGAGAGATTACAAAATACCACATGTTCGTACTTGACCGGCAAATACTTGGATAAGATATCGTTGGTACGTCGTATGATGAACGGGCTCACAAGACCGGAAAGCTCTTGGAGCTTTTCTTTGCCCTTTTGCTTTTGTTCTTCAGTAGCCTCAGCGTCTCTGCCGCGCAGGATATCTAATTCAAAGCGCTTCCGGAACTCATTGCGATTACCAAGAATGTCGGGAATCGCGAAATTGATGAGAGAAAAGTATTCAGAAAGATCATTCTGGATAGGTGTGCCAGACAAGATCACTCTCCGCTGCGCTTTCAACAGATCCAGTGACTGAAAAGTGAGAGAGTCGGCATTTTTTAATCGGTGGCCTTCGTCGCACAACATCAAGCCGATTTCTGTGTTGCCAAGAAGCTCTTGCAGATTTCGCAGAGTTTCATAGGAAACAATCATCACAGGTTGAACGATAGCCCTCCCCTTTGCTTCGGCCCAGCGATTTACAGCCTGGAACATGTCCTCACGGCTCATTTTACCATCCAGTGCGAGCGACCCGGGGGCGGAGGCCCCAAGCCACTTGACAAGCTCATTGGCCCAGTTTCTGACCAGACTGGAGGGACATACAACGATGGCTTTATCAATAGTACCTTTTCCTGCCCGTGGTGACTGCCGCAAAAGCGTCCACAAGAGAGCAATGCATTGGAGTGTCTTGCCAAGACCCATTTCATCAGCCATAATACATCCATGTGCATTCTCAGATACCATGCCAGTGGTGCATCGGTATAAAAATTTCACTCCTTCCACTTGATGAGGGCGCAATATACGTCCGAGTCGAGGATCGATGACCACCGGCACCTTCTCCATCACTACCTTGGGTTTTTCAAGGCCCAAAATGTGCGCCAGACTTTTGTGGGGGCCACGGTTTGTTTCGAGTGCTTTTTTCTGTTCTTCAAAGGCAATTCGGATGCGTTCCATTTCCGCCTCTGCATCCTTGTCGTCAATGGTTGGGTCAAATAACACAATGGCATGCTCGCCCATAGGATCATGCAAAGGCCGGGGAGGCACTTCAATGGCCCTGCGGACGCCAAGAGCTGTATGAGTTAAGCGATTTTCAACGATTTCTCCCCGCTCATTCTTCATGCTTGGAATGGTAAACTTGCTCTTGATAGCCTCGGGCTTGGCTTGGTACACGGCCCATTTGCGGCGATCCGCATTGAGAGAGACGCCCGATGCATCAATCCCCTTGTATACCCCCTCCAAGCTGCTCTTTCTTTTGGGAAAATCTTTCTCGTACTCATAAGCCTCGTCTGTGGCGCTGGACCCCTCTAGTCCAGCGTAATTCATGCGAGATCGCTTGCGCAAAGATTGAGGTTTGTTGGACTGTTTGAGCGGCGGTCTAAATGGCTTCTGGTCCCGAAGAATCCCATACCCACCACCTGTTGCTAATTGTCGTAGTGGTTCGTGGTGTGATTCTTGGTTATTCTGCAAGTCCTGCAGTACAGCCGCCACCGCGCTTCGGCGCATCGTAAGTAACACGGACGCGTGTTGCTTACGCGGCGCTGTGGCGTTGTAAGCACGTGAGTCAGGCCACTAGGCACATTAGGGTCTTGGGGTTGGGCGTTCACCTGATTCCAGCACCATGAAACTCTTGGCAGGTTTCATTGCAAGCTTGAGTTTGTTTAACATGGTCAGCGGGGCCTCATGGACCCTGTCTGACAAAATTCAAGGCAACGACTACTACGACAAGTTCAATTTTGTTGAAGGGAATGACTTGGAGCTGACCCAAGGCCTGGTCAATTACATGAATCAGCAAAAGTCTAAGGACATGAATCTCACTTACGTGGATGGTGACAATTTTGTTATGCGTGTTGATACGACAAAGGTTCAAAAGGAAGGACGACCTAGCGTGCGGATTGAGTCAAAGAAGACGTATGGTGACTCGGTCATTGTCCTTCAAGTGAGTCACATTCCGACAGGCTGTGCTGTGTGGCCTGCCTTCTGGACGGTGACGCAAGACCAGAAATCTTGGCCAGCTGGTGGTGAGATTGACATTATCGAAAATGTCAATGACCAGTATCCGTACAACCTGGGTTCGCTGCATGTGCAGGTTCGTGATGAGTCTGACCGGCAGGGAGATTGCGCGATAGAAAATCCACAACAGAGTGGCACAACTGTCTTCAATCAGTGCAACGCCCAAGCGAACGACAATTCGGGTTGTCGCATTGCTATGAATGGAACGAACACTGCTACAGGTGGTGTGGCGTTGAACCAGAAGGGTGGCGGCACTGTGGCTATGCAACGCGATTTTTCGGATGGCGGTAAAGGTATTCGGATGTGGTTCTGGGGACCTGATAACCTTCCGGAAGATCTTAAAAGCCCAGGAAATAGTGTGGATCCCAACAGCTGGGGCACGCCTGCTGCCGACTTTGGCATGACGCAGTGCTCGGACAAGTTTGACGACCACACCATCGTTTTCGATATTACGCTTTGTGGGAGCTGGGCCGGCAATGCCGTACGTTTTGATATTCTGACATGAAAGTATGACCAAACAAATTGCTCGTCAAAGTTTCCGGGTTGCGGCGCCCAAGTGGGAGACTACGGAGACTCGGTGCGTGGCTCTTTGCTGACCATTAAGTTTAAAGAAGCCTATTGGGAGGTGCAAGGATTGTTCGTATACACCTCGGATGCTTTCAAGGTAGGAGTGATCACCAATTTGGTTGCGACTGCCACAGTGATGTGTTTAGTGCTCTTTGGAGGACTTTTATAGACTATGAATGACAGACCTTTTTGACGACGCTAGGACCATGTGGAGTGATCAAACCTGCCCATTTTCACTTCTGACCCTAGTCGCTGACCATGGCGACCGTGTACGACCGCCGTCGGGTCAACGGGCCCGATGAAACATATCAGCCTATGTACAACCTCACTGTATCCAATTCAGAAGGGGAAAGGCCTTTATGGAGTATGAATGAATACTCTCTTCTTCAAGATCCCAAAGCTGTGCCCAAGGAAAGCATGACGTTGCATACCCAGGTCACAGGCCCTTATGGCTTACATGTAGCGCGAATTGCACAGAAGAACTTTCAAAAGCGCGTCGATGGGAGAGGTGCTCATGATTCAAGGCCTATTTGTGCGTACTGTATCCTAACCTTAGATATACAACCTAATATTATTCCCAGTGCAAGCGGAAGTGCACTTCTGGAATCAGGCAATTCAAAAATCCTCTGTGCCGTGTAGGTACGATTAGCTTACCACAGACATGGACCACGTCAAGTCCGTGGACGGCAGTACGCTGGAAAAGCAGAGCTCAACGTGCTTTTTCAACTTGCTCCTTTCAGTTACACGGAGCGTGTAAAGCCAGGCAAGGAAAGTGAGCTGTCAGGGTGCGCCTCACTCGTTCAGCAGGCCCTCCTTCCAGCACTGCGCCTTGAACTTCTCCCCAAGTCATCTATTGATGTGCACATAACGGTGCTTGATTCGGATACATCCTCTTTGGGTCTCGTTGCTCTGGGTGTATCTGCAGCCAGCACGGCCTTGGCACAGGCGGGTATTGAGATGCTGGGATTAGTTATGGGATCATCTGCAGTATGTACCGATATGGAGCTAACGAAAGAGCGCAGCCGTCACTCTACCCGAGCAAGGCGTGTCTGAGCAGAAGTGGTTAGTGGATCCTGCCCTCTGTGAAGCTGCGCATGCAAACGCTCATCTCATGATATGTACTATGCCTGCAATTTCGCGCACTACCTGCTACGTCCTTGAGGGACCGACATTCGATACGAAACAAATCATGGACATGTCAGACATTCTTGTGTCGAAGACGATCGAGTTGCACGGATCGGCGGCGCAGTCGCTCTATGATTTATCATAATTTCATAAGCACTATAAATCTTTGCTGCGTGTGCGGGATGCTTGGCACTGGCACATATACCCATGAGTGCGGGCGCGGGCAGTATGATGAGCACGGAGGAGGCTCGTCGTTTGGCTTTCAAGACGGCCATACGTCATCGTAGCCAAATGCCTGAAAACATGCATAAATATTGGCGCTTTCGCGAGTCACTCTTCAGCCGCTTCAATGAGGGCATCCTAATGGATGAAGAATCCTGGTATTCTGTAACTCCAGAAGCGCTTGCCTATCGTATAGCTGTTGAGTGCAAATGCGAAGTTGCTATGGATGCATTTTGTGGCTCGGGTGGCAATATTATCCAATTTGCTATGACCTGCGACCATGGTACGCTGACTCTCTCTCACATACAGTCATTGGCTTGGACATTGACCCTGTCAAGCTTGAGATGGCTAAACACAATGGTATGCACCACTCACTCACTTTAAGCTGCTATTTACGGAGTGAAGGACAAGATTACTTTTCTCTGCGGCGACTACCAGGAGTTTGCCAAAGACGCAGATCCCAAAGCTCGGGCTGAAGGCCACGTTGTCCCCGATGACAAGTGGGAAGGATGGCACAAGAAGAAGATTGATGTGTACGTATCGGATACTGACTATCCAGTGTATTCATGGTATGTGTGCATATCTAATCCAGTCACCACCGTGGGGAGGCGTAGACTATATGACGCCCTCGAAGATTGGAACCAAAGAGGCCCCTCATCCCAAATACTCTAATGCCTATCCCCTTGCTGCTTTGCGTCCTTGCGGAGGTTTTGCTCTCTTCGACATTTCTATCAGATTTACCGACTTGGTAGCAATGTTCCTACCAAGAAATACGGACCTGGACCAAATTAACCAAATTGTTACCAGAGACAAGGACGAGAAATACAGCGTCCATGTGGAAGAGATGTGGATGGGAACCCGACTGAAAGCTCTGTGTGTCTACGTGGGCCGACAACTGCCATCGCTCAAGTCGTTGGATGCCCCCAACTAGTAATTAGTCAGCAATTTCGGGATTTCTTCGGTTGAGGCGCGGGGCAAATGCTGTCGCTATTGATACTCACCAAGGTTCCCACTGAAGACCATATACCAGTAACGTTGGCTTTCCCAAGGTATTCATAGGTGCACAGAACAATATGGTATGTATGAGCACATGTCGGGCGAATATGGATTATCTGGCTGCCATGGTTTTGGCACCATGCCTATGTCGTGCGACCCATCGCCCACGATGGACAGGCTAACATGCTCAGGACTTTTTCTTTTGTATCCCGCTAGTATTTGGATGTCCCGACAAGATCAAACAGGAGGGTGACGGTACACCGTATGTTTGCCCTCGTTGCCACAATGCCCAGGTCGTAGAGGCCAAGAGTCGGACCTGGTTCGAGCTTTGCTGGATTCCTCTGGTACGTAATGCCTCAAATTCAGAGCGCTAATCCAACAGATTCCCTTCTCTGCGAGGCATGTTTGGCTCTGCGGTATTTGTCAGTGGCAAATGCCCCGCGATGGCGGATTCCAGCCACAGCCCGCTGGTTACATGCCTCCAAAGATGTAACGGCAAGACAGTTATTCTTCTAGGGTGCATGGGTGCATCCGTGCGTTTTATGTACAAATTGTTCCTGTATATCCGCTCCAACGGCGGGATCATCGGTAGTCGATATGATACATCATATCTGGCCCGTTCACCTTCCCGCAAGAGTGACTAGCACAAACCCGTCACTTGTATTTATCTCATACAACAAGGAATAGACAATCAATGGCCATGTAGTCTCGGATACCAGTGGCGCGTAACCTAGATAGTAGGGTCGCGCTCATGGGCTTGGAGGCACAGCCGACCATGCCCTTGTAAGTGCCACGTGGTGGACGCCACATTGCATCACGTCCGAGCACTTTCCGGTTATCCCCCGCTTTATCGTTCTGGAGCTAGTCAGGGTTTGACACGCCCCACGTACAGACGATTCTACGAGAAAGCAAAGGATTATGGTGTGTACTGATTCACTAATGAAAGTCCACTCCATCCAAGCGTCGATTGATTCGTGACTTTAAGCGGCTCTCCTCAGACCCACCAGGTGGCATTTCTGGGGCTCCCTGTGCCGACAACCTTCTCATTTGGAATGCGGTGATATTTGGTCCTTGTATGTACCTGCCATCTAACCACAGCCGATACACCCTTTGAGGATGGTACATTCAAGCTTCTTCTCACCTTTGACGAGTCATACCCTAACAAACCTCCGACGGTTAAGTTTTTAAGCAAGATGTTCCATCCAAACGTGTATGCAAATGGAGAGCTTTGTTTGGATATCCTTCAAAACCGATGGAGCCCCACATACGATGTGGCCGCCATCTTAACAAGTATTCAGAGCTTGTTACATGACCCGAACCCCAACAGGTACGTGCTATTAGAGACTAACTTTTAGCCCTGCCAATGCTGAGGCAGCCTCATTGTACCGCGAAAATATGAAAGAATATATCCGACGAGTGAAACTCACGGTAGAGCAAAGTTGGATTGACGAAACGGAGGAGGCGGAGGCTAAGGCGGACTAAAAAGTTTTGATTCCCTTCCATGATGACCTCACCATGTAGTGATTTCTTCGTAGGAACCATGTAGGGACGCGGCTCTCTGCCTAGCGGCAGGCTATCGGACCTCTGTCTTTGGTTAGGCCCGTCGGCCTATTGATTACATGAGCAATGCGTCAAGCGGTCAGGTCATCACGGCCGTAAACGCGCCTTTCTACGCCGTCCCTATGTCGTTAGAATCAGATCCAGACATCAAAGACCCCGTTTCTGGCTTTGCGGAGCTGCTCCGAAACGCATTCAGGATCATTCCAGGGCATAACATTGTTACCCGGTACATTGCATGCAGTTATCAGAATGATCCGGTTCGGTCTTTTCTGGAGCTTGTCTTGTTCATCTTTGCTGTACGCACTATCCTTCAAAATCGCTCGCGGAGCAATCGCAGCACATCCAACTTTGTTCAGCTTTCTGAAAAGGTAGGTGGATGGGGATTAACCTTAGGATATTGATTACCTTGTCAATGAATTTGAACCCGATCCGCTCTGTACTCTCCTGTCCGACGAGGAACAAGAAAATCTTGATGGATTGCCGGTGATTATGGGACACGCGAGTGCGCGCCCTATGGTAACGGCGCCATGGATGACCGGCACCACACCGCGCCGCGTGCTGAATCTCGCGTCCTTTAACTTCACAGGATTGGTCGAGGCGCCAGAGCTCACGGCCCAGGCCAAAACACTCCTCCGTGAGTATGGCGTGGGGAGCTGCTCGCCGCCCGGCTTTTACGGAACGAGTGACATGCATATGAAAGTGGAAGAGAGCTTGGCCAAGTTCTTGCGCAGGGACGCTTCCATCGTGTACAGTCAAGGCTTCTCTACCATCAGCAGCGTGATCCCTGCATTTTGCAAGCGTGGTGACGTGATTGTGGCTGACTCTGGTGTGAACTTCGCTATTCAAAAAGGGCTGCAGCTCTCCCGCAGCAACTTGTACTGGTATGATCACCAAGACATGGGTTCTCTCGAAAAGCTTTTGAAGCACTTGAACTACGAGCAGGAGCGCTCACGAAAGCCGCTCACACGTCGCTTTATTGTGACGGAGGCTGTATTTGAATCAGATGGGACGATCAGCGACCTACCTAGCATCGTTGAGCTCAAGAACAAATACAAATTCCGACTTTTGTTGGACGAGTCATACAGTGTCGGCACGCTGGGTCGCACAGGCCGAGGCCTGGCCGAATACTACGACATGGACCCGGCCCATGTGGACATGGTCGTGGGTAACCTAGCCACCTCCTTCGCCACAGCGGGCGGCTTTTGTGCATCCACCACGGAGGTCGTGAAGCACCAGCGCATCAACGGTCTGTCCTTTGTGTTTTCCGCGGCAATGCCAGTGATGATGGCCAACGGCACGACTGTGGCCCTTGATAAGCTCATGCGGGAGCCAGGTCTCTTCCAGGCACTGCAGAAAAATATTCAAATCCTGCGCAACGTCCTGGACGCGGTGGAGCAGGTCACCATTCCCAGTGACGCCAACAGCCCCCTCATCCATATACAATTACGCATGGCGGATCCCCCACTGCCTCGAAGGGAGCAGGAACGCATTCTCCGGCGGATCGAGCGTCAAGCGCTCAACCAGGGTTTACTGGTGTGCCAGTCCCCTCATCTTGCCAGCATTCGACCTGATCTGGACAAGGGGCCCTGGGCTCAACCAAGTCTTCGCATCGCAGCTTCCAGCGCTCTGTCAGAGGCAGAGACAAAACAGGCTGCTGATATCTTAAGAGCGAGCATCGTGAGCGCGCTGAACGGATAGTCAGTCTATGTAGAGGCTGAATACACCCCTGCGGCGAGACACAGGTTGCGTGGCGAAAAGTGCACACTGTGTGCTGGTGTATTTTTAGTAAAGTAGGTCGCGACACAGTCGCTGCTCGCATCTCCTTCACCAGCAGACGACTCCTGCGCCGTGCGGACATCCCAGCAGCGCACTGTATTGTCGGCAGAGCCTGTGACCAGCACAGCACCGTCTGCACTAAAGTCCATGTCATGGATCGTCGAAGTGTGTCCCCACATTTTCTTGATCCGCCGACCACTCGCGAGATCCCACAAACTGATCGTGTAGGCATCGGAGGAGGCGCGGTCCACCTGACCAAACGAGCTCGCGGCGTTTCCGTCACTGGCCGACGCCAAGTAACGACCATCGGAGCTGATGCGCACACAGGAAATGGGCGACTGATGGCCCACAAACAAACGCACACATGCGCCTCGTTGCACGTCCCACAGCCGACACGAACGGTCTGATGACCCTGTGGCTAGGTACAACGAATTCGGATGGAATCGCACACAGTCCACGTCCGACAAGTGCCCCGCATAAATCCGCAGCGGATGAATCCGCTCCACACTCCAGAGGCGCGCCGTGCGGTCCGCACTGGCCGTGACAAAGTAGGTGCCCAGGGGACCCCACGTAACGTCCCACACCGGATACTGATGGCCACGGTAGGCGACGAGAGCCGAATATGTATCGAGACTCCAAAGCCGGGCCGTGCCATCCGCACTACAGCTCAGAAGGTGCCGCGGACTCGACCCGCTGCCACCCACGGGATCAAAGTCGACGCCATACACAGGGGCGCTGTGTCCAATCAACTTGCGCGTGGTCGTTGAGCCAGGAACCCGGTGTTGCTGCAACGTTTTGCGATCACGGATCGACGACAAATTCAAGTCGCTTCTCAGCTCCCTCAAAGGTTCGCCCTTCAAACTCCATACTTGCACATAACTTTCCTCGAACCCTGCCGCAAGCAATGTCAGATCGGAGGAAAAGGCACTGCTTGTGAGTCCATCCTCGGCATCAAAGAAGGTGTACATGCACACACTGGGCAGGCCCACGGTGCGTGGCACACCGTCCCAGCTGCTAGACGGCTTGGCATCGTTGGCCGAGGCAGCTTGTGGCGCCAACTTTGGGTCGATGCGCAGGCACTTTCGTGCATCTCGCACACGCTCTACCTCACGCAATAGATCCACAGTGCGGAACATGGACGGCTGCGGGGGTAGGTCGGCCAAGGTGGGTCCCAGCAGATCTGACGTGGCCTCTTGCTCCATTTCCTCCGCCTCGTCACGCGGCGGAGGCACAGAGGGGTCGCGTGAGCTCGGTGCAGGGGACGATGCGTTGGTATCTTTGCCGTCGGCCGGGGCCGTAGTGTCCTTGTCCTTCGGCTCGGACTTGGCGTCCTTGGCCTGCAGCTGCATCTGCTCGTCGCGGAGAACATGATCCACTTCGTCCTTCAAGTCTTCGGCCAGCGGAATGCGAGGGTGTAGCTTCAGTTGTGGCCCGGCGGCACGGGCATTGTAGTCGGCGATCGCATCGGTCTCGGAAACAGCCGCAGCATGCACAAGTGGGTGGTGTCGCGACACGGAAAAAGGCGCCTGCGACGAAAACGAGGGGCCTGCACCCGTGAGACCTGTCCCCTCCTCCAGCTCCAATGGGTCCAGCTGGAACACGGCCGAGCGCAATACCTGAATGCGGCAGCGCTCATTGATGATCTTCAACATCGCCTCACGACCACGTCGCGACGGCTCCAGCATGTTGTCAACAAAAGACGCATTCTCCATCGACGAAAAGCCCACAGGACTGGTGCCATCCGTGAGCCAGCCGATCAAGAGACCAAACACATTGGGCGACATTTTCAAGACGTATCGTTCCGTACGGAACTGCTGCGCAAGCTCATCCGTACTAATGTGCGAGGGAAGACATAGTGAGCGGAGATGTGCCAGCAGGGCGGAATGCATAGGCTCGAAAAAGGACGCGTGTGCCTGGAAAAACTCGGTGGCAGCCATGCCTAGGCCCATATCCACCATGTTGAGGTAGCTGTGCACAAACAGGGGTAAAAGTAGGGGCAAAAGCTCTGGCTGGTAGATATCCAAGCTGCCCGTGCACCACGACTTGATCATGGCGAAACCGCGCGCAGTGTCTGTCGGGTCCAGCAGTAGCGCCTGCGCGCCAGCCTGCTCCAGTGCTGAGCCCGTGCCAGACTCTTGTGCATCTTTTTCGCGTGGATCACGAGGAACATTCTTGCTGGCAAGCTCTGTCATACTCACGTCCAGGCTGCCCAGATGCGCGTTGCACGCTTCTGCTGCTTCTGTTTCGGTCGCCCCTTTGGAGACGGCCTCCATCTCCATCTGCAAAGCATTTAGCGCCTTGGCAAATCCATGCGAACGCAAATACTCCATAACAGACGATGACGACATGTCTGTTTCTGACGCGCTTTTCGGAGCGCCCTCCCGTTCGCTGCGCGTCATGGCTCGTCGTCAACGCCGAGCGACGGTCGTTGTCGCACCGAGACTGTATCACGTGCCACACACGTGGAGCACAGCGAGGGCCCACCGTGCGAGTTGCCCGTGCGAGCTGCAGAGCGCAAATGGTAATAAAGTGTCTACGACTACGACATAAGGAGGAGCACAGACTTTAGCTGCTGCTCATCTTGAGCTGACCACCGGCCAGGCCACCACTTCCAGAGGTGCGGCGCGAGCCGGGGCGCGTCGCACCCGGAGACGCCGGCGCCGAGGTACCTGGCGGGCCGAGCTTGCCCATCTTCATGCCCTCATCCATGTTGTTGAGCACATCCATATCATCCTGGTCAAGCTCAAAGTCAAAGATTTGAGCATTGGCCTCAATACGGTGCTTGGTGAGCGACTTGGGCAGGATAATGTTGCCCAGCTGGATACCCCATCGCAGCAGAATCTGCGCAGGCGTCTTTCCATGCTTGGTAGCAACGGCACGGATCTCCTCGCGATCGAGGGCCGCACCTTGCGCCATGGGAGAATACGCCTCAATGTGGATACCGCGCTTCAAGGTCTCCTCGCGAAGCTTTTCATGCGCAAAGAAGGGGTGCGACTCGATCTGGTTCACGGCTGGCTTGATACGAGCGACCTTCAACAGAGCGTCCAGGTGCTCCACGTCAAAGTTGGACACACCGATAGAGTGAATCTTTCCTGCTTCGACGGCCGCCTCCATCTGACGCCACGACTCAAGGAACGACTCCTCACCAGGCTCGGGCGAGTGGATCAGGTAGAGATCGATGTAGGACAGCTGCAGCTTGCGAAGCGACTCCTCGATGGCTGCCGTCGTATCTTTTTGGTCATCATCCCACAGCTTCGTGGTGATGAAGAACTCCTCACGAGGCACGTTGTGGGTTGTCGTCCACTCCTTGAGAGCACGACCCACAGCCTCCTCGTTGCGATACCGAGAGGCCGAGTCGATGTGACGATAACCACAGTCAAACGCCCACTTGACGGCCTGCTCGGTCGTACCATCGTTAGGCGCCTTGTAAACACCCAGGGCGACCTGCGGGATGCTGTAACCCGAGTTGAGCTTCACAACCTGGGTGGAGATGTTGCCGGGAACGATGGGGGTAGCGCCGACGGGAATCTGCGACATGATGTGTAGAAGGAAAACGCGGGCCCGCACGCCAGCGATCTTGCGCAGTGGCCCCGCACCGGGATTGCATAAGCTGGCATCGGTCGGGCCCCTGGTGCGCCACGTACGGGTCTTCTCACGGGTCTTCTGATTCGTTCGTTTATTGTGGGGTTTGTGCGCCCTTCACGCCAAGTGCTCTTCCTGATTGGCTGAAGAACAAGATCGCTTACCACCCTGCCATGGAGAACGATCTTCCCACGGAACAAACTCTTTGTTCGCCCGCCTCATATTTAGGCGCTACCTCACCTAGCCATGTAGCATGGACGAACCACACAGTGCATTTAGTGATGATGAAGATGAGCTGGAGGCACAGCAGGCGATGGAGGAGTGGGTAGATGAAGTGAATCGTCTACTGGGCGGCGAGCAGCGTCGTGAGTTGCCCAAGCGCAAGCCCAAAGAGGCGCCCAAGCGGGCCACTCGCGGTCATAAACGAACCATATCGAGCGTATCCCCTCTCTTTTCTATTGCGGAAATGGATCTGTCGGCGGAAACCGCTGGCATGAGAGGGGCGCCCACGCTGGCTCAGTGGCTCACGCCCATGCGATCGCCGCCCCGTCCTCCTCAGGAGAACGACACGGAGAATTGCCAGAGGAGCTTTACTGATACCTCTCGTAAGCACCTGTCTAAAGATCCATTAGATGTGCCCCCCGTCAAGTGGCGCCGCTACTATCAGCCTCCATCGCCGCCACTTTCTCCGCCTCAGCCGTCGCGGCCCACCGCCGACGATGTGCCGGCGGATCTCGAGTCGCGACCCTCTTCTCTTCTCCCCAGCTATCTTACATACTCACCACCTACCCAGCTACCTGCTCATATACGGCCGATCTCGGCGCATATGCCCACCGTGGTGTTCCGGCCTCCGACCGTGCAGTCGATGGCCTGTGAGATAGAATCGACATAATGGATGATGAGTCAGCAAGTGGGGTCCAGCGCCGCGTCGGTACGACATTTTTTTGCGCAGATGGCGGCGTTCGCGTGGCGCCAGCCATGGCAGGTTGAGTGGCAGCTATTGCGTGGAGCGCTGCCTACGGATGCGGATTCGAGCTTGCTCGCATACCAAGTGGCATCAGGTGAGCTGGAAACTGTACTGCGCTCCCCGGATGCCCGTCGCTTCTTGCAGCCGGTCGCCCAGTGCGTGCAGACTGCGTGCCAAGGCGTGCCTGTGGCGGAACGCGCCCAAGTGCTCGTGCCTTTGCACCAAGTGTCTATAAATGTGTCAGGGCACGAGTGGGAGGCCTTCTGTGTGGCCATCGCCGCACTGCATGCGTTTGTGCAGCTCAATTGGACCGGCCCGGACCTGACGTTGCGTCCCGCGGCCCTCCTCCGATCCGCTGCACCCGCATGCTTCGAGGCGTGCAGCTTGGATGATGACGAGTCTTTGCTGGAAGGAATTTTATGTGCCTCGAGTCTCGAGTACCTCACACTGCATGGCGAGCCCGCGTACCATTTGTGTGCAGCGCCATTGTACCTGGTGCTGGCACTGCTGCTGCTCGAGGCTTTGCACCATGTACACGCTGGTGATACCTACCCAACACTGGCTCTATGGTGCCTGCGTGCACGCGCCGTTCATATGCGCATTCTCGACGAGCCGGTGGCGTGCGAAGACGAACTGCTCGCGCAAGTCGACACGCTTATGGACGAGCTCGAGGCACGCAGTCGCTCAGCCAACGACCCGAATGTGCAGTATGCTTGGGACAATATACGTGCGCGTACCATGCTCGAGACGGCGCTCATGCACCAACGCATGGGGCAGGATCGCGTAGCGTCAGAGCGCCTAGTCCAGGCGGCCAAGGCGAATGGCCTCGAGTACGAGCTCAGCGGCGCGTTGGGCAAGCGCACCAAGTGGCAGAAAGCGGCCAAGACGCAGCTAGTACTGCTGGCCGAGTCGCGCGAGGCGGGCGCGGACAAGGCCGAGGACCACGATACCCCCGCGCCCAGCGCCGCTCTGGCCGCTCTGGCGCAGCCGGAGAACTCGGGGTGGCAAGCCACGGTCGATCCTGCCAAGCAGGTGGACCACCAGCCGCTGACCTACTCGCTGAACGACGATACGCTTTTGGAGCAAACCGAGTTTACGTCGACCCAAGCGTCATCCAACGGCGCAGCGCACCGCCTCGCCTACTTGGACCCTGCGCACCCTCCCGCACTGGCCGTGACGGACCAATGCACACTTTTGGCACTCTGCCTCAACATCCACAACACCCAAGCGTCGCATGGCCTTACGTCCGAGCAAATGTCGGCCTTTGTCGAGCGTGTCATGGCGCATCCCCAAAACTGGAGCGTGCATACCATGGCCCTTTTACTCCGCTCGCGTCTGGAGGCGAAGCGCACGCGCACGGTAGAGCGCAGCACTTTACAGCTACAAGCGCTGGTGGACCAGATGCCTACCAACGACTCGAGTGTGCGCGAGCGCCTGCGCTTTTTCCATGCGCTCGAGTTGCCGGCCAAGTGGGCGATGCAAGCTGAGCTCGCACACCGTTTTCTCACGATTGGTGTGTTGCGGAGTGCCCTCGAAGTGTTTGAGCGCGTGGAAATGTGGGAAGAGGTCGTACATTGCTTGGGCCTGCTCGGCCGTCAGGAAGAAGGCAAAGAGGTGGTACGCGATTTGTTGGCGGGCCACAAGCTCGAGGCACAGGCGCGCGTACAGGAAAAGCGTATTGCGACGTCGGCCAGCCGAGTGCCCCACACGCAGTTTGTGCGAGCGCGTCTCGCCAAGCTGTGGTGCCTGCTCGGCGACATGGAGCCAGGGCAGGCCGAGGCGCACTACCTGCGCGCCTGGGACCTATCCGGCAGTACATCGTCGCGGGCGGCGCGCTCATTGGGTGGCTACCATTTTGCGCTTCATGCCTATGCCCAGGCAAGTGTGTGGCTTCGGCGCGCTATGCGTATCAATGCCCTGTACACGCGCACTTGGTTCATGTTGGGCTGCAGCTACATGCGTCTTGAGCGCTGGCTCGAAGCAGCCGCCGCGTTCCGCCAATGCACCGCGTTGGACGAAGAGAATGGCGAGAGCTGGAACAATTTAGCGAGCTGCTACTTGCGGATGCAAGACGCCCAAGTGCCCCGCCTCGATACGGTGCTGGAAGAGGACGAGGAAGCAGATGCGGGCGCGAGTGATTCGGGCGTCTCGCTGCTCTCGGACGAGGCGCCGGCCACCGGTGCCGGCCTCGAGCTCCGCCTCCTCGCGCACCGGGCGCTCGGCGTGGCACTCAAGTACCAATTCGAGTCGTGGCGCGTGTGGACAAACTACATGGTGGTCTCTGTGGATGTGGGCCTACTCAGCGAAGCGGCGCGCGCACTCGCACGTATCGTCGAGATTCGGTGCCGCGAGTCGGCTCAAACTACGCAGCCCACGCAAGCAGCTAGCGACCTGATCGATATGGCCGTGCTGAACAAGCTTGTGGATGCGGTTGTTCGTGCGCCGGCCGACGAAGAAGGCGCCGAAGCACCCGATGCGCTGCGTCGTGCCAACGAGGGTGAGGGATTGCGCCCCGTTGTCGAGCGACTGCTGGTCGATACGCTCCTGCCCCGCTTTTCGACCGAGCCCGCCCTGTGGCAGGTGTATGCACGCCTGCTGTTTTGCCAAGGCCGCTTTGGCGAAATGCTCAAGGCACGAATTCAAGCCTTTCAGTGTGGTCTTGGCAGCCCCGATGCCGTCGAGGTCGTCACGGACCGCAACACCTGGCTGCGTGCCAAGGACGAGCTCGAGGAGCTGTGTGACCTGCTGTCGAACCTGGCGGGTCGCCCTGCGTCGCCCGGATCGACAGAGGAGGCACTTCCAGACTGGCGCTTCCGTGCTCGCACGCTTGTTCGTACCTTTATGGCACGCACGCGCGACAGCTTTGATACAGAGCCCGCGTGGGACGAGCTGACCGAGCTCGCTGCGTCGCTGTCGCACCGTTCGTAGATCGGCGCCCGATATGTGGAGGTAGAAGCCCCGCCCCTTGGGCCTCGCTACGACTCGCGGACGATGGCGTACGAGCAAGCCGCGCGTCTGTGGACGCCGCCGCCCGTGCGTGTGCGTAGCGCCACACAGGCAGTAGAGCTGTCGCTCTCTGTGTCGCCATCGTCAAGCACGGGCTCAGACATGCCCGAGTTTGTGGATTTGCAGGCTAGCGGTGTGTCGTCCCCTGCGCCGTTCGGCGAGCGAGGTACGACCGCGGACACAGGCGCAGGCGCCTCTCCGGCAGATCTCCCGCACGAAATATTGATGCAGATCCTCGGGCACTGCAGTGGCGAACAGCGCGACCTCCTCTCATGCCTCCTCGTGTGTCGCCGATGGTGTGCCTGCGGCGTTCAACTCCTATGGCATCGCCCTTACTTTCACCGGCTCTCGGCGCTCTTCAAGATGATCCATGTAATGATCCAGCCAGAGGCTTCTTTTCCCTACGCTTTGTACATTCGGCGCCTCAATTTTAGCCTACTGGCCGGCGACCTCAACGACCACCTATTTGGGCGCATGGCCGTCTGCCACCGTCTCGAGCGCCTCACACTCTCGGGATGCTGTCAGATTACGGACCATACGCTCGTGCGAGTATTACAGAATACGCCACACCTCGTCGCTATGGACGTGAGTGGCGTCGTACAGCTCACTGATCGCACACTGGAACAGCTTGCCACGACGTGCCCCAAGCTGCAGGGCGCCAACTTCAGTGGGTGCGAGCTCATTACCAGCGAGGGCGTCAAAAAAATCGCACAGGCGTGTCACTCGCTACGCCGAATCAAGCTTGCGCACTGTGTGCGCCTGGACCACACCGCCTTGCCTGCCCTGCTTCACGCTTGTCCTCTTCTTCTCGAGGTGGACCTAGCGGGGTGTACGGGCATAGACGACACGAGTGTGCGCGCCGTGTGGCAGCGCCCGTCGCTGCTGCGTGAGCTGCGCCTTGCCGGATGCACATCGCTGACCGATCGCGCGTTTTGCCTACAGCCCACGCCCACCGAAGCGCAAGAGCCGAGAGGTGCGCCTGTGTGTGAGCACTTGCGCATGCTCGACCTATCCGGCTGCCCGTACCTCTCCGACGAGGCGGTGCATGCGGTCGTAACTCATGCCCCGAGGCTACGGCACCTGATCCTGGCCAAGTGTGCGCGTCTGACCGAGGCTTCGGTGTACGCGATCGCCGAGCTGGGCCGCCACTTGCAGCACTTGCATCTCGCGCACTGTACCCACCTCACTGACCGTGCCATGGTGCATCTCGCGCAGCACTGCACGCGCATCCGATACCTTGACCTAGCGTGCTGCGTGCAGCTCACCGACGATGGCATTGCCGCGCTCGCGGCGCACCTGCCCAAGCTGCGGCGAATCGGCCTGGTGCGCCTTGCACACCTCACCGACCGCGCCGTGTACGCTCTCGTGGAGCGGCATACGAGCTTGGAACGCATTCATCTTTCCTACTGCGAGCAAATCACTGTTCCTGCCATCTTTTGGCTCCTGCTACGGCTTCCCCGTCTCACGCACCTGAGTCTCACGGGGGTCCCAGCGTTCCGACGACCCGACCTCCAAGCCATGTGCCGCGCACCGCCCAAAGAATTTAACCAGCACCAGCGTCAGTCGTTCTGTGTGTATAGTGGACGAGGCGTGCACGAATTACGGCGCTTTTTGCAGCGGGTGTATGCGGATCCTGTTACGGCTTCGCAGTATGGAGCGCTGCCGCCCGAGCAAGCACGCATCTTTTTCGACAACCTCCAGCGCTTTGTAGCGCCGCGCACATAGCTAGAGACCTATCTCGGGAAACAGAGCCGGCATGGTCGATGGATCGCCTAGGCGCTCAGCCATTTGCTGCTGCTTTTCACTGTGCGTCGACGCGAGCGACTGCTTCCACGCCGTGACCGCTTCTGGCACCAGTGCCGGTGCATATGTCCGCGCAAATAGCGCCGCCTCGGGCCACCGCCCTGCGTCTTGCAGTACTTGGATAACCGCGGCCGTATCGTTGATTTGCACGAGCGCTGCGACAGCGAGATTCAGCGCGCCTTTGGCACGCGCGGCTTCGGCCACACGCCGCAAGAGCGATTCGTCCTGCTGCGCCGTGGCTAGGAGGAAGAGCGAGTGGACATCGCCTGCCCGCTCATAACAAGCCTGCGCCAGCGACACGTTCCAGCGTGCAAGCGCCTGATCGCCAATGGTGCGCCAACGGGCCTCGGCACCCGACGTCGCGCCACTCTGCGCCAGCTCTAGCGCCAGCTCAAACTCGCCCAGCCGCACCGCTAGGTCAAAGCGGTGGTCGGGGTCCGTGGCCACCTGCAATGCGCGTTCGGGCAGGTCTTGCGCCTCGAGGAATTTGGCTACGCGACCGCGCTGCGATGCAGGTACCTCGGGCAGCAACGCATCCGCACGAGCCCAGTCGTCCTGCAGAACAGCCACCTGGTACTCGACAACAGCGAGCGAGAGCGCAAAGCTGTAGAGGTTCATGTCCTTGTCGGCAGCAATGACGCGACTGACCGCAGGCAGGTAGCCAAGTACGTACAGCGGGTGGTCGCAGGGCCGGATTGTATAGGTCTTGTCTCCAATCACGTACTGCAAGCGGTTGGCCGTGTTGGTGTAGAGATAGCACTCGCCGGCCCATCGCCCGGTACGCACCGACTCACTAATTTCGGCCACCACTTCGAATGCGTCCTCAATACCGTCATCGCCCAGTGGCGCACCACTCGCGAGGGCGGCCTCCAGTGCTGCGCGCTGGAAGCGCAGCACGTAGATCGAGTCGGCCGTCGTCACCGCGACCAACTCGTTGGTGGTCGACCAACTTACTTGGCGCGCTTCGACATTGATGCGGCGCACCAGCATACCCGTGGTCCAGTCGTAGAAGCACAAAAAGCCGACGCCCAGCACCGCCAGCAGCGCACCGCCGGCAATGCCTTCGACTGCATAGTTGATCAGCACGAGCCCGCTCTGCTCCTTAAAGTTTTTAAAGACTCTCACACGCGCGGAGGAATTCTCGCGGATCGCATACGTGTTCGAGTCGGCCGCCCACGCAAAGCCGAGGGCAGCACCAAACGCCTTGTTGCGCCACGCCAGCGCCGTGTAGATTGTATACTCGCCATCGCCCAGGACAGTGACAAAGCGCCCGTTGGGCGAGTGCTCGAGGAGCTGAGGGTACACTTCGGTGGTGCCAAGCTCGCGCGGCGTCACACGCACACGCTCGCCGTCTAGCATCTCGTCCTCGGCCAATGCACCGAGGTTGGCGCCGAGCACCTCGGCGTGGCGTGCATAGACGACTTTGCCACTCACATCCATGCTCACACACGGGTCTTCCTTGCCAAGCTTGACGACGACGGCGCCCTCATCGTATCCCAGTGCAATATCGTGGCTCTGCTTCTTGTACGCAATGCACCATACGCGCTCGAGGCCATAGTCCAGCGTCGACTCGAGCCGGTAGGTGTTGGCGTGCCACAGCTTCACGGAGCCATCCTCGGAGCCAGAGATCAGCAGCGGAAGCGATGGATGGAACACGGCAAACGACACGTTCGACGTGTGTCCCGTCAGCGTCTGCACGCACGACTTGCTCAGATAGTCCCATATGCGCACGGTCCGGTCGTCACTGGTGGTGACCATGTACGGCTTGTCGCTGCCGTGGTAGTAGCTCACAGAGTTGACACCTTTTTCGTGCGCCTCGAGCGTAAAGTTGGCGGCCGCCGAACCCAGCGTCCACACTTTGACCGTGCGGTCGAGCGACGCCGAGGCAAACGAGTTCGAGTCTTTGGGATTGAAGCACACGTCCATGACAAAGTGCGTGTGGCCCTCGAACGTTTGCATGAGCCGCCAATTTTTATCCCAATCCCATAGCTTGATTGTCATGTCATCGCTGCCCGTCAGCACATACGAGCCCGTGGCATGCACCGCAATGCTGCGGATGTAATCGGGGTGCGCCTCAAATGCAACGACCTTTTCGTGCGTATTGTAGTTGTAACAGCGCAAGAAAAAGTCATCACTGCCGGCCAGGAACCAATTCTTGCGGGCAATAAAGCGCACACAACGCACTGGCACATCTGCGACCTCGAACGTCTTGACGACCGCGCCCGTCTCATAGTTCCAAATGAACACGGTGCCATTGTACAATCCCGCGAGCAGCCAGGGCTCTGTCGGATGAAAGTCCACCGACTTGACCCGCTCGGATCGCGAGAAAAACTTCCGCTGAATGTCCAGCAGCATTCCTCGACACGCACGTCAGGGCGAGACGACCCAGCGGCGGTGCCGCCGCCTGCCGCGTGGCCGCGCGCGGGCGCCCCACGTGATACCACGTGACGGCACAACCGCGCGCTCCCGCGCTGTGTTGGGACATGTTATCAACTCCTAGTAGGCCATGTACACATGGCCGCCTCGGCCGCCTACGCCGCGGCTGTCTTTCGCCACCGCGACCTTGGCACGCCAGACCGCGCTGTCCTTGCCAGCTCTCGCTCCATGGAGACGGCGAACGCCGCGCGGACAGACATAGCCGGGGCAACGGCTCCGCCTCTGCCTCCGCCTCCGGCGGACGTGCAGGCGCGCCGTGTCGCGCCTGCCCTCACGCTGGAGCGGGCGGCCGCCGATACGGATCCGCCCTCGTCCGTATCGCCACGGACGCCATCGCCCGTCCTTGGAGCGCCTAAGAGCGATGATACAGACACGCCTCAGGGTGGGCATTTAACCTTTCCCCAAGTCGGTCTCGGTCTCGGCACCATGGAGCAGGAAATGCAAATGCTGATGGATCTCGAGCAGGTCGACGAGCAGGACGAGATTCCTTTTTCGGACGCCGATATGGCTGCTGCCGAGCTCACAGAGCTACTCACACAGCTCCATGTGCATGCGCCGGCGGCCGATGTGCCTGTGTCATTGCGTGTGCCGACCGCCGAGAATGCGGCTGCGCGCGAGCAGGCATGGGCGCAGCTTGCCTATGTGCTCGCGCAGCGCCTGCAGCAGCAGACCGAGTCGCGCGAGCACCTTCGCCATTTACTGCGCGTAACACGCCTCGCTTCTCTGTCACTCTTCTCGAGCTTGCGCATATCCTATTCACACATGCTGCAGGCGGAGCGCGATATCAAAGCACGCCTTGAAGTCGAGTTATCTGGCTCCAAGACACAGTCCAAGATGCTCAGCGACATGATTTCGCGGGCCTCGCTGCATGCGCAGGAGGAACGCGCACCTCTGCGCGTCGCACCAACCACGCCTGGGAGCGCTACTACCGACGAGGACGACGAGCGTACCAAGCTGCTCGCCGACAAGCGGTATCTGCGACAGCGCGTGCGCGATACCGAGGCGCAGGTGGCGAGACTCGAGACGGAGCTGCGCAGCTTGCGCCCCCTCTTGCTCCGGGCCCAGTACGACGACGACGCGTCTGATGCGCTGCCCTCTACGCCGTCGCGTCGCACATCCCGCCGTGCACACCATGCGAGGCGCGAGGCGGTGATGGGCGATGCCACGTCTGAGCACCTACTCCTTGCCACGCGCATGCTGCGCACGTTGCGGCAAGCGGCGCGCCCTCCTGCTGATGCAACGCCCGTTCGCGGCGCGCCGGACACATCGCCCCATACGCCGCGACGACCGATGGATGTGTTTCCCACAACGCCCACGCATCGTCGACGCGACGATACGACAAGCAGCCCGCATGTGCCATCGTCCGTGCGCAGTATGCCTGCGTCTACCTACTCGAGTGGGCTGGACGATCTTTTGTATGCGGCCCAGTCCCTTGCGCCCAGTCCCTCGCGCTCGTCCTGGACACCCCATGTGCCGACGCTTGGCAGCCCCAAACGCAGGCGCATGTCGTCGATGGATATGGACGATGCGCCGCCGACATCGGCGCTCGATGTGCTGGCGAACCAAGCAGCGATTGAGCATACGTCGTCGCCCATGGCGCTGCACCGCCGCTCCCACTCGGGCTCGCATATCCTATCAGGATCGGCGTCGTGGGCACCCGTGGCACCTCTGCGTGCGCCTTCGTCGGCCTCCAAGGTGCGTGTTAGTGGCAATGGTTCGAGCCCCGAAAAGCGTCTGCCGTACGTGCGCTGGAGCGCGGACGAGGACGCCAAGCTGCGGCGCGCTATTAAGGAGCATGGCCAACGCTGGGAACAAGTAGCGCGTGCTGTCGGCACGCGCTCGTACCACCAGTGTCGCCAGAGGTACCTGCTGATGCGGCGCAAAGAGGCGACGGCCAATGGAACTCCGTCGCCCAGCAAGGCCCCACGCACGCCGCAGCAAAACATGACGGAGAAGGAGGCTGCGTCTTTGCGGCCGAGTGACCGTGGTGAGGAAGAAAGCAGTGGGGGTGTCTCGTCGGATGTCGAGGCGCCGTCCCAGAGCCCACCGCGGCGGCCGCCACCGACGCAGATGCCGACGCCGACGCAGATGCCACCGTCGTCCGTGTCGACCGCCGCACCATGGGCGCCAGGGCCACGGTCCATGCCAGGGTCCGTTCCCTGGGCCACACCGCAGCCTGTCCCCCCTAGTTAGGTAGCGACCAAGCCTGGGTCGTCTCGCTGACCCATTGGTACACGGGCAATACCCACACAAGTCCGGCGATCAGGGCCACCACTTGCATCGGATCTGCGTGGGGAAAGGGCGGTGTCTCTCCGATATGCGCCAGAGCCACCCATGCATGCTGTGCGTCGCGGTACATCCGTGTGAGCACGGCATGGCTCACAAGGGGCACAGCGAGGCCGAGGGTATAGCGCCACACCGCCTTGGGCCGCTGCAGGGGCCAGCGTGCATGGGCCATACTCACCGTACTGTACAAGGTCGATGCCCAACAAAGTAGACATGCACTGAATGATACATGCCCTGTCCACGCGAGGACTGGAATCACCAGGCCGAGATGCGTCTGGTGAGCGCGCCATACGTACGAGACTGTAGGCCAGTCCTACCGCGCGGGCTCGGGCGGGATACGTCTCCATCCACTGACTCACATGCAAGAGGCCCAGCGCTATGTAAGAAGCACACACCTACCCATCGCATACACCAAACCGGCGCCCGCGCCCGCGGCCAGCACGCCCGTGTACAGCGCCAGCACGGACGGCCCCGGCATGACAAAAGTGGAGGGTGGCGTCCGCCGTGCGGCGCTGCTTCGCTCGGCGATGGAGGACGGCTTGGAGCTAGCGCGCAACTTTCCCAGCGTGGCAAGCCTCACGCGCGATGATTGGCAGGCGCTACTAGCCGAGTCATTGGATCCTACACAGCATGCCGACCAGGTGCGACTGTACGAGGCTGTCGTCCACAACCTACCGAGTGTGCGTGCCATGTACGAGGAGCACGAGGCGCTCTTGCGCCGTGTAGAGCAGGCAGCCGGTACGTGCATGCGACTGACGCAGCGGTGAACGAGGCGCAGCGCCCAGCGCTCGAGGAGCTCCGTGCCAAGACGCGCGCGGCCTATGCACAAGCGCGAATGCTCGAGCAACAGTGGCCGTGCGTGGAGCAGAGCATGATAGAGGCACACAAGGTACGCGAGGGTGGTTGACGTAGCAGCGCTTTACGCCGCAGGCCCTGTGGACACGCCTGCATATGGCCGCCAGTGCCGTGCACGAAACGAGTGAAGACTTGGCCAACGCCTACGTGGAAGGCCTCTCTCCTACAATGGATGTACGTAACACTACTCACACTAAGGACGCCACCTTTTTGCGGCAGTACCGCGAGTTGCGCGTGCAGTACCACCGCCGTGCTCTCGCCGCGGAGCGCATGCGCGACCCAAGTGGGGGTACGTAACACGTGGCCATGGAGGTGCACGTGCCGCTACCGATCGGGCAGCACGGGCGAGAGGAGCGGTGCCGTGCGGCGGCGGTTGTCTTGCTCCGTCCCATGTCGACTCAGCCCTTGTTGCAGCGCACCGCCGGCAAGCGCATTGCACTCCCTGTGCGTGTCGAGCCCAAGGTCTTTTTTGCCAATGAGCGTACCTTCCTCTCGTGGCTCAGCTTCACTGTGACGCTATCGGCGCTTGCTGCTGGCCTGCTAAACTTTGGTGACCGTGTGGGCCGCGTGAGCGCCGCCCTGTTCAGCCTTGTCGGTACGTATTTTTGCGCTTATATGAGCCATCGCAATTATGATCTATGCATTGGTGACGTACCACTGGCGTGCGCAAGCAATCCGCAACCGCGGCAGTGGCCCCTACGACGACCGTCTCGGTATGTGCCCCTTTCTTACCCAGGCCCTACCATCCTTTCCGTGCTGCTCCTTACGGCGATCATCGTCAACTTTGTGCTGCGCTTCAGCGAGTAGCGCGCACTTATGTCTGCATAGCCTTTTGTGCGATAGGATTGGCATGAATCGTTACGCTCTGCGTGCGGATCTCGTGTACCGGCCGATGCTTTGCATCCACCGGTACCTTTTCCATGGCCTCGAGCGTGCCGCCCAGCTCTGCGCCATCAATCACCTTGCCAAAAATCGTGTACTTGCCGTTTAGGTGCGGCTGCTCGCTGTAGGTGATAAAAAACTGTATCAGTCGCACTAGCGTACCTGCGAGCGATTTGTGTTCGGTCCGCCCGTCGCCATGGCCACCATGCCCCGCGCATGGAACTGCGGTTAGTAGCATGTCGCACCTTGAGCGTCGGCCGGATCTCATCGTCAAAGGGACGTCCCCAAATGGAATCGCCTCCTTTGCCCGTACCTGTAGGATCGCCCGTCTGTTGTGAGTAAGCGTTCCACGCACCTGCACCATGAACCCAGGCATATTGCGGTGCCATAGCACACCCGTGTACGTGCCAGCCGCACAGTGCGCAAGAAAGTTTTCAGCGGCGCGCGGCACCGCTTCGCAGAATACCTCGATCTTGATTAATGGCAAAAAAGCGCACCTTAATGTCCCCTAGCGTCGTATGCAGCGTCACGCTCATCGCGCTGGGCCAACGTCGCAAGGCCGTTGCCCCTCCACCACCGATGACGACGCGTGTGTCGCTCCCAGCGCCGACCCTCGGCGCGTGGCTGCGCGGTGCCGCGACGCTCACGGGCGGTCGCGATACAGAACTTGAGCTTGCGCCTTTGCCGCGCGGCACACCGCAGGCCGAGCGCTTGACACATGCACTCACACACCGCCTCTCTGGGTTCGACGCGCTGGGCCTGGATGTCGCGCCCTTACCGGGTGCCTTGGCGCCCGAGGCTGACGATGGCCTAGCGCTCCTTCAGCGGCGCACCGGCTGGTATGCATGGCAGTGTGCTCAGGCGCTGCACGCCACACTGGCACTCCTCGACACGTCACCGGCGGCACCACCACCCCTCGGCGCCAAGGACCTACGCCATGTCGAGACGCTCTTGTCCCTGGCCTTTACGTGGTTCGTCGTCCCTTGCCTGGGCCTTTGGGACGAAGCACTCGCCAAAGAGGCGCCTTGGGACGACGCCGCTACTGCCCTCGTGCCGTTCATTGCAAGCATAGCGAGTCAACGCACCAGCAGTGACCTAGCGCTGCGCTTGCACCGCCTCTACGACGTCGATATGCTGCGTGTGCTGCTGCGTGCTGCCTACAGCGGCACCGCGTACCGCACCGAGGCGGAGCGTGCCCTCCATACACTCCTCGATGGATGGCCTATTCTCCAGAGCCTCGCCGCGCTCCGCCGCGCGCCACACGCCAGTGCTAGTGACAGTACACCGAGGCGGTGCCCTTTGTTTGTGCGGGAACATGCCGCTCGTCTATGCACACAGCTCCTTTTACGCCCGGATGGTGTGCGTGCCTTTTTGGTTGGCATGCTTGGTGCGCACGAAAACGACATGCTACGAGGCGATGTGGGTGACGAGCTCACAGAAGGCGATGCGCTCTTCCAGCGTCTTTCTGGCGTCGCACAGCTCTTGTGTGCGCCACCCAAAGATATGCCGCGTGCCTCGTACTATGCCACGATGGTGCCTTTGCTCTTGTGCGTGCTGGACCCGGTCAGTCCCCCTGGCACCACACCCGTGCATGGCGTGCATCGCCGCGCAGCGGCTTTCACGCTCGTTCGTATGCACGAGCGCGACGCCCAAAGCGTGATGAATGCGCTCGGTGCGCCTATCCATGACGTGCTCCTGCCCAAAACAGGACCAGCCACGCCCGCCGACGTCGATCGCGCGTTGCGTCTCCTCAGTGCGATGGTGACGCTGGCCCCTCCCGCGCCCGACTGGATTCAGGCGCTGTGCACACCACTCGTGGCTTCGCTTCTGGCGCTCGATACCCTATGGGCGCAACCGCCCCCTCAAAGCGTCCAAATTGTATCAGCCGATGCACCGTCACGCACATCGCTCGCGATGCCTGTGCGCGATGTGCTGCATATATGGATGCGTCTCGTACCAGAAACAGCGCTGAGTACGGCGCTGGATGCGGCGCTGCAAGATGCTCTCGTTACGGGTGCGCCACGCTGGATAGAGACGCCCCAAGGTGTGCAGGGCGCCGCACCACGCCCGCCTACCGAGACGCCTTTATCGATCGAGGCACTCTCTCTGGATACCATTCTTCCGATGCAGGATAGTGAGGCAAGCACCGAGCCTGCGGTCCCCCGCGACTTGGCGCGCCTGCTTGACTTGCCGCTGGACCCGCAGCGCATCGCACGGCTGCTCCAGGCGGCGAATCAGACAGCAGCCGCGCGTGCACTGCTCTTGGCGCGCATGAATGCGTACCGCGCGACCCTAGGCACAGCGGAAGCGGGTGTCGGTGCGGAAAACCCTGCGCGATATTCGCTCGTGCACTTGTACGAGGTGCTCCAGCTCCTCGAGGCGCTCGGACCGGCACTGCTAGAGGGCGATGCAGCCGAAGCGTTGCCGTTCGTGGAGCTTGCGCTAAGCTTGCGTGATGATGCCGGCCTCGCACAAGCCGCGCTACAGCTTCTGCTGGCGCTCCTGGAGCGGCACACGCATCTGACGCCCAGCACGACGCCCCTCCTTGCTGTGGTCGCCGAGCATGTGGAACGATGCCGTGATGCCTCAGATGACGAAACGCGCGCGCTGGCCCAAGAGGCAGCGGTCGTGCTCTCCGCGCGTGCTCAGTCATCCACAGCTGCATCGCCAGCGGCCCCCTCTGCCCGTTTGCCCTACATGGCTGTATACCAAGAAGCTTTAACGCATCTACAGGACCCTATTTTGCCAGTGCGAGCACACGGTCTGCACCTTCTCACACAACTGGTCTCCACAGACAGACGGCACCAACCCGTATGCTATGGCGATGTGCTGGATCCCGCACTCGTACCCGCCATCTTTGACTTGCTCCTTCAAGCGATCCAGGACGACGAGAGCTTCTTGTACCTGAACGCCGTACAAGGTCTTGCACACATGGCCGTGACGTGGCGGACCACTGTGCTTACGCAGCTGCTTGCCGTGTATGTGGGCGGCGACAAGACCGAAGCGAGCATCGCTCGTGCACTGCAAAGTGCATTACCCCTCTCGGCGCGCGCGACCGATGCGCGTCTACGGATGGGCGAGGCACTCTTGCAGGTGCTGCAGCACCTAGGCGATGCGGCGGTGCCTGATTGTACGTACATGCTTCTCACACAGTGCCGCGCATCACAGGACCCCTATTGACGGCGGTAAGACAGCCATGGTGGCCTGCTACATTGCGCAGCTCCTTTTTATCGCTTCTCGGTACCTGTGTGGAGCTCGCGCCGAACGCGCTGGCCGCGTCCGGCACGTCTGTGGCCATGGTCGGCTTGTGCACCGAACTTTTTGGGCTCACGTCCGAATGGCGTGGCCCGCGCAAGCGTCCCGCTGTGCGTGCAAAGTGTGCGGGCCGTGACGATGCAGGGCGGCGGATCGAGCGCCTTTTGGACGATAGCGACTCGGACGAGGCGCTGGCTGAGCGGGAAGCCACGAGTGGCACGGACACGGATCCGCACCGGCCTCAGCTGCGGCGTAGCGCACTCTTGCTTCTTGCCCTGTTAGTGCGCGGCACACGGCACCAGCTCGAGGACATGGACAGCAACGACGATGCCACTGCGCCCCTCCACGCGCTGCGCTTGCCCGGCGGTGGATGCCTGCCCTCGGTGGACCATGGTCGTGCACGTGCCACGAAACGCCCGCCCCTGCTGGTAACGCCAGAGGCGCTCGCGACGACGCCGGCCGTACTGCGATACGTGGCCGACGAAGACGTGGATGTAGTCGTGCGGCAACAAGCACGCGATGCCCTCGATGAGGTGCATGCGCTCGAGCTCGCCTTTGTGCAGGCCGCCCTGGTCCCATAGCGTGTCGAGCAGCTGTGGAGGTCCTCTGTCGTTATGTCGACCGCAGCGCCGGCGACCGCCCCTTTGGGCTCGGGGGTCCATATGGATGAGCGTCATTGCCGCCTCTTTGGGCCTGTGGGTATTGCTACGCAGCTTCTTATGGGTGTGGTAGTGTTGGGCACGCTTCTATACAAGCGGCACCGCGAGCGTCCGCGGCGTGCGTGGCGGACGTGGGCCCTCGATGTGGCCAAGCAACTGACAGGCCAAGGCATGGTACACATGCTCAATGTCCTGTGTAGTGCATTGGGCATGACGCAAGCGCCGAGGAACCCATGCTCGCTCTATTTTCTCAACATCCTACTCGACTCGACGCTCGGCCTCTTTGTACTGTACGGCGTGCTGCATGGCGCCACGCGCGTGTGTGAGGATGTGTTGCAGCTACAAGGCTTTGTATCGGGCGAGTATATGCCGCGCAGCATGCCAGGCCGCTGCGCGCCAAGCGTACTGCAGTGCTGGCTGCGCCAAACGAGTGTATACTTGCTCGGCCTCGCGCTCATGAAAGCGTTTGTCCTCCTCACTCTAGCCATGCTCCCATTCCTTGTGGCATTTGGCAGTTGGCTACTCAGTCTATTTGGCACGAACCGCGCGCTACAAGTCGTATTTGTCATGGCGCTCTTTCCGATGGCCATGAACATGCTACAATTCTGGCTGATCGATTCGATGCTTTTGTACCGCCCGAACGCGGAGGCTTACCTCCCTGTTCCTTTACCTAACGTACAGTCCACCTTGCCCCTGTCGCCTCGGCCGTCCCGCGACGGCGAGGCGCGTGCGGAGGTGCTGCAGGCAGCCCCATAGATGGATACCCGGTGCTCGCACGTGCGCAGTCGTGCAGCCCCACGTGAACGGTCAGTGCGAGTCGCGTCCGCCGCGGTGCGGCCCTAGCGCGGCCTCGGCGTGGCCCGGCGCAGCTTCGCACGAGACCATGTCGCAGGCCCTGCCAGACTGCTGGTACGTGTAGTTTCTGACAATAGGGGACACCGAGGTGTACGGAAAATGTACTGACGCAGGCTTCTGCCGAGTTCCCCGAAAATACACTGCGCTCGTTCGCCCAGGCCATCCAGGACGGCTCGGAGGGTATTGAGAGCGACGTGCACATTACCGCCGATGATGTGATTGTCATGTTCCACGACACGACGCTCGACCGCACGACGAACAGCCATGGTTCGATCACTGCGCGCAACTACTATGGGCAGGACGGTCTTGAGCATGTGCGCACACTCAAAGAGCCCGTGCAGCAGATTCCCACGTTCAAGGAGCTGTGCACGTTGCTCATGGAGCCGGCCAACCGCCACGTCGCGCTGAACATTGATATCAAGCCGAACAATGATCCTGAGCGCCTGTTCCGCATCATGGGCGAGATTGTGCATGCGTTCCCGAATTACGAACGCGACTTGGCGCCGCGCCTCATCCTCGGCCTGTGGCACCCCAAGTTTATCGAGCCGGCCAAGCGTCTCGTGCCAACACTGCGTCGCGCACACATTGGTGCTTCGCCCGCGGATGCGCTCCAGTACTTTTGGAATGACTGCGATGCGTTCTCGATCCGTTTCCCGTCGCTTGTGGGCGCCGAGGGCCAGGCCTTTTTGCGCAAGGCGCGCGAGGCGAACAAGGACGTGATGGCGTGGACAGTCAACCGCAAGGATGAGATGGTCGAGGCTACACGGTTCGGTGTCAAGGCCATCCTTACGGACTACACCGCCGACCTACACCAGCTGCGCGACGAGATGAAAGGTAGGTTCTGTTCACTGACCCAGCCGACTTTGGCGCCACGCACCGCAAGTATGTGAGCCCTTGGTTCGCATGGTCCTCACTACGCTACTACACGCCCGCCGTGTATGCGTACCAGCGCGCTTGCCGCCACGAGGTCGAGCACCACGCCGGCGTACGTACACGTGGCTTACCCAGGTCGCCTACGATGGCGCCGTTCGCACGTGATAGGATCGTAGCTCCCTACCATGGCGCACGGACGTTTTGAGGTCGCACGTCGGCGGCGCCCTTGGCCGGTCGTGTTGTGGCATGGCTTGGGCGATGCAGCCCAGTCCGAGTGGATGCAGCACACGAAAAAGACACTCGAAGAGATGCACCCCGGCCTCTTTGTGCATGTCATTGCCTTGGAACAGAGCGAGTGGCGCGATCGACGCGCCACCGTTTGGGGGCACGTCCCTACGCAAATTTCGCAAGTACATGAACAATTGCAGACGATACCAGAGCTTCGGGACGGTTTTGATGCTGTAGGTTTTTCTCAGGGCGGCCAGTTTCTCCGCGGGTACGTGGAACGCTTTAACGACCCGCCGGTGCGCCATCTGCTCACGTTTGGGTCGCAGCACATGGGCATCACCGAATTGCCCGAGTGCAGTGTCTATGACGCGCTATGTCATGCCGTCCATGGCGCTCTATCGACGCGTGTGTATTCGGACTATGCGCAGCACCATGTTGTGACGGCTCAGTACTTTCGCGACACGCGCACGCCAGCACAGTGGGCTTTGTACCATGCCAAGAATGCATTCCTGCGTGATATCAACAACGAAGGAGAACATAAGAATGAAACGTATAAGAAAAACATGCTTTCACTCCAATCGTTCGTGATGGTGCAGTTTGACGAGGAGACGACGGTGCGTCCTGCCAACTCGTCCTGGTTCGAGTCGTTCCCTGCCCCTGCGCCAGGCGTGATACCCACGCACACTGTGCCTCTACGCGACTCGAAGCTGTACCGTGAGGACTGGATCGGATTGCGGGCACTGGATGCGCGAGGCTCGCTCGTGTTTCTTCGGTGTGCGGGCGCTCACATGCACCTCTCGCCGGAATGCCGTGCCGCGACTTGGGGACGATTCCTCGGGCAGCCGCGCGCCTGGCACGACGAGTTGACACCCTACGTGCCCTATGCTTTTCTTGTGCTCGTTCTAGGTCTCGTGTTTCGAATCTATATGCAAAGGCGCTCTACGAGGGCGCTGCGCTTGCCTTGAGCACGTGAGGCGCCTTGTGCCATGGCCGCAAGGCGCGGCCGAGGCCCAGCTGGAAGGCAAGCAGGCCCGCCGCCACAATCACATGGTAGTGCCAATACACGGCCGTATACGCTTGCAGCGAGTCGCGCAGCTTGAGCGTGAAAAACGGGATCACCGCATAGTTCACCGAACTGATGGTACACACGATCGATGTGATAGAGTAGAGCAGCTGCATCGCACTGTACTGTTTGTACGTCTTCCACGTCGGGTCCGGGACGCGGCGGTTCGCAAACACGATCGGGCGCACCGACTTGCGCAGTAGACGAGCGAGCCACTGGCATAGTGCGGCTAGTATGAACGCCAGGTAGTAGCCCGGCGCAATGCCGTGCCAAATCGCGCTGGTCAAAAAGGTGCCAAACACACTGCCAAAGCCGGGCTTGTGCGGCCCTGCTAGGCGCTTGTACACGCACTCGCGCAGCCAAAAGTCTGTGTGTCAGTAGAAGCACGTACTCGTGTTGGCGTTCCATGCGTCCAGCAGCTCTTTCCAGTTGTGACTGCCCTCGATGCGCAGCACATATACGTTCTTGCAGCGCGTCCACAAGGTACGCTGCGTGGTCGGATCCACGCCATCGTAGGCCAGGCCCGAAAGGATACAGCCTGCATTCGATAGCGACCACACGCCGTAGAAGCGGAACCGCGCAGCAAGACCAGCGATCTGTAGGAATACAAGGCGCTGCCAAAAGGGCCAAGTGTACACCACATCGTTGACGTTCGCAAGGCGCACCAAATCAAAGCGCTCAGAGAGCGAAATCATGAGCACAAGGGCGAGGCCGGCCGTGGCCAGCTCTTTGGACGCCTCGCGCCAGCGGTGGGGAGGCACGCCGCGGTACGGCGCATACAGCGTGCCATTCGCCCATTGCTGGTATTCGCGGAAGCGCGAGGACGGCCCCACAAGCACACCAGGAAAGTAAAAGCTGTGTGAGTACAGGCACGTACCAATAGCCAAGAAACTCAAAGAGGCTCGGCAAGGCCAACACGCGATCGCGCAGTTGCACCTCGTCGAGGTTCTTATCCTTGCGCATTTGGCCATCATAGCAGCTCCATGCAAACGACGTGAGGTTCATCACGAGCACCATTTGCATAGACGAGATTTCCATCGTCGTGATCGGCACTTGGCCGAATTCGCGCATGCAGTGCGTGTACAGCATGTGGCTCATGGCACCCACCAACACAATCCATGGCATGTACTTTCCACCAATACGGAAACGAACGAACGTGTAGGTGAGTAGACATGCTGCCAGCAGGTGCAGCGTGCCCCCATACAGGCCAAGTATGCCCAGCAAAAAGAACGCTGACATGCCGATATTCATCCCGTGGCGCATCCATGGCGCAGGCAGATGCGGGAGGATGGGACTCAGCAGGAACGAAATTAGCAATGCAATAGCAAGCTATATGAGTGGAAAGACGCACCTTGGCATAGTCGGTCGGCAGCCCAAGGGCGTCGCCCACCGCCTCGAACCAGCGCTGCAGCATGGGGGAGCAGAAGAGTGATCGGCCGAGGAGCACGGGCCTGGAGGCCTCCACTATGTCATGACCATGTGCCTCCGAGGCGCTGAGCGGCATCGGACGCGGAAAGGCGACCCCAGCGCCCTTGGTGCGCATCCCGCCGGAAGAGCATGGATGGGAACGAGGGCTCGGGCATAGGGGCGGGTGTCGCAGTGGGGGAAAAGCTAGTATGGCTGGGCGCCTCGGAAGGTTGGGCGGGCTCAGCCTCGGGCTCAGCTTCCGGCTCCGGCTCGGCCTTCGAGGTCGCCACGTCCGCGTCCTCCCCGCTCGGCACCTCGGAGGAGGGCACACGCTCCTCGAGTTCGGGACGCAGCGTTTCTTCTGAGATGTCATGCCCCATCATTTCCGCAGCAGCGCGCTGCGCCGGCGTGATCTTGCGTCGTGTCTTCTCGCCGTGCTGCGCAAGCGTAGCAGCTTCTTGCGCGAGTTGGTGCGACTCGGCATCAAACTGCGCAAACATATCGGCGAGGCGGCGATCAAGGATCGCACTCTGACGTACATGCTCTCGTAGAACGCGCTGCAAATCGTGGTGCGTATGCACACTGTGCCGCTGTAGACTCTGGTGCATCGCACGGCTCACTTGCGTGAGGTACTTTTCCAAGAGGTGCGCATGGTGCTGCGCCTCCCGCACCTCGGCTATGGCCGCTTCGATGCGGTCAGGCCGGGGTGACTTGGCGAATTGGAGTTGCTCGGCCTCGTGCTGCTTGGTCGCAATGACTTTTTGCGCGAGTGTGTACTCCACGACCATGGCCGTGCGCTCTTGTAGGCACTGCCGCGCCGCGCGCATACTCAACTCGTGGTATTCCATCACATCGCCCAATGTCACTTGGTCCACATGCCACTGCTCTTCACCGAGTTCGGCCATACGCTGCAAAAGCGCCTTGGCATTACGGAGTGTGCGGGGCAATAGCAAGCGCGCCGACACAGGTCGCGTCTCTTCGAGCATGGCGAGGCCGGGCAGCTTGGCCATCAGCTCGCGCATAGCCACATCGACGCCTTGACGCGCTTGCGTCACGGCGGCACTAGCACGCGCAACGTCGCCCAGCTGCGTTTCGAGGCGTGTCACCTCGCCACGTGCCGCTGCCAGTGCTTCATCAGGGTCCGCTACCGTGACGGGCGAGGCGCTAGCGAGGAGCGGCGGCACGAGCGCAGTCAGTGTGGCTTTGGACGACGAACGCCCGCTATTCCCATGACCAGATGGCATAAGGAGCGATCCGTCAAACACATGTGCCAGCGACCGAATGTACGCTTGTGTACGCGCCGCCTGCCGCGTGAGGCCCGCCGGCGCCGTGTCTTCCAAAGGCACCGGCTCATAACTGTAGTCGGCTTCCACAAAGCGCCGCGTCTCGCGGTGCATGCATAGTGCCATTTCGTCGGAAATGCAGGTGAACCAGTGAATGAGCAGGCGCTCCAGCTCGGGCCGCCCGGACGACACATCCTCGAGCGCCGGCTCGTGCAGCAGCCAGGGCGTTGGCAATGGAAGAACAGGTACCATGACCGTAGGACTAGTAAGGGCAAGCGCAGACGCATAGAGTGCAAGTTCCTGGTAGGTACGCTCGACGCGGTCGTACTGCGTGCGGTGAAAGCTGGGGATATTGGTCTGGGTCAGTGGCGTCACGTACCGTGCAACGGAAGCGCACGCGCAGCGGCGACGCAACCACAAGCTCTACATGATCCATCGTAAGTGACCAGGAGGGATGCGCGGGCCGGCTCGGCGGCGCGTCCCCCGTCTTGGGCGGCGCGGCCGGCGAGGAGGCCATGCGGGCAGTGGAGGTCAACGGCACCGACGACGTGGGTTTCCGTGGAGGTCCCAGTCGGTCGGCACGCGTCGCGAGCGAACGAGGTCGACGGCCGGCCGGCTTGGTGTTGGGTACGCTACGGCAAGGACCCTGTCGCATCGGCGTCCCATTCGCTAAGTAAGAGCGTCCCATCGGTAGAAGCCGAAACGACTGGGTGAGTAGGATGCACGTACTTATAGGCTCGAGTGGGTGAAAGTCGACGGCGGTGCAAGTACCGCGGTGGCCCGGAAGCTGCATGAGTAGCGCGGCGTACCTTGAATACAAGCGTGCCTTTGGCAAGGCTGCGTAAGTAGAATGCACGTACTTCCATATGTTGGTCGTGTGATCAGCGCCACCACACCCGACCCACTCGCCATTGGGCGACCACGCGGCCCGCAACAGCAAATTTTCAAACCCGCTAGGCATGCCAGTGAGTGTATGCACGAGACGAGGATGCGTTTTCACGCCGGGCTGCTGCAATGGAGCGAATGGGCGCACGTCCCAAACGCGCACCGTGTCGTCGAGCCCGGACGACAGCAAATGCGTCCCAGACGGTGACAGCGCAAGCGATGCGACGGTATCATTATGGCCTGTGTAAGCAAAAAAAAAGCGCACCAAGGAGCGAGGACTGCCGTGATAATGTCGCACAGTCCATTACATGGATCGCATTGTCCACGCCGCCCACATAGAGCTGCGTCGCGTCCGCGCTGAATGCAACGCAGGTCACAGGGTATCCGAGCTCGATCGAGGCAACAGGGTAGCGCGAGTCTGCCTCCCAAAACAACACGCGCCCGTCGTCCGAGGCGGACGCCCAGCGCCCGCCCGTGCGGGCACATGTCACGTCGTTGACGATCCCGTGGTGCCCGCGAAGGCGGCGGACACGCTCCCCTGTGGCACTGTCCCAAAGCACAATCGTGTTATCTGCCGATCCCGAGAGCAAAAGGCGCTCGTCGCCGCTGTGAGGGACCCACGCGAGGCACGTCACGGCCGCCTTGTGGCCTGCGAGTTGCCCCACGTTGCGGTGCTCACCAAACGTCTCCCATAAAGCTGCGTTAGTGAATGTGCGTACAAATGGTGTGGTCTGCCGATGCAGCAGCAATTGTCCGGCCATCTGGCGCAAACTGGACATCGAGGACGTCGGCCTGGGTCAGTGGCGGTTACGCACCGTATGCGCCTCTGTGAGCGCCATGACTGGCGCTGCTAGGCTGCAAGTGCGGTCTGTGCGCGAGATGAGTGCATGATCGCCGCCCTGGCGCGCACGTTTTGCCAGCATCATGTCACCACCAAAGGGGGGTGACTTGCGCTTGTCGGCCATAACGAAAAAGGACTCGACGTTCACCGCGACGACGACCACGACGCTGCTGACTCAGCAAGACCTCCAGGGCCTCGCCTCGCTCAGCGCGTGGCGTTCTGCGCTATGCCACCATGCCAAGGGTTTGCTTCGCAGAACCTGCGGTGCTGCACGCTCATCGGACATGTAGACCATGGCAAGTCGTCGTACGCCGACTCGCTACTGGCGGCGAATGGGATTATATCGTCGCGTGCGGCCGGCCAGATCCGGTACCTAGACAGCCGAGAGGACGAACAAGAGCGGGGCATTACCATGGAAGCGAGTGCCGTATCGCTCACATTCAAGCTACGTCAGCGACACGAAGAGACGGGAGAGGATCAAATTGAGGATTACACACTCAATCTGATCGATACGCCCGGGCACGTCGACTTTAGCTCCGAAGTGTCGACAGCGTCGCGCCTGTGCGATGGCGCACTCGTCATTGTCGATGTCGTTGAAGGTGTATGTACGCAAACAGTCTCTGTGCTTCGTCAGGCATGGATGGATGGCCTACGCACCGTACTCGTCGTGAACAAGATGGACCGCCTGATCACCGAGCTCAAGTTGACACCGACCGAGGCCCACTACCGCTTGCTGCAACTCGTCGAGCAGGTGAATGCAGTGATCGGCAGTTTTTACGCGGCAGAGCGCATGGAGCATGACCAGCGGGGTGATGATGCGCCCGAAGACGACGAGCTGTACTTTGACCCGCCGCGTGGCAACGTGATCTTTGCGAGCGCCATCGACCAGTGGGCGTTTCGTCTCGAGCGCTTTTCTACCATGTACGCCCAAAAGCTCGGAATTAAAGAGCAACAGATCCGCGGCTTTTTGTGGGGCCACTATTATCTCGATCCCAAAACCAAGCGTGTGCTCACCAAGAAGCAGCACGATCGCGACAAGCGCAACCTAAAGCCTATGTTTGTGCAGTTTGTTCTCGACAATATATGGAGCGTATACCAACACACGGTCGTGGAGCGAAACCAGGAGCGCATCGACAAGATGATCGCCACGCTGGGCCTCTCGATCCATGCACGCGACCTCCGGTCCAAGGACCCTGCAGCGCTGATGCAGGCGATTCTCAGCCAGTGGCTTCCCCTGTCCGCGTGTACGTTTGCCGCGGTCGTTCGGTGCCTCCCGGCGCCCAGTGAGGCACAGCGCGTGCGTGTACCGCACATGATCCGCCCCGACCTCAACTTTTTTGCGACGCCCGACGAACTCGCGCCGAGCAACGACTTGGAGCGCGACTTGTTCGAGTCGCGCTCGGGTCCCGAGGCATACACGGTTGCCTATGTCAGTAAAATGTTTGCCGTGCGTCGCGAAGACCTGCCTGAGAACAAGCGCGCGCCGCTCACGGCCGACGAGATGCGCGAACGTGGCCGGCTCCGACGTGAGGCTATGGCCTCGACCGGTGCTGAGCCGGCACCCGCCGAGGCACCCCGTGCTACGACCGAGGAACAGGAGCCCACGACCGACACACCGTCCGAGGCGCTGCTCGGCTTTGCGCGTCTATACAGCGGCAGCCTCCGTGTGGGCGATACTGTGTATGCCCTTTTGCCCAAGATGGACCCGTCCGCCTCGTTGCAGGACGCTGTCAATGCGCCGTACGTACGCGAGGTGCGCGTGTCCCACTTGTACATGATGATGGGCCGCGATCTCGTCGCTGTGCAGCGCGTGCCGGCCGGTAATGTGTTTGCTGCGCGAGGTCTCGAGGGAGCCGTGCTGCGGAACGGCACGTTGCTTCGTGCTCCGCATGGCGAGGTCCCAATGCACCTCGTGAACCTGGCGGGCGTGCGGAACACGACAGCTCCTATGGTGCGTGTCGCGCTCGAGCCGCGACAGGCCTCGGATATGCCGCGCCTCGCCGAGGGCTTGCAGCTTTTGAACCAGGCTGACCCCTGTGTGCAAGTCATGGTGCAGGACAATGGTGAGCACTGCCTCGTGGCGGCCGGCGAATTGCACTTGGAGCGGTGCCTGCGCGATTTGCGCGAGCGCTTTGCGCGTTGCGACATCCAAGTATCACCCCCTCTCGTGCCCTTCCGCGAGACGTGCGTCAAGGCAGCCGATATGGCGCCGCCCAAAACACCAGGTGCGCCACGCGGCACAACGTATGCTACGGCCCTGCAGGGCGCCGTGCACGTTACACTGCGGGTCCAGCCGCTGCCCAAGCGAGTGGTCGATTTTCTCGTCATCAACGGCCCTACCATCCGCCGCCTGCAGCGCCGCGGACGACGTGATGACGATGATGATGATAATGACGACGATGTGTCGTTGCGCGCCCCCGACCATGACGACAAGGAAATCCGCCGCGTGCCAGTGCGAGCATGGGGCGAAGCGTGGCGTAGCATCTTGGAGCAGGCAGGCGGCGAGTGGCCCAGCCTCGCGGATGCCGTCGTGGCGTGGGGCCCCAAGCATGTGGGCCCCAATGTGTTGTTCGATCCAGCCCACCTTTTGCGCCGCTCACGCAGCGCCTCGGCGGAGGGTGAGGCGCGGGGCGAGCGCGAGCTGAGCGAGGCGATCGAGGCGGGTTTCCAGCTTGCTATGGGAGCAGGCCCACTATGCGCCGAGCCCGTGCAGGGTCTCGCCGTGTGTGTGCAGGATGTGCAGATCGATGAGGAGCGATTGGGCGAGGCGCGCGCCAAGCTCTCTCAGCTTGCCTCGACGCTCATCTCGAGCGTGCGCGAGGCGTGTCGGCAGGGCCTGCTCGACTGGTCGCCGCGCCTCATGCTCGCGATGTATGAGTGCGAGATCCAGACGCCACGTACGTATACGCGACTAACGCAGCGTCTGCACAAGGCAAGGTGCATGCAGTGCTCGCGCGGCGGCGCGCCCAGATTGTCCTGGAAGAGATCCGCGAGGGCACGCTATTCTTTACGCTCCGCGCGCTGCTGCCTATGGTGGAGTCGTTTGGGCTAGCGGATGGTATGTAAATCAGACTGACACAAGAAATGTGGAAGCGTACATCGGGCGCAGCGAGCGCGCAGCTCTCGTTCGCAGGTTTCCATCTGTTTGACCAGGATCCATTCTGGGTACCACGTACGGACGAGGAACTCGAGGATCTAGGCGAAAAAGGCGACCGCGAGAATATGGCCAAGCGCTACATGAATCAGGTGCGCAAGCGCAAGGGACTGCGAACAGACCAGCGCCTCGTGGCATCCGCCGAGAAGCAGCGTACCCTCAAGTCGACATAGTCGTCGTTAGTGTAAGGCACGTGCTTCGGCATTGGCGCGCAGACAAGCTGAGTCAGCCGTCGACGCTGGCGGCCGACGCGCGTGACGTCGTGTCGACGCTGCCGCGGGTGGGCTCGTTTGCTGGCTGGCTCCGAGTGTCATGCCCAAGGCGACCCTCTTGGACTCGATCCTTGGTCGCCCTTCGCAGAGCTACGCATGGTCTCCTGGAGATAAGGCTC
Organism: Malassezia nana; assembly: GCA_029542845.1. NCBI lineage: Eukaryota > Fungi > Basidiomycota > Malasseziomycetes > Malasseziales > Malasseziaceae > Malassezia > Malassezia nana. Next base: position 836,285 of record CP119893.1, read on the forward strand.
GCGTTGGGAGCTCGCCACGTGCGCCCTCTGAAGTTGGTAGCGCGTCGCAGCCCGGGAGCGTCTGGCGCAGTCCCTCGACGCGCGGGTATGGCGCGGCCCGCTCGGCCACTGCACGCTCGCGCCGAACCCGCCCTCCTTCCATGTCGGATGCGCATACTCTCATGCCCGATATGAACACGGTCAACCCTTTTTCGCGCTGGTGGGAAGAGCGCTCGCAGGCCGACCAGAGCCTCAGCGCTCGCGCGCCGGAAAAGTCCAGCGTAGCCAGCGCCGAGCGAGGGCCGCGCCCCCCTCCTGTCGCGCACGATACGCAAGAATGGCATGCGTGGCTTCGCTCGTTTGAGCAGCGCCGCGCTGAGCCGTCCACCCAAAACGCTTCGCCGCCTTCGCAATTTTACGTGCCCCTCACGCAGGACGACTCGATGCCCGATATGTCAGAAATGGGGTACGCCCTCACGCAGGACATGCCAGACAAGGGAGTGTCGTCCCTCCGTGCGCTGCGCGAGGACGAGTGGCAGAGCTCGGTACGCCAATCGACGCCGCCCGCGCTTGCCTCGCCGGCCGAGGTACTAGGACGCGCGAGTCCTGCGACGCGCAGTGCGCGCACCGAACTACCCGTCCGCCGTACTACACGCTTGCGGCAGCCTACACGCAGTACACGTCCTGGTGATGCGTTTGAGGCGTTGCCAGACGAGGAGCTCGCGCGCCTTTCATGGAATGCATTGTACCTGGCCGATGGTGGTTTTGTCGATACCTCACCTACGAAAGCAGTGGCACCTGAATTGCCCGTGCCATCGGAGCGCGCAACGTCGTCCATGGAGCACGCGCCGCCTACACAGCCTTTTGCGCCGCGTCACACGACACCCGAACCCTGGACGTTGCACATGCGCGATGCGCCCCCCCAACTAGCGCCCTCGCCCCAGCTAGCGCCTCCGCCTCAACTAGCCCCCTCGGCTGATCTTCGCGAGCCGCTCGGTGATCTTGGGGCGGCACACCGGCGGCGCGTCGAAGGGTTGCTGCGCCCATTGAAAGAGCATCGTCTCTCAGCATTGTCCGTGTCAGAATCGGTCCAAGAAGAGCTGAGCCCTGATGTCGCGCCATGGACCGCGAATGCCAGTGTGTTGGGTCACTTGGAGCGCAGTGAGTTGCATGGCACGGCCGAGACAGCGCCACGCACGCCGCATCAGCCGCCGCATGAACCGAGTGAACCAGCCATGCCGCGGACGCCGTCCGCCTTGGCGTCGACAGCGACTACGCCAAGCCAAACGCGACGCATCCTCGATCGGCCCCGCCACCGCGGACCTCGGCCCACGGTGCTGGGTGGTATCCAAATTGCCCATGGCACGCTCCCTGCGCCCACACACACGCCACGGCGCACAGTGTCTGACCAAGGCACATCGCGACCTGCGCCGCCTGCGCCACCGCTGCCTTCGATGCGTCATGTATCGGATACGCGCACCACGGACACGGTACGAGACGTGCCGTCGCCCCAGCCTGCCGCGCAGCCTGCGGCGCCTCTGCCCTTGGCCGTGGCCTCGCCCTATGCCCTGAGGTCCACCGAGCTTGCGCGCCCTGCTGAGGGGCCGTCCCTACCAGCCTCGCCGGCCCCGGCCGCGGCGCCCCCTGCCCTTGCGCCTGTGGCGCGCGCGTCGTATCTGTATGGGTCCGAATCCGAGCGGGAAGAGCCCATTTCGATAAACCAGGTATATGACGCCGATAGCGTCTCGCCACCTCGGGAACAGGCGCAGCCTTTGCCAGCGCCAGCGCTGCCCTACTTGATGACCAGGCCGCCTCGGCCGCCGATCCCGTGGAATGCGGGTCCAGCGCCTACGCCTGCGCCTGCTCCTGCCCTGGCTCCTGCTCCTGCTCCTGCTCCTGCTCCTGCCCCTGCGCCGGCTCAGGCACCTCTTTCTCCCACGGGTCCTCCAGCCCAAGCGCCCTTTTCTCCCACGGGTCTTCCAGCCCCTATGCCCCTATCGCCCCTTGGCTCTCCTGCCCAGGCGCCCCTCTCGCCCACTCGGCCACCTGCGCCTACGCCTCCGTCCTTCTCACCCATGCGCCCGGCCGACCATGCGCCCCTTTTACCCGCTCGGCCGCCGGCCCACTATGGCCCGAATTTCATGCCACCAGGACGACCATACGCGCCACCGCAGCTACCTGCTTCGGCGTCCATGTATGGCTACAGGGCCCCTGCGCCTATGCCCCCACCGCCTCCCCCCCCAGGCCCGATGCGCCCCATGTTACCTGCATCGCCCAGTGTCTATGGCGCCAGTCAAATGTCGCCCATGTATGCGCCCACATCGCCTGCGTACGGTGCGACGCCCATGTCGCCCATGTATGCGCCTGTGCCCCCCCATGCATGGCCACAACCACCGCCTGCGCAAGGGTGGTTCCGTGCACCGCGCGTGCACATGGCGAATGGGCATACGCTAGCCCCGCCTCGCGCCGAGCTCGTCATGGCACCGTCGGAGCGCGATCCGATGCGTGCCATGCGACGCGTTAGCTCTACGCCCGATGTGGCCCGTTTGCGGACAGGTCCGCTTTCGGACCCTGGCAGCATGCCGCCAGGCCGCGATGGGCGTGCTTTTTTGTCGCCAGACATGGCGCGGCGGCCACGCACGGCGGCTGACTCGGACGCCGTGAGCCTAGCGACGAATGCGCGTGCGCCATCGCCGCTCAGCCGTCCCGAGCCGTCGCTGGCTGCATCGACCTCTGTGCTGAGTATGTCGACAGCAGCGGCCATGAAAAAAGCGCCGTTGGGCGCCTCCACGAACCAGTACCTGAGTCTATCGTCCGAGTCCGGCGCGGTACCCAACGATTCGGGCAGCACACGCTCGCCGCCGAGCAGCAGTGGACGTGCTGGTGGACTGCATGGCCGCTTGCGCCCGGCCGACGATCTGATGCGTACGCGACCGACCATGGCGGGCGTGCAAGTGACCGGGAGCGGCATCCGGCCTGGTGATATTACGGTGGTGTCGAACATGGCCTCGCCGCGCAAGGTGCGATCGACGCAAGTGATTGTGCAAGTGATTGCTGTGGCAGTGGACCGCGTGGACCGCGCACTGGTGGCCGACAAGCTGCAGAGCGATAGTGGTACGATACTCGTGCCCGGCCGCAGCTTTTGTGGGCGCGTCGTGGAGATGGGCTGGGACGTGAAAAAGTTGCGCATGGGCGATATGGTATTTGGCCTGCAAGATCTGAAAAAAGGCGGCGCGCTCGCCGAGTTTTTGTGTGTGGATCAGGACCTGGTGGCGCGTGCGCCCGAAGGCCGTTTGAGCGCTGAGCAGATTTGCGCGCTGCCATCCACGGGTCTCATGGTGCATCAGATCATCCAGAACCACTGTGTGACGCTACCGCGCGGCGCACGGGTGCTCATCTTGCAGGCGCATGACAACTCAGGCTTGCTGGCCATGCAGGAAGCGTCGCGCCTGGGCCTGGTCATTGTGGCACAGGTACCCACGCAGGACGCCGACACGGTGAGCATGTGCCGCGCGAATGGAGCAGCCGAAGTCATTACCGGCGACCCCCTATGGGCGATCAATATGCTGCACGAGTCGAGTTTCCAGCTGGTCATTGATACGCTAGGGGGGCGTGCCATTTACGATGCATGCCGCCGCATTCTCGCAAATCACGGGCAGTTTGTCACCTGCTTTGGTGATGGCCACTCGCTGCCCAACCCGACGCACCGCTCGCACCTTCGCAGCCTGCGCCGCTCGTTTTTCCGCAAGGACCGCAAGGTGCTCGGGTACGAGTGGATCGGCATTGATGCAGGGTCGGATCATCGCGGCGCGCTGGAAGCCATCAAAGTGGCCGCGCAGCGTGGCGCCCTGAGCCCTCGTATCCAGTCGGTGTTGCCACTCGAAGATGCCGCACGCGCACTACGCAGTCACGATGAAGGCGTTGTGGTGGTACGTGTGTCATAGACGCCTACATAGCTCGCCTCCACAATGACCCTCGCTGTGGGCGCGCGCCTCGCGCGCCGCGGTGATACAGGTACGGTGGCGTACGTTGGCCCGCTACCCCCTCATGAAGGGATATGGTATGGTGTCGTGTGGGACCGCGCAGGACGTGGCCAGCACGACGGCTGTGGCCCGGACGGTACCCGCTATTTTACGTGTGCGCCGCGCCAAGGCTCGTTTCTTCCGTCGTCCTCGCGCATGGACACGGGCATAGCTTTTGTCGATGCCCTAGCCCAAAAGTATGGCACGGACACGAATGCATGTGCGCGTCGAGTGGCCAGCCTTGTAGGAGCGCCGCCCCCGCCGGCTCCCGCAGATGCTTCGTGCGTATATGTACGTTGTGCGTACCCCGACGGCGCATCAACGGGCGTCATGCCGTACACGCAACTGGAGAGTGTGGACCTCTCGCGCTCGCTCCTAGCTAACTGGAACGAAGTCGCGCGTATCGCTGCACCGCTACCGCTGCGCACGCTGGTGCTACAGCATGTGCGGCTCCAGCGCGCCACGCAAGTGCCAGCAGCGTTTGCACACTTGCAACACTTGCATCTCGATGATACACAAACAGACTGGGCGCAAGCGCTCGTTCTCGGTCGCGCCATGCCTTTTCTTGTTACGCTGCAGCTCGCGCACAATGCGATTGAGAAGCTAGAGCCGGCCAATGGCGCGGCCGCTGCGTTTCCGCGCTTGACCTCGCTGCATTTGGGCGACAATCGTCTGCACGATGGGGCCGCAGTGGGTGCAGCGCTCCAGCCGATGCCGTCGCTGCGCCAGCTCATTCTGAGCGGCAACGCATTGACGACCATGCCGCCACTCGCTCGCCCTTTTCCGCAGCTGGACTCGTTGCACCTGGCGGGCCAGGCACTAGACGCGTCCTGCGTCGCAGGGCTAGCAACATGGTTTGCAATGCCGAACTATGCGCTCGTCCTGCCACCGGTACGTGGCGAGGAGGAATCGACGCGCTGGTGGGCGATCGCGCAGCTCCCTGGCCTGACCTGCCTGAACCACACGCCTATCACGCCGGAAGCACGCACAGAGGCAGAGCGCTACTTTCTCACGGTGGCCTCGCCCAACGACCCGAGATTTGAAGCGCTATGTGCCGTACATGGTGCTCCTGTGCGTGCGGCGCCACGCACTCTGCGCGATCGATTGCGGACAGTACGCTGGGTACGTGCATCGCGCCCGCCCTGCGTGGCCGATGTACGTGGATTACGCGACCATTCGCAGCCTATATCCATGCTGGCAAACACGCCGGTGCGGTCCGTGCAGCGCCAACTCGAAATGCGCGCGACGACCCATGCCTCGGCGGTATGGGCCGTGCTGGCCGCAGAACCCGAGCCGCTCATATTGGCGTTGGACGATGCGTGGCAAGATCTTGCATGGTATGGCGTGCAAAATGATGATCTACTTGTGTTGGTCGATTAAGGCGCCGTGTCTACCGTCGGAATGCTCCCCTGCGCCTCTGGCGCCTGGTCGACGTGAGCGACCCATTCGGCGAGCTTGGCGGCCGACTGCGTGCCCATGGGGAGGTACGACGTGTTCGTCGCTAGTGAGAACATGTGCATGTGCGCTGCGACTTCGTCGGTGCTGCGGGTATCGAGGGGGGTAAAGTGGCGAGCATAGTCCACATGCGGCGGGGGCACGACAATAAACGTGCGAGGCGGTGAGCCTGGCAGGCGCGTGTAGAAACAGTGGAACGGGACGCTGGCGTCCTCGAGGCGTGCTCGCATGCCCGCCTCGTCCCATAGATGCCGTACAAAGCTTGCATGCTCGGTGATCCAGCGGTACGCCTCGTTCAGCGAATCTTTTTGGGTGCAGGCTGCAACAGCCGCGGTGCCAACCGCCGTCGCCGCCGCGGTGCCAATGCCCACCCACGATGCAGTCGAGAGACGCCCCGGCGCTGATGTGCGGTAGCGTTCAGGCACTAGTAAAGAGGCAAAACTGCCGCCCACCGGCGCAAACACAGCGCCAAACTTGAGCGCTGTATTTAGGTAGCCCTGGTAGGTGGACAGCTGATGCTTAAACACATGAGGATGCACTGAATGAGTCTTCTTTCGTACCTCCTAGAAATGGCGTGTCGTAGGCCAATACGCCACACACGTGCGGCCACATGGGGCGACTCGGGGGCGTGTGGTGGCGTAGCGTAAGCGCGGCGTCCATGCACACAAGACCGCCCATCGAGTGGCCGCAGAGGGCCACGATACATCGCGATTGATCCGACTCGCGCCGAGCGACCACGTCGGTGAGCCAGGTAAGCAGGCCATCGACGGCCTCTTGCAGCGAGCCTCGCGTCTCGTAGGTGGGGTACACAAGGGCGGATACGCGGCCCTGAGGAAATGTTTCAGTTAGAATGTGACATAGACGCTCAGGAAACGACGAAAATGTAAGTTCAGCACTACCCTTGAACCTGGCCTTAGCCTATAGAACCTACCCATGGACAAACACCAACAGCAGTTCGTCCGCTGCCATGGCGCACCGCGCTAGGCCACCTGGCGGCCCTCCACCCACTTGAGGCCCGCGCGCACGGCCGCTCGGGCCGCGACCTTTTCCACCACGAGACGGCCCCAGCTCATGCGCAGCGAGTGCATGGACGTAATGTACTTGTGCAGGTAGACGACGGCATGCGCCGCGTCACATTTGCGCTCGTACTGCACAAAGCCACAGTCCTGCCCGCGGGGAATGTTGACGGAGAGCACTTTGCCCAGCAGCGGAAAGACCGACTCGAGGACAGTGTCGGTGGCGAGGGAAAGCAGGCTCCCGATGAATACGGTGGTATTCTTGGGATCAAAGGCGCTCGCACGGTGTGCCGAGACCAGAGCAGACACGAGGCCGGGGTGCGCGCTAGCCTTGCCTCGTGCCTTGCCCTCCTCGAGAAAGTGCAGCTCGGTGACCGTAATGCGGGTGTGGAGATGGAACTTGCAGTCAGGGCGGCCGCAGCACTGGTTCACAGGGCGGCCTACCTCGTTGTACAAAGAAAAAGGGCGTGGCACGGACTCTCGAACCTCGTTCTCGCGATGCCGCGACATGAAAGGGCGGCGAGGCGCATGACGGTTGCGAGGGGCGAATTTGGCGGGCGCCGCAGGTGACGACCTAGCAGGATGCAGATTCGAGCGCAACGGTGTCGCAGACTGGTCACGCGGGACAAGCAGCGAGTGCGGCATTTCGATCAGCGCACGGTCTCGGTCCGCCTGGGTGTGCATGCAAACAAACGCGCAAGACGCATCCAGAGGGCCGGATGCGGGGAACACCATCTTGGTCGAGGGCGCGTGGAACGAAGCGGGGAAAAAGGCGCTGGGGTGACCATGGGCGAGTCGTCCCGCAGACAAGGACCGCTGAGAGTGCGCCGTTCGCTCCTGCTGTGGATGGTGCGTTGCTAGGCCGGCCACATGCAAGCGGAGTAGCGCGTGCACATCGACGGCCTCCCTTGACGTAGTGGGCGCTGGCAAAGCGAGACGGGGCATTCGTGCGCCGTGCGCCTGGTGCATAGGGTCCCCTGGCGAGGGTGCTGTAGAGCGTGACACCCCTGCTGCGGCCTCGGCAGAGAAGGGCGACGGGGCGCAGAGCGGTACAGGCGGAGGCAGTAGGTTCTCAATAGGTACATCAGGATCCAAGTCGTCCTCGTTGCTTATCGGCAAGTCATTGTCGGGTAACGAGTCGACCATATGGAGGAGCCAGAGGGGCAAGACATCGTCGTCGGTCGCAGCAGCATCATGGTGGACTGGCCAAGGGGCATCAGGGGCACGCTGCAGATCAATTGGCTTCCAGACGTTGTCCGTCGGCGCAAAGAGCCCCGCGCCATTCACCGGCGAAGAAGACCGCAGATTCATCGCACGGGAGGGGACGCGTCTTGAGAAAGGTGCGCTCTTTATACTTTGCCCCAGGCGGGTGCCCTTTACCCAGCCGAGCCCCACATGCATAGGGCCGAAGGTCGATAATCAGCCTCATGCATTCCATCGACAGGCGTCTATGCAAGAACAGTGTTTGACGATGGCATGACGCATATTTGGGACCACAGAACAACGCCCATGGTCGATCCAACACTCATCCCCGCGTCGTATCAGGGCACAATCCACATTCGCGGCGCGGCAAGGGCACGGGCCGCTTTTCCTGATGCATCCGATTAGCAGACGAGACAGCACGATCGCACGGACCTGACACGGTGGCCGGAACTGCGAGGTAGGTCGTTCTCCGCCTGGGGCAGTAGCACGTGATGGTAGGTCGTGCGTTCGGCGGCCCACCATGTCGACGCGGGCGTCGGAGATGGAGGAAGATGTACGAGTGTCCTAGACTCATGTAGGTGGCTCCCTTTCTATTGAGATGTGTCGTGACACGATCCAGGTTCCGGTACGTTGACGCAGGCTGATAGCAGGCACCTCGATGACTTTCGGGGCAGGCATCTCCGCGGCGAGCTGAGTGTCTATGCATGGTACGTGCCTTGCTTCCTCATCCTAGGCCAACGACAACCTTGCGAGAGGTGGCCAACTTGCTCTATCTAGCCGATCCTACGATATCGCGGCCCATGTCCGCCCATGCGTTTCGTGTCGTCTACTTTGAAGCGGAGAAAGAGCGATACGAAGCTGACAGACCCGTGTATGAAGTCACTCGAATACCCGCCTCGGCTCTCGCAGCGCTGCTTTCCCCGCAGGAAGGCGCCGAAAAGACGTCATCTACAAGCTCAGCAGCCGAGCACGCAGCTGCCCTGACACTACAACAGCTGCGGGTCCGGGACGACACCATTTTGGAGTGCGCACTCGATGTCACACCGTTGCCTTCGCGACGCGAGCACTCACCGCCAAGGCGCGGCCGGCGATATCGGTACTAAGTAGGGAAAGAGTGATGACACACTATGTAGGTCGTATCACATTTTTTGCCGACTGCTGAGCGTGTTAGTAGGCTCAAGACGCGGGCAGGTAGAAGAGTCATGGCGCCGGCAGCTGGATATCACAAAAGACCAACCGATGGTTCAGACAAGTCAATGATTCCGGATAAGGGTTTGTCCTCCGCAGCCACTAGGCATCGGTAGAGGGAGTCCTGTTGCGTCATCTTGTACCATTGCCATAGCCGCTCCTCTTCCACCTGTTCACACATACCAGCCGGAATTTAGGCACGCTGGCTCTTGAAGTACTCGAGGAGCACGTTCAGGCCCTCCGAGTCCTCACCATAGTCGCGGACCACGACACACGAGCAGCCAACCACCTTGCGGGGGTTGCCCTCACGGTCAATCTTGCAAAGGCCGGCCCAAGTACCGAGCGTCTTGGGGTCCGACACCTTCAGCAGGTTAATGTCGTGCTTGTTGCACAGAGCCTCGATGAGCTTGAGGTACTCGGCCTCGTTGCAGGTCTCGCACAGCACACACAGGTGGGCCTGGCGGCGGTCCAGGGCCTTGGCGGCCTCACGAAGACCACGGGCAAGACCGTCGTGGCAGAGGGCCTTCTTCAGCACCTGCTGAAGAGCGTCCTCAATGCTCATGGTGCTGCCCTGAGGGGCAGGGGCAGCCTCGGTCTCCTCGACCTGGACATCGACAGGGGTCTCCTCAATCTCAGACATGATGATAGTTTACGTCAAGTGCTTCTTCGAAAGGACCGCGAAAGCAGTGCCGACTCTGAACAGGTTAGCTAGCTCCAACACGGCACTACGCACCAGCGCTGGGGTGAAGAAGAGGCCTGGCGTCGGACGCACACCCCTTCGTCTTGTATCACGTGATTGGTGGATTGAGTAGTCACGTGTGAGATACAGTTCTGGTTCGTCTCGCCCTTCCTTACGAGCAAGCCATACGTCCCTCGTTCCCAACCGCCTCAACAGCAGAATGTCGAACCTTGAGCTTGGTGTGCAGACTGAGAAGGCCTTCCAGAAGCAGCCCCTGTTCCTTAACTCGAAGGTGGCTCGCAAGACCACCCGTGCCAAGCGGTGGTACAAGGACGTCGGTCTTGGTTTCAAGACCCCCAGCGCCGCTGTGAACGGTACCTACATTGGTGCGTAGAGCGACGTGGGCGCAGTATGCTAACATGTGCAGACAAGAAGTGCCCTTGGACTGGTCTTGTGTCGATCCGTGGCCGTCTTCTTAGCGGCAAGGTGATCTCGACGAAGATGACCCGCACTGTCATTATCCGCCGGGAGTACCTGCACTACGTGCCTAAGTACAACCGTTACGAGCGCCGCCACAGGAACCTGGCTGTGCACGTCTCGCCTGCGTTCCGTGTGGAAGTGGGTGACATTATCGTGGCTGGTACGTATTCATTGTCGTGATGTGTGCTAACGAGCGTAGGCCAGTGCCGCCCTCTGTCCAAGACTGTGCGCTTCAACGCTCTGAAGGTGATCAAGAATAAGAGCACGGAGCGTGCCAAGGCCTTCAGCCGCTTCTAAGCGTGTATTTGACCCAAAAATGGTTTTGTAACTGATGGTAGATGCCAGGGATCTGTTTGACGCTTGTTTGCCGAGACGGATCTTTGGCGTTATTTACCCACTACGTGCATAGCTCTATCAGTCACAGAATCGAGCTTTTTCTCGCGTCGTAGAGTTCGCCTGCCAGGCGCATACTACCAGCTAGGTGGGACGGTTTTCGACTACAATCCGAGCTCCCCTCACTTGCGCCAAGTCCTGTGGCAGGTCTATAGACAAGCTGGGTACAAGCGTGCGATCAGCCATGTTGTATTCGGGTTCAAAGAAAACCGTTTTTTGCACATTTAGAACAGACGCTGAGGCTTGCCCATGGTCGACTTGATGTGCAGCGACTTGACGTTCTGCCAGTTCTTCTTGAGAAGCGAGATCAGGAAGTTGACAGCCAGCATGATGTTGGCGGTGAGCTGGTCCTCGGTCATCTCAACGTGACCGACAGCCACACCCAGACACAGCACCTTCTTCAGCTGGAACTTGATCGTCGACTTGACGTCGAGCACCTTCTTCTCTAGATCCTCAGCGTGTGAAACAGGCGAAGGGAACTTGCCGGCCTTGGACAGACCCGGACCCAGCAGACGGGGAATCTGCTTGATCAGAGCGTCCGACGACAGAAAAGCGTCGTACTTCTTGGCCAGCTTCTTGACCAGCTTCTTGTTCTTGTTCAGCTTCTTCAAGTCCTCCACGGTCATGAAGTCGAGCTGAATGAGCTTCGCACGGTCGACATCGGCGGCATCAGCAAGAATGCAGAGCGACATGCGGGGGCGAGGCACGTTGGGCAGCTTCACGGTACCACTGAAACGCTTGTCACGCTGAGGGTCGTAGTTCTTCAGACCGATCTGAAGCTCGACAGTCTCGTTGAAGTTACGCTTCTTCTCCTCCGAACCCTTAAGAAGGTCACGGACAGACGATCGCACACTTGACACCTGGATCTTCGACACTGGAGCGAGTTAGGGACCCATACACAGTAGGACGTACTTTTTGGAAGGCAGTTGGCAAAGGAAGAGGAGACCGCGCTCCGCCTGCGAAAAAGGGGCGCAGAAAATTATCACGTGATTATAGACGCGGCGGACGAGCGACCTCCACGTCTCGCCCCAGGTGGAGCGTGCTCGACGTGACGACGACCATGGCACGCAACCTAGAGAAGGCGCAGTCCATGCTCCACCGTTTCCGTCTGAACCAGATGGAGGAGCTTGGTTTGACCAAGAGGAACCATGATCGTAGACCGAAGCTCATTTCTACTGTAAACAGCGTGGGCGACTGTGACAAATGGCGGGCCGAAGTGATGAGCGAGATCGCCCGGAAAGTGGCTCGCATTCAGGATGGTGCGTTGAAACGCTAACAAAACAGAAGGCTTGACTGATTATGAGCTTCGTGACTTGAATGATGAAATCAACCACCTCTTTCGGGAAAAGGGGCAGTGGGAACGGCAGATCGCCGCTTTGGGCGGCGCCAACTACCGCAGCGGTGCGCCCCGCATCCTCGACGATCATGGCGAAGAGATTCCAGGTATGCGTGGGTACCGCTACTATGGGCGCGCGCGGGAACTTCCAGGTGTAAAGGAGCATTTGCGTCCTGCAGACACACAGGAAAACAAGGAAGAGGTGTCGTTGAAAGAACAGCGAATCAAGGCGTATCAAGGACTACTACCCACCTATTTCGGCAACGACGACGAGCAGGACGGTGTACTTTTGCAAGAGGAAAATGCCATGGAGGAACTCGGCTGGACCGAGGGCTGGCGCCGCGTGGCTGCAACGCTGGAGCTGCCGAGCGACTGGGCGCCACCTGCGATCCCTCGGCCGCAACCTGTACCCTTGGATCTGTCGGCCGCAAGTGTGATGGCACACACGGAAAAAGATGCTCAAGATACCCTGCCAGGAGCTTCTTTGCTAAGCGCACTGTGTGCGGAAGAGTTGGTCATGCCCAAGACAGCCACACGGAAAGATATCGAGGCGTACATGCTACAGGCTAAGAAGGCGGCACTGCGCCAAGAATGTACGTATATCTGTAACTAACCATCTAGATCTGAGCGCGGAGCTGAGTACACATGGGCCATAGCCAAGTAGGGCACCAACGGTGCTGGAACCATGGTGTGTAGAGCCGCTGTGACGTCTGCTTGGTTCATGCCTTGCGCTTCGGCCTCTCGGAGAAATGTGCGGACCGCCGTAGAGCTGTGCCGAGCGACATCCGGATCGAGGGCGTGAAGGGCGATGCCTCCTTTGTCGAGCCAATGGCGTGCCAGGGCATTCTGAGCGAGCAGCTCATGCATTTCCGGCGACGTGGCTTGAGTCAAAGGGGCGCTGGCGCCCGGCAGGCCAGCGGTGCCCTGCACCGAGGTAGGGGACCGCTCTGCACAGATCATGCGCGATTGTTCTTGGTCAAAGAAGCGGTCGCATGCCTGTGCAAGAGCTGTCTCGGAAGCATAATACTTGGGCTGGAACACACGCACGAGGGTATCGCTGCCCATGAGCCAGTGCAAGCGCAGAGGGGCAGTGGTAGATAGATGCTTGTGCAAGAGTGTCGACTTGGCAAACACGAGGGGTTCGTCAACAAGAGCGACGGCGACTTGCATGTGAGACTGCTCAAGGTGTTGCGCAAGCAGCAGCATCATTTGCAGACGCTGGAGGGGCGTCGCATCACCTGGACGCCCGCGACCCTTGTCAGCGTTTCGAACAGAGAACAGGAGAAGGTGTGCATCAAATTGACGTGCCGGAGAAGAAGGATGCAGGTGTGCGAGACCGGCATGTGCTCGTGTGGGCGGATTGAACGACGCGTCCAAGACAGCAATATGGGCGCGCTCGGACGAGGCTGGGAGAACAGGCCAGGTGTTCTGCGATGCATACACCATTCGGAATCGCTGCCCTTCGGCGAGAAATTGCTCGAGTGCGGGGCCAAGGCAGCGCCATGCCTCTGACGCAGCCGGCCCCAGCGAGCGTGTGACGACCTCCATGCAGGCTGCGGCGCTGGGCCAGGGTTACGCGATTGGCATAGGCGTGCCACGTGCCTTTTTTTGCCGGCCGAGAATTTCGCACTGTTCGCGGCGAACGCGGCTCGGATGTTTCAGACTCCCCCCCGGTATACACAATGAAGGTACGTGGGTACAACTCACAGCGAAGCTCTACACCGACAAGATTAGCGGCGACGAGATGGTCTCGGATGGCTACAAGATCCAGGAGGTCGACGATGTGGTCTACGAGGTCGACGCTGCGAACATCATCGTGCAGGATGGTGAGGTCGACATTGGTGGAAACCCGTCTGCCGAGGAGGCAGCGGAGGCCATTGAGAACGGTGCGGAGCAGGTAATCAACATTGTGCACAGCTTCCGTCTGCAGGCCACTTCGTTCGACAAGAAGAGCTACCTCTCATACCTGAAGGGCTACATGAAGGCGATCAAGCAGGACCTCCAGGAGACGAACCCCGATCGTGTGCCTGTGTTCGAGAAGAACGCCGCCGAGTTTGCGAAGAAGATTATTGGCAAGTTCTCGGACTGGGAGTTCTACACCGGCGAGTCGATGAACCCCGACGGTATGGTGGCCCTGCTCAACTACCGGGAGGACGGTGTGACGCCCTACTTTGTCTTCTGGAAGGACGGCCTGAAGGAGACCAAGATCTAAGTCCTAAAGTACATAGGACACGCTACTTTTTCGCATAGGGCTTGGGCAAGCCGCTGGTCCGCGGCAGGTGCCGTCCCACGGTTCCGCCGCGCCGCGCCTTGTTGAGGTAGTCGGTGTACTTGGCGTTGGCCGCGAGAAACTTGTCCTTGCGCGCACCAATCTCCACGGGTACAATGTTGTCCTGGGCCTTTTTCAGGCGGCACGGACGCGAGCCAATGTACTTGCCGTCCATTTCCTTCCACGCACGCAAAAAGTCCTCGGGGTCCGCGAACGCGACAAAACCATAGCCTTTGCTCTTACCGTCGGCCTTGTTGCGCACGACACGCGCGCGTGAGAACGATGGATACTTTTGGAACGCCTTGGTGAGGTGTTCATCGTACACGTCGTTGCCGAGATCGCCGACAAATAGGCGCTTGTGGGATGGATCCCACTCGAGGAGCGAGCGGTCCTCCCACAGCTTGCCAGCCGCACGGCGCAGCACCGTCTCGCGCGTTTCTCCCTTCTTCAAATGCCCAGCCATCTTCATTTGCGTGCTGCGCCCTGCGCGTGTAGGCACATAATCATACACAGACGACTGCAGCTGCTGCTGGTACAGCTCGGCGCTCGTTGGCTCTGCACGCTGCCGCTGGACCGTAGACGACTCCGGGTACCCATGCTTCTTGTAGAATCCCTCATAGTCAAAGGCCCACTCGCCTGATACGCCGTCCCAGTAATAGAAGGGCGAATAGATATCGTCCGCCTCGGTTTGGCTCATGGCGGTGGCGTAGTGCGACAAGTGGAGTGGACGCGTCGCTGGCCCAGGCCGACGACCATGGACGTGGGCAAGCTGTTTCAGGCACGTTGTTGTACTAACCGCAGCTACCGACAGTATCCGCATCGTCGGTGAGCAAGCGCAAATGGGGCGCACCGCCCCCAAGCGCCGTGTCGGCAACAGTCGCGGATGTGGACCGTGATGAGCCAGTGACACAGGCACAGCCGGACGAGCCCGCCCCACCCAAGCGCACACGCATCGACGACACGATAGACGAAGGAGACGACGAAGAAGGCGGGCGATTCTTTGGTGGTGGCCTCACGGATGAGCAGCAACGTATTCTAGAGATCATGAATCGCGACGCCACAGACGGTGCCGAGAGCAGCGCGCCCGCAACCAACGAGGTCGCAGAGACGCGCCAATTGCTCACGCAGCTGGAACGCGCCATGGAAAAGAACCAGGAGATGCGCCTCAAGTACCCAGACGATCCTCGCCGCTTTGTCGAGTCAGAAGCCCAGCTGGATAGCGCGTTGCGTGCACTCGTTCTGCTGACAACGAATGCCAGCACATTGTACCCCGTCTTTCTTCAGCAAGGATCGGTGGCGCATGTTGTGGGTCTTTTGGCGCACGAAAATGCAGACATAGCTGCTGCCGCGATTCAGGTGCTGGAGGAGCTGACGGACGACGATGTGGTGGATGCCACGGACGAGGCGGGGTCGGCTGCGATACAGGCGCTGGTGGATGGACTGCTGGAACACCAAGTGCTAGAGCTGCTTGTATCAAACTTGAAGCGCTTTCACGATACACCTCCTGCGGAGGAAAGTGCAGCAGCGCTGGAGAACTATGAGAGCGACCGGCAGGCCGTGTACCACACGCTCAGTGTATTGGAAAACCTTGTATCGCTGCGCCCCAGCGTGACCGATACGCTAGGTCGCGTCACGCCGGTGCTGGAATGGCTACTGGCACGCATGCATCGCGCTGGTCGATTTGACGAGAACCAGGCCTATGCAGCAGAGCTGCTGGCCATCCTCCTGCACGACAGCGAGGCGAATCGCGCAGCGCTCGTGCACATACAGGGGGTGGACACCCTTCTCCAAGTTTGTGCGCGTTTCCGGTACGCGGACCCGCGCGATGCCGAAGAAGCTGAATTTTTTGAAAACACGGTCGATGCGCTCTGTGCGGCGCTTTCGGTGCGCGAGAATCGTGGTTTGTTTGTCGAGGCGGAAGGTGTCGAGTTGATGATTCGACTCCTCCGAGCCAAGCGCCAGGCACGTGCAAGTGCGCTCAAAGTGCTCGACCATGCTCTGAGTGATGCCGAGGGCGGCGTGGCATGCGCTCGATTTGTCGAAGCCCTGGGGCTCCGTGCGCTGTGCCCCGTATTGATGCGGCCTTTGGAAGGCAAAGGTGCGTTGCGCGCACAAGACACAGAGCACCTTCTCGGCGTGTTGGCTGCGCTGCTGCACAACCTCGACTCGGACAGTGTGCTCCGTCTACGCGTGTTGTCCAAGTTTTCCGAGCAAGCGCACGCAAAGACGGACCGACTCCTCGCACTACGAGCGGCTGCCGTGGAGCGTGTGCAAGCGGCCGAGCCCCGTGTGGCGGAAGAGCGAAGCGTGCTGGCCGACGAGGGCGTCGATGCAGCCGATTTGGAAGCGCTGGTCTATGCGCGACGCCTCGAGTCGGGACTGTACACGCTACAACTACTGGACTATGTGCTAGCATGGCTGGCGATGGAGGACGATGACGTGCGTAGCCTGCACTGACCACAGATGCAAGCCCACATGGCCCAGGCATTCCAACGCCTCGGTATGCAGTGGCCCGACCTGGCCCATACGCTGGATGTATACGCGGCGCATGTGGACGCAGCACGCACCGCCGCCTCGGGCGACCGGCTCGTGGACATTATTCACGCGCTGCGCGCGTACTTGGCAGGACTTTGGACTCCACATGCGTAACACCCAACGGCGCAGTGGAACGCGATGGCGACGCAAACGGCGGCGCTTCGGCGCGGCGGCGACGTGGCGCATCGTCGCGTGTCGTAGAAGGTTCACGTGCGCGCTCACTGCGAGCTGGCGCGGCGAGCCTGGTGCGCTCGTGGCGCTGCTGGATGGCGCGAAAGTGAGAGAGCAGATCGCTCCATGCAATCTCGGCCATAGGCGGCGCGCGGGCGGCGCGCGGCGCGGGTGACCGGTTGGGCAGGGCCAGGTATCCGAGACCGTTGATGGCATGCAAACGGTTGCGCAACGTCGCAAAGGCCGAGCTCTGAGGGAGGAGCATGAGCATCCCGTAGAGGCACTTGAACAAGAAAGGGTTCTGCTCCGGCTCGAGCAGTTGGAGGCGGAGCGAGGTAAAAATGGGCGACTCGATGAGCTGTACGAGCTTGTCGATTTGGAGAAGCATGGAAAGACTCACGTCCAGCTCCGCAAAAATACGCAGCATGTTGTACGCATGTTCGTAGGCCTGCGTAAGCAGACACAGACAAAACGCCGAGATGGCATTGTGGCTCCAGCAGCGGTACAAGCGCACAAACAGCTGCTGGTTTTCGCGTGCGTCAAGCGCGCGGAGCCGGCGCCGCAAAGGCTTGAGTTCTTGTGATGCAACGAGGATCAAATTGAGGTTCTGTACCATAATCGACGCGAATTCGAGGTCCGAGTACGACTCGAGGATCTCGGCGAGCATGCAAAACACGCGTTCCGTCTGGAGATTGGCACATAGCTGCCGCACAATCAGGCTACCCCATGTCTCCAGGAGCTTGCGGTCCGTAGCAAAGAGTCCCAGCAAATCGGACATGAAAACGCGAAAGTGCCGTTCGTCCGCCTGACTGCAGATCTGGACGAGCAGGCGCATATCGCACAAGATAATCTCCTCGCTTGGATCCGAGAGGACACGCAGGAGCAGCGACACACTACCGTCCTCCATCGAGAAGAGTTTCGATGGGCTCTTGGCATGCAGCATCATGAGCCACTCGAGGGCTTGGAGACGCGTCTGGTCGTGCTGGTCGACGAGGTGCTGCTTGAGCGCATGGGTCGTGGCAAACAAGTCGAGGCCACTGGAGCTACCGTCCAGCTCACGCAGCTGCTCGACCGCCGCATACAGCTGCTTGTTCGTCTCGACCGCCGCCAGTTGGATGGCCGGCGCAGGATGCGCCAGGCATGGTAGTACGGACGAGATGAGCCGCGGCGTGAACGGCACGACCATGGCTGGCACGACTCGCAAAAACTCGGTGATCCACTCAAAGGTGGTCGCTTGAATCTCGACATCGTGATCTTGCACAAGCTCGAGGAGAATTTCCAGAATGGCGTCGTACTCGATGCGTACATCGGTCGAGTGGATCCACACGAGTTCGTCGGCATCGTCGATGGCAGATGCCTCCTCAGTTTTCGGGGGCGCCTCGGTGTCAGTAGGTGCCTCGGCTTCGACGGACGCTTCCGACTCGGTCGACGCCTCGGTGCGGGGCCGTGGCGGCGCAGCATGATGGTGCTGCGCGGCCTCGCGGATCTCTTGCAAAAAGTCGGCGAGTACCTGTGCCGTGGCGACGCGAACGTCCGTGTTGGGGTCGCCGAGGTACTGGAACAAGTGCTTGAGGAACACGCTCAGGTACGTCACCAGCTGCAGATCTGGCACCGAGTCGAGCACGGCGATCCAGCTGACCAAGTAATTGCGCGTAAGAGGGCTGACGACCTGCATGCGCTCGGATAGCAAGGGGACAAGACGCGCGAGAGAAAACGCCTTGTTCGACACCGTGTTTCGGTGGTCGTGCTGTTCGTGCATCTCGCTCAAGTACCGCTCGTGGTCGGCCTTTTCGCGCGCCACGGCCAGCTCGTGTGCGCCGCCTAGGAGGCCTTGCTCCTTGTCCTGTCGTGCGCGCACACGCGATACGTCTTGGTAGATAGAAACATGGTGGGGTGCGCACTCACACACAATGTCCTTGAACAAGCGGTCGAGCAGTTCGGCACCGTTCTTTACCGAGACCTCCGAGTCGGCCGCGAGGCGCGCTAGAACCACAAACACCTCGTTAAAATAAACGAGAATTTCTCCTTTGCATACCTTGGCAATGTTGTAAAAGCTCTCACACGCAAAGTAGCGCGTCTTAGGGTCGGCATCGCTGAAGCAAGCAAGCACGGGACCGATCATCTGGTCGAGGTAGGTGGCCACCTCCTGCCCCAATGCAATACCGATACCCGCCAATCCAATCAAACCACCATTTCGTGCGTTGGCATTGGGCGGCGGTTGCTCGGTGAGGAACGAGCAGAGCTGCTGCACAATCTGGGCAATTTTCGCGCGGTCCTGCCGCGCCACACAGTCGCGCACATGGCTGGGTCAGTGGGGCGACATACCGCTCCAATTCTAGCGCTGCGGCCTTGCGCTTGTCGTAGACGCGATCAAATAAAGCCTTTTGTAGCGAGGCGTCTGTGTCAGTGGCGCCACGTACCCATCCGGCAGCGGCGAGCGGCACAGGCGCCGGGCGCGTGGCCCCTGCGCGGCCGGGCGGCTTTACTCAGCGTACCCCGACCGAGAAAAAAAAAAAGCCGCGGCGCGACAGCGATTTCTTCATGGTGCGAGTCGCGCGCAGCGCCGTGCGCCCAGCCCTGCGGGCCGGCATGCGCAAGAGCAAAGGAAAGAGCAAGCTCAAGGCGCAGGGCGCTGTGAATAAAGCTGCTGCTGCTGCTGCCCATGCTGCTCGTGCGCGGCCGCTCGATGAGGTGATCCGAGCCGGCGCTTCGCTCACGGCCCTCTTGGACGAGCCAATCCGGTTTGTCGGCAGCTCGCAAGATGAGCTCAAAGCGACAATGAGCGTAGAGGCGGCTCGCGCTGCGCACCTTGAAATTGTGAACGAGACGGCCGAGCTCGTGCGGCCTCCGCCGCTGGTCGAGGCGCCGCGTGCAGCAGCAGGGCGGGCGCGGCCCACCGTCTTGTATGCGGCGCCGCTCTCGATGCGCGTGCCCAAGTTGTCGCTGCGCGTGTCGGGCCTATACAACCGCGGAAATACATGCTACCTAAACAGTGTCATGCAAGCACTGCTACACACGCCCCCGCTCGCAGCGGCTATGCTCACGCAAAGTGTGCCAACACTCGTGGGGCGGTTCGGCATGCCGCGTACATCCAAACAAGCGCTCAAAGCTGCCAACATGTTCAACCCTGTGGCAGCGCTCAAAGAATTGTTCGAACGTGCGTACAGCGGGACCAGCGCTGTAGCGCCGACCCAATTCCTTGCGAATTTGCGCAAGTTTGCGAGGCCCTTGCGGCCCGGGCGCCAAGAGGATGCGCACGAGTACCTTCGGCTGCTCCTCGAGGCGATGCAGCAAGCCAGTGTGTGCTTTTCCGGCAAGGACGTAGCGCCTAATGACCCGCTACTCACCACGACGCTGGTGCAGCAAATCTTTGGGGGTCGCTTGCGCAGTCGTGTGACGTGCCACAGCTGTCAGCATCACTCGGATACGTACGATCCTGCGATGGATTTGAGTTTGGATGTTCGCAAAGGCATCAGCAGCGTCAAGCAGGCACTGGAAGCGTTTACAGCACCTGAGGCATTGGCGGACAAGTACCAGTGCGACAGTTGCCATGCGCGCGTCGATGCCACCAAGTGCTTTACAATCGATCGATCGCCTCTGGTGCTGACGGTGCACTTGAAACGCTTTGGACTCTTGGGCAACAAGATTACCAAACCGGTAAGCTATGCCGAGCGCTTGGGACTCGGTCGGTATATGAGCAAACGCGGCAGCCCCGGCGAACACACGTACCGGCTGTATGCGATTGTGCATCACTATGGAAGCGGGCCGCATGTGGGCCACTATGTGGCCAGTGTGCGTGCAGCCGACGGACAGTGGCTGCGTATGGACGATTCGGACGTGTCGCCCTTGCGTCAGTGCCCGCTGGACGATCCATCCGCGTACGTGCTGTTTTACCTACGCGAGTCGAAGGAGGAGGCGGCCAGCGCCCCACCCCGCCCCGCGAAGCGCGAGGTGCCCGTGCACCTCGACGATACCTTGGGGGAGCCCGTCTCGCGCGCCACCTTTTTGCAGACCCAAAGCCTCGCGCGGCGCTCGTCCGGCAGTGATTCGGACGACGCACGGGAGCCCGTCGCGAGTCCCAGTCGTCGCCGAAAGAAGCGGAAACGAGGCATCCCAGCTACGTAGCGAGATGCGTACGAAGAGCAGGGGGGTCGGATAGAATGTCGCGCAAAGCTGCCACAGCCGACGGCGCAAGAGGGGCCCAGTGGGCGCCTGTGCCAAAGGCGTCGTCCATGTCCTGCACGGGCGGGGCCGGCGCGTCGGGCTCCGAGTGCCAGGCGCCTGCGGCGCTCACGCGAATGGCCTCCGAGGCATCGAGCGTGATGGGCGAGCGTGTGTCCATGCCCAGGGCGAGGTGATGCGAGTGCGACACACGGCACTGCCACGCCGTGCCTAGGAGGATGCAATACGTGCATGCATCGACCAACACACTGCCTTGCACGTCGCCCAGATGCACCACACATGCATGCAGGCGGTGCAGGTGCACAGCGCGGCTTATAGGGGCCAAACGCACGACCTCGTCGTGCTTGTCGGCCACGGTCGTGTCGCTCGGTGGCAGGGCGGGGGCTGTTGCGCGCGGCCGGGGCGCGGCTGGCGCAGACGCCGCCGAGACGGAAGGAGCGGAGCGCGCAAAGTGAAAGGGGGCGGCGGGTTGCGCTTTGTGCAGCGTGCGCTGCACGTCGGCGAGCGCAGCCTCGTACTTTTGCCGATCGTACGCGGGGAGCACGTGTGCATGCGTTTGCAGCGCCTGACGCGCCTCGAGGAGCGCGGTCACAGCGCGCTCATGCTCGCCTTGCTGCACATGAGCGCGAATCGCTAGAGTAAGAAGGGCGCACGCACCGTCTAGGCGCGAGGGAAAGTGCTCAAAGAACGCTTGTGCCTGCGCCGCACTGACGTCCATCGCCAAGGGGCGCGGGGGAAAGCCACGTGACGAGTGCCCGTGTTGCTTTGCCCCCACCATGTATGGGTATCGAGCACAGCCTGGCTACGGAGCGCCTCCGCCCAATGCGCCTGGGTATGGCCCGCCAACGTCCTACCATATGGCGTCGGGACCTATAGGTCCCCCAGCATACCAGGGACAGGCGGTGCATGCACACCCCCAGGGCGGCATGATGAACGGAAGTAGGTGGTGGCTCGACTGACGATGAGATATGCGATACGAGTACTCGAACATGACGGGCAAGCGCAAGGCGCTGCTTATTGGTATCAACTATGCGGGGTAGGTCGCTTCGCTAACCGCAGGACAAGCAGTGCACTGCGCGGCTGCTGGAACGACGCGCATAACATGGCACGCTTTATCCAACGTGCGTAGTAGTACCACGACTAACCCCAGACCAAGGCGGCTACCACCCCGACGACATGGTCATTCTTACTGATGAGCCGACGCACAATATGCGTTCGCTGCCGACGCGCGAGAACATCTGCCAGGCGATGCACTGGCTCGTGTCTGGCGCACAGCCGGGTGATGCGCTTTTTTTTCATTACTCGGGCCACGGCGGCCAAGAACGCGCGGTCGAGGGAGATGAGGAAGACGGCTACAATGAGACGATCCTGCCATTGGACTACCAAACGGCGGGGCAGATGCCCGACGATGAGCTGCATGCGCGTTTGGTGCGTCCGCTGCCGGTCGGCTGCCGCCTCACCGCTTTGTTCGATTCGTGCCACTCGGGTACGGCCCTCGATCTGCCGTACGTGTACTCAACGTCCGGCAACATTAAGGAAACCAGTATTACGATGAACGTGGGCAAAGACCTGTTGGGAGCGGCGATGGAGTATGCACGCGGTGACGTGGTCGGTATGGTCAGTGGTCTCTTCAACACGGTCAAGAGTGCCACAACGAACCGCAGTGCGGCCGAGTACACGCGCCAAACGCGCTCGAGCGGTGCGGATGTCGTGATGCTCTCGGGATGCAAGGACAGCCAAACGAGTGCGGATGCGATGGAGGCTGGGAAGGCGACTGGAGCGATGAGCTGGGCCTTTATCAGCGTGCTTTCTCAATGGCCTCAGCTGTCCTATGTGCAGCTACTCAACGCGACGCGCGACTTGCTCGCGGCCAAGTACTCCCAAAAGCCGCAGCTGAGCGCGTCGCACCCGATTGACATGAACCTGCTGTTCGTAATTTAGCCAACCACCGCGTTTATAGATCACGTGATTACGGGCACGCGCGCCGGCGGCCTTTCCGTCCTTAGCCACCGCCGTGCGAGTTGCGCCATGACGGTCGAGTCTGTCGAATACGTGTACGCGCTGTACAATTTCGATGCTGAGAACCCCGACGAAGTGAGCTTTCGTGTGGGAGAGCGCGTCCGCGTGATCGAGAAGGACGACGCGTATGGCGATGGCTGGTACCAAGGCACGAACGAGCGCGGCGAGACAGGTCTCTTTCCGTTCTCATACACGACCTACGACGAGTCGGCCGCGCAAATGATGGTCACTGGTGCACAAAGCACGACGGCGGAGTCCTCACAAGCCCATGCAGAGCCGGGTGTGCTGCACTCGACCATGAACGATATTGACCACGCCCTCTCGGAACTCAACAGTCCTCGTACCGGGGATTGGGACGACGAAAACGAGGCAGAGCCGGACTTTGCCGCAAGAGCTGCGGCGCGCGCGGCGCTTGCGCGAAATGCACAAAAGAGTCTCGCCGAAGCAGCGTACGAGCAGGAAGCGGAAGGTGCATGGCCCGCAGCGAGTGGTCTGGGCGAGCCGGGCAGTATCTCGAGCGCGGGCCCCATGGGCCTTACCAAGGCGCCAGGCATTACGCCACTAGCGATGCTCGAGATGAGCGATGAGAGCGAGGACGAAGACGACGCCGCGCAGGCCCTCGTCACGTCGACCAGCAGTACTGTGGCACCCCCGCCCGAGCCGGCCAAGGAGGAGCGCCAGCTCCTCAAGGCGCCCGCCCAGTCGGTGCCCGAGTCGCCCGAGTCGCCCTTTGGTGTCACACCGCCCAACCCTTCGACGATGTCGGCGCAGCCGATGCAACTGCAACCTTTGACCCAAGTGGCAAGCCTGCCGAGCGAGCCGCTGTCTCTGCCTAGCGAGCCTCAGCCTGCACCCTTGCCTAGTGAGCCCGCACCCCAGCCAAGTGAGCCTGCACCTTTGCCTAGTGAGCCTTTGCCAGAGCCTAGCGAACCGGCACCAGGGCGGCCCGAAGAGGTGAGCATTCCCGGCAGCTTTGCTGTCGAGCCACCGACACCTGTTCGCGATCCCAAGCGTCTCAGTTCGGCGGCCCCTCCCCCTGCCTCGGCGCCGGTGCTGGGTGCCTCCAAGCCACCCGTCGTCACGACGCCGCCACGGCCGGCCACGCTGGGCAGTCACCCCAGTGGTGCGCCTAGTGGTGATCCCATGACGTGGACCGTGGATGATGTGGTGGCATGGGCGCGTTCGAAGAACTACGATGCACAGACGATTGAAAAGCTTGCAGAGCATGAAATTAGTGGCGATGCGCTCTTGGCCATGGATATTCACCTGCTCAAGGAGATTGACATTGTGGCATTTGGGCGGCGCTTCCACTTGGCGAACGGGATCAAGGAGCTGCAAGAGCGCGTGGCACCGACACCAATGCCCGTGGCGCCAACACCGCCGCCTGTCTCGCCATGGAAGAGTACAAGCGGAGCGGCCTGGACGTCGCCGCCCGTGCAACCCAGCCCCGTGTTCCGCGATGGGCCGAGTGCGAGTCCCAGCATGTCGGTCATTTCGGGTCTGGCGCCGCCTGCGTCATGGGCATCGATTCCATCGGCGACGCCTTTGCCATGGGAAGCCGAGACACCTGCCGCGCCGATGCCTCGGACCGTGGCGCCACCGGCGGCCGAACCGCCAGCGCCAGCGCCACTCGCCAAGGAGCCCATGGCGCCCCTGCCAGTGTCGCCGCCGATCCCCCCGCCCACAGCGCCGCCTGCGGTGCCTGACAGAGCGGCGCCCAGTGGGGAGCGCGAAAGCCGGCATCGCTTCCACTTGCGGCCTGTGCGTGCCAAGTCAGGCGCGCGCGCGGCCGCCGCAGACAAGAGCCAGATCTCGCTGCCCACCTCGAATTCGCACTTTACGCCGCCGCCTGCGCCTCCCAAGGACGAGACGCGCAAGAGTGCAGCGCAAGAGGCGCCGCAACAACCCGTGCTCCAGCGGATCGGGGCGGTGGACAAGCAAGGCTGGATCAAAAAGCGGGGCGAGCGGTACAATACGTGGAATACGCGGTACCTTGTGCTGCAAGGGCACGACCTGCTTGTGCTGCGCGACCCGAATGCGGAGCGTGTCAAGAGCCATATCTCGCTGCAAGGCTACAAGGTGGTCTCGGACGAATCGGCGCCCGGGCGCTACAGCTTCAAGATTGTGCACGAAACGCAACGTACGCACCAATTTAGCTTGGAGGACCCTGTGGAGCTGCGCAGCTGGATGAAGGCGGTGATGAAGGCCACGATTGGGCGTGACACGTCGCAGCCAGTGATCTCGTCGTACAGCAACCCGACGATCTCGCTCGAAGAGGCGCAGCGCCGCCGACCGCGTCCGCCCAGTCCTTCGACGCGTCACCGCTCCCAGCTCGATGTTGCGCGCGAGAGTGCCGAGCTGCAAGTGGCGCGCGATATGGCCATATACGGACCGGGCAACGAACTGGCGCAGGGCCTGTAGCTGTACGATAGTCCTACGAAAAGAGCCGATGGCCCAGCCATGCGGCGCCACCCAACACGGCGCCCACCTGCACGAGTCGTACCAAGGTGCTAGCGCGCTCGGCCTGGTACTCTTCGTCGCTCCAGCGGCGCTGACTCCACGCGCGGAACGAGTCCGGGTTCGCATGCGTGGTAGGTGTACCAAAACGCGAGCGGAAGCGCTCCAGGCGAGCTTCGCGCTCGGCCATGCGACCGTACATGTGGGTCGAGTCGCTGGCTGCGCCATGTGTGTGAGCGTGCGCGCCGTAGCGCGGAAAGGCTGTGTGGGTATGTGCGTGTGTGCGCCGTTGGTACTCCCAGGCGTAGCGCGCCTGTGCGCGGCGCTCTGCGTGTGTGGACGCTGTCGAGGTGTGGTGGGCGTGGTGGTGGTGCGGAGTGTGCACGCTCACACCGTGCCTGCGGTCGTACTCGCGTCGGGCTGCATCGTTGCTAAGGGTGGCATACGCCTCGCTTACACGCTGGAATAGGGCCTTGCCTTGGTCCGACTGGCTCACGTCGGGGTGGTACTTTTTCGAAAGACGGTAAAATTGGTTCTTGATCTGTGCCTTGGACGCATTAAAAGGCACTTGGAGCACGGCGTAAAAGTCGGGCGGACTCGCAGACGAATACGCCCGAGCGCCGCGCACGCTTCGCCCCAGCATGTGTGGGACTGCGTGCGGAGACGACGAGCCGAGCTCGTACCGCGGCGGGGGCGGGCGGTGATCGGCCGAGCTCCACGCCTCCACCTTTTTTTGCGTCGAGCGATCATGGCCGCCGCGAGCGACACCCGGAGGATCGAGTCGCTCGTGCTGGATGCAGCGCCTCTGCTGACGCAGGCGCGCATCGTTGGCCTTGCAGACAAGTACTTTATTCCTCCGTCCGTGCTGGCCGAATTGCGCGACGTGCGTGCACGCGAGTACCTCGAAGGTCTGCACGCCACCGGGCAGATTGACCTGCAGGTGCGTGAGCCCGGCGCAGCCGCCATCGCCAAAGGTACGTGACCTCACTTATGCAGTGGTCGCATTTTCCAGGCAGACAGGTGACTATGCGGTGCTGTCTCCTGCGGACCTGCATGTACTGGCGCTCACGTATGCGCTCGAAGTCGAGGCGCATGGCACGTGGCGCATCCGCGACACGGTCGGCGGCAAGACGGGGCAGCAGAAGCATGAGGAGCAGCGTCTCGCAGAGAAGGAGAGTGCATCAGTCTCAGAGACGTCAACGCCTAGCGCTCCTGCCAAGAAAGAGCCTGCTCACACCGATACGGACGATGTGTCGCATGATGGCTTTACGGTCGTACAGCGCAAGACACGGCCAAACCCTGTGGCCGAGGACGACGAAGATGGCGAGTGGATTACGCCTGAGAACATTACGCAGCACAAGAACCGCTCGCTCGGCCTTGTTGGCGACGAGACGGTGGTAGAAGAGGCTCCGAAAAAAGGGCGTCGCCGGCGGGGGCGCAAAGGAGCCCCTTCGCGGATGAGTGTGGCGTGCATGACCGGAGACTTTGCCGTGCAGAATGTGCTTTTGCAAATGGGCTTGTACTTGGTGGGTGTGGACGGCCTACGTATTGAGCGCGTAAAGAGCTGGGTCCTGCGCTGCCATGCGTGCTACAAAATCTGCCCTGACGTGGAGCGCAAGTTTTGCCCGTCGTGCGGCAATTCTACGCTCCTGCGCACGTCCGTCACGTCGGGAGCGCCGGGGCAGGGCACGTCGGGCCTGCAGGTGCACTTGAAGCCCAACTTTCAGTACAAGAACCGTGGTACGCAATACTCGCTGCCGCTACCGAGGCCTGGCAGTGCATCGGGCGGTGTATCGAGTGGGCGTGCGCGGAATCGCCAGACGGGTACGCCCATTTTGCGGGAGGACCAGCTGGAGTGGCAGCGCGCCGTGTCGCAGCAAAAGGTGCACAGACAAAAGGAGGAACGGGCTCTACAAAAAGCACTCGAAAAGGGCCAGGATTCCCTCACGGCGCGGTACGCGGACCCCGACTGGGTGCCAGACTTGCTTCGTGGCACACATACGCACGCTGCGAGTGACCTGCCCGCGCTCGGCATCGGGCGCAAGAACCCCAATGAGCGCCGCCGCCGGCCGCGCTGATGTACTGTAGATCTAGACCTACACGCGCTCCGCGCCCCATGCACTATTCGTCGCAAATTGCTCAGGGGCAATCGCATCTCGCTGAGATGAGTAGATGGTACGCACCGCTTGCCCTCGTTTGGAACCTGTGAGTCGGTAGTCACGGCGCATCATCATACGCTCCCATTCGTCCAGGTTATGACGAAGCGGCTGACGTTAAAAGAGTACACATACCTTGCCCTCGTTTGCTAGACGCGATACACCGCTGAAACCAGTACCGGTGACGGTGAACAGGGTGACCACAATGGCCATGGGAATCACGGCCTCGAAGGGGACAGGCATGGCGTCAAAGGAAGCCGCCGAGACGGAGCGAGCCCGCGACAAGTGTGGGTCACGTGATGATACGGGTCGCTCAGCGATGCGCGCAGGGGTCAGCGACGCGCCTCGGCGTGGTGGTCGAGGGGCGGCGTCCAGGCATGATGTCGTAGTGGCTAGGGCGTGCAAGGACAAGAGCTAGTGCTATGAATCGCGGCCAATGGCCACGGGTGCGTGGCATGCTCCTACGCCTACCTCTACCACTATGCCCCTCCTCCCGGCTAGAATGATGGATAGGTAGCATGTTCTACGAGAATAGGTCTGCATACGCGGGTATGGATGGGATCTAGGGAACCTAGTTGCCACGATCGACTTGGGTGGATAGCGGGCGACGGAACCGCGCCCTGTAGAAAAGGGCCCATTTCGTGGAGGTAGCGGCTGCTCCGGCCCCATGACGTCAACCGTGGACATTGCACCCTCCCTGCTGGACGAGCTGCGTTCGTTCCGCCTAGCCAAGCGATCGTCCAAAGGCGCGGCGCTGGTGGCAAAAATCGACAAAACCAAGCTATTTATTGAGAAAGAGGAGATCCTCGATCCCATCACGCCCGAGGAGCTCGAGGAAGAGTTGCCTGAGCACTCGCCGCGCTTTGTCGTGTTCAGCACAGAGTTGCGCCACGCCGATGGCCGTGTATCCTATGTACGTACAATAGAGTGACTCATTACAGCCCCTTGTTCTGATCCAGTATGTGGTACATGCTAACGAGGCAGCTGGGCGCCTGTATCAGCGAGTATGGAGCTTTCTACGCTGTATGCATCTGCCTTGTCGATGTTCAGCGTGCATGCGAATGTCGGCAAGGTCATCGATGTCCGCGAAGGCGGCCTTACGATGCCCATGCTGGCCGAACGCCTAGGCGCAGGCGTGCCACGCTAATGTAGAGAAAAGCTTATCGCCGCCTAGGCCCGTCCAAGGCACGATGTGGATCGGCCGCGAGTCGGCCGCGCACGTGTTGCGGGACCAGGGCCGCTCGGGCCTCCCCTTGCTACTACAACGATGCTGGCCCTCCCTGTGTTCCGACCAACTTTGCTGCGCGCTACGCGCCATGCATGCGGGCTCGTGCGCATGAAGGCCGTGTCGCGCCCTATCGCGCACCGCGGGGCAGCCGCGTACTCGACGCAGCCGACGATAGACTTTGATCCAACGATCAAGACGGCCATGGACAAGCAAACGCCGCCGGAGCCCGGCTCGGACTTTCGCGTGGTGATTGTTGGTGCCGGCAACATCAACTTTGGCTCGGACGAAGGCCCATGGAACCACTCGTTCCGTCTCGAGCACAAGCTCGGTCCGCGTCTTAAAGTCGTGGCCTTGATTGATCCGAGCGCAGAGCGTGCAAAGAGCGTACTCAAGACCAAGTGCCAATCGTTCGTACTGAGTGCGTACAAGGACACGATCGTCCACCCCAGCTTTAAGAGCTACCTAGAGACGGTCACGCCAGAGAACCGCCCCCATGCCATTTGGGTGGGCTCGCCGCCTGCGTACCGCGGCAGTACCGAGCCTGGCCGCAACCTGGAGCAGCTGTTGACCGATGGCCTGCCGGGCGTGCCATTGTTCATTGAGAAGCCTGTGTCGACCGGATGCGTCGATCAGGCGTTTGCCGTGGCGGACATGCTGAAGAAGAGTGGCAATCTTGTGAGTGTGGGATACATGCTGCGTTACCTGAAAGTGGTGCAGAAGATGAAGCGCATTATTGCCGACAACAACCTGCGCGTCATGGCCATCAATGCACGCTACATTATGGCGTACGAGCACACGGCCAAGCTCGACTGGTGGGACAAGTCGAAGAACCCCGGCCCGATTGTCGAGCAGGCGACCCACTTTTGTGATCTCGCGCGTTACTTTGGTGGCGAGGCGGACCTGAGCACCGTGGTCGCGCACTCGGTCGAGTACTTTGAGCCTGCCGGCCATCTGAGCAAGATCCCTATCGACGAGTCGCTGATCGAACCAAAGAACCGCATTCCCCGTGTCACTTGCGCTACGTGGAAGTTTGACTCGGGCGCGGTGGGTTCGCTGACTCACGCCGTCGCGCTGCAAGGTACGGACTACTCGACGGAGCTGGATGTATATGCGGATGGTTTCTCGTTGCGCCTTGTTGACCCGTACAACAACCCCATGCTGTACATCCGCCGCCCCGGCGACGATCACGAAGAGGTCGTGCGCTACAACGACGACGACCCCTTCTTCTCGGAGGTGTCGAACATGATCGACTGCATCGAGAAGGGCCCAGGCACCTCGCCCATCCTTAGCTCGTACGAGGATGCGGTCAAGACGTACGCGCTGACATGGGCCATCCGCGAGGCCAGCGAGCGCAGCATTCGCCAGCCCCCCACGCCATAGGCACGTGACAGAACCTGTAGCGGCGCGCCGCCCCCACCCGTGGGTCTCGTACGATGGAGCAGCGTGCGCAGCGTGCTCGTCATGCGCTCCTCAGCAAGGAGGCCTCTGCGCCAGGCACGTCTGCGACGCCATGGAGCACCATGGGATGGGCACCTCGCGGCGTGTCGCCACCGCCGCCCCCTCCGTTTGAGGCCGACGCCCCTTGCAATGGAGGCGTGCCCACTACGCCTGACGCGGCGGCCGGACCGCCGGCGGCCTTGGAGGGAGGCGATAGCTCGGCGTCCGGCGCCGACGTACCCATCTCACAGAAGCGGCCCGTGCAGGGCGATGAACGTCTGGCCAAGCGTCTGCGTGACGGCCTCCCAGATGACGCCACCTATGGCAACGGTGCCCGCACGCTCGATGCCATTCGCGAACTGCACCCCGAGTTCCACGAGACGCCTACGACGCCGATTGTGCTCGATGCAACACTACCACTCATGCTGAATGCGGCGGCCTCCTCCAGTGTGGGGCTACGCGAGCCTGCGAGGACATCGCGCAATGCGCGCCGGACCAAGCCGGACCAGGAAAAGACGCGCGCCCTATTTGTGGCGGCGCACGCAGGTCAAACGTACGAGCAAATGGTGCTAGAGCATGCCTATTCGAGCGATCGCCTGTTCTGGCTCAAGGAAGCCTACGGTCTCACGTGGCGCACTGGGCGCTGGAGCGAGGACGAAGAAGAGCGCGCGACCGAGGCGCTTCGGCAATTTTGTGAGCACTACAAACTGTCACAGGCGGCCCTCGATGAGCTCATATGGCACAGAAAGCCGGAGCAGAAGCATATGCACGAGGAGCTATGGAAGCACATCTCCTTGTCGGTAGGCACTCGGCCCAACTATGCTGTGCGCATGCATATCAAGAGCATGCGCAAAGACGTGGTGCGGGGTGGCCATTGGACGCCTGCCGACGTGGAAGCGCTTGCGGCCGCCGTCAATGAGCTAGGGCACCAATGGGAAAAGATTGGCGCGCGCCTGGGGCGTTCGGGCAATGTGTGCAAACACTACTGGCGCGAGCAGGTGCAGAGCCGCACGGGCCCCGCGCCCCAAGGCGCCTTTCGGCCGGAGGAGGAGGCAGCGCTACGGCAGGCTGTGATGGAATGCTGTGAAGAGGTGGGATGTGCGCCCGACGGTCCGAACCTACCTTGGACGCTCATCCACGAGCGTCTGGGCCCCTCACCTAGGCGTATTAGCGTGTTGAGCCGCAAGTGGCGCGGCATGCTTAGCGCGGAGCGGCGTATTTCCGAAGAACAAAACACCCGCTGGTATGCACCACATGACGACCATATTCTGCTGCAGAGGATCCGCGCGCAGTGCCGGCCCAGCGCGGCGGACATTGACTTTGATCAACTGGCGACACCCGACTGGCAATGGCCTATGTACGTTATCAAGAAGCACTGGGTGGTCATGCTGCGGAAGCGCGCACCCAACTTCCAGGGCACGCTGGACGAGCTGTTGGACCACCTGAGTGCGCGAGTGCCGTCGCCAGAAGAATACAAGATGCTCGCGTCGGGCCGGCGCAGCGCGGACGCAGCACGGGGCGTTCTCGAAGCGTACAGGTCGTAGCTGATCTATACAATTAGTAGCCCGCAGCACCAGGTGCCTTGTCACCTTCGCGGCGGAGGCTCAGATATAGCTCCTTGAGCCGGCTCAGATCGCTAGAGCCAGGGCCACCCTTGGCGATCGTTTTCGACTGGCTGTTTTGCAGGTCGAGCAGCTTGGTAATGCGCGTCCACGTCGTGCCTTCGGCCAGCTGCTGTTGCATCTGGTCGCGGAAGCGCACCTCAGACTCTTTGTTCTTCTTAATGTTCTTTTCCTTCTGTGCGTTGTAATCAGCATAGAACTGGTCAATGTCCTGCTCGGCCTGCGAGACGGCTTCGGCGCGCTGCCGCTCAGCACGCGCCTCGCGCTCTGAAATGGACTGCGCCTGCGCCTCCCGCCATTGACGCAGGGGCTCTGTGTCTTCTTCAAGGTCCCCGTACGAAAACGGCGTCGACTGGGGCGCCGCAGGCACCGGCTCGGGCTCGGGCACGGGCGCTGTCGGGGCTTCCTGCACGGCGTCCCATCCAGGCGTCTCGACGGTGCGGTCGTCCAGTGCAGGGAACGACGCCTCGAAGCGCGCTGCATCCGTATCCAGCGCACCGGGCGCCACCTGCGGCATCTCCGGTGTGTCCAAGTTTGTCGAGACGGCATCCTCAAACGGAGCCTCATCGTCCAGGGCGGGGAACGCCTTGGCGCGCTGCGCGAGGTCATCGCTCACTCCGCTCGGCACCGCTGAGCCAAACAGCGCTTGGTCGTCACCCAGCAGCTCTCCAGCCGCCATCCGCTCGCGCTGCAGAAAGTCGGACGTCGGATCCGCTTCACGAGTGCTTTCAAACTGGTTGAACTCAAACGACATTCGCGAGATCGACGTGGTGAGGCACGGCGTCGACGGAGAGACCGCCTCGGCGCCCGCGCCCGGCCGAGTGGCGACGGGGCCGCTCCGCGTGGCCCTCCACCGGCGACCTTCGTTTTTCGCATGTCGCAACGCGTGGGCTCGGTAGGTAAAAGCCGGACTAACGCAGACCTCGTTGGCCTTTGCCCGTGTATGGCACCAGGTGGATGCGCGCGAGCGCGTGCTGGGTCGCCTGGCACGCTCGATTGCGGTGACGCTCATGGGCAAACACAAGCCCATCTATGACCCGGCCGTGGACGCTGGCGACTATGTGGTGGTGACGAATGCCTCCCACATTGCTGTGACGGGACGCAAGGCTGAGCAGAAGATATACCGCCACCACACCATGTATCCTGGTGGTCTCAAGGAGATTCCTTTCAAGGCCATGCTTCAGTCCAAGCCGGAGCAGATCCTGCGCCGCGCCGTGTCTGGTATGCTCCCGAAAAACAAGCTGCGCGAACGCCGGCTTGAGCGCCTCAAAATCTTCCCGGGTGAGTCGCACCCATACGAGGCCAAGTACGTGCATCTATCTGACACCCAGCATTACCAAGCGCTACGATGGATCCGCGTAGCGAGCTTCATACCCCTCGTCGTCGAACCAGGCCTCCTCGTCGGCCTGCGCACAGAATGTGCGCGGCGCATCGTAACGCTCCTCGTAGTCGCATGCATAGAGCGGCTCATCCAGCTGGCCAACAACGAACCGAGCCACCACCTCGCGCTGGAACGCTGCCAGCAAGTGCGCGGGCGTATCTGGCGCGATCGGCACCACCTCGGCGTCATCGATGGCAGCCAAATAGGTCCTATGCAGCTGCGCGGCCGGGCCCTGTAGCGTAAAAAGACCCAGCTCGCCACGGGGATCGGCCGCGGGGGAGGGCGGCGCAACTTGTTTGAGCACTTGGTCATCGTCCTGCTCGCCTTCTTCGTCGGCTACGATCTCTTTCCATAAGAGTGGGTGCTTGGCACGCTGCACAGCCGCGCTGAGCTCGTACGGGGCTTCCATCTCCGCATAGTGCCGGCGCCGCTCCCGCACCTGGGGAACGCGTCCACGTTCCGCTGGCGAGAGCTGCTCCCCAACGATGCGGAGTAGCGGCGGTGGCATACGGTTCCAGCCGCATTCCCAGAGTGTGGCGGCGCTCCGGTCTGGCCCAACGCCCATGGCATCGCACCACGCGTCCACCGCCCGCGCGCCGCGCGCCGCGCCGTCCATCGTAGGAGCGAGCGCATCACGTGAAACTGGCGCGGCGCGACGTTCGGCGCCTCCTTGCCCGCTGGACGCGTCGTGGATGACGCAACGCGCTCGCCCGCGGCGCTCTCCGAGCCAAGGGCGTGGGCGGGCGTTGCCCCCAGATCCAGGAACGAATCATAGCCGAAATGCGCAGGGGTACGTTGCATTCGCTCACGCAGGTTCCTCCCAGGCTCGATCGTGCGAGTAGCGTGCGAGCGCTTTGTCACGTACGATGCCGTCGAATTCTTCCCTGGACCCTATCTCAACATGATTATTGGGCCAAATGGTACAGGGAAGAGCACGGTCGTATGTGCAATCGCGCTCGGTCTTGGCTGGAAGCCATCCGTGCTAGGTCGTGCCAAGGACGTGGCGTCGTACGTCAAGTTGGGGCACAGCGAGGGCTGGGTTGAGATTGAACTCCAAGGCTTTCCTGGGCGTGCCAACGTGGTAGTGCGGCGTATCTTGTTTCGTGAGTCCAACACGAGCGACTGGCTACTCGATGGCGCACCGGCCACCGTGCGGCAGGTCAACGAGGCCGTATCTCTCTTCCATATTGAGGTGGGCAATTTATGTTCCTTCCTTCCCCAAGACCGCGTTGCCGATTTTGCAGCGATGACGCCAAGCCGTCTTTTACAAGATACCCAGCAGTCGGCCGGCCATCCCGATTTGTTCGAATGGCACACGCGGCTGATGGACCTGGGACACAAATTGGCGGCCTTACAGACTCGCCTCGAGCAAGAGCAAAGCGAGCACAACCACTTGGAGGAACGCAATGCTGTTTTGGAGCGTGATGTGCGCCGCTATGAAGAGCGCTTGGAGCTGGAAAAGCAAGTGGGTGCGCTGCAGATCCGGGTCGCCTTTGCCGAGTTTCGCGAGGCCAAGGAAAGGTACAATGCTGCACGCGACGAGCGCGAGGCCGCGAAGCGCACGCTGGAGCAAATTCTTAGTCGCAAAGAGCCTCTCCAGGAGCGGTGCGAGCGCGCGGAACAGCAGTGTGCCAAGGCCGACATCCGACGCTCGGACCTGGTCAAGGAGGCGGACCAGGCTCTAGCTGGGCTCAAGCGCGCCGAGTCATCGCGCGAGCAGCTCGATGCGCATCTTGCTTCTCTCGGCGAACAGGAAAAGCGACTAGAGACGGCAGAACAAGATCGTCAGCGCGCCATCGAGGAGCTGCTGCGCACGATCAACGAGCTCGAGCAGCGCATGGCCGAGGGTCCTCCCCCACCACCGGATCCCGCACTTGAGCAGCAGCTGCGCGCCGTAAAGAGCGAGCAGCGCGTGCTCTCGGAAGATGTCTGTGATATGGAGGGTCAGCTTTCCGAGCAGCGCACCAAGAAGCAGCGTCTGCACACGCGCCTACACGAGACACAGCAGACGTACGTGCTTCCACTGACCCCAGGATGGAACGACTCAACACAGTGCGATACCAGCGGCTGCAAATTCTTGCGCGGGCCGACCACGATGCATACGAAGCGGTCCAGTGGCTCCAAAAGAACCGCGGCGTATTCGAGAAGGTCGTATATGACCCTGTGCTGGTCATGGTCAATATAAAGAACCCTGAGGCCGCGCGTGCAATTGAGACGTGTCTAAGCTGGCCGGTTCAGCGTACATTTGTGTGCCAGACGCGTGCGGACTATGATCTCTTCACACACGAGCTCATCGACAAGCGCCATTGGCGCCTGAATGTCGTCGAGATGGAGGGTGCACAGCCGCTCGAGTCGTACGCGCCGCCACTCACTGACGACGAATTGCATGCCTTGGGCTTTGATGCGTATGCACTCCAGTGCATCGATGCGCCGACCGATGTGCTGCGGTACCTGTGCAGCGCGGCACATCTGCATGCGATTCCTCTCGCCTTTGAGGGCCGCGTAAACCCTGCGCGCATCGAGTCCCAGCGACAGATCAAGCGATACATTTCAGGCGACACGATCTTTACGACCACCTACTCCAATTATGGCCAGAGGCTCCCCCAAACCATGTCACGCGTGCTCAAACCCTTGCGTAACTTTGCGCATGTCGGAGACATGGCCGAGCGCGAGCGAGCTGCTGCGCTGCTGCGGTCGCTGCAGGACGAGATGGACCAGTTAGGCACATCCATCACGCAGATGGAGCAGGAGCATGCCGCACAAACAGCCAAACTGGAGGCGCTCTCGGCGCAGCGGGCGCCTTTGGCGACCCAAATTCAAGAAGCTCAAGCGGCGCAACGCGACTGGGAGCGTCTGCAAATTCGATGTCATACGCAGCGCGAGCAACTCGCACACGAAAGGAACAAGCCTTCTGTCTCTATGCAGCGCCAGCAGCTGAGTGAGTCGCGGCGCAAGGTCGCGGTGGATCTGTTCAAGTCCATCGAGCGCTCGCTACGCCTAGCGCAGCAGCTGGCCGAGGCACATGCGCGGAGCGACAAGGTGTGCTTGGATGCTCTTCCGTTGGCGACAGAGCTTGAGGCCTGCCGTGCCGAGCTTCGGCAGCTCCAGGTGCAAATCGAAGAGGGCGAGCGTGCGTTACGCGAGGTGCTGGCTCAGTTCACGGAGGTCAAGGAGCAGACATTGGCCTGCCGGAACCGTGCGCACCAGCGACTGGACGAGGCTAGCGACGAGGTCCGCGAGCGTGTGGAAGGACTGCTTGATGAAGATACCGAGTCGTCAGCGCATCTTGCTTCGCAGCTCGAGCGTGCGCAGGCCCAGCTGGACGTGCCATGGGGCGTGGGAGCCAATGTGATAGCGTCGTTCCAGGCGCGCCAGGAAAAGATTGCGCAGCTGAAGCGTACTATGGAGGATGGACGCCACGTGCAGCGGCAGCTCGAGGAGGACATTGCGCAGCTCGAGGCGCAATGGCTCCCAGAGCTGGAGAAGCTGATCGGCCGTGTAAACGAGCGTTTCTCGGCTGCGTTTGCGCGTATGTACCGGGTGCTTACCAAAGGTCTGGGTTGTGCAGGTGAAGTGCGTCTATCGCGGGACGACGACTACGAAAAGTGGGGCATTGAAATCCTGGTCAAGTTCCGAGATACGGAACGGCTGCAACCATTGACGGGACAGCGGCAGTCGGGTGGTGTATGTATTTGTGTCTGACGCCAAGGAACGCTCGCTATCTACAGTGCTATACCTACTGAGCCTGACCGGGCTCTCGCGCTCACCCTTCTCACTGGTGGACGAGATCAACCAAGGCATGGACCCCCGTGCGGAGCGCGCCGTGCACGACCAAATGGTGGAAATGACGTGCCGCGCAGAGGCGGGGCAATATTTCCTCATCACGCCCAAGCTGCTCCCGAGTCTGCGGTATCACGAACTTATGAAGATACTCATTATCAACAATGGCGATTGGCTCCCTGAACGATTATCTTGTACGTGGTATGCACTCACGCAGTGGCCGATCTGGTTCGGCAGAAACGCGCACGCCTCGCGTAGGCCGAAGGAGTCGGGCCCTGATTACCTAATTTATAGCGTGGGTAGGCGAGGGCCGCGCTATTTCTCCGCTACGCCTGCGGATCGAGCGTTCCACTTCCCATTGTTCAGCTCCGTTATGCCCGGCGAAGGTATGTAGTCACGGATTGCTCACGACCAGGATGGCTGTTCTTGTTCTCCATTATACTTACAGCGATTCTGCTGTTTGTAATGGTGTTCTACGTACGTTTTTGTCCTCACCCTAGGTAATCATGTACTCGGACCTCGAGTCGGACTATATCAACCCTATTGACCTGTGCACGAAGCTGAACCAGGTAAGCATGCGCTGACTCATTGCAGTTCACCCTCCCTGAGATGTCGGCCCACGCATTCCTGACGGTACTGTTTTTGATCAACGGGCAGTGGGTGGCCTTGCTCATCAACCTGCCGCTTCTCGCATACAATGTCAACAAGTGCGTTGGTCGCCTAACCATCAGAGTGATAAACAAGACGTATCTCTTGGATGCCACAGAGATTTTCCGGACGCTAATGAACCATAAGAAGGAGAGCTTTATCAAGCTCGGTTTCTACCTGCTGTCCTTCTTCTTCTACCTCTATCGGTATGTATTATCTGCTTACACACTAGGATGATTATGGCGTTGGTGGCTGGTACGCTATTTTGACTCACCTTCATAAGAGTAATCACTTGCATCGCTTTTCCCTGGCACAAAGGATCGCACTTTCGCTACCCATACCAGACGCTCTATTCGCAGAACCGATGTTGGTGTCATAGTTTCTATGTAAGGTACAACTGCGGAATTAGACGGATCATTGGTTGGGATGTCTGCCTTGAGGAGTGCGCCAGGCCGTGCCTCTCCTTTCGAGCTGCTGGACTCGTAGCATGTGTGGCCCACCAGGGACTCTCGCACAACTACGCCTCCTTTTCCGCATCATCACTGAGGTTGTCATCATCATCATCATGGGCATCATTTTCAGCTCCGGCGGTATCGATGGTTGAGAGGTCGCCCTCAGCTGCGCCTTCGTTGGTCGACGAAGGTGAAGAGCGCCTCTTCGAGGCTCTTCGGCGGCGCTGCCGCGGGTTCTCTTCTTGAGCCTGCCTGTAGCGGCTCAAATACACCTTGAGAACTTGCTCGTAGTTGTCAAAACCGAGTACTCGCAAAGAGTACAAGATATCGTCACCATTGATGGTCTTTCGCTTTTCACTGCCGCAGCGATCGCTGGCTTCCGACGTGATGAAACTAATGAGCTCGCTCACACACTCTTGCATGCACTCTTTGGCATTTTTGGCGATCTTGCCATTCTCTGGCAAGGCCCGCTTCATGATGCGCGAAATATTGGCGATTGGCAGATCAGCGCCGGCCATGTGTGGCGGCAACGGCGGAAGTGATGTAGGCCAGCTGCGTGATGCCTCTGACCCCTCTGTCTTTGAGGTATCGGGGCTGGCATTTGTACCCACACCGGCACCAGATCCCAGGCCGGGCGCCATGGCTTGCGCCTCCGACTCGAGCGGGCCAGCGGCACTTGGTAGTCCCATATTTTTCGCTTCCGCAGAATCCACTACGCTTGTCGATAACGCTCCCACGCTATTGTCTGCACTTGCCATGCTGAAAGAAGCTTCACTAAGGCA
This sequence comes from Malassezia nana, assembly GCA_029542845.1. Lineage (NCBI taxonomy): Eukaryota > Fungi > Basidiomycota > Malasseziomycetes > Malasseziales > Malasseziaceae > Malassezia > Malassezia nana. The sequence continues at coordinate 875,155 of CP119893.1, forward strand.
CTTAAAACTCGCGTTGACACTGGATAGAATCGACTTCTTGGCCAATGGAGGAAGTCAGCAATTGGTTTCCCGAGGGGTCCGCAGCCACACATACGCCGCGTCTGCAGCCACCGCATGTGGCCACGTGCTCATGCACGCCCAACGCGTCGTTCCTCTCTACCTACGCAAAAATGGCTACGGTTACGAGGACTTGGCTGTGAGCTTGGCACGCTCGATCGCATCAGCACTGTTCTTCATAAGGATCTTCTTGTAGTCTTGAATGCTGATGTCTTGCTTGGTCAGGTTCACAATCTTGCGGTCCTTGACCTCCCACAGCTCCTCCGCGACTTGGGAAATGAGACGGAAGTCGTGCGAAACAATCACGACACCACCCTCAAACTCCTTGATCGCGTTCGCCAGCGCATCAATGGAGCCCATATCCAAATGGTTGGTAGGCTCATCTAGCAGCAAAATATGAGGGTTCTCCATGGCCAGCTGCGAGAACACGACACGGTTGCGGAGACCATCGGAGAGAGTGCGGATGGGCGACGTTTGGTGAGAGCCAGAGAGACCAAAGCGACCCAGCTGGCCACGCCAGAACTGCACATCCTTGTCAGGGAACTTCTCCTTGTACTTGCTTTCCATGTACTCGAGCGGGCTCTTCTCGTACGGCAGCTGGTCCGCCGAGTGCTGAGAGTACTTGCCCAGCTTCAAGCCAGAGTGACGCTGAACACTACCCGTCACGGGCTGGAGCTGGCCCGTAATGAGGTTCAACAAAGTCGACTTTCCGGTACCATTCTGACCCACAATGGCGACACGGCTGTCCATGTCAATACCGAAGCTGAGGTCCTTATACAAAAAGTCCTCCTCCTTGCCACTGTAGCTGAAGCCGACGTCGTTAAAGGCAATAATCGGAGGAGGGAGCTTGCGCACATCCTCAAAGTTGAAGCGCAGCTGCTTCGGCACCACCACCGGCTCGATGAGACCAGCCGCCTCCATCTTGTCAATGATCTTTTGCTTCGACTTGGCCTGCTTCACCAAGTTGGCATAGGTACCTGCACTGGCGATGAACTTCTTGATATGCGCAATCTCCTCCTGCTGCTTGTGGTATGCCTTCATTTGGTTGACTTCATTCTCCGTCTTTGTACGGACATATGTCGAGTAGTTACCACCGTAGGTGATGAACTTCTTTTGGATCGTCAGATCAATGATGTTGGTGCAGACATTGTCCATAAAGTCGGCACTGTGGGAAGTCAGCACCAAGATATGGTTGTATGTGGATAGGTAGGCCTCCAGCCACACCACGGCCTCGAGATCCAAGTGGTTCGTCGGCTCGTCCATGAGCAGCAGGTGCGGCTTGATGAAGAGCGCACGCGCGAGCGAGACACGCATGCGCCAACCACCCGACAGGTCGCGCGTCGGCTTGTTCATCATCGTCTGCGAGAAACCGAGACCGTGAAGGATCGCACCGGCCTTGGCCTCGAACGTGCTAGGATCGAGATCTTCGAGCTCCTCCATTTTGAGCTCCAGACCCACCTCATCCACTTCGTCCGCGACCGACATGTCTTCAATCTCCTTTTCAAGACGGGCCACCTTCTCGCGCGCAGACTTGATGATGTAGTCTAGCGCGTTTTCATCAGAGGGATCCGCTTCACCACGGACCAAGTAGATATCAATGTGCTCGGGAATGTCCACATCGCGGTTGGCCAAAGCCTCAAGGAACGTGGTCTTACCGGAGCCATTCTCACCCAGAAGACCATAGCGCTGGCCGTAGTTGAGAGCAATGGTCGCATTGTCAATCAGAAGTCGTCCATGGAAGGACATGGCGAAACTGTCAATATGCAAGTCACGGCTCTGCTTGTCACTAACAATGACACCAGAAGCATTACGCTCCGTAGCGATCGCCAACTTCTTCATGTCGGTAATGGGACCGTCGCTCACGCTTGTGGCATCGGTCGACGCAGTCTTCGAAGTAGCATCGGTGGTCACTGAGTCCTTCGACGAGCCGGTCTTTTCGGCCTTGGCAGCCGCTTTGGCGGCTTTCTCACTGAATGATTAGCAAAAAATACATACGCTTGACGCTTAGCCTTCGAAGCGGAAACAACCATATTCCTTTTCACGCACGAAAGTGGGCGTGACCGTACGGTGCTAAGCTCTGGCCCTGCCACCGGCACCGCAACCTCTCCGCCTTTTTCTTTTTGTGCATCTGACTAAGTGCATGACAAATCATGTGATAAACCTTCTCATCCAGGCCGCTCCTCTTGACGTGCCAGCATGTTTCGTGCTACGCAGGCGACCTTCTCGAAGGCCAGTCGTCTGCCGCTGACCTCCAAAAAGGCCAACAAGGACTTTTACAAGGGTTCGTAAGGCCTATATTGACTGACACTCTAGGTACTGGTGCTAAGAATGTACTACAGCGCAAGCGTATTGCCTTAGCGGATCGTCAAGGCCAGCAGCTTTTCGACAAGTACGGACGTCCGCGCACATGGAATCTTCGGACCCACCGATTGGAAGAGTCGCGAATGGTATCTTTCGTGGTGCCTCCCGGTCTTGCCGACTCAAAGCTCAAGCCCTACGTCTACCTGGGCTCCGAGTCCGATGGCGGAACGGAGCGGCCTTTGCCAGGCCAACCTGGAGCACCAAAGATGCCTGCTGGTGGTATGAATGCCACCTATTACTCGCGCCTCGTGGACAGAATGCTACTTTCCAAGGGAAACCGTGGTTAGATCGCTTGCTTTCGCTGTATACCACAATCCTACTGCCGAACCAATCTAGGAGTGAGTCTCTTTGCACGCACGTTGCATCCAGCTGCTGGATTTGTGGCAAGGCCAGCTGAATCTTCCTTCGATAGCTCGATCCCTCTGATTTTTGTACCGGATTTCCCTCCAAGTAGACGGTTTCCAGCTCAGGCATGATTTGGGGGCCCAATTTCTCTTCCAAATGATTGATATCTGTGATTTGGTTGTCATTCGCCTAACGTTAGTAGCCTCCGCGTACCCAAAATTGTGAAAGCTTCTTCAAATGGCTCACATTTTCTATCACTGCCACTTGATTCGCAGCAAAATCGAGCGTCGTAAGCCGGAGGTTTTTGTCCAACCCTTCTAGTTTCTGAATGCCATTGTGTGACAAATAGAGTTCTTCTAGCGCCTCGAGCGTTTCTAGGCCCTCCAACTTGGTCAAGCGATTCGACTGTACGGATAGCACACGTAATTTCGTCAAAGAAGCAATACCCTGGGGTCAATCAAGCCGCACGAACCTCAAGGGATGCGATTTTGTTTTTTCCCACCCACAACTCTTCTAGGTTGGTCAGTTGCGACAAGTTCTCCAGAGACCGCAAGCGATTCCCACCCAGTTCTAGACTGCGCAAGCTCACTGCTATTGGACCAGAAAAGTCCGTGGGACGCAAACGGGCAATTTTGTTCTGCACCAGATAGAGGGTATGGCACCGGCCAAGGTGCGTGACACGCGATACATGTCGGATATTGTTGAAGGATAGGTCCAAAATCCTGGCGTAAATATCAAACACATACTCTAGTTCTTCATTTCCATCTAGTCCACCAATATGCTCAATGACATTGTCGTAAAGATCCAGCTCTTTCAAGTGAGGCACGCTTCCCAAGTCCTTGCCCCTCATTTGATGAATCTCATTTTGCCTCAAGTTTAAGCGCTGTAGCGTCTTGGAAAAGCGGGGTAAATTCAATCCCTTCGTAGACTTGATGCGAAGATGGGTAAGATCTAGCTCTGTTTCATCATCTTCAAAAGCAGACATCAACTCCTCCATTCCTTCGTCGTCTTTGTCCTCGTGCCCCGTTTCCTTGTCATGCGCGCTTGTAACGTCTTGGGCCGGCTCCTCCTCTATTTCGTGCTCATTTTCAGAGTCTGTCTCATCCTTCACAGGTGCACCATTCAGAACAGGCGGCTCACCCACCACTTGCACTCGTTTCTCGAGCGTATCACGTCCCATGGTCGGAAGCGGGGGAGGCGCGTCGGCGCACGTGTTCCTTCTCCACCTCACCTTGCTGCCCCACCATGAGTGCGGCCGACGCGGACCCTGTGGCCTTGAGTCTAGATCTTCTACGACGCTTGCCGCCTGCACACGTACAAAAGAACCTGGAGACTATTACCAAGGCTATACCCAACGATGCTGATGATCTCATGTCGAATGTAGACCAGCCATTGACGCTGCAAGTGGATTCATCCAAAGAAGGAGCAGGTCGCGAATATTTGTGCTGTGACTACAACCGAGACGGTTCAAGCTGGAGAAGCTGGTACAGCAACACATACAATCCACCGTTGGATTTTGGCAGTGATCCCATAAAGCCTGTTGGCGCATTGCGTGAGCTGGAGCTGCAGGCCAACGATGCCTTTGAAACATATCTGAAACTGTACTATGATACTGGCTACACTAGTACCTACATGTGGGACTTGGAGGAAGACTCGTCTAGTGCCCTGCCCGCATCCTTTGCGGGTGTTGTTCTATTCAAAAAAGGTTCGTTTTTGATTCTTTCTGACATGTCAGAACTCGATGGCCCTGCCAACGCTGAAGCGTCTGGTACGCTTGGTGCGTACGATTCGATCCATGTGTTTGAAATCGAAGTGCAGTCATCTGCGGGGGCATCAACGGCGCGCTACAAATTATCCAGCTCGGTGATGCTGACCCTCAATCGGCATGACGGTGCGACTGTGGGGAACGTGGATCTTAGTGGGAGCCTGACCCGCCAAACAGAAGAGACCTTGCCTGTAGCGGGCCCCACCGACCATGTGGTAAATCTCGGTCGTCTCATCGAGGATGTGGAAAATCGCATTCGCAACCAGCTACAAGAAATCTACTTTGGCAAAATGCTGGACATTGTGAATCAGCTGCGTAGTACGGAGAGTCTGGAGGCCAGCCGCCGAGCGAAAAAGCTGCAAGAGGAACTCGTTTCTGGCTGGGAACGATAGCTCATAGGTCGATCGCATAAGAGATCTGCGTATGCGTTGGTTAAGGCGTATGCACGCGCGGGTCGTTGGCACGTGCCTGGCGGGGGCATAGGGACATCCCTGCAGCCCACACACAGGGGGCTTACCTGAAGTGGACGCAGCAGGCGCTCATTACATAATAAAGTTGAAACCAACCAGCGAGGTTCTCGGACGACAGCCGTGCGTAGGACACGGACGGGTCGTAGCTTCAAGTTTCAGGTATTCCCACCTTGTCCTTGTACGTTTTCCGTGTCGTACCTTCGTTCGAAGATGGTTGAGAAGCTTTCTCCCTCCCTGGATAATTCGAGCATCAAGGCGGCTCGTCAGCGCGGAGCATCGCACATTGTATGTGATTTATGCCGTTGACAGACAGGACTTTAAGTCAGCTTCTTCGGCTGTTGCTAGCAAGGCCATGCGCAACGAGCTGAACGAGATGATTGCGGGCGTTGAGGACCCTGATGCCAAGAATGTACGTGTACTATTTCTTATTGCTAGGCTTTTGCTGCGGAGATGTCCTCGTTCTACCATCTGTTCAACCGTTTCCTTGCGGAGAAGGCCAAGGGCGTAAAGTTGGATTGGGACAAGATCCAGCCCCCTGCGCCGGAGCAGGTTACTCCGTACTCTTCGCTTCCAGAAGCGACTGACCCCTCGGTGCTGAACAAGCTTGCTGTGCTGAAGCTGAACGGTGGCCTTGGTACTACGATGGGCTGCACTGGCCCCAAAAGTATCATTGAAGTGCGTGAGGGCATGACGTTCCTCGACATGTCTGTGCGCCAAATTGAGCACTTGAACGGCACCTACAACGTGAATGTGCCCTTCATTCTGATGAACTCGTTCAACACAGATGACGACACCGCGCGTGTGATTCAGAAGTACGCGAACCACAACGTCGAAATTCTCACGTTCAACCAATCGCGTTACCCTCGCATCAACCGCGACAGCTTGCTTCCCTGCCCTCGCAGCGCGACTTCGAACAAGAACTTGTGGTACCCTCCCGGCCACGGTGACCTGTTTGATGCCATGAACAACTCGGGTCTGCTTGACAGCCTGATTGCTATGGGCAAGGAGTACGTGTTCGTATCAAATGTGGACAACCTGGGCGCTGTGGTGGACCTGAACATTTACCAGCACATGATCGACACCCAGGCCGAGTTTATCTCGGAAGTCACTGACAAGACCAAGGCCGACGTGAAGGGCGGTACCTTGATTGACTACGAGGGCACTATTCGTCTGCTGGAAATTGCCCAGGTGCCGAAGGAGCACGTTGAGGACTTCAAGTCTGTGAAAAAGTTCAAGATCTTCAACACCAACAACCTGTGGCTGAACCTGAAGGCCATCAAGCGCGTGGTTGAGAACGACGAGCTGGACCTAGAAATCATCATCAACCACAAGGCGCTTGACAATGGTGAGCCCGTGATCCAGCTTGAAACGGCTGTGGGTGCCGCGATCAAGCACTTCCGTGGTGCCAAGGGTGTCAATGTGCCCCGTTCGCGCTTCCTTCCCGTGAAGAGCTGCTCTGACCTGCTCTTAATCACGAGTGACCTGTACAGTCTCGAGCATGGAAAGCTCGTGATGAACCCTGCGCGTCAGTTTAACCAGACGCCTGTGGTCAAGCTGGGTGACACGTTCAAGAAGGTCGCCAACTACCAGAAACGGTTCAAGAGCATTCCCAAGATGATGGAGTTGGATCACCTGACGGTGATGGGTGATGTGTCGTTCGGCCGCAACGTCGTGCTGAAGGGCACAGTGATTATTGTGGCCAACGAGGGTAACAAAATCGAAATTCCTGATGGTTCTGTGCTCGAAAACAAGCTTGTTACGGGCAACCTTGCCATCATTGACCACTAAGCGACACCGTCTCACATCCATCTATCTTAATCCTACATATTCATCATCACGCTACATATGCAGCATTCAGTGGCTACTAAAGGACCGTGCCGGTGTGCGGCACGGTCTCTTGGATACATTTAGTCGAGCGTGATAGAATGCAACCGTCGCCGTTCCATGCCGCCTAATAGGGTGCCAATCGCTGTATTGAACACACTCTCCACAATCGGCGGTCCGTGGAGCCCGGCCGGTTGCGGGTCTCCAAATACCCCGCCTCGCTTACGAAACCCCTGTACGACGCCTCGACCGAAACCCGGGTCTCTCTGTACCACGACGGCCGGCCGGATTTTATATCTTTGTCGCGAACCAATCCTTGTTCTACAGCATGGCCAGTCAACAGCCTCTTACTCCCTTTGAAAATGCTCTGGCAGGGGCTCTTGGTGGTACGTATCATTGATCCGCCAAGTACTGACACGGGCCAGGTGTGTTTTCGAATGCCGTGATATACCCTCTTGACACGTACGTGCCGCTTTCTGACATTCAGGGTCAAGACTGTGATCCAGGCAGACAAGAAGGATGCGGCTGATAAGCACAAGAAGCAGCTTGGCATCATTGAAACGCTCGTCAAGATCGTCCGCACCAAGGGTCCGGCCTCGCTGTACCGTGGCTTTTTGGCGAACATGGCCAACACCTTCATTCAGCGTACGTCCTTTTTTCGCTTACAGAAGAATTTGCCTACTTTTACTGGTACACGCTGGTTCGCTCGGTGTACATCAAGCGCATTTTGCGCTCGACTAGCGTGGCTCCCACGCTGAATGTCATGACGGAGCTGGTACTCGGCGCTGTGGCTGCCGCCTTTGCGCAACTGTTTACCACACCCGTCGGTGTGATTGCTACGCGCCAGCAGATCGGCGGGGACCATCACGAAGCTGACAACACGTTCACCGGTCATATCAAGGTCATTTACGAGTCCGATGGTATCACTGGCTTCTGGCGTGGTCTCAAGCCGAGTCTGGTTCTTACTGTGAACCCTGCTATCACATACGGTGTCTTTGAGCGTACGTACATTTTGCATTGACTTTCAGGCGTCAAGAATCTCATTCTGGCTGCTTCTGGGGGTCAAATGACGCCGGCCAAGTCGTTCGCGATTGGCGCTCTGTCCAAGTCTCTTGCGACGGTTGTCACGTTCCCCTACATCCTCAGCAAGATTCGCCTTCAGGCCAAGGACACGCCCTTCAGGGACTCTTTTCACGTCCTGGGCCACACATACAAAGAGAAGGGCTTCTTTGGTCTATACCAGGGTATGAATGCACAGATTACCAAGGCGGTGCTCTCGCAGGCACTGTTGTTCTACTTCCGGGACTACTTTGAGATCTGGACGCGTCAGATCCTCGCACTCTCGACCAAGAAGGCATGATTCTATAAATCTTTTCGATAGGCTATTTATACAGCGTGGGCCTCATTGTGAATGGGTCCGGCATAGGCTCATGAAATGCGACGAGGCGCACAATGTCTGCATCCGAGGGATGCGCCTCTGTTAGGCCGGCTCGCTGCACAAAAGCCAGCACAGCCGGGTCGTATCCTTTTGTGCTCACATATGGATGGCTTGGTGTATCCCATATAGCATTGAGCAAATGTTCCAGCAGGAACCGGAGCTGTACACAAAGCTCCTTATCTGTGAAGGCTGCCTCTGTGATGGTCACAATCATCCGCAGCAGTGTTGATGCATCGGCGTCTGACACGGACCGCTGAGGAGGCGTTATCAAGGCCTGAGCGATCTGATGCAGTTCTTGCAGACTCTCCTTGTGGCTGTCGATAAGAGGAAAACACATACTCTTCACAATTCTTTTTCTCCAGCTCTAGCTCAGCCTCTAGCTCGCGAAGAAGGATGCGGTGCTGCTCTACACAATCTCTTAGCTGTGCCTCCAACTTGGCAGGATCGTTCGCCTGATCCAGACTTTTCGGTGGCGCCGCAATGCCTCATAATTAGAAAACATACGTACGCCGATTTACTTCTAGGATGGCCTCATCCAGCTCGGCACACTACGTTAGCCGGCGCCTACGTACCTCGTTCGGCGGCGCCTCGGCCATGGTGTGGAGAAGGCACGTGGAGGACACGCTCCGTGCATGTGGAGTGGCGACATTTGGCGGGCGTGCGGGTAGACCCTGCTGGGACGTGGCGTTTCTGGCGACCCATGCCTATGGCGCAGCGCGCAAAGATATGGGTCAGCAACCTATATATGGACAGCCAAATGCTTTCATATTATCGGATGCATTCTATAACTAGAATGCTGGTGGGACCGTCGTATAGGCGGCTTGCGGTTAGGCTCGGACAGCAGCAGCGGACGTTCAGTACGCCACCGGAGAAAAAGGGGCCGGACAAGGACCCGGATCAAAAACCTCAGGGACCTTCGATGTACCTTCAAAAGGCATCATCGACAGCCAAAGACCTTGTGGATCTGGGTCTCTTTCAAAACTACCCGCGCTCTTTGCGGCGACTTGCGTTAAAGGCACGTTCCTTTGCACAACGTGACGACCAAGGCTCTGATGCTTCAAAAACAACGCGGGAACAGCGTCCCACCAAGGATGAACTGCTTAAAATAGCACGTGGATTCTGGACGCGAATGCGTATTCACTTCAAGTGGTTTACCATTCGTGGTTTTCGACGCTTCAATATTGACGACCTCAGCGCCTTTTTTACCTTGGGTGGTCTTGGTACCGCTATTTGGGTGATTGTCGGAACAACGACCTTTGTATCGGTCATTTTTGCCTTGCTAAATGCCCTCAATCTGCAAGAGTGGATTGCGTTGCAAATCGCCAAGTTCCTCTCACGACAAACGGGCTTCACGATCGTATGCGGTAGCGCTATTGTGCCAAAATGGAAGGAAGGGCGTATCAGCTTCAAAGATGTGGTGATTACACGTCGTGCTGAACCCATGGATCCAGAGAGGCTCCAGGCGGAGCGCCACTTGCAAGACACGGAAGTGCGAGACATGGACTCGCATTTCATGGAAATGCGACTCGGCGACGAGCCAACCATCCCCGCTTTCGACACAGGCGATCACCTTGTGCGCCCGTTGCATGACGAACACAAGAAGCGCGAGCACCACGCTGAAACCAACTTTTCCATGTTCGAGTTGCGCGTAGACTCGATCGATGTACAGCTCAGTCTGCGTCGGTGGCTGGATGGACATGGATTCCTGCATAAGATGGACGTGCGTGGCATTCGCGGCATCGTGGATCGTCGGCATGTATTCTGGGACCCCAATGTGCCGTACGATCCGCGCCGGGCACGGCGCACGCCCAAGCCCAACGACATTGATCTCGACTCTTTTACCATCGAGGACTTTTTGGTCACTGTGTATCAGCCGGGAGATTTCCGCCCCTTCAATGTGAGTATCTTTAATGCCAGTTTCCCCCGACTGCGCGCACAATGGCTGTTCTATGACATGCTGAATGCCGACAACATGACGGGACAGATTGATGGCTGTCTTTTCAGTCTGCACAAGCCTCAGAGCGTCTACCATACAACGCGGAGCATGTACAGCAAGGTCGGCAAAGACCATGCGCCGTACATCCAAAACTGGGTATGTCCACACACTCACAACAGTCGCGCTTGCGAGTCGATGGTGTCAACATTGACCATGTGCAAAAGATGGCAGGGCTAAAAGGCCCGCTGATGTGGATCTATTCGGGCCGCTTTGACTGTATGTGTCCATGCTAACGATGCAGTGGTGGCCGATATCAAATTCCCACGGCAGTATGGAGAAGACGTGGATATTAATACGGTGATTTCCGAGATCTTGGAGAACCTGAACAATACGTTTGCACCTGGTCGTCAAGAATCAATGAGCCCCGGCGATGAGCTCATTCCTGGACAGCCGGTACTCAGTGGCCCTGCGATCTTGGCACCTGTTGCTGCTGTGGGTCCCGTGGCTGAGCGTGCGAGACAGCAGCGCGCGGAGCATGACGAGGCGACGCTCCAGCGCCAGCGACCGCGGCCGCGCATAGGCTCACAACCGTCTGACACGTCCGAGACGGATCGCGAGTGGCATCTCTCGATGAACCAGGTGAGCGATGCGCGAGATATCCCACCCTCGGTGGTGATTGAACTCGATATTCGCTTCAAGGACATCAAAGCGTCTATGCCCATCTTTACGCGCGCACTGAGTTACTCTACCTATGCGTTGGCACGCCCTATTGTGGCCTTTATGAATGCGAACAAAACACTCATCCCTGTGAGTTGCCGTGTAGTGATGGACCTGGTACGTCTGGCTTGCCATTCTGACGCAACAGAGCGAATTTGACGGATCGCTAGACCTCTCTCAAACGGGCTTGCCTCCTCTTGTGTCGGACAAGGTGCGTTGCGACTGCTTACACAGATCTGGGAAGCCATGGCGAACCATGTGGCTTCGCAACAGGCCAACAACCAACGGGTGCGCAATGTGAGCCTGTGGACGCTGAGCCTCATGGGCCAATCGCTTTTGCGCATTGTGCGACATGTGCGTGATACACTGGTGCGGGCCATGCCAACCGAGGTGCCTGCTACATAGTTCTGTTCATACATGCATTATACCCTTTTCCTCTGCGGCTGGCGGCGTGGTCTTGGGCTGCGGTAACAGGCCAGGAATGGCGCCGCGCCAGCTGGCCTTGTCAAAGTAGTAGTTCGCATAGATACCGAAGCCCATACCTATCACTGACGCGGATAAAAGCATCGATAGAGGCGAACGGTACATGTGACGCAGTGCTGGCAGCGTAGCGAACGTGACGTATGTGAGCGACCACGCTGAAATGACGCCGCTGCCGTTCAGAACGTCGCCCTGCTCGATCATGTACCCGCCAGCTCCAAAGAAAACGCTAAATCCAAGAAGCTGCCAGAAGGGAGGGACCAGTCGCGGCGGCCGCAGTTTAGGATCCAGGCCCGCCGTCTTGGCCGTATAGCCGAACCCAAATGGTATGGACATGGCGCCTGTCATCAGTGGTCTTGCGCGTACACAAAGCGGAGAGAGCATAAGCAGGTCGTGCATCGCTTGCATGCTCACGAAGGCTGCGCAGAGCAGGCTGCCAGAAACCCAGGACGGCCTCGCCCACTGGCTCGTCGCGCATGGTCTAGCGCTGAGCGGAGCGGGGCGCACTGCCTCCACACAGCGCTGGTCTTCTCTGGACCGCCCGCCACCGCTCGAGATGAGTGGTCTGGAGAGTACGTTTTTCCATTCTGACTGTGCAGAGTCGCTGTTCCAGCTAAAAGTGGGTGGCTTGCGCTGACAATAGTTTACGGCGAAATCGTTGCAACGCCAGGCCAACAAGGCCAACCGCGACGAGGTGGCGGAGAAGGCGAAACTCAAAAAGGTGCGTCAGTCCGACTGACAACAGGCCCTGGCGCAGGGCAACACGGAAGGGGCCCGCATCTATGCCTCTAACTCGATCCGGAAGAAGAATGAAGCACTCAATCTATTGCGACTAAGCAGCCGCATCGATGCCGTCGCCAGTCGTGTGGAGACGGCGGTGTCCATGCGCCAAGTCACGGGCAGCATGTCGTCCGTGGTGAGAGGCTTGGACAAGGCGATGCAGTCGATGGATTTGGAGCGAGTACGTGGGCTCGACCACTCACATTCTAGATCTCGCTTGTCATGGACAAGTTTGAGAACCAGCTCGTGGACGTCGACGAGCAAACCTCGTACATGGAAACGACTATGAACTCTACCACAGCGCAGGGCATGCCGCAAGACCAAGTCGACCTGCTCATGCAGCAAGTGGCCGATGAAAATGGCATTGAAATACATCAGCAACTAGGCGGAGCGAGCCTGGCGGGCAAGGTATCGGATTTGCCGGCCGAAGGCACTCGCTCCACCGTCCCCTTAGCAGACCAAGACGAGGCGCTGGCGCAGCGGCTGCGCGCGCTGCGGCCAGCGACGTAGCGCAGCCGCAGGCGGTGGGTAGCTTTGGTGGCGTGCCCCCGCGTCCATGGGCCGGCCTATATCACATCCTTTAGTCAGCATATTTGTGACGCGCGCGCTCGAGACGAGACGCGTAGGGCCTGCTTCTCCACGGTGTTTGTCACCATGTCGGGGGCGAACGACACTGGGACGTCGCCGCGCCTGCGAAAGCAGGCCAGTGGGCTGCTCGAAGTCTCTACCTGTGCCTCTACATCGAGTTTCATGTCTGAGGCAGAGATTACAGACCTGGAGGTGTCGATCGCAGAGCTGCGTCGCCAGCCCTCGGCGGACTCTTTCAGCCGAATTGTCAACGAAATTAGCATGCACCGCCGGCTACAAACGGGACCACGTCATCGGCGCAGCCATCAGAGCTTTGCGAGCAGCGAAGATGCGCGCAGCTCTCACAGTCGACTTAGCAGCGTCGACGAAGACGCGTCAGTGTCGGGCGTCCTCGTGCGAACGTGCTGCTGCCAGCAACCGGACTGTGAGGTGGCTAGGCGCGTCATGCAGCACATGCAGGACATGGAGATGGATTTGCAACTTAGTGCGGAGATCGGCCAGGCACTCTTGCAGCGCCAGGATGCGATTGTGCACCGCTCGCAGCAAGAATCAGAGGATCACGCGCTGCAGCGCGACCAGCTTTTGTCTAGGCTCACTCAGAGCATCAAAGAGACCCAGTCACTGCAGCGGCAGCTTTCGCAGGCTCAGTTTAATCTCGAAGCTGCCGACCAAAGCCACCATGCGTTGCTCTCCGAGCTCGAAAACGCTCGACAGCAAATGAAGCAAATGAAAATGCACCGCATCAAGGCCTCCAGTCTACAGGCGAAGCTGGAGCGGGCCGAGGTCGAGCTGGAAGATACGCGCGCAGAATTGCGGGCTGAACAGCGGCGAGCCAGGGAGGCTTCTTTGCAGCACCAGCAGCTCGTGGCGCGTCGGTGCCTGGAGCTCAGTGACAGACTGCAAGACAGCATAAGCGAAGAGGCATCCACCACGCAGGAGGCCTACTCCAAGGCATGGGACGCTGTTCGTGCGCGTCTCGACGCAGCGTATGCTTCCAATCCTGACGCGGCCGAGCCAGACGATGACCTGGAAGCGATCCTACGCGAGCGCGACACACTGCAGACGGAAAACCGGCAATTGCATCAGCTTTTGCGGGGTGCGCAGGAAGAGCTTTTGTGTCTACGCGAAGCCTCCGAGGCATCTCCTGCACCCCTTGCTGTGCCTCCGCTAAGTGCGGACCTGTCGCATGGCGCTTCGGATACGTCTCACTCTGAGGCGACCACGGACGAGATGCGCGGCAGTGATGGTACAGCGATCACAACCCCGTCCACATCGCGCGCGTGCCTGGAAGAAGATGCCTACTCGTACGACACGGGCTCGCTCCGTGGCTTTGACTCGGAGCGCGACTTTGAACTGACGCTGGAGCACCGTACGGGCCTGCTCAGTGCTCTTATTGAGGCCATGCATCGTGCTTATACCAAACTGCAACAGGCCGACATTGACACATTGTCGGCACGCCTGCAACGCCAAAAGCTGGCTGGTGATGTCGGCCATCTTTCACGCACGACGGTCCAGGCCAGTGTGCGCGACGTGGAAGGTCTCAAGGAGCACTTTCGCAAGATGGTCGAAAAGGAGACACGCCGCGGCGTGTGCCCTGACGGTAGTCTTGTGACGCGTCGCGACTTTTTTGCGCTGGTCAAGCTGCAGCGCGAATCGCTTTTGGAGCTGGCGCGACTCCGTCGTTGCTTGAACGAAATCCAGCTCTACCCACAAGGCGCCGCCAAGCTGCTAAACGAGCATCTGGGCGCACAGACCCTCCAAACGGGCCGCAGTTGGATCTCGCGCATGTTCACGGGTTATTTATCGTCCGAGACGCCAACGGCGCCAGCCGAGCCGAGTGCGACGCCTGTGTTCAGCGGGCTCGAGTCGGGTATTCAGCGCATGGGGCCTATGGACAGCGCCGCGGCGCCCCTGGCCGTGCCGCGGCGCAGTGCAGCGCCGCCGTCGCGCATGTTACCGCGTTCGGGTGCCGCGGCGCTATCCACATCCGTGGCTGTGCACGCGCATGGCATGCATGCGGCTGGCAAGCCAGGTGTTTTGAAAGCCAAGGCATCGCAGCCTTGTTTGGCCGAGGCGGCACAACGCCCGCCTCGACGCCCTCTGGCGAATATCAGCAATGGACCGCCTGCCTCTCGACCCTGGGACGAACCTTTGCACAGGCCGCGTGCTCGTGGCCTGAGCGACAGCTCGATTCACAGTACGTTTCTCGAGCACGGTGTGCCCGCTCCCGAGCCGACCGTGGATCGCGTCATTACCCCGGCCACGTTGACGCTGTCGGGGCACGAGGCAGGCGGCTCGTCTGAATAGATACCCCTAGGATCACGTGGTAATCGTAGTACCTCTTGCCATGTCGGCCTACCGCGCGCTGTCGTTGCCCGGCGCGGGCGTGGCCTTGGAGGGTCGGTGGTATACACCGAAGGGTGCTTGTCATGGTCTGGCAGTCATAGCGCATCGTACGTGAGCTGTTCTGACACGCAGCGTATGGGTACGTGGGGGGCGATCAGGACAACCCTGTGGTCCTCGCGCTTGTACGTCATTTCCTTGCGCAGCAGGTGCATGTGGTCACGTACAATGCGCGGGGTGTGGGCGGCTCTGATGGGCGCATCTCTTGGACAATGCGTCCGGAATGCGAGGATATGCAAAGCGTCGTACAACATGCTATGGCCCATGCATCGCTGACCACGTCCACACCCGTGCTCTATATGGTGGGCTACAGCGCGGGCGCTTTGCAAGCGTCGACGGTGCGGTGCGAGCCTGCAACGGGCGCCTGGGCGCACGCAACCTTTCACTATGTTCTACTCGCATATCCCCTAGGTGTCCGGTGGCTGCTGACATGCCTCAACTCAAGATACTATGTCGACAGCCTCGATGCGCTCCTGCGCGACTCCCAGGTGGGACTCACGATCGTGTACGGCGATGTTGACCAGTTTACGGGCGCCTCGAACTATGCAGCCTGGAGCAAACACCTTCTTACGCTGCGACCCACGCTAGATGTGCATACACTCCGCGCGGACCACTTTTTCCGCACGGCGACCCTGCAGCGCGCGCTCTGCGACGCGCTGCCCCGGCGTCTGGCGCCGGACGGCCGGAGCACTGACCTCCACTCTATCGGCCGAAGTTCATAGACCAACACTCGTGCTGCTACGCTTCACAGCCACCTTGGGCCGTGGCGACGCGAGGTCGGATCACCATGAGTACCGGCGTGCGCGACATCGCTGAGATGTTCGCAGCCACAGATGGAGGGACTGTGAGCGATGAAAGCGTGGCCCAGGCACTCTGTGACCGCCTGGAGAATGGGCTGCCGTATACCTGGGCCTCGGCGACCATGCTCGTTGCCCACCCTACCTACCGAGATACCACGGCCCTGGATGAAGAGGCCACGGAGGAGGCCCACATATATGCAGACTTACCATCGCTCTCGCCTAGTCCACAGGCGCTGGCGGTGCGTGTGTATCATAAAATGGTGCAGTCGCAGGCGTCTCAGTCGATTTTGTATAGTGGCATGACGGATGCAGGCAAGACATTCACCATGCTTCGGGTCACCGACCATCTAATCGCGCTATCAGCGTCGCACTCACAGCAAGAGTCGCAGCTAGCGGACCGGATACAGTGTGCCCAGCAGGTACTTTCTGCCATGGGGTGTGCCAAGACCTCATCGAACGAACAGGCTTCGCGGCATGCGACGTACTGGGAACTGCACTTTACCGTGCAAGGACGCCTTGCCGGCGCCAAGGTCCTGACATTTGGTCTCGACCAGCACCGGCTGCACCGGCTGCCAACGGGCGAGCGTTCCTTTGCCATCTTTTACCAGATGCTGGCGGGTGCCACACGCAAAGAACGCAGCGACTATCGCCTCGACGAGCTGAATCTCGATGCTGTGCCTACGCGTGAGGATGCGCGTTCCTTTGAATGGACACGCTCGGCATTCGCGCGGTTAGGCATGAAGCAACAGCATGTACAAGGCCTGCTGCGTGTGCTTGCCTCGATCCTGCATATTCTTGCGATCGAATTTGCCGACGCTGAAGGGCAAGTACAGATTGTGCAGCCCGCGAAACTCTCATGCGTGGCCGACTTGCTGCAGGTGAGCGCTGCGGACCTACAGCAGAGTTTGGTGATGGACACACTATATGTACAAGGCGCGCGTACCACCCATATGCTCGATGCGCAAGGAGCACGGCAGCAACGCGACACGCTCGCTCACCAACTTTATGCGGTGCTCTTTGCTTTTGTTGTCGAGGTGATCAACCAAAAGCTGGCGTCGACCGAGGTACAGCCTTTGCACATTGTACAGCTCGACTCGCCCGGCTTTGTATCGCGTGTTCGCCTTCCGCATCGGACACCGCGCGCCTCGCACTATGACGACCTTGTTAAGAACTACATGGCCGATTTGCTCCGCCACCTGTGTGTGCGTTCCATCCTGGACCCTAGCGGCTGGCGCGGCGTCTGTTCCGACGAGGGACTGCCTGTGCCAGAAGTCCACATTCCCTCTGACTGCATGCTTCTCTTGCGAGGTGAGCCGGTGCCGCTGCGTGGTACGACAGCGGGCGATGCAGGTGCATTGCGTCCCTCGCCACCCGCACTAGCCACACCGACAGGGGGTCTTCTCGCTGACTATGCCCGTGTATGGAGTGCTGTCTTGGCGGGTGAACGTACATTGGACGACGATGGTGCGCTGTTGGCTGATATGAAGCGTCATGCCGACCACCATGCCTTGGTGGTGCGCTCAGACGAAGGTGTATTTGATATCCAGCACTCTCTCGGCTCGTGCTCCTACTCGGTGCTCGCACACCAGCGGTCTGAGCTCGATTGGCTTCCAACGCAGCAGCTCTCGATGCTGCGCGCCTCGCGCGAGGCGTTTGTGGCGCGACTCATGGCCGGCCCTGGCCTCGCGATCGAGTCGCGATTGTCGGAGCAAGTGCTTTTGCGGGCCCAAGTGTCGTCGCGCCCTTTGCGGCGTCCCTCGCGTCTGGGCGCGAGTGTGGCATGGCCCGAGACGCGTCTCGAGGGCGTGCTACAGCAGGTGGACAGCGTGCTACAAAGCTTGTGGCATACGATGCAGCAGGCAGACACGTGTTGGCATGTACTATGTGTGCGCTCCATGGACTGGGCGCAGCCTGGTCTCGATGCGCAGCGTATCTCTGCGCAGGTGCATGCATTAGGCCTGACGCGTCTTGTGAGTGCACAGCGCTACAGCTACGTGTACGTAACGCGGGAGGCTTTTGCGGCACAATTTGGCGACCTGGAGCAGGCGATCCAGTCGCGCGGCTGGAGCGTGCCCGAGGACCTGAGTGTGGGCGAGACACTCGTGGCTCTGTCGTATCCTGCGTGGTTCTCGCTGAGTGGCTCGGTGAGCCCCATGGTACGGCCGTCGGTGCCCCTCGTGCGCCTATCGCAAGCGCCGCCGCCCTCGGCGCCAACACCTTATTTGCATGACCCACCGCACTCGGGTGTATCGCTTCTCAAGCCTGAACCGTTGGGCGACGAGCTCGATGCGGGGCTGTCCACAGCGTGGGCGCCCATGGTCGACAGCAAAGAGGCTTTGATGCCGCCGACAGAGATGGACGAGGAACCCATGTCCCGGGAGCGCAAGTTCTGGTCGCGCCTAACATGGCTCATGACGCTATGGGTACCCGACTCGGTGCTCAAACACGTGCTGGGCAAGACACGTCCCGATGTGCGCATGGCCTGGCGCGAAAAAGTGACCATCTGCTTGCTTATTTTCCTGCTGTGTGCGCTCATTCTATTCTACATTATCGGATTGGGGCAAATTCTGTGTCCCAACTTTAACCGTGCGTGGAATGAAGGACAGCTGAGTGAGCATGGGGATGGGCAGTCGTTTTACGTGGCTGTCGCAGGCAACGTGTACGACATAACCAAGTTTTACAAGCTGGACCACTCGGATATACCAAGCATGCCTGTGACGCAGGACGTCATGATGCAGCTGGCAGGGCAGGATCTGACACCCTACTTTCCCGTCCCCCTCAGTGTTGCATGCAACGGTCTCGTGCAAGATGGCAACTTGCAGCTATCGCAGCAGGAGAATCTCACGGCACCGATAGCCCAGGCCGTCCACAATTCGGGCGCAGCGCAGCACTACAAGAATACCAAGCTGAACAATCCTAGCTGGTACTATCAGCGGTTTTTACCAACGATGAAAAAGTACCACAAAGGCACCTATGTCTACGACAAGAAACGCGTAGAAACCGATGGCAGCTGGCGCAGTTGGGCCATTGTACACAATCGTATTTATGACCTGACCAACTACCTGTACACGCAGCAGCAGCATATGGGCGATAACAAGTACCAATTTCTCCACCATGACCTGGTCGATCTTTTCCAGGCGCAAGCTGGCAGCGAGATTTCAGGCGACTTTGACGACGTGATGAAGGGCCTGTCTCCGAAGCAGCAGCAGCAGCAGCAGCATTGTCTTGACCAGGCGTTCTACGTGGGCGAATTGGACTTTCGCTTGGAGGCCCAATGCTTGGTGCAAAACTACTTGCTGCTCAGCTTTTCCATCATTATTTTCATCTCGATTCTAGCCAAGTTTCTCAGTGCACTGCAACTTGCCCATCGGCCGTCGCCCGAGCAGCAGGAACGTTTTGTGATCCTGCATATACCATGCTACACCGAGGGTGAAGAGTCGCTGCGCAAGACCATCGAGAGTCTCGCCGTGCAAGAGTACGACGACAAGCGCAAGCTGCTCTTTATCGTATGCGATGGCATGATTGTGGGCAGTGGCAACGAGCTGGCAACGCCGCGCATCGTGCTGGACATTCTGGGCGTGGATGCGAGCGTAGACGCGGAGCCATTGCCTTTCAAGTCGGTGGCAGATGGCTCCAAGCAGCTCAACTACGGCAAAGTGTACTCGGGGCTTTTTGAGTGTGAAGGCCACATTGTGCCTTTTATGGTGATTGTCAAAGTGGGCCGCCCTAGCGAGCGGTCGCGTCCCGGCAACCGAGGCAAGCGCGACACACAAATCTTGCTGATGCGCTTTTTGAACCGCGTACACTTTGATGCGCCCATGTATCCTCTCGAGCTTGAGATGTACCACCACATGAAGAATGTCATTGGCATTGATCCGTCATTTTACGAGTACATTCTCATGGTCGATGCGGATACGCTCATTGCGCCCGATGGCCTGAACCGTCTCGTGGCCGCAGCGGTCGAAGACCCCAGCACGATTGCCGTTTGTGGCGAGACACTCATTGAAAATGAGAAAAAGACCGTGTGGACCATGGTCCAGGTGTACGAGTACTACATCTCCCACAATCTGGCCAAGGCCTTTGAAAGCTTGTTTGGCAGTGTGACGTGTCTGCCCGGTTGCTTTAGCATGTATCGACTGCGCTCTTCCGACAAGGGCCGTCCCCTCTTTATTTCTGACAAGATCATTGATGATTATGCGGAAAACCGTGTGGATACGCTCCACAAAAAGAACCTCTTGGCGCTAGGCGAGGACCGCTACTTGACAACGTTGCTACTCAAACACTTTCCGCTCTACCGTACCCGGTATCGCCATGATGCCAAGGCCATGACCGCCGCACCCGAGTCGTTTTCTGTGCTGCTGTCTCAGCGCCGTCGCTGGATCAATTCTACGGTGCACAACCTCGTGGAGCTGGTCAAGATGAAGGGACTGTGTGGGTTCTGTCTTTTCTCGATGCGTTTTATCGTATTTATTGACTTGCTTGGCACCATTCTCTTGCCGGCCACGGCCGTGTACATGGTCTATCTGATTGTCACCGTGGCCACCGGCCAGAGCCCCATTCCTGTGATTGCGCTCGCCATGATCGGCGCCGTGTATGGATTGCAAGCGATTGTGTTCCTGCTGCGCCGCCAGTGGCAATACCTGGGCTGGATGGTCATCTACTTGGTGGCCTACCCACTCTACTCGTTCCTCATCCCCATCTACTCGTTCTGGCACATGGACGACTTTTCATGGGGCAACACGCGTATTGTGGTGGGCGAGAAAGGCAACAAAAAGGTGGTGGCCGGTACCGACGACGAGCCGTACGACGACTCGATGATTCCTCGAAAAAGCGTGACCGAGTACCAGCAGGAGCTCT
This sequence comes from Malassezia nana, assembly GCA_029542845.1. NCBI lineage: Eukaryota > Fungi > Basidiomycota > Malasseziomycetes > Malasseziales > Malasseziaceae > Malassezia > Malassezia nana. Next base: position 895,976 of record CP119893.1, read on the forward strand.
ATGGGGACGAAGAGCCCATGCTACTCTACGATCCGCCCCTGCCACCCACCACCTCCTTTTCGCCACCGTCCGAGGCGGAGGGCGACTACTTCCAGCACACCAACCTGCGCGACAAGGCGCACCGATCGCAGCGCATGTCGACCGCCTCGTGGATGCCCTCGGGCGACAAGCCATGCGACTCGCTTGCGTCGTTCCCTTCGATGAATGGCAGTGGCATGGGCTGGCCCCTCTATGCACCGCCCATGGCTTCGTTCCCGTCCATGTACGGAATGCCTATGTACCCATCGTTTCCGTCTGATATGGGCACGCCGTTCCTGCCGGCCAGCACGACCGATCACCATACCGGCCTGCCCATCCTCTACACCCAACACCCCACGGAGGAGCAGATCCGCACGGCCATTCAGTCGTATCTCGCATCCCAGCCGAGTCTCACCGATATCACCAAGCGCCATGTCCGTGATGCCGTGGCTGCCTCGATGCCTCATGCGGATCTGTCGGGCCAAAAAGCGTTGATGAACCACATGATTGACGAGCTTTTATCCGACCCCATGACCTAACTACAAGACGCGTTCTAGCCAAGCCTGCATAGGCGCCTCCAACGGTGCCCACACCGAGCGCGGTACCACCGAGGGTGGCGGCACGGCCAGGGCATCGTACGGTGCACCGACAAGAGCCTGCGCAGCGTCGGCCCAGCGGCCGGTCGTGGCGTGCACCTCGACGCGATCTACGCGACCTTGGGCGCAGTGTAGCGTGAGTGTACCCTGACCGTCTGGCGGGGCAGGCACCGTCACAGAAAAAGCGGGGGATGTCCCGTAGAGCCACGACCACGTTTGCATGTCCTCATAGCTTTTACGAACACGTACAGGTTTATCTCGCACGGTCGCCGTGGCATCGAGACACGACGCATCCAACGAGCACACGTCGGTAGCGCCGTACTTACGCACAAATTCCACGTGGATGGCCTCGGCGATCGGCGCCAAGGTGCAGGGGCGCTCGGGAAAGGTATCTTGCAAATTGACCACCGGTGACGGCACCGATGGTACCGCTTTGGACGTCATATGGTGCCGCCGCTGCTTGAGCATGGACATGCGCGAGAGTTCTGCGTGCAATAGGAGCGTGCCGTGGTGATAGGCACGCTCCTGGGCCACCTTATAGGCACTGCCAGACACTTTGCGTTCGTGCGCGGGGTCCGCTTTTGGCGCGCCCGCATCGTACACCGCGAGGTCGTACCGCGCGTTGAGAAACACGGGCGGCTGCCCAAAGCGGTACGGTAGAGACACGGGCGATGCCTGCAAGGCGCGAGCCACGAGTTCGGCATGCGTGCGGCGCGAAAACGTTGACCTTGGCATGTGGAACGAATAGTTCATATTGCCGAGGTCGTGGTACACAGAGCCACCGCCGCTCTGGCGCCGCACAATGGGTATCTGGGCCGCTCTCATAGCTTTTGCGTCGACTTCGCCCCACAAATTTTGGTTCTTCCCAACGACCACGCATGGCTCGTTGACGTACAAAAAGCAAAGGGGCACGTCCGGGGCCACGGTACGGAACAAAAAATCCTCCCAAGCCAGGTGTACGTATGGATCGTGCACTGCAGATACGTACATGGTCGGGCGTGTCGGGACGGCCCAGCCGGCGCACTGGCCGACGGCCCATCCCCCTCGCGCAGCCGCGCGAGCGGCGCAAGACCTCATGGCGCACCGCGCGACCCAGCGCGCCCGGCTGGCGACACTGCACGTGACACGACGCGTCGTCGTGCGGGGCGCTCTCCCTCCACGCCATGGGCGACACGCTCGTCGCGGCGGTGCAAGCGCAGCTGCCGCCACATTTTCAGGATGCGCAGCATTCCGTGGCCAACCACCGGAAGAACTGTGTATCACTGTACCGACTGCACTCGCAATGCGCGCAAGTGACCGAATCGACGCCCCGCGGCACGCGCCTCGTCGGCGAGAAGGTGTTCAACGAGTGCTTTTTCGCGTGCTTGCACCGCGTTTTGCCTCTCAAGAAAGGCGTCAAAACGGCTGACCGTATATGTCGCTTTGTTTCTACCTATGCTGCGTATGCCATAGAGCAGTTTTCCGCCTCGGACGAGGAGGACGACACACCAGGTACGCGCTTTGTCACCATCCTTCTCAAGCACCTGCTCAAAGGTTTCCAGGCCAAGGACAAGCATGTGCGCCTGCGCTGCTGCACATGCGTCACCATGCTCATCAACTCGATGGAAAGTTTGGACGACGACTTGTACGAGACTCTGGTCAGTCTCCTCATGCAACGCCTCGTGGACAAAGAGGCAGGCGTTCGTGTCCAGGCTGTGGTGGCACTGGCGCGCCTGCAGTGCAGTGAAGAAGGCACGGATGAGCGCACGCTGCGTTTACTTTTGCATATACTGCGCCACGACACGAGTGCCGAGGTTCGCCGCGCCGCGCTATTCAACATTCCGCCCACACCCGCGACCTTGCCATACCTACTAGAACGCCTGCTCGATGTCGACGCGACCAATCGCCGATGCGTGTACCTCGGCTCCCTTAAAGCCTTGGTCGATGCGCAGCCCACGGTGGACCGGGCACATGGTCCTGCGATCAAAGAGTCGCTGGGGCTCCCCGAGGTATCGCTGTCCGAGGTCGTGCGGATTGGCCTGCATGAGCGCGATGCATCAGTCCAAAAAGCCGCACGAAAATTGGTCCTGCACTGGCTAGAGGCTGTGGGCGGCGATATTCTGACCCTACTCTCGCTCTTGCATGTGGTACGCTCCCCCAATGGCGAGCCGGTGGTACTGGCACTGCTCGAGGAGGCGCCGGATGTGCGCTCGCATGTGGCGCAGCTACTCGCGGACCAGTCCACGTTCTGGACGGACATTACGCCTGGCAAGGCGCTGCTCGCGCGATGCTTTGTCCTGTATGCCACGACGCATCACATGGAGCGCGAGTTGGACATGTGTGTGCCTGTGGTCACCGCCCTCGTGTACCGCATCCAGGCCGAGTACCAATCGCTTCACACCCTTTTAATGCAGCAAGCCACAGAGGCGACGGACGAGGACATGCCGATTGTGCAAGACGACAGCACGCTCGCTCATGTATTTGTGGTGGGCGAGATGCTCGCTATTGCCATGCACTGCGATTACGGCGACGAACTTGGTCGTCGAAACATGTTCCTGCTCGTTCGTGACATGCTGAGCCATGTATCGCTTCCCTCTGAGCTCATCGCACACTGCTTGGACGTCCTGCTGCGCCTGGCCAGCGGGCAGCGCGATTTTTTGCAGATCGTCGTGGAACTCGTGCAAGCATTGGATGCCGAGCCGGATGACGATACGTCAGAACGCCCCACGCTCTCGTGGAACCGGCATGCGGACAGCGACGTCTCGCCCAGCGAGGCGGGCCGCCTCGCTGCTCTCGATGCTCGGCGCCTGCTGATTGTACGGGGCATGCTGGAGCGCATGACTGGCACGCTGCAGGAAGAGACGTCGCTCGAAGGCTTGATTCAGGAGCTGATTGTACCCACCGTGCAAAGCAAGGACGCGGCGCTCCGCGAGCAAGGCCTGGTTTGCCTGGGCCTCTGCGCCTTGCTGGATACCAACACGGCGCTGATCACCTTCCCTCTACTGCTCAACCAGATTCAGCGGGCCACAGGCTCGATTCAGGTTCGCTGCGTGGAATGCCTTTTTGACCTTGCCGTGGTACATGGCCTTGATACGCTGTGCGCGCAGAGCGCTAGCGTAGCCGCCCGTAACGAGTTTGACGGCGACGAGGAGCAAGGTCGGCAGTTTGCGCGGCAGCAGCTCCTCGGCTTTTTGTTGAGCCTGTTGGAGAACGAAGAGCCTCTCATCCAGGCGGTGGCGAGCGAGGGCCTGGCCAAACTGCTCCTTACCGGTGTGCTTTACGACGACGACGTGCTCAAGAGCCTTGTCCTGACCTACATGAGCCCCGATACCGCGGACCATCCAGCTGTGCGGCAGTGCCTGAGCTATTTCTTACCGCTCTTTTGCAGCTCACATGCGCGTCATCAACGCATGATCCAGCACGTCTTTATGGACGTATTTGATATTCTGGCGCACTTGTACGACGACGCCGAAGCGCGCCCGCATATGATCTCGCCCACGCAACTCGCACAGCAGCTCGCCGAATGGACGCATCCCGACCGCTGTGTGCTAACAGACCCGGACATGTATGTGCATGTCGACATCGCTGAGGATGCCATGAAGCATGCGCTCCAATCGCCCAGTCGCGATCAGCGCAAGGCATTGGCACACATGCTCGGCAAGCTGGCCTGGCCTGCTACGCTGGATGCAGCGCGAGCCACGAGGCTCTTTTTGCTGGGGCGCGCATGGCAACAACGCGCAGACGATGCGACAACGCGTCACGCCCTCGAGCGGTACGAGCAGGCCTTGTTGAAGCGCTACCCTGTGCCGGAGATGGGCCCCGACGCGGAGGCGATGGCCTCCCTCGAGGCCTTGTTGCAGTCGCTCCCACCCCCTCCCGAAGCCAAGCCACGCTTGCGCTCGCGTCGCGCGCGGGCACCGAGCGCGACCACGACGTTGCCCTCCGATACGGACGACTCGGACGTGTCACTTAGCGACAAGAGTGCAGACGCCCCCGGTCGTTTAGAGACGGCGCCGCACCAGGAAGTGGACTCGGAGGAGGATGAGCTAGGACTCTAGCGTCTATATGCGGGGCGGCCGTGGTGGTGGTGCAGGCGGTGCGTCCGCATTGGCTGGAGGCGCTGGCCAGGACGGTGGCGGTGGCGCCGCGCGCGGCGGCGCTGCTGCCGACGACATGTGCAAGGCTGCGAGATCTTCCGCTAGGGTCGTAGTGGCCTTGGGGTAGGACGGCGCTGTGTCTGCTGCCTCGTCGGCCAAGTTGGCGCGCTCAGCGCGGCGTTCTGCCACGAGGCGCGCTGCAGCACCTGCGAGTCCATCAGCCTGATGCGCCATATCGTCGTAAAAGGCACGGGCCTTGGCCAGTGTCGCTTGTATTTCCGTATAGGCTTCATAGGCCCGCGTCAGTCGGGCGTCCCATTGTTGGGCAGTGCCCTGGGCCGCATCGTACGCTCGACGCACATCCAAGGTGCCAGGGTGAGCGTCGAGGCGTTGTAATGCATCTTGGAGCATAGTGATACGCTGCTGCTGCAGCTCCAAGTGCTCGGTGATGTGGCTCTGCATCGGGAGATACTTGCTGAGCTCCTGCTGAAAGACGGACGAGTCGGCGCTGGGCACACGGTGATGCAGCAGCAGGACGCGCGAGATATCGTCGCTTCGCACACGCTGCTTGAACGATTCTAGCATCTTCTCGCGTTCTTGCGGCATGGCCTGCACCGACTGCAAAAGGGACCGTGTCTCGCGAAGCAGCACGCGCGCGGGCGCCGTATCGGTCACCTCGACGTCCAGGAGGTTGCCTGTGGCCGCAGCACGCGCCTCGTTTTGGTACCTTGGAAGGATCTCTGTGGGGCCTGCCACCAAGAGTCGCACATCCGATGCAACCTGGTGCCATAAATGTACAACGTCCGTGTCATTGTCGCGCGCCGACTCGAGAGCGTCGAGCGCGTTTTTCACATCGCGCCGCAAGGTGCGTGCCACACTCGCCGTCGGTGGCTGTGTATTCTTGGCACCATAGTGAACACGGGCGTGCTCGCACTCGCGGGCATCGTCGTCGAGATCGGATAGCGCCCCTTGCAACGTGTCCACGATCGATGGAGCGCGTTGGAGCAGGGTATCCATCACACGCTCCATGCGCGCCACAGGGGCTGTGGACAGCTCGTGGGCCATGGTCAATACCGCTTCGGAAGGCGCGCACTCGCTCGGCGGGGCCCCTTCGAGGCCCGCATAGCGTTCGAGTGCTTCGGGCAGATGTAGCCGCGATAGAGCGGTAGAGATTTGTGCATTGGCTGCATCCATTCGCGCGCTCTCTGCGCGGATCAACTTGGCCTGCTCCTCAGAAAAGATCGAGGCGCTTTCCAGCACGCCGAGCGGGACGAGTGTGCGGAGCACATCGGGCCCCAGGACGGCTTGGATGTCTGGTTGCGCAAAGGTCTCTCGAATAGAGATGGGACTCGCCACCGATGTTTGTTCCACCGCCGGGAGAGCGTCCGGTTCACAGGCGCGCTCATGGTATACCAGATCATTTTCCCGCTCGGCCTCGCGCAAGGCGTCCATGGTCGCGGTGTATTGGGCATGGAACACCTGCTGGAGTGCACTCACCCCATCCTGCGGCCATGTCGAGCAAAGATGTGAAGGGATCAATGGCATGACCAAGGGTGAAAAGGCATTGGCTTCCTTGGCCAATGTATGCGCGAGACGGAAGCGCCCCAGCGCCAAGGCATGCTGGTTGGCGGCTGCATCCGCTTTGGCCCGATACAACTGTGCGATGGAGGCGAAATGGCGAGATTTGAAGTGGACAAGGACCTGCCAGGCCGCAGGGAAGCGGCTCGACATGGGCGGCGCCTGCCACTCGGTTGCGAGCGAGCCGTACGCATGGGATGTGTGACTGGCGAGCTTGGCAATCAGACCTGCCCCTTTTACGTCATGGATCGTCTTTTCCAAAAAGATTTCCGAGGCTTGGGCCAGCAAGAGAGTCACAAGCGATTGTAGCATGGTCCCTTGGAGATCATCGCTAGGGGCATACATAAAGCTGTCCTTCACATAGTCCAAGAATCCTGCTGCTTGCCGGAACCCAATATAAGCTCGCTTTAATGCATCCGAGCCTGTATCGGCACGGTTCAGCTGCGCAGCAACGTGCGTGACCCGCGCTGCCATATTGAAGATCGTGCAGGCCTTTTCAAAGGCTAGCGACTCTTGCTTCACTTTTGCGCGCGTGAATGCATCGTTCCACTGGAATTTTAGTTTGAGGTCCGGGAATCGAATCTCGATCATTTCCAGCATGTGAAAATAGGCAAATAGCAAGTCTCGACCTGTCTCCTCGCTGCTGGGAGGGGCCGTGGCTTCTTTGCGTGCCTGGTTAATCCGCTCGAGCTCAGCCTTGTACGCTAAAGGGCTCTGTTCATAGCTCTTAATGATCAAGTCTGCAATCGGCTTTGCCACATCCACATCACGCGTTTCTTTCAGCGGTAGGGCAATCAAAGGCGACTGCATGAGGTCCGAGCGGGGGCCGCGGCGGTGTGCATAGGGTGGATCACGTGAAGATAAGGCCGAGTGTTGTACGCCACCCCTAGGGTCTGTTGCCTCCTGCCACCGATGGGCGCCGCACATTCTCGCGGAGCAAATGACATCCCAGACGGCGAGGATCGCCGAAATGAACGCCCTGGTCTGTTTAGAAGCAACCCTTTGCGCCGCCGGCGTGAAGATCGTAACGAAAATGACACTGATGATCAAGAACACGCTGCATCACGAGCTCGTCGCCGCCGCTTCACGTCCGACCCTGCGCCTGATCCAGAGTCCGAATCCTTTCGCTCACTAATGAACACGATTGCGCGAGTTGAAAGTCAATTTCGCGACGAAGGGGGGCCCTTTGTACTCCCTCCTAGCATCGCCCGTCGACTGAATCTGTCGAACGGAAGTGATACCAGAGCTTCCGAGCCGGAACCTCCTGCGGAGCAACATCGCGAGGTAATGGACGTGATCGAGCGCATGATGACAGACGTATCTACGCCCCATACACCCCTGGACCCGTCTCAGCTATCGGGTACCTTTGGTCGCCGCAGCTTTCCCGTGCTGCCCACGCTTCGACGAGCCGCCCGTTTCGGCCAGCGGCCTCGCCGTGCGTCTACATTTGGGACCCTACTCTCTGATATACTAGGGTCCGCCCCTCTGGGCCAGGCCCCAGGTCGTGCGCCTCTATCGGGCACCTCAGTTATTGTTCAGGGAGCTCTGGTGGCACGAACAATGCCTAGAGGGCAGGCAGTATCCAGCCAAACCAGTCCCGAGAATGGCTCATCGGATGCGGTGGGGACGAGTCAGTCGGCGGGTCCTAGCACTTCGTCTCAAGCACCTCCCTCACCAAATTCTACATCTCAGATACCCCAGACGGCTACCCTGGAAGAGCAGGGTGAAATGTTGGGACGTATTTTGCGCATCGCTGCTGCAGCTACCGCTGCTTCTGTGGTTGGTGCGCCGTCCGCACCCTCGCCTGCGCCTGCTTCTGCGTCGGCGCCTGCTTCTTCTTCTTCTGCTACCCCAGAGACGGGTGCACCTGCCGCCACGTCAGAGAGGGGTGCAACTGCTGCGCCTACTGCGCCAGTGTCTGCCGATTCCTCTTCCAGCAGTACTGCATCTCCAAGCCCGGCCGGAGCAACATCCTCTGCGCGCGACTCGCATCTTGGACGCGATCTACTAGAACGGCTACTTTCGCCGCACCAGGGACCCTCGGCTCAGCGTCCCTTTGTGCCCGATACTGAGGCCATTTCCATGATCTCGCGTCTTATGCGCGAGGCACTTCGTGCCTCGCTCTCATCTCGAGGACAGCCCGAACCTGCTGCGGAACCGACCCCCGCTGCATCGTCAGACTCCTTGCAAGCCACTCTCGAACAAGCGCGCTCAGGCTTGCCGCCTACACCGGGTGAGCCTGGATCGTTTGACCGGTTTCTCCATGATTTGCTGGAAGACTTGAATGTGGCCATGCAACGTCTTGGAGAGGAAACCGAGCTGGAGCAACCATCGCCTGCGTCAGAGGCAGAGGCCGAGCAGTCCAACCGCCGGGAAGGGGACGTGGTGTGTGGACAGTTGTCGTTCTTCCGTCTGTTCCGATTCGATCGTCACGAGTCCACCTCACTGATCCCTTGTATCCTTGTTGGTGTGCGCAGTTTGCGTGCGGATGAGCGTCTTATGGGCGAGATCATGCCGCAAGGCGACCAACAAGGTCGCGGTTTATCGCGCCTCGTGTTGTTCGTGAGTGGCGGTCGCTACCATGATGAGCATCCGCTGTTGACGGCGCATCCGCGAGAAGCAGGTCGCGATCTCATGTTTATGATGGAACTACTTGGCACCATGTCTGCTATGCAATTCAAACGCCCAACGGCCAGCGCTAACGATATTGCTCGGAGTGGCTTGTCCAAGGTTTGCGGCTCAGAGCTGCCAGCTCTATTGGAACAAGGTGCTATTACGGAAAATACGTCGGAAAAGTGTTTGATTTGTTTGGAAGATTGGCAAGACGACAGTGAGTGCCGTATTTTATCCTGCAAGCATGTTTTCCATGCTTCTTGTATCGATCATTGGCTCGAGCACAGCTCAAATACGTGTCCATTGTGTACGTTGTTGTATGATTAACCCCAGGTCGCTCGGAAGCTGTTCCCCTTACCCACTAAATAGGCAATGCATCCTCCGATTGCAATGAATATGTGATCATTAAACATTTAAAGCGTGCATACAACGACGTCTCTGCCTCACAAGAAGTGAACGTATCATAGTGGTGGCGATATAAGTGTGAAAATACACGAGTCATTTGTTTGCAGACGCCAGGGAATACGCGCGTGCTTTGGCGGGGAATCGTTTTGCTGGTAGCATGCAGAGCACCAATACTTCCCAGTGCATTTGCTGCAGCATCCATAGTGTGAAAGATAAACTCTTGCGCTGTGCATGGACGACTATCGTTGTGCTCTCGACACATCAACACATCTTCACCAATCCGCATGACATCACAATCGCCAGGTGCCGTGCATACATGCTGTAGTCTGGTAAGCCAAGGAACATTCAAGTCCTGAAGTATCCGTCGCAGGTGAACATATATCCACAAGGAAGTATCCATGTGGGCGGGCAACTCGACCAGGCGTTGAACATCGCGAGGCACTTGCCTTGCGAGCATTGCCAGGTACTGCTGAGCGCCCTCCAAATCATTAGAAGGAAGTGTCAGCAATGAGGGATCCTCATATAGTTTCTGGAAATCCTATCATTAGATCACAAGTACACACCTGTAATGTCTGGCCCCTTCGAATACGCCGTGGGTCCATGCCCATGGAAGTGGTAGACTTGCTTGGTAAGCACATTTTAAAGTGGTATCGACCGTCTAACGTGGGGAAAGGCGGTCCAAAGAGCTCCCCCCCATTCGATGCGACTCGTGCAGACGAAGCGTGGTCTGCAACAGAAGAAAAATATATTCACCGAATAGAAGTGCTCCAGACACTGGCCTGTGTAGGAGAGTGCCATCTACCACGTCTGAGCAAGACAAAAATGTCCCGTGCCAGGATCGAACTGGCGACCTCCAGATGTCAAGTGCCTCGCGCCAGGCGCGATCATATTATGAGACCGACGTGATAACCAACTACACCAACGAGACAAGGTCTGTGCATTGAATCGAAAAGGATCTATATGATTCCATAACAAGGTCAAGGGACCCCAATGCTCTGGCATGGTCCCACTTTTAGCGTGTCTGGCAGGCTGTGCGTGTTGGTTTCGTTGAATGCGTAGTGCACGTGGGAGACGCATGCACCATCCTTGTAAGGAATTTGGTCCAGTGTAGCGAGGGGCAAAAATGTCCCGTGCCAGGATCGAACTGGCGACCTCCAGATGTCAAGTGCCTCGCGCCAGGCGCGATCATATTATGAGACCGACGTGATAACCAACTACACCAACGAGACACACAAGTGTAGGCGCATCTCATTTTTCACTACATATTGTGAACGTTCCTCATTCCACCGATGGTTGAGGCAGGGTGTCTTTCTTCACTTGGTATATTATTGTTCTGTGATACTTAGAATTTCTTTGCGGCTCTCGAAAAGCTCTTGGCGGACTTTTTCAGGTAGCTTTAAGTCGTTAGGACTGACACACAATTCAGTATCTGTCTCGGGTATGCCGCTCACATCTTCAGACTGGGCCGTCCCAACATCTTCGGTATCGTCCAAGGCCACACCCAGGTCATCTTCCATATCAATGTCATTCGTAGTCATGGGTATCTCTAGTGGCTGGGTTGATGCTGCAGACGCATCACTCTTGTATTTTGTTTTGGCTGCCTCTAGCTGAATGATATAATTTTGATGAATAGTAATCGCCTTTTTCTGAACCTTGCGAATGGTACCTGCTGTCAATTGACAATTCATTCACTTACCACCACATGCCCGAACGCAAATGCGGACGCGATGGCCGTCAATGGTATGCAAAAGTGTCACAGCACCCCAAACATAGCGCACACCCTCGCGAGCACACCGAACAATGCAAAGACCTGAAGCAGGAGAATAATATTTACAATTCAGCGGTCCAGCATACGCTCCCGCCTTGGCATCACCAAAATTCTCCTGCAGCGACGCCCGCAAAGCTTTGGTAATAACATAGGCATTTAAACTAGGCGCACGGGGACAGGGTGGCGCCTCCGGTCCATAATCGTTCGGTATAGATGGGGGCTCAGATACAAATGACAACAAAAGCCACCGGTTCTAATATAAGTTCGTGTGAACACACCTTGAATCGCACCATGGTGACAGCGGTGTCGTTCGTGAGAATGTGGAGGTGGTCTACGGGCAAGACTCTATGCAAGCTTGTCAGGGACCGGCGGCGGTGCGCGTGGTGGTGCGCGGGGAGGCGGGCGTGTTGGTTCGTGAGACTTGAGTGACACTTCTCTGTCTCGTGTTTCGTGTTCTTGGGTCAAGGTAGGCTCTGCTGCTTGGGCAGGAATGGAGGGGGGCATGCGAAGCGGTGGGCTTGTAGGGCTTCGCACACTTTGGTCAGGGGATGAAGAGTCGAATGTCTTCGAAGAAGGAATAGTCTCAGTAGAATGGATTTCCTGACCAGTTAAAGAGCTAGTCTGAATCGGGAATGGACCCATACCAGCAATTCGTTGACCCCCCATTCGGGCAAGTCGTCGCGTTATGGCTTCACGTCGCGCCGTCTCAGGGGACTCTGAAGGATCTGATTCTTGCACAGTTTCCGCCCCGAGCACTCCAGAAGCATTCGATTCATCCAAATCTGGCCCATTTGCATTTTCCTGTGGAATCACCTCTGTTTCTGTGTTGTCCGACTGTAGCAAGTGATTCAGAAGTTCTTGTTGCGAAGAAAACTCATTGTCTTCATCCAACTGCGGTAAAGAATTATCGGGATCCGAAGTCAATTGTGCGGAAGGAACAGAAGGAGAGCTTATCACAGAAGCCATAGAGACGGGCAGGGTGGGAATAGCATGGTCAGTAGCTCGTACATCTTCTGTCAAAGGAGGAGAGGTCATGCTCATTTGCGATACATATTCGGCGCCAGGAATCACAGGCGGAAGAGGAGCACCCGGCGTCAAATCCGTGGAACCTGAAGATGAAAACTCAGTTTTGCGATCCTCCTTATGAGCTTGTGGCTTCTCCTCTGGTCCTTGCCGAGTAACCACCGAGGATGGAGCGTTCAAGTCCTTTACAGGTTCGTTGGAGGGCGCAGCATTCAAGGGGATTGATTCATTAGCGGATGAAGGCATGGACGGTTCTTCATCAGCTTGTGCTGGCATGGTTGTCTGTGTCTCAGATAAAACACCCTGAGAGAGAGCCATAGCTTCTTGTTTTTGCAACATTGCCTCTTGTGATTCCAAAGACCAATCATCTTTCAATGGAACGGGTAAGACTCGAGGGCTTGTATCGTGACTCTGCTCGTGATCCTTTTCTGTGGACGCAGAGCCACGTCGTGAATCGGTTTCTGCTAGAGTCATTTGACCCAAACGTGCATCCAAATCCGTGGGAGAGGATCCAGGATCTTGTTGTACCACGGGTCCTGTGCCTGAACCTTGGCGCTCTGGCTCAGTGACGGGCGCATTCTTATCGTGAACCGCTGGAACGTCGGGTTCGCTTTGAACTGACAAGGAAGCAGAACTGTTAGGCTGTTTTTGCGTCGCAGGTGTCGTTTCAGTCTCTTGGTCCATTGGGCTGGTCGGTTCGGTAGGCTTGGTTCTCCGCGTACGAGGCGCAGCCGCGCGTTTCGGAACGACGAGCGTCTGTGGCACTTGGTCTGAAGAGTCAGTTTCTGCCACTGGCTCAGCCTGCCGTTCCTTGGTAGATTCGCTAGCCTCTTGTTCTGCATTGTTTTCAGCAGGGGCAGGGGGAGCGGCAGACAAACCAAAAAGCCCTGCGTCCACACGGCGACCACCCAAGGCGGCCATTCGTTTGGCGATCGCTGCGCGGCGCGTTGCCTCATCTTCTGATTTTTCCTCATGAGGATCTTGCGCATGCTCTTCTTGCTTGTGGGCTGCTGGGGCTGCTTGTTCGATAGGGGCTGGGATCTTGGCATCACCCTCATGGCCACGTTGCAAGGCCGCCATTCGTTCTTTGAGACTCATTTTGATACTGCTCTTTGCATCGGATGCGCTAAAGGAGGATGACTCAATATCCATATTGGTATCACGATGGCTAGGAAGGGGGGCTTTCTGGTCACGCGTCCCTGTCGTAGAGGCCACAGCCGGTGGTGTCTGAGTAGGAAAAAGTGGCTTTTCTGTGTCAATTGTGGCTTGAGAGCGCTTCCAAGCGCCAGGCTTGCCTTTGGGTATGGGTGGTGGTGCTGCCTTGGTAGCTGTTCGGTTGAATGCTGCAATGCGATCACGCAGTGACATGCGGCTTGGTTCCACCTCTGTAGGATCTTGCATGGCCAAAGGCTCAGTTATACTTTTGTCGCTGGCAGCCCTTTCTCCAACGCTTGATACGGGCTGATAGCTTTTGACTTTATCGAGAGGTTTTGTTTCGACAGAGGCTGGTGCCTGGGACGATGGTGGCGGTTCGACTGGTAGAGATTCAGGGCTCATGCCTGTCGCTCGATCTGAAGACCGACTTTCAGACCTAGCAGATACACTTTGTGACGTTTGTGGATCCATTGGAGCTGGCGTTTTGTCAGGTGCTGGATCCATACTCGTGGTTGCGCTGCTCGTACTGGCTTGGTTTTTCTCGTCCTTCATTGCGCTCATGCTTTCCTCTAGAGGTGGTGTGGCTCCTTTTTCTTCTTGGGCTTCCATGTTGGCGGGTTCTTCTGCGTGGACGCCTTCCAGCCCCGTGTCAGGTGCGCACTCATTGGTATGGGCGGCAGGTGGCTGTGGTAGTATGGTGGGGATCGGCTGGGCAGCCTGGACTTGTTGTTCTGGCTGAGATTCTGTCTGCATTTCCGTCATTTCCACAAGACTGGCAGGGAACTGGCCTTGTTTTGATCCATCTAGGGACTCACCCAAATACCAACGATCGTCCTCCTCTTCTTCGAACGACTCGCCTTGACTGGCGGGGTCTGTCGTGCGTTCCGCATAGCCAGTGACACGGATAGTCTCTCCTCTCAAAAATGAAAGATCCTGTGGATGCGGGCTTTTGTACTTTACAATCGACTTGACATAGAATGGGAATGTCATGGTCAATTGACGTGTTCGTTGGCCCATGTGTGGCCCACCACAGCTTGAGCCCGATGCCGACCCGATTTCTCCACATGACGCAACACCCCCAGATAATGTAGCGCCGCCGCCACCATGCAAACACTATGGCCCGAGTTGGAGAATAAAGGTTCCGTGGCCCGAGATCATCTAGCTCTCGAGCGTACATACTTAGCTTGGATGAGAACATCACTCAGTCTTGTTGCTATTGGCATGTAAGTCCCTTGCACTTATGAAAGTGCCATTGCGCAGCTGTTTCGACTCCCAGAGCTGATTGTCGATGAGGGGCAGAATGCGCCCAAGCCATTAGCTCAGTTTCGTGGAGAATCTATCATGGTAAATGGGAAGATTCGTCTGCAAACATTGCAAAAACTGTAAGTCTCTCCTTTAACACCTAGCGGTACGCCCATTGGTATCTCGTTTGTGGGGATTGGCGTCATTGTACTGCTGATCGGCGCCGTGCGTTTTTTTCATGCCCAAAACGTTATGATTCGCGGCAAGTTTATTCCAAGTCGAGTTGAGAGTACGTACACTACATGAATTCTCATTTCAAGTTTTTGGACTCGCCTGCATTACAGGGGCCCTTTTGTTTGCCGCTTTCGGCACGCTCGTTTCCGTAGCTGTGGGTGCATTGTAGTATAATTAAGCCTCATCCATGGCATTCTCGTGGTCATGCTCGTGGTCGTGCTCATCATTTTCATGGTCGACCCAGTCCTCAAAGCCATCGTCAAAGATATCCACGAGCTGGTTCTGCTTCTCTTCCATGCTGGCATCGCTGCTCATGATATCGACCCATTGCTTCCATTCCTTGTCGTTCAGGAGGCACTTGTCCATAGTCTTTCTGATCAGGTCGTGGTCGATACCATTGCCAATGAACACCAGCTCTTGGCGGCGGTCACCCCAGGGTGTGTCAGGGTCAAAGTCGCGACGGATGGCCTCCACGACCTCAGGGTCCTCAGGCCACTCGTCTTGCGGCACCTCACAGCGCCACCGAGCGCCACCCGTGAGGGTAAGCATGACACCGGCTTGCGACCACTCACCAAAGAGCATGGGGCGGGTAGCCAGCCACAAGAAGCCTTTGGAGCGGAGGAGCGGATTCCACACCTTGGACTTGCGCTTGCTGGCAAGACGAGCATCGGGACGCAGAGCGGGCTGTTGCTCATCGTCGACTTCGATGGCTTCACCCTCTTCACCCTCGCCCTCTTCCTCGTTTTCCTCGTCGTCTTCACCATCATCCATAAACTCCTCCTGGATGACGACAAAGCACTCGCGGATCGTGTTCCAGAGACGCTCGGGGTGGAAGGGGCGACGAGAACGGTATACAAAGCTGCTGATACCGTACTCTTCAGACTCGGGCTTGTGTCCGTCAATCAGACTGCGCAGCCAACCAGCGCTCATCGCAGCCTTTTCAAAGCTGAAGCTGTTGGTGCCAAGCACCTTCTTCACATCAATCTTGCCGTGCGTAGCGGGGATGATGTTCGCCTCAGGGTTGAGCTTCTTTACGAGCGAAATCACCTGCTTGAGAGCGTCAGCAGAAACTAGGTCTGCCTTGTTCACAATCACACAATCAGCGAACTCGAGCTGGTCCACCATCAAGTCACTAATGTTGCGGTCATCCTCTTCCGGAACCATACCCGCATGGCGGTCAACCAAAAAGTCCGAGGTGTGGAAGTCATGGAAAACGCTGGCTGCATCCACGACCGTGCAGCAAGTGTCCAGTTGGGCCACAGCAGGCAGACCACCGCGCTGCAGAATGGCCGCAAGCTTTTCGTCATCGACGGCGTTGGCAGAGAATTCGGCACTGAACGTCTCAGCGACCTGCATCGGCTCTGAGATACCACTGGACTCGATAACAAGATAATCAATGTGCTTGTCGCGGGCCAGCGCAGCCACTTCTTCGAGCAGGTCAGCACGAAGAGTGCAGCAGACACATCCATTGCTCATTTCCACCAAATGCTCGTTGCCTTGAATGAGGCGGCGACCAGCAATAAGCTGAGCATCAATGTTGAGTTCACTCATGTCGTTGACAATGACAGCAATACGAAGACCGTGGTCAGGGCTAGACAGAATATGACGCAGCAACGTCGTCTTGCCCGATCCCAAGAAACCGCTAAGAAGCGTCACGGGCAGCTTGCCCTGGCGCTGCTTACCGAGTACTTGGTTGCATTGTCCCTTGAGCCACTTGGCCTCCTCCTTCATCTGCTCCTGGGTCCGCGGCGCACGCCCGCTGTCCATCGGCTTGGCCTCGTGGACGTCGCGCAGCTCGAGGCCAAACTTCTCGAGCAAATCGTAGACTTTATCGTTCGGCACAAGGTCACGGGGCCGACGGGGCATGACGTGAACGTGGACGTGGTCCACCGTTTGACCCGCAGAGGCACCATCCTGCACGGCAATGGTAAGTGAATCTCCGCTGAAGGACTCCTCAACGACACGGCCGACCTTTTGAACGACCTCAAAGACGGCGGCAAGCTCAGCAGGCGGAATATCCGCCAGTCGCTTGTACTGCACGCGCGGAGTCACCAAAACATGACCGGGCACAACAGGCTTGAGGTTTACAATGGCAGCGGCATCATCCGTTTGGTAGAATACCTGATCGGTTACGTTGAAAGAGGAAAAATGAGTGGTCTTGGGGGCAAACAGCTCTTCTTCCGAGGTGCTTTTGTCAGCTGTGGCAACAGGAGCCATGGTAGAAAACGACGGCAAGAAGCCTTGCGTGTAGGTAGCCCTTTTAATGCACCATTTTTTTTCTCTGTCGTTCGACTTTGCAGCAGGTTTTGTCTACCCCAGGCACTTTTCGGCCAAGAAGTGGGCACATAATGCAGGAAAGCCAGCGACGTCCTTGGATTGTAGACACGTCCCAGTAGCTACATTCGTTATAGCACGAATATGATTGGCTTGGCTCTCTACCTTGCCAGTATGGATAAACGGGTATAACGCGGCGGGTACTCATGGGGGACCCTCCACTTGTACAAAGGACGGCCATGGCTTACATGGGGGTATCTATCGGCTGTATCACCACACATCGTCACTCTCATTAGCATTGTAGTCCATCTCATCCTCCATAGAAGGCCGTTGGAGACCACCCAAGGCCATCCAGTCATTTTCCGTGCGACTTCTCTTGGATGCATGTCTGTCATCGTCATCTTCGTCGCTTTCGCCCTCGGTGTCTCCCTCAAGTGCAGCGACATCGTCCGGAACATCCACCCCTGTCGGTTTCGATCCAAGCCGGGCATCCTTACTGTTGCCTTGTGTACTAGGGAAGAGGCTGTTTAGCACATCATAGTTAATGCGACGGGACCAGCGTTTCTGTTGCATCATCTGCTTCGCCGATTCGGCAGCCGAGCCCGTAGGGGCCGTGGTTGCATCGCGTGGCTTTTGCCGCTTGCGATTCCGAGGAGCAGGTGCAATCCCCGCCCTCTGGTCAGCTTCCAACTTTAGCTGGCGCGCTAATGCAGCTTCCAGATAGTCCTTGTTGAATTCCATCCATACTCGCTCTTTGATTTTCACCTCCTCCTCGCTGAGAATCAAGCTATCCAATTCTTCTTCGTCCAGATCAGCGAGATCATCTTGAGCTTCATTCACTGGGGCAGGCGCATCCTCCTGTGTACCAGTAGTACCAGTTTGCATACCCGGCTGTGTTTCGGCATTCTCATTCGTGCTCTCTGGCCGAATCAGCCCTGCCTTGGCTCGTTCGACACGTTGCCGCTCCTCCTTGATCAAATCTGTATCAAGTGCGTGGATATCCGCTTGTTGTAAGAACGAATTAATTTCTTGCTCCGTAGCCTGTTCAGCCAGCTGTTCAATATCATTGCGCAATGGCTCATTTTCTGGAGGTGCCTGCATTTCATCCGGAGGCATTGCTACTGCCTGGGCATCACCTATTTTGTCCCTCCTAGGCGCACGAGCCCGAGAAAAGGCAGGAGGATTATTCTCCTCCTCCAACCACACACTGCGGAAATCTTCAATAGTGAGTTGGCCGCTGGGTGTATTCTTAAATTCTTCCAGGCGCTTCCGCAAGGTGACATCGGCAATCTTCACGACTTGAACAATCTCTGTGATCGACCGGCGAAAATGGTTCATGCGAGCGGCCAGCAAGAGGCAAGCGCCACATATACCAGCAGGACGACGTCCTTCCACCATCCAGTCTGTCTTGAACCGGGTAACGAGCCGCGTAGCATCTGTGACAACGCGTTGTGTTTCGTCGCCAAACTCTAGCAAGGCGGCAAAACGACTAATATAAAAGGACGGGTCAATCAAAGGCATCTGCAAATTGAGTACACGCAAGAGTCGTAGATAACTTCGACCCAGCACAAATACATTCACTTGGATTACGTCCGCAAAGTCAATTAGCATGTGAGTGGTTTTGGCCATACGACACGCGACATACAAACACGATGCCACCGTATAGTCAGACTTGCGTCCCAGCACGAAATTTTTTGGCTGAGAGCCAGAGGCGGTAGTCGTTCCTCCATCCAGAGCCAGCTGAAAGAATCGCAACGCTCGTTCCGCCACATGCGCTGGGACACCACGAGCTGTGGCCATTCGATTGATGTTCCAGCGGGCTGTGTCAGTAGATCGTACGCACCATTCGCAATAGTACATTCTCGTGACTCTCCTGCAGAGCTTCCACGGAAACCAGGTCCATTGGTACGTGTGCGAACTGTGGTTAGATGTGCGCCGTACCTTGATCCACACCGAGGTAGCTTCCCTGGACCACAGCCCCACCTGCTGTATTCTCTGCAAAAGTGATATCACTGACGATCTGGGACTCCTCTAGTACTACGCCACATGCACTGCATACTGCTTGTGAATCCGCAAAATCGATGGCTAGCGAGCCACAGTTGGTGCATCGCATGGCGCCCAGCGCGACAACTCCGAGTGAATCGTGTGTGGGGGTATTTGACCTACGCCATTTTGTGCCCATCACGTAATCATCTTTCACGTGCCGACCCGCGAACACTCGCTCGCTCCGCTCATTCCGTCGTGACCATGTCCCAGCTGCTTCGCCCAGAGCACTTGCAGGATCGATTGCTCTTTGCTATTCCAAAGAAGGGTGCGTAGTCTTTATTAATTTCAGGTCGTCTCTACGAAACATGCCTTACCCTGCTTAATGGCGCCGATATCCAATTTAAGCGCGCCCACCGCTTGGATGTGGCTCTTGTGACAAATCTTCCTCTGGCCTTGGTCTTCTTGCCAGCGGCAGATATCCCGCGTTTCGTGGCAGAGGGTAATGTGGATCTTGGTATTACTGGGCAAGATATGGTGCAGGAAGCTGGCCCCGAAGTTTCCAGCGCCATTACCGAGGAGTTGCCTCTTGGCTTTGGCAAGTGCCAGCTTCAAGTCCAGGTCCCCGAGAACAGCGCGACGATCAAGACTGTGGAAGACTTGGTTGGGAAGACTGTCGCTACCAGTTTTGACTACCTGTCCAGTGCGTACTTCCGTAAACTAGAAGAAAATGCCGGCAAGGCAAGTGCCGAGGGCGAACTCGTTACCAGCATTCGCTATTTGAACGGAAGTGTCGAGGCAGCATGCGCCCTGGGTCTAGCTGATGGTATTGTGGACCTTGTGGAATCGGGAGAGACGATGCGTGCCTGTGGCCTGAAACCCATTGCCACGCTACTCTCGTCGGAAGCGGTGCTCATTCGTCCCACCAAGCCCCACTCCAACCAAAGCTCGGAGATCATTTCGCTCATCACATCCCGTATTCGGGGTGTCATCGCAGCAGGCAAGTATGTGCTTTGCCAGTACAACATCAAGCATGAAAATCTGGCCAAGGCTCTCGAAATCACTCCTGGCCGTCGCGCAGCCACTGTCAGTCCATTGCGGGAGAACGACTGGAATGCTGTGTCTAGCATGGTGCTGCGCAGCGATGTGGCCAACATTATGGACAAGCTCGAGAGCGTAGGTGCCTCTGATATCTTGATCCTCAGCATCAACAACTGCCGTGTATAGGATATGCACCACGTTGATTCTACAGATAATACACTAATCGAGGGCATCTGGCTCGGTAGGTGCACTGTGTGCCGCATCGACTTGGAAAAAGTCTGAATTTTTCAGAGGGCGAACGGTCATGGCAAGGTTGGTCCCATCCACGGGGCCACCAGCCTTGGAGCTTTGTCGCGCCTGCTCGACCTTTTCCCGGCCCGTGCGACTACGCAGCACTTCTCGCACAGGGACCATGGCAGCGTTGCGACAGAGTTCCTTCAGGTCGCTACCACTGTAGCCATTGGTTTTGCGCACGATCTCGTCCATGTCAAACGACGAGTTGCAAGGGACATTGGCCAACATGATAGAAAGAATCTTTTTGCGCTGAACAGCGTCAGGAAGACTCACTGCGTAGCGCTTTGGCATGCGGCGCAGAATCGCAGCGTCAATATCCGATGGACGGTTTGTGGCACCAAGGACCAGGATTCGATCTGTCGAAGACGTCAAGCCATCCCAAAGCGTCATGAACTCTGCCTTCATCATGGCCATAGCCTCATGATCGCCCGACGACCGTTCACGCAAGAAGCTGTCAATCTCGTCAATAAACACAATGGTGGGCTGGAGCTTGCGGGCAAGGCCGAATAGCGCAGAAACAAGCTTGTTCGACTCACCGAACCACTTGTTCGTTAGGGTCGACACATGCATGTTGATAAACGTCGCGCCACTCTCCTTGGCTAGAGCCTTGGCCAGCATGGTCTTGCCTGTACCAGGAGGGCCATAGAGCAGTACACCTTTCGGTGCACCTAAAAGACCATTCGTGCTGCTAAAGATTTCGGGAAAGATCAAAGGCGCAATGACACTTTCTTGCAGACTGGCAATGATGCCGTCCAAGCCCCCAATCGACTCGAACGTCACGGGGATATCATCTGGTAGGATCAACTCCATGGCGATTTGCTCTTCGTACTCATTCAGCTTCACCTCTTTGCGATTGACACCGAGCTTTCCCAACTTTGTGTCCGATACCTTTTTGGCGTCCGTCTTCTTCTGGTGGTTGGGGTCCATGTAGCTGATAGCCAGCTGAGGTCAGTGGTGTCAAGACATACCCTCGTAACATAATATGTAGCTGCCATCACAGCGATACTAGTGAGTCCTGCTGTTAGGAAAGACAACACGCACCATCTTGCGCCAAGCGACGCAGCTGTGCATTGCTGAACAGACCCATGACGACAAGGGGAACCGAGCGCGTCCGGGGCGTCGTGGCGGTTGTTTCCACGTGACTGATCGGTGGTCCTCCACGCACCGCGAGTGACGTGCACGTCGTCGACGCACCAGCCGCAAAGAGTATGTGAGGGAGGCTGACAATTCAGTGAGTATTATGGAATACAATGGTGGGAGTGTGATTGCCATGAAGGGAAAGAACTGCGTGGCTATCGCCTCTGACCTGCGTCTGGGAAACCAGGCCCTGCTGGTGTCGACGCAGTTCGACAAGGTATTCAAAATGACGGACCGCACGTACGTGGGCTTGCCAGGCCTTGCCACTGATGTGGATACCCTACGTGAAAAGTTTCGCTATCGCATAAACATGTATCGCATGAAAGAGGACCGTGAGATTGAGCCCGAGACATTCGCTCACCTCATGAGCTCGACCCTGTATGAGCGGCGGTTTGGGCCCTACTTTATTGAGCCGGTGGTCGCCGGTCTGAACTCGAAGAACGAGCCGTTTATTGCTGCATCTGATTTGATCGGGTGCCTGAATTTCGCCAAGGACTTTGTCGTTAGTGGTACCGCCAGTGATCGCCTCTTTGGTGTGGCAGAGGGTCTATGGGAACCCGATCTAGAGCCCGAGGACCTTTTCGAGACAATTTCCCAGACGATGCTGAATGGAATTGAGCGAGATGCTCTTTCCGGTATGGGTGTGGTTGTTCGAATTATGTACGTATGTCATGACTAACGAAAGTACACCGGACAAGGTTATCGAGCGGACTCTCAAGTGCCGTATGGACTAGGTAGTAGCATACATGCATGTGCTTCCATCGAGCGTCAAGGTGACATCATTTTAGGAGGACTCGAAGGCGGGGGAGTGTGTAGCCTTTTCTGTGGCTCGGGTACCCCAGCAGCCTCTTGCAGGTCGTGCGAGTGTCCATGAGCATGACTGTGGCCGTGCGAGTGGCCTTCATGGGCATGGTTGTGCTCATGGGCATGACTGTGACCATGCGAGTGGCCTTCATGCTTGTGGCCATGCTCATGATCGTGACCATGGCAGTGATGCTCATGGCTGTGACCATGGTCATGATCGTGACCATGACAGTGACGCTTGGTGACCACGGCGTGTTCACCTTCGCGCGTCACTTGAATGGTTAAATCGCCTGCCATCATAGAACCTCGCAATGGCTCGCCCACCGCGACTTGTCTCGAGGCGCCAATACTGGGAGCGCATTGCTGCCAGGCAAATTGACCGACTTCCAGGATCTCCTCCGACGTGGCGTCTTTGTTGACTTCCACGCGCATCGTCACGACCACCGGTGCCGACTTGGTCGTCTGATGCATCGACATGATACCCGCCAAGCCCCGCTTGCCATCCGTGCCGATACCCGCCTTGGTATACCCCAGTGACGGCAAGGCAAGCTGCCACATTTGCATATGTGTGACGCGCACGACCTTGGGATGACTTTCGATGATGTGAACAGCGCGGTGCATTTGTGACGCTTTTCCATCCTTGACAGGCGGCGCAGCCTGAAGGAGCACTTTGCTCAAGGGACGTAGGGCCGATGCACTCACATACATCATGGCTGTGCCTTCCAATCCGGCAAGCAGCTTGTCAAACGAGGCGGCTTGGGCAGGGGGGAGTAGTAGTGACGAGACAAAGAGCACCGTCGCAAAGAACAAGATCATCACCGCAAATGGATTTGTGAGTGCATCGTACAACGGACCGGCGGCCAGCATCGGTCGCGTAAGTACAGATACATGCCGCGCGTGTGAGCGCTGTGGGCGTCCATCCAACGTATCGCCGGCATCCAAGCACATGCCACATGCCATCGAGAGTCGCTGATGGTTCTTGAGCAGCACATTTGTCATCACACACACTAGCCACACAAGAGCCAACGGGAGTATGGGTAGCGAAAGACCTGCGCGGTCCTCTTCATGGGGCGCGCTCGATGCCAGTAGCGCATGCTCTGCATTTTCTTTACACATATAAATGCCCGCAAACAACAGGTACACCACCAGGGTAAAGTCCAACAGTGTCTCAAAGCGACGCACCCCGAACGGACGCAGCAGCTCGTTCGCCACAGCGCGCTGCGCCCGCTGCATGATCATGGCATGGACAATTCCGAGCGCATCAAACACCAGCAAGAACC
Source organism: Malassezia nana (assembly GCA_029542845.1). Classification (NCBI taxonomy): domain Eukaryota; kingdom Fungi; phylum Basidiomycota; class Malasseziomycetes; order Malasseziales; family Malasseziaceae; genus Malassezia; species Malassezia nana. The sequence goes on from CP119893.1 coordinate 919,497, forward strand.
CAAATCCGACCAGCGCAAGCGAGTCCCGCACCTGTCCCAGGACCCATAATACAGCACCCAGTCCAAAATCCAGCACAGCTAGAATCGTAAGCATGGGCGTGCTGCACGGCAGCACCTGCATATATACGGGCGCTGGAGGCGTATCTGTGACCAACGAGTGTGATGGGGCACTCGGCAGCGTCGACCATGCTGCCGAAGTACTGCGCTGTCCTGACACCTTGCGCTTCGTCGAAGGATCCGGCGAGATAAGATGCGTCATGTCCGGCGAAAAAGCATCCGAGAGCCGCTTGGAAGGCTGAAGCAAAGGGTCAATATCACCGGACGAATTCGTCCACATATAGCTAGCGCGTCGCTCGTGCCGGCGGTCACGCTTCTTGGTCGGTGAAATATCTTCGAGGACGTCGTTTTCAGTAGGGGCGTCCTGCTCGGCGGGCGCCGAGATGATGGGCGTCGGCTTGGTCGGTGAGTGCTGTGGGGATGAGAGCCCCATTTCTGGTACTGCACGCAGGGAGGTAGCGCGTCGCGCCTCTGGCTGGACGTGGGCCATCGATGGCGGCACCGTAAAAGGATGCGTGGTCATACGCTCTGGTGAGAGAGCCGATGGACGTGCACTGATGGGCTGGTGGCCTGGAGGACAAGGCGCCGAGGGCGTGCGTCGCGCCGGTGGCACCATGACCGGCGAGCGCTGCGCAACAGACGCGCCCGACCAATGGGACGGGGATCGGCCGCTGTGGTCGGACGATCGAAGGGAGGCGCGACGCTCGGCGCTAAACGGCCCATTCATGCGCCGGGTAGGCGAGGGAGCCGAAGGCATACGCCTTTCCGGCGTTAAGCTGGGCGGCGGCGCCCGCTGGGGAGAGATCATCGGCGTGCCCGGCAGCAAGCTGAAACGCTGGCGGGACGCCTCCTTCGCCTTATCAATGCTCGCGGGGCTTGCTTGCATAAGCGTGAGTACAGCCCCAGTTATCCCTGACAAGAGGGCGAGCGTCGTGCACGCGCCAACGTCGTGTGATCGACGGACGCCTGCGTTGTGGGAGGCGTGCACAGACAGCCCAAGCGGCTCTGGGACGCGACGCACGAAGCTCGCGCCGCAGGAGAGCCGCTGCCGCTGCCATCACGTGAGAAGGAGCTTGAACATCCACGGTCGGGGCGGCACCGCAGACCCTCCACGCCACCGATGACGACGGCACGCTCTAGGGCGGCCGGGCCTTTGGGCGTGACCAACTCCAAAGGTGGCCTAAGGAAGAGTGGTGGAAAGCGAGCACAGAAAATTACCCTGGCAGTGCGTGCCATTGAAGCCACGCATGATACGCCGGCGCCGGTACGCACATACACGGACGCCGAGTTGCAGCGGGCGGCAGGGCGGCCCGCACTCGATCCCAACGACGCCAAGTATGATGCGCTGTGGGCTGACGCCTGCCGCACTATGGATATCGAGCCCAGTACGTTGCGATCGCTGACGAGATAGTCCACGCGGAGGGCACAAGCCGCATCGAGCATATCCTACGGGTATTTGACCTGAATCCAGCGTACGCAGTATGGTATCTAATCCAGGTATGGCCCCTGCATGGGCTTGACACGGCTAGAGCGCTGGCACCGTGCGCAAGATATCGGCGAGAATCCGCCCGACCTTGTGCGCGACATCCTCGAGACACGCGAGGGCGTATTGGACCAGCGCTTGAGCATTTTGGACCAGACGGCCAGCCTGGTATAGGAATAGATCATACCCTTTTGTCGAATAGGACTGACTCAGGAAGCCGGAAACTCAGGCAGTACATATCCTTGTTGGGCGCCACGGAGCGCACCAGGTGCAGAGATAGGTCCGGCGTGGCATGGGGCGAGCCTGGCGGCTGCAAGCAGTGCTCGTCATCGAGGCCCAAAGCGGCACTAGCACGTTGGCAAATGTCGGCGCCCGCACGCTCCACGTCTTTGGTAAAGCAGTGGACATGTACCATGGGCCACGGCTCGAGGCCAGGCACGTTCCGCCGGGCATCCAGCTCGGTGAGCAGCGCCTCGTGACCGATATGCGCAGCGAGTCGCACGTACAAGCCGCGGAACGCATCGAGAAACTCGAGGGCGGTAGCGGGCAAGTTCATGACGAAATGATCAATCAAGCGGTGAGGTGGCTCCATCGTAGCTGGTGCAGGCTCCGGCACACCTTCTTCGCGAAGACGCCGACGCTCCTTGCGCTTCTGGCGCTCGCTCAAAAGGCTATTGTCGTGTGCGGAAAAGGCTGCGTCCCATGCACGCACAGCGCTAGCACGGATAAACTCGTGGCCGTCCTCGTTGAACGTGTGGCAATGGCCCTCGACCTTGTTTTGTGTCACATTGTGCTGCATACTAGCAAAACACGCAGGGTTCAAATCGTTGGCGAGTACCCATACACCCTTCTTGGCGGCCGGCACCGCAAAGGGCCCGACGCCTGCCATCACGTCCGCAACGACCTGAAACGGTTGAAATTGTTGAATCAGGCGTGCATGCTCCGTATGGAGCCGGCTGTTCCAGTACACGTGCCGAAAGTCGAGCGTGAAAAGACAATTTGACTCGGACACTTGGGCCTCGTACCGCGGTTCGCCTGCTAGCAGCTCCATAGCAAACACGCGAAACTCGGTGTCGATGGTATCGAGTTTGTTTACGACGGTCTCGACACGGGGCGTCTTTTCCAAAATCAACTCTCCGATCAGGTAGCGATAGGCCAGGTACTCTTCGCGAAGATTCACGTGCGCAATGTGTCCCACCATGGAAAACGCCGACGGTGCGCCTTGCGCTAGCTCGACGGGGAGGATAGCACGCAGGATCTGGTCCACGGACCAATAGTCCCAATCGAGCACCACGGGATGCTCTAGAATCTCGCCACCGCAGGCGGCGATCGCTGCACGCGCCTCGTCCGAGAGGGCCGCCTCTTGGTCGACACCGAGTTGGAGGACGCGCAGTGCTTCGTTGCCAGCAGGGTCAGGGCAGATGTGTTTTGAACGCCGCGAACGAAATACATGTGCTTGGACGGCGGGATGGCGAGCGAGAGTGCTGCACTGTGTCGCGGCACAGCGCACGCCGAGATAGGGAAGGACGTGACGCAACGCGTGTTTCGCATCGGCCAGCATGGCGCGCTGCGCCCCTTGCTGCCTCTTGCGCTCACCCTCGTCCGATTTTGCCGCTTGTTGCATTTCGATGCCGGCCTGTGCATGCAATAGCAAGGGGGGTGCGTCGTCGGTAGGCACACGACTGGCACAGAGCAGCGGTAGGCGATGTGGCGTGCATGGCTCCAAGAGCGGGTCCGCGGGCGGCGGTTTTTGCCGTGCAGGATGCACGGGCTTGTGGAACCGAGGCTTGTCAAAGTAGGACATGCGCCTTGGTAGAAAAGCGGTGCGCACACCGAGGCGGGCGAGCGCGAAAATGCTGGCCACGGCGCAGGAGAGCGACAGGCGCTGCGGTCGTAGCTGAGTCAGCACTGCCGCGGTCGGTCGTCTGCGGCCCAGGATGAGCGCGTCGCCGGCGGGTCGGGCGTCGGACGAAGAGCACTCGAGCCCTTCGTGGGCCGACGAAACATGGACCAGCGACGAAGATCGACAGAGTCCTGCCATAGCTCCCGTGCGCATTCGGCTGAAACGCTCACGCACCCGGCCACCCGAGCCGGATACGGACGCCGATGCCGACGCCCCTCGTGCGTCAGCGCATGAAGACAGCATGGCAGAGGCCGACGCAAGCCCATCGCCTCTTTTTCCACAGCATCATGATCCTTCTGCAGCGGCCGTGCGTGCGGCTGTGGGCGCCTTACCCCGCGCTCGGCCCCTCAAGCAACTCAGGGCCAAGACGCTGTCGGCCGCCCTCGAGGCGCTGATGGCCGGCCTGAAAAAGTACGTTGGCGCACTCACACAGACGCGATACCTACCTCTTCTTTCATGAGCCTGTGAATGCGGACGAAGTGCCGGGCTACCGGGATGTGATCACACATCCGATGGACCTCGGTACCATGGAGAAGCGGATCCATGCCAACTACTACAAGACGATGGACATGTTCCAGCACGACTTTATGCTCATTACGCAAAACGCACAGTCGTTTAATCCGCCTACATCGATCTACCATACGGCCGCACGACGCCTAGAAACATGGGGCTTGCGTGCTATTGCGCGCGAGGCTATGAGCGTGGTGGACGAGGACGAGCTGGTATCGCGTGCTTCGCCACAGGAGAGCGATGGCGGCCGACGCGGTCGAAGAAAACGCACTGCTCAAGAGCGTGCGATGAGTGATAGCCTGATTGAGGCCGAGCCTCATTCGGAGCATCTCAGCCGGCGCATGATGCGTGTCGGCAGCGCCCGCTCTACAACGTGGTCGCTTCAGGGCGTCGACACGGACGACCCAGAAGAGCTCGTGTTTCGGCGTACACTCGCATATGCAGGCGTCGGGCAGCACCAGCTCACCGGCAAGAGCGCCTGCAGTGCGCGTGCACAGGCCAAGCCGAAACCGCGACTCGCGCCACCCCTGTCCCTCTTGCTCGACGGCAGCGCCGAAAAGAGCGCCGAGGCGGACAACGAGACAGCTCCTTTTGTGTATCGCGATGACGGCGCTTTGGAGGCCGCCGAGCTGGCGGACGCACGCGAGTACTTGGCGCAACAAACGTACAATCAGCCAGTGCTCGAGTCGCTGCAGCACCTGCCCATGTCGCTCTCGGTGTCGGCGCCCGCGCAGGGAGGCGCGCCAGCCGAGCCCAGCCTCGTCTTTCCACCTGCGCAGCCCGGCCGCCCCGATGCGCTACTGGCTTCTACGCTCTCTGCGCCGGCATCCCAGAGCGTGAATACGAGTCATGCCGTTGCATCAGAGGCACTGCGTGCGCAGCCATATGCACTCGCCTCGCAGTCGGGCCCCGCAGGTCTCGGCGCTGCAGGCCCCTGGACGGGCCTGTACATGTGGCCACCGCCTCCGCCGCCCGCCTTGCAAGAGTCGGGTCTTCGACTGAACCGGCGAGAGCGCGAGCTGGAGCAGGAACTCGACGAGCACAATTGGACGTTTCTGCGCCCGCATATGCAGCGATGCCTGGCGCCCGAGGATGTTGGGCTGTATGCGAGTATGCCGGCGTGGGTCGCACGCCGCCCCGACCAGCTGCAGCTGCAGCCGTATGCGGCGATCGCGGGCGTTCCGCTGACGCACCTGTTGCGTGAGTATTTGCGGGCCATGCCCTACCGTGCTCTAGGGCTACCGCGTACCGCACAATTTGTGCCGCGCGCCTCGCTGCAGCAGCTCCCTGTGGCACTGCAAGTGTCAATGCAAGGTGCGCAGGAAACAGAGCGACTCGTCGAGACGGTGTATGGCAGTGTGGATGGTCTGGCCTACGCGCAGAGTCTCGCAGCGTTTGTGGGCGGTGCTAGCGACCAAGCCACAGAGGGACCCGCGAGACATGCACCGCCGCCAGCGTCAGAGCCGCTGTCCCTGGCCGAGCATGTCCAGTGGCGCGTATTGTACCCTTTGACGGGCGGGTTATGGGGCGTGCTGCACGAGGTGGGCGCTGCACTCAGTACGCGTACGAGGCCTGCGAATGACCCGCTGCTCGAGCTGCTGGATGACAAGGAGGGTTTGGTCTCCTCAGCGCTATGTACATGGCAGGATCGCCCTAGCTGACTAGGCAGGGGGGCGATGGGCTAATGTACCTTGTTCGGCACCGAGACCTTGCGCGATGCGCGACTGGGCACCCAAACGCGCGAGTTCTGCGCGAAGGTGCGCAGCGAGGTAGCTGCGAATATGCGCATAGCCCGGGGCATCGCCGGGGCGTAGAGGCGTACCTTGGTACAAGTGGTCTGGCGGTGCATCGACATCCAAAGGCATAAGAGGTGCCTCGGGCGCAGCGCGCCACAGTTCGTACGCTTGCACGAACCGCGTGACCGGCACGGGCTCGCCAAAGGTAACGCGAATGTCGGCGCCAGGGCGCGGCAGCCATCGGGGCGGCGCCCGGGGATGAGGCATCACTTGGTCCAGGCCTTGCAGCCAAATGGGTACCACGTGCGGTGCGCACGGCGCTTCCAGCACGAGACGTGCCACGCCCCACTTGAAGCGGCGCATACGTGTCGAGCGCGTGAGATTTACATAGCCTTCGGGAAAGAGATGCACCCATTTCCCCTCGGCGAGGCGCGCGAGAGCCTCGTCGAGAGAGGCCTGGAAGATGCCCTCGCCGCGGAACACTTCGAGGGTCTGGCCCTCCCGGAAAAACCAGCGGTACAGGCTATTTTTAAAGAGTATATCGCTTGCGCCCAGACTCCAACGCACAGTGCGTGGATCGAGAAAGTAGGAAGGTGGGATGACGCCCCACATGAGTGGTTCATCGAGCACGGAAATGTGGTTCGCGTCTGGGTCAGCCGATCGACATACAAGTAAGCAGACCGCGGCCGGCCGCGCGGCGCTCCGGGTCATCAAGCAGCCGCAGAAAGCCTTCCAGCCCCGCCACATGCACGCTCCGGCATCCCAGGCGTAGGAACGCGCGCGACAGAGCGGCGACGGCCGGCAGCACCAGCGGCGGCATAGCGCCCGAGGGGCAACCGATGTGTCACGTGGCCGGTACGCATCGCGCGCGGCCGGCGCGGCCACCTTCCGAGGCACCATGGTGGACTTTTCGTCGCTCACGGGTGCCAAGCCGAGCGGTTCCTCCGCCGAGCAAAAGGAAGCTCTGAAGCAGCGTGTTTCTTCGGAAATTGCTATGGCCAATGCACAGCAACTTATCTCCAAGGCCACCGACAAGTGCTATCAAAAGTGTGTGACGTGGCCGGGCACGTCGCTCAGCGGCAAGGAGCAGACCTGTGTCGAACGCTGCCTGGAGCGCTACTTTGAGGCGTTCAATATCGTGAGCGCCACCTACGTCCGTCGCATCGCCGCTGAGCGTGCGAGCGGAGCTTTGGCCGATGTCTAACGGGGAAACGACTATGATTAGGTGGTCTGGGTACGCTGGGCCCTTGGAGGCCTAGGCGCAATCGCTCCCGTAGCTTCGCCCAGATGCCGCGTAGCACTGCCAAACTTTTTGCGTGCGGAATAGTATGCGTCATCACCATTGTCGTCCTGATCGCCGTCCTCGTCACTCGAGTCGGCGCGGGCAATGCGGGTGCTCCACGACGTAGTGCGACGCTCCACGCCCACCTCGGACGCATCGTCGTCGTCATCGTCGTACACCGAGGTCTCTACCGGTGCAGGCGCGGCTTCTTGCTTTTTGCGCGGCACACTTGCGCGGGGTGGGCGCGCAGGACGCTGGCGAAGTAGAGCGTCGGTCCACGCGGGCACCGCACTGGCCATGACTGGCTCGTTTGCGTCGGTAGCGGAAGCGGGGGCCGAAGCAGGGGCCGAAGCAGGGGCCGAAGCAGGGGCGGGTACCGCAGCTGGAGCGGGGGTCGTGCTCGTCGGCTGGCTCGCCATATACGATAGGTAGGTCGTTGCCGCGTCCGTGCCAAGCCCATCAGTAGCAGAGCCACTGCTGGTTACGACGGGGCCGAGGTACGAAAGTGCCGGTGCTAGTGATGGTGTATCCTTAGAAAAGCCGAGCTCGGGCAGTTCCAAGTCCAAATGACCTGTACCATCGACCTGCTCGTCCATCGAGAGCGTGTGACCCGGATCCGAGCCTGCAATAGAGAGGCGCTTTGGCGTGGACGACGTGGTGCCATGTCCTTTCATGGCCGACTTGAGTGGCGTCTCTTGGCGCACACCCGTCGCACTGGATGGGCGCACAGGCAGCGACGATACAGGCGACTTAGCCTGGTAATAGCTGGAGGGCGCAGGCGGCGGGTGCGTAGCAGGGTTCTTCTTCTTCTTGCCTTTGCCTTTAGCGCCGCCGACCTGCTCGCTGCTACTGCGCTTCTTCACTTTGCGCATACCAGGCGCCAAGCCAGGCTGCAGCGTCGTTGCATCCGCAAAATCGTGCGAGGCACTGCGTGTCATACGCGACTGGATCACATGCTGGGACGGCGGGCCTCTTGTGATGCCATACTCGTCCGACTGGCGCGTGCTGGGGCGTGGCTTGGCCGGCACTATGCCAGCGCCCATCACGCTGCGACGGATGGCCTCGTCGAGCGCCTTTTCTTCGGCCGTCTTGGGTTGCAGCGATGCAAGGCTGCGACCTTGGTTCACGCGCTCATTCACATGGCGGACCACATGCTCGCCGCCCATCGGCTCTTCGTCACTGCTGTCGTCCCCGTACGAGCGGTGGTGGCGTGAACCGCGCTCGTGCGATCCCCATCCACCATCCGATGCGCCACTGCGTATGGGGCCGCTAGGCGAGCGCATGTCCGTCTTAAAGAGACCCGACATTTTCGACAGGAAACTCGTACCACTGCCCTGCCGGCTGTGTCCAGGACGGTGACGACCATGCTGCGCGCGGAAGCCTTCATTGTCCACCGAGTGGCTGCGGCTGTGGCGGCCGGGCGCGCGATGCACCACAGACGAGTCCACCGTGCTAGCGTCGTCCACGTCGTCATGGCCGTGCATATACAGGCGAGGCGCACTCGGCACGCCTCCCGGTATGGCCGGCGCAACAAAACCGTCGCGCGCATGGGCGAGGTTCATCTGCGGTGCGCTCGGCACGCCACCGGGTACAGCTGGCACAGACATGGGCGTACCGTACGACATGATCGACGAGGTGCGGCGCTGAGGCTTCCTCCTCGATGCCACAGGTGTCGCAAAGGCATCCGAGGCACTGTTCGAGCGCGAGAGGCGCTGACGCGATGGCACGCGCGGCTCGACGACCTGCGCATGGGACGGCGCTAGCTCTGCTTCGTTGTCGATCGGTAGGGGGGGGAGGGGCATCTGCGACGCAGACATGGGCAATGGCTCCTCGTCCGGAAGGAATACGTTGTGGGAGCGCACCGAGGGTTCGTACGTCGCCGACGCCGGAGGTGGCACGGCGAGGTCCATCGACGAAAGGGGCACAGGCGCCACCGGAATGTCAGCATCAAACTGGTCCAGGTACACGAGCATTTGGCGCGCACAGTCGGTCATCTGTGCACCCATGTCGCCGAGCGTCTTGGCGCGCATCATCAGCGCCTCCTTGAACGTGCGGCGCTTGACACCCACGAGGCTCGCCACCTCGTTCGCTAGCGTCTGTTCACATGCCTGCAGCTCACGCTGCGCGTCCACTATGCGCGCCTGGAACTCTTCTTCGCCCTTCATCATCTCCCAGCGAGAGGGTTTGCGCTGCGAGCTCTTAATGACGCGATTCATCAGAATGTCGCGATCACGGACAATGCTGCGGATGCTCTGCTCACGGTCAAGCATGTCCTTGAGCGACTGTCTGTACTGGTCAAGGGCATACGCATACGTCTTTTGCGCATGCACGACACCTTCGAGCATGCGCGAGACGTGGCCTGTGGCTTGGCCAAGGTCAGGTGTCTCGGACAGGCCCCACGTATGCAAAGAGCTCGCGGCCGAAAAGGCCGAGGACGTAGCATTGAGGAGGTCATCCATATAAGCTTTCTCTGCTTTAATCAAACTCTGCAGCGCACGGCTATCCGTAGCCGGCGTGCGGGGCTGATTGCGATCCAGCTGCACATTCATCGTGTCGCCGAACAACACGCACCGTGCGGGCCACCGGGGACGTGGGGTCTCTCGGCCGAAACGATCTATGGGCACGCGCTGCGGCCGCTATGTGGAGCCCAGGCGCTGGTACGCCTGGCTGGGCGCCTCGTACTCGCGAACAAACAGGCGCGGCTGCTCTTTGGCGAGGAATGCGAGAAACTCGTTTAAATGTTCGCTCAGAATAGACACAGATTCTGGGTCCATAGTGGTATGCGCCACAATGTCGGGCAAGTTGACTGTGTTTGTTAGCAGAGAAGCGTACCAAAGAGACGCAGCAGGTGCTCGGCGCCATAGACCGCGCTGGCCTCTAGCTCTGCCGCCGAGACACTTTCGGATGTTTCAGGTGCACTTATACGCGGTCTCCGCGCAGTAGATTTGGTAGCAGTCGCCTCTGCATCAGCAGTACCGTCGCTCGTCTTGGGGCAGAGTTTCTTCCGCATTTCGACGTACTGCCGCCGCTCAAAGCGATAGAGTAGGTTTTGCGCGAGGCTCTTGTCGAAATAGAGTTTCAAGCCGGCGAGTACCTCTTCGAGAATCTGGGACTGATTCGCGCGCGACGCAGCGCGCCGCGGTGCGGCTGCCTCGTAATGAGCCGCATACTCTCGCAAAATGTCCTTGACATTGGGATGGCGTGGTAGAGGAACCAGCAGCTCCTTGCGTGTAATGTTTTCCCAGTCGTCGACCAGCACAGCCTTGAGCGAGTCCGGTATATGCAGGCGGATATCGGGGCGCTTTTCGTGCCCATCGGCCTCACTCGCATCGCGGCTCCGCTTCGACCCGCGACTGGTGCCAGCGGTGCTAGATGTGGACGTGGAGCGCCGAGCCTCGGCCTTGCCGCGCGCGTTTTGTTCATGGGCAGCGGCCACGGCCGCTGCCGCCGCCGCCTCGGCCTTTTGCGCATCCACGAGGGCTTTCTGCCTCGCCAAATTTTCTTCGTTAAACTTCAAGAGGCGCGCTTCCGGCACCCACTCATCCCATGTCTTTTTCCAGCCCTGGTAGTGCACGAGATAGTGGGGACCTGTCGCCCCACTCTGGTTGTCGGTCTCTTTCCAATTTTCTGCCAGCAAGATCTGGATAAGTAAGGATGCATACCTTGGCCTGGTATATCAAAGGGCCATGGAAGCACAGCACCTTTTCGTCCTGGTGGTACTGCATGCCGCGTGCAATCGCCCCGAGGACAAGGGCGAGTCCCACCGTGTCTGGGCCTCCACCGGCGGCCCTAGCGGCCACGTGCCAGGCCCGGCTCGCCGGCGGCGGGAGCGCCCGTCTCCCTGATGGACCATCTGAAGCAGTGGACGGCGAGTGTGGCGCCCCTGGGGCAGAAGTTGTCGGAGCGCTTTGGCACCCTGGTACGTACCTTTCTCTTACCCGCAGAACCAGCAGGCGCGCGAGCGCTTCGGACAGACGGATGACCTGACGGAGCTGCCGGAGGAGTACAAGCAACTGGAGCAGCGTGTCGATGCGCTCAAGAGCGCGCACCACGAGATGATGCAGTACGTGTCCTTTACTTATATGCAGCACCATCAAAGTGTTTGAGAATGAGGCGTACGACTACCCCAACCACCTGCAAGAGTCCGTCACGCAGGGCGCGCAGTCGATCGGCCATACGCTCTCCGTATGGGCCTCGCAAGCCACGCGCAACACGAGTCTGCCGCAGGTGCAGGCGACTTCGGCGCCGCCGAGCCATCCTCGCACGCTGAGCCATGCACTGGCGCGCAGTGCCACCTCGGCAGCGATGGACCTGGGCAAGTGCCCTCAGAAGGTGCCGGTCTACACGGGCGGCGAGCCTGTGACTACGACTGAGAGCAAGCTGGCCGAACTCTTGCAAAAGTTTGCGGTAGCGGAAGATGCAATTGGTCACGCGCGACTTGTGCAAGACAAGACGATTGTGAACCAGTTCATTGCCGTGTGGAATGCGTTTGGCACACAGATCCAGCTGGCGATGAAGGCGCGTCACCAAGTGAAAGAGGCGCGCCTGTTTCTCGATGGTTGGCGTGGCCACCTAAAGGCGGCTGAAGCGAGCGCATCGTCCAAACTGGACACGTACCGCCTCGAGGTGGAGCAGGCCGAGGACAAGCTTGTGAGTGCGACAGAAGAGGCTATCAGCCTGATGAAGACGGTGCTGGACAACCCCGAGCCCGTCAAGAGTCTTGCGAGCCTGGTCAAGGCGCAGCTCGAGTACCACCGCGCTGCTGCGCAGACGCTCGAGCAGCTCGACGCTGATATGGCCGACATTGTGACGAGCGTGGAAGCCGATTTTCGCGCATCGCGGGACTAGACAGTGGTAGCATGGCTGGTATCATTGGCTATGTAGAGTCAAGGTCATTACATGGCAGGTCGTGAGAAAGGGCCGCCCGGGCCCAGTTTGGCGGCACGTCAAAGCGCGACAGAAAGCGCGGCAGCAACGTGAGGCTAAGGAACACCAGCGAAAAGGTGCGAGAGGTAACGATGATCCACGTGTGAAAGTCGCGCAGCTCCTCGGCATAGCCGTGGACCACAAGAAAAAGGATTTGCATGCATAGCACAGAGACCAGGCTCAGTATGTGGAGCTGTGACGATAGCACGTAGGGAAGACGGGCCAGGAGGGCGCCTTGCGACCCAGGGCTGGGCTTTCCGTCGCTGGACGGCCGCACCGGGACGAGACGCTGCACCTCGGCGAGCACGACGGCATAGATACCCCATTGCACGCAGACAACAAGGAACATGATGGTATACAAGTGGCGTGTGCAGACGATCCATAGGGTGAGTGCCCAGGCCCCATGCGAATACAGCAAGTAGGGCCGCCAGAGCGCTAGCAGGCGCTGCGACGAGGGTGCATCGTCCTTGCGCCAAAGCAGCGCGCGGTAGAGAAGAAGCATGCACAGCCCTAGCGATAGCTCTGCACTCGCAAGATCAAGCGCACGGGTGAGCGTGGGCCACGGCCGCACGCAAGATCGCACCTGCATAGCCGCCAAGCACACCGCCGACAGGACCAGAGCGTACGCGTGCAACGAGCGGGTGCGCGATACTAGCGTCCGTACCAATAGCGCGACTGTCATAAACGAAAATAGATAGTCATACAGGCGAATGTACGCCATATACCAAGGAGGGAACCCCAAACCGAGGTCCGCATCCCACTCGGCCATGGATGGGACAAGCGAGCGAGCCGGTAGGGCTCGCCCTGCGTGGTGGGATCGCTGACTAAAACTTTCGTGGCTACGAACGGTCGCTCGATTGCAGCGACATGGCCAGCAGGGCCATGCGAATGAACAAGCCGCAGCGCATCTGGCGGAAGTAAGCCGCGCGCTTGATATCAAAGTCGACCTCGGGGTCGATTTCATCCACACGCGGCAAGGGATGCAGGACGATCATATCGGCCTTGGCCCGCGCGAGCACATCGTTGTTGATCACGTACGAGCCCTTCACCGCCTCGTACTCCTCGGGCGATGCAAAGCGCTCGCGCTGGATGCGTGTCACATAGAGCACATCCGTCTTGGCCAGCACCTCGTCGAGGTTCGACGTCTCGTAGACCGTGATGCCTTGCTTGGCCACGTCACGTACAACGTCGCGCGGCATGGCGAGCGACGGCGGACTGACAAAGTTGACCGCAACACCGTAGAGCGAAAGAAGACGCACGAGTGAATGGGTCGTGCGGCCATTCTTCAAGTCGCCCAGCAGGGTGACCGTGAGGCCATTCACCGTACCGAGCTCCTCGCGGATCGTAAACACGTCCAAAAGCGCCTGCGTCGGATGCTCACCGACACCGTCGCCCGCGTTCATAATGGGCACCGGCGAATACTTGGCGGCCTCCTGCGAAGAGCCGACCGCAGGGTGGCGCAGCACAATCACGTCACTGTAGCAACCGAGCGTGCGCACCGTGTCAGCCAACGTCTCGCCTTTAGCGACCGACGAACGCGACGTGTTGATGGTCACGACCTGGCCACCAGCGCGCAGCATCGCCGCCTCAAAGGACGACGAGGTGCGTGTCGACTCTTCGTAGAACAGTGTGCTCATCACGCGACCACGCAAAATGTCCAGCACGCCGTGTCGCTCCACCAGGAAGCGCAACTCTTGTGCCACCGCAAAGAGGGCATGCAAATCGTCGCGCGTAAATTGACGGACCGAGAGGATGTGACGGCGCGCAAAGGACGGGTGGTACAGCGGCACGCGTGTCGGCGGAGCAGGGCCCAAAGTGGGCACCATCTCCGGCTCGGCACGCCAATCGTCCATGCTCGTAAAGGAACGCAAAGGCTGGCCGCGGCGGCGCGGCGAGCGCGGTACCACAGGCGATACAGGCGCGTCCGTGGTCAGCAACTTGGGCTCCACGAGCTTGGTGATGGTAACAGCGCTTACATTGGAACCAACAGGGCGCTCGGCAAGCGCGCTGCCGTCGAGCACAATGGTCCTGCCGCGCAGCTGCACCCGCTCAATAGCGCCATGGCACGACGCCGTGTCCAAGGGCGACCAGCCCGAGCGCTGCACATCGCGCACGACCCGGTCGACCTCGGCAGACACCAGCGTATCGGGCTGCTCGGGCAGTTGGAAAATGGCGCGGGGGCGTGTGTACAGGCGCTCACGCAGTGTTTCGACCGAAAGCCGACCCTCGTTGACAGCATTGAACAGCAGGTGGATCGCCTCGTCCAGGCCCGCGGCCGGTGGCACGGCATGGCCGAGCTGCTCCACAAGCTGGCACGGCATGGTACCGAGCGAGAAAGCGTCAATCTCGTGCATACTCTGCCATAGCGCCGCTTGGTCCTCGGCGCTGGGCAGGCACGACGCGGCAGGGTAGCGGTCGCTCGCGAGGAAGAGCGCATAGACCGGCACATCGCACGTGACACTCAGTCCCTTGGCCTTGGACAGCGCAATGAGCTGAAAATCGTCGCGCGTGCACACGTTGGTGACGTGGATCGGGCGGCTGTGCAAGCTGGCCAGAAGGAGCACAGAAGCAAGCTCTGCGCCCGAGGCATCCGTGACGATAGGCTTGTCCTCAGGCCAGTGCGCAAAGTAGCTTGACACCATCGCAGGGCGCAGGCTCGCTTCGCGCGCACTGCCGCGGTACGACACAAACAGCGCACGCACGCGCGTAGCGAGCTGTGCAAACTGACCAACATGCTCGGGCGTCGCAAGGAGCGTCAGCGACACATCCACGGCACACTGACCGTCGAGCGCGGCCTCGGCGGCGGTGAGCGAAGCCTCATCCACAATCGCGCCCGCCTTGCCGACAGGGTGCAGCACAAGCGATGTAAAGCCTGCACGCGCAGCCTCGCGCGTGTACGCAGCGACGCTCGCAGGGCTGAGCGCGCCCAGCGACGGTACCACGGCGGGGGCGCCCACCAGGCCAGGGAACTCGCACGTGACGTGCGAGGTCTTGGCATCGATCGGCAATATGTCAAACGTGCTGCCTTGGCGGCGATGCACGGCCAGTGCCTCGACAAAGAGTTTGGCGTTCTTGACATTGGTCAGGAGCGGGATCGAGCGGTCAATGGCAAGGCGACGCGCGCGGTAGCCCATCGATGTGAACGACGAGGGGCGGCGATACTTGTTCTTACTCGGCAACGAGATGAACAGCGAGCTGAGACCTTGCGTAAGGTGCGTCAGCAGCGAGTACGACGCTTTGCTGTTGTCGTCGCTGCGCCAGTCGTCGTCCTCCGGCAGCGCCTCGAGGTGCACGACTGGAATGCCATGCTCCGTGTAATAATCCGCCGTGCCCGACGAACCATACAGCGTAAAGCCCAGCTCGTGCAGCGTTCGCACCGAGGGAAGGAGCTCCTGCTTCTCGCTGAACGAGCCTACACTGAGCAGAACATTGTTGGTAGGCAGACGAATACCCGATGCCAGCATGGCGCGCAGGTACGCCTCGTACTTGTTGCGGCCAAAGCACGCCACCTCACCGGTCGATGCCATCTCCACGCCCAGAATCGGGTCTGCTCCGCTAAGACGCGAGAAGGAGAACTGGGGTACCTTGATACCCACATACTCTTTGGGCAGGTCGACGGGAGGGTAGGGTGTCACGGGCAGGCCCATCATCGCGCATGTAGCCATCTCAATAGCATCCACGCCGGTCACCTTGGACACAAAGGGGAAGGAGCGTGCCGCACGCACATTGCACTCAATCACCTTGATCTCATTGTTCTTGGCAATAAACTGAATGTTGCACGGGCCCGTGACGTTGAGCGCCTCGACTATCTTGCTGGTCGCATCCTCAATGCGGCGAACCGTCTCGGGCTCGAGGTCTTGCGGCGGCAAAATCAGGGTCGCATCGCCCGAGTGCACACCGGCGTTTTCCACGTGCTCCGAAATGTAGTGCATAATCAGCTTGCCATCCTTGGCCACCGCATCCATCTCAATCTCTTTGGCACCCTCGAGGTACTTGGTGATCACAACAGGGTGCTCGCGATTGATGGCGGCCGCCTGCGACAAATAGTTGCTCAGATCTTCCGCCGAGTACACCACGTTCATGGCAGCACCACTGAGCACGTACGACGGGCGCACCAGCACCGGGTAGCCAAAGCGGGCACACGCACTGTACGCATCTTCCAGCGACGTTAGCTCCTTCCACATGGGCTGATCCACGCCCAGGCGGTCGAGCATGCGCGAGAACTTGTAGCGGTTCTCGGCATTGTCAATCATCTCGGGCGACGTGCCGAGCACCTTGACACCCTGGCGGTGCAACGGCAAGGCAATGTTGTTGGGGATTTGGCCACCCATCGAGATGACCACGCCACTCGACTGCTCCAGCTCGTAAATGTCCATGACCGTCTCCAGCGAGATGTTCTCAAAGTACAGGCGGTCTGCCTCGTCATAGTCGGTCGACACGGTCTCGGGGTTGTAGTTGACCATGACCGTCTTGAAGCCCTGCGAGCGCAGCGTACGGATCGCACGCACGGCACACCAGTCAAATTCGACCGAGGAGCCAATGCGGTACACACCCGAGCCCAGCACCATGACACCCTTGTCGTTAAACGACAAATCGTGCTCCACTGCATTGTACGTCATGTACAAATAGTTGGTCTGTGCAGGAAACTCGGCCGCCACCGTATCAATCTGCTTCACATAGGGCACGATGCCCAGCTCCTGGCGGCGACGGCGCACCGCCAGTTCCGCGCTGGCCGCGCACTTGGCAATCTGCCGGTCCGAGAAACCGGATTGCTTGGCCTGACGCAGCAGCGCGGCGGGGATCGGCGCCGCACCACACGCCTCCATCGCCTGTGCCACATCCATGAGACCCGCCAGCTTGGTGAGGAACCAGCGGTCAATGTTGGTCAGCTCGTGGATCTTCTCCACGGTGTAGCCTTGAGCAAAAGCGTTGGCGATGGCAAAGATGCGGCGGTCTGTCGGGCGCTCGAGCTCCTCGTCCAAGTCCGCCACATTGACGTGGTCGTTGCGACCAAAGCCCTCGAACGAGGGGTCCACCGAGCGGATCGCTTTTTGCAGACTCTCTTCGAACGTGCGGCCAATGGACATGACTTCACCGACACTCTTCATGCTGCTGCCCAGCTTGGAGCTAACGCGCATAAACTTGCGCAAATCCCAGCGCGGCATCTTGGTCACCACATAGTCGAGCGACGGCTCAAAGCACGCCGATGTCTCGCGCGTCACCGAGTTGCGCAACTCGTTCAGAGGAATGTTCAAACCGAGCTTGGCCGCAACAAACGCCAGAGGATAGCCTGTAGCCTTGGAGGCCAGCGCCGATGAACGCGAGAGACGCGCATTGACCTCAATAATGCAATACTCCTTCGAGTGGGGGTTCAGCGCGTATTGAATGTTGCACTCACCGACCACACCGAGATGCCGGATCACATTCACAGCGGTCGTGCGCAGCATGTTGTAGTCCTCATCCGACAGGGTCTGGCTGGGCGCCACCACAATCGAATCACCTGTGTGGACACCCAATGGGTCAAAGTTCTCCATGTTACACACGGTAATGCAATTGTCCCGGCAGTCACGCACAACCTCGTATTCAATCTCCTTCCAGCCCTTCATACTCTTTTCCACCAGCACCTGAGGGCTGTTGGCAAACGCCGTGTGGCACAAGCGACGCAGCTCGTCCTCGTTTTTGGCAAAGCCCGAGCCCAAACCGCCGAGAGCAAACGCCGCACGCACAATGACAGGGAAACCAATCGTGCGAGCCGCCGTGAGTGCCTCATTCCAGTTGTTCGCACTCGCCGATGGCGCACAACGCTCGTTGATCTCCTCCATCGCACGCGCAAACAAATCGCGGTCCTCCGTCTTGATGATCGTGTCAATGGGCGTACCGAGGTTGCGCACGCCCAGAGGCGCGAGCTCATCCTTGATCTGGATACCGACATTGAGCGCCGTTTGGCCACCAAACGTGCAGTATAGACCATCGGGGCGCTCGTGGCGCAGTACCTTGAGCACAAATTCCGGCGTGACGGGCAAAAAGTATACCTTGTCCGCCAGACCCGCCGACGTTTGGATGGTCGCAATGTTCGGGTTGATTAGGACCGTGTAGATACCCTCTTCCTTCAGTGCCTTGATCGCCTGCGAGCCGCTATAGTCAAACTCGCCCGCTTGGCCAATGCTCAGGCCACCACTGCCCAGTACGAGCACCTTGCGGGGGTGCAGACGCGGCGCTGCCGTCTCATTCTCTGCCAGCGTGCCGCCAGGGAACGCCGTGGGGCCTTGAGCCGCCAGCGCGCCACCAGACGCATGACGCACAGCGGCCGTGTCCACCACACTGCGCACAAACACGTCAAAGAGGTACTCTGTGTCGCGCGGCCCAGCGGTGCTTTCGGGGTGGAATTGCACGCTGAAGAAGGGCGCATGCTCACAGTAGATACCCTCGTTCGTGTGATCGTTGGCGTTGACAAACAGTTCAGCCCAGCCCTTGGGGAGGGACGAGCTGTCGACAGCATAACCGTGGTTCTGCGACGTAATGTAGCAGCGACCCGACAGCTGGTCCGTGCAAGGAATGTTTTGGCCACGGTTACCATACTTCATCTTGGTGGTGCGTGCACCGGCCGCCAAGGCCAGCAGCTGGTGGCCCAGACAAATACCAAACACGGGAATCACATCGTCCGTGCGCGAGAGCAGCACACGCAGGCGCTCGATCGTGTCCGTGCACTGCGTGGGGTCACCAGGGCCGTTGGAGATGAACAAGCCATCAAACGGCTCAGGCTCGTTTAACACATCGTAGTTGTACGGGACCACTTTGAGTTCCACGCCACGGGACGTGAAGCAGCGAATTTGGTTCAACTTCATACCCATATCCAGCGCGAGTATACGCAGCGAGCGGCCCGACGCATGCCGCAAAAGGGGGTCGTTGGCGGTGCGCAGCCCGGCCGGCGCCGTGTCCTGCGGCGTGTACAGCTCGGGCTCGCGGCGCGACACTCGCGCCACAAGGTGCTCGCCGTTGGGATCGTGCCACGCCACGTCGATCACACGCTTCTGCCACGGACCATCCACAGGGGCATCGGGCAGCGGCGCGAGCAGACGGGCGAGCATACTTCCCTTGGTGCGGATACGCTTCGTCAGCGCACGCGTGTCGATGCCATACACGGCCGGCACGCCATTCTCCTTCAGCCAGTCGCTGAGTCCCGAAGCCGCGAGATAGTGGCTAAAGTCGTGGCTGTACGACGCCACCACCAGACCCGCGACGTGGATGCGCGACGACTCGAATGGCGCTAGGAGCTTGGGCGTCTCCGCACCGTGGGGTCGTGCGGGCACACCATAGTTGCCGATCAGTGGGTACGTCAGGACCAGAATTTGGCCTTCATACGAAGGGTCCGTCAGCGACTCGACGTAGCCGACCATGCCTGTCTGGAAGACACACTCGCCCGAGATGCTCATGCCTTCAGCACCAAAGCTCAGACCGCGAAACTCGGTGCCATCCGCAAGCTCAATGATCATAGTGGGCGCATCATGTGCTTTGATCGGCGCCGATGTCGCCGGCAGCGAAGGCGACGGCGTCCGCGAGGGCACCTGGTCCACCAGCGCGGATCGCAGCGACGGCGAAATCGCTGCAGGCATTGTCGCGGCCTGGCCACTCACATTCAGACCAGACATCGCAGAAAGTGATTGCCTCAAAGATTCCGATCCAGTCCCTTCCCGGTTGTTGACACCGTGGACGCAGCAGCCAAAGCGAGAAGCTTGCGTGCTACAGCCTGGACGTTGGGCAACGAGCCGCACCTTTGCTCCGCGGGAAAAAAAAGGCCCAGGCCCAGGGCCAGCGCGAAAATGTGTCAGCATTGCTAATCGACGCTGCCGGGCGGACTCGGTCCCAACGCCGCGCGCTCGTCGCGGCGCTGGCCGTCGGGCGCCCGGACGCGTGCCCTATGGTACAATGGCGGCCAGACAAGATAGTCACAGGTAGTCCATGCACCTACTCATCACTGTCGTCGGCCTCCTTGATAGCGGGCGCCGCCTGCGTGTCGCTCGGAGCGGCGTCCGCGGGGGCAGCGTCCTGCGAGGCAGACGCCTCGAGCGCGCCCTCCTCCTTGCCCGCGGAACGCGCAACTTTGCGGCGCTTGGTCGTGCGGCCACCGCCCGTCTCGAGTGGGTCAGGTACCTTGTCGACAATGTCCTTGAGAAAATCAAACGTCTCGGTCGCCAGTGCCGCACGTTTCCTGCTATTAGCTTTTTTTACATACAGATGATAGGGCGAAACACGCTTGCCTCCGGTAGAGCGCGTCTGCTCTGCTGCCCTTTCGACAATCTCTTGCATGAATAGCTCGAGCGCTTTGGCTGCGTGTTAGTCGTTGCACGTACATATTACCACTGGCGTCGCCTGCGCAACCTTACCAACGTCCTCATCGGCTTGCATAATGCGCTTGATGCGCGCGATGGGGAATTTGCTCGTCGTGCTCCGTTTCACCATCGCCGAGAGAGGGAGGCCGCCGCCGGCGGGCGCGACGCGTCCTTGCTGACTCAGCCACTCAGGCGCCGCGCTGCCGCCAGCGGCCTCCGCCATGGCCGACGAGCTGGACGACGGCCTCCTCCTGGACGATGAGTTTGTAGCGCACTCGGACGAAGAGGAAGCTCGTCCCGAGCAGCCCGAGCGGTCTCGTTTGGACGACGCTACCTCTGCCAAAAAACGCAAGCGCCGTGAGCAGGCCAAGGCGCAGCGCCGCAAGGTACGCGACCACACTCACCTAAGAAAGCAGCTCGCAAGCAGGAACAGGCAGCCGAGACGCACCACATCTCACAACAGCCGCGTGATATTCAAGCAGACTTGCTTGTGGGCTTACAACGCAAAGCGTTTCCCAAGCTCAGTGAGTTGGAGCTCCAGGAGCTGCGTGTGCCAAGTGCGTGCCTGTACTAACACACAGCTGCGGCCTTTGTCGAATCCTTTACGTTTACACAGGAGCGCACGCTCGATCACTTGACTCCATTTGTGCGGCAATGTACGTGTCACTACTAATGCAGACGTGGCACCCCACGAAGAGCTACAAGACGCAACGCACCCGTGGATGAAAGAGGCGGGTACGCCCTTTTTGCTCGTTCTCACGGGCAATGCGCAGCGCGCTGCCGACCTGACGCGTGCTCTACGCCCGTTGCTGCCCGGCACAGATCGCACACGCGGGAATGGCTCGTCTGCGTCGATGCAGCCCACCGTGGCCAAATTGTTTGCGCGCCACTTTAAGTTGAACGAGCAGGTGTCATGGCTGCAGAGTCAGGCGACGCCTATCGCTGTCGGTACGCCACACCGTGTGCAGGCCTTGTTGGAGCACGACGCCTTGCATCTGGAGCACCTACGATGCCTGCTCGTGGACGCCTCGTGGACCGACGCCAAGCAGCGCGCCGTGCTCGATACGCCCGAGACGCGTGATGCATTGTTTGCGCTACTCGCAGAGAAGCGCGTGCGCGCCCTATTCCAAGCACCTGCGGCATCGTGCCAGCTGCTCTTCTTTTAGCTGCAGCAACGCTCGGGCCGCCGACACACACACACACGGTGCGGCATTTCTACTACAAGTATACAGCTGCAGCAATGACATGGAATGCGCAGTTCATTGGATCGACATGAACGAGGTGTACACCTTGGGCGATGGGAGCAGACGCCGCATGCATAGCACGGCGCCCCCGCCGGCCGAGGCAGTGTGTGTGGCCAGCGCCCACGCGGCCGTCGTAGAAAGGTGGAGGCCGACAGGGCGGGGCCGTGGCGCTCGGGCGCGTCGGCCCACACGCTGATTGGTCCACGAAGGCGTGCCCAGTGGGTCGGACCCACCGACGCCGGCGCAGATAGAACGCGACTACGACTCGCCTGGGATCGATGTCCGGCATGGTGGCCGAGTCGGCGAGTCCGTCGAGCGAGTGCGACCGCTTATTTATGACAGCGTCGCCTGCTCTCCAATGGATTGCCTCACATTCTCGCTCGGAGCCGGGCTCCACGGGACCCAGTCGAGCGCTCAGTCGATCACCCCCTGCCGGCTCGTCTGAGCTGCCCTCACTAGCAGCGGACGCACCTCGCTCCAGCGCACGAGACTCGCTAGGCTTGGGTCTCAGCATGGACCCGGAATTGAGCCGCCCTCTGCCGAGCCTACCGAGCAAGGCGCGCCTGAACGAGCGGGCGCCGGCGCCGGTACCACCGACAGGCACGCTGCCGACCCTAGGACTCGGCCCTGGACCGTGGGACCTAAGTGACTCGTTCCTTCAGACCAGTTCGGCGCCGCCCCACCGACCCGAGATGCAACCGGCCACCGTGTATGGTTACACGGGCCTAGGATGGGAGCATCAGCTGGATATGGAAGTCGCTACAGCCTACGTCATCCGTATCATGGAGCGCATCCGTGCGCTAGGCGTGGATGCGCCGCTCCTGCTTAGCAGTATGGCCGTGGACCTATCGGCGTCCGACTCGGTGCGGCTCATTCGTACGGTCGTCGAGTCGTTGCATGCGCCGAGCGCCAAGGCCGACCGCGCCCTGGATCAAGAGCTGCAATTTGCCAATGTATACAGCCTAGTGGCCCTGCTCAAGTGGGTGCTTGCGCGCATTGGGCGCGTCGTGGCGGAGCGTGCTCCGGGCCAGTCGGGGCAGCCGCTCGTGCTCGTGCAGGAGCGCGGCTTTGTCCCGTGGCCATCGTATATGAGCTGGCGCTTGCAAGAGAAGCAGCAGGGGTACCCGACATCCGCGTACCTACAGCTGACCCACATGCTCGAGACGCGCGTAGCGCGCCTCCTAGACGTGTTAATGGATTTTTTCGCGCTGGTCGCGACGCACAGCAGCCAGAATCAAATGACGCCCAGCCGCCTCGGTCGCCATATGGGTGTGCTTCTGTTTGGGCTGCCAGAAGACGCATCCTTTGCCGACACATACGCCTGGTATGTGCAAGCGTCCAACGCGACCGAGCACATCCTCGTCGCCTTTATTCGGTACCATGTATCCGTGGCAACACAGTCCACGTACCTACCGCGCCGTCTGCTGCGGCTCGTCGACGACTACCCACGCATGCTATCGCCCGACCTGAATGCATCGTCCGCGGCTGTACGCACAGTGCCGGCGACCTACATCGCCCGTCATGTGCAGCGGTACGCCAAGGACCTGCTTCAGCGTTCTGCGTGGCCAGCGCCTGTGGCGCACATGGAGCTAGGCCCCGAGACGCGCAAGCAGCTCAATTTGGTGGTCGGACAGGTGCCTCGTCCCGGCTCCTCACTTCAGGCGCCGGATGTGACGAACGAAGTGGCCGATGGGCTCGGAACGCCGTCCATGCAGCGCTGGCACGAGTTTGCGTTTGAAGGCTTTGACGACCTGGATGCGTCGGCTCTTGCGTTTGATTTGCGGGAGAGCGACCGTCGGCAGCGCATGCAGCGTGTCGAGAGCATGCATTGGTTCCAATTTGAAGAGCGCGGTTTTCACCAGGGCGCCGACGACAATTCGCGTTGGGACTGGGTCATGCGCCTCGACGAGCCGTTGCACGACAACAAGGAGGCGACTGTGCCCCGCAGCCACTCGGCTGGCCTCGATGAGTCTGCGCCGCCATTCCACTACCGCCCCGAGCCGCACATTGCCGAGACGGTGATCGATGAGCTGTTTCCCGAGGTGTGGGCCGACTACCTCGTGGGTAATGGCTGGAGCAACCGCGACGAGCGCGTGCATCGCGAGGCATCGTTTGCCGTGCTGCAGTTGCGGGGCACCCAGAACGGGCGAACTACGACAGCCTGGTACGTGCTGGAAGAAGTGGTGCCCGCTTCGTACCGCGACGCGCTCAATGCATCGCTGTGCCCTGCCCGTCGCTCGCGGCCCATGCTGCGCAAGCTCAATCAGTTCCGCCTCGTGCGCGCGGGCCTCGCGCCCGAGTCAGTCGTGGCGGTGTTGTACCGCTTGCCATCCGACACCAAGGGACGCGCGTCCAGCGACGCAGCGCCCAGTTATGCGGTGCCATCGCCTACGCCTTCGTCACGCCCTGCGCCGGCCAAGCATGCCACGGTGCTGCCGCCCCGCCAAGTCCCGCCCAAGGCCACTGCCGAGCCACGGTCCACGTCGCCGCCGACCGAGAATGCTGCTCGACCGCGGCCGAGCCGCAAGTCGGTGCCACCGGACCTTCAAGCCAAGGCCGCCGAGGCGCGTACAACCGCCTCATCTGCCTCGCCCACCTCGCCCGGCCCGCCTACCTCGCCTGCCGTGCAGGTCGTCGAGCCTACGCCCGCCTCGCCGAAAGCGCGCGATGAGCCGCCACTGAACAAGAAGCGGTCGATCCAGCGTATCTTGTCGTCGTTCGGCTCGCCACGCAGCACGCAAGACAGTCCGCACTCGTTATGGACCCCCTTTTCACCACGTGTGCCTGCAGAGTCCGAGGATGAAGCACCTCAGCGCACACCACGCATCTTGTCGGGCCTGCGCAAGCGCTCGTCGCAGTGGATCCTCAAAGGCAAGCAGAGCCTGCGCTCGATGCGCAGTACTTCAGGAGAGGCAGAGGATGCCGAGGTATCGTCGCCCCGCCTGCGGAGTGGCCGCGCCTTTGGGTGGCGTAGCGCCTCGCGCGAGCGCGCCTCGAACCAGCCGCAGCACGAGCGCGTCCCGAGTCAGCCAGAGCGTCCTAGTGCTCCTAGCCAGCCGGAGCGTCCTAGTGCCCCAAGTCAGCCAGAGCGTCCTAGTGCTCCGAGTCAGCACAAGCCGCCTACGGAGCTGGCCTCGCCACCCCAGCCTGAGCCCGAGCCCGTGTCGCCGCTCGTCTCTTCGCCGCTGCAGACATTGCCCCCCCTGGCCGAGTCGTCGCCCATCCGATTGTCGTCGCCCGAGACGTCGCCAGCCGTGCCCTCGCTCCGGAGCCCCAGTGTCGTGCCACGGCCTTCGCTCGAGCGCATGGATGCGGACCTGCCGCCCCTACCGCCCCTACCGCCCAGCAGGCCGCGTGCGGAAGAGCGGCCTAGTCCGGCTTTGTCGCAACCCCACAGTTCGCCTTCGAGTTATGGCAACAGTCCTCCTGTCGGCACAGCAAGGCCATGGGCCGCCTCGCCTGCTCTAAGCAACGATTCGACAAGCCCTGTGGCGCCAGCCATGTCGTGGAACAAGCCCGTATCGCCGACATTTAGCAGTTCGGCGGCGGCCTACCTCTCGTCGCCTGAGAGTGCCACATCCAAGTTTGACGACGCTTACAGTGCAGAAAGCGCCGAACCCGACGAGCTGCGTGCTGCGCCAGCGATCCCGCTCGAGATGGAAGTGCAGCGCCCCTTGTACCGCCTCAGCCGCATATCAGAGCGCAGCGAGGACGATGTCACGCGCTCGCTTGCGCATGGCACGGCTCACTCGCATCCGCAGCTGGCCGAGGACGCTGTGGCGAGCTCGAGTTCGCGCACACTCACTGAGCCTGAGAACGAGCAACCAGCCTCGTCTCCCCTGCCCCCTGACACGCAGGGGCTGGGACTGCGTATGGGTCTCGCGCAGGACGCGGACTTGCCCGACATTCCTGAGGCGCCAGCGGCCGAGCCGGCGGTGGACACGCAGTCGACGGGCACGCACGAAGCGTGGGCCGAGGCCGAAGCGGAACTGAGCGAACCGGTGCCTGTGGTGCATACGCCCACGTTCCGCACGCTGGATCTGCCTGACGTGACGCCAGAGCGTGCAGCTGCGCCGTGGCAGCCGCCAACAACAGCGGGGCTGCCGCCTTACCTCTTGCGCGATGCGTCTCAGGCATGGCCGGCGGTGGCAGCCATGCCGCCCATGGGCAGCAAGACGCCAGAGCGCTCGCCATCTACGCCAGTGGTGCGCTCACCCCGTATGGATCCGCTACCTGTGGTGCAGGATTGCGTGTGGGAAGCCGAGGCACAAGGGCAGGCGTCCGCCGAGGTTCCAGCTCAGCCAGAGGCGCAAGCAGAAGCCCAGGCGCCTGCCGAGGCAGAGGCTCAAGCTCACAAGGAAGCTCCAGCTGAAGCCCACACCAAAGCACCAGCAGCGCCTTGGCCTTCCATGGACGACATGGAGGACCAAGTCGATGCGATCCCACCTGTGCGTCCAACTCTGCCATCGACGGTATCACGCATCAGTCTACGGACGGATACATCGATGGACAACGCGTGGGCCACACAAGCGCCGCCACGCGCTTCGACGCCCAAAGAGGGTGTGGCGCTGAACGAGACGCCCACACAAGGCCCCTTCCTTGCCGGCTTTGGGCGGCCAACGCCGACGCGGCCCAGCAGCGAGCGGCAAAGAGAGGCGCCACCGCCGTCGCGGTCATCGGCCTCCATCGCAGATATGAGTCATACCACGATGAATGGCCATACGGACATTCCTTCCTTAATGACGTCGAGGAGTGTGCCGCCCGTACCGGTCACGACAGAAGCAACGCCACTCGCAGGGTTCGTGCCCCGCAAAGGAAGCGTCCTTGAGAGCACAGAGCGCCCAGGGGCGCAAGCGCAAGCGCAGGCGAACGAGGAGGCTGAGCAAGTCCCTCACGGCGCTCAAGTCTGTGATGAGGCCGAGGAGCGCGAGGCAGAGGTACCTGCACCAACGATGCCTGTGAGTCGCAGCACCATTACCGTGCGGGAGCGTTCGTCGAAACCGGTGACGTCCGCACCTGCCACAACCAATCAGGCCGCCGATACGAGCCTGCCTGGTGAATTTCTCGTGTAGAAACGATAGAAGGGATGGGTATCTCATACAAGGTCCAAAGGATCGTAGATCACACGAATGAGGAGAGTACAGCTAGGGCACCGCGCAATGTCCTCTTCCTCCTTCAGCTGGGCCAATGTGATCTCGAATTTGTCGCCACAAGGGCATGGGTATGTAAAGGCCTGCTTGCCCTCGTCAAACTCCATGTCTTCCAGCTCAATCTCATCATAGTACGACACGGCCATGACGAAGAAAGCGCGTCGCCTCACCCAAAAAAAAGAATCACGTGAACGCCACGCTGCCACCGACCATGGGACGAGGCGCGCGCGACTCGGCGGAGCCTGAGCGGGCGAAGCGGAAGCACGAGGATGCTGTGGACGAGGAGACGCAGGAGACCGAATGGGACGAGGCGCCACTGGATGACGAGGGCGAGAGCGGCCCCCTACCTGAGCTCACACCCGAGGCGCTGCAGGCCTTTCGCAAAAAGCAGCAAAAGCGCGGCATCGTGTATGTGAGCCGCATCCCGCCCGGCATGACACCAGCCAAGGTGCGGCATATATTCTCGCAGTTTGGGGAGGTGGGGAGGATCTATTTGCAGCCCAAGGAGACAACCACAAAGAAGAAACGTGCGTCGCACTTTTCAGAGGGGTGGATCGAGTTTCTCTCCAAAAAAGTGGCGCGCACCGCCGCCGAGATGTTGAATGCGCAACCGATTGGTGCGTTGGGTGGCGCATCGCACTCATCGCGCAAGTCGCAGACGGGTGCGGGCGTTGTCAATCGGTGGAAGGACGACGTGTGGACTATGAAGTACCTGCAGGGCTTCCGGTGGCCCATGCTTATGGAGCAAATGTGTACGTGACGATTCTAACAGCAGCACATGAGCGTGCGACCCACGCAGCGCGGTTGCGAATGGAGCTGTCGCAGTCGGCGCACGAACAGCGCGACTATCTTAAAAAGGTCGAGCGGTCGCGCATCCAGCGCGAAAAAGACGCCAAGCGCGCCCGGCGGGGCGAGGCACCCAGCTCCGAGGCAGAGCCTGTGCATACCTACCAGCAGCGCGCACCTGTATACCGCGATGTGCGGGACCAGCGCGAACAGCAAGGGCCCTACCGCGCCCCCGCCACCGGGGGCGACAAGATGGACGAGGTGCTCTCCCAGGTCTTTTAATCTACCATGGGAGCGCGCCACCCAGCTGCTCGATCATCGCATCGATCTCGTCCTGGTCATTCATATCCAGCTAGAGTTAGTTTTCCTCACGCACCGACTCGGCCGTGTCGTCATCGCCCACACGCTGCCCGTCGAAAATAAATCGCACGCTATTCTCGGGCTTGCCCATGCGCTCAGCGTAGGCGCGCTTCAGCTTCGCTAGCTTGGTAGTGCGCTTCACCTTGAAGAACACTTCGTTCCCCTCAGCATCTTTCACCTTTATGTTCAGCTGCTCAGGGGCGGCCTCAGGCTTGGGCACGGTTTCCTCCAACATGCTGCAATCGCACCCCGGCAGCTCGGCGGTGGCGCGCTTTGCCTGATGTCACGTGATGTGAAACGGTCTTCGCGGCGCAGGCGGACGAGAGGCGTTCCCCATCCATGGCAACGAACGCATCCGCGAACAGCTTGGTCCGCTGGGTCCAGGACCACCGCTTTGCTGTGGTGGCAATGGCCGCCACGGCAACGGCACTAAGTGCAGCAGGTCTGCTGTATCTGTCGACCAGCTCGTCGTCTTCCCGTACGACGACGGACGCCAAAGGCCCGTCCTCGTCCTCGAAGAAGAAGCGCGCGAAAAAGTCCAAGAAGGCCAAAGCGGGCACTTCGAGCACGGGCCCCATACTGGACGATGCGAGTGATGAGCAGCTCGCGAGTCTGAGTATCGAGGAATTGCAGCGCCTCCCGCAGGACAAGAAAGAGTCCGTGGCACAGCATCTCAAGAACCTCGGCAACAAGGCCTACTCGAATAAAAAGTACCAAGATGCCATTGCGCACTACACCAAAGCTATTAGTGCGGCGCCCTCTGCGGTATTTTACAGCAACCGGGCCGCATGCTTCTCGAATCTCGGCCAGCCGGACAAGGTCCTAGAGGACTGCAACGAGGCGCTCAAGCTGGAGCGCACGTATATCAAGGCACTGAACCGTCGAGCTGTGGCGGAGGAGCAGCTTGGTGAGGCATGCGATGCCCCGGGAGAGAAGGGCGACAAGGCCCGCGATTACATGGAGAAGAGTTTGACCGACTTTACCGCCGTCGCGATTCTTGGTCACTTCCGCGACGCGAGTGCCACCGCGAGCGTAGAGCGCGTGCTAAAGAAGCTTGCTTCGGGTAAGGCCAAGCTCATTTTGAGCACGCGCGAGCCTCGCCTGCCGAGCCCGACGTTCATCACGGCCTACTTTGAGGCGTTCCGCCACAAGCCGACGCCTGCCATTGCGGACGA
The DNA here is from genome assembly GCA_029542845.1 of Malassezia nana. Taxonomy (NCBI): domain Eukaryota; kingdom Fungi; phylum Basidiomycota; class Malasseziomycetes; order Malasseziales; family Malasseziaceae; genus Malassezia; species Malassezia nana. The sequence continues at coordinate 948,439 of CP119893.1, forward strand.
TGCGCCGGAGGGTGACCGTACCCTCCAGGCGGCGTATGGTGCGGTGGAGGCGCGCGACTATGCTCATGCGCTGTCGCTCGTGGGCGAGGCACTGCAACAGGGCCTCTCTACGAAGGAGCTGGAGGCGTCTGCGCACAACCTGCTTGGTACATTCCAGTTCGTCATTGGCCAGACGTCCTCGTCGCTGAGCGAGCTGGACAAGTGCACGGACCTGTGCCCCGACCTGGTGCAAGCCTGGGTGAAGAAGGCCAGCGTGCATATGGAGCTAGGTGACAAGGACGCCGCGTTCCACGACTTTGAGCGAGCCATTGCCATCAACTCGGAAGACCCTGACATTTACTACCACCGCGGCCAGGTGCACTTTATTCTGGGCGAGTTTGACGCAGCGATCCGCGACTATGAAAAGTCGACCGCGCTGGACGATTCGTTCATCTACTCGCAAGTGCAGCACGCCGTGGCCAACTACAAGCTCGGCAACGTCGCCAAGAGCACAGCCGCCTTCCGCCGCATCCTCAAGGCGTTCGAAGATGCGCCCGAGGCACACAACTACTATGGTGAGCTCCTGCTCGATCAGCAGCGTCACGAAGATGCGCTTGCGCACTTTGACAAGAGCATCGAGTTGGAACGCAAGAAGAACTCGACGAATGTGCTTGCCATGATCAACAAGGCGCTCGTACTCTTCCAATGGAAGCAAGACTTGCACGGTGCGGAGCAGCTCTGCCGTGACGCACTCGAGATTGATCCCGACTGCGACGTGGCCATCGCCACGCTCGCCCAGCTGAGCCTGCAGCAGAGCAAGATTCCGGAGGCGATCCAGTACTTCCGCCGCTCTGCGGATGTGGCCCGCACGGAGCCCGAGCTCGTGAACGCCATTACATACGAGTTTGCGTCGCGCGCACAGCTCCAGTTCATCAAGGACTACCCAGAGCAGGGTGCCGCGCTGAGCCAGATGGCTAGCTCTCTTATGTAGTCGCTGCCTAGTCGCGCAATAGTTCGCCCCAGGCACCTGGCCGCCCGTACTGGGCACGCTCGCGAAAGTCCCACAAGCGGTGCCGCAACTTGCCCCAAACTGCTTGGTCCTTTTGTGTGAGCGAGAACCGTAGGCGCAGCTGTGCTTGCCAGTGCCGCACCTCGTGCAAGGGCTCGGTGGCGGCAGGGCTCGTCGCACCTGCCAGGAAGCGCAGGCACGCCGCCTCCAACACATGCGCATCGCCTGCGGCCCGGCCGCGCAATTCGTTCACCAAAGCTGCTTCCAAGTCGGGATGGGACACAAGCGCTAACAGTACGTCGCACGCGTTTGTCCAGCGGTCACTTTGCGACTCGATCGCAATGGTCGCATGAGGTGCAGAAATGCGCAAGCGCCAGATGGGGGTATGGCCCAACTGCGCAAGCAGCCGCAACGATTTGCGGGGCTCCATCGGCGCATACACATCCAGCTCCTCAACACGCGACCAAATGACCATCCGAGCAAAAAGCTCCGGGCGCTCATTCTCATAAAAAGGGTAGTACATGACCAGACTGAGACACCGTGGCTTGCATAGCTGTGCACGCGGACGCTGGCGCCATGCGGCCGGCTTGGGCAGAGCGCGAGGCACGAGCGGGAAATGGGCCAGGTGCTGTCGTGCGACCGTTTCGGCAGGAGCCTGCGCCAGTTCGTCCTGGAGCCAGCGTGGCATATCCTGATCGAGTGTGAGCGAGCCCATCGCGGGCTCTGCATCATCGACATCCATCTCGTGCGACTCGCCCACCGCCCAAGCGGCATGCTTGTGCTGGCCACTGACCTGAGCGGCGTCTCGTAGCAAGGCACGCGATTCTGTCTGCCACAATGACAAATACTCGATCGTGGATCCACAGTGGTGCAGTAGACGAAGCAACTCGGCCTCCCAGCCAGCGGAAGATTGTGTCAGGCGCGTAATCTATATCAATGGCCGTCACGTACATCGTCAATGCCAACAAACAGCGCGCGCACATAGCCCACGCAGGGTATAGGTGGCTGGGCTGCGCGCATGCGCGCGTACCAACGCCGGAAATCGCGCACATGCCTCGGTAGCACCAAGACATCGTAGAGCGCCGTCAAAGCCCAATGCCGTACCAAGCGGCACACGGCACTGAGACGCAGCAAGGCCTGTGTAGCAGGCCAATCGCCCTCCGACGAAGGAATGGCGAGGTAGGCGATGGCATGCGCTAATACTTCGCGCGGAAGGACGGGGAGCCCTTCTGCACGGCGTGCATCGGCCTGCCCCATGCCAGCCCGTACGGCCGCCGCCCCCTGCTCCACAGCGCGAATCGGGGGCGGTGCGGCGCTACCACTCCCTTTCAAATCCACGTGACAGGCGCCAAGCCCACGGACGATACGCCCGACGGGCCACTCCCGACTATCAATGCCCCCTGCCGACGGAACGACCACACCCCGAAGGAGTTTTGCCAATATTTTTGGCTCACTAACGGTGCCTAGTGGCGATAGCAGAGGTGGATCAGGCCGAACATCACGAAGAAATTCTGGCCTAGCGCCGTCTTCGCCGCAGGGCCGCGCAACACCGCCCGGCCACCAAGGCAACCTGTCTGTTGACCAGCAAAAAGCGCTTGATAGCTTGTCAAAGCAGCTGGAAGAGGCGGGAGCCATCTCTCTACACAACCCGCCCCATTACCAAGAACACCAGCTCTTGCGCTTCCTCCGGGCCCGCAACTTTGATGTGAATGCATCACGCGAGATGTATCTGCGCTCCGAAGAGTGGAAAAAGAGCATTGATCTGAACCGCCTATATTCTGAGTTCAAGTTTACGGAGCGGGACGAAGTCGCCAAGTATGGCTGGCGCATGTACTTTCATAAGACGGACGTCATGGGTCGCCCCATTTTTATCCAGGACTTGAGCGGCCTGGATGCTGAAAAAGTGTTCACGGTGACAACGCCAGAGCGCATCATTCAAAACTTTGCCGTGACGCTAGAGCATGCCGTGCGGAGACGATACCATGCATGCACTAAAGCCCAAGGACACAATGTGGACAACAACTTTATGGTGCTCAATGTACAAGGCCTCGGTTTGGGTCAATTTTGGACGATGAAAAACAAACTACAAGAGCTTTTGTATATCCTGGATAACAACTTTCCCGAACTTTCTGGTCATGTACATATCATCAACGCCCCTATTCTCTTCAGCACAGCTTGGGCTTGTATCAAGGGGTGGCTGCCAGCACAGACGGCAGAGAAAATCAGTATTAGCGGATCCGACTATCTTCCCATGATCAGCCAACATGTGGACTTGGAAAATTGGCCGGCCCATCTGGGCGGGCGCTGCCAATGCAGCCATGACTCTCCTCAGTTTGCTTGCGAGACGAAAGACCATGGCCCTTGGAATCATTAACGACGTACGATCGCATCCTCGAAAAATGTATGAATGGGTATCGATGATTCTATGCACCCTGTACGTAGCGGGTCACTGTGAACTCGAGCAATAGAACCCACAGAGACAGGTAACCTAGTAACCCAATCGGCATGACATTGCGCCACATGGCAACCTCCCAGTGGAACACACGTCGTGAACGAATGTGAGCTGCATGGTAGTTTTGGAAAAAGGCCGAGATTCGAAATCGCTTCGGCTTCCGACGCCTGCGAGAGCGATGCTTCCACTGGCGGCGCTCATCGACGCGTCGGCGCCACCGCTCCATTTCCATCAGAGAAAAGGTTGAATCGTTCTCCGGGAGCCGACCGGACGAAGACATGGCGTTCTTATCAGACGACTCCCACTCGGAATCGGATGTGTGGACATCATCAGGTCCACCCATAAATGCACGCACCAGGCGCACACTCTGTTCTCGATACATCCGGAAGCGAGCCTGTCGATTGAGCTGCCAAAGCCAGGGCTGAGGCGTCGGTTCAAAATCGTCGTGGTCGACAGTGAGGTGTCCATCCATATCCGACATGCCCGTCTCGTTGTGGTCCAAATGTAGATTGTCTCGGCGATGGGATGTAATGTCTTCATCATTAATGCTGCTCGTGAGCCAGCGCGCAAAGATCTCGAAAAAGGAGGTAAACGTCGAGATAAGCACCCATGGGGCCACCGGCTGTATGGGGCCAAACAGATACAAAATGAGCCGCACCAGGGACCAGCAAATCGACTGGAACGTTACTAGGCGGATCAGCGAAGGCAGCAGTGTATAGTAAATGAGCCAACGCCGGAGAAGCAGGGTCATCAAAGAAAGCGCATGAAAAGCCGTCGTCATACTCCATAGAGAGCAGGCGATATATTCAAGGGCACTGGGGCGCTGAAAAACATAGTCAGTGCGTAACCAGTGTCTTTGGTTCGCCTCCTGGTAGGCATGATGTAGTAGCAGCAAGGTTCCCGCGAAACCGGGCACCACGGCAAATAGACGCAGCGAGTGCAAAAGCACTTCGAACGCACGTGGAAGGGGCTCTAGCTGCTCCAATTGCTCATTTGCCTTGGCCGAGGGACTCATGGATCCATTCAGCGAACGGCCACTGGTATGCCGCGGTGTACGAGCTCCCTCTTCACGAGCAGTGGCGTTCAAATTCCGCGACACTCTCGACAGCTGAGGCGTGGACCTGAACCGCTTCATGCGGCTTAATCGCCCATTGTATCCGGAAACTTCATCCTCAGAGGCAAGTGGATCCATGGAGGAGACCGACGCCGTGTCGAGCCCAGCATCGCTTTGCTCCGTCGAAGATAGGCCTCCCCGGCTGTGCGCTGACCGCATCTCCCGTGCCACAGCAGAATAAGGAGGTGGAAGTTCTGTTAATGATAGACCCAACGAGTTGTTGGCGGTCGGTTGTCGGAGAGAGGATGCGTCACGCACTAGCGTGTCCTCCGAAGAACCGGCGTCTGGCCTCGATCGTGACAAAGGGTCCCGATAAGTGCGCTGGTGTAACGATGGTATACTCCCCACTTCTACCATGGTATCTGTTCGAATATGGTAAAAGATTCAGGGACGCAACGCTTTCGGTACGACTGCGTATATCAAGAGCGTGAACGGCGCGGTGGGAGGTACCCAGTACAGCGTGTGCACAACGCCTGTTGTGTGCATTAGTCAGGCCTATCTTCCACGTGGATGTGGAGGTAGGAGAGGCGTGGCCCTTCCACCTCTGGACGACGGCGACGCGGTGGCCATGTCGGAGTTTTATGTACGATACTAGTACGTGCATGCAAAATAAGCTGATACACACAGTACGGGACATCAAGGTCGTCATGGACACGAGTTTCTCGAATTTGAGTACGATCGTGGCCGCTTGCGGTATGCCAACAACAGCAACTACCGCAACGACTCGCTCATTCGCAAAGAGAGTATGTGCGCCTTGGCTCATGGCAGTGTGGATCAGTCCTCTGATGGTACAAGAATTGAAAAGGATCGTGGAAGATAGTGAAATCCTCAAGTGTGTAACATCACGCTAACATGTACAGGGAGGACGACGCCAAATGGCCGAAGAAAAATGTGGTAGGCCGGCAGGAACTCGAAATTCGGCTAGGCAAAGAGCATATATCCTTCGAGGTATGTGGACAAAGTTGACACAAAGACGGCAAAGCTAGGCTCCCTGGTGGAAGTGCAGAACAGCGATGACCCAGAGGGTTTGCGCGTCATGTACTATTTGGTGCAAGACCTCAAGGTGCGTGTGCCACGACTCATACCAGTGCTTGATTTTCAGCCTGATTTCGCTGCACTTCAAGATCAAGCCCATCTCTGTGTAGAGTCATCTACCGAGTCTAGCAGAGCACTGCTTTACGATATCCCTGTAGAAAGATGCCTTTCCACTATCTACTCGTTGATTTTCGCGAGGATTTCCGAGTCGCGGATCAGGAGATACTCCTGTCACATGAGTAAGCTGACAACGTACCTCTTCTCCCACCTTGATCGAGTTGCCACCCCACGAGGGAAGCAGCACCTTGTCGCCGGGCTGCACGCTCGTCGGAACAAGCTTGCCATCCTTGTCCGTAGCACCAGGACCAGCAGCAATCACCGAAGCCTCAGGAAGCGGCGTCTGGTTCGACGACGACGGCAGGAAGATGCCCGAAGCAGTCTTGGTCTCGGGCTTGAAGCGCTGGACCAGAACGCGGTCGAGCAGGGGCACGACAGACTTGATGTTGCGAATCGAAGAAGCCGACTGCCTGTTAATTTGGCCCGACGCCAAAGGACGTACCATGGTATATGCGAGCGAGTCCTACAGTGTTGCGCGGCGCCTCACGAGGGTCTTGTACTCGCACAGCGTGTGGTCATGCTACATCGGCCGAGGCGAAATAATTTCCATTTGCTTCCGTTTTCTTCCACGTTGCGCATGCGCGAAGCGGGGACGCACGGTGAGTGGCTAGGATAGATACCTAGTAGGTGCCAGTGGCAATTCTTCTAGGATCTTCTGCGGGCTTCCTGAGCGGCTGCATATAGGGCTGGCGGCGTGCACGCTATACACCCTACCACTACCTCTAGCCCAACCATGTCCATGTTGCGTGCTACTGCGACATCGCGTATGCCGCGCGTGCTGAACACGCGTGCGCTGTCGACTTCGGCGGCTGCGCTGGCCCACAAGGACGTCAAGTTCTCGAACGAGGGCCGTGCTGCTATGCTGAACGGTGTGAACCTGTTGGCCAACGCTGTCAGCGTCACTCTGGGTCCTAAGGGACGCAATGTCATTATTGAACAGCCCTTTGGTGGTCCGAAGATCACAAAGGACGGTGTGACGGTGGCCAAGGCCATTGAACTCAAGGACCGCTACGAGAACCTGGGTGCCCGTCTCGTGCAGGACGTGGCTAGCAAGACGAACGAAGTGGCTGGTGACGGTACTACCACGGCCACCGTGCTGGCTCGCGCTATCTATGCCGAGGGTGTGAAGAATGTGGCCGCGGGTTGCAACCCGATGGATCTGCGCCGCGGCTGCCAGTCGGCGGTGGATGAGGTCATCAAGTTCCTGGAGAGCCACAAGCGCGAAGTGACCACGTCGGAGGAGATCGCGCAGGTCGCGACGATTTCGGCTAATGGCGACAACCACGTTGGTTCGCTTATTGCGACCGCTATGGAGAAGGTCGGTAAGGAGGGTGTCATTACCGTGAAGGAGGGCAAGACCCTGGAGGACGAGATTGAAATCACCGAAGGCATGCGCTTCGACCGTGGCTACATCTCTCCGTACTTTATCACTGACGTCAAGACGCAAAAGTGCGAGTTTGAGAAGCCGCTCATCCTGCTAAGCGAGAAGAAGATCTCGGCTCTTCAAGACATTCTCCCCTCGCTCGAGGCCGCGGTGCAGATGCGCCGCCCCCTGCTCATCATTGCGGAGGACTTTGATGGCGAGGCGCTTGCGGCGTGCATTCTGAACAAGCTGCGTGGTCAGCTGCAGGTGTGCGCGGTCAAGGCGCCTGGCTTTGGTGACAACCGCAAGAGCATCCTCGGCGACTTGGCCATTCTCACGGGCGGCCAGGTGTTCTCGGATGACCTGGACGTGAAGCTGGAGAAGGCGACGCCCGACATGCTCGGCACTACGGGCAGCGTGACTGTGACGAAGGAGGACACCATCTTCCTCAACGGTGAGGGCAACAAGGATGCCATCACGGCCCGCTGCGAGCAGATCCGCTCGGCCATGAACGACCCGTCTACCTCGGAGTACGACCGCACAAAGCTGCAGGAGCGTCTTGCCAAGCTGAGTGGTGGTGTGGCTGTGATCCGCGTTGGTGGTTCGTCGGAGGTCGAAGTCGGCGAGAAGAAGGACCGCTACGACGATGCGCTGTGCGCCACGCGTGCGGCCGTCGAGGAGGGCATTGTGCCCGGTGGTGGTGTGGCTCTGCTCAAGGCGAGCAAGGCTCTGGACGCCATCCAAACCAGCAACTTTGACCAGCAGCTGGGTGTATCGATCATCAAGGCGGCCCTTACGCGCCCGGCCCGCCAGATTGTGGAGAACGCGGGCGAAGAAGGCTCGGTCGTCGTTGGCAAGCTGTTGGAGAACCCCGGTGAGTTTGGCTTTGGCTACGATGCCAGCGTGGGCGAATACAAGGACCTGATCGCGGCCGGTGTGCTCGACCCGCTGAAGGTGGTGCGCACGGCCCTCCAGGATGCGGCTGGTGTGGCGTCGCTGCTTACCACGTCCGAGTGCTGCATTGTGGAAGCCCCGGAGGAGAAACCTGCGGCCCCTGGCATGGGCGGCGGCATGGGTGGTATGGGCGGCATGGGCGGCATGGGCTTTTAAACGCTGATGCTCGCGCCTATCGATACCGTCAAAGATACATAACATAGGCCTATGGCAAGTGACTCTGCTTGTGAACAGTAGCCAGAAGCTGAAGCGCGCTCTGTGTGGCGAGATACTCTTCCGACTGGACAATGGCCGGCAAGGGCTTGGTCGAAAATGGCGCGGGAATGAGCGCTTTCAAGTACTCGTATGTGACCAGCGTGGCGCCAAACTGCGGACTCGAGCGAAGCACACGTGCCAGCGAGCCCTTGAAGAAGGCCTTGGGTGATTCCTTGCTGAGGATTTGCAAAGCGCAGTCCATGATGCCCTTGTACGTAGCTTGGCCCTTGCGTGCCTCGACTTGGAGACGCGTCTTGATGACATCGGCCGGAGTAGTGAGGAAGGCAGCCGGGATGCCCGCGATCGACGCAGCAGAGATGAGCTGACCAAACGAGAGGCTGACACCGGGCGCCTCGCCAAACAAGTCTTTCTTGAGATGCGCGTACATGGGGAAGTAGATGGCACTAAAGGGAATGTCGCGAAGTAGACATGCACCCGCACCCTTGTACAGGCCCAGGAGACCCAGGCGGCGAATAATCGCCACGGCGCCGTTTTTTACCTGGTTAGGGTCGCCGGTGACCTCGCCCTGCACTTGCAAACGAATCTTGACAATCTCCAAAGGGTTCGTAAACACAACCTGCGAACCACCGGCCACAGCACCCGCAAGAATCTCGGCGCTAAGTGGTACATGGCCGTTCTTGTCCTTGGTAAGGGAGCGGATGAGGTCGTTCATGGTGAGCTTGATCGCCTTTTCTGGCGCCACACCGAGCAGCTGAGGAACGAGGCCTGAGTAGAAACCTAAAAAGCCCTCGTTCTGCAGCACCTTTTTCGCACAGTCAAGACTGTTTTTGTACATGAGTGCCTCACCGACCACGTTCGAGCGTTGGTTCTGCATGCGCGTTTTCACGAGATCGATGGGGTACACAAGCGTAGCACCCACAGATCCCGCAATACCACCTAGCACAAAATTGTACGTCGACTCACCGATCTTGTTGAGCGTCGCCTGAAAGCCGCTGCGAGCCGGCGCAGGCGCAGCTTTCGGTTCCGTGGGCCGAGCACCAGGATCGGTGACGGACAACTTGTGCAGGGTCAAGTCAGAGCCAGGCATGTTCTTCTTCGAGTACTGAATCGAGCCTGATGACTTTTGTGAGAGGGCATCCAACTCTCGGAGCGTGGCAGCTAGCGCAGCATTAGGAACGCTGGGCGTGTATATCTAAGAAATGAATAGGGACAACGTACAATGGCATTCAAATTAGTAGCACCTTTGCTTGAATCTAACGACGGCGAGGCGCCAGATAGCGACTCACAAAGGAGCGGTGAGAAGAACATCGTGTCGGAACGGAGAAGTCCCCCTGGGCGTAGTACCTTGGCCGAGTGTGAAGTGGATTCGTCAGCATTAGCAGAGACGCTCAAGGGCCCCGCCAGTCCGGGACCACCCGCTTCGCTACGGAACCGCTATTGAGCCACTCGTGACACGTGGCGCACTACCGCGCGAGGTCGCGGCGAGGGGCCGCCGTGCTCGACCGTCCTTGTCCGTCTCTGCGCTTTTTTGGGCAATGCGCTCCACGACACTGGTGCCATCGCGGAAGCGCGCCCGGAATAGCACATTGGCATTGGAAAAGAGTCCTTCCTTGAGCGACACCACAATGAACTGAGAGCCTTTAAAGCGAGTGCGGAATAGGTGTCCAATGTGCTGGGTGTGTGATAGGTCCAGCGCGGCATCCACCTCGTCGAGGACATACATAGGGGCAGGATTGAATTGCAGTAGCGACATGATCAGTGAAAGCGCAATGAGCGAGCGCTGCCCGCCACTCAGCTCTGTGAGACTTTGCTTCCACGTCGGGCCCAGACGCACACGCACTTCAAGCCCCTGCGTCACATCCATACCCTCGGGCGGCTGCAGGGCCGCATAATTGCCGGGAAGCAACTCGCCAAAGATGGCACCAAAATCGCGGTTCACCTGCTCAAAGGTGGTCTGCAAGGCGTCCTTCTTGTACCGATCCAGCTCGGCAATGGTCTGCTCAATCTTGTTCTTGTCACGCAAGACCGTCGAGAGCATGTGTTGCAGACTGGCGTCCTTCTTTTCTACACTGTCAATCATGCTCATCACGCGGGGATTCACTTTGCGTTTGAGCCCGTTTTGCTGCGCCTCGAGTCGCTGGCATAATTGCTTTACATCGCGCATGTTGTGCTTGTCGAATTCGTACACAGAACCAGGCTGTCCAAACTGTGCGCACTCTTCCAGAATCCAGGGAAACTCTGCCTCTAGAGCCGACACAGAGGCCCGCAAAACCTCGCACTCGTGCTCATGCTGTTCAAGCTCGCGCTGAGCGTGCTTGATCGTCAGCTCCGCCTCGCCGATCGCATGCTTCTTCTCGCCCAACGCTTTTTGCAAGGCCGCATGGTCCTCACTAAAAGTTTTCAGCGATGCCTGCTCCTCAGCAACGGCTGCCTCCTTGTCAGCCACCTGCGTGTGCAGCGCCTCGAGCGCTTCGACGCCGGCCGTCAGTTCCGTGGCAGCCTGTGTCAGTGCGCGCCGAGCATCGTCCAAGCGCTCGCGCGCAGCGTCAACATCCATCTCCCGCTGACCCACTTCCAGCTCAACAGCACGCAGCACAGCTTGCTGCTTCTTTAGCGCCGTCATGCGCTTCGTGTGCTCGGCTTTCTGGGTTCGGCAGGCTTCACGCACACGAGCCACTTTGCCATCCTTATCGGTACTCAGTTCCGAGATATCGCGCTCGAGTTGCGCCGCCTGTACAGCGGCCTCGTTGGCACGCGCCTCGGCCTCTTTGATGCTGGCGCGGATGTCGTCGATGCGCGCGCGTATCGATGACAACTCCGCCTCCAGCGCCGCTGCTCGGCTGTGCTCCACTTGCTGTTGCAGAAGAGAAGCTTGGTGCGTCTTGCGCTCCTGATCAGACCGCAGCTGGTCGATGCGCCGCTGTTGTGCTTGCAGCGTGCGCCATTCATCGTCCGTAGCCTGCAAGGCCGCCTTGCTCTCATGGATCTGGTCCATGATCAGAGCCAGCTCGTGCAAACGTAGGAGCACAGTGCCTTGAGGACCGGATGAGCTGCCACCACTCAGTGTGCCAGCCGGGTCGTATACGTCGCCCTCCAGCGTCACGCTTTTCATACGCACGGCCTGGTCAAATGTGACCTTCTTGGCAGTGGCCGCGTCCTTGCACACGAGCGTCGAGCCAAACACGTACTCGAGAGCTCGCACCACGTCTTTTTCGTAGCCCATCAGCGACAAAGCCAGGTCGACCCGCCCTGGCGCTAGCTTCTGGGCCGCAGCAACTTTGGAGGCGGGCGCTACATTCGCTTGGATCTTGGTGAGCGGAATCAGAGTGACCCGCTTTTTAAGCTGGCCATGAGCAAGCAGCTGGGCACCCACTTGCTCATCCTGCACCACCACACTGTACAGGCGCCCGCCTGCACACGTTTCCAAGGCAGCCGCATAAGACAGATGAGATGGGTCGAGTTTCACGAGGTTGGCCACAAGGCCCTTGACGTGAGAGGGATCAAAGTCGCGAGAGGGCTTTTCATAGCGAAACTGCAGCGCGGCGGGCAAGCGCTCTTGCATCGCATCGTGCTGGGCAGAGAGCTCTGCGATTTTAGCTTGCAGGTTCTGGCGCTCCTCTAGCACGGCGTTGTAGCGCGTCTCGTCCCAGCCTTGGGCCTCGAGGGCTGCGCGCGCCTTGTCGGCCATACGTTGTGCCTCATGCCACTGCTGCACTAGGGCTTGGCCTTGTGCTTTCTCGCGCTGAAGCAGGGGCTCTTTGGCTTGGCACTCGCGCTCCATGTGCTGGATGCGCACACGCGCCTGCTCCATCTCCGAGCGAGCCGCCGCTTCGCGCTCCTTGGCCTTGGCGAGTTGGCCTTGAAAACCGCCTTGGGTATCTTGGTCGTCAGATGCCATGCCTGTGAGCAGGCTCTGCAAAAGTGCCTCGTTCTTTCCCAGCTCGGCACCAGCGCGGTCCACGTCACTTTTAAAGGCTTGGAACGAGCTGTCCAGCTCAGCAAAGTTGGCTCGTTGGGTCGCCAGTTCGGCTTCGGCTGCCTCAAGTGCAGCTGTTTCCGTCTCTACGCGCTGCGCCTCTTCATCGTGTGCTGTCTGCCGGAACTCTTGCTGCGCTTTAGCCTCGACCAAAGCGTGGTTCAGGGCCTTGGCCTCATCGAGCAAGCTCGTATGCTTGCCGCCGAGCTTGGCCGCGCGACGGCGCTCGAGCGCCTCCATCTCCTCCTGCAGACTCTGCATGTGTCCTCGCCATGTGTGGACGTCTGCCTCGGTCGTTGCAAGTTGCTGTCGCACACGCTGAACACCGGTTTGCTCGCGCGTTGCTAGTTGTGTTTGCAGGCTCTGCCACTCGTGCGCCTTGGCCAAACGGAGGAGGCGCTCCAGCTCCGTCGAAGCTTTTTCATACTCTAGAAATGCGCGCTTCTCCTCACGGAGCTTGTCGAGTTTGGGACGGATTTCCTCGTGAAGCAAGGTGGTGATTTCCCGCACCTTTTGGTCTTTTTTGGCCATGGTACGGAACGCTCGCTCCTTTCTCTCCTCAAACATGCGTGTGCCGGTAGCCTCTTCGATCATGGCCAAGATCTCGGCAGGCTTCATATTGAGTACCTTGGTGATTTTGCCCTGCATGATGAGGAAGTTGGGATTGTTCACATTCAGCTGGACACTCTGAAATAGGTTCTGAACCGCCTGCTGCGTCGCTTTATGGCCATTGATGAGGTATTTGGACGCGCCACCCATGGCAATCTGCCGCGTGACGGTAATCGAGGCATAGTTTTCAAAGGCCACGGGCGAGCGCTCCGTGTCGCTATTGTCAAAAACAATGGTCACAGACGCCTTGGTCACACCGGCTTGCCCGCGCTTGTATATGAGATCCTGGATATTGGAGGCGCGCACGGACGATAGGTTCGTGAGGCCCAGCACAAAGCAGATGGCATCCAGAATATTGCTCTTGCCACTACCGTTCAGTCCGGTAATGGCATTAAAACTGGGATCAAACCCACGCACGTGGGTGCGGACGGGGTAGCTGCGTGTTAGACATCTCCTACGTACCTCTTGAACCCATCAATGATGAGCTCCTCGATCCGCATGCCGCCGTCGCCACCGCGAGCTGTGTGTTTATGCGCGACGTGTCGTGCGGCGTCGCGTCACGTGGAGAGGCGACCACTGGCCCTGAGCGTGCGCAGCGACGCGACGCGACGCGCGATGGCGAGGAAGCAGGCGACACTGGAAAGCCTGTTCGCGGGCGAGCCCGCAAGCAAACGGGCACGCACCGAGCCTGTGCCAGTCGAACCGCCGGAACAAGTGGCCGAATCTGAAAAAGAAGCGGCACAAGCGGCGCTCGCCGTGGCAGAGACGCTCGCTGCCAAGCCAGGGCCCAAGGCCCAGGCGGCCATCCCCTATGCGATGCTTGTGGATGTATTTGGCAAGGTGGAAGCAACGACCAAGCGACTCGAGATCCTGCAGCTGGTCACCAATTTGTTTGTCCAGATCATCTTGCAGAGCCGCCAAGGTCACGAGCCGCTCGTCGTGGCCAGCGAGAATTTGCTCACGGCCGTGTACTTGTGCATTAACCGGCTATGCCCTGACTATGAAGGCTTGGAGCTGGGCATCGGTGAGGGCTTGCTCATCAAGGCCATTGCGCAAAGCACAGGGCGCGAAATAGCGCGAATCAAAAAAGACTTGGAAGCCAAAGGCGACTTGGGCCTCGTGGCCGTAGCATCCAAAAAGCACCAGCCGACCATGTTTCGCGTACAGAGCCTCACCGTACCTTTTGTGTTCAAACAGCTGAAAGAGATCGCAGCGGCCACCGGAGCAAAGTCGCAAGATAAAAAGCTCGGCATTATCAAGCGTTTGCTGGCGGCGTGCACAGGGGAAGAAAGCAAGTACCTGATCCGCAGCTTGGAAGGCAAACTACGGATCGGTCTAGCAGAAAAGACAGTGCTGATTTCCATGGCACAAGCTGTGATGCTAGCCGAAATGGGCCCCGAGGCCCAGCACAAGGACGAGGAAGCACTAGCAGCGCAGCTGGAAAACGGGGTACACATGGTCAAGGCCATCTTTAGTGAGCTGCCCTCGTACGACATACTGGTGCCTACACTGCTAGAGCTAGGCGTAGCAGGCGCGCGGGCCAAGTTGAAGCTGACGCCAGGCATCCCGCTCAAACCCATGCTGGCGAAACCGACCAAGGCCATTGGCGAGGTGCTCGACCGCTTCGAAGGCCAGGCCTTTACGTGCGAGTACAAGTACGATGGTGAGCGAGCACAGGTGCATGGCTTCCCAGGGCCTGACCATCGGCTCCAAGTGCGAGTGTTTAGTCGCAACTCGGAGGACATGAGCGTAAAATACCCCGACCTCTTGGCACAGATTCCCCACTGCCTCACAGAGCAGGTGCAGAGCTTTGTCCTGGATGCAGAGGCCGTCGCATGGCAAAAGGGTACGGCAGACACGGAAGGACGCTTGTTGCCATTCCAAGAGCTAAGCCGGCGCAAGCGCAAGGATGTCAAGGCGGACGAGGTGCAAGTCTCTGTCCAGCTGTTTGGCTTTGACTTACTGTACCTGAACGGGCAGCCGCTGTTGCACGAGACGCTTGAGCGACGGCGTGAGCTGCTGCAAAGCCACTTTCGGCCTGTGCGAGATGAGTTTGACTACGCAACGCACCGAGACTGTACGACCACGGAAGAAATCCAGGCGTTCCTGGATCAAAGCATTGCACACGGATGCGAGGGCCTCATGATCAAGATGCTGCGGGGTGGCGACGCGACCTACGAGCCGAGTCGGCGCTCCATCAATTGGCTCAAGCTCAAGAAGGATTACCTGTCGGGTACAGGCGACAGCTTGGACCTGGTCGTGATTGGAGGCTACTACGGCAAAGGCAAGCGCACGAATGTGTATGGCGCCTTTTTGTTGGCATGCTGTGCGTCCATCCACTAACACAGACGACGAAGATAGCGAAACGTACCAGAGCATCTGCAAGATCGGCACGGGATTCTCGGAAGCAGACCTCGCGTCGCACCATGCGACGCTCCAGGCCCTCGAGATCCAGCAAAAAAAGGGGTACTATGACGTGGGCGAGGCCAAGCCAGACGTACGTGCGAAAACTCACACTAGGTGTTTTTCGAGCCGCGCATCGTGTGGGAGGTACTGGCCGCCGACTTGTCGCTGAGCCCTGTGTACACAGCAGCGCGCGGCCTGATCGATGCGCGCGGCATTTCCCTACGATTTCCCCGTTTCCTACGTGCGTTCCCACTCTAACCCAAGGAATCCGCGATGATAAGACGCCAGAGGCATCCACGTCGCCTGAACAAGTTGCTAGCATGTACCGCGCGCAGGCTGTCGCGAGCCAAGGCGCCCGAGGCGGCGGCGACGACGACGATGGGTTCTGGTAGCCTCCACATAGTCGCTGGCCGCGCGGCGCTGGTCCTGCCATGACGACGCTGACGCACGCACTGTACCGTGCGACCGATGCCATCCATGCGGCAGAGACGTACCTCGATACAGATGCTATACCATGGAAGCGGGTCGTTCTGACCTTGCAGTGGGTGGTGTACTTGTTCGAGACGTACGTGGCGCTCCGGCAGCATCGCCTGTACAGCCTCACGACGCCGCCCAAAGCCGTCGTAGAGCATGTGGGCTACGAGGACTTTCTCAAGAGCCAGCGGTACGGACGCGACAAGGCCCTCTTTGGCTTTGTTGCTGATGCCCTCTCGCATGCCATGACGCTGCTCATGGTCGTATACAATGGCTATGCGCACCTTTGGGTGATGTCGCATGCGCTGCTAGGCCGACTGGGCGTAGCCGCGCCGAGTGAGCCCATGGTGACGTCGGTGTACATGATCGTGTCCTCTCTCGTTCTTCTGCCGCTGACGATGGCCACGAGTGCGTACAGCCACTTTGTCGTGGAAGAACGTCATGGCTTTAACAAACTGACGTGGACGACGTTTTTGGCGGATACGGCCAAGCAAGAGGCGCTAGGTGCGTTGTTCGGTGCGCCGCTGTGTGCCGTGTTTGTTATGGTCGTGCGCTGGGCTGGCGATGCCTTTGTGGCATACGCAGTGCTCTTCTTCGTCGTGGTCATCCTGTTTGCCTCTGTGATTTATCCCACGCTGATCCAGCCTTTGTTCAACAAGTTGACACCGCTACCCGAGGGCCAGCTGCGTGATCGTGTTACCGCACTTGCTGCGCAGCTGCGCTTCCCCTTGAAGCACCTGTATGTGATCGATGGAAGCCGGCGGAGTGGCCACTCGAACGCCTACTTTTACGGGATTATGCCAGGGGGCGGCAAGCACATTGTTCTCTTCGACACCCTCATTGAGCAGTCCAGCACAGCCGAGATCGAGGCAGTGCTCGCACACGAGCTGGGCCACTGGTCCTACTCGCACCCGGCCAAGATGCTGTCGTTTTCCGTGCTGCAGCTCACTCTTACGCTGAGTGTGTTTACCCTCTTTTTCAAGAATGCAGCGCTGTTCCATGCCTTTGGCTTTGGCGGCAAGCACGCCGTGGCACGCACGCCGTACCTGCCGGTGCTGGTCGGCTTTGAGCTGTTCAACATGGTGCTCAAGCCGACCGATGCCATGGTGCAGTTTGCTTTCCATGCACTGATCCGTCGCTTTGAGTACGCAGCCGACCGGTACGTCTACCTGACTAACACAGCTTTGCGGCGACCATGACCCGGCCCGGCCCCACGCCCGCCGAGCGCGAAGCGCGACGCCAGCTCGCCGAGGGAGTAGACTCGCCGGACGCGACAGTGCAGGACTGGATGCAAAAGCTGGGGGAAAATGCCGCAGAGGACGACGAGGCGTACCCCGAGCTGCTGAAGCGCGCGCTGGTCAAGTTGCAGATCCACAAGTACGTGCGAGGCCACTCACTATCCCAGTCTGTCGACCATGCACCATGACCCGCTGTACAGCGCGTACCATCACAGTCACCCCACACTGCCCGAGCGCTGGAGTGCGATTGACCGCCTGCAAGTGACGCTACACAAGAGGCAATAACTACTTCTTTTCAAGGCTCTTGCGGTAGGCCGCCTCCATGTCAGCCTGCACGTTGGGCATCACCGGCTCGTGCTTCTTGTACTCCATAGAGAACTCGCCCTTGCCCTGCGTGAGCCCACGCAGCTGACTCGAAAAGCCAAACATGTCGTTCAGCGAGACTTCGGCCATAATCGTAAAGTCGTCCTCACGCACTTCCGTGTCCTCAATCGTACCTTTACGCTGGTTGAGTGCGCCAATCACAGCCCCCTGGAACTCGACAGGAGCAATGACTTCGACCGACATCTTGGGCTCGAGGATCGTAGGACCAGCGCCGCGGAACGCTTCGCGGAACGCAGAGATGGTCGCAAGACGGAACGCCAGTTCACTCGAGTCGACGCTGTGCGCTGCACCATCCTCGAGCACCATGCGCACACCGCATACGGGGTAGCCTGCGAGCGCACCCTTCTCGAGCGCATCGTTAAAGCCTTTTTCACACGCAGGAATATAGCTGCTGGGAATGTTGCCACCAACCACACTGTTCTCAAAGGCCGTGTCCTTGCCGGTCTCTTCGTCCAGGCGCATCGGCTCAATGTAGCCAATGACGCGACCAAACTGACCGGCACCACCCGTCTGCTTCTTGTGCGTGTAGTTGAATTTGGACGTCTGCGTGATCGTCTCGCGGAATGCAACGCGCGGCTTGCCGGTCTTGCACGGCACGTTGTATTCACGGCGCATGCGCTCCACGTAAATCTCCAAATGCAGCTCGCCCATACCCGAAATGATCGTCTCCCCCGATTCGGCATCGACGTGCACACGGAACGTCGGGTCCTCCTTCTGGAAGCGATTCAGCGCGCGCGAAAAGTTGGCACTGGCATCCTTGCCCTCAGGCGTGAGCGACAGCGAAATGACGGGCTCAGGCACAAACATGGCCGACATGGACAGTGCCGTGCTGCCGTCCGTAAACGTGTCACCGGAGGAGCACTCGACACCAAACATGGCACAGATCTCACCAGGACCAATCTCGTTCACATCCTCCATATCGTTCGAGTGCATTCGAACGAGTCGCGGCACTTTGACCTTCTTGCCGGTGCGCGAGTTGAAAATAAGGCCACCACGACGCAGTGTGCCTTGGTAGACACGCATGTACGTCAGCTGACCAAAGCGGCTCTCCTCCAGCTTGAACGCGAGACCCACCAGCGGCGCTTCGCTAGCCGGCACGAGGCGCACCTCGGAGCCCGCCTGGGCAGCGGCCTGCACTGCGCCCGTGTCCTCGCCTGCCTCACTTGCTTGGGCAGCTACCTTCTTGGCGACGTTCAGGTCGTTGGCAATGGCCGGCACCTCCATGGGATTCGGGAGGTACGCACACATACCGTCCAGCAGGGCCTGCACACCCTTGTTCTTGATCGCTGTGCCCATGAACACGGGCGAGAAGCGGCACTCGACGGTCGCGCGGCGCAGGGCGCCGGCGAGCTCCTCGATCGTCGGCTCACGCTCCTCAATAAAGATCTCAGCCATGTCGTTGTCCACATCCGACAGTTGCTCGATCAGCTCTTGGCGCTTGGCTTTCGCCAGCTCCAGCACTTCAGCGGGGATCTCGTCGCTTTCACGCACAAGGTTGCCTTTGGTACCTTCGTTGTACACGGCCTTCCAGCGCACGAGGTCCACGACGCCAGCGAATTGGTCCTCAGCGCCGATCGGCACTTGCACGGCCGCCGCTGGCATACGCAGCTTGGAGCGAATCTGATCAATCACACGCCAGGGGTTCGCACCGGCACGGTCCATCTTGTTGATGAACGAAAGGCGCGGCACCGAGTAGCGACGCATTTGGCGGTCCACGGTCATCGTTTGCGACTGCACGCCCGAGACAGCACAGAGGACGAGCACCGCACCGTCCAGCACACGCAGCGCACGCTCGACCTCAATGGTAAAGTCGACGTGACCTGGTGTGTCAATAATGTTGATGTGGAAATCTTCTTTGCGGGCGGTCGAGTCCGAATCGTCGGCACCGTCGCCTGTCATGTTGCTCCGCTCTGTCGGTGGCGTCGCCTTCCAGTTGCAGTACGTCGCAGCGGACTGAATCGTGATACCCTTCTCACGCTCCAGGTCCATGCTGTCCATCTTGGCGCCAACCTCGTCGCGGCCACGCACCTCGTGGATGTCTTTGATGCGGCCCGTGTAGTACAGCACGCGCTCCGTCAAGGTGGTCTTGCCACTGTCGATATGCGCGCTAATACCCACATTGCGCTGACGGAGCAGTCGCTGTACATCAGCCTCTTTAGCCTGCACATCAGTCGCGAGCGGCAGCTCGGTCGCTGTGGCGTAGGTGCGGCGCAGCGGCAGGGTCGCCAGAGACGCAAGGCGAGCCGACGCCGGGCGCGCAGGGTGCGCCAGCCGTGCCGCACTGCACTGCGAGGCAGCACTTTGCATAGCGCCTGCCGCCCGCAGCGTCGGCACCGGGGGTGCTCGCGAGCATAGGGCACGGCGGATCACACGCACAGATCGCATACAGAAGGGGATGGCACAGCAAGGCTCCTGAACGCGAAGGCGCCGTCTCTAAATTTCAAAAAAGCCGGGCCTAGGCCAGGACGGCAAAAAAGACCGACAAGAACAGGACTCGAACCTGTGCGGGCAGAGCCCATTCGCTGACCGCCGTCATCGGCGTCGAATGAAAGATTCGAGGCGAACCCGTTAACCACTCCGGCACCTTGCCATTCGTGGGGCTTTCGCTCTGGCTTTGCTCCTATAGTGTTGCGACAGCACAACAGCGCCTTACAAAAGAAGCGACAAGAACAGGATTCGAACCTGTGCGGGCAGAGCCCATTCGCTGACCGCCGTCATCGGCGTCGAATGAAAGATTCGAGGCGAACCCGTTAACCACTCCGGCACCTTGCCTTCCTAGTAAACGTCCCTCTGGCGTATATAATCTGATCGTACCGAAAAAAGGGGGCACGGCGTCGCTCTCGACGTGCGGCTTGGCGCTGGCGATTGGCGATGGAGGCTCCGGCTGTGGCCTCCGAGTGCCACGATGCCCACCCTTTCTTGCGCCTTGTCAAGGTGTCTTCTGACGTGCTGCCACGCGACAAGTCGGTCGCGATCGTCGATGGGCGCCATGGTGGCATCAGCATTGGGCGTGACAAGACCTTCACGCCGCGTCTCCGCCTGCCCTCCATGGAAGTTAGCAAGCACCACGCCAACATTTATTCCAATGCACGGGCGCCAATCCGATACTCTGTATCAGATACAGGCTCTACGCATGGTACCTACGTGTGCCGGCGTGATCAGCCGACATCGTTGAGCGAGCTGGCAGCGTTGCCTGACTCGTCATTCCACCGCTTGTCGCCGCCAAAACATGCGAGTCGACCATTTGATCTACATCATCACGACCTCTTGCGCGTCGGCCTACAAAGCACCATATTTGAAGTCCATCTCCATGGCACCGCCTGGGACGTGTGTGACAGGTGCGCTATTAGCGCCGATGGCCTCAATGAAATCTCCCTAGCGCCCCTGGCCAGTTCACAAACGTCCAACACAGCGTCTCGAGCGTCCTCCTCCGTATCGCAGCCACCCAGTGAGGGCCGTCACCAGGTGCAAGCCGATGGGCGCAAACGCCTGCACCAACTAAAAAGGGCCTATTTTCCTCCTGCTCACTCCACCGGTCGAGCGCCCAAGCCAGTAGCTCAAGCGTATCGTGACCGGGCCGCGCTTCGACGCATCAAGCAGCCAGCCTCTGCGGCCACGCAGGCACCACCGCCAGCAGCAACGGCAACAGCGCCGACACCGCCCACGTCCGTACCAGCGCAGCCGCTGGGTACCGATCATGTGGGCTACCAACTGCTTCAGAAAATGGCTCAAGAGGGCGGAGCCGCGATGCCCGTTCAGGCGCCCGTGGTGCCACGCGTCGCCTCAGGTCGTGCAGGCCTCGGCAGTACAGGCCTGCTGGATGCTGAGACGTATGCACAGGGCGCGACAAACGCGCGGTACCAGGCGCAAGGGCACGAAACCATGCGTCGACGGTACGAAGCGGCCGAGCCGTCTTAAATAACAAACACTTGCGTGCGCCGAAGTCCGCCGGCCGGACCTGCCGTGCCGCGCCCCAACTCCATGAATATATTCTCGCGCTGGAGGGCGAGGAATGCTTCGCGAATGTGCCATGCCTCGAGCGGCGACTCGATATTCGGAGGAAAGCTGAATAGCGTACAGGCTGCCTCGCGCTCCAGCGAGCTTTTTTCTGTGTCCTCGTGCTGCTTGCGCACGGCGCGCGCGCGCTCGTCCCAGTCCCACTTGATCTTCATAGCACGCGTACATAGCTCATGCACAACCTCAAAGGCAAGGAAACCAAGGATATCGATAGTGTCGTCGCTTGGCTTCACATCCAAGTACATACTGGCATGGATAAACTCTCGGAAGCGCTTGGCCTTGCGGAATGTGAACGAGGCTTGGCGGCACTCGGAGTAGAACACATACTCTTCTCTTGTCATTTTTCGCGTGGTCTCGTCGGCCGCTTTGAGACGTCGCAGGGAATCTTCGTTCGTCTCGATGGTATCTTCGTCGTCCTCGTCTGCATCATCGGCCGGTGCGCCGGCCACCCGGGGATAATCGCTAAACACCGAGCCTAGGTCCCAGGGCAGGCGCATCTTGCGCTTGTTCACTCGAAGCGGACTATCATCGCCTGCCTCATCGATTCCATCTCCATCGCCAGCTCCTCCTCCCGGGCCACCGGTATCGCCGCCGCTGTCCTTGGCGTTCTTACGCACATCCTTCCAGCTCAAGTAGGTGCGCAGGCGATTCACCTTGGCCCGATCGTACCGGATCAGAAATATGAGATCCTCGGGCGCCAAGTACTTGGACTGCCGCCGCTGTGCAATACGCCGCGACTGGATAATCTGACGTGAGAAAAGCGGCGTACCATCTCAATCACCTGGTTCCGCACAATGTCTTCGATAAGGCGCGTCACCCGCGGATCCGGGTTATCAATCTCGGTCGACACAAACATCTTCCATCAGATGCGTATACGTACCATCTGGGCGATTTCTTGCTGGTAGCGATATACGGTGCCTCCGTCGACGCCCGCCGTGCGGGCCGCCTCGTCGTTCATGCTCGTCGTCGTCGCACGCGGAGCGCCACCGCTCCACTCCACTTGGCCCTCGATCCATGCCGATCGTCGGGCCGAGGCCGATCGCAGCGCCCGACACCCTATCGCTCTCGTCGACGTCGACGTTGACGCCAGGAGTGCGGACGACTGCAGAGAACGAAGAGGCTAGGTCGCAATACCTCCGACTCTACCGTACGTGTTGCACACTCACGCCAGACCGGTGGGCCGCACAGGAGGCCGTGCCACCTAGGCTGGAGGCTACGAGGCAGGAGCTGCGGCTGATGATGGGCTTGATCCAGTCGCGTACAGAGGCACAGACGCGACTAAGAAAGACAGCGTACGTCCCTAGTCGACTCACGCAGGGCATCACAGCACCAAGAGTTGGCGCGCCTACGGAAACAGCTGCTCACGCGCCTGGCTCCCAAAGGCTCAAAGCGGTCCCTGCGGTGCATAGCGGAAGCAGAGGCAGCAGCAAAGACAGATGCAGAAGTGGACCGCACCTCGCAGTTGCTGGACGAGGCAAAGAATGCACATCAGCGCCTAGAGAAGGTGCGCACGGACCTGATGCGGCAACAAATCGAGATGCAGTCGCTCGAGGCACAGGTGGATGCCCTGGGAGCGCGCCTATTTCCGCACGGCGCGTCTTTTCCTGTGCTGGACCGACTCGCGCAGGAGGTCGACGTGCTCCTCCTGGTCAAAAAGCTGGTGCCCCTCGAGAGCCAGCGCGAGAAGCGCGCACGCACTGCCTTGGTCGAGGCAGAATCCCGCATGAGGCGTACCCAGAAGATTGTGCGCGATGTGCTGCAGTTGTCCATTCGCCTGGGCATCGCCAATGACAGTCGCGATCGTGTGCTCCCTGCGAGTGCGCCCAAGATGACCAGGCTGGCTATGCCCCTCTTTTTGCAGATCAAGAGCGAACTGGGTGACTTTTATACGTGGATGGCCAAGGCGCGCATGCGCCAGACCATGGTACACAGCGCGCAGACGATCCACATGATCGACCTGACGCGCCTGCCTGGCAAGCGTGATGACTCACTGGACCGTGACGGCATGCAAAAAGCTATCGAAAAGATGTTTTCCCAGGTGCAGCATGGGATGGCTTTTGTGCAGGAAGAGATTCGCGTATCCAAGGCCCGCGAAAAGTACCTGTACACCTATGGCGAGGAGCTCACGGAGCAAATTCAAGAGGCCAGGAAGCGCGTGCGTGCAGCACGAGCCTGCGTCTTGGAGGCGGACCCCAGCACGATGGATGCGAAACTTGCATCGTACGAGGCGCAGCTGCCCGCCATACCGACTTTGTCTGTCCCGACCGGCGTCGCAGAAAAGATGGCCACCGAGGCGGAGGCGGAAGCGGAGGCGGCGGCCAAGGAAGCAGCCGAGTCAGAATCGAGCACAGCAGTGACGAGCTACTCGCTTACTTCCACGATGGTGTCGGTGCCGGGGGCGGCGCCTGAGCTCTACCATTGGGCCCTCGCCCGCCTGCACCAGCGGTTGGGGCAGGGCGATGTGGAGGCGCGCACTGACCTCGAGGACGAGGACCTGCCGTGGCATATGCACGCCTTAGGTTTTTAGCCACGTGGCCAGCAGCTGGTGGGGTGCGTGCCCCTGGCCGCTCGCTGCCTCGACCGGTTGCTCGGTGGGCGCGCGGCGATGGGCCTGGTACACAGGATTCGCTCGTCCCCGAGCTACCTGTTTTTAAAGTGTTATTTGATATGTACGCTAGTGACGCTCTTTGCGGCGCGGCCGCTGTCTTCGCGCCTAAACGCCAATGGCCCGTGGACCTGGTACGAATCCACCGAGGGCGGCCATGGCATGTCATCGTGGGGCCGAATGCAGGCGCTGCTGGCCAGTGCAACGCGGCGTGAGAGCCGAAATGAGGCGAGTGAGGGCCAGGCATTCACAATGCCACACTCGCTGGGTGCCTGGTGGCAGGAACGCCGCTTTCCCTTCTTGTTTCCACCCCCTCAGATCCCCCTGTCGCTGCCGCCACCGGTGCGCCTGCCGCGCATTCCCATACTAGAGCGGTGGCGCCTCCGGTGGTATGACATGTCGCATCTGCGGCGCCTCGTGGCCGTGGACGACGAGGACGTGGAGACGTTCCCAGAGCTAGAGTGGGACGCCCAGGTGCGCTGCTCCTCGGATCTGCACGCCGACGAGCAGGCTGCGATTGAGGAGCGGCGGCGCCTCATGTCGTCGGAGGGAACCAATGCCCTCGCTCAATTCTTGCAGCTGCCTGAGGGTGAGTATGTGCACCCCGACGATGTACCGCTCATTGCCATGGGCGGTTCGGGCGGCGGGTATCGCGCCATGTTTGGATACGCCGGTTTCATCAAAGAGGCGGAGAACACGGGTCTATGGCAGTGCACGACCTGGTGCTCGGCGGTGAGTGGCTCGTGCTGGACGCTCGCGGCGTACTACACCATTGCCCAGTGCTCCACGGATGTGCTCATTGCGCATCTACTCGCCATGGCCCATGAGGAAGCGCATCCCATGAGTCTCCAGGCCATGGACCGCGTCGCACGCTCGTCTCGTGGTATCTACTACCTGCTGGGCCCACTGCTCCGCAAATCTCGTAACAAGAAGCTGCACTGCCGCATCATGGACTTTTACGCCACGCTTGTGCTCTCGTACCAGTTTCTGCCGCGCCCCCTGGCTCTGTTCGGCACAGACTACTCGTACAATGGACCGCGAGCGGATAGGGAGCCCTCTTTGCGCGAGCACTCTCTCTGGTCCAAGTACGAGCCGAGCGAAGGCCTCAGTCGCAAGTCGTTCCAGTGGTCCAAGGTGTGGGAGCGCACACGCGTGCACCAAGGCCAGCAGCCCATCCCCATCCTCACGGGTGTGCGCCGCGTGTGGCGGCCCTATCCCACGGGTGATGCGACCTCGACGGGACCCGC
This sequence comes from Malassezia nana, assembly GCA_029542845.1. Lineage (NCBI taxonomy): Eukaryota > Fungi > Basidiomycota > Malasseziomycetes > Malasseziales > Malasseziaceae > Malassezia > Malassezia nana. The sequence continues at coordinate 973,634 of CP119893.1, forward strand.
GCACGATGGACCACCGCTGGTGGGCAGTGGCTACGACTGGTACGAAATCTCGCCGTTGGAGCTTGGATGTCGCAGTATTGGTGCATGGATTCCTACGTGGGCGTACGGGCGCACCTTTGAGAATGGGCGCTCGACGCACCGTGGGCCAGAACAAATGCTGGCAACGATTGTGGGTCAGTGCACAGGTGCGCCAGCTGGGCCGCTCACTGCGTACATCACAACGATGCTGGCGTCTATTCCACAAGGCACAGTCATGTCCACACTCCTCAGCTGGGTGAACAACTTTGTCAAGATGAAGCAGTGGGAAAAGCGCTGGGGCAACCCCATTCGCGCTGCGGACGAGCCGAACCCCTTTTACGGGCGCGGTATGGACGATGTGGTCGTGGATATGAGTAGTGCGGATCCTTCGGTGGCACGGCCGCCACCTGCCGTGACACGCACCTCGCCGCCGCCGTCGCCGTCGCCGGCGCCACCGCCGGCACCGCCGACGACAAACACTTTCTTCAATCAGCTACCGCGTCTCCCTGATCTCTCTCTTGAGCACAGACTGCGCCCACGACGCGGAAGTGATGCGTCTGTATCAACGTCCATGTTGGAACACGATCCTGAGACGTTCATGGCGCCGATGGAGGACTTGGACGTGACGCACGACGATGACGAGCTCGGTGCACCGACGCAAACGCGGCAATGGAAGTGGGAGCATACGCGTCGGCTGCGCCTCATGGACAGTGGTCTCTCGAACAACCTCCCGAACCATGTACTGGCGCGTGACGAGCGCCATGCCGACGTGATCATTTCGTTTGATGCGTCATCAGACGTCAAGACTGGCGCTGCGCTGGAGCGACTGCATGAATTTGGCCGCGAGTTTCACATCGACATTCGTCCCCGTCCTATGGGCGACGAGCCCGATGTGGAGTCTGCGTCGGAGCCTGACGCAGGCGACAGAACGAGCCCGCGCCCTTCGTTGTCGCCATCGGCGATGCAGCGGGACTTGGAGGACGAGGCAGAGCGCATGCGTCTCCGGTACGAGCACAAGTATGCGCAGCGCCTGGATGGCTGGCGCCGTAAGAACGGCCCGAGCGAAGGCCGCGAGCCTGACATTCACTTTGTCTACTGTCCCCTGCTACCGAATGCGGCGCAGCCCGGCTTTGATCCGACGACGGCGCACTACAGTACTTCGTACAACCTCATATGGACGGCGGATCAGGTGCGTGCGCTCTTGCGTACGGCCATGGCCAACGTGGAGGAGGGCAGTCGCTCTGTGCGCGTCATTCGGGAGGCGGTGCGCGAAGCGTACGAGCGCAAAAAAAAGGCGCGCCTCGCTCGTGAAGCCGGTGTCCCAAGCGTCAAGGTGACGTCCGAAGAAGAGACTGCGACAGAAGAGCCCTCCCAACCCACGCCAGCTCATCCTGATCCACCTACTGGGCCTCGAGGTGTGGCAGGCCCTGTGCCAGGTGAGCACTTGGACCCGCCCGAGGACGACGAGTTGTCTTCGAGCTCGACCGCCTCGGCGTCGGCACAGGCACAGGCACCGGAATCGGCATCTTCACCGAAACCCAGTAATGACGCGCCGATCAGCGGTGGCGATACAGACCGCGTGCGTGCTACGCCGGCCCTGCCGGCCGACCCCTTGGCGATGCTCGCGCCGCCTGTGGCCGCCTAGGCGGCTCGCGGCCGAATCTTACATAATCTATAGGACGTCTTCGCAGGCGCGCCGAGACGGCTCCTCCCTTGATGTCGACGCGCACGTTGCTGGGGCGTGCAAGCCGGGCGTTCAGCTCGGCTGCGCGTGCGGCGCAGTCAGAGGCCAAAGAGGCCGTGGCTGCCTCGCCTACTCCTACCTCGCCCGTGCCGACCGCTGAGCGCCTCCTGCCCGACATTCAGTCGCCGCCGACCACGTACGGCATCCACGTGGCGACGCTTCAACTGACCGCCTACAACAAAAAGACATTTGAGCTGGACTTTTTCGCTGACTTTGCGCTGCGTGTAGCGCATGCAATGCAGATTCCGACGGGCGGTATCGCCTCGCTGCCGATCCGCACGTCGCTGTGGACGGTGCCGCGTGGTCCCTTTGTACACAAAAAGTCGCAAGAGAATTTTTGGCGGCGTATTCACCGGCGCTCTATCAAGGTCTATGATGCGAGCGATGTGACCATCGACCGGTGGCTACAGTTTTTGCGCCACCATGAAATGGCCGGTGTGGCCTCTAAGGTGCAGCTCTTCCGTCGCTACCCATTGGGCGTCGGTCAGCAGCTCATGTCCCAGGCCGTCTCGGACGTGACGACCAGCGAGCAGGCCGTCCGGTATATGGCAGATGAGATTCTACGCTCGCAGGCATCGTGATCATCAATGGAGTCATCTACAGAGGTGTATTCCGCTATGTTATTGCACATGATCCGGGTGTATGTAGAACGACATGGGTTCAGGTTTGCCCATGCTTTTGGCAGCCATAGCCGGGGTAAATACACAACTTGCCTCACTGGTAATGGGCGGGAAGAAGCGTTTTTGCGTCGCCGCCGCGAGCGTCCATGCGTGTTTCGACATTGATTCGGACAGCGAGGTGTCTGGCAGGGGCGGCAGCGTCTGGGCGTCCACCTGGGACGAGACCCAGTTGCCAACGTCGGGCTTGACCACATTGGTATAACGGCCATGCTCCAACGGCGGCGGCGTTTTGCAAGAGCGCAGGGCCATTGCCTCATTTTCGAGGCTGGTCGGGACCCACGACATGTGCTTGCGCGAGTGCGACTGTGCCGAGTCGGGTAGCGACTCGGTTTCGTCTCCGAGCGAAGGCGGCGTCAACGGAGAGTGCGTTGTACGCACAGGTGATACCACCGCCGTGCCATTGCCGCAGCTGGGCCACCCATAGGACCACCAGCAGTCCATCGAGTTGCACAGCAGGGCTGCATCTTTCGACGCCTGGCTAGAAGACACCTGTATCGAATATGTACATGCGGTATCTTCGGACAGATTCAGTGCCGGAGGCGATATCACGCTCCGACGAACAGGCAGGCTCGCAGGCGAGCCGGCTCGGTTCGCACGCTGCGCAACACTCTGCCACTGCGACTCAAACTCCCTCTGCGTTGCCACGGGCAAAGAGTAGCTCCGCTCCATCGTCGTAGCCACGGGTGCAGAGCTTTGCCGAATGGGAACAGGGGGTGTGGGTCGCGTAGCCGTCTCGTGTGCAGGTGGCCTCCGGGAGGGGCGCGTGCCGGCCGGCGACGCACTCAAGGTATCAGGCTTGCACAAGTCTTGCGCAGTAGCCTCTGTGAAGCATCGCCGGGGCATACGGCAAGCACCCGGCCCTCCAACCCCACCGGGCCTAGGGGTAGCAAAGGAGTGGGGGGCCATGGGGGGAACCATCTCGCGACCCCTGATCCTTATAATACCAGCGGCCTGTCCTCGTGCACCCCAGCCGATAGGCTTCGATGGGCTTGCAGACGGTGCTGTAACGCACGCCGCAGCGGACCGTATTTCGTTGGCCCAGCCCCCCCGTGTTGCACATGTGGGCTATATTCTGTGGCTTGGTTTTGTCAGAATTAGCCTCTATGTGGAGGGGGGCCGTCCCAGCAAGCCAATCGGGCCCCCTGCTGCGGATGCGGGCGTCCAGCGGGCCCCCCGACGCAGGGGGCCAGTTTCTTTTTTAACCACCCTGCGAACCGTCTGGGTCGGTGGCTTTGGGGTTGGGCGGATGGGCGTGCCACGATTACGCAACGGATGCAGCTTGCCCAACGAACCAACACACGAGGGACGGTAGTAGGCGTTGCTATGTATGTGCTAGGAGAAGGGTATCTATCATAAACGTTATATCTGCAGGGTTAGCATTGCGAGAGCCGCTCTACTTACCAGGCTGACTTCGAGCGTCCACACGCGTCGAACCCACACCCGTACGAGCATGCCCTGTCTCTGTTCCAGCCACGCACGCTCTTGCGGCGACATGGCGGCCAAGGCTGCGGGTGTCACGTTCGGCACGTCTGTGCGACGCTGTGCGCAAGGCACCACCATATCCATACCGTCCCACCAGCATTTTCGCTGTTGTCAGTTTTGAGCACGTACCGCTGGCTTGCGCCAAAACAGTAATAACTTTTGCGTCGTAGACAATTGTTGCTGGTTAACACGCAGTGCACCACCTTGTCCGTCGTCCACCCACTCGCCCATCTCCGATTCGGAGGGCGTCAGGGGCGGCATGCCTTGCTCCATGTCAATGCCTTTGCGCTGCACTCCGATCGGCCGCCGAGGAGGCGGCGCATTCGACGGACGGCCGCCCGGGAGCTCACTGGGATGCGTCACGCCCGTCTTGAGCAGCACTAGGGCAGTACTCGTAATGCCGCACCGGGCGGGTTCGCGTGCTCGATAGCCCCAGTGGTCGTCCGGCTCAAAGCCGCTCATACATAGCATGTCGATGAGGTGCTGCTCGGCCAGATTGTTCTCTTTGTTCACGTTGCGCTGGAGTGCTGTAAAGATCTGGCGTCGCATCAGCAAAGACTCGCCACAGGCATCTTTCAGCTGCGTGTACTCGGGCGTCACGGGCGGCGGTACATGGGGGTTGGCGGAGGCCAATACCGATGTCTTCATCGAGGAGGGCGGAATCGTAAAGTATTCCAGCTCTTCTCGCAATACAATTACCGCCTGTTTGTGGAATAGGGGCAAGTGAAATGGCTGCCCAAGTCCATTCATCATAGGATCCGCCATGTCAAAGTAGTTGGGGGAAAGGCCCGCGCCTTGATAAATGCCGGGTGTGGTATCTGTGCCGTAAAAATACTCCTGCGCATGCCTGAAGAATGTGAGGACAAATTGTAGACAATGCGCATCCGACTGAATTGTTAGAGAGACTGTACGCACGTCGACATAGATCACCTGCCCCTCCTCACCGCCCTCGGTTGACTCATCGTTGGGGTCAGGGAGCATGAGACCGTTGGGGAAGAGGCAGAGCAAAATGGACTCTGGCAAGCTCATCAGCGTCTCTCTGTCAATGACAAAGCACAAGCCGCGCAAATCCAGTATGATGCGAGACGACGACGCATAGTCATCGACAGGCTGGGTCCCGAGGTCGCCCATGGTCGCCGCAGTGTCCCTCCACGCGCGCCCGCCGCACGGAAGGCGCAGACCACGTGGCTCGCACACGCCGTGTCACTTGTCCCCTCCGACGCTGCGTGGTCCCTTGGGGTTGTTGCGCAGCATCGATGGTCCGCTCTACTCAACTCGCGCGTGTGTCTGACTCTCTGCCACTCGCACAGAGCGTGGATGATGACCAGAGCTCTGAGCTCACGCAGTGCAAGCAGCAGGCCAAGATCATTTTCCGGAAAATTACGCCCCAGTCAGAGACTCGATGCAGCATTGACACCGGGACTCTGTCAATGCAGTATGTTACGACGCTCACACAGCTACCTGATTCAGCCGCCACCCAGTGATCCCGGGTCCGTGGTGTACCTGACCATTACAGACCGGTCCTATCCACGCAAACTCGCGTTTTCTTACCTAGACGAGCTGGCGCGCGAGTTTGGTCTGAGCTATGGGCGCCACGTCGCCCAGCCAACGCTGCGACCCTACGCGTTTGTGGCCTTTGACACGTTTATGCAGCGCACCAAGCGCCTGTACGCGGATTCGCGCACGGCCGAGACCGCCGCAGGATCCCACTTGGACCGGCTGAACGAAGACTTGCAAGACGTACAGAAAATCATGACCAAAAATATGGAAGACCTGCTATGGCGGGGCGACAGCTTGGACCGTACGTCCCATGCGCTGACCCAGACATGTCGTCGATGTCGTCGAGTCTACGCGACGAGTCGCTCAAGTACCGCCGCGCTGCGCGCAAGATCAATATGGATGCTATGATCCGCAAGTATGCACCGTACGTATACACTACTTATGTCAGTATCGGCGCCATCCTTGTGCTTGTGCTGTTGATCCTGTACATCAAACTTGGGTAGGTAGGCTCCACACGTGATAGAGGCACAGCGCCGCGCCGCGTTACGCGTCGCGCCGCATGTCCGGGTCGGGGGCGCACGCTAGTGCGCTGCACTCGGCTGCTCTGCCTCCCTATCAGGGCGACTATTTTCCTGCAGGGCACGGCGGCATCTCTACGAATGCGGACCTCGAAGAAAAGGACCCTGAGACTGGCCTGTCGCTCTGGACCGCGACGCGTCTTGCCACCCTGCAGGCCAAGCTGCAGCAGCGGCTGGGCCCCGAGTACCTGAGCCAGCGACCCGGGCCAGGAGGGGGACCTAAGCTCACGTACCTCGAGGGTTGGAAGGCAATTGACCTGGCAAACGAGATCTTTGGTTTTAATGGCTGGTCGACCAGTGTGGTCAGCTTGGATGTCGACTATGTACGCGACGCCACTGACCCTAGTTGGATGTGCATCCGGAGACGGGGAAGTGTCACTGTGGTGTGAGCGCCGTGGTGCGAATCACATTGCGTGATGGCACCTACCACGAAGACCTCGGATACGGCCATGCAGAAGGCGCGCGTGGCAAACATGCGGCGCTCGAAAAGGTACGGCGCGGAGCTGACCGCAGTGCAAAAAGGAAGCCATTACCGACTCGATCAAGCGGGGTCTCAAGACGTTTGGGCGTCTCTTGGGGTGCGTTGTGCGCGCTGACGCAGCAATTGCTTGTACGATCGGGACTATGCACGCGAAGTGCTACGGATGCCTGTGCCCCATGTACCGCTTCGCGCGGCCGATCTACATCGGCAGGCCGATGTCGTCGCGCAAGTTGGCACAAAGCGACCGAATGACCGAGGGGGCCCCGCAGCAGCGCCGCCCAAGCGGCCAGCGGCAGCGGTCCCCGTGCAGAAAGCGCCCAAGCAGTCCGCTATCACGACCAGCAAGGTAGACAATGACCACGACGACGACGCGGAACTGTGGAGCCATGATGGTGCAGAGGCCGCCACCATGGCCCTCGAATTGGAGCTGGAGGAAGATCTACTTCTACGGGAGTCGCAGCTGGCACAGGAGCTCGACGAGTAAGCGACTGCTCTGATCCAGTCAGAGTGCAGCGCGGCCGCTCACCTCCTCTGCGCGCGCGCGGACATCTGCATGGACTCGATCTCTGCTTCCAGCTGCTTGATGGCGCCGTGGGTCATCTCGAGATCCTTGTTCAGGCGATCGCGCTCAGCAATCAGGTGCTGCTCCCACTGGCGGAAACGGCCCTCTTCGAGCTTCACCTGGTCCGTAAACTTGCGCCGCAGAGCCTCTTCCTCCTCCTTGAAGCGGGGATTTTCGACCTTCTTGACCTTGGGCTCACCGTACTTGCGCGTCTCCATCTGCGTCTGGCGGTAGTTTTCATAGTGCAACTCCTCGGTATTCGAGATAAGGTCGAGCATATGTGTGCGGATGAGCAGCGAACGGAGCTTCTTAAAGTCACAGTGGTTCTCGTTCTCGACTTCGGCCACGCCCCACACATACTCGCGACCACGCACGGTGCGCCCGTCGCGCGTCCGCACATCCTTTGTGCTGCCAATGATGCTGAACGGCATCGAGGCCATCAGCGAGCGCGCGTGTTCCGCACTCGCCTCATCTATCGCGTCGAGCGGTGGCGCAAAAACGCGGATGTTGTGCGTGTGGATCACCTCGCGGATACGGTCCTTGAACTGCGCTAGGTCATTGGGTGTGAGTGTATCGGCCTTGGCGACCACAGGAATCAGGTTCACACGCGTCGAGAGGCGCTTCATCACCTCAATGTCGAGCGGTTTGAGCGTGTGGCCCGTCGGCGCAATAAAGTACAGGCAGGCGTGCACGCGCTGGTCCCGAATGTGCTTGCGCTCCGGCTGCTGCTCCTGGCGCATGTACGACTCGTGTTGGTCGTCAATAAAGTCCACGAGCGGCACCCAGCAGTCGCGGTTGTTCACAAAATCACCAAATCCGGGCGTATCGATGACCGTGAGATTGACACGGAACTGCTTCTCCTCGAGCTCGGCGCGAATCACATCGACCTCTACGGTCTTGTCGAGCTGCGCCGTGTGGCGCTGCGCGTAGTTCACGCCCGGCGCGAGGTCCGTGCGGAAGAGCGTGTTGATGACTGCGTCAGCCTGCCATACGCACGTGTGGTCTTGCCCGTGCCGCTCTCACCCACGACCATCAGCGTAAAGCTGGCCGGGGTGCGCGACGCAATGCGGTGTCGCTGAGAGTGAGCGCAGGTCACTTACCTGATTCGGCAAGTTGGAGATGCCTGTTATCAGAGCAAACAAACGTACCGATCGGCTCCGTTGTCGTGGTCGTCATGGTCGTCATCCCGTCGACGGCCGCCATACTCGCTGGGAGAGGTAGACAAACAGCCCGTTGGCGGCGAGGGACGCATGGCACGCGCGTCTCGCGCGACGCTCGGCCGATATCACGTGACTACGACCTCGTCGCTTTCGCGGACGTGCTCGCTGTGTGGTCGCACGCCGTTGCACATGGGTACGTAGGACGCGCGCTCACCCGAGACTACCAGAACCGGGCCGGTAACAAGGGCGCGGGCATTGCAAGTGCCGATGAGGCGGCGATTGACCGCCGCGAGCGCTTGCGCCGCCTTGCGATGGAGTCGATCGATCTCTCCAAAGACCCATACATCCTGCGCAATCATCTTGGCACGATTGAATGTCGCTTGTGCCTGACGATGCATGCGAACGAGGGATCGTACCTTTCCCATACGCAAGGAAAAAAGCACCAGACGAATTTGCAGCGCCGCGCTGCGCTCGAGGCGCGCTCCAACGAGACGGACGCGAAGGCCACGACGGCGCTCCTGGCGCCGGTGCCCGAGATGCCAAAAAAGAAGTTTGTCAAGATTGGTCGCCCCGGCTACAAAATCACAAAGATTCGAGAGCCTTTGCTTCCTCCCGAGGTACCAGAGGCAGAGGAGGACGAGGCAACACGGCAACATCGCCTCAGCACGAGTGGGCGTGTGGGCCTGCTCTTCGAGGTGAATTTGCCCGAGATCAAGGCGGATGTCATCCCATTGCATCGCTTCATGAGCAGCTTTGAGCAGCGGAAAGAGGCGCCGAACCGTGCATGGCAATATCTGCTCGTCGCTGCAGAGCCCTACGAGACCATTGCTTTCAAGCTACAGTCGCGCGAAATTGACCGCTCCCATACGCTCACAGTGCCTGGCGTCCCGCTACCTGAACAGCGCGACGAGCCTGTGACGTGGAGTCACTGGGACCCCGTCCACAAAACCTATACCATTCAAGTGCTTTTCCGGCCCTTGCCGCATGTACAGTAGACTAGGATACCACGTCTAGCATTGCTTCGACAGTCAAGAATTTTTCGCGGCGCTTGCCCAGCTGGGCCCCGCGTGCACGCTCCGCGGCATCGATCTGGAGCCAATCGTCGTAGCGCACGATGCGTCGCCCCGCCAGGGCCTCGGGCTCGCCGCCCAGCGCCTCCCTCTGGCCGACCGAGGCACATAGCGTTGGACGACCCGCGGCCCAATCAGCCACGATCGTATCGGCCGCAGCAAACGCATCCATCATGGTCGAGGCAATCACACCGACGGGTCCTGTGGCCAGCCAACCAGAGACATAGTGACCCGGCACGACGCGCGCATCGTCCACAACGCGATGCTGCTCGTTCGGCACAATGTGGCGCGCTGTATCAAAAGGCAGAGGTAGTCCATGAGGTACACCGTCAAGCGGGCGCGATCGGTAGCCAACGCTTGCCACGACGAGGTCCACGGGTGTGGTCTCTGTCTCGCCGGTAGGCTGCGCGCGCCCATGCACCAGCTCTGTCACGTCCCAATGCGCCTGAGCTATGCGTCCTGCGTCGCCCGTAAAAGCGCGCGGCGCACGATGCAAGTGGATGCCCCATGTGGGTACATGCGTCGGTGTATAGGCACAGCGACTGCCTTTTTGGAGCTGCTGGAGCAGTCGCGTCATAGCGCGCTTGGTACCGGCGTCCTTGCTCTGCGCGACGTGCGCAAGCGCCGCGTCCAGCAACGCCGGATCCAGCGATTGCAGCGCCACGTGCGGTAGCGCCAGCATCTCCCGCAGCTCCTTGTTCGTAAAGGCCAATTGCGCCGCACCACGCCGCACGTAGAGTCCCACATGCCGCACATCCCAGGTGCTTAGGCGCTCCAGCACGGCCTGCGGTACATCCGTGTCCGATAGCCGCTGCGAGTCGGGCGCACTGCGGCACTGGCGTAGCAGGATTCTTGCGACATCGAGTGCGACGTTGCCGGCACCTATGACCGCCACGTCACGAACACGCGCGCCATCCAAGGCGCTTAGCCGCGCGCCAGCCGCATGCGCATCGGGGTGCCCATTGTACCACTGCACAAAGTCGAGCGCGCTGTGCACGCCGTCGAGCTCGCCCTGGGAGCCAGGCACCTGCAATGTGTGCGCATCCGTGGCCCCATACGCAAACAGCACGTGCGTATAGTACGGTGCGAGCACCCGTAGTGATACCTGCTCTGTCGGCGGTCGGCGCGGCGCCTCATCGGCGGTGACACGCACATTGCCAAGGAACGTGAAACGGGGGTCGCGCGCGACCTGGTCAAATTTGTGTTCCACATTCTGCATAAGAATCGTGTACGTACGCGGACTTCGGGGTGATCAGGCGCCACGCCATAGCGCACGAGGCCAAACGGGGTCGGCAACCGCTCGTACATGTGCACTTCGACGCCACCGGCGCCTGTGCCATGCGCCTCATCAAACTTTTGCAGTACGCGAGACGCCGCATAAAATCCACTCGGTCCTGCGCCTACGACGGCCAGTCGCAACGGAGGTGCGCGCACCACGCACGTCGCGGCCCAGCATCGCACGCGCGACGGCAGCATCGATCAAGGTGGAGGTTTAGGCTACCGGAGCATTGTCTAGCCAGTCGAGCGTAGTGTTCTCGAGGTGGTCGTCCCAGTCGGCCAGCGCAGCCCACTTGCCGCTATCTATGTCCGACTCGAGTTGCTGCACGAGCGTATCCGTCTCCGTGACATGTACCTGCACGTCGTGGCGCTGCGTTGACGCCGAGAGCGCAGCGCGTAAGGGCTTGTCCAAGAGCTTGTCGCCATGCACCTGCCTTAGACGATAAAACGTACCATGAGCAGAAGGGACGGTTTCGCGAACTTTTGTGCAAGTTTTTGTGCAAGGGCCGTGGTCGTAGGAGAGACGCTCTTCTGCTCGAGGCGCTCGGGCACCTCGTACACACCAAGGATCTTGTTGGGCGAGGTGGCAAGGTGCGCTTCCACCTAGAGTCAGTGTGCCGTACGTACCAGCGCGAGACCTGCCTCTGTTATAGGACTCAACGTTGTCCAATGGTGCGCGAGCGGCACCACATCGGTCACGTCCCAGGTATCGCCGACAGTGCCTACGAGCACACCCACACATGTGTACGCAGGGTACTTGGCTGCATGATAAACGAGCTTCTTGTAGGCGTGCGCAGATAGCTGCGCACGCTTCGGCCCCTCGCTGCCCGCCATCGTCGCAAAAGGCCAGAGAGAGCGTGTAGCCTCCACTTCGGGACGTGACGCGGCATGGCCGAGCCGACCACGACGACCGAGTTGCCAACGCTCAAGGTGCTGCTGATTGGCTCATCAGGCGTAGGCAAGTCGGCACTGGTCCGCCGCTACACAGAAGACCTTTTTGTGGAAGAGGACGCTGCGGCGACCATCGGTGTCGACTACAAGATCCAGAGTCTGTGCGTCGACGGCAAGTGGTGCAAGCTCAGTCTCTGGGATACAGCCGGCCAGGAACGGTACCGCACTTTGACGAGTAGCTACTATCGTGGAGCACAGGGTGTTGTGCTCGTATACGATACCACAGATGCGCGGTCTTTTGACGACCTCCCTTCGTGGCTGCACGAGCTGTCCACGTTCCAAGGCCCGGTGCCACCCGTGTGCCTTTTGATCGGCAACAAGGTCGATTGTGCCGCAGATCGCGTCATTACGACGGAACAAGGTGCCGAGTTTGCGGCTGCACACGGATGCATGTTTGTGGAATGCAGCGCCAAGGAGGGCCTTGGCGTGGACGATGCGTTTGCCGAGCTCGTGCGACGTGTACGTATTCTCTACTAACCCAGATTGTCTCTACGCCCGAACTCTGGGACTCGGTCGCACCCGGCGTGCGTCGCCCTGGCGATCGCATTCCTGGCGGAGCCCCCGACACGCGGGGGACCGTCGCGCTCGACACGTCCCGGGCTCAGAGCAATTGCGCTTGCTAGACGGGCCGCTCACTTTGCGCCTGCTTCGTCAAGGCCTTGTGGGCGTGCGCACTCGTATCGGTGCGCAACAATTCGCGCAACAGCACCGTGGCATACGACGAGGGTGGGAGCTGGAATACCAGCTGCACCGCCAGGTACGGCGCTGTAGCACTGCCTGAGGGCAGCGCATCGGCATGCAATAGGATATCCTCGTCCGTCGCACATAGCGGCGCATCCGGCTCGTCGTATCGCAAGAAGGAGCACTTGAATTCACTGGGCTTTTGAATGATGCGCCGAAAGGCGCCTTTGAGGCGGTACTCGGGTTGCCGCGACGAAGCCAGGGATAGGGGCGTCAAGCCATCCGCCTGTAACATGGCCGTGTACAAATCAGATAGCCAGCCCTCGGGCAGGTGTACCTCTGCGCCAGGCATTGGCATCACAACCTGCTCGATCGAGGCATGTGCCACATCGTCGGCGGTCAGCACGCGGTACGTGCCATCACACTCGACCATGTCGCCCACGACAGGGGCCTGGGCGCCATGCCGTCGTACGCGCTCGGATACAAGCCGGTTCCAAAGGTAGGATTGGTAGGCATGCACGTACATGAGCCGAAGGGAGCGTGGAATATTTTGAAAGGCGCCCAGCGCATCGTTGGGGGACCAGTGGGGCGCACTCATCTTTTCTAGCACAGCGCGCTCCGCCACACACGTCTTGGGGTAGAGACGGTATGCTTCACGATACTGGCCCGCTGCTACCGCCGCATGCGCGGCTCGCACGGCTACCACGGCCGGAGGTGCTCCATCGTCCGCATCGGCGGGCGCTTCGTCGGCGGGTGGCTGTAGTACCAGGCGCACGGCCTCGCCATAGTCACCCTGTAGCACAGCCAGGCCCACAGCATGCGTCGATACATGGCCCGTGCCAAAGCGCTGCATGCCAAAGTAGTTCAAAAAGCCGTCCCTCTCGATCTGGGAGACTTGCTTAGTGAGCGTATCACACAGGGTCGTATCGCCATCGTCTGTCCCGTCCGCCCAGCGAACATCGCGCAGCGTAATGGTAAATTGATTGCCTTGTAGATCGCCCAACTGCAGAGGCGCAGATGCATAGGCTAGGTGCGCAATACGCAGCCCTCGCTCGGCGCGTGTCGTCAGCGCAAGCTCGCGTGTGCGCCGCCTTGTCTCGCCCCGCGCACTCGAGACAGGCTGACCAATATGGTTCACCATGTTCCATACGTCTAGAGCGGTACGACGGCCCCGTTGCAAAGCGACGCGTTGCACCGTTACGGCGCGCTTGTCTTTGGTACCAGCGACACTCAGCAGGTTGGCCCCGCTTGCACGACCGCGGCTGTCCAGCTTGAGGAAGCGCGAAAGCCATTGGAGTGCTTCTTGGCTATCACGGTTCGTCTTTTGCAAGGTAAAATGGATATAGGGTGGGGCCGCTACCGCCTCGGACCGAGGATCGTCGCGTTGCGAGCGGCCCTGTGCTGTCCGGCGTGCAACGCGGATGGCTGGCGTGCCATCGTCCATGGTGGCAGCCTCGGACACGAGTGTATCGCCAGCGAGCTCGCGCAGCAGCTGGTGCACCCGTGTGCGGTCCGCCTTGTCGGGCAACGGGCGCGAGTGGACAGGCGCAGCATGCGCGTCCCTAGCGAGCGCCTGCAGTGCATCCATGGAATCAAAATACGGTGCAAGGTCTTCCCAGTGGCTGGGAGGCGCCTCGGGCTCTGCCGTGGTAAACAAGTCCGCAGGAGGATCGAGCGAAGTGATCCGGGTGACGTGGCCGGACAGGTCGATTTCATGTACGAGAAAGTCGGTATACCGCTGCTTGAGGATGGCATGTAGTGGGCGCCAGTCGGAGTGAATATATTCCAAAAGACCTACATCGCGCTCACTCAGCCGATGTGGCGTTTCGGTGCGCGCACGTTTGGTGGGGCGAGCGTCGTGGGCCTCCCTGGCGCGATCGACCTGCATGGTCACGCGGATCGGGGCGGTCGCTTCTCGTCGTGGTACAACCACGTGGCTGCTGCAGGGTTATCTACGGAAAAGCTTATCAGCTGCAGAGGCAGGGGGGGTCTTGCCAGGTTTTCTTGGCTGGGCCTTCTTTGCATCTGAACCGGCCCACCACGGAGATACCCACCTGGATCTGTGGCGCTCTTTGACAAGAGACCGCAAGCATGGTGGAATTCAACAGCACGTCATCCAACGACATGGCCATCGATACGGCCGATGGACCCGTCGTATACAACCTCGGCAATATTGCATGGGTCCTCATCTCTTCCGGCCTCGCATTTCTCATGATTCCCGGTATTGGCTTCTTCTATTCGGGCCTGCTACGACGCAAGAATGCATTGACTGTGCTGATCCTCACCATGATGGTCGCGGCAGTGGCGTCGTTTGAATGGTTTTTCTGGGGCTTTTCCCTCGCATTCAGCAAGACAGGAGGACCCTTTATCGGCAACCTGGACCACTTTGGTCTGATTAACGTGGACATTGGTGTCTCTACGGGTGGTGAGAACCTCCCGCAACTGGTGTACTGTGTCTTTCAGATGATGTTTGCCGCACTTACCCCGGCCATTGCGTGTGGTGCCTTTGCGGATCGCGCGCGGATCGGTCCGGTGCTCATTTTCTTCTTCTGCTGGTGCACGATCGTGTACAACCCGTTGGCCTACTGGACGTGGAATAGCAATGGTTGGGGCTACCAGCTTGGTGGCATTGACTTTGCCGGTGGCACGCCCGTGCACATTAGCTCCGGCACCGCCGCGCTTGTGATTTCCATGTATCTGGGCCGACGCCACGGCTATGGCACCGAGGCATTGGCGTACCGCCCCCACAATGTTCCTCATGTCATTCTCGGTACGGCCATGCTCTGGTTCGGCTGGTTCGGCTTCAATGGTGGCTCGGGCATTGGCTCCAACCTACGCGCTGCGCAGGCGATTATGGTCACGCATGTGGCTGCATGCGTGGGTGGTCTTACCTGGATGCTGTGGGACTATCGCCTGGAGAAAAAATGGTCTGCGGTCGGCTTTTGCTCCGGAGCCATCTCGGGGCTGGTGGCCATTACACCCGCCTCCGGTTACGTCGGTACGCCCTCGTCGTTGGTGTTTGGCGTACTGGGTGCCACTGCCTGTAACTTTGCGACGGGTCTCAAGAACCTGCTGGGGTACGACGATGCGCTCGATATCTTTGCGGCACACGCCGTGGGTGGTGTGACGGGCAATATCCTTACGGCCCTCTTTGCCGATGGGCGAGTCGCGAGCTTTGATGGCAGTGACCCGGCCGATGGCTCGGGCTGGATCAACCACCACTATATTCAGCTTGGTTACCAGTTGGCTGACTCGGTGTCGGGCTTTGCTTGGTCGTTTGTGCTTTCACTCATTCTCTTGTTCCTCATTGATCATATTCCCTTTTGCCACTTTCGTCTCGATGAGAAGGACGAGCTTATCGGCACCGACATTGCTCAAATCGGTGAGGAGGCCTATGCAATTCCCCACTATGCTCACAGGGAAGCTCATCAGCCCGTGGACCCCGAGATGGGTGAGCATCTCTGGGAGACGCGACATGCCTCTGTGGGCGAAGTCGTGCACCTCGAAAAGGCACAGACCTCGACGAATGAGCCCTCTCCTCCTATAATTGCAGCTCCTGAAATGCCTCCTGTGGCGTGATCGTTGGATATATATTTATACTATGTTGTAGGGATTCAGCAGTGTGATGGTGCCAGGATCGCTGAACGCCACCGGTCCATGAATGTTACGCACGCGCCAACCCAGGTGCGTCTCCACCGCTTTTGTCAGGGTTTCTCACGTGATACCTGGCCCCGCCCGTCGTCGCGACCCAGCGCCGTTCCACGTCCGTGAGCCCACCGCCCGTACGGCCGCTATCTGTGCGCTAGTTTTCTTGCTGCGAGTATGTCGCTGCAGAATCTATCCAAATCGGCTGTCCGTGTAGGCAAGAATTACTTGAAAGGCTACACGGATACGCAGATCAAAGTGCGTGATGCGACATCCAACGATCCATGGGGCCCAAGCGGGACGCAGATGGCGGAGCTTGCGCAACTGAGCCACAATCCGTATGTATACCGCATCTGACAACAGAACCGACTTTATCGAAATGATGGAGATCCTCGATAAGCGCCTGAATGACAAAGGCAAGAATTGGCGGCATGTATTCAAGGCCTTATCAGTGCTGGACTACCTGCTGCATTCCGGCAGCGAGAGCGTATGGAACTACTTCCACGACAACATTTACATTGTCAAGACACTCAAAGAATTCCAGTATATTGATGATGCGAGTGTGGATCAGGGCATCAACGTACGCCAGAAAGCCAAAGACATTACTGCGTTGCTCCTCGATGAGACCAAAATGCGCCAACGGCGCCGCATGGAATATGATATGGACGCGCGTGGAGCTCGCGATGCCAACGACTTTTCTGACGAGGCTGGCCGCCGGCGTCGACAGCAGGAACAGAGCCAGCGTGACAACGAGGACCGAGAGCTTGAGCAGGCACTTGAAGAGTCCCGTCGTATGGCAGCCGAGGAGGACGAGCGCCGGCGCCGCAATGCACAGCATGATGCCGATATGGAGCGTGCCCTCGCTTTATCGCGTGAGGAGGAAGAAAGTCGTAAAAAGAAGGACAATTTGATCAACCTGGACCAAGAGGCGGCGCCGACCTACGGGGCACTGCAGCCTCAGTACACGTCGTTCCTCCCGGTGCAGGTGACCGGCTTTAACCCCTTTTTCCAGGCGCAAATGCAGCAGCAGTACTTGCAGGAGCAGGAGTACCAGCGGCAAATGGCCCTGCAGCAGGCCGCGCAGCAGTACCAGTACATGATGATGCAGCCGACCCAGCCGCTTGCGCCGCAGCCCACAAGCTTTGGCTCCAACAACCCGTGGCTCCAAACGCAAGCGACATCGCCAGCCCCGGTGCCAGCCTCTGCGCCTGCGCCAGCGCCTGCTCCTGCGTCGGAGCCAACCGATACCCTGATCAACCTCGATGGTCCTGAAGAGCCAGCACCGGTGCCCCAACCCCGTGGACCGCCGCGCGTCAAGTTGAGCGAGAAGCACGCCGAGCTGGACCGTCTACTGGCTTCGGGTGAGGGTATCGATACCTTTGGCAACACGGGCGATATGCGCTTAGGGCACAGCGCCATGCGGCTGAACCCGATGATGCAGCAGCGCACAGGGCAAGCGGCGGCGCCGGGTCAGTCGGCCTTTGACGCGCCCAAGCCGACATCGAACCCTTTTGCCATGTAGTCTAAAACGGATACGACTTCTTTGTATATACGAGATTACATGGGTTGTACCCAGAAAGAGAGGGCAATGACAAAGTAGAGCGCAAGGAGCAAGGCACCCTCGAGGTAGTTGCTCTTGCCGTCCTGGATGAGACTGTTGACGAGGATGACCGAGATCACCAGAGTGATGGTTTCAAAGTCGTGGAAGTAGAGCGACAGAGGCTGGCCCACCATCCATCCCACAAGCACGAGCACAGGCACCATGCCAAGACAGATCTGCACAGACGAGCCAATGGCGACGCTGAGCGCAATTTCCATCTTGTTCTTGGCGGCCATGAACACGGACGTGACATGCTCCGCGGCATTGCCGACAATCGGCAAAAGGATCGTACCGATAAAGACCTTGGAGATGTGGTAGTCGTTCGCGACGTCGTCAATCGCTGAAACGAGGTAGTCAGCGTTGAACGAAGTAACGAGCGTGATAAGTAACAGCGCGACGATGGCCGAGCGCGACGACATCTCCTGGGTTTCTTCATCATCCATCTCTTCCGCCTCGTACAGGAACGAGTGTGTGCGCAGCTGGAACACGAGATAACCTCCGTAAATCAAGATGAGGATCACGGCAGTGCCACGCGAGATAAACAGGATACCCTGCATGGCATCATCAAAGCCGGGCTCCATATCCATAGGCTGCTTGAAAGCGTTCAGGACCATATCCTTGGCATTGCCCCTCATCGCACCCCAGTAGGCCGCAGGGAGCACCATGGTGAAACAGCCCAGGGTCATGATGGAGCCAGAGGCCTGGGCGGCGGTCTGCGCAAACGAGTTTTCTGGCTGGAAGAGACCTCCCGCAAAGAAGCTGAAACCAAGAACAAGGAGCAAATTCGAAAGAATCGATCCCGCCAGCGACATTTGCACGATACGGAGCTGCCCTTGTAGGAGCGCCACAATACCGACGATCAGCTCCACGGCGTTTCCGAATGTGGCGTTCAAAAGACCACCCAGCGTCGCGCCGAGACGCAGCGACACCTGCTCCGTCGCATCGCCCAGCAGCTTGGCAAGCGGTACGATGGCAAGGAAATTCAGCACAAAGATAGCCAGTGGGCCCCAGTGCAGCCACTCGGCCAGCAGGCCTAGCGGCACAAACACAAGGAGCACATTGATCTTGGAGGAGAAGAGGAGCCAGCGGAACGACTCGATCGCCGTCTTTTCCGAGGCTCTTTGGGGCGGTGTCAATAGAGGCTGCCCTTCAGAAGCGGCTGCGGTCAGCATGGGGTGACCTACGCATGGTAGAGAATGGCGACGCGTTGCTCCGCGGGGGGACTACACGTGATTGTTGTCTATCCACCGGCCAATTCCACAATCAGCCGGAATACCGCGTCTAAAAAAAGAAACGGGCTAGGCACGTCGCGGTGTAACGCGCCTTCCGTGGAGGCGGACGAACTCGGTGTCTCGGCCGCCAGTGCATAGCCCACATGGCGAAAATCAACGAGGTACGAGTGGGCGTCCGCTTTGTACAGCTGCAGGTCCATACGGATCTTGTGGTGGAACAGCCTGGACTGGGTTTGCGCGTAAAAAATGTCCTCGTTGAGGGCATCCAGCACCTGCTGCCGCTCATCGGTCGTTAAATGGTCGAGACCCCGCGAAATCGGAGGGAGTGGTGTCTTGGGGCACCACTCCATGCCGAGGGCCTCCATCGTGCGGTAGAGGACCAGCATGATTTCCATAGGGTGGCTCCGACTGCGGATACCAAAGTGCCACTGCGAGCGCGGCCGACGCCCGCCGTTTGCCTTGCCTTGCGGGGCTGCGCCCTCGGAGCCCGTCGACGCCAGCGCCGGTGGCACAGAGGGGGCAGATTGGCCCTCGACCGGCGAGGAACTGCCCATCGGGTACAAGGCTCGCTGCGCGGCAGGCAAGCTGGTCTCGAGCACGGCCAGATGGACACCACGGTGCATGTACGAACTTGGCAGTGCGAGCGATTCGCTTGCATCGTCGAGCATGGGATCGTCGACCATGTCGAAACTTGCATACTCTTCGTCCGTGTCGGACATGGTAGACGAGGCATCCGTTTCATCGTCAGACACATCGCTCTCATCCAGACCAGGATCGTCGAGATCGGAGCCCTCAAACACCTCGTCTTGAACCGAGGCAATCAGCTCACTTACGCGCGTTTTTAGGTCTTCGTCGACAGCCTTGCGCGATGCTGTCGAGGTCCGCCGTGAGCAGGGCCGCGACGAGGCACCGTCTGCATGCATTAGGTCGGTGGTAGCGCCAGAACGCTTGATCAATGCATGGTAATGCATCGGCGACGTTGCCGTGCCGACGGGCGGCAGCAGAGAGCGCGTAGAGGGGCGGCGCTCGCGAGGACGAGCGACGCCATCGCCGGCTTCGGTGCTGGTGGATGGCGATTGCGAAAGGCTGGCAACGCTCGAGCCTGCATCCTCACCAACCTCAAGCTCACGCAGCATGGCCGTCGCCATACCGAGCGTCTCGTGGTAGTCCTGACACAAATGGTACGCGACCTTGATCTGGTTCGTGTCCGGTGAGCGGAGCATCTCGAGCACTTGGCCGCGCGAGAGACCTTCCACCTTGCCCATGAGTTCCTCCAGCACGTAGGGATCAATGAGACCGAGATCCGGCGATAACATCGCGGGGTCTGGCGCGGCCTGCGTAGAGGTCGATGGGACTTGAAGGAATGGATGGCTGCTCAGTGTATCGTCCATCACGGGCGCAGCGGTAAGCTGGAATTGTTTGTCCTCGACGCTCGGCGTCACCGGGAAAGGCCGCAAGTACGCGGGAAGATCCACGTTGAACCACGGCAGCTGCCGAATCTCGGGGATCGTAATGCGCTTCACTGGGTCCACGACGAGCATGCGCGAAAGGAGCTCTTTCGTCTCAGGCGACAGGTGGGATGGCAGGGAATAGATGCCCTCTGTTTGGTTAGTCATGGCACGTACTGTTGATCTTGGTAAACAAGGTCGGGACATAGTCGTCATCAAACGGCAGGCGCCCGCACAGCATGACATAGAGAATTACGCCGCAGCTCCATACATCCACTTCGGGGCCAGAGTAGAGTCGACCGGAGATGACTTCGGGCGCCGCATAGTTCGGACTCCCGCAACTCGTTTTGAGAAAGTCGCCATCAACCATAAAGTTGGACAAGCCAAAATCGGCGATCTTGACGTTGAAAAACTCGTCGAGCAATAGATTCTCCGGCTTGAGATCGCGGTGTGCGACCTTGTGCTTGTGACAATGGTCCGTTGCCGCGATAATCTGCTGGAAAAAGTGGCGCGCCTCGCTCTCAGGCAAGCGTCCATGTTCGACAATGTACTGGAACAACTCGCCGGCCGCGTACTCAATGACCATGATAATGTCGGAAGGTGTCGTGATAACCTCATAGAGCTTGATGATATGAGGGTGGCGCAGTAGACGCAAAAATTGGATCTCCTTCTTGATGCGCCCCCCAATGTCCATGGACGAGATTTTGCGCTTATTGATAATCTTCACAGCGACGCGATGCCCGGTGAGCGCATGCGTTGCCAGCTTGACCTTGCCGAACGTGCCAGAGCCAAGAGTCTGATGTAGCACATACTGCCCGATCATCTTGGGCTCCCTGCCGCTGCGGTGGTGAGAGGCATGGCTTTTGTGGTGATGATGATGGTGATGGTGGTGATGCGAGTGAACATGATGCGTGTGATCGCGCCTCACAGTGCGCCGCTCCGGCGCCGATAGTCGCGATGTGGACGTAGATGTACTGGCATGACGGCTGCTGCCACTATCGCTGGCGCCTGCCAGCCCAGCCATGCCCTAGTCACGCGCAGCTACCTGGCAGACCAGCGATGGCCTAACGACACCGGTCGGGCGGCCGAGGCCGGTCAGGCCTGATGATCACGTGAAAGCTACGGGAGTCCTTGGCGCTGGGTCTCGTGCCAGGCGCGCACGGGGCGCGACGTCTCGAGCCGCAGTGCCTCGAGGAGTGTACGGCGCTGGACAGCTTGCGGGCGTCCTGTCTTTTGCGCGAGCTGTGCGAGCACATGCCACGCCTCGGGCACGTCCCAGCCCCGGCCTAGCGTAGCCGTACGCAAGAGGCCCTCAGCCAGACCCACCGTTGATAGGGCCGGATCCGTGCGCCACTGGAACGCTGGTGCCACATCCGGCAGCGCCAGCGGCATGTCTGTAGAACCGAGAGAGCGGCTGGGTCTTTCGCGCGCACGCACCTCGGCGCTCGCCAGGCTCGCAGATCCGATCGGATCGGTAAGCGAGAGTGCCGCAAGCGCATCTGCATTCTCTGACGCGGACGCCGCCGCAATCGAGGCGTCATGCGATTGGCGCATCGATAGCTTATCCGAGGCCTGCAGCAGCACACGCGCCAGGTGCACACTCGCGGCCACTTGGTCCGAATCGCAAGCGAGCGCTTTGTAGAGGCACGTGATAGCGGACCCTGCCGCGTGGCCGGCCGCCAAGCTCCACTGCGCCAGTTGCACCCACACCTCGGCCCAGCGCGTGTCCAGCTGCTCCGCCTCGGCAATCGCACTTCGCGCCTGCTCGAGGTCGTCACAGCGGCGGAACGATGCGGCACTCTGTAGCCATAGGCTTTGCAGAAGGCGCGTTGCCATGCGCGCGCGGAACGCCACGCGCGCCTCGGCCGGCGACGCTGCGAGTTGGGCCGCGGGCGGCTGCACAAACTCGGGCGCACGCGCAGCCATGTCACTCGATGTCGTCGGTACGGTCGCGAGGGTAGCCACATGCACTTGATAGGCCGTAAATAGATCGCGCTGGTCCTCGAGCGCACTCGGGACACCTTCGGTCACCTCAAGAAGCGTGTTGTGGGTCATGAGCAGGCGCACATACGTGCACGCTCGCTCGAATGGCGTCGGCGGGTAGTCCAATGACACCAACTGCGTGCGCGCAGGCGAAGCTTCGTCGTCCTCCTCGATGTGAGAGAGTGCATCGGCTGCCAGGCGTCGGGCACCGGCAAAGTCCTTTTGTGCGGTGAGCAGCAGCACAAGGAGGTGCCAAGCCTCGATCCACGACGGTTCCAGCTCAATCGCACGGCGCACTGCCACGATGGCCGCGTCCACTTGGCGTGCGAGAGCATGCACATAGCCAAGTGCCCAGAACGACTCGGCGGACTGCGCATCGAGCTGGACAGCCTCTTCCAGCGCCTGCTGTGCGTCGCAGAGGTACGTCGACCGCTCCGTAGGCATGACCGTAGGCACAAGAGATGCACGCACCTCGGCGCCTACGCGCAGGACCCGAGCCACGGCGGCCGGCGGCACAGCGACCGAGGTCTCTTGCACAAATGTACGTAGCCTGTCTGTCAGCTTGAGTGCCTCGGCAGGCTGGCGGAGGTACCGCAGGTGCACCACAGCGCCGAGCAAGAGTGTATCGATGTACTCGATCGGACCATCCACCGCACGAACGCCAGATGTGTCGCGCTGGGCGGGGCAGCCGGTGGCCTCCCATGTCGTGTCGACCAGCAAGCGGTAGTTGTCCACGAGAGGGCACGCCTCCGCGTACGCCTCGGCAGCCACGAGCATGTGGATGAGCAGACGCAAAATGGTGGAAGAGCGGAAGGTAATGCGCGTAAAGCCATACAAGAGGCGTACGACGTCGTCGGCGCCCTGCACGTCGTGTTGGCCGTCCAGGCGCCAGCTCTCGACGAGCTTCTCAGCGAGGCTTTCTGCTTGCGCATTCGACTCATTCGCACGGGGAAAGGACGGCGTACCCTGCACAAGCTGCCCAGCACTCGTCTTGAGCTTGGCATACTCGGCGGACCAGGACGGCGGCGCGGCACCGATCGGTGCGGCGCTGCGAGGTCGGCGCGTCGAGGTGGTGCGGGGTCCCATTGGCTCCTGGCTCACAGCACCCGGCGCAGCGTAGGCGCTCGTAGCGCTTCGCTGCTGGTTCAGCAGATCCACATGCAACGAGCGCAGCACATGGCGCTGGGTCAGGCAGAACCACGACGGCCAACGCGCCTCGTGTGCCTGGTACACACGCAGTGCCTCCATACCAGCCTCTTTGCCGCGCTGCTGCAGTGTAAGAAGCGTCGAGCGGTACAGGGCCGTCTCGAACCAGCGCTCCATCTCGTCGACAAAGGGCATGGTACGGGCTCCTTTGGTTGCCGCACCGCCACGCACACGCTCATGCAGACGAATAGCAAAGCGGTACGACTCCAGAGCCTCGTCCAAGTCTTCGGTGTGGGTGCTCGAGCGCTCCTGCGCCATGCCATACACGGCCGCCCCCATCATGGCCAAAGCGACATGGTGCTCTTGCACCAAAGTACCGGTGACAGGGTTCATGTGCCTGAGATTCGTGTGTTCCACGAGATCAATGACATCGTCGTCGCGCCCCAGCAAAAAGAGTCCGAGCGCTGCGAGTGCCACACAGGCTGTGGCATCGTAGGAGCCGTCGGTCGTATCACGAGCCAGCGATTGTAGTTCCGCAACGAATCCCTGCACAATGGCCGTCGACTCGAGTCCGCTCTCCATGATGGGCGGCAGCGCTGCGGCGCCTGGTGCATCGTTGGCGTGCGATGCGTCGCGGTAGCCTTGATCTTCGAAGAACTCGTTCATCTGGCGCTGCAGGTCGTGCTCGATCGTTGCAATGCGCGCCGTCGTGATCGACTGAGGATTGTGCTTGGTGAATTTATGCAGTAGAGAATGGAAGGCATCCGTGGGGGGAGGGGCGGTCCCCGACACGGCGCCGCCGTTGGGCTCCGCGGGGCTTCCACGGGCACGTCCGGCAGATCGACTGGCTACGCCACGGTCGGATGACACATCCTTCGTAGCGTCCGTATGATGCCAAAATGCGAGACCTCGAAGGCGGGCATTGTGTAGCTCGCGCGCGTAGTGAGGCCCCTTGTTCGCCTTGAACATGGGTCGCAGCCTACGAGGGACAGCCAAGATGTGGAGCTACCGTCCCAGCGCCGGTGGTCGGCAACCCGTGCCGCGCCTCCACGTGGTGGGCCCCCACAAAACGCAACGTGCCTTGTTGGGTCCGGCAAAGCGGCACGACACAGTCGGCCAGCAACCAATCCACTATACGCTACAGGGCCGGGCAAGAGAAGCCTTACATTTCGTCCTCGTAGACCTCCTCGCCTTCGTATCCGTCGTACTCCTCGAGGTCGTCGTCCGCGGTGGCCTCCTGGTACTGCTGGTATTCGCTGATGAGGTCGGCCAGGTTCGACTCGGCCTCGGTAAACTCCATCTCGTCCATACCCTCGCCGGTGTACCAGTGAAGGAAAGCCTTGCGACGGAACATGGCCTGGAACTGGTGCGACACGCGCTTGAACAGCTCCTGGATGGCCGTGTTGTTGCCAATAAACGTCACGGACATCTTGAGGCCCCGCGGCGCAATGTCACAGTGCGCCGTCTGCACATTGTTCGGGATCCACTCGACAAAGTACGACGAGTTCTTTGTCTGCACGGCCTGCATCTGCTCCTCGACCTCTTTCATAGACAGCTTTCCGCGGAAGTACGCGGCGACCGTCAGGTAGCGGCCCATGCGAGGGTCCGACGCAGCCATCATGTTCTTGGCATCAAACATCTGTGACGTGAGCTCCGGCACGGTGACGGCACGGTACTGCTGGCTGCCTTGGGCAGTAAGTGGTGCAAAGCCCACCATGAAAAAGTGCAGACGAGGGAAGGGCACCATGTTCACAGCGAGCTTACGAAGGTCCGAGTTCAGCTGACCGGGGAAGCGCAGGCACGTCGTAATACCCGACATGACAAGCGACACGAGCTGGTTCAAGTCATCGTAGTTGGGCGTCTTGAGCTTCAGGGTGCGGAAGCAAATGTCGTAGAGCGCCTCGTTGTCAATGCAAAACGTCTCGTCCGAGTTCTCCACCAGCTGGTGGACCGAGAGCGTCGCGTTGTAGGGCTCCACGACCGTGTCAGAGACCTTGGGCGACGGCATGACCGAGAAGGTCGCCATCATACGGTCTGGGTACTCTTCGCGGATCTTGGAGATGAGCAGCGTACCCATACCAGCACCGGTACCACCACCCAGCGAGTGCGTGATCTGGAAGCCCTGCAGCATGTCACAGTTCTCCGCTTCCTTGCGGACGACGTCCATGACCGAGTCCACGAGCTCAGCGCCCTCGGTGTAGTGACCCTTGGCCCAGTTGTTGCCTGCGCCGCTCTGACCAAACACAAAGTTGTCGGGGCGGAACAGGCTGCCCAGGGCACTGGAGCGGATCGAGTCCATCGTACCCGGCTCCAGATCCACCAACACGGCACGCGGCACGTACTTTTTGTCCGCAGCCTCGTTGTAGTACACGTTGATCCGCTCTAGCTGCAGCGGCGACGTGCCCACATAGTTGCCGCTTCCATCGATACCGTGCTCGTCGGAGAGCACCTCCCAGAACTTGGTGCCGACCTGGTTACCACACTGGCCGGTCTGCAGATGCACAATCTCACGCATGATTCTCCGTTCACGAGACGATCGCGGACAAGGGGCAAAGGCCGGTTCCGCGCCCACCCGAGCTGACGCGCACCACACACGCCTCCATCGCCACGCGTCTACGCGTACTATCACGTGCCTACTTACACGTACGCCTCCGTGAGGGCAATGCCCTCCTGCACGAGCGCGAGACGGATCGGCTCGGCAATCTCGAAGGAATACGGCACAAGGATACCCGGCTTCTTAATAGCGGGGTGACCCTCAAGCAGCAGCTGGGTTGTCACCGCGCACGGCAGACCCACGAGCTTGGCCATCGACGACCAGCCGTTCGGCGCACCATAGTCCAGCAGCGTCGAGGTGAGCGTCTTTGTCTCGCCCTCCTTGGTAAGGATACGGAAACGGTGCTGCAGCATGACCATGTCACGCTCACCCGGCTCGTACGCACACTTGCCCTCCAGGTTCACGCACAGCGTGTCCAGCAGGTTGCCCTGGCCGTTGGCGCGCTGCTCGGGCAGACCACCGACCTCGACAGGGCTCGAGCTAAAGAGGCCAAGCCAGCGCATGCCACGCAGCACACGGTCTGCCTCGTCCTCATCCTTGAACTGGCAGTGTGCGCACACGGCCGCCACCAGCGACGCCTCGTCGGTGCGCTCGGTGCCGACCAGGTGCGCCGTCAGCTGCGCCCACGTAAGGCCGGACGTGGCAAGCCAAGGCTGCGCTGTCTCGTCGAGGAAGCCCAGGCGCACGAGCGCCAGCACAAACTCGGGGAAGCCCTGGTAGCGCAGCGTGCCGCGAATGCACTCCTCGGCCTCGGGAATGCCGTACCACTCGCGGAATGGCGTCGAGTCACGGTTCGGGTATGCCACAAAGGCAAACGACGGCATAATGTAGTAGGGCTTCGCCGCGGCCATCAGGTCCAGGCCACTCACACTCTTGGCCTCGTTGTTCTGAATAAACTTGGCCGTGTTTCGCAGCGCGAGCAGCACACCTCGGGACGACCACGAGAACTTGTAGCCCAAGGGGTTCGTCGCAGCCTCGGGCGCCGGCAGACCACCGCAGTAGGACAGGAACGACTGGATCTGACCGCCCGCCTCGTGAATCTCCTTGATCGCCTTGACCGCATACAGATGGTCGAGACCAGGGTCCAGACCGATCTCGTTGAACACCGTAATGCCGGCGGCCTGGATCTCGGGCTCCAGCGCGCGGATCGCATCCGACACATACGATGTCGTCACCACATCCTTCTTGTGCTTGCACGCTGCCTTGATCACATCCGCATGGTAGATATAGGGCACCAGCGAAATGACCAGGTCATGCTGCTCGACCGCCTGGCTCAGCGACGACGCATCCTTGACGTCCACCTGCATCGTCTGCGCACGCGGGAATTTGTCACCGAGCTTGCTGGCGTTGCGCGCCGAGCCAATCGTCACGCTAAACTCGGGCGTGCGCAACAAATACTCGACCACCGGGCCAGCCACGTAGCCAGAACCCAGCACGAGCACCTTTTTCGGCGAGCGCGGTCCCGAGGCCTCGCCCGTGCCGGTAGCCACGACCGGGCCAGGCGCAGGGTCGCCATGCGCGACAACGCGGTGCGCAAATTCAGGCAGGACAAACGCGGCACGGTGGATGTCGTTGTTGTAGTAGCGGCAGTTGGGCACCGTACGCAGCGGCTCGCGCACGTTGCGCTGCGCATCGAGCGAGCACACAACAAAGCCGATCTGGCCGCAGGGGTAGGTCGGAATGAGCGTGTACGCATAGTCGGCGACCGGGAACAGCTCGCGTGTCGACTGCGTGAGCGAGCGGATGAGGCCGAGGTGCAGCCACACGCTCTCGGCCTGCGTCGAGATGTGGCCTCCAGGGCGCAGCGCTTCGCGCAGCAGTTCAAAGTAGGACTTTTGGAAGAGCACCTCGGCAGGACCGTCAGGGTCCGACGAGTCGGTGATAATCACGTCAAAAGCGCCCTTGTTCTTCGGATCCTTGAGGAAAGCAAAGCCGTCGCCGATGATCACCGTCGACTTGGGGTGGTCGAGACCCTCGGCCATCTTGGGCAGATACTTTTTGGACACGCGGGGCACAGCCTCGTCAATGTCACACAACACGGCCTCCTCGACCGTCTCATGCTTGACAATCTCGCGCAGCACACCGCCATCACCACCGCCAATCACGAGCACACGGCGGGGGTTGGGGTGCGAGTTGATCGGCAGGTGCGCGATCATCTCCTGGTATGAAAACTCGTCGCGCTCCGTGCACTGGATCGCACCGTCGAGCACCAGCACATTGCCGTAGGTCTCACTCTCAAACACGAGCACGTCCTGGTACTTGCTCTGTTCGGTGTGCAGGATGCGCCGCACTTTTAGGCTCATGGCCTGGCCGGGCCACTGGCGGCTCACCTCGTGGAACCAGCCGTCGACAATACTCGGATGCGTCAGGACCTCGGCACTCATCGTAGCGAATGCCGACCTAGGTACCCAGCGGGCCGAAAAAGGGCCGTTTTGCACGTGACTGACACCGCCCACCCCGCTTGTCAAGACGCGTCGACGATGGAGAGCGCGGCGGGCGCCAAGAAGCGCGCGCGCAAATCGGACGCTGGTCTGCCCGCCGATCAGGCATCGGCGTCGGTAAGCCCCGGTGCAGGCGATGATGCACTGGACGACGTAGACGAGGGGCTGGTGGACTGGCAATCACAGAAAAAGAGCAAGAAACGCAAGGGCGACGCTACTCGGGCCTCTACGCGCGAGCGGTCGAGCTCGACGCGGGCGCCCAGTGCCGAAGCACTGCGCCGATCCGTGTCACGCGTGGATGCCGACGCCGACACACGCAAGGACGATGCGAGTGAGCAAGACGACGACGAGGCCGAGTCGGATGGGGCCGATGGCGATGCCCTCGCTGAGGACGAGTTTACACGGCAACAGACCATATATGCGGCGCAACAGCGAAACATGGGGTACGTTTTCCTTCTCACACAGACTCTTATCGCATCTCATGGACGAGGATCAGCTGGAGCGGCACATGGCGTCGCGCCGCGGCACGCTGAACAAAGGCAGCGTGCGCAAGGTATGCACCTCTTTCTCACCGCAGCTGGTGAACCATGTACTATCGCAATCCGTGAACCAACACATTGTCATGGCGGCCAGTGGTGTTGGAAAAGTGTTTGTGGGCGAAATGGTCGAGCAGGCACGCGCCGTGCAGCGCGAGCGCCACGAGACGGGGCCCATTCAGCCGGTGCACTTGTACGAGGCGTACCGGCGCTACAAGCTTGCACAGGAGCGCCCCGGGCGCTATCCCCCTGGCCTCTCGAATGGGACACCGGGTCTGGGGCGCAGCCGCCGCCTCTTTTAGCTAGATACCTCTAGAGCGGCCCAAACGACTGCACGAGCAGGTCGCGCACTCTTTTCTGCTCGAGGCCCCCGACGCCCTCCATCTGTTCGGGCAGCACGCCATCCGCGTTGGGTCGATGTCGATCGGCGCCGCCTACATCGATCAGAAGCGCGGCTGTCTGCGCATGCGCCGAATCGATCGCGAGGTGCAGAGGCGTATGGCCGAGGCGGTCCGCAGGGCTGTGTCAGTACACGGCACGTACTTGACACGCGTCTTGGCATGCTCCTGTCCATCCAAACGAGGCGGCGGGCGCAATAGCAAGCGCACAATCGCGTCATGGCCGGCCGATGCAGCGCGATGCCTGAATCAGTCGCACAAAACGTACAAGGGGCGCTGCTTGGCGCCATCGAGCGCATTCACATCGGCGCCGTACTCCAATAGCACGCGCACAATGTCTGGGTGGTTCTTGCTGCTAGCATAGTGCAGCGCAGTAATGCGCTTGTGGTTGCTCGCATGCACATCGGCGCCCCTGCTGTGAGACGAGGACGCGCGTAGCGTACCGTTCTAGTAGCATCGTCACGAGTCCGGTCGCACCTGCGGACGACGCCATCATGAGGGGTGTCCATCCACTCGCATCTGGTGCATTCACGTCGACGTTGCCGGCGCCTAGGAGCGCATCTACAATACCGCGCTTCTCGTCGCTGGACACGGCCCAATGCAGCGGCTGGCGCCCATCCGCGTCCGCGAGCGTGAGACTCGCACGCCCCTCGTCCGTCTCTAGCAAATCCTGCACGCGGCTCAGATTCCCTGCGTGTCAGCGGCGCCTACACACCGTCCAAGCACGCGCGGTGCAGCGGATGATCCTGCGACATGGCCAAACGCTTCCTATCCTCCACAACACGGGACTATGTGAGGATGTAGAGGGCCATCATCAGGCATGCTATAGAACAGTAGGGCGACAATCGTTCGCCTGTGTAAGAGGACACCAACGCACCTATACGCGCCGCCTTGAAGAATACGCCAAAGAAGCTGTGTGAGCTGCAACGGCATACCCTTTTTTGTTCCGATCCACGAGCGCA
Source organism: Malassezia nana (assembly GCA_029542845.1). Classification (NCBI taxonomy): domain Eukaryota; kingdom Fungi; phylum Basidiomycota; class Malasseziomycetes; order Malasseziales; family Malasseziaceae; genus Malassezia; species Malassezia nana. Next base: position 1,003,764 of record CP119893.1, read on the forward strand.
GGCGCTGCCGCACGCACATACGTGCATGTACAGATGAGGAGTAGGACCACGAGCAGCAGCGACTGAAAGTGGAAGAGCGCAGACTGCGTGAGGCGCGCGCGCACGTACCATGACCGCCGTGTCGAGGTCCGAGACGACCACGTGGAAGGTGGAGTCGTGGCGCGCTCCACGCCACTTGGGTTGGCCATGAGCGACGCGCCGCCCCTGGGCACTACGGATCTGCGACGCTGGCGCCTGCGCGTCTCGGACGGTGGGCGTCATGTGTGGCACTATTTAGAGACGGAGGAGGAGGTCGAGGCATGGCCCCAAACGCCTGAGGACAAGTACTGGCTCGGCCTCGATATGGTACGTGCGCCCGCTTAACGGCAGGGTATGCCGACGCTACCGCGCGCCAAAACACCGCTGGAGGCCGCACACAACGGCCTACAATTTTACAAGCACCTGCAGTCGAGCGATGGGCACTTTGCGGGCGAGTACGGCGGCCCCATGTTCCTTCTGCCCGGCCTCGTGATCGGTATGTATGTCACGAAGACGCCCATCCCCGAGCCATGGCGCATCGAGATTGCGCGCTACTTGTGGAAACGACGGCACCCCGTCGACGGGGGCTGGGGAATCCACATTGAAAGTCCATCGACCGTGTTTGGCACCGCGCTCAACTACACGGTGCTGCGCCTTGTCGGTGTGCCTGCGACGCATCCCATGATGGTGCAAGCGCGTACGACGCTGCATCGCCTGGGAGGCGCAACGGCTATTCCCAGCTGGGGCAAGCTGTGGCTCGCTGTGCTCAATGTGTACGACTGGGAGGGCCTCAATCCGATCCCGCCGGAGCTCTGGCTCCTCCCCGACTGGGTGCCGATTCACCCGTGGCGCTGGTGGGTGCACACGCGCATGGTGTACCTGCCCATGGGCTATTTGTACGGGCGTCGCTTTGCAGCGCCTCTCGACCCACTGATCGCCGCACTGAGGACCGAGCTGTATCCGGAGCCGTACGAGCGCATCCAATGGCGCGCGCAGCGCAATCATGTCGCCGCAGTCGACTTGTATGCACCCCACACCCGCACGGTCGATGCCCTTTTCTATATGCTGGGGCACTATGAGCGCATGCATGTGCCGTATCTCCGCCGAGCAGGCATGCAACGTGCGTACGAACTCATCGTGAAGGAGGACATCAACACGGGCCACCAGTGCCTGGGGCCTGTGAACAAAATGCTCAATATGATTGTGCGCTGGCTTGTCGATGGTCCGGAGAGCGAGGCCATGGCCTTGCATCGCGAAAAACTCAAAGACTTTGCGTGGATGAGCCGCGAAGGTCTCATGATGACCGGCACCAACGGCAGTCAGCTGTGGGATACGTCGTTCATGGCGCAGGCCATGTGCGAGTCGGGCCTCTCGCGCGAGCCCGAATTCCAGCATGTGAGCGCACGCATTCTGCACTGGCTGGATGAATGCCAGATCCGCGAAAATCCTCGCTTTTACCGCTCCGCGTACCGCTTCGCGACCAAGGGCGCATGGCCATTCAGCACGCGCGAGCAGGGATACACGGTCAGTGACTGTACTGCCGAGGGCCTCAAAGGTGTGCTCATGCTCCAGGAGGCCAGCGGTACGGACCTGGGCCATCCTGTCGATGCGCGCCGCCTTCATGACACTGTCGACCTGCTGCTCACGATGCAGAACGCGAATGGCGGCTACGCCTCGTATGAAACGATCAATGGACCTGCGATCACCGAGTGGCTCAACCCTGCCGAGGTGTTTGGCAATATCATGGTCGAGTACGCGTATCCTGAGTGCACGACCTCGGTCGTGTCGGCCTTGCGCATGTTCCAGCGGTACGACTCGTACCGCAGTGCGGACATTGACGCGACTGTGGAGCGCGCCGTGCAGTATATTCTGCGTGTGCAGCGCCCTGATGGCTCCTGGTATGGCTCTTGGGCGATTTGCTTTACCTATGCGGCCATGTTTGCGTTGGAAAGCCTCCATCACGCAGGACTCACGTACAGCAATTGTGAGGCGGTGCGCCGTGCGTGCACCTTCCTCCTCTCCAAGCAGCGCGACGACGGCGGCTGGGGCGAGAGCTACAAGTCATGCGAAACGCACCAGTACGTCCAGTCCCCTTCCCAGGTCGTGCAGACCGCCTGGGCCATCCTGGCGCTCTTGCACGCCCGGTGCCCCGATCGAGCCCCGATCGAGCGCGCCGTGGCTCTCCTCCAGGCGCGTCAGCTTTCCGATGGGTCCTGGGCGCAGGAGCAAATCGAAGGCATCTTTAACCAGTACGTGCGTCCACTCACACAGCAACTGTGCGTGTACTTTACTAACACAGGCGCCATTTCCTACCCCAACTACAAGTTCAGCTTTACCATTTGGGCCCTGGGCAAGGCGGCGCACGCCTTGGCCGCGCCCCCGTAGCGCTCGCTGTAGTGGAGGCTTGCCCTATGATCGCGTCTCGCTGCCGGGCGCGCGCCGCTGCGGACCTCTCGTCCGTGGCAGGGGCCGCCCGCGCATTGCGCGAAGCGGGACGCACGCCGAGTGCGTGTTGGAACGAGGCGCGCTGGGTGCTCGAGCATGTGCGCCGCGAGCACCGCCTCGGCGCGCACGCCCCTCTGCCATCCCATGCGTCGCAGCAGGTCGCCGCCATGCTCACTCGCCTTGCGCGCGATGAGCCTATCGCCTACGTGTTGGGGACACAGCCATTTGGGTCCTTGGATGTGCAAGTGCGCGCACCCGTGCTGATTCCCCGGCCTGAAACCGAGTCGTGGGCCTTGCGCCTCGCCGAGCAGCTGTCCGTGAGCCTGCGCCGCTTTCCGCGCCCTTTGCGCATCGTCGACCTATGCGCGGGCACTGGGTGCGTAGGCCTGCTGCTCGCACAGCACCTGCACAGCCACCGTGATGTGCGTGTGACACTGGTGGACAATGACCCGCAGGCCCTAGCCCTGTGTGTGGCGAATCGCACGCGTGCAAACTGCGACCCTTTGCGTGTTGCTGTGCAGGGCCTGGATCTATGGGACGCCACGGCTGCTACGCAGCTCGGCACGTACGACCTCCTGGTGTGCAACCCGCCGTACATTGCGGCGGAGGAACATGCCACCCTGGACGTGTCGGTGCGCGCGTACGAGTCGCGCGCCGCCCTCGTAGGCACAACGCCCAACACGGACGGCCTCGACTACTACCGACGTCTCGCCGAGTTGCTACCGCAGGGTCGTGCCCAAGGGCCACGGGATCCCGCCTTGCCCTACGCTGTCCTCGAGGTAGGTGCAGGGCAGGCGCCAACTGTTCGGCACCTTTTGCAGGCGGCTGGCCAAGGCGACCTGTTCACCACCGAGACGTGGACCGATGAGGCTGGCTATGAACGTGTGGTAGTCGTCTATACAGCCGAGTAGTAGTAGTACTCGTCGACCAACGTCAAGTACTCGCCGACAATGCTGCCCAGCAACCCGACGATGCGGCGCTTTTCGGTGCTAGCGACAAACTGCGCGACTTTGGGACGCGTCCAGCCATACCACACGGGGCCCCGTAAGAGGTACCACCACAAGGCTCGGTCGCGCGAGCTCCATTCGTCGCTTTCGACCGTACTGATCGGCTTTAGCGAGGGGTACCGCGGCTGCGCACGCAACGTACTGGCCAGCCAATCGAGGAACGAGTTTTCCACACCCAGCATGGTGAGCAGCAGCGAGATGGACGAAGGCGGCGGCGGCGACGCTGCTGCTGCGTCCTTGCCACGGGGGACCAAGGCATGCCGACGCAACAGGCGCGCGAGCAGCTCGAGCATGAGGGAGACGGAGAATGGGCGCACATCACGCACACCATAGCGGCGCAGCATCAACACATACACCAGCGGGCGCAGAATCCACACACCCTCGGCCAAACGACCCAGCTTATTCGACAGCGCACGAACTAGCAAGGGCGGCGGCGACACATCTTGCTCGGTGAGAGTATGGGAGAGCAGCTGCTCATACAAGTCCTGGCTGGTTAAGGCGGCCAGGGAGCGGCGCACGCAGCCTGTGCGAGCACCGCGCCACGAGAGAGCCACGCGCGTATGCTGCGCTTTTTCGAGTAGTGCCGGATCAAACTCACGTTGCGGCAGCGGCGGTGCCACCACCGGGCGCTGCTGCGACGTGCGCATCAGCGCAAAACGCGCCCAGGCTTTGAGCAGCTCCAGGGCCACTACCACGTCCCATGCACGCTGCTTACCCAGATGGCGGCGCGCCAGCATTTCTGCGAGTAGCTGCGTCGCCTCTGTTACCATCAGCAGTGTGGCCATACGCCGGTACCGCGCGCTAGCGGTGCGCCAGTAGGCGGTGTAGCGCGCATGCAGCGACATCTTGGGGACATCCGCGCCGATCTGCACCGCAGCGCGCGCCCCCACCGCACCAGCACCAGCACCTGCCTGCTCCGCCTCGCGGCCCGCATGAGCATAGACAATTTGGCATAGCACCGAGTCATGGTACATGCTCAGCACTTGCACGGCCGCATAGATCGCCTCACCAGCTAGCTCCGCATCCTTGAAGCGTCCAGGCAAGACATATGTGATACTTCGCAGCGAAGACTCGACCGCAGTGATCTGAGATGCATTCGAGAGGACGAACGACTCGTACGTCTTCCACACCGGCGGCATGCGGTGCAGCGTCCGTCGTGGCGGCGTGGCGGGCGGCGTCCCACGTGATGACTCCACACGGGCTTGGCGGTGCGTGCGGTGCTCCACGCTCGCCAGCCAGCCGTGCCTAGCGTCGCAGGTCTCGTTGCCAGACGACCATCCCATGTCGGCGCCCACGACCGCGGCAGCACGAGATGCCGCGGAGCGTGGCGCTTCAAAGCTAGATACAGTACTGTACCACTTTTTTGCCAAGACAGTGGCTATGGTCCACGAGAGCCGTGGCATGGCCCGATCCTTGGAGAACCGGGGGCGCCCCAACAAATGGTTTTCCTTTGAGCTTCCTGAGTGCGACATATTTCGGAAAGAGTTGCGCCCATGGCGGACCCTTTCTACAGCCACATGTCCACCACCCCTCGTGGTAGACGTGTGCTTGCAAACGGCCGGCGTGGACGAAGACTACGAGGTGCACGCCCGGACCAGCACGGGTACGCAACATCTCGTTCCTGCATCCACCAACGAAATTGTCCTCGAACGCTGGCATCTGGACTTGCAGCTGCAAGACGCGCACCATGCGGAACGTTTGCCGGCCGTGTACAAGCAGGCCATCGTGCACTTTCGCACGCTCTTCTCCATGACACGGCTTCTCCCGGCGTGGCGGTTGGCGCATCGCCTCCAGAAAGCCCGCGGAGCAAGTGCCCAGCTCGCTCTCCAGATTCAGGTACGCAGTGAGGCGCCGCCCCTTGCGATGCCTGCGACCTCCTGGACCATGGAACCCATCCAGACGCCACTCGGCGCCTTGGCCTTTGGTATCGACTATTGCGACGTGCAGGATATTGTTCTGCAATGCCGCAACGCACGTCTTCCCGCCAATGCACGCACGCATACGGCACCACCGGCTACCGGCGTCGACACCGGCGCCGCTTCCCCCTTGTTCCAGGCCCTGCTGGCCCAGGACAATGGCGCAAGGCGCGCGATCCATATGGGGCGGCCCCGCACCAACAGCTTATCAACGAGTCCATCGCTCGCTGCGTCGCGCTTTTCCCGGTCCCCTCGGATAGAGGGCAGCGCGTCTCCCGCCGCGGCGAGCCCTCGCCCTAGCACAGCGTCCACGGGCCTGGAGGCGCTGGGCGCTTCCACCTTGTCCGTGGCCGAGCCAGGTGCGCTGCGTACTCTGTTCAGCAGCTCGGCACGCAATCATGCGTCGCCCAGCTCGCTGCGCTCCCTACGCACGCCTCCTATGTACACGGGCAGCTTTGACCTGCACATGCAGGGCAAGAGTCTCATGACCCGCTCACGTCTAGGTGAGTCGCCGGGGTGCGACGAGGTGGTACCGCGCGCGCGACCGCAGCGTATTGAGCGGTACTCGCGGCAGCTCAGTTACCGCCAGCGCGAACTATCCCAGTCGACAGGGCCGACGGACGATGCGGCACCCGCCCGCAGCTGGTCGCAGCGCTCCGAGCGGCGGCGAAATACGGACTGGGCCGCAGCGTCGCCTCACTCCCACTCCCACTCCCTGGGGGGTGTCAGCCCTGGCATGTCGCGCGTCTTTGCAGGTCCATCGCCGTCGCCCGCCTTTGCGCTTCCCCGTACACCGCTGTCGCCGTCGCAGCATACGCCCTCATCGGCGGACGACGTGTTAGACTTGGTGGCTATGATCGACACGCGCACGCCGGGTCCGACGCCTGCGCCGACTGCCTCGGTGGCGCGCGCGCCCGAACCACTCTTGTCCGAGCACTACTACGATGATGTGCTAGCCAAAATGAACCACTCGCTCAAGCTACTCGACTTGGACGACTCTTTGGGGCCTCGTCCCAATACAGAGACCCATGACGAGGCAGCAGGGCAGATGGAGTGGTCGCTCAATATGTAGTGTAGATATGAAGTATGGAGGCATCATGTGGATGAAGAGGTATGAGGCGGGGCCGCAGCGTCTTTATCAGCGAGCAGCCGGCGATGGGCGTAGGCATCAGCTACCCAGGCGGCCATATCGACTTGACTCGCATGGGCAACAAATTCGTGCTGCAACAGGGATGCGTAATTGGGGCGTTCGTCAGGGATTTTGCGAAGGCACTGCGCGATAAAGTCGCGTGCAGCGTCCGAGTACTCAGAGGAGCCGAGTTCTAGCTCAACGCTTGCGCCCTGGGGCGTTATAATGGTAATGGGCGTCTTGGAGGGTCTTGGCAGCTGGGGCGCGTCACCTTCGACAATGGCCTGCAGCTGCGCAAATACATTGGTAAACGTCTCCGGGGGGTAGGGGTACGAGCCTCCGGCTATCTCCACGAGAGAGATGCCCAGTGACCACACGTCCGAGGCGACCGTGTACGTCGTGACGTTGCGGCCATGGCCTGTGATACGTTCAGGCGCCATGTAGCTTTGACATCCAATGTTGGTTTTCGCAAGGCTCTTCTCCAGCTGGCCGGACACGCCAAAGTCGCACAGCTTGACCTCACCCTTCGAGTTGATGAGCATATTGCTCGGCTTGACATCACGATGAATGATCTGCAACTCGTCCTTAAGAAAGTGCAGCCCTTGGACTGTGTTCCACGCAATGTTCGCCAGCACGTCGTTCGGCACCACGCAGTGGCGCCCCGCACACAGCTTGTCGAGACTGCCATAGTCCATATACTCCATGCAGTAGTACACGCACGACTCGACAAAAAAGGCTCCGTAGAACTCGACAATCTGCGGCGCCATGGCACGGTGCAGAATATCGAGCTCCATAATAATAGCGTTGAGCTTTGCTTCGTCCAGCTCAAGCCGGATCTCTTTCATCGCCATTTCCACCTTGGTACGCGTATGCCGCACGCGCGTCACCGTACCATAGTTTCCATGCCCCAGCGGCTCGAGCAGCTCCAGCTCGTCCATGTTGATGTTGAACGATGTGCCATTCTTGAATTCCACACCGGACGCGTGCAGCACCGCTTTACCATCGAACACCAAGCGACCTGATGGGTCCACAATTTGGCTAAAAGTACCAAACGCCGACATGGGCACTGGCGGACCAGACATCATGCCCAGATTCAAGTTGGGCCGCCCACCTGGCCGTTTCAAGGCGTTGGGCGCCTGCCCCGGGACCGAGAGGCCCATATCACTCAGATGCAAGTTGGGGCGCATGCGCTGCGCACCGGGCTGCGGCATGGGCGACGGACGCGCGCGCGCGGACGCGGACGGGGCCGGCATAGGGGGCCCTTTGGGCATGAGCATGGCCGAATTGAGCTTATCACCATGTCCCATTACACCTGCCGTTCCAGGCATGGCATTGGCGGAGCGCCGCGCATTCTATTTTATGAGTTTTCAAAACGCACCTCTTCAAGCTTTGCACGTAGGCTAGGCGGCAGCTTTGCCGTGGCCATCTCACGGGTGCGAGCATTGATCCCGGCCAGGCCTCGTGGCATGGGTGCCGGGCCCTGGCTCGACCCTTTGAGACTATTAGATGGCGCACCGTCCTGCGCAGGCGTTAGCTCAAACGCAGGCACCGTGGCCTCGTTGCCTTGCGACATCGACGGGTCTCTAGCGGGACCCTGTTCCATCGTCGACAAAGGCGAGGGCAAACCTCGCCGCACCGACCCGATAGGCCTTTAGTCATACCACGCGACACGTTGGCCGCGGTTCGGTGGAGGACGGTATGCTCGGTGCCTGGTCCTGGGCGCATGGGCTCTGTGCGCTCGCCACGAGCCGCACCGTGTTCCAACCTGATGAACACTGGCAGTCGCTCGAGATTGCACATCGCATAGTGTTTGGTTATGGGTATCGCACATGGGAATGGACGGTCGATGCGCCCATCCGCAGCATTGCGCATCCTGCCTCGTTCGTGCCTTTGTACACCTTCCTCCAGGCCACGGGCCTCGATGCCTACACATTCATCATGGTAGGTCACGCCTTTCTCACTCTTGACAACCGCACCAGCGCTACAGCAGGCACTCATTTCTGCGGTCGGTGATGCTTGTGCGTATCGACTCGTCCAACGGGTCGCCGGGGGCCGCGTCGCTTGGTTCTGGGTACGTCATGACTGCTGCTCACACAGGCCATCATACACATGACCTCCCTATACTGGATGTTTACAGCCTCGCGCACATTTTCCAATACACTCGAGGCTGCTCTTTGCAGTATGGCGCTGTCAGCCTGGCCGTTGTGCGTCGCCGACGTACAACGATTGGCCTCCGCTTCGGCTCGCCGCCAATACCGCGGGGCACTGCTAGCGGCCTTGATCTCTGTGCTTGTGCGACCTAGCAGTCTTGTCCTATGGACTTTTTTGGGCTTTAAGCTGCTCTGGGACGCCCACACGGACGCTCGCCACCTGTGGCGCGTTGTGCGTGAGCCACTATGGATTGCTCCGCTTGTGCTAGGTGCGGGGGTCTGCGCCGACTATTTGTATTTTGGTGTTTGGACCCTTGCGCCTCTACGTTTCTTCCTCCAGAATGTCATCAGCAGCGTGTCGACATTTTATGGTGTCCATGCCTGGCATTGGTACATCACCGTGGGCCTCCCCGTCGTTCTTTTGCTTTATATCCCTTTCTTTGTTCAAGGAGTCAGAATCATGGGCAGCAAGGCCGTTTCCCCACAGGTGCGCACACTAATGGGTATGTGCATATGGACTTTGGCCATCTTTTCGTTGTTGGCCCACAAGGAAGTTCGATTCTTGCAGCCGCTCATGCCGTGGATCCATTTGATTGCAGCGGTAGGAGGGGCCGCGAGCTGCCCACAGAACGTCTCTTCCCTGCGCACAGCGTTCCAGGCTCTACCCAGGTGGCTGCGCATCGGTTTGTACATGCAGCTGCCCTGCTTTGTATACCTGGCCGTGTTTCACACTCGAGGGCAGGTGGCCGTCACCACCTACCTGCACCGTAAGGCTACGTCATCGCTGAACATGGGGACTGTGGGCTTTCTCATGCCCTGCCATTCGACGCCGTGGCAGAGCCACATGCACTATGCCCCATGGAGCTCAGGCGGCGATGAGGGCCGAGCATGGTTCCTCGCATGCCCACCACCCCCTCGGCCTGATTTGCCAGGGTACTGGGACCAGTCGGACTTTTTCTTTGCCGATCCGCTCCAGTATATGACCCTGCGCTTCCCGCCTTTGGTGGACTTGTCGTTTCCCCCTATGGAGTCTGCCAGCTTTTCGGTGCCATACTCCACGGGTTTGCCACAGGCGCATGCCGCTTACGATCTGGGTTGGGCGCATCCATGGCCGTCGCACCTCGTGCTCTTCTCGTCGCTATTGGATGTTCGCAATCAGACACATTCCATGGCAGAGCTACTTACAGCGCAAGGGTATCGAGAAACAATGCGGTTCTGGAACGCTCTGCTCCATCCCGACACACATCGTCGTGGTTCTGTGGTGGTTTGGTCTCATTACTCCATGGGCGCTTTGGCGTCCTGACTTGTAAAGGCCGCATAGATACCTATTGTTAGCTCCTTGTACATACGTCGTGACAGTTGCGGACCCAAAAAACGCTGCGTGCGGCCATCACACACTAAGCGAGCCAGCAATTGGGGTGCCTCGTCGGAGGCACATGCCTCAAATGCATCTAGCAAGGACCGCAGTGTTGGATAGCGACGTACGATAGCCGACGATACGGGTGGCGTGCATCGAGGCTGAGTCAGTCTTTTCGACGTACAATTTCTTCGAGCATGGCTCGGTAAATTTCTTTTGAGTCCGCCGACGTTTTGGTGGAACGGCGTGCCATGGGGGCCGATTGCAAGAGCCTGGGTCAGTGGGCGGACGTACTTGTACGGACGAAATGAGACATCACTAGAAATCGCATATAGCCACTCGACTGCCTCCTCTGGCGTAGCAGCGCGGACCACATGACATCGATGCTGAATCTGCAGTAGCAGCAATGCTCGCTCGACCTTTTCACTGGCAAGATCGCTGGGGATCGTCACAGACGCCACGGGTCCTTGGCCTTGTATATGCTGCCGTACTCCCGCTGCAAATGCACGATTCGCTTGGTTGCGCAGGTGTCGCAGGTGCGCCTCTAGCCCTATGACTAGAAGCAGGCGCTGGGATTGGTCATGGCCTGATGTATTCGCGTGGATTCGGTCCGCCAGCGATCCATCTTCCACAGCAGCTAGCACCTGTTCACCTTGAGCCACCATAACAATTGTAGATTCTGACACGCAAGTTTCTTCGTCCAGTGGCTCCCACCACTTTTGCACCGGGTCATACCGCGAACGGACTTTGCGCTTGAACCGCACGATGCCAAACCGATGTGACTGCAATCGCTCTGTCAGCGAGATGTCGCGCGGTTCTACCGTCACCATCTCTGCTGAAAGCCTCTCATGAATTGTGTCGTGTACTTTGCAAAGCAAGCCTGTGCCTGGAGCAAAGAGACTCGTATCCCATTGCACAATGAGATCACGCATCGTATCCGATTTTCTGTGCCGTGTGCGATTCGCTTCGCGCCATCGCTGACGTTCTGATAGCGCCTGTACACGCTCCTCTTTGTTGGACGCTTTCTTGGCTGTATCCGGTGCACGACGGCGCTTGGTTAGCGGCTCAGGTGAGGGCGAGTTGGAGTGAATCAGGGGCACCTGCGTCAAACCCACATCTACGGTGCTAGAATGGCCAGATACATGAAGCGTAGGTGACCTTGGCCAAGCTGTAGGGCTGGAAGGTATATGATTATCAGCCACGTTTGCGGGCCCAGGATTGGACGGAGAGGGCTCGGTCCACATGAGAGCGCACAAGTCGCTGTTGTCGCGTCGCGTCCCACCCACTCAGATCATGTGGAGGGGCGAAGCAGCGCGTCTAGATCCACCATCCATCATGGGCACGGCAAAAGGAAATGTGCTGGATCAGTATCGTTGTATCGACGTGTACAACGCCATCGAGTCTAGAAATTATCCTCTTGCTGTAAAAAAAGCCGATTCACTGCTACAAGCTGGGCCCTTCCCCCTTGCTAGTGCTCTCAAAGCACTGGCTTTGTTCCGCCTAGGCCGGAAGGACCAGGCGGCGGAGGAAACGGAGAAAGTGCTCTCTCAGAAGGTGGATTTGAATGTGATTATGCCTCTGGATGTTGTACTTCCACAGTTGGGACGTGCACAACAACTCGCAGATCTGTACTTGGCTGCTAGCCAGGCTCATCCAGATGATGAGGAGCTCGCTGAAGGCACCCTTTTATGTTTGGTCAAGAATCACATGTATCAGCGGGCACTGCAATTGCTTCTCAAACGTTTCCGTGTACACAAAGACAAGAAGGACTTTTGGCGCTATATCCAGGTTGCCATCTTACATTCGCAGCGTCTTCAGCCTCCGGGTTCGAAGTTGGCGCTAGAGGTGGCTTATCGCCTCTTTAAGGAGCAGGAACTCGACGACACTAGTTTTTCAGAGGATGTTCTTTCTCTATACTTGTCTTTCTTTTTAATTCAAGGGAAAGACCGCTTGCAAGAGGCCCTTCAAGTACTCGAACAGCCCCATTGCAAGTCCTTGGCGAACAATAGTTTGACCATCCAATTTCAACTCCGCGAATGTTGGAAAGTGCTTGGAGACAATAAGAGTTTGCTCAACGATTGCCGATCGCGCATTGCACAAGGTGATCGAAACTGGGCCGTCATCTCTGAGTGTATCAACACCATGGGTCTACTGGCAAGCAAGTCTATGGATCAGGACGATGTCGATTTGATCATCAAAGCTGCCGAACAAGATCGATGGGAGGATCGAGGTTCCTTCTTAGGCGTGCTAGAGCTGTTCCGCGTTTCTCATGATCGTCACCTTGAAAAGCCGAGCGGCCTCAACTACGCTGAACTCGTGCGCAAATACCTAGAAACTTTTCTTTCCAAGCCATCTTGCTTTGATGACGTCCGACCCTTTTTGGCCCACTTTCCTGATGCAGACCGAGAATCGCTGATGGCATGGGTACACGATGTGCCTGATCTCTCCACCGAATCAAACATTGTTCGCAAAGTGAATGCGGCAAAGATAACTCGTTTCTTCCAGACGGACTTGGATTCAGCCAAAGCGACTTGTCTTTCTTTGTTGCACGACTACAGTCAATCCTTTGAGCATGTTCATGTGCCTGATACGGAGATGCATCCTGGTGATGATCTGGCTTTACTCGCGGCTATGGAGGCCTGTACTGGACCCGAGGCTTTGAATACTGCGGCTGTGATTGCTTTGCATGGCTGCGACAAAAGTAATCGTGCATACCGACTCCGCTTGTTTCTGATACGTCTCTTGCTTCGTCTAGGGTGCCTTAAGCTTGCCCTCGAGCATTTCGAAGCCCTTGGTTTGAAAGCAGTTCAGTTCGATACTGTTTCGCATTATATGATGGATCGAAACTCATCCTTTGGTGGCTCTCATGCTGCCGATATTGCCAATCAATGGGAGTCACACATGCAACATTTCTATTCGCACAGTGCCTACGAAGTACCTGAGGCACTAGGCCGGGCCTTCAGCAATGGCAAGTTCTCACAGGTCTCTGATCTGTGTGAATTCAACGATTGTCTTGCGCATTCTTGTGCTAAGGTCATCTTGGAGCTGGACATGGTGCGCAGCAAATTTGTCAATCAGGATTTGGTCGATTCGGAATACGCTTCCGCACAGGGAATTGTGCAGAAAATTATCGACCTTGTCAATGGTATGTTGGAACTACTTATGATCAGCCGACCGCATCAGTGATCAGCGTGACCAGCGACTTCTCTCATTTATGTATCAAGACCAAGAACAGAACCTTGGACATGTTACCTCTTGTGGTCCTCTGCGGGGTGTATGTACGAAATCCTAACCTTGCAGGTAAATTGGATCAGGGCTATGCTGGAGGTCATCGCACCCGTGCTCAAGTTACCTGTACAAACTGGCACTATTCCATCCGACCAGGTATGTAAGGTCATGTCACTCATTCTCTCTAGTTAACAGCCCCTGAATATGACTTGATAACCTTGGTTCGGTCTGTCAATGCCGGGGAAAACCTAGAAGAGGCAGTCCAACTCTTCCTATCCAGTATGTCATTTTGCGGTCTAACTCTTCGAGACATCGTATCGGCGGTTACCAAGTCGCAGCCCTTGTTTGATGCTTTGCATGCAGCTTGGATCGGCATCGAAGTAAGTGACCTGATCTAATCATACAGGGTATTCGTTATTTGGAATTCTTTGAAGAGGAAAAACAAATTGTACGTATTCGCTATGATCTAATATGCCTAGAACGTATCGGAGCTTTTCAGCCTCTGCAAGGAATCTCTTACACAAATCACCGATTCATTGAGCAAAGCAATGAGCCATGCTGGTATAAGAGAAGATAAGCTTTCCGATTTCCTTCCGCAGAAGATCTCTGAAGACCTTCATGCACATGCCTCGTCCATGTCTGCTGCTCGAGTTGCCTCCGTGAAAGACGTACTAAGACCTTACCAAGCCATACAGAGGATGCTTGATTAGTTCATCCATAGCAATACCTCCACAGCTCATTTACACGTCTTAACGCGTATCGCTCTCGGGACGCGTATTATTGTCCTCTACGCCATATTGGACCTCAGCTCCATTGCTAAACGAGACGGTACTATACCATCGACTAACTTTCATTCTTTTTAAAGTGCTCAAGTGGGACAAGATGACAGAAGCTCGTTACGCTGAAATCGACCGCCTGTTGGGCGAACAGACTGCATCAATGACAGAAAAGGAGAAGGTGAGTTGGGCATTCTTGATCTTGAAGCGTAGTCACTAACACTTCCAGATGATCAAGGGCTTGTCGTACAATCCTCTCGACAAACAGCTGATCAAAGACAGACTTATCGCGCGTCAACTAATGTACGCTTACAATCAAGCTCCCCCTCCAGCACTGCCCGGAAGCGACGCAGATCTTGACCACATCGATTCATTCGGGCCGGAAAAGCGAAGTATCATGGCCAAGTTATGCTCCTTAACCGACGAACAAAGCAAACATATTGACATTGAACCCCCCTTTTATTGGTATGTATTTCACTCATCGCTAATGCAGTGATTATGGCTATAACATCAAGTTTGAAGGATCCTTTTATGCTAACTTTAACGCAACTATTCTTGACTGCGCCGAGGTAATAATAGGCGATGGTGTGCTCTTTGGCCCAAAGTAGGTCCACTACCCAAAGCTTATGCCAGTGTGCACGTGTATGCCGCAACCCACTCAACCGACCCTATTGAGCGACAAAAAATATTAGAACGAGCATTACCTGTAAAAATTGGAAATAATTGTTGGATGTACGTGTGATTTATTTTAAATACTAATTAATAAGCGGTGGAAATTCGTCAATTTTGTGAGTATTAAATTAAATAAATTAATTGTCAGAGCTGGAGTTACAATTGGAGAAAATACAACGATTGTAAGTATTATTTACTAATTTTAGGGTGCCGGCAGTGTTGTTTCGAAAAATATTCCAAAAAATTCTGTTGCCGTTGGAAACCCAGCTAAAGTAATTAAAAATATTTAGTTCATGATATAAGTTTAAAACATACACAGTTAAAATTAAATAGTAGTACTTATTCGTATCGTTACAATTTTAAAAATTGAGAGATAAATTAGATTTCTACGACATATTTATATGAAAGAGTTAATAATTGTTTCCAAATATTTTAAATCCTTTTTCGTCAGTATCACGATGCCGTCATTTTGTTCAGGTGGAGGTTTTTTGTCATTTGATATTCCCCCTCGTCTTAGCTGATTTGGCAACTGAAGGGATAGCTGTTGCTGAAGCTTCGACCATATGTTGTAAACAGTTTTCTCTTGCCCGTCCGTAGTGGTAGGGCTTTTTTGTCTTTCCTGTGCTTCTGGTGATTCCATCGCGGAGTCAGTCAACATGACCCTGTCATGTGATAGAATCCGAATGTCCATGGTATATGTTTCTTCAAAGTTGAGAGTGAACCAGTCATAATTTCGGACTTCCACATCAGGGCAAGTCGGATTCGTAAGAGCTTCAGAATATAGAGGTTCCAGGGTCTGAAGTATTGGTAGCGTCATTTCCAACACCTGGCGTTAGTGATTTTTTATTAGCAACATACTTGAAACATAGAATGCCATATATCCATCCTCTCCTTCGCCATCGAGTTCAGGTGACGTCCCAACACAGTAGCTATTAAGCTGTGAGGGTTCCGACTCGCAGTCTCTTTGCCGCCCTTGCCATCAGAGCCAGCTCCAAACGTCAAAATAAAACGTTGACTGTTCGACTGACTTGGTGCCTTGAATTCAACAGAGGCGCTTAAACAGAGATTCTGGGACTCTTTGTGGATAGGTTCATACAAGAAACTGACTTTTTGATAATCCACTGATTTCAAGGAAACTTTCAACCTCTCCCCAGAATACTGTGATATGCAGTTGATCAAAAGGCACATACGAACTGCTTGATCCCAATACTGATAGAATGTACCAAGCACAGAAGTCAGATCTTTGCAAGTAAATTTGAGGACACCAGTACTCGGATTAAATACAGCCCCTTCGAACAGTGAGATTTTGTTCTTCCCAAGGTCCGCTTCCAATTGCAATTTCGTGCTGATTTCAACCCGGCGATGTGAAAGGATCCACCAGTCACAGATTTGTAATGAAACATTCGGGCTGGCCAAATCAGCATGAACGCCCAATAATTCCTTGGCGTGTATACAAAGACTTGGCAGAAGAGGATCGTTACTTGATTCCGGAGGCGCTGGTACGTTTGTGGTGGCTCCCACCAAAACGAAAGGAATCAACTTCAATCGGAGCTGCTCTTCAAGATGGGAGTAGACCACAGTGGCGACACAATATAGTAGCGCCAACTCGAGTTCTTTCGATTGGATTCCTTCGTGTTTGCTGATCATCATAGTTTCCTCGGGCGTATTCCGTTTTGGCACATGAATTAAGTCATGCCCAGAGACTGAATATTGAAAAAGTTGGTCGTTGTCGAGCCATTTGACGGAGTTGACAGTTTGTATACATTTTCCATCCTCGTTTCGTGTTATAACGGACACCAAGGCCATACTCAATGGCCGACCAGGAACAAAATATATCACCAAGTAGAAGCCTGATAACACCAGCAAAGGCAGGAAAAGCAATGGGTGACCGTCGGAAATCCCCAACTTTTTCAGCTCGCCAGGACCAAGCATAATGGAGGTCAAGTACGGAAGACCCAGCCAAGAGGCTTGAGCTTGAGCATCTGCTCGCAAACATTGTAGCCGGAAACCAAACAACAGTTCTGTCAATTGGGGTAAGCCAGCATTGATCTGATCTGCTAGCCGAAGTAATGATACGTCATGGGATTGGCTTAACGAAAGAGCAAGTCCCTGCCCGTCGACATCCTCGAGCATTTTGAGCCCAATTCTTCCTGAGATAACTGAAATGAACAGGATGACTTTGACTTTTCCTGTAATATACAATTGGAGCGAGTGTCGGGGTTCATACTTACATCCTGCATGCATACGCAGCGTACAAAGGGTCGAGAAATCGGAGGAAAGACCCTTGTGAGAAATAATTTGGTCTTGGAAGAACTTCATGAGCGCCATGGAATGTCTCTGAATAGTGGAAAGCAGTAGCTCTTCCACGTCTAGATTCAATAGCTGAATGTTGCGTTCTTCGGGAGTGAGATGGGATTGTATCCGATCATCTGTAGACCATTTGACCTCGATACAGCTAGAATGACTGATTGCCTCGGAACCGGTTAAGATTTCCGACAAAATCTTATCTTTGCCGGTTCGTTCATGTGTTTTCAATGTAAGTTGTAAACGTCCCTGAAGGAGAACTTTCCCGTTATTTTTCGTTTCACCCATAGACTGTGATGTCCAGTAGGCGATGTCCAAAGAACGCGTCTCCACGTTTAGTGTGAAGCGTATTTGAGACCCCCAATTGAAGCGTGCCATATTTTCCAGTTGATGATGGAGAATATGAAGTTGTCTTTGCAGGGATTCTTGTTCCAAAAACTCGTGTAGACGTGTAAGGGCAGGTCGAGTATCATCTGGTGATGGTTGACCCAAAATAGAGTCGGAAGTCGTATAAATGTGATGGAGGTACGGTTCCGTGAGAATCTCATTCAGGTTGTCCGATGCTGAAACTTGGTCCACAAAGGAAAACTCGAGCAGCCACCAACGGTCATCCTCAGCAGGGCCACTAGTTGTCAGGCAGATGTTGTACAGCCGAGCTGCTTCAAAATATGCTTTTCCACTCTCGATCTTGGTTAAATAAAGTCCCAAAGGGGCCAGCTCCGAGCACGCCAGTCGCTCCCGCAAGACCAGATCCAGCTGCGACATTACATCCAACGCTTCTGAATCACTCATTGGATCCTGTGGCACTGTGCTGTCTTTAATAGCTTTGGGGAGACGCATATATGTACCTGTTCGGAGTACGTCAATAGCAGTGACAAGATCAGCATCAAAGATGCGCGCATTGGGCAAAATTTTGCGGACCTGGGTTAATCCTGAGAAGACATCTTCATGTGCCCATTGCTGTTCGACGAGCAGCCCGATGACATTGCGTGCCCTATTCAACATTTCAACATCCTTCGACCAGCGAACAATGACAAGAAGCTTTACAAAGATTTTTCGCAACTCAATTGCCGTCGAGAATATTTTGGCTCGCTTGGCATGACTTGACAAGGAGGGCAGCGTATCACCGAGATTTTGGATGTTTTGATACGCTAAATTCGATAGGCGCTCTACCAGAACATTTAGAGGCACTAGATTTGAGTCTTCCAGTGGCAGCTCCTGAAGCAGCTGCTCCATCGGCACGCGACTCACGTCGCCGTCGGACATAACGATGACGACGGTATGGAATGGAGCCTCCACCTGATCCTTGGCACGGTGTGTCCCTTGCCACTCCACTTCCGTGATGGATTACTTGCGGTCGCTGTCCTCGGCCCTCACAAAGGGTGCAGGGCCGCTTTCCAATTACGAGATAGGGTCGGAAGTGGAACTTTATCATGGTCAAAGTATATGGAAGCTATATGAGGGCACGAGCCATGTATGTCCCTCTCTACTCACACTAGCATGATAACTCGCTTGTCAGTATATTCACAATGGACCAAACACGAGCAACGCGCGAACAGAATAACATGGCTCAAAATGCAGTCAAAAAGATTCGATCCATTAGGCACCCTTATATGCTCAAGTTTCTTGAAGTGGCCGAGAGTCATGGGACTATCTACTTGGTTGTCGAACACATTGAGCCGCTGATCAGCAAGCTGACAGCTTTATCTCAAGGCAAGGGCCGAGAGCCTTCGACGCCGTCATGGATAGCCTGGGGTCTCGGAAATGTGGCAAAAGCACTCTCATTTATTCATAACCAAACAAAGTCCATTCACGGCAATGTTCACCCTGGAAGTATCTTTCTTTCATCCTCAGGCGAATGGCTCTTGGGTGGATTAGAACTTCTCAGCAACCCAACCGAGCCCGATGCATTAATTACAAAGTATGGTGGCATTCCTCCGAAATCTAGTGCCTATGCGCCTCCGGAAGTCTTACAATGCGGTTGGAGAGTTGTCCAAGACTACCCCCTTCTTACTGTCGATTCCTACGCCTTTTGTTTGGTCGCGATTGAAGCATTCAATGGAAAAGTGCCCGCTACTTTGCCCAACTTTGCAGCAGGTCGGATTCCTGCACCACTATATCCTCTGCTGAAACGTATGGTCCTTCCAGAGCCCAATAAACGTCTTAATGTGGGTGGACTAGTTCAGCTAGGGCAACAACCTGGGGGCTTTTTGGCCACCAATGTACTATGTGAGGTGGAGTCATTGCTAGAAGAGTTCCGCCTCGCTGACAAGGATGCCAAGTCGGGTATCCTGCAACAAGTTCTTGCAAAACATGGACATTTGGCGCCTGTATTTGAGCAGTATAAAATCTTGCCTGTTCTCATTGAGGCATTTCGCTATCAACGGGGGTCTCATACTGAAGACCTCGAATTTTCGACTCACCAGCTGCTCCCTGTCATGTTGAAGATGGGCCGAAACTTGGATTCAGCTAGTTGGACGCGCCTCCTCGGAAATCCCATCATTGGAGCCTTTACAACGCAAGATCGTGCTATGTTGCACATTTTGTTGACGAATGCCAAAATGTATTCCGAGCACTTGAGCGAATCTGTTGTATCCACCAAGTTTTGGGCAATGCTGTTAAAGTCGTTCCACTCTCCCCTTGATCCTATTCGCTCTGCTGCTTTGGACTGTGTTGCGCTTTTCCTGCCAAAATTCAATGACCGGATCCTCAATAATGATTTGCCCCGTGAACTGGCCAAACTGCAAAAGGATGTGCGACCAGCTATCCGTCTCCAGACGATCAAGATATTGTCACAACTCAGTCACCGCCTGCGTGCCACAACCAAAGCGGATATGCTCATTCCTGCATTTAAATGCAGCTTGTGTGATAATTATGACCAAATCCGTCTCTATGGCATAAGTGCCTTCCGGGAGAATGCTGACAATTTTGATGGCGAGGTATCTGCAAAGAGCGTGATCCCCGCACTCTCTCCACGTTTGGTTGATCCGAACGGAGAAGTGCGCGAGAGGGCTTATGAAGTGTTGCAGCTATACTTGGACAAGGTGACCTCTTATACAGCGACTTTGTCGTCTGTTTCGACTGAAATGCCAATGGCTGCATCAGACAAACCAGACTCAATCGAGTCACGGACCCAGAGCGCCAAGTCTAAGAATACCAACAAGTCGGGATTTTCGGCATTTTTATCGGCCACAGCAGGAAGCGCTGCCACGGCTTTGACCGACTGGGCTCTCGCGCAAATCGAGGAGGATGAAAGTCTGGCTGCTCAAGTAACTTTAGGACTTCAGAATGAGAGCGCTCATGCGCTTGATATGGCCGAGGCACAAGAGCTTTCTCCCCCTCCAGCTGTGCCACTGCACGCGGGCCGTGGAATGTCGTTGAACGACAAGAAATCCAAGGGAGAACAGGTATCACAAGCTATTTTACACGCAGATCAAGCACCCAAGTCAAAAATTGTGCCCAAAGTGAATGATACCAAGTCAGTTATGCCGCCTGCACAACCTCTCCCCAGCCTTCAGGCCTCACCTTCCCTCACCGAGAACAAATCCACTGATATTATACCAAACTCTGGCTCTAAAAGGAACGTTACCACCAACACTGCTATCCCTAATAAACCGCCATTGTCTTCGACGTCAACGCCTGCTGCACAGACTCGTGTACCTTCCTCGTCTGCTACCTCACCAGGTGATAACACGGTACAACGCACACCGGCTGCTCCTATTATGTCCAAAGAAGAGAAGATTGCTCAGCTAAATAAAATTCGGGAGGAACGACGTGCGGTATGTTTTTTTTTTTGCCATACTTACTTGCAGCGCATTGCACAACTAAAACAATCCAAGTCTTGAGCCAACTCAAGGCAAGCGGGAAAGGACACTCGCACTATCTAGGTCAATGCGAATATCAACCAGAGGGTCTATGCGAGTCGGACCACGGTTGAGCAATACAATGGGCTTTCCTGCATCTTTCACCTCACGAACAAGTCGATATGCTGAATAAGTAGCCACGGTTGTCCCAACGACGAATAGAGCATCACATTCACCCACCCATTGTTGTGCTTCTTCACGAATTGTCTTGCGAACATTCTCGCCAAAGAAAACAACATCTGGCTTGATAATACCCCCACAGTTGGGGCAAGCAGGGTATACAAATGTGTCATAAGAGACACCTTCAAGTTGAACATCGCCGTCAGGATTACGGCGTAATGATAGATGGGGCTCGTTCTTTAGACGCTCAGCCCATTCGTACCAGTCCGGATTCAGCTTTGTGAGTTGGTCTTGTAGCGCATCTCTTGAAAAGACAAAGCCGCACCCATGTCCGGCATCAGTTTTGGCGGTAGGTGTCGGGTAATAACGATCCACTAGACCGAAAGAATCAGTTTGCTTCTTATCCCACCAAGTTCCCTCCATAGTCTGGTTTTCTCCTTTCGAAATACATCGAACTTCACTCAAGGAGCCATGGAGCTCCAAGATGGGAGGTATATTGCTCGACAGACGCTGAGCTGCCACAGAATGGAGTCGATCCACGTTCTGAATAAATGCCATATACACTTACTTGCGTAATAATGTTGTGTACTTTCCCATCAAGCTGAAGTCGTGCCAGTACTAGATGGGTTGCATTGGGTTGAGCTAAGCGAAGAGGTGGGTAACCCAAGTATGAGCGAGCCCAATACCGTCGACGCTTTTCATCTCCTTGCTCCCCTGCATGGATGAATTCGTGAAAGAATATAGGACGATACCCTTTGTTCACTTGAAGTAAGAATTTTTCACTCACTATACAGCCCATTGGCACCGCGGTAGGATGAAATGCCACTGCCAACGGATACGCCAGCACCTAGCTGGTTAGCTTCTTGGCCTTACCTGTTAATACCAATATCCGTTTGTTGGTATTTAAAAACAACCGAATTAGTCTTGTGGCATCATCGATGGTTGATACGGTTGGGTCTTGTGGGAATGTTTTAGGCAGGGAGGGAATCGAGATTCGCATTTAGCTGCGATGTCTGTGCACAAGGGGCGGATCAAAATTGACCGGCTCGTGCACGTGGAGGTCTTATTATTAGACTACTCGACTCTCCAGACTTGAGACTCGACCACGATGTTTGTATCCATGGACCAGCTCTCTTCAAGCTGTGTAAACCTTACGACTTTGTTGACCTTTGCGGTCTACATAATAGTGTTGCTAATTTTTACCCCTCTAATCATTCCCCTTATTGTTGTAATTACAGCTGCTCAAGCTAATTATGCTCCCAAAGTGGTTCATCTCCGAGATAAAACTTTTGAGGAGACTTCACCCGGATCATTCAGGGGTGTTCTTTTCAACAAAGATACTTCAGTTACGAGTGGAACCACTGAAACATCAACCATATCTATTTTGGGTCGAATCAAGCGACTAGAGGGATGGCGCGGATTGTACAGAAGCACCATTTTGCAAGCTTTGAACTTGGGTGTTTTGTCTTTGGTTGCATTGATACATATGATTGTTTTAATGATAATAAGCAAGGACATTGTGTTATTCGCGTACCTCTCGAATATATCCGGAATACTTATGACTCTGTTTGCATTTCCGTGCACAGTATTGGTATCACGGGCCATTGTTCACCCTGTCAAATTGAACTGGCTCGACTTTCGAGCCTCTTTACAGAAAATCATGAGTGAAGCGGAGTATCTACAGCCATGGCGTCTTTTCACTATTCCAGGAGCCTTCCTTGCCGTTTTCCTTCGTTGGCTCTTGCTCGGACCTGCTACGACTCTCATCAAAAGCTATGTTGGTTCTAGCAGAAGCCTACCTGTCCTGCTGATTGACAACGAAGGTATTCACATTGATCCAGATGCAACGTTCAGCACGAATTCCTTGCTTAAGTTCATTCTTTATTGTGGATGGTCGCTCACCGTGGTTAACATCATGGTGCCGTTGAATTGTATTATCGTGCGTCTTATGACACAACGCTCGGAAAAATCTTACTGGGAGAAAACAACCCCGGTACAAGCGGATGATATTGAGCAGATGCGTGAGAAGGGACCGATCGTATCTCTGCGCCCCTGTTTTGGCGAAGAACACCCTGGTTGGAACTACTTCGGCATCCCTCACGTGGAGCCGTACAAGGGCATTTTGGATTGTGGAAAGAAGATGAGAAGTGAAGAAGGGTGGAACAGTCTTCGACATGTAGCCCTTCTCTCTATTTTAGAATGCCTGGCAAGCCTTTTATAAAATTATACCCCTATACGATGACAATGACATGACTCCAACACTATGTGTGTGGTTAGATCAAGCGGGTACCATTATAGAAGGAAACTCTTGAAAGAAACATCTGTGAATACAAAGTATAGCGGCAGACTCTCTAGCTATAGATACAGCAGCTCATGCAGGTATTGCGTGGCAGTTGCTAGCTTCATTCTTATGCGTGACTTTCGGATGCTGCTTCCATGTCGCCATGAAGAATGAGACGCGACACATCTCTCTGTTCAGCACGTGGCTCAGTGACCATAGGAGATGCATGGCCTTTAAGTTAAGCAAAAGGAAGTGTCCTAGTGCCTCCTAGTACAATTTCCAACAGACTGCGACAGGCTGGCCCTGTCCTCGTATGCGTCACACATAGCAACATAGACTGATTGATCCAAACATCGCTTGCGGTATACCTTGTTGAGTCGAATGTACATGCTCAGAGGAACAAAGATAAACAAAGTCGACGAAAAGATGTGGAAGAGCAAAGGATCAAGTGCGAGGACTTCAACGTGGGATACGTTCAACAGTGAGTTCCTTTATACGGCGACTCCAGTGCTAACATGAGGGGAAAACTGGAACGTTTGCCGTTCTTGAAGCAAGCAGGTGATTGTAACGTGTAGCACAAGCTACATCAATCCAGTCATAAATTTAATGTGATCGATGGACGTAGCATCTGGACAAGTATCATGTCTCAGAAGAAAATACGACCAAAGCGAACCCTAGCACGGTGTATAGTGTACCACGAAAAAGACTCTCTGACCCTTCTTCCCTGTACATTTTTTGAATACAATCAAAAACTCCTTCATATGGTTCGACCTGTGCGGTGCCAAAGTAGTTCAAAGCAGTATCATCAGCTTGGAAGCAATGACGCAAAGAAAGGACAGGTTCCTGCGAGGGTTGTTCCTCAGAGGCAGAGATACGCTCTGTGCCTACTTGTGCCTGGTGATTGTGCGGTGCAGGAGCAGAGATGGTGGTAGAGCGGTCGTACTGAACCATCAGACGAACAAGCACACAGTCAAGAACTGTGCAAACACAAGCTATCACTCCCATGAAAAGCAAGAACGTCAGCATCCCAAACACGCTGATTTGATAAAGGGCAGACGTAGGTCCTTCAAATACGTCGTCTTTAGGGTCAGCTGGTGCAATTTCCTTGAGGCGATCAAAAGCAGGTACGAGCCAGTGGCGCACGAGCAGTGTAAGACGGATCAGGATGACGTTACGAAGGAGCACAGCGGGTATCAATCCTGGGATCAGGTATAGTCGCCATGGATGCAAGAGCTCTTCAGGGGATAGCACATGCCTTAATGCAGTGCGAGGACGCAGCCAATTTACAAAGTCCGGGCACGCCATGGTACGTCGCATCAGCAACTCGAATGGGAAAACCACCAAATAGGTAATCATACTGAGCAGAAGGTCAAGGAATAAATGACTCTGGTTTGAAGGTTTGAGATGACCTGAAGTCAAGTAGGAAAAGTCAACCCGAGAAGCCACAAAGACGAATGTCAAAGACATGTGCACACACATTGGTATAGCGCCTTTGAACAACCCGCGTACACCTTCTAGGCGCCGAATCCGCTGCATCATAGCCCAAAGACCTGGAACCACAGGTCCGATTTTCCCAGATTGTTTATTCACCCGTGAAAACCATCGTGTAAAGATATTGGTGCGTTCGGGCTCCACGCCACGGCCATCCTCCAGGACGCTGTCTAGAGAGACTGCCCGCGGAAGGTAGTTAGTACGAAGCCGTGTGAGTGCATTGATCACAGGCAATATAATTGCAATGGCTAACAAGATTTGGAACAGAAATGTCAGCGAGAGTGCCGTTACAACGTAAAAGAATGCACCCGGACTTGACGACAGCATGTCTGTGCTCTGGAACGTGCACGGCGCGATCCATCGTGAGGTGATACATCACGTGATGTCCAAACGCGTCGGTCGCCAGGGCGACCGGGGTCCTTTGCGAACATGGCGAACCAAGTCAAGGAGTATGCAATGCAACGTACGTAAAGCAAAGCGACTAACAATAGTTGTGGAGCGTCTGAAAGATTTTCGTGAAACCAGACTGTCAAATGTACGCCCCATTGGCGAATTCTTTGACTACCACCGGATTAGTGTGCCGCGTGACACCAACGAAGCCATCCAGGTACGTCGGAAGCGACTCACCACAGCGCATCACATACAATACACGTCATTTCTCGGGGAACTATGCTGTAATTATCGCTCTTCTTTCTCTATATGGATTGTAAGTGAATGTGCATGTAACATCAGGTTTACGGACTTGCTATTGCTTGTCGCCGTCGTTGTACTGGTAGGCGGATTTGCCGCCATCAATCGCTTTGGTACGAAAAACAGTAATGGCTGACAACTAGCTCCCGAACCGATGCAAGTGGGAAATCATGTGGTGACGCAAAAGAGCCTCTACGCCATTCTGCTCGCTGTCGGTATGTGTCTTGGCTGGACGCGTGCACTGACATTCAGGCCTGGTTTTGCTCTGGTTCGCCGAGCCGTTTGCCCTCATTTTCTGGCTTGTCGGAAGCAGCGCTCTGATTATACTTGGTCACGCGGCATTTATTGAGCCGCCTGTGTCCAGCGAGTACGCTGGTGTCGAGGTATGTTGAGCACCTCTTACGCCCAGACCGTCTAAAGCATGCCACGTGGTTGGACCGTGCATAGTCGCATGCCGACGTGCAGGTCGCATGTAGTCGCGCGCATGTCACGATGAGCCATAGTCCTGTGGCGCAGGATCTGCTGCCCCTGTACTACGGTGATGTGTGCCTCATGCGCGAGTACTTATCGCGGATCGTACCGCAGGAGCGTGCCACGGCTCTGTGGCAGGCTGTGCCCATGTCTGTGGAACACGAATGGCGCAGGATGCTGGATGGGTTGGTAGGCCTCGATGACGAGGCCAGTACAAGCTTGAGCGCCGATGTCCCGTACGAACTGGAACGGATCGAATCGGAACCTTCTAGTACCCCGTGCATCGTCCGTGTAATGGAACACGTCCAGGCTGAGATCCAAGCGTCCAAGCGCTCCGACCTCTTGCTCCTGGGCTACAAGCCTATGCCTGGCAGCTCCTCAGCGCGCGAGCGATGGTCTAACACACATCCCAATACCATTTTAACGTCACTTATCTTGGGAACGGTATGGCATATATTGCTGGAGCGTCTAGGCATGCCAGTCTTTGTCCATCTTTTATTGCACAGCAACTTCTTCCTCCCCCTGGATACAGACGCGCATGACACGTACGTGCAAATGTGGGGCGTTCCTCTCTACGAGCGTCAGCCATATCAGAAAAAGCGCGTAGGTCAAGCGATGCAGCAAGCATGTCGGCCCCGAGTCACGGTGCCCACACAAGGCATCTATTTGCCGCGTTCTATGTTGTTTTATGCACGTCCGCATATCATCGCTCGGCGCGGCGTGTGCTTGGGCCTCCCGCCCGATCACCCATTCTATGCAACAACACCCTCCTCGAGGCACTATGAGCGCCGCATGCATGTCGCTCGTATCGTCCAGAACATGTTCCCGCAGGCCTTCGGACAGGGCTATGCATGGGAATCGAGTGCACCGAGACGTGCACGGCGGTGGCCAAAGCATCTGCAAGCTGTGTCTTTGCTAGTATCAGCGATGCTGAAGCGACACTCCAAGTTCCGGTACGATCGGGCCCTGGAGCTCTGTTGTCCCAGCGCTCTTCCACGCGGGCGCGCGGCGCGCGCACGGCGTAGCCAGATGGCTACGCAGTTTGCAGGGCCCGAGACGGCCGTCGCACCATGGCCTCATGCTAGCACACAAGCGGATCCATCACGGGCTCCTCCGCCCGTGTCGCGCATGGCTAATGAGCCCCGTTTCTTCAAGTATGCGACGTCGGTGGGACGTGTCAGTTGGTTTGTGCGCTTGGTACTGCACCATGTCGTGCCATTTGCTTTTTTTGGCAGTGTGCACAACCGGCGCATCGTGTGTCGCAGCGTGAAACGCCTCGTTCAAGCGCGGAGATTTGAGCGCGTGTCACTCTTTGATGTGCTACAAGGTTTTCGCACGCGCGATTGTCCATGGCTGGCGCACCCCGACGCACATTGGGTACAGCGTAGGTTGTGCGAGTGGATGTGGTGGCTGTTCGACCAGTTGATCATTCCCCTGCTTCGCACCACGTTTTATGTCACGGACACGGCGGCCTTTCGCCAGCGTGTACTCTTTTTCCGCCAGGATGTGTGGGCGCGAGTCAGCCGGCCCTTGTTGGAGCGTTTGCGCGCTGAGCTGTTTGAGCGGGTCGAACAGCCTATGCAAGCCTCTGTGCCGTATGCGACAGTGCGCCTGATGCCCAAAGAGACAACAGTACGCCCAATCATCAACCTGCGGCGCCGCATGCCTGGTACGGGACGTTCTATGAATGCACAGCTACAGAGCGCGTTTGACGTACTATCGTATGAGGCTGCCCGGCAGCCAGAGCGGCTTGGAGCGGCAGTGGGCAGTATGAAAGGTTTGTACACGCGCCTCAAGGCCTACAAGCACGACCTAGTCACTCAGCACGCACGTGTGCCGCGCCTCTACATGGTGCGAGTTGATATCCGAGCCGCATTTGATTCCCTGGATCATACCCAGCTTCTCAAGGTTGTGCGGGCGCTGCTGCCTCGGGATGCGACGTATGTGGTGCAGCGATACACGCACATCCACACGACCAACCAACACATTTGGCGCGTCACGACCCGCCGCGCTTGGCCCGATGCAGCCTATCCCAGTTTTGTGCCGAGCATGCGGGCCCAAGCGTCTACCTGGCATCATGCCGTCCTATTGGATGGCGTCACGTACCCGGTGGAACATGCCTCTGAGATTCTCGAGCGGGTGGAAGCGCATATTACGAGCAGTTTGGTCCGCCTGGGCTCTTCGCTCTATCGACAGAGGAAAGGCATTCCCCAAGGCTCGATTCTGTCTAGCCTTTTGTGCAATCTGCTGCTGGCTGATGCGGAGCGCACATACCTGCCTCTTGATTCAGCAGACTGTCTGCTGCGACTCACCGACGACTATTTGTTCGTGTCACCCAGCTTAGATCGAGCTCGTGACATGTGTCTTGCCTTCTACCGTGGCTTTCCTCTGCATGGGTGCCACATTGCGCCCCACAAATGCCTCATCAACTTTGACATGCTGCTACCCAATGGCTATGTGGTACCACGTATTCCCGCCGAGGCGCCATTTCCCTGGTGCGGCGTGCAGATTCACCCCCGAACGCTCGGAATTGCGTCCGATACCCAAAGATACCCTTTCCACATGGGCGACACTCTCTCTGTACGCCGTGGTGGCCTCGATGCCATGCTAATACGTCTTTTGCGTCAGCGTACGATGGCTATCTTTACCGATACTGCGCTCAACACGACGCCAGGCGCCTATGCCAATTTGCTTGAAACCTTTGTGCTCGCCGCTGCCAAATTGCACGTGTGGTTGCGTCACCTACCCTATGCGCATCCGCCGTATATCCTGCGCAGCATTACGCACGCCGTCCTCAGTGCATGGCCCCTGTTGCGTATGCACACACGCGCCGCGGCCCCAGGCGCCCAGTTCCAGCTGAGGCGCCGATGCGTTGAGTGGCTGGGTTGGTTTGCCTTTGCACGCGTGCTGGGCCATTGGCGCCAGCACGATGCATTAGTATCCTTGCTGCATCGTACGCAACTCGAAGCCTCTCTGTATGCCGAGGCACGGCGCCAGGTCGGTCGACTCGCACTCGAAGCATGGCCTGCGCATGCGCAGCGCGTCCAGAATTCCACCTGATTAACTCCGCGAAAGGGGCGGCAAAGCAAGTCGGAGTGCCTGTAAAAGTAACGTAGCTGCCACAGAGAGTGCCAAGAGGGCAAACGTCGTGCCCAAGCCCATGGCCAGTGAGACACCCACGACCGAGCCGACGCCCAGCACAGGACGCGCTTTAGGAGGACCCACGTACGTGGCAAGTTCATGCCAAGCGCCTTGACGTAGCTGGGCAAAAGGGGCGGTACCAAGTGCATGGGGCAAGGCACCTGTTGCCAGCACCACTTCGTCATCGCTTTCGCCCGCGTAGCCGAACAGATGGGTAATATGGGTGTCGTTCGGGACCGACACGGGCACAAAGTGGTCATCGTAGCGAAACAGTCGAGTGTCGGAGCAGGCTGTAGCCACAAAAGGTCCGTACGCCGCCACAGCGTGAGGCGCGCATGGCAAGGCCTTGTCGGGCACCGCGTGCCACTGGCCTCGGGTATATACACTCACATGGCGAGGCCCAGTGGGCAGATGCAAATCTCCTACAGCCCAGAGGTGCGAGGCATTCGCACTCAGGGCCGAGATGGACCCGGCACGCAGAGAACCGAGTGGGCGCAAAAGACCGCCATGGACATCCCAAGAGCAGATAGGCGAGCAGACACCCAGCGCTTGTGCGGCAATCGCAAGGAGCTTAGTTTCAGGTACAGATCCAAGAGCTGTGACATTCTTGACCGACAAAGAGGACCGCCAATGGCGGTGGCGTAAAGGGAGGATATGCACGCCGTCCGAGTGGCCCACATAAAGGGTATCATCCTGGGTATAGAGCGCCGTTATATGCGATGGAGAAGGAAGAGGTGGTAGTTTCTCGGTGCAGTTCCCATTATGCAGAACGAGATGCCCGCGCGTGGCCACAATCGGACGGTTCTGCCACCACGTTATGAGAGGCGTGGAGGGCGGAGGGGCGGTCGGTGCACCCGTTGCAAGGCGAGCCACATGCAGAGGGCCATGTCGATGTGCTATTTTGAGCCCGGATGTCTCTGTAGCAAGGGCGGGATAGGCAGACAGTGCGCAGCAGGCCCACACGACGGCCAGCAAGGCCGCCATTGCCCGGCGCATCGCGTCAACGCGTGGAGCTGGGAGGACCGCGCGCGCCGGCTTTGTGTCACGTGATATGACCGCCGCGGCGGGCGGCGTCGTCGCCGAGCGGGCCTTGCTGACGACGATCATGGTGACTCCTGCTCGCCTTTCGCGCGCACTTGCATGGCCCTCTTCGGCTGCCTTGCGCACCATGGGTGCTTTTCGCACTCTGCACATGTCGAGTGTGGTGCGTGGTGCACCTGCTCCCACATCGGCCGCGCAGACCGCCGAGTACCCATCCGAGGGTTTGTAGTGGCGCTATTGACTCCAGGCTTCCGCTCGCCTCTTTGGAAATATGCTCTGCTAGCCCTAGTGGGCGGTGTCGTCGCCGTCAATGTGCGGTCGGGAAAGAAGGAAGAGGGCGAGAGCAAGAAGCCCTATCTGACTGAACTGATTGAATCGTTCTTTGTTCCGGTCGAGGAAGTACAGGAGGAGAACCGCAAGCACCTGGAATGGTCTATGAAGAAGGCTGAGGCACAGCTCCTCTTCCAGGATGCGCAGAAGCCGCAGGCGCACCGCTTCAAGTTCC
Source organism: Malassezia nana (assembly GCA_029542845.1). Taxonomy (NCBI): domain Eukaryota; kingdom Fungi; phylum Basidiomycota; class Malasseziomycetes; order Malasseziales; family Malasseziaceae; genus Malassezia; species Malassezia nana. The sequence continues at coordinate 1,034,369 of CP119893.1, forward strand.
CAGCGTACGTATCATGAAACTCATGCCAGTGCTCTCGACCAGTACCCCCGGCGTAATGTTCCTGTGGGCTCGCAGCTCGATGCGTCGGATATCCAGCCCAACAAGGAGCGTGTGTAATCACTATGTAGTTGCACACCCGTACAAGGCGCCGCCAGAGCCCGTCCTCCTCTGGACGGGCCGCCGGCCCCTGGACCGACACCGTCAGCAGCTTACATAAGAAGGCCAAAAAAGCCACGACCTCGTCCACTTTTTTCTGGGCACAGGCCGATGACGCTGGCCGCCATGGCATCCACGCAGAGTGATCCAGCCACACGGCCCCGTTTGCGCACGTCCTTTGCAAAAGGAGATTCTCTTGTGCCCTTTTATTCGGGAGGTGCGGTGTCTGTAACCTCGGATGGCACGTATATCGCCGCTACGTTCGGTTCTGAAGTGAACATCGTCGAGGCGCGCACATCGCGTATTCTGCACAAGATCTCAGGTGTACGTGAATTTTTTCTAATTTTAGGATGGTGAAGATATCAATAGCCTCACGATGACCAAGGACGACGCGTACCTCGTCACGGCCTCGCGGTCCTTGTCCCTAAAAATTTACCAGCAGCCGGACATGGCCCTCGTTCGCACAGTGGCCAAGGCCCACGAAGCGCCCGTGGCCCTTATGGCCGCTGATCCCACTTCAAGTCTCCTTGCCACTGGTAGTGCTGATGGCACCGTCAAGGTATGGGACTTGGCAGGCGGCTTTTGCACGCATGTGTTCCGTGGTCATGGCGGTGTGATTAGTGCGCTGTGTTGGAACGTGCAAGCGTACCAGCCAGGCTCGTCCTCACGCACTGTACAGCTTCTTACAGGCTGTGTGGATGGCAAGGTGCGCGTATGGGACCTGCAACGATCGAAGCAGAGCGTCTCCAAGCCCAGTGCTGTGCTCAGCGCTCATGCCGGTGTGGTGCGCTCGATCGGTGTGGCACCCGGCGGGCGCACGATTGTCAGCGGTGCACGAGATCAGACACTTGTGTTTTGGGATTGGAAAGACAACCGCTGGCAGCGCCGAGATATTGTGCTGGCGCACGAGCGCATCGAGGCGCTAGGCTTTGTCGGAGACGCTGCGTCGCCCCTATTCTACACGGCAGGCTCGCAAGGTCTTTTGCGCCTTTGGGACGTGCGAAATGGGCAAGAGGTCCACAAAACCCAGGTGCTGCAGCCTGAGGAGGACGAGGACGCCTTGCATGGCCTGACAGATGCTCTGTATGCGCCGTCGTGCAGTTCGATTTTGACCGTGTCTGCGACGCAAGACATGGCCTATTTTGTACTCCAAGACAACACGCTCGTGCTAGAGCGCCAGCTGGTGGGCTACAATGACGAGATTGTGGATGTGGCCCTGGTCGGCAACGATACACTGGCGGTGGCTTCGAACAACACACAGCTGCGGCTGTACAAGCTCGATACCCAAGACCATGACGTGGTACTGGTCGATGGCCATCGTGACATGGTGCTGAGCCTTGATACCTCACCAGACCGTGCATGGCTAGTGAGTGGCTCCAAGGATCGTACGGCGCGCATCTGGACTCGCGTCTCGGACGACCGCGATGGTTGGGTCTGTTTGGGTGTGTGCGAGGGCCACGCTGAGAGTGTTGGCAGTGTTGCATTTGCACGGCAGAGCACAGGCAGTCCTGGTGCACCTTTCGTCGTGACGGCGAGCCAGGACCGTACAGTGAAACTGTGGGATCTCACGCCCCTTACATCTGCCAGTCGGCAAACAAAGCTGGCATCGCTGCTCACGCTCAAGATCCACGACAAGGATATTAATTCTATTGACCTGGCGCCCAACAATGGGCTGCTCGTGTCGGGCTCACAGGACCGCACAGCGCGTGTGTTTCGCCTACACTACCAGGCGCCCTCGAAGGCGAATCAGCACAAAGCTTCTGCCAGTCTCGAGCCACTAGCCACATGCAAGGGTCACAAGCGCGGCGTGTGGTCGGTGCAATTTTCCCCAGCCGAACAAGCTTTTGCCACGGCCTCGAGTGACCAAACCGTGCGCCTGTGGAGTCTCAAAGACTTTAGCTGTGTGCGCGTATTTGAGGGACATACTGGCAGTGTATTGCGCTTGCGCTTCCTACCGGGTGGTGCGCAGATTGCATCGTCCGGCAACGATGGGCTTGTAAAGGTGTGGAATGTGCGCGACGAGGCGTGTGCTGCGACGATGGATGCGCACGAAGACAAAATTTGGGCCTTGACGGTTCGGCCCGAGACAGCTGACGCCCCGCTCCAGCTCGTTAGTGGGGCAGCCGACAGCACCATCACCTTGTGGAATGACACGACAGCGGCTGTGGAATCAGAAAAGGCCCAGGCGGCAAAAGAGGCCACTGAGCGCGAGCAAGCCTTTTCCAACTTGCTGTTACTCAAAGACTACCGCAATGCCATTGCGCTGGCCTTTCACCTGAATCAACCACGGCGCCTGCTGCAGCTCTTTACGCAAGTGGCCGCGTCGCGTCCCGACCACGATGCAATCGAGTCGGTGGACCGCCTATTAGCGGATGCCCTCGGAGAGCAGCGTCCGAGGGACGCGAAGCTCGGCAGCATTACAGGTCTCGCAGCGGTCGACCGCATTGTGGCAGAGCTACCACATGCGCAGATCGTGCAGCTGCTTGGCTATGTGCGCGACTGGAATACCTCGGCGCGCACCTCGGCCACGGCGCAGCTGGTTCTGCATGCGGTGGTGCGACAGTGGGAGGCCAATGCATTGCTGGATGCCTTTGAGGAGATGCGGGTTGCCAAGAAGGAGGGCTACGTATCAATGGCTGCCATGCTCGAGGCTCTCCTACCGTACACGGAGCGACACTATGCGCGAGTCGACCGCATGCTGGTGGAGAGTGCCATGTTAGATTACACGCTGCAAGCCATGGATGGTGTGCTGGGTCCGGAGACCGAGGCCGAAGCAGAGGCCGAGGCCCAAGGGCCGGCGGCCACCGAGGCGCCCGAGGCCGTGAACGATGTCGAGATGACGGAGGCTATGGAGGCCGAGACATCCGAGGTAGAGAGCGACGTATAGCTACACAAACATGCCTAAGTCGTGACGCGCATAATCGTTGCGCTCATCGTCGTCGTCCACGAGCGATGGATAGTACGCAACAAGTGCATCCTGGGCGCCCACATAGTTGGTATTGTATGTGCGCACGTACGCCTCTCGCACCTTGCGAGCAGGGTGGAATAGACCCTGCAGCGTATGGTACAAAATGATGCCGGGGCCGAGCGACACACGCAAGGCTTCCACAGCGTCCATCACCGCATTGATCACGTGAGGTGACGTCTCGAAGAGGTTCGGCCACACGAGGTTGAGCAAGTGCTGCATGGCGTCCTCCTTGCCGAGGCCGGCGGTGCCTAGAGCTAGGTGCTTGACAATGCTTGCTGCAGTTTGGCGATGCACGACATCGCGATCCGTCAACGCATCGTCGAGAAGCGTGACAACACTGTACACATAGTCCTTGCTCATTTCGCCAATGTATTCAAACACCCAGCTGAGTGCCTTGAGGCACCCGTGCTTCACATTGAGCTCCGGCGTACGGTACTCGTTCAAAATGGCAGGCAGGCAGGTGAATGGACCGCAAGTCTCGGCCACAATAGCGATCGCCACCGTCGAACACACACGACTTTGGCGCTCTTGCACACGCAGGTTCGTCAGCAGCACCTGCAGCACATCCTGCGGTCCAATGGCTTTAGCAATATAGCCAAAGCTGTTGATGGCCGCGCGACGTACCGCCTTCTTATGTGCCTTGAGCAGGTCCAGCAGCTCGAAACAGATGCGCATCCACTCTCGCGCACTGACAAACTCGGCGCCACGGTCTGCGATTCGCCCGATCAAATTGATGCTGGCCTCTTGCACCCGTTCGTGGCGGTTGCGCAAGATCGGCGTCATGCGCGGCAGCAAATCCTTGACCGGTGGGTTCATCTGTGTCATGCCCACCACGTTGGCGATAGCGGCCTCGGCCGCAATGATCGACGCCAGCGCCTCGGGGAACTCTTCGCCCAGCTGTTCAAACAAAACCACGCCAAGGTTTGATAGGAGCGAGTCCTCGCCACACTGCTTGATCACGACGGCCAGTTTCGTTGTCAGGTCCGCTGCCTGCTGCCGGGTGCTGGCATTTTTATTGTTTAATCGCCACAAAATCGTCGAAACGATCTGCATCAGGTATGGCTTGATCCGCATGCCCAGCGCATTGGCAATAGTGCCTGCGCCATCGAGCATAACCGTGTCTTCCACAGATTGCTCCTGGAACGCATACATCATGCCATCCACAAGTTGCACCTCCATGCGCTCATCAATGTCCGCCGTACCAAGTGTACCGACGACCTGCTGGATCGTGTCCATCGCCATTCGCCGGAACGGCTCGCTGTCGTCCTTCAAAAAGTGCGTCAGGCGGCCGACCACCTCGCCTACGCCGATCTTCTCGGCCAGTGCACGAGTCGTCTCCACCACCTCCTTAAAGTTGCGGCGGTCCAGCGCCATGCGGCGCACCCAGAAATGCTTGAAAAAGTTCGGCGCGAGCTCCGAACGCAGGAACGTGCCAGTGACACCATCGGTCGAGGCACATTGCCGCACGACCCGCAGCACAATGCGCCGCATATCGTCGTCGGCACTCTGGAATTCGCGGATCAGCGTGGGCGTCACTTCCTTGACAAAGTACAGCGTGCTGTCCGAGTCCATCAAGGGAATGATAAACCCAATCGCTTTGAGGAAAGCGGCCAATCCCTTGCCCCGATGGTGCCGGATACCGACCCACAAAGGCTTAAGTACATTTTCAAAGCTCTCAATACCGTACGGGGCAGATGCCTCAGCCAAGGCAGAAAGAGCTAGGGCCGTCATGGTCTTGACTTTTTGCTGCTCATCCTCCAGCCCCTGGCCGATACAGTCAATGAGCCCGCGAAGGTGGGGGAGTACAGCACAGCCCATCATGATCGCCATTTGCTGTACCACACGAATGGCCGTGTGCCGCGCCTGCCAGCTCTTCTTCGAGCGGCATACGGCCCGTAAGAACGGCAGGATCGCCGGGATGCCCAGCGCTGACGCCACCACCGCCAACGCACGCGCCGTGGTATTCCGCACATACTCGTCCGCATGGTCAATATCGGGGCGCATGGTGCTGATCATGTGCGCCAGACCGGCCGCCTTGGCCAAGTTGCTGATAATCTCGCGGCCTTCTATGCGCACGTAGTAGTCTTCATCAATCAGAAGAGGCTCGATCACCACCAAGATGCGGTGTACGTACGGCCGCACCAGGTCGTCCAGCTTGTACAGCACCCGGTCAATGACCTTGACCAAAAGATGCCGCTCATGGTCTTCGAGCGTGCGCTCCATGAGCAGAGGAAGAATTTTGTCAAACAGAGGACCTGGTCCAAAGTCTCGCGCGCCATCCGCAATCTGCCGCAGCGCTTGCTTCCGCAGCTGGGGTGTCCCGTTCTTGATCTTGAGTAGCAAGCGCATAATCTCGCGCTCTTTGGCCTCGGCACGAGACAGAGGCTCTTCCTCATCGTCTTCTTGCAGTACCTTGCCAAAGTACTTTTGGTCCTCGGGCTTCATAAAGGCCAGTTGTCCTACACCTGGCACGTCCGTCGGTAGGTCGGCGACAATGTCATCGGCCATGGAACCTAGCGTGGACGACTCGTGCATCGTAAAGCCTTGCTCGCCTTCGGGCGCATGAACCAGCTTGTGAGCGCCCGTACGAATCGGCGCATAGTCCGGCGGCGGCTCGACAATGATATAGCCCTCGCTGGGCAACAGCGCATCAAGCTCCGCATCCGACATGTATCGCACGCGGGGATTGCGTGGCACAGTGTCCTCGGCGGTGGGAGTTTCGTCCCACCGCGAGCGCTTCTTGGTCGCCTCATCCGCCGGCGCTTCGTCCCACCGAGAGCACTTCTTTGTGTCGTCGGTCGCAGGCGGTTCATCGTCAGGCGCTACATCCCAACGACGCTTTCGCTCGACGCGTGGCGTAGCTGGTGGTGTAATATCACGCTCTTTAGCATCCGTATCACCCTCGCCACCCTGCTCGGCTTCGCGCTCCTTGTCCTCAATAATGCGACGCACACGCTGTTCCTCGCGCTCTAGGTTGGCGCGGCGCATGGCCTCGCGGTATCCTTCATCCTCCTGAGATCCATCTGCAGCAAAAGGGTCTCGACGGCTTTCAGGCCCCAAATCGCGCTGAAAGCGTCGGTTGTGATAGTCTGATTGTCGCGCGGCAATTTGGCGCTGGGCCACGCGGTCAGCAAGAGGATCAAAAGAGTCGTCGGCAAACTCATGGAGCAGGTGCTGTGGCGCCGAGAATGCATCTAGGGGGTTGGCCCGTCGGTGTGCATCTTCATCGTCGTCATCGTCGCCTGCATCCCCGTAGTGGGTGGCGCGGTCGGTAGGCAAAGAGTCCACATACGACGACCGCGCTACGCGCGCACCATAAGTTTCTTCGTCACCTTTTGTGCTTCCGAAACCAATGTAGCCCTTATTGCCTTGGCGTGTACCCTGCGTGTGCAGGTTCTCGTCCGGCATCTGGTTCGACATGGTCGCCACCCAGCCAGGGACGACCGCACCCACGACCCAGTCTTTGGTCACGTGATTCGATCCGAAAAGCGGTGGCGTCGTTGTACGCCGGCGACGGCCTACGATGGCGCCGAGGGCGAATGCAACAGACAAGCATAACAAAGGGGAATCAGAAGCGGCACGGAAAGTTCCAGGGGGAGAATATACACTGAAAGATGTGCAGGTGGGTGCCAAGCTGTTCGTCGAAAAGATGAATCCCGACAATGGGGAGGTCGAGCAGCGGCTGGCTGAGGTGCTGTCGACCCGAGAGCGGCGACAGAACCGCCTGCATATGCTTCAAGCGATGCAGGAGCGCGGTGAGGACAAGATCGAGGAAAAGGGCCCAGAGCTTGACTTTTACGTGCACTACTGCGACTTTAACAAGCGCCTCGACGAATGGGTTCCCTCGACGAAGCTGATTCTCTCGCGCGAGATGGAGTGGCCCAAGCCTCCGGAGCCTGCAACCAACAAACACACGAAGCGCAAAATTGTGCAAGGTGCGCGTGCCGTGCAAGGCACTCCGACGCCCGGTACCTCACCCAGCGCCAGCATCGAGGACCTGAAAGAGGAGGAGACCTTTAGCAAGGAAAAGGAAGTTGAGAAGCTGCGCACATCAGGCTCCATGACGCAGTGTGCTAGTGAGGTATCGCGGGTCAAGAACCTCAATATGCTGCAGATGGGCAAGCACCAAATTGAAGCTTGGTACTTTAGTCCCTATCCGATGGAGTATGCGTATCTCGACTGCCTCTACGTATGCGAAATGTGCCTATCCTACTATCCATCCGAATTTATGCTCCAGCGCCACCGGCACAAGTGTACGATGCTGCACCCTCCGGGCAATGAGATTTATCGGTGTGATGATATCAGCTTTTTTGAGATCGATGGTTTCCGCCAAAAAACGTGGTGCCGCAACCTGTGCTTGCTGAGCAAGTGCTTCCTGGACCACAAGACGCTGTACTACGACGTGGATCCCTTTCTCTATTACGTCATGTGTCAACGTGACAATACCGGCTGCCACATGATCGGCTACTTTTCCAAGGAGAAGGAGAGCGCCGAGGGCTACAATGTGGCGTGTATTCTGACACTACCCCAGCACCAGCGCAGTGGCTTTGGGCGTTTGCTTATCGAGTTTTCGTACGAACTGTCCAAGCGCGAGAACAAGCTGGGCAGTCCGGAAAAGCCGCTCTCTGACCTGGGTCTGCTCGGCTACCGTGCGTACTGGTCCGAGACCATTGTCGAGCTGCTACTAAAGACGGATGAGGATATTAGCATTGATGAAATTGCGACCAAGACCTCGATCTTGCATGCAGACGTGCTGCAGACGTGCCAGGCGTTAAATATGCTGAAACAATACCAGGGCAAGCACTACCTTGTCCTCTCTGATGCCATCATTGAGAAGCACGAGCGCCAAATGAAGAAAAAGCGCCGGCGAATCCATCCCGAGCATTTACATTGGAAGCCGCCCGTCTTTACGCGCGACCAGCTTCGCTTTGGTTGGTAGTTGTATAATACGTATCTGTACAGGAACTCGTAAGCTGGCTGCGCAGTCCGTCTAGGAAGGCAGCTGGGTACAAGAGCCAGGCATCCCATACGTCCAGCACTTCTAGAATCGGTCTCCGCACCTTTTCTGCAGTGATACGCCCAGGGCAAGCGCGCACCGTGGCACCTAGATGCGCGAATATCGTGGGCAAGTGTGTCTGAAAGGCCTCGCGGTACTTCCATGCACCTGGTACGGGGGCGGCTCCATTACAGAGTATATCGGACACCACATACAGTCGCGCTAGTTTGCGTGGAATGGGCGTCGAAGCGATCTGAAGCGAGTTGGCGAGGATGGCTGCGAGGGTATCGGCCGTTTGAGCATGGTCAAGGGCTAGCATCATACAGCGTGCAATGCGCTCGCGACGTAGTGTCAGGCTGCGTAGCATGGCCTTGAAGCGCTGCGCGGCGAGAGGGCCGAGGGTGGTCGATGCCTCTGCCTCGGAGACCTCCTCCGAGTCGGTCGAATAGAGGGATGCATAGCCCTCGTCCAGGAACGACGCATCTACATGGGCGTCAGCCACAGGTTGGGCATGCTGCCCTCGGTGCCGGTACGCCATGCGTCGCCGGACCCGAGGCGCATCGCGAGAACGAAACGCTGGGACGGTCGGACGAGGCACGGCGGGCGCCCATGCGACCTGCAGTCGCGTCCCACCCCATGTACGACCATCGGCCTGTGCAAGAGCACGCTCCGCCTCGTCACGTTCCATAAAGGCCACATAGCCTGTGCGTACATCGTCCGAGGACGAGACGCGAATGTCGACGCGCGCTACAGCGCCCCACTCGGCGAAGAACAAGCCCAAAGACCGTTCATGGGCCAGTGGGGGCAAGGGACGCACGCATAAATTCGTCGACAGCTCAGACGTAGATGACGAGTCTGCACGAGGCGGCTCCAAAACGTTTGGTACCTCGGGGCGCACAGAGGTGCTAGGTGTGTCGTGCGGCTGCTTGGATGCTACGAACGAGGATACAGGACCATGTCGCGGCTGCTTTATAGGTCTGGGTATCTCGTCCGGCTCATCGTCGGCAAACGCACGCGATACACCAGGCGCCGGAAGGCGCGACGACCCATCACGCATCGCGCTAGACAAGGCGCCTCCAGCAAAAGAGAGAGGCACGTGTTCAAGTTGCACTGGCAGTCGATTCCTACGACATACTACGCAAGAAAAGCTCGGAATATGGGCTCTCACGCATCCCCCGCCAGTGGGAGATTCTCCAGACGGAGCCGAACGCGAGAGGCCAGACAACGCGTATTTTTTGGGGGGGGGGGGGACAAGACGTCAGGCCATCATGAGCCGCTTAGTCCCAGCTCGAGGTGGCCTGCGCAGCGGCGCCCGTGTCGGCAGCCCAGTCCTGCGCGGCCTCGGCGCTCCAGTCGACCTGCTCGTGGCCGGCGGCGAGGTTAGCGGCGATCGACGGGTTCACACCGCCAGCACCGGCGCCCTCAATAGCAAAGTCCACCGACTCGATACCGGCGTCCTGCAGGGCGTTCGCAGCAGCAGCCTGCTTGGCCAGGGCGGCCTCGGCCTGCTCACGCTCAATCTCCTCAGGGTCGCGGTAGAAGAACATGTCGACCATGACGTTCCAGCCGTTGGGCGTGCGGGGCACAATGCCACGCAGGCGCAAGAACTCACGGCAGAGCAGCCACCACATGAGACCGATCGAGTGACGGCCCTTGTTGTTGGCGGGAATGGCCACATCGACGTGACGGAGCGGAGCATCCGTGTCGCACAGAGCAATCACAGGGATGTTCACGTACGCCGACTCGCGGATGGCCTGGTGGTCAACGCGGGGGTCGGTCACCACGATCACGCGGGGCTCCTTGAACGAGCGCGTGATGTAGTTGGTGAACGAACCGGGGGTGAAGCGGCCCGCGATCGCCGTAGCGCCAGTGTTGGCAGCGAACTTGAGCACGGCACGGTGGCCGTAGGTGCGGCTCGAGATCACGCAAATGTCGGCGGGGTTCTCGACAGTAGCCAGGATACGAGCGGCAAGCACGAGCTTCTCCCAGGTCTTGCCGAGGTTGATCAGGTAGATGCCGTCGGCACGGCGCTTGTGGACGTAGGGGAGCATCGCCTTCTCGCAGTTCTTCGTACCGATATGGGTCTGAGCAGCGAGCAGGAGGCTAATGTCCTCGGGCGTGGGGTTCAAAACGGCAGGGTGCTTGTCGGCCATGGTGGATCCTAACAGTAAGACAACCGCGCAACGTACCTCCTCCAGAAAGGTGCGTGTGAAGAAGACGAGGGCAGCGCGCGGTGGTAAGGTAGGTCGGCCGAGGGGTGGTAGATGGTCACGTGTTATATAGTATTGCAGCCAGGCCCCGGCGCGCGCGCTTAGTGTGCGCGCGAAGAAGGCGAGTGGATTTTCCCACAGAGCCGAGAACGGCAGCTTGGACTCCCTCAACGAACAAGGTGCGTATCGCACAAAAGGCACTCTAGTGCCTTGTCCCTTTAGAACAAAAGACTAACACCTTTTAGCAAGATGTCTGAGCGTGGACGTGGTGGCTTTGGACGTGACCGTGGACGTGGCCGCGGTCGTCGTGGTGCGCGCAAGGATGAGAAGGAGGAGTGGGGTGCGTAGTGTGATCTCTAACGTCAGTGCCTGTCACCTCGCTCGGTCGTCTCGTCAAGGACGGCAAGATCAAGTCGATGGAGGAGATTTACCTGTTCTCGCTCCCCATCAAGGAGTACCAGATTGTGGACATGCTGCTGCCCAAGCTCACCGACGAGGTGATGAAGATCACGCCTGTCCAGAAGCAGACTCGTGCCGGTCAGCGCACCCGCTTCAAGGCTTTCGTGGCTATTGGTGACTCGGACGGCCACCTGGGTCTCGGTGTCAAGTGCGCCAAGGAAGTGGCTACGGCCATCCGCGGTGCTATCATTATGGCCAAGCTCTCGATCATCCCTGTGCGCCGTGGCTACTGGGGTAGCGCTCTCGGTAAGCCCCACACGGTGCCCACCAAGGTGTCGGGCAAGACGGCCTCGGTCATGTGCCGTCTCGTGCCCGCCCCCCGTGGTACGGGTATTGTGGCCTCGCCGGCCCCCAAGCGTCTGCTCCAGCTTGCGGGTATCGAAGATGTGTACACGCAGTCCAAGGGTCAGACCGCGACGATGGGCAACTTCCTGAAGGCTACCTTTGAGGCTGTGTCGAAGACCTACGCCGTGCTTACGCCGAACCTCTGGGAGGAGGTGCCGGTGCCTCCGACGCCCTACGTGGAGCACGCCACGCACCTTGCGCGTGCCAGCAAGAAGCTCCACTAACGGCCACCTAGCTAGTACTAGCTCCAAAATTGCACAGCTTGATGCCCACTGTCTGTCTCATAGAAACGCCGGCGGCAGCGCTGGTTCACGTCACGTGATGTCGGCGGGCCCCGTGGCCGGCCGGCGCCAGCGCGGCGGGCAGCGCGCTCCTCTGCCCTCTCCCGGACGACGACGATTATGATTGCTCGTGCCTTCTCGCCCTCGACGAACGCCGCCCGCGCCGTGCGTGTGGCTGGCCAGCAGGTGCGCTACGCCTCGAACCTGCCGATCCCCCCCAAGATCGCCACGCCGAAGAGCGTCGGCAGCGGCAGCACGGGCAGCAACACCGATGCTGTGGTCGACTTTTACAAGGCCTTGCCCAAGGGTCCCGAGCCCGAGAAGCGTGCTACGGGTATCAAGTCCAAGTACTTTGACGGCAAGAATGCGAGCGGCAAGCCCCTCGTTGCCGCCATTGCCGGCCTGATGCTCTTTGGCTACACGCTCGAGTACAACGGTCACCTCAGTACGTATTAGCCCCCTCACATTCCAGAGCACCACAAGAACGCCCACCACTAGGTATAGAGCCGTACTGTCTATGCTGGATCGACCGCGCATGGTGCTACGCCGGGTGGCTTGGCAACCACCTCTGTGCCCCCTCCATAGTTGTGCCTTGGCGCCGCGCCGCTGCCTGCCGCCACCTGCCGCCGCCCCTCGTTGGCGACCGCGGCGTGGACGTCATGGCCGTGGGCCTGCGCAGGCCCGACGAACAGCCGTCGTCACAGACGTCGCCCTCCTCGGCTCACGTGGAGCGCAGCGTCTTTGTCGCCTCGCGCCATGTTCACCTATACCCTACCCCGGACGAGCGCGCTCTCGTTTTCGCAGCTGATGCTATCAGATACGCTGCAAGGGGAGCTCATGCAAGCGACGCAGCTGCGCGCAGCGCTGGAGCAGCTCCTGCGTCAGACTCCGCCTGTGGCGCCGCTACGCATCGTCCAGGTACGTGGAACGTCTAACCTAGGCGGTGAGCGAGTACCTGCCCTACGCCCAAGCGCTGTACGATGGCGTGATGAAAGACGCAATTCTCCTTCAGCATGAGCCATCATGTACGTGGTACTCGATCTTTGCACCCGGCACACAGACGCACATTACGAGCCTCGCCAGCGAGCTGCGTCTGATGCATGTACTGTATGGTGTTGCGCTCAGCAACGAGGCAGCCGCTATGGTGGACGCTTTGGGCGCCTATGAGCTCGATCGCACGCTCAGTACAACAGAGCGATCCGCCCGCGACGAGCGCCTCAAACGGGCCACCGACCTACTCAGCCGGGCCAGTGGCGTGTTGGACTATGCCGCGACGCACATTCTCCCCGCACACGAAAGCCCTACACCGACACCGCGCGCACTCGAGCTCACATCCGGCGGTATACAAGCACTTGCACGCACCGCTCTAGCCGATGCCCACGCGCTGGCCATCCGCAAGTTGCTGGCCCCCGCCTTGGCACAGGCCACCGATACACTCACGCCGGGTCCACCGCTGCCTACCAAACATGCATCGCCGAGCCTTCTCGCCAAGCTACATTTGCATACGTCGGCCTTGTACCACGAGGCACACGCCATGCTGCGCCAAGTTCTCGACCCAGGGCGAAGCAAGACGCTGCCCAAGCTGAAATGGGACCCTCGTGCGTCGGATGCGGCCACGAGCGCGAGACGATACATGCAGCACGAGGCACAGTGGCATCGCGCGCTCGCGCACAAGTGGCTCGGAATCGACGCGGGCGAGCAGGCCGGTGATATGGGCTGGGGCATAGCACACCTGCGCGTATCCCTCGAGCTCCTACAAGCGCTGGTGCCCCGATCTGCTTTGGATGCACTCCGTGTGCGGCGCCCCATCGCCATGCGGCTCCGCTCTGCCGAGGAGCGCATGGCGTTGGAATACGCCAGCGTCTCGCGCTGGCTGGGTGCGTATACCAAGACGAACGACACTGTCACGTTTCACCGAGTCTCTGCGGCCCAAGAGGTGCAGCAATACACGCCCGAAGGGCGTCCTGCGCTCTTTCCCAAGACCTTTGAACCGCGCTGTGCGTTTCATGTGGATCCGATCGCGCCGCAGGCCGCTGCGTCCGCCTCCCCTACACCAGCCGCAGCGCCCACGCGCACGTACACGGGCGCCGACGCCTACTACTAGCCTGGTTTGCGCGTCATATACCTGTCGAGGGTGGACTGGGTGTTTCGTCGGGGCGCTCGCGGTGCTAGGCACGCTTCCATATGCGCATGGATCGCAGCCAGTCGCGGACGGCCCCCTGTGGGAATCATTTGGTCACAGACTGGGCACTCGACGGGCACAGCGCTCGCCTTGGGCGTACGCAGCCACTGCGCGAGGGCACCAGATTGCGCTGCCTGCTGATCCACCAACGACGAAGCACGTACGCCCACGAGACGCAAGCACAGCGATGGCATCGAGGCCCGCTCGCGCTCCAGCAAAGCGTGTGCCGCATTGTACAGGTCGTCGAACGTGCTAGCGCCGCGTGTGCACGACTGAGCGCGGGTAAATCGCTCGAACGTGTCGTGCTTGCCGATCAGTGAGACGGTGCGTGCAGAATACTCGAGCTGCTTCAAGTCGCGAGCGAGCTGTTCGCAGGCTGTGCGAAGGTAACGGTGCAAGAGAGCGGGGTCGGACGTAGGGGCAAACGTCGACTCGCGGCTCACGGAGCGGCGCTCGCTGCGGGTCCGTGGCGCTACCTGATTCGCACCCAGTCCGAGCGCGGCGGCGAGCAATGGGCGGAACGTGTCGAGGCACAGGCTGAGCTCGACGCGGCGTGCCCATACGTCGCCACAGGTACGCACCTGCAGCGCATCCAATAAAAGTTCGGTCGCTGCGCCAATACCGGGCACTTGGCGCACACGCAGCGGCTCCAGGAAGCGCAGGATCGCTTCGCGCTCGGGCGGCACAACATAGACACCGTCCGGCTTGGCATAGTCGCTCGCAATCTTGGCAAGTCGTCGGTTGGGCGCGACACCAACGCTCATAGGAAGGCCAGTGACCTCGCGCACTTGGCGGCGCAGCTGCGTGGCGAGTTGTTCGCCTGTGATGCCATGGGTCTCACAGTAGGTCGTTACATCCAGGTACGCCTCGTCCAGGCTGCGAGGTTCGAGTTGGGGGGTATAGGGTGCGAGGAGGCGCATGACGCGCTCGCTGCTAGCGCGATACGCGTCCCTATGCGTTGCCACCACGATGAGCTCAGGGCACAGCGCGCGCGCCACAAACTCGGCCATACCTGCGCGAACGCCACGGCTGCGTGCCTCATAGCTGGCCGTCACGAGGACGCCATGTCCCACCGCAAAGCACTTTCCTGCCAAGTGGGGCTGGCGCTGTAGTTCCACGGCCGCATAGAACATGTCCATATCGCAGTGCAAGATGGTACGAGATAGGTCGCGCTGGGCCTCGAGGCTGCGTACGTAGTGCTCCACCGACTGCGCAGCCTGATCACGACCCTCGGTCGTAAGAGCTTGCAGTGTTGCCTCGGCGCGCTGCCGCAGAGCGGCGATCCGCTCCGAGCGCTTGTCGTGCAGCCGCTGTTGATGCGCGTAATATTTGGTGCCCTGCGATACTTGCTCCACTCTGGGTCAGCGGTATGGCGTACATGGCGATCGTATTTTCATCCGATACCACACCCGCCTTGTGGCTCGATGCGACCAGCGCATGCGTGTCGTCACGGTGGCGAGGCGCGCCTGGCGCCTCGGTCCCCGGCATGGCGGTGGGACACGACGCGTCACCTCCACACAATCTCGCACCCAGGACCAAAGGGGAGAGAATGCTACCTAGTTACTGCTGTTTGCACTCCTGGGGGTCCTGACGCGTAGGTGGCGCATCTTCGTCCTCGTCATCCTCGTCGTCTTCATCGTCGAATGCGTCTTCGTCGTCCCATTCGTCGGCGTTCTCGACTTGCAGGGCCTTGCCCGTGAAAAAGTCAATGGCGTGGGGAATGATACGGTCCTTGAGGTCCTCGCCGATCTGGTAGTCCAGCTCGAGGCGCTCCTCGAGCGCATCAAGCTCGTCCTCATCCGCATCGTCATTGTTGTTCGGGGGCACCGGTGGGGCGAAAAAGTGGAAGAACGAGTCGATGGGCACGAGGCGCTTGACAGTGCGCGTTTCGTTCGTGTTCTTGTTACGCTGCTTCTTGGTCTCGACGCGGTGCGTCAAGTCCTTCTCGGGAGACGCCCACGAAACCTCTGTGCCTTCCGCATGGTCGTACACGAGGTCGCCCGAAAGGCCCACCTCGTCCTGGTAAAAGTATGTCTTGGTCAGCACTTCGTTGGTAAAAAACTCGTTCTTGGCAAACACGAAGAGCAGCTGGAAGCCCTGCTGCGCCTGTCCTGGCGCCGCATCGCCTTTGCTATCGAGGTAGCGCAACTGCACATCGGTCAGGTAGCGCAGCGCGGTCTCATCGCGCTCCGTGATCAGCTCAGAGAGCGCCACATGGTTCCTAAGCGCCGTGAGCCAGAATTCGGGCACACCCTTGGGCGCATCCGTCTTGATAGAGATGTTGGCGAGCGAGCGCTGCTTACCACGCGGCTCGTCGTCGTCGTCCTCGTCTTCTTCGTCCTGCTCATCCTCGACCGGGTCGGCCGCCTCGCCCGCCTCGACCTCGGCGGCCGTCGGCTCCACGGCACCCGAAATAATCTCACGGCGCCGCGCGTACAGCGGCTCGTAGCGCTCAGCAAACGCCTTCTCAAGAGCAAGGAGCTCGCGCTGGAACGCCGCCTCGAGCTTTTGGTGCTCCACGTTGAGACCTTTGAGACCCTCGACGCGACGGCGCACTTCGTCGGGCAACGACTCGATATAGCCAGACGAGCGGCCCACAAGCGTGGACAGGCGGTCCTGGATCATACCCGTCAAGGCCACGTTGGGGAGCCCAGCCACCGCCCCCGCAGTGTCACCGGCTCCTTCGTCCTCCTCGCCAATGGTTGGCACAGCCGGGCGAGCCAGCGGCTCACGCTCAATCGGTGCATTGTTCAGTGGTGTATTCTGCGGCGTAGGCGCCGTCAGGTCTGCGTCCTTTTTCCTGTGGTCAGCGTAGTCAGACGCACTTTCCAATGTCCATCGTGGCGAGCCGTGACGTCAGTGCCCGGGGCCCTCCGCGTGTGGGGTTCTGGAAATATGCTGTCACGTTGCGTCCCGCGGCGCACGTGGCAAACGCCGTGGCCGTCGGCGCCTGATCGATCCACGCCACGCGAGGCGCGATGGCCACGCCGGAGCCACCCCTTGATGCGCCCGCGCGCGTCGACCGCCTCCTCGCCGAGGCGGGAGGC
The DNA here is from genome assembly GCA_029542845.1 of Malassezia nana. Classification (NCBI taxonomy): domain Eukaryota; kingdom Fungi; phylum Basidiomycota; class Malasseziomycetes; order Malasseziales; family Malasseziaceae; genus Malassezia; species Malassezia nana. Next base: position 1,051,013 of record CP119893.1, read on the forward strand.
ATAGACGTAGAGCACCTCCAGCGTGCGCAGGCGCACGTCCATGCTGCCCTCTCGGAGAACCGCAGCCGCGCAGCAGCGCTAAGCGAGCGCCTCGCGCAAGGCGCCGCGCCCATCAACACGCAAGAACCCGCGCACGCACTCCTTGGAGCGCTCACCACGCTCGAAACGCATGCAAGCCGCGCAGAAGCGAGTGTAGGAGAGATTACCGCCGATATCCGTTGGCTCGACATGGCCAAGCGCCACGTTGCGCAATCGATCGTGACGCTGCGTCGCCTGCAGATGCTGGTGCGCAGCACGTTCCAGCTCGAACAGCTGTGCGAGGGCCGGCAGTTCCGCGAAGCTTCGTCTGCTTTGCAGGCTGTGCAAGCGCTCCTCGAGTACTTTGCGCCCTATGAGCGCGTGCCCTATGTGCTCGAGCAGCGCGCGAAGATGGAGCGTCTACACGAACGCTTGCGCACCATGGTCCTCAACGAGTACGAGCAGGCATTCCAGGCGCCGCGTGCACAGCCCAGCATGCGCGATTCGGTGCTCTCAGACGCCGCACTCGTTGTTGAGGCGCTCGGCGCCGACGTTCGCGATGCGCTTGTGGACGCGTACTGCAAGCGCCAGCTGCGCGAGTATCGCCGTGTTTTCCGCGCCGTCGATGAGGCTGGGCAGCTCGATAATGTGGCGCGGCGCTACGCGTGGATCCGCCGCCTCTTGCGCACCTGGGCGGACGAACATGCATCGGCGTTCCTGCCGGCCTGGCACGTCGATCGCCGCTTGCTCGCGCTCTTCTCTGAGCTCACCTACGAGGATTTGCGTAGCACGCTGGTGCGTGAGCAACCGCGCCTGCACATTGATATGCTGCTCAGTGCGCTGCATGCCACCCAAGAGTTTGAGGCGCAGGTCGCACGGCAGTATGGCGAGCCGTGGGTACAGGTGGTCGGCGCGCGCCGCCTGTCAGATGCTTTTACGCCATACCTCGGCGTATTTGTCGATGCCCAGGACAAGCATCTGGCCGAGATGCTTGCACAGCATGCGCCGGCGCAGGGCGGTGCGGCCACAGCCACCGCCACTGCCACAGCCAATGCCACAGCCGTTGCTTCGGCGCGCACGCCCACCGAACCCGGTTTGGGCGACGAGCCAGTGCGTGTGCTTGCCTCGTCCACGGACCTGGTTACCTTTTACCGACAAACGCTCGAGCGCTGCGCGCAGCTAGGCCCCCATGCACCGGTGCGCGAGCTGTCGCAGGTGTACGCCAAGTGGCTGACGCGCTATGCCAACGACGTGCTGCTACCCGAGGCGCAGCAATCGCGCGACACGCTACAACTATGTACCGTGCTCAATACCGCCGATTACGGCACAACCACGTGCACGCAGCTCGCGCAGCGCGTCACCGAAAAGCTTCGTGCACTCGACGGCGGTGCGGATGCGCCACCGTGCGTGCTCGACGCCGAAAAAGAGGCCTTTGCCAGTGTCGCAGCCGCCGCTCTACAAGGTTTGGTGCGTGGGCTGAGTGGCTCGCTGGGCGCGGCGTTCCAGGCGCTACTGCGCCCCGATGTGCCGTGGACACAGCGCGAGCACGTCGACGACAAGTCGCCGTGGGTCGATCTGCTCGCGAGTGGCCTCGAGAGTGTTGCCGTGTTGGTGCGCCACCACGTGGAGAACAAGCGGTATCTGCGCGCGTGGTGTGACAAGGCCGTGACACTTGTCACAACGCGCCTCCTCCAGGCGATTGTGCGGCTACGTCCTGTGCGGGCGCGTGCAGCGGCGCAGTGGCTCGCGGATGTGCAGCACGTGCGCACGATCCTGCAGGAGCTGCCGCACTTTGATGCGCCGGGCCGTGCGTGGGACTTGGCGGGCAGCGCATCGCAGGCGATGCAGGCATCCTATACGCGCCTCGTCGACCGCTCCATGAATAAGATTGAGCCGCTTCTGCGCGTACTGGCGGGCCCCGAGGAGCCGTCGGCCATGGTCGCGGCGTACCGCGAGCACGTGCAAGACCAGGCGCTGCCGACCTTTCAAAAGCTGCTCGATCTGCGCGGCTTGCGGCGACCCGATCAGACCCCATGGGTGGAGGCCTTTCTGGCCGCGATCGATCGCGCGCCGGATGCGCTGCCGACCACCTCGGCGCTGTCGTCGCTGCAGCTCGACCCCAATGCGGAGGTGTATGCGCTGCCAGAGCTGGGCGAGCGCCGCGACGAGCCGCACGATACCATGTCACCCAACCGGCCCAGCACGCCGTCCGGAGCGACAGCGTTATCACTGCCCGACTGGAAAAAGTTTGGTAGTATGTTTGGTGTGGCGCTCGGGCAGCGCCGCCCCTAGACTGCTAGTATACAGAGCTATGCAAGGCGTACAAGACGCGCAATGTCGCTGGGTGACAGATCGCCCCGCACGGCCAAGCGCTTGTGCAGGGTGTCGGGACTGGGTGTTACGCGCTCGGTGCCCGATGGCGTCGCAGGTGCCCGCAAGGCATCGTCGGCGGCTGCCAGTACGATGCCCATGGCCACCGCGTGCTCAGGCGCGGCCGTGCGCACCCATACGAGGCCGTTGACGCCGATGGCCGCCTCAAAGGAAAAGTGTGTAGCCACATGCTTTAGTAGCTGGTGCTGTGGGCGCAGCAAGCTTTGTGCGAGCGAGCACGCCACTGGCCATACCATCGTCGTGCCAGGTTCTGTGGCCTTGAGCTCGCCGAGGCCCTCTGCCTTGCCAGTGACAGCGTCCACACAGCTAATCTCCGGCTCTGTCCATGACTCGGCACGCACTACGCGCGCGTACACGAGGGCGCCAATCTCCAAGTTTGGGCGGTTGCGCCGCGTTGCGCCTTCGAACGCGAGCACGGGCAGTGTGGCGCTGTGGGCTGAGAAGAGTGTGACCGTGTACGACTCCATACCGCGGTTGGTGACTTGCCCGATCACGCGGTCGCCGGCTGCCGGCACGTACCGCCGCTGCAAGCCGTCTGCGTACCACGCATGCACCGTATGTGTGCCAGCACGCGAACGCTCTGCTTTCGCGACGTGGCCCAAGGCGCCAGCGCGAATGGCAGTGAGCGAAGTAGACTCTTTGTCATCCCCGCCTGGCGTCGGTAGCATGCCGGGGCCTAGTTTGGTATCCGCGGCAGTCGGCGCCGCATGAGGGATCGCGTCGCCAGGCAGAACCACGACCATGGGACGAAGCGACGCAGCGTCGGCCGGCAGAAAAAGGGCCTTTTCTATGTGGAGCGGCGAACGCAACTCGTTCCCCTGCCACGTCGACCTGTACGTATACACATGCCGCCTGGGCCGAGGATGTTGATCTATCTTATCCACATTATCCGAGTGTTCTCTGATGACCGACTAGAATGCTGAGGCCCGGGCTACGCCATGGAACGCTACTAACGCTCAGACCACTTGGCTATAGATCTTGGTAGAGTCTAGGCTGCCTGTTCACAACGCTCCTCCACCCACGTCGCGGCTCCTTGGGGCGCGGCAGCGATCGCGGCCCTGCCTTCTTGTCCTAGGGCCCTAGGGCGTCGAGCGAGGGCCTGCCCTCGAACGCCGACCTCGACAGAGGACGATCACGTGACACACAGCACCCGTCCGCGCCGCATCGGAGCGCTCCTCCCACGACCTATCACCATGAGTGGCCTTGTGCGTCGTTCCTTCCTGGCCGCGCGCCCTTTGCATGCGCGTACCATGTCTTCCAGTGTGCGCGTACTGAAGGATGCCGAAGCGCCTGTGCCCACCAACGAGGCCACGGCGAAGCGTGACTTGGTCGACGAGCAGGTGAGCCGGATCGGCGATCCCGTGCCCGCTTCGCTTGTGAGCGATGCGCCAGGTACGTACTTTTTTTTACTGACAGTAGCCTCGCTTCACCAGCGCTCTGTACGTATCTACCAGCCGGCCAAGCCCGCGACCATGTCCGGCAAGGCGGGCACCAAGGACTGGCGCGTCGACTTTGATATTCTTCAGGGCTCGGGCCGCTGGGAAAGCCCCCTCATGGGCTGGGCGAGCACGTATGTACATCTGACTGACCGCAGTGCCGATAGCCAGCAGGCCCTCTCGATGAAGTTCGACTCGAAGGAGGACGCGATTCACTTTTGCGAGAAGCAGGGCTGGAACTTTTTCGTTCAGGAGCCCCACAAGGCACGCATCCCGATCAAGAGCTACGCGGACAACTTTAAGCACTCGCCGGGCAAGCTCCGTATCATGCACACCAAGTAAGGGACATGTAGCCTGTAGTTGTCGGCCCTTGGCTCCTCCACATCGATCGACATGGTCCGGTACGGGCAGCTCGTCGTACGTAGTAGGCGCGTGGCGCTGACGCTAGATTGGGCCGCCCGGCTCGGGCAAGACTACGTACTGGTATGCTAGTTGCGACTGACGATAGCCACGGCATGTACCAATTTCTCACAGCCCTGGAGCGGGGCGTGCATATTGTGAATTTGGATCCCGCGAACGACACCGTGCCGTATCCTTGCGCTGTGTCCCTGTCCGAGCTCATATCCGTGCGGGATGTGATGGAAGAGCTTCAGCTGGGCCCGAATGGTGCCATGCTCTACTGCATGGAGTACCTGGAGCACAATCTCGACTGGCTCGAGACGCGCCTCGCGGCACTCCAGCATGACTATGTGATCTTTGACCTGCCTGGGCAAGTCGAACTCACAACAAATCACCCCAGTCTTACACGCATCCTCGAGCGGCTACAGAAGCAGGATTGGCGGGTGCGTACATACTCTTGACACAGCTCGTCGCCGTGCACCTATCTGATGCCACACACATTACCGATCCCGCACGCTACATTTCCCTACTCATGCTCGCGCTGCGCGCGATGCTCATGCTCGAACTTCCCCATGTGAATGTGCTCAGCAAAATGGACCTGCTCGACGAGGAGCAGCAAGAGCAACTCCGTGCGTGTGCCGTACTAATGCAGCATTCCCTCTCGACTATTACACAGAGGTCCAGGACCTCAGCTACCTCGCAGACTACGTCGAGGACACGCAGCCACGCCTTGCACGTATGTGCGCCGTGCTGGGCGAGCTCGTGGAAGACTTTGGCCTTGTGGCGTTTGAGCCGCTCGCGGTGGAGGACCAGGCCTCGATGCTGCATGTGCTAAGCGTCCTCGACCGTGCGATTGGCTACACTGTAGAAGGCTCTGCATAGTCGCTGCATGCCGCCCCCAGCGCCGCCGCCGTCGCTCTCGCTCCAGGCTGATGCGCTCCGTGGTGTGGTGGCTCTGCCTCGCTGCCCTTGGGCCACTGGTGGCGCAGGCAGCTTTTAATGCGACAGCCATGCCCGCGCTTGCGCTGATTCCCACAAACATCTCGTCTTCGTGCTATACGCTGCTCACTCAGCTGAACGAGGACCGGGTGTTTGACGAGTGTACCCAGCCCCTCATTCGCGCCACCAACGCGTTTGCCAACTCATCTCAAAGTGATAAGCCGTCCAACACGACCAGCGCACTGAATGGCCTTTGTGCTGCCAACGACGGGTGCGACCGTCCGCTCGTGCGCCAGTTTATCGCGCAGTTTTGGGACCAGTGCGCCGACGAGCTCGAGTCGGGTCAGGACCAGATCATTCAGCTGTATGAGTACTTGTACATCTTTATACCGTTCCGCGATGCTATCTGCTCCAAGAACAAGGAAGGCGAATACTGCCTCACGGCGCTCGCGCCGAATATGGGCAGCAGTGCCGACGACGACAACCTCCTCCAGATGTACCGTCGTGCTGTGCCCGACGTGAGCGCCAATGATGTCGAGAGCCCTGCGTACTGGGAACGCGTCATGTCATCGATTCCTCGCGCATCCACGCTCGCCGCCAAGGCACCTACGCTCCCGGCGCTACAGCCCCAGCAAGTGTTCTTTTTCCTCTCGGGCAGCTCGCCCAAAGAGACCATTTGTTCCGAGTGTGCAGGTCATGTGCTCTCCTCGTACATCAGCTTTGAACTATCCGCGCCATTCGCGTTGGGTCTTGACTCGGCCCCTGTTCTCCAGTCACAGCAGGCCATCTATGATCACGCTCAGCAGGTATGCGGCGACTCGTTTGTCGATGACATCAATCACCAAGCCGGCATCCAGGCGTTTTCCGAGCCGGCCTCGGGCGCCTCTTCGACCATGCGTCCTACGATGGCGCTGGCACTCGCGGCACTCTTTGTTTGTCTATGTTTCCTGTAGCGGCTACACTATGTATTCGAGGCACCGCTCGAGAGGCCCCGGCCCTGCGCCGCAAAACGAGCAGCGGCTCCAGGATCCGGGCTCCCTGCCCCTTGCCCCGGTGCCCCGGCGGCGAGCGCAGGATTGCCCAATGGGTGCGCTGGCACCGCAGGCCCTGCATTGGCCGGCGGCGCGCCTTGCGCCTGTGCTTGGGCTTGGGCTTGTCGCTGCTGCTGCTGCGCTTGGGCCTGTTTGTAGAGCTGCACAGCCAGTCCATTGATCTGCTCCTGACTCAGGTGAGACGCCGCTAGCGTCATGGCCAGCTGCTGCTGCAGCGCATGCAAATTTGGCGGGGCCGACGCACCTACCGCCGGCGGCGCCCCATGGCCCAAAGGCGCGCCCATCGCCGGTGCTCCTGGGCGGACAGGCGGCGCACCCGTTCCACTTGGCATGCCTTGCAGACCCACCGGGGGGCTCGAGAATGCCAACGAGGGCGAGTTTGTGTTGGCACCACCCTCGGAAAAGCCTAGCGGCCGCGCGTCCATCGCACCGGGCGCACGACCCATCCGTAAGGCCTGCGTTTGGGGTGACGCTGCGATCACAATGGGCTGCGGCGGGCGCGGCGCCATCGCAGATGCGCCAGGGCCGGGCGTGGGTGCAGCGCCCGCTGGCGCGCTGGGACTGCCCCCTGCGGCCGCCAGGTTGGACGATTTGGCCGCCGAGCCTCCGGCGACGTCTAGCGGGAAGAAGGGCTGGCCCGCTCGCACAAACGGCAACGCATTGGACATGCCGACCCCGGCCATAGCCACATTCGGCGCGTGCTTTGCGCCGCCCAGCCCCTGGTTCGCTGCGAGCGCGGCGAGGTACTGCTGGGTGGGCAGAGGCGACGGCGATCCTTGCGCTGATGGACTTGGTCGCGGCAGGGACACGGGCGCAGCACGGGGCGTCGTGTTGGCCGGCGACTTGGCCGGCGATGGCGACGCAGCTAGGGCCGTCTTGCGCTGCTGGTCGTCGGTCGTCGCTTGCACGATCGATCGTCGTTGCTGCTGCTGCTGCTGCTGCGATTGCGATTGCGATTGCGGCACCGGCTGCGTCTGCGATAGCTGCTGTTGGGCCTGCTGCGCAAACGCCAGTTGCGAGGCCCGCTGCTGCTCAAAAAACTGGCGCAGCGCCGCTTGGTCGCGCTCGGCCTTGAGCAGGCTCAGGGCCTGGGGCGTGGGCGTCGCCATCGCCTTGGGCTGTACGTGCGTGTCGTGAGCGCCCAGCGCCGCACGCTTCGTGTTGGCATTCGCGGCGGCAGCCGCCGCCGCCTGCCGCTGCGCCTGTTCTCGCCGCTTGGCCGTCTTGCGCATGATCTCGAGTAGGTGTTGCCGGTACTGCTTGCGTCCGGTCTTGCCTTCCGGCCGCTGCTCCCGCTGCTCATTCGCGAGCCACTTGCACCGCTCGTAGCAGTCCCACGCCGTGCGGCGCTCCGATGCACGAATCCACCGAGCCGAGTTGAAAATATCGGCGACCAGGGCCCAGTGTTCCTGGTAGTGCTTGGCGAGCGCTTGCACAAACGCATCGTCGTCCGAGGTCCACGACAATTGCGCAATGCGCACTTCGGGGTGCGCTGGCGCCACAGGAGCGCCCAGCGGCGATGTATACTCGCGCGGCGGCTTGCCCGCCTTGCGCGCAAATAGGAGCGAACCTGCTTGCACAGACCAAGGCGACGTGTTGCTGCTCGAGGTGGTCCCGCTCGTTGCCTCGGAGCCGACCCAGTCCATGGCCCCGAGGGTGTGGTCACTCACACTGTGCCATTGGCCATTCGCGCGGTGGTTGGCAGGGTCCAACGTGCTCACCAAAGCGGGCTTGGCGTCCAGCAGGCGCGATACATGCACGAGACGCGAGGACGATGCTCCTGCTCCCTCGTCCCGCCGCTTGGGCGCGGCGCCTTCATCGGATGTCGCGTTGGGCGGTGCATACTGCGGAAGCTCAGGGAATAGGCGCCCAAAGTCGAGGTCCTTGGCATCCAAGGTGCCATCCAACTGCGTCAGCGCACTGCTCATCTGGGGATCCAAATTCTGCAAGAGCGCCCAGGGAGACACGCTCGTAGCCGTCGTATCAAGCCCAAAGATGGGCGCGCGGATCGCTGTCATGAGCGCCAGAGGCAGCTTGTCAGCCAGCGTCACTTGCTGATCGGCTCCTTTACGTAGCGGCGCCGATTCGGCCGGTGCTTCCGCCTCGTTCATCGTGAGTGTGGGCTCGCGAGGCTCCTCGTCCTCGCCTTCTGCGTCCATCTCGTCCGGCGCCGGTTTGGTGTTGGTAACCGGTTCATCGGCATCGTCGTCCTTGTCGGCATGCGTGTCCATATCAGCATCGACCTCAGCCTCGGCCTTGGGCGAGGGGGCCTCTTCTTCGACGTTGGCTGCCGGCTCGTCCGTCTCCATCGGCGGAGATGCTAGCGCCTCGGGCGCTGCCTCGTCCAATTCCATGGCCCAAGCGCGTCGGCTGCCACGCTGCACACAGAGCCTTGCACGCTCTTCCGGCGTGGAGCGATGCCACTGGGCCACCTGGTGCACCAGTTCGTAGGCCATGGCCAGTTTCCATTTGCGCTCTTCACGAAAATCGGTTTGGAGCCAACGCATCTCTTCTAGCAAAAAGTCCCAATGCGTCTTGCGCTCGACAGGCCCCCGACTGCGCTTGGGCTGCCGAAAGCTCCAGTGCCCTGCCTGCTTGAGCTCGTCAATGCGAGCCATGGCCTTGATAAACTTTTGCTCAGTGAACGCCACTTTCCAATCGCGCGTCAACAGGCACTTGTTCGCCTTGCGGACTAGGCTTGCCGCGGATGCTGCGCGCACACGCACACTCCAGCGCGTCAGGTCCGCGGGCGCGGCTGCCGTCTTGGCCCCTGGCTTGCCAGTCACGGCGCCTTTGGGCGCGCGACGCGGGCGATGATGCATAGAGCCGCCACCCATGCCAATGCCCGTAAGCCGACGCGTGGGATCGGATGGCAGTGGGCGCAGCGAAGACGCATACGTTACAGAGAGCGGATTGGGCGCGAGAGCCTGTAGTGCCACAGGTGCCACCGGGCTGGGTAGGGTCTGCTCGTACTCCATCGCCGGCCATGGCATCGGCGAGGGTGGTAAGCGCGTCGTGCTGCGCGATGCTCGCGCACGCACGGCACGCGTATCCGTGGATGGGGCTTCCAAGCCGCCTTCGCGGTCCGGGCGAAGATGCGTCGCCGCCTGCGCCCGCAGCGCCTCTGCCACGGCCGCCACGCGGGCGGCCAGCTTGGCGGTGCCATCGGGCAGCGCGTGTGCCTCGAGGAATGCCTCTGCCTCTGCATCCACTACCGTGAGCTGTCCTTCCGGTACATGCGCTGCTCTCGCAGGATCACCTTCGCTGGCGCGCAAGAGGAAGAGTAGGTGCCGTAGCTCGGCGCGATGAGCCTGTGATAGCGTTTTCTGCTCATCCCTACACTGCGATAGGCGCGCGCTGCGCAGGTCATCGAGAGTTAGTCGACTCGACGACGCCTCTCTACTGCGCGACCCCGCCGTGCTGGGGTCCAACGCCATGCTCGCAGGCACCGTCGATCCTCGGCGGCCGCGCTGTCGGCGCGCTGGCGGGCCGGTGCAGAAAACATGTTACATAAGCTATTGGGTACATATATGGGAAAAAACACAAACCTACCAGGCCACTTTCTACGCGTCGTTCGGTGGCCGTTCCATGTCGTACGGGTCGGTGCCGAGCGCCTCGTGCTCGGTGACGACCCCGATGAGCACGGTGACGTCGTCGTTCTTGCCACCGACATAGTAGATACCCTCCTCATTGGCATGCTGCTGAAAGGGGCTTACGATACCCCGCGGATCTTCCATGATATTGCGCGCCCTGTCGCATAGCGCACGCGCCATGGCATGAGGCAGGTCAGGGTCGTGCTCTAGATCCGAGCTACCCCGGTTATCCATGACGCTTAGCACTGTCTCGAGGATGTCATCGTCGAACAGATTGTCAAAGAGGCCATCGCTCGCCATAATTACGAGGTCGCCCGGCTGCACTTTGAGGCCCCAAATACCCGCGTCGTGACGTGGGCTATCGTAGTGCGGATTGTCGTGGTTGGCGTCGTACGATTGAATATATCGACTCATTTTCTCGTTCACGTCCGGTAGAGCTAGGTCGTCGGCGCCGTCGGGCAGCATGCCGTCTCGATGCAGGCACAGTGCACTCGCAAGAGTCACACTCTCCACGGTGGCGTCCATCATGCCGAGCTGCACAGGGTAATTGAAACTGTGCTGCTGCTCGGCGCTCCGAAAGATCATCTCCTTGTTGCGGATCAGCACAAGAACACAGTCGCCCATGTTGGCCACACGCAATTCGTCCCCGCGCAGTACGGCGAGGAGGGCCGTGGCACTGCCGAGAATGCCTTCTCGCTTGGATGCGCGCACACAGCGCTCCCACGCCACCTGCATAATCTCGACAGGGTCGCAGTTAAACCACTCTGTGAGCGCCTCGCTCGTGTCACCGGCCCATGCATGGTGCTGCAACTCGTCCAGCTTGCTCAGTTCGTCGTAGCAAAAGTGCATGAGCAAACGTGAAAATAGAGCTGGATCTGCGTGCGCGTTGGACGCCCATCCGCCGACACCATCCGCAATGCCTAGCGCATCGTCCTTGAGAAAGTAAGCATCCTCCCCGACCTGCTTGCTTTGCAAGCGCGTCTTGACAATACGGCCATGGTACCGGATCGTTGATTGAAGTCCTTTGCCATGCAAATACGATAGCGAGGAGGGCAGCTGTGGTTCGTCGTCGGCCTCGTCCGTCTTGGCGCCTCGGCTGGCAGACGGCGGCGGGATGCCCATGAGAAAATCTGTCAGAGGTGCCAGCATCATACGTTTGTGCCATGGGCTCGATTCTCTCTTTCTCTGGGGGCGATCCGCACGCTGCTTGGGGATCCCGTACGCAGCCGCATTAAACAAAAAGCTAGACGACTGGATCCCATAGCTCTCGCGGTGGTACATGCGCCGACTCGGCCCCGCCTGCGAGGCCATGGGTATCAAAGCATCTAATGTGGACGGAATTGGGCTCGAAGCCCTCCCGGCGCGGCGGCGGGAGGCTCCCATCCATATCCACGGAGTGGGCGACCGCATTCACGACGGCACGCGAGGGCGTAGCGAACGGGAAAAAAGCCGCACAACGCCTGGACCTGAAGTAGGATGATAGGGTTTATATATCGTGAGCCCACAAGTCTGCGCAATGTAGGCGAGGTGCCGGAGTGGTTATCGGGAACGCCTAGAATGTCGCATTCTACGCCGATTCGGCGGCAAGCGTTTGGTCTCTGACCGCACAGGTTCGAATCCTGTTCTCGTCGCTTTTTTATTTTTGTCCCCGATCATGGCCCCGGGCGTCGCGTTGTTGCTCATCGATGTCCAGCAGGATTTTGTGCGTGGCTCTTGTATGTGCTAGCTGTTGTCTTATAATGCAGTGGCCGTTCCTGGCGCACCCGCGCTCTTGTCTCCCTTGTGTGAACTAGTGCAGCACCCATGGGATCTCATTGTGGCCAGCAAGGACGATCACCCCCCGAACCACGTGTCGTTTGCGGCGACGCATGGCGCCGAGCCCTTTACGCTGAAAGAGATCCCGCATCCTTTTGAAGCACGCACACTCTCCCAGCGTATGTGGCCCGTCCACTGCGTGCAAGGCACACCCGGCGCTGCGCTAGAGCCGGCGCTGCAGCAAGCCCTCGATGCGTGCGCAGCGCGCGGCACGCCCGTCCACTATGTGCACAAGGGTCGCGATCTCCGGTGGGATTGTTACTCGGCGTTTGCGGCTGACCAATATCTACAGTTTACTGAGCTCTCTGCGCTATTATATCGTGCTTCGCCTTCCATCCACACTGTGGTGATAGGCGGTTTGGCCACTGACTATTGTGTTCGGGCCACGGCGATCGATGCCGCCAAGTTTGGGTTCCGCACCATTGTCCTGCAAAATTTCGTCGCGGGTGTGGATGCGTCGACGACCGAGCAGGCCTGGGCCGATATGCAGGCCTATGGCGTGGTCGTCGCTTCCTCGCTGGACACGTCCTTGTTCGCGGGTGAATCCTTGTCGGTTTTCTCGTCCGACAAGGCGGGGGCATAGCGCTTGGTCCACCGCTGGCGCGACGAAACGAGCGCGGTACATATATCCCATAGGAACACGAGGAAAATAAAGAGGATAGCCAGTGCCAGCACAGCGAGCAAGACCAAGCCGAGGACCGCACGAGGAATGCCCCATATATTAATGTTCGTCGTGAGCACCAAGCACAAGATCCAGGCAAGCAGGCGGAAGATTGTGAGAACGATCATCACCATGTTGCCTTTCTTGTCGCAGGCTGGGCGACATGCGATGAGCACGACAAGGAGCAGCAGATCGACGACCAAAAGGCCGATCGACTGTCGCAGGCCATAATCAGCCTTTTGCGGAATCGCCACAAAGCATGCACGCAAAAAGGCACACAGGAGAATCACCGCCCAGAACCACCAGTATCGCGGGCGGTACGGGTGCGAAGGCGAGCCGATATGAATCGCCGCTGAATCACCGCGGTACGGCGATGTCCTCTTGTAGTACAATGAGCGCGGACCCTCCTGCCTCACCTGCACCCACTGCTGGAGCCAGACAATCACCCAGATGGCCGCAAGAGCCACGCAAAAGAGCGCCGCGCCGAGATGAGAGACCCAGCCGTTGCTATTCACAAATTGGAAGAGCGCGAATGTGACGAGCGGCGGCGACGCACACTCGAGCAACCGCAAGAGCATAGGACGCAGGCACTGGACATAGCCATGCTCCACGGCTTGAGGCAGTGGCGCACCGTAGCGGGCGATGCAAAATGGGAGAAGCAAGAAGCTGCACGCGAGCAGCACCGCCATGACCAACAGCCACGACACGGCCACGGTAAGAAATGCACCGTACGGGGAGATGGGCAGGGCCTCGAGGTAAAAGAAGGCGCCTGCCTGGCTAAACGGCACAATGGGAAGCGCCCATACGACGTTGGAGCGGGTCGAGCCTGGGTCCATTTCACCACCAGGGCCCGTGTTGGGCGCATATAGTTTGCGTTTGCGCAGCGAACGGTCGAGCTCTGGGAAACCATTCAGCGTGCCAAGTTTGGCGCTCCGGTTCGTGTTGATCACCTCGGCAGGGTAGTAGTTGGCGAGGCGACTGTACTGTGCCTCCAACAGTGCGCCGAACATGAGCTGTACGTCATCGCTATCCGTGGAATGGCGTGTGGCGTCAATCGACGACTGCACGGGCTCAATCTTCACGAGACCGACAGCCCATGCTAGGCACTTGGAAAAGGCATGGACAACGCGCGGCATGATGTTGGTTAGCATCGATACCCATGCAATCGTTTGCATGGTCGTGACAACGTCGACGACACGCCATTGCAACGCCGATAACGAGTCTGTCCAGATGGTCGTTACGGCCGAGGCGACGGTGGCCGCGATCGCAAAAGCACCTGTGCTCCATGTAATTTCGGACAGGAGAACCGTACGACTGTTGAAGAGCGATAATTGCATACAGCCCATTGGTTTCCCTGTATCTTGCTCCGTGAGCTTGAGCACAGCCAGCGCCTCAATGTCCGGCACGATAAACGCAATCTCCGGTACATTGTCTGAAAAGTCCTTGGGCACAATCATGCTGCCGCTGCCGGTAAAATTGTACGAGGGGATCGGGCAAATAGCGCCATCCATGATCGAGCACAAATTCACATTCATCTCGACAAAATTCTCACCGTACACGTACAGCGTCAAGGACACGTCCAATTTGTTATCGTTATCATTGGAAGAGACCCCGACCGAGAAGCTAAGCTCTTTTTTGTTGCCATCATAGCGCAGATCCAGTCCGGACAACAAAATGGACCCCGGGGGCGAGCAGTAGGCGGCGTTTTCGGAAAACAAGGTCCGGTTTTCAAAGTTGATTGATGACGCAGCATATACTCCTGGCCACAGAAATAGCGCCAAGAGCAGTACAAGGTAGGAAAGCATGGCCTGCGGCGCTTTCCAGGCCGCCGCTGCATCCACCGCGGTCGCAGCTGAGGAGCAGAGCAGGGGCCCCTGCATGCTGACAAAGCCATGTGGGCCCCGCTGGCACCGTCCATTGGGGCGGCGCCGTTCGGGCGGGCGCCACGCGGCCGGTCTTCGCACGTCTTGTCCATTCGACTGCGGCTCCCCCTAGCAAGTCACCATGCAAGACGCTGGCGAAGCTTCTACTTCCGTGCGCACGCCAATGGCGGACCCGTTCCCAAGCCTAGGCGAGCCCGCAAGTGCAGCGCCCGCGCCTTCGAAGCCGCAGCGTGAGGCGCGGCCCGATGTGTAAGTGGGGCTTCTTAACACCAGGTCGTCGGAAGATGCGTTTCCCACGCTTGGCGCCTCCTCCGCGCAGGTGCCTCGCGCTGCACCCACTGCATGGGTGAGTCCGGTGCCGGTCATCCAGCGTGTGATTCACCAGGCCACCATCTCGCTGCGTCTCTCCGAGGAGCAGCTGGCCAAGCTGAACACCGTGCTGCCCAAGGTGCAGGCCAGGTGCCCTACGGTCAAAATAGAGGCGAGCACCACGCGCAAAACGGGCTACACGACCTTTATCATCAAAGGCGCCAACGAGGCTGCCGTGCAGCTCGCCAAGAAGGAACTGACTGTGCAGCTCGCGCGCCGCGTCACGACCGCCGTGCTGGTACCTGCCTCGCTTCGGGCGCATGTGATTGGTGCAGGCGGCAAGCACATCAAGAGCATCACGGAGCAGACGGGCGTGCGCATTCATGTACCGCCACGCAGCGCGGAGGCAGCCGACGAGGCAGTCGGCGACCCGCTGCTCGGCGAGCAGATGGAAATTACGATCGAGGGCGATGAGATCCATGTGGACGAAGCACAAGCCCTGATCCAAGCGATTGTGGCGGAGCGCACCTCCAAGATCTCGCAGCGCCTCTCGCACATTGAGCCCGAGTTCTACCCTTTTCTTGGCGGTGCGCGGGCCGAGGCACTCGCTGCCAGCGAGGGCCGTGGCGAAGTGATGATCAAGGTGCCACAGCAGCGTAATGCGCCCATCCTGGTCCAAGGCGAGCGCGCCTCTGTCGCCGCCGTCGTCGACGCCATGGAGGCGCAGGTGCGAGACATGCGTGCGTCCTTCCAAACGCTCTCGCTCACTATTCCCAAGCGGCAGCACGCGTTCCTTGTGGGCAATAACGCCGCAGATATTCTCGCCGCGACGCAGTGCCACATTGAGCTGCCGCCCGTGCACGATGTGTCGGAAGTCGTTACGATTCGCGGCCCCCAGACGCAGCTGCCGCTCGCGCTGACCGCTGCGCTGGAGCGGGCCAACGCTGTGACGATCAAGGTGGTCGATCTTGGCGCTTTGCACCCCCAGGCAGACGCACAGCATGCGCAGCACCTCGTGCAGTGGCTGGGCCCTCGCACGCCCCGCATGGACGGTGTGCAAGTGTTCCTGCCCGCTGCCACGGCGCTCCAGACCGGGCGTGCCCACGTGGAAGTTGTGGGCGAAAGCGCCGAGGATGTGGCGCGTGTGCACCGCGAGCTCGAGCAGCTCGTGCGCGCTGTGGGGCCGGATGCCGTGCGTGTGGCGACCATTGACCCGCTCGCGCACGAATGGGTCGCTGGCAAACGCGGACAGCACCTCAAGACGTACGAGGGCCGCGGCGTGGATGTGCTGGTACCACCCGAGGACTCGGGTCGCTCGGACATTTTGCTGGTGCACCGCGGTGCACCCGCCGAGCGTGACGCGGCGCTTGAGACGGTGCTGCGCGACGTGGTAGCGGCGGCGGCGCCCGCTGCGGACCTGCAAACGGCGCACATTTCCATCCCTGCGCAGTACCACGAAGCCATTCTGGGTCCGGACCGCACCGTACTCAACGCCCTCATGGGCGAGGACCGTATGCAGGTGACGCTGGGCCGGCGCAGTGTGGTCCCCCCTGGCCTCGAGGCGCTCACCGACGACTCGGTCGTGGTGCGCGGTGCGCCGACAGCGGTGGAGCGCGTAGTGGCGCGACTCCAGCAGATGGCCGCGGATGCTGAGCAGGACAGCATCGACAGCCGCTTTGTGGACGAGCTGAATGTGCCCGGCGTCTATGTACCGCGACTGATTGGCCGTGGTGGCGCAGCGGTCACAAAACTGCGTGATGAACTGGGCGTCCGCGTCGACTTTCCCGATGCCGACGACACGAGCCGTGCCAAGTCTGTGCCCATCGTGCTCACAGGACGCAAAGAGTGTGTGGCCGAGGCCAAGGCGCGTCTCACTGCGCAGGTCCAGCGCCTCATGGACGAGACAACGGTGCGCCTGCGCGTACCATCGGCGATGCACGGTGCGCTCATTGGCCCTGGTGGCAAGTACGTGTCGCGCCTACAGGACAAGTATGGTGTGCGCATCCTCTTTCCCCGTGGCAACGACGATGCGGACGAGGTGAGCGTGCGTGGCGGCAAGCGCGGTGTCGCCGAGGCACAGGCAGAACTCTT
The DNA here is from genome assembly GCA_029542845.1 of Malassezia nana. Classification (NCBI taxonomy): domain Eukaryota; kingdom Fungi; phylum Basidiomycota; class Malasseziomycetes; order Malasseziales; family Malasseziaceae; genus Malassezia; species Malassezia nana. The sequence goes on from CP119893.1 coordinate 1,067,600, forward strand.
GGAGCTCCTAGCCTACGAGCAAGAGCGCAACCAAGCCGAAGAAATGACCGTGCCGCAGCGTGCGATCGCGCGTATCCTCGGTCGCTCTGGTGCCACGATCAACCAGCTGCGCCTCGAGAGCGGCGCGGAGATTGACGTGGAGCGCGAGGCAGGCGCAGGCGGACAGGCCGTGCTGCGTCTGCGCGGCGCGCGCGACGCCATCCAAGCCGCGCGCGCCGCCGTGTCGGCCATTGTCGCCGAGGTGGAGCGCGAAGCCGAGCTGCACCTTACGATTCCCTCGCAGTTCCACGCGCAGCTGATCGGGCAGGGCGGGCAGCGCCTGCGCGATTTGATTGTGCGGGCCGGTGGCCCCACCGATGCCCGGGCGCAGGCGCAGACGGTGCGCTTTGCGCGTGACCGAAGCGATGGCGTTGTGGTACGAGCGGACCAGGACGTGGCGGAACGCATCGCCGCGCTCCTGCAGAGCGAGGCGCAGGTGCTGGCCGACCGCGTCGTGCATGGCAAAGTCGTACCGCCCCGCCTGCATGGTCAGATGGTGGCGCGCGGCGGTCGCCCCGGCTCGCCGTGGCAGCAGTCGTACGGCATCCAACTCGTCCTGCCCCACTGGCGCGAGTACGCAGAGCTCGACGCGCCGGTCAATGCGGCGGAACTCGGGGATGCAGACCCTGCGCACATTATCAAGGTGCTGGGCAGCCCTGCTAATGTGCAGCAGGTGTTCAAGGACATGGACATGGTCATAGCCAACGATGCCCAGCGCCGCCGCCCTCGGCCGCCGCGCGCGGCCCGCGTGGACGACGCGGACGACGCGGCTGCATAGTCATGTGATTGATCGATAGGGCAGATGCATTGATAGGCCGCCGCACGAAGCTGCGCTTGCCATGCGGGGCCCTGCGACGACGCCGCCGTCGCTAGGGGGGCGGGCGTCGCAAGCACCCATGCCAACGCCACCTACGCGCTCGGCGAGTGCGTTTGTATCGACGCCGTCGCGCCCACCGCCCGCTCCCGAGACCATGCTCTCATGGAGCGAGCAAATCGATGCGGTCGTGGAGGAAACGCCCCTCGTGTCGCTGCGCGCCACCCATACGCAGGCGCGCGAACATACCCGTGCGCTGCTCCTTCTGTACATGGCCGTCTTTGTGCTTTCGCTGGCCGTCTCTCTCGACTCGATGTCGATCAGTCTGTACTTGAATTACGCATGCAGCGAGTTTCGCGCGCTGTCCCGGGTGGGCACGATTATGATCATGCAGCAACTGGTGCGGGCCGTCTCCAAGCTTCCTCTCGCCAAATTGGCAGAGATTGCCGGGCGCGTCGAGACGCTGGCCTTTGTGGTGGCGCTGTATGCCTTGGGCTACGCTGCGATGGCGCGGGCCACGAGTTTTGGGTACCTGGCCGTGGGCGCTGTCGTCCAGTCCCTTGGCGCGACCGGTGTGGGCGTGCTGCAGTCCATTATCATTGCCGACACGTCGTCGGTACAGTGGCGCGGCGTGCTCATCGGCCTCGTCAACTTGCCCTACCTGCTCAACTTTGCGCTCGCAGGCCCTTGGGCCGATCTCACCTTGCGTGCAGGCGGCTGGCGTTTCGGCCTGGCGCTATGGACGGTCTTGGTCCCACTCGCGGCGAGTCCGCTCCTTTTGCTCCTCGTCATTGGGCGCCGCCGCGCGCCGCGCCCTCGACACGCGCCGCCGCGCTCCGCCGTGTTGCGCGAGATGGACATGATCGGGACGCTATTGCTCTCGGTCGCCCTCACGCTGCTCCTGCTTCCCCTCTCTTTGCACGGCCTCCAAGCGCTAGCTGACCCTAGGTGCTTTGCCCGCTATGAAGTGCTCATGGGCCTCGCTCTCTTGCCGGTGCTGGCCTGGTGGGAATGGTCCACGTCATCGCCGCTCCTTCCTCGCGCTGCGCTGCACGATTTTACCGTGGTGGCCTTGTGCGTGATTGCCGCGTTAGACTTTGCCGGCTTTTACCTGAGCTGGACGTACCTCGCGCCCTTTATCCAGATCCTCAAGGACTGGGACTCGGCGCGCACCGCCTACTTTATCACTGTGCAAAATGTCACGTCTACCATCACAGGCATTGTTGTCGGGTGCCTCATGGCGTACACACGCTGCTTGAAGCGATACCTCGTCGCCGGCTATGTGGTCCGCCTGGCCGGCATCGCGTTCATGCTCCGCTACCGCTCGCTCGGCCACTCGGCGCTCGCGCTTCTCACGTGCCAAATCCTCCAGGGCCTGGGCGGCGGCGCGCTTGCCCTAACCACGCAGGTCGGTGCGCAAGTCGTTGTCGATCCCGCCGACGTGCCTGTTGTGACTGCGTTTGAGCTGCTTACGACCGAGCTGGGCGCTGCTTTTGGTTCGGCGCTAGCGAGTGCCGCCGTGGCTGCCACGTTGCCCCACGCCCTGCGTACCTATTTGCCGGGCATGCCGTCGGACCTGCGTGCCCACATCCAAGGCAGTCTTCATGCTGTGCTCGCGTACCCCCTCGGCACACCAGAGCGCATGGGCATTGCGCGCGCCTGGGTCAACGTTATGCGCCTACTGTGCCTACTTTCCCTGCTCGTCCAAGTCCCGGCGCTCGTCCTCGCGGCGTTCGTGCCCGATCTCGATCTACACAGCCACGTGCAGGACGTGCGCCGCCGCCGCCGCCGCAGCACCGCCCAGGCCCGGCCGCCGTGGCGCCCGATCGTGACGCCAGTCCAGCGTCGCACGCGGCCTTTCGATACCATGTAGTTATGCATACCACGCCCAGCCCTCGGGTCCACCAACGATGACATGCCCTTGTGCATCGCGGCGCACTGCGCTCGTGGATGTGGCGTCCCAGCCGGCCAACTCGCGTACCGCCTCGCCTCGCCCCGCATTCACCGCGTACGGCTGACCATCGCTTGTGGCGATCAGTGCGCCGTGCGCATCCAACCATAGATCCGTGATGCGCGCACGGCTCCGTCTCCATGCCTCCACGGGCGTGGCTGGCGCACGCACATCATACACAGCCACAGCACCGTCGTGGGTGCCAACCCATACGCTCACGTCGTACGCACACAAGGCCGACACGTTCTGCGCTTCGCTCGGCAGCGCTAGCGTCCACGCTGCGCCGGGCGCCTCTCGCACATCCCATGCCGCTACGCCCGAGGCGCTTCCCGCGAGCAGTGCGCCGGTCGGTACCTCGGGCGTAGCGTCGACGGCGCCATAGGCGCCCAGCGCCGCTACCGGCTCGTCGCGTGTCCACACTTGCACGGTCGTGCCTCGCCCCACGTCCCATACCCGCACCGTATGATCCGCACTGCCCGTCGCCACCTGGCGGCCCCGCCCCAGGATGGCGCTACCCACAATGGCGCGTGTGTGTCCTTGGAGTGTGCGTGGACATGTGCCATCGAGAGCAGAGAAAATGCGTGCGTGCATATCGAGCGACGTCGATAACAGCACCTCGCCACTCGGAAAGAAGCGCACGCTCGTCACATCACTCACATGCCCCGCACATACGATGCTGGGCACCGCCTGTGCCTCGGTACCACCGTGCCACTCGCCTGCATACAGCTGCCCCTCGGCACCACCGATCGCCCAGCGCTCTGTGCCGGCGGCCGAGACGCCCAGGTCCAGCACTAGAGGGGCATAGGCGCCTTTCCACGCATGCTGCACGCGCGGTACATGCACTTGCGCATGAACACACACGTCGCCTTTGGTCGACACGTCCCATACGTCCGCGTTCGCCGTGCGCTCTGCGTGCCATGGCGCGGTGGCAACGAGGTCGACGTCATCACCGGTCCGCTTGCACGATAGTGTGCCGTGCACGCTATGCTCTGCATCACAGGCACTCACCCACACCTCTTCTGTATCGACGCGGCTCGCCTGCACATCGCGCAGCACCTCGGCGATCGTCGGCTGCACCGACAGCCAGGGCCGCCGACGCACGGCCATAGTGGAGGAGAAGCGCGGCGCGGCGCGGCGCGATGGCCCAGCAGGATTTCCTCCCACGTGCGCGGGCGCGACAGGGCCCCGAGGCCGCCGTGCCGCGTCGCGTCGCGGGGTGTGTTTGGTGTGCTACGATGCTGCGTGTGCTGCTGTGTCTCGCTGTATGGACAGGGAGTATGGCCCTAACCTTGGCGTGGTCCAAGGGTACGCCTGTTTCGCCTGGTCCCACGTTCCCTACCAGTCTGTTTTCGTCCATGTACTATATGCCGTCGAAACCGACCGCCGAGCCGCGCCCTGCCGTCCCGCGACTCGGGGGTGGCTGGTTCCCCGATTCGCTGAACAATCCCACAGAGCTGCCAAGTCGTCCGGTGGCCACGGAGGCCGTACTGCCTGCGCCCCTGCATGGCACACGACAGGTCGGCACACTGGTGGACGACATTTTCAACACGGCGCACCAGCTCGTCCGTGGCGGGTCCTCGTCGTTTCTGTGCAATGTGTGTCGCACGGGTCTCAGCACGCTGCAAACCGTCGCGCATATCAACCCTGACCTCGTTCCCGACGTGCTGGTGGGCGTATGTCGCATCATGAACCTGCTGGGCGAAAAGGCGATTGGCGACCAGTGCGCGCTGACGTTTGATCGCGCCATGTTCGGCGGTCCTATCGCCCAAGTCCTGAGCTATGGCAACTTTTCCGGTTCGGCGCCCGATGCCACGCTCGTGTGTGCGGCCGCCACGTTTTGTGAGCGCCCGTCCGAGGAGCTCTCCGAGGCGTTCCTCGACGAGTGGTTCAACGGCTCACGCACGCCGTCCAACGCGACCCTGGCGCGCTGGCACAACAAGCAAGCCAAAGCGCGTGCTCAGTTCCGCGAGTCGGCGCTCCTGCCCGTGCTGCACATTTCGGACCTGCACGTCGATGGCCGGTACATGGTCGGCAGCGAGAGCAACTGCACGTTTGGCGAGACGCGCTACTGCTGCCACTCGCTGAGTGCGAATAGCGCGCTGTACAGCAAGCCGATCACGCATGGCACCGTTCCATCCGCGAACATTTCTGCACCAGCCGGCTACTGGGGCAACTTTACGTGCGATGCGCCGTGGTCCCTGATCGGCAATGCGCTTGAGGCGATACGACAGGTGGGCGGCGCACGGGGCTACGAACTCGCGCTCTTCACGGGCGATCTCACTGTGCACGACGACTTGTTCCGTTACTCGCATGATTTGATCCTGTACTCGGCCCAGTCCCTCTTTGGCGCCCTCAAAGGCATTTTGGGCCGTGCGCCTCTGTATGCGACTTTGGGCAACCACGAGACGTCGCCTGAGAACTTTTACGCACCACACCGTCTGCCGGATGGACGAGGCCACCAGTTTGACTGGGATTCCGACTATCTTGCCAGCCTGTGGCGCTCGCTGGGCTGGCTCGATGAGCACGGTGAACAGAATGTGCGCAAACACTATGGCGGCTTCTCCGTGTCGCCCCGCCCCGGTTTGCGCGTCATTTCGATGAACTCGGACTTTTGGTACTTTGTGAATGTGTTTAATTACATCCACTCGACGAACCCTGATATGAGCGGCATGTTCCGCTTCCTCACCGACGAGCTGTTTGCGGCCGAGGAACGAGGCGAGCGCGTGTGGATTATGGGCCACGTCGCTACCGGCTGGGATGGCACACAGTCGCTGGAAAAGCCCAGCAACTTGTTCTACCAAATTGTGAGCCGCTTTGCGCCACAAACGATCGCAGCCATCTTTTTTGGCCACACGCACCAGGATCACTTTTCCGTCTTTTACCGCGCCACGTCGGGACGCTCGGAGGACGCGTCGCGCCACACGCAAGCGGCCGTGGCAGTGGCACTGAATGCACCGAGCATCACGCCCGAGACGAACGTGAATCCGTCGTTCCGCGTGTACTACGTCGATTCTATCACGTACGACATCTACGACTGGGACCAGTACTACACGGATGTCGACGCCTTTTCCCACGGCGCACCCGTGTGGCACCATTTGTACAGTGCACGCGACACGTACGGCGATCTGCACGCGAGCGTGCAAGGCCACCACTACGCAGCGCCCGTGTCCCTCGACCAAGGCACCCATTGGCCGCGCGGTGTGCCGCTAAACGCCTCGTTCTGGGGTGCGCTCACGGATGAAATGCAAGCGCGACCATCGCTGCTGACGACCTTTTCTCGTCTCCAGAGCCGGAAAAGCTCGCGTGCCAACGTGTGCACGGACCAAGATTGCCACCGAGCGAACGTGTGCTATATGCGCAGCGCGACCGCTGCACAGGGTCGGGCATGCCCACCAGGGTTCGGCTCGGTGGTATGAACCACTTGTCGATTGGCCCCTTGCATTCACGTGGTACATTGGCATGTTTCGCTGTGATAGATCATGTACGCGATTGGTTGGATCGAACTCCTGTTGTGTGGAGGTGTCGCGTGTTAATGTCGAACGTCCATGCCACTCGGACGGGCACGCGACATTTTAAAGCGCCCGGCGCGGGTCGTTGACCCTTTTCCTTGATGAAGTACACCTCGCTGCTCTGTACGGCTGTGGTGGCGCTCGCTGGTGGCGCCTCCGCGGTCAATACGACCTCGGGTGAGCCGGTGTTCACAGGCACCAAGGCGTTCCCCACCAAGCTGTTCCCTTCGATGTACTATATGCCCAAGAACATGGAGCAGGAGCCGCGCCCTGTCATTACGCGTGACACGGGTGGCCAGTTCCCTGACTCGCTGAACAATCCGTACGAGCTCCCGACTGGGGCACCCGCGGACGAGGTGCTGATGCCTTCGGCGACGGAAAAGTGTGAAGACCTCGACAAGCTCATCCACGATGCCTGGGAGCTGTTTGGACAGCTGTTCCGCAAGGACAAGGCCTCCAAGGCTCCGCTCTGCAATGTGTGCCGCACGGCACTGCACACTCTGCAAAAGATTGCGCGCTCGGACCCCGACCTTCTGCCCGATCTGATGGGCTCGATTTGTGAGACGTTGGGCATCTTTGGTGCTCTGGGCTGGAAGCAAGAGTGCAAGCGCACATTGGCGAAGAATGTGTACGGTGGCCCGATTACCCAGGTACTGGCCTACGCCAACTTTACCGGCGATGCGCCGGACGCGCAGACCATCTGTGCGCAGATTCCCGCGCTCAACATTTGCGACCGCCCGACCGAGACCTTGTCGCCCAGCTTTTTGAACGACTGGTTCCGTGGCCAGCGTCACCCGCCACAACACGTGGTGGACCACTGGAAGCAGCTGCGCGCGCGCGCCTATGGTGACGGCTACGATCCCTCGAAGAACCTGCGTGCCTTGCACATCACCGACTTGCACCTGGATGGCCGTTACTTTGTGGGTGGTGAGAGCGAGTGCCAATGGGCTGCCACCGTGCAGTGCTGCCGTATTAACAGCTACAACAACACCAAGTTCCACGGTCAGTTTGTGCACGGCCAGCTCAAGCCCGATGAAATTGTGGCGCCGGCCAACTACTGGGGTGCGTCGCGCTGCGACACGCCGTGGTCGCTCATGACCAACTCGATGGACGCCATCAAGGCTGTGGGTGGCAAGAACGGATACGACTTGTCGATTTTCACCGGTGACCTGGTCGCGCACGACGACCTGTACCGTTACTCGCGCGAATTTGTCAAGTACTCGGAGCAGGCGCTGTACGACATGATCAAGTCGGCGATTGGCAACAAGCCGTTTGTGCCAACGCTCGGCAACCACGACACGAGTCCCGAGAACTTTATGGCCCCCTCGGCCCCCCTGCCTGACGATACCTCGTACAAGTGGGACTGGGACATGGACTATGTCTCTACGCTGTGGAAAAACCGCGAGTGGATCGGCGAGCAGAACGTGAACGACATCAAGAAGCATCACGGTGCTTTCTCGGTGAAGCCGCTCAAGAACCTGCGTGTCATTTCGCTCAACACCGACTTTTGGTACTATGTCAACGTGTACAATTACATCCACTCGTTCAACCCCGACAACAGCGGCATGCTGCGCTTCCTCACCGACGAGCTGCTCGAGGCGGAGAAGAACCACGAGCGTGTGTGGATCATTGGACACGTGCTGTCTGGCTGGGACGGTGCCGAAGCGCTGGCCCGCCCCAGCAACCTGTTCTACCAGATTGTCAGCCGCTTTGCGCCGCACACGCTCGCGGCCATCTTCTTTGGCCACACGCACGAGGACCAGTTCGAGGTGTTCTACTTTAACGACAATGGCGAGTCCAAGTCGGCCTCGCAGTTAACGGAGCACGCCGTGTCGATTGCGTACGTGGCACCGTCGATTACTCCCTACACGAACCTGAACCCCGAGTTCCGTGTGTACCACGTTCACCCCGAGACATATGAGATTATGGAGTTTGACCAGTACTACACCCCGATCCCCGAGTTCGAGGCCCTCGTCAAGGAGAAGAAGAACCACGGCCCGGTATGGCGCAAGCTGTACACGGCGCGCGAGCTGTATGGCGACTTCCACGCCAGTGTCAAGTCCCACACCTACCGTGCGGGCGTGGCTCTCCACAACAACCGCTGGCCGAAGAATGCGCCGCTCAACGGCACCTTCTGGGCCGCCCTCACGGACGAGATGGAGCAGCGCCCTGAACTCCTCAAGACGTTCTCCGAAGTGCAGACGGGTAACAACCCCGCCGCCAGGACTTGCACGTCCAGCGACTGTGTGAAGAATGTCATTTGCTACATGCGTGCAGGCTCTTCCTCGCTCGGCCACAAGTGCTCGAGCTCGTACTCGGCTATGGGCCGCTAAATCTTTCCCTGATCGCCTTTCGTTTGTGCTGATAGTTTATGAATAATTGTGTACTGTCGTGTGCCAGTCGGAGTTCCTCTGAGGGGCACGTGAACGCGGCGAATGCGCTGATTGGCCCATGCTGAATGGCCTACAGCTCCGCCTTCAGAGCGTTCCCCCGGCTCTGGCTTGGGGGCGGCGTATAAGGAGGCCGGCCGTCCCGCGCTATGGGCCTAGACATTGAGCGCGAACCTCTTACCAGGGATCCGTCTCATTCCGCACACGCCCTCTCCCTCAAATCCCACTCCCGCCGGCGTCCAACCTTATCTGCCATGGTGAAAACGGCTGTGTTTTTGTCGGCCGCCGTTTATGCGTTGGCGGTCTGCTGGCCTGCTCAAGCTGCCAGCTCGTCATCCGTGCCGCCTTCGATCGAGCTCGTCAAGCCCTCTAGCGCAGGCGTGTACACCGCGCCCAAGGCATTTCCGACGTCCGAGTTCCCCTCGATGGACTTTATGCCCACGGGACAAGAGGCGGAGCCGCGTCCCCACATTACTCGCGTGGGCGGCGGCGACTACCCTGATCAGCTTGTGGACCCCATGAAGCTGCCGAAGCACGCTCCGAACGGCGAGGGCGTTCTCCCTAAGCCGTCGCAGGGTGCCTCTTCGCTCGCTTCTCGTCCCTCGTTCCACAAGGAGGCGATGGCCAACTTTTCTGCCATTATTGAGAACAACTCGACAAGCGAGTGCCACCGCTGCCACGAGGCGCTTCGTTTGGGTCAGCGCCTTGCCTGGGCAAAGCCATCGGCGATTCCGGCGCTCATGATCGATCTGTGCAAGAAGTACAAGTACATGTCGACGCCCACGGTCGATGCTGCATGTGAGGGCACTTTGGGTCTGAACCAGTGGGGCGGTGCCTACACACAGCTTCTGAGCTACGCGAACTTGACGGAAGGCTCGCCTACGCCGGGCTGGCTGTGTGCTAGGTACATCAAGGGTGGCCACTGTGACTACCCCAAGCTGGAGCCGCTCTCGTCGTCGTTCCTGTCCGAGTGGTTCAAGGGCCAGCCGCACCCCCCTGAGCACGTTGTGAAGCGCAGCAAGAAGGTGGGTCTGAAGCGCAGCAAGCCTCTGCGCGTATTCCACGGCTCTGACTTTCACGTCGATCCCCGCTACCTCGTGGACGCCGAGGGCAATTGCGATAGTGGTCAGTGCTGTCGCTCGGACAGTTTCAACTCGACGCTGTGGGACAAGACCTCGTTCAAGCCGGGCTCGCTGCCCCAGGCGAACATTTCGCATCCCGCGGGCTACTGGGGCTACTACCAATGTGACACGCCGTGGTCGCTGATTGCTGCGGCGATGGAGGGCATCTCGTTCCTGCAGAAGGACGAGCCACTGGACCTCGCGCTCTACACCGGTGACCTGACGACGCACGATGCCGACTGGCACATTTCTCAGAACCTCACGACGTACTCGGAGCAGTCCCTTTATGACATGTTTCACCGCCACATGGGCAACACGACCATGGTCGTCGCGCTCGGCAACCACGACTCGTCCCCGGCGGACCTCTTTGCGCCGCACTCGTTGCCCGACAGCCGTGGCGACCAGCTCAGCTGGGACTGGGACAATGTCGCTGCGCTCGTCAAGAGCAACGGCTGGGGTAACAACAAGACCGCTCAGACGATCCGCGCTCACTATGGTGCCTATTCGATTTCGCCGCGTCAAGGCCTGCGTGTGATTGCGCTGAACAGCGACTTTTGGTACAGCGGCAACCCAATGACCTTTGTGGACTTGTCGAACCCAGATGTGAGCGGCATGCTACGCTTCTTTACGGACGAGCTGCAGGCTGCGGAGGACGCGAACGAGCGCGTGTGGATGGTGGCTCACGTTCTTTCGGGCTGGAACGGCGGTGATGGCGTTGATTCGCCGACGAACCTGCTATACCATATCGTCTCGCGTTACAGCCATACGATCGCTCACATCTTCTTCGGCCACACGCACGAGGACGAGTTCCAGGTGTGGTACGAGTCGAGCAACGGCAACTCGTCGTCGGTGAGCCGCAAGACGCAGGACGCGCGTGCGATGGCGTTCATTGGCCCCTCGGTGACGCCGCTCACGAACGTGAACCCATCGCTGCGCGTGTACGAGGTGGACCCCGAGACGTACGAGGTGATGGACTACCTGCAGTACTACACACAGCTGCAGGACACGGAGGAGCTGCACAAGACAGGTCCTGTGTGGAATCTGCTGTACAAGGCGCGTGAGACGTACAGCAACTTTTCCGCGAGTCGGGCGGCCGGCACCTACGCGGCGCCTGTCGAGCTCGACAAGGATGGCCTTTGGCCGAAGCATGCATCGCTGAACGCCTCGTTCTGGGCTGCTCTTACGGACGAGATGGAACAGCGCCCCGAGCTCATTGAGCTGCACCAGGTGTACCAGGGCCGCAACAGCCCACGCTCGCCCAAGTGCAACACCAAGGCGTGTCATGAGGCCAAGGTATGTTATATGCGCAGTGCGTCCTCGGCGCTGGGACGCAGCTGCCCTGCGGGTTACGGCTCGGTGCAAGGTGGTTACTAGATCGATTCCATAGGCTTGTCATGTGATATTGGTTCAGGGCGCTGCAGCGCCGCGGCGAGGCTCGCAGCGTCAGCGCGATGCCGTACGAGTTCTGCGTGAGTGGGGCAGGCATACCTGTACCGTAATCATCGTCGGATTGTGCCTCGTGCCAACGCACATGTAGCACAGGAATGTCGTACTGGTACTTGCGTCGCCAATGCTGGACGTTGGGCGCTTGGTCGTCGCGAATATTGTAAAAGGCAAGAGTGAAGGGCGTCGTTGCGCGAACCTCGTCCAATACCTCTTTCATATCGTCACACAATGAGCAGTGTGTGCCGGTAAACAGCGTCAGATGCGGTCGACGCGCCGTTGCCGTAGAGATGGCGCGCGTACGGACCGCCCTTACGGCCAGCGGTCGCCACATGTGGAGTGGAAACGAAAGTGGCAAAGCTACTGCGCTATTTGGTATATCGTGCCGAACCCGCATGGTTCTTAGTAGCTCAGGTGATTACTGAGGCGACGCCAGCGCGCTTGATCGTGAGCCGTGGGTTGTGGACCGTCTTGGTCGTATACATCATCAGGGTACAGGCGTGAGCCTCGATCGGCGTAGCCGCGCGTAGGGTCACGGCCGTGGTACATGGTCGTGCTTCGGTGACGCACATGTGATGGGCCGCCATAGTCAAAGCTCATCCGCCGCGCCGGGAAAGCATCGTAGTCATAATCATACTCAAAACTGTGGCGCGGCAGCAGATCCGTGCGGCTCTCGCCCGCTGTGGCATGGCGGCTGTGGCGGCGGCTGTGGCGCTTGCTGTGGCGCCGGGCTTGCTTCTCATCCGATTTCACACGGTCGCCAGGGCGGCTACCTGCCTCGCGCTCGTTGTAGAGCTGCCGGTGGCGATTCGCCATCGGCACCACTGCGCCTTCGTACGGCTGGTTCGTGTCGTACGCGCGCCCCATACTGGTAGACTGCACGACGGGTTGCGTGGGCTCGTAAGCCGTCTCGGGCGCGGCGTACCCCGCGTCCACTTGCGACACGGGCGGCGGCATCGGGATCGGCTCATGCTGCGCATACGGCGTCTGCCATTGTGCAGCTGGTGTGGCCGCGACAGGTGTGTGTGGCCCATCGCCCGCTTGCGTGCTGTTCGTGATAAACGCCACGAGCGCGATAACAGCACCGACGATGGCCGCTGCGGTGGCCGCGACCTGCAGCCAGTTGGCCTTGCCGAGACCCACGGTATACGTGTCGAATGCGTCTAGCTGCTCAAAAATGTCGCGGAAATTGTCCCTGGCATTCACAAAAAGAACGAGTTCGATCACGAGTGTAGCGATCGTTAGTAGGGCAGCCCAGAGGCCTGCCAGGACCCACAAAAACGAGTTGGTGCATACAGCCAGCAGCGCTGCGCCAGCAGCGAGGGCCATGAACCCTGCAGAGATGGGCTGTAAAACGAGAGCTTGCGGCAAGTGGCCAAGAAAAGGGTCTTCGAATGGCACTGAACGCAGGGAGAGCGTCTTTTGGAGATTGTCTAGAAACGCGTCATAGTCACCAGGTCCGGTGCGGCGACACGCTAGGGCATGCCCCGTCTGCTGCGAGCACCAGCCCCAGATGCCGAAGAAAAATTCTCCGTGACTACCTTGCGACACAAGATCAAAGTCTAGGAAGCTGAGACCGTGGATAAGTGGTACCGTCAGAGAATTGATGAGCTGCAGCACAAATGAGGAGCCTAGGAGCATGAAAGCCACCAGGGCCATGCTACGGCCAGTCCCCGACGTGGCTCCCATCCCGTCGCAAGTGTATGTCAATCGCTACGCCGTCGTGGCGTGCCCAGGTCGTCCAAGTTCTCTGCCCCACGCGAACGCTCATACCGCTGCCCTGCGACTCCTCCAATGGCGCGACGCGGCCAAGTGGAGGTGATCTGCAGGCCGCGTGCGCCAGCTGCGAGGAGGCCAGCAATGCATGGGCTACGTACGTACCTACTCGACATTGTAAAAGGCAAACGACGGCGTCCCTGGCTCGGCGCCCTCGACCACCTGCTTATCAAACCCACGCAGGCCTTGGAGCTCGTTTGCGCGGGCGAGCGCTTCTTGGGCGCTCGCGATGTGCACGTCGCGGAAGTTGAGCGTCTTTTTCACATAGCCCGTAGCAGCCTGCAACGTGGCCGTTTCGTTGAACGGCAGCTGGCGGTTGAAGGCCATGTCGGGGCCAAACTCGGCAATGCGCTTTTTGAACGCCATCACGAATGGCATCGCCTTCTTGTCCTTGAGCAAGCCGGCCGCGGCAATCTCCTCGCGCACCTTAACATCGTCCACCTGCCCTGTATCACTGTCATAGTGCTTCTGCACCGCATTCACACACGTGTCTTGCCACGCGGGGAACGCATCAGCGACAAAGATCGACACCTCCTTGGGCTTGCGCTCGTCGTACTTGGCCGGCGCTGCGGGTCCCTTGGCCTTGCGCCGCGTCACGGCAATCTCTGCATCGCGGATCGTCTTGATCGTGCCACGCACGTACTGGGCCGCCGCCGTCATCGCCACGTCTTCTGGCTGCGTAGGCTTGGGAAAGCGCGCGTCGTGCACCGACGTCGTGTGGCCGAGAATCGACTTCCACACGTGCTCCGCAAAGTGCGGCGCGATCGGCGCAATCAGCAGCGCCTGCGTCTCGATCCAGCGGCGCACCAGATCGGCATGCATGCCCACATCCGCGGTCGCTTCACGGTACAGGTCGCGCGCCGTCTGGAACTCGTAAAAGCCAATCTTGGACGCCTCCTTGTACGCGGCGCGCTCATACGCGTCCTGCGTGGCGGCGATCGCCACATTGATCTCGTTCGCGAGCGTCTTGTCCCAGAACGAGTCCAGGGCGCCTGTGCGCAGCTTTCCGTCGCGAATCTGCTGCATAATGTCGGCGCACCAGTCGATCAGCGTGTGGATACGCAGAATGTTGGCGTTCGCCGTCTTTTCTTCAAAGTTGGCGTCCTCAATGCCGTCGCCTGCATCCGCCAGACTCACTCGCGTGGCGTCTGCGCCAAACTTGTCCACCGCCTGGCGCAGTGACAGCGAGTTTCCCGTGCTCTTCGACATCTTGGCACCGTTGAGCATCAGATGCCCGTTCGCCCGCATGGCACACGGCCACAGTGCTTCAGGGAAGAGCGCAGCATGGTTGTAGATGCAGAACGTCAAGTGGTTGTTGATCAAGTCCTTACCCGAGGAGCGCAAATCCATCGGGTAAAAGTACAAAAACTCACGACGCAGAATGTCCGCCTTCTCCTGGGGTACACTCGAGCTAGCGGGGAACTCACCCGAGCCCAGAATGTACTCCCACAGCTCGTCCGTCAGTTCGTCCGATCGGATACCGAGCGGGCCAACCTGACTGCCGTCCTCGACGCCACCCTGCAGCAGGTGCGCCACCGTGTAGTACGACATGTAAATCGTCGAGTCACTCAGACTCTCCACCAGGAACTGGGGGTCCCACGGCAGCTTCGAGCCGAGGCCGTACGAGCGCGCGCACGCCCACTGGTGCAACCAGCTGAGCACGCCCTCGAACGAATGGCGCGTCTCGGGCTGGAACGTGTTCATTTGCGCAAGGAGCTTCTCGGCCTGCGCCTTCCACGATGGCTCGCCATAGTCCAGGTACCACTGGTCGCACAAGGCCACGACGCAGTCATCGCCGCTGCGGCTCGTAATCTTGCCCTCAGGCTCGGCATAGGCAAAAGCCAGACCTCGATCGATCATCTGCTTCTGCACCTTGCTCTTCGCCTCCTGCACAGGCTCCCCCTTAAAGTCGCCCTGCAACATGGTACCGTGGTAGAAGCCTTGCTTGTACGCAATCTCCTTCGCCTCAGCCAGCAGGTTTTTGTCCTTGGGACTCTGAATTTTCAACTGCTTCACCACGTCCTCCGCCATCATGTTGCTGAAACCGGGTGCCTGGACGATCGGCACGGGATCCTTTGCCACCCACTGGGGGTCGACCTTGTAAAACTCGGCCTTCTTGCGCAGCTCCATGAGCATGGCATAATCGTCGGGCGAGTCACTCGGCACACATGTCACCACACCCGTACCCTTGGTGGCAAGGACCGTGTCCATAGGCACCACATACACCGTCTCGTGAATGGCGAGCGGCGCTTGAACCTGCGTGCCGACAAGCGCCGAGCCCGGCACCTGGGCAAGGCACTCGACGCGGCCGCGCTCATCGATGATGCCCTGGTACGCAAAGTTGCGCGCCGCGCGCTCCGTGCACACAAACACGTCCGAGTCGTTGATCTTGTAGGCACCATACTCAATCTTGGGGCCCACGTAGCAGTTCGTCTGGCCATACATGGTCTCCGGACGCAGCGTCGCCGCAACCAGGTATACATTCTTGCCCTGCAGCTTCTCGTCCAGCAGCGGCGCTGCCTCGGCGCCCCACTGCACCACCTGCATCTTGAGGCCCGTGTACTCCTGGGGGCCCAAACCCTCGCCATCCGAGCGATCGTGGTCCATACACGGCTGGTCGTCCTTGGGAGAGAAGATCGTGTAGCGCTCACCAAACTTGATCTTGTCCATCTTGCGCAGCTTGTTGATCTGCCAGCGGACAAACGAGTCGTAGTACGGATTCACATCGGTCGTCAAAAAAGCGCGACGCCAATCAATGCGCAGACCAAAGTCGTTGCAGTCGCGCTTGGCAATGGGCGGAAAGTAGCGCAGCCAGTGGGTCGGGTCTGCAAACTTCTTGATCTCGTCGCGCGGCACTCCGCTGTTCTCCATAATCTGGAACTGGTACTTGAGGCCCGTCGACTTTCCCGCGAGCTTGCCTTTCGTCGCCTTGTCGACACGCTGCGAACCCTGCTCTTCCTTGGGTTGCGATTCCTGTGCCTGCGCCTCTTGCTCTTCAAAGCCGCTAAAGTCCTCGCCAAAGAGCTCAATCTCGCGAATCAGCTTGTCAGCCGCGGCGCGGATGGGCATGCCTGTGCAGTGAAAGGCCCACGGGAATAGCGCACGCTTGCCGCACATGCGCTCGTAGCCTGTCGCAAATTCGACCTTGGATAGCGTGAATGCATGGCCCAAGTGCAGACTGCCATTCATGTATGCGTACGGGATCGTAGCAAAGAACTTGGGGTACTTTTCCCGCACCTCCTCCGGAGACATGGAACGCAGCTCAGCATCATTCACAGGACTGTCCACAGCAAAGAGCTGGGCCTGCTGCCACTCTTGCTGGTACTGTGACTCGAGCGAGCGCAGAAAGTCACGCTTCGCGGTATTTTCAAGCTTGATCGGGCCTGCCGTCGGTGCAGCCGATTTTGTGGCGGACATTAGTGCAGGTCTCGAGCAAAAAGTCCTGCGCAGAGAATTCAACACTGAGTGCCAGGAACGCACACTGAACCGTCGCGTCGAGTGCGTAAGCGGTCGTAGGCCAAACGCTGACGACCAAAGACGAACATCACGTGACCACATACGACGGCGGCGTCGGCGGCCGCTGCGTGAGCTCCACATGTCGGATGGCGGCGGCGCCGCACGGGCGCGGGAGCCGTACGAGCTCGAGCCGCCGCCCTGGCGCCCTGCCCTGCATCACTCCAATGCATCGTTGGGGGTACCTGGTATACGATGGTTGCGCTCGGGAACACCACCATCGGATCATGCGCTGCAGCACGGCGCACCTCTTCCCCCGGTGGTGCCGAGCGAAACAGCGTCCATGCAGACCCACATGCTCGATCGCGTCCTACGATCGCCCGCACTGCAGCTTCTCGAACGCCTAGTAGAATGTGTCCGCGATAAACGGCGCAGAGGATCCCAACTGGTCGCTGCACATACGGCCCTTCCCCCACGTGTGACGCTGAACGAGGCAAACCTGGCCGAGTATGTGCGCCAGCTCGCCGACCCGCACGTACCACTCTATCAGCTTGCGGAGCGCATACCTCATGGATTTCGCGGCGTGCGCCTCCTCGATATGCTATACCACGGCTCGCTCTCTAGCACCTCTACTGCGCGGTCCGTGCCGCTGTCTCGTGCGTTGTGGCTCATCCGCATGACGGGTGCACTCGAGCTCGAAGCAGCGCCTGTCTCTCACAAAGATGTACAGAAATACACCATGGAATGGACTCTACGTGTACTACACTGGATGAGCCAGCTCGTATCGTCATTACGCGAACCAACGGCGTGGGTCGCACAATGGAACTATGCTACAGCCCTGGTCGATCACATGTTGCAAGAAAATCTCATGGAGCCCTATTTTCTGTATCGCTGGCTGGTTACGCAGCTCGAGCAAACGCGCGGCGGCGTGCGAGCGTGTGTCCTGCAGTGGGTTGTGCTGCACACGCCTGCTATACTGGGCCATGCCGCGTTGGGCGTAGCTCTGCTGGCTTCGCTAGGGAACCTCGCAGCCGAGGCGACCTGGCTAGGTCAACAGGCTCGTCTTCATTTCGAGGCGTGTGTCCACGAAGCACCGTCACTGTGCACGGCTCTACCGCCATCGATACTGGTCGCTCTTGATGTGCCCGAACGTTGGCAGACACAGTCGCAACTTTTACAAGCTGCACTGGCGCCACTGCTGGATGCCGTGCCAAATGAATGGGACGCAGGCGCTGTCTTTTTGCTGGACCGCGGTGCCAGTATCACCTCGCTGTTTAGCGACTACTTTCTGCCCCCACACGCCTCGGCAGCCCTGGCTCGGCACCGCCTCTTTTTGCTGTTTCACTGGGCCTGCACGGAGGAGCGGAGAGGATACCACCGCCTCTTTGTGGCGACAGCCCTTGTGCAACTACTGGACGAGTGCCAAGCGCAGCGGCTGGCGCTACCGGACGGCCGTTACCTCCCGTGCCCCTGGACGCCCTTCTCTTTGGGCGAGGCTATGCTCCAGTGGATCGAATCGTTGGACGAGCAGGTACACACATACCGCCTCCAAGTGTGGATGGCTGCGCGCCTGCTCGGTGTGCTGGCCCAAAAAGAGCTGTTTAGCTACGCGGCTCTCTTGCAGCGTCTCTTGGCACGTGCCGCGGTGCGGGCGACCAGCGAACGGAAGACGTCGCGACACAATGCGACGGTGCCCATTCGTCTGTTGCGGAGCATCCCTGTGCCCAATGCGTCTGCATCACTGCTACAGCAGCGGCGTTTCGCCATCTATGGCGTACGCACCTCCGAGTCGTACGAAGAGGCGACAGAGCGCCGTGCCATTCGAGAACTGCGTCGCTTTTTGGAGTGGGACGAGGGACTACCGACCAGTGCGAGTACGATATCCTCTACTACCACGTCGCCACTAATGCCGCCGACCCCGCTCAACATGCCGAGCTCCCCTGTTCCACCTACGAGCATGGCATGGGCGCCGCCACACGCCACAACGCAGATCCTCGAGGCGTTTTCGCTGCAACAGCGTCTGCCCCACCTATGGAGCGCTTCCCCACACGTCCAGACCCGCATCATCGATCATTTCTTCCTGCCGTCCCTGCTCAGTGACGTCTCTTCGATCCATCCGGACCGCTTTGCCATCGCTGCCGCCCTTTTGACAGCCTTGCATGCCATGGAAGCCCTGGGCAAAGTGATGAGCGCCTTGCTCGATGGACACAATCTCATGTGTGTTGTATCGATCTGCCACACAATCGCGGCGCATGCGCGCGTGTGGGATGCCCTTGATAAGACGTCGTCCCTGGCGGATCTCATCACGCCGTATGCGCTCGCCGAGGCACCACTGCTTCCCGGCACAACGCGTGTAGTGCCAGCGACGGGGCGCAGCATGACCCTGGCCCAGGCGCGACGTGCGCTTGCTGCCTTGGCCCATTTCGATGACTCGGTGCCGACGTATGCGCCCATGCCACAAGCGCCGCTCCCCAGCGCGCTATCCTCGGCCCCTGTGGCTACCCAAGCCGTGCAGGTGCTATTGACCCCAGGCGCCGCATGGGACGATGCGTGTACTGCTCTCATTGCCGCTGTCCCGCTGGACGAGGCTGCATCGCTGCTGTGCACACAGGCCCTCGACCTTTTGGCCGAGGGGCACCTTGTCTCTGACGCCCTGGTAACGTGCCTGGCCTCGCTAGCTGGCACGGCTGGCGTGCGTCTCGACCATGTGGCTCACACCTGGATTCGCGCGGCGTGGCAGCGTTCCGGAACTGTGCCTGCCTGGACCACCCTTCTACTCTCGCTCGTGCGCTTTGGCTACGTGGATGGCGACCTTCTCGTGCAGCAGGTACTGTGTCCTTTCCTGCGCTCAGCCTCTGCCGCGCATCCAGGCTGGCAAACTTGCATTACACTTTTGCATGCCCTGGTATTTACCTACACCGAGCCTGGCAGCCCATGCTCGATGGATGCAGTGGGCCATGCCTGCTGGTACGATATCACCTTGCTGCGAGGGAGCTTTGGCCTCGTGGACGGCTTTGTGCCTTTACTCCATGCACTGGAGGTGTGTGATGCGCCACAAAGCGCCGAATGGTCCCCCCTGCTGCACAAGTACAAGCAGCAGCTCCGCATCTTGTGGCTGAGCCATCCCGATGCCGTGTGGCATGGCCTGCAGGTGTTGGATCAGGAGCACCGCGCGGAAGCGCATCGAGCGATTCGGGCGGTGCTTGCGCGCGAATCGGACACAGCGTCCGCTGCGTGGGCCGTGCGTCTCGACGATGCGTTTGAGGGAGCTTTAGCGGCCTTGGATGTGCGCGTGCGACTGGAAGACGAGCCTATTACGAGCCAGCAGCTACATGCCTGCCTTCCCTCGTCCACAGGCACGGTGCGTCTGCCCATGGACCTATTGCTGCGCTGGGACCTTCCCTCCACGGTAACTATCCATATCGTGACCACACTATTAAGGGCTATTGCAGACGAAGAGGCTCCTACACCCTCGATCGAGGCGCTTGCGGGTCTGGTCCAGGCATGGACGGGCGGCCTACTTCCTTGTGATACCGACGTCGCCGCGCGAGCGGTGGTCGCTCTGCCATCCCTCGCTACTCGCGTCCCTCGAAATGCATGGCTCTCGGCTGTGCTGGGCGTACTGCGGTGCACGACCACCGCCGCCGCTTGGACGGACGTATTGGACCGACTCATTGAGCAAATCGGCCCGCTGGAAGAGGCAGTCACCGTGCGTGTCCAGTCGGCCTTGCAGCCTGCCGTGGTGGATACTTGGCTGTCCCAGCGAGCGCAGACGCCTCAGCCTGCGCATGCATGTACACGTGCGACGCGGTACGACCGGGCGCGTACTTGTCCGTCCCCGTGGGCTGAGCTGGACGCGACGCTATGGCCCGAGGGGCTTCACTGCGATCCCTGGGCCTGTCCCTTGCGCGACTATACCGGTATACTCACCGACTTGCATGCACAAAAAACGCGTGAGACTATACCATCTATACAACATGGCGCCCCGTCCTGGCTCCTCTCTGAGCAGTCGTATGGGGACGGCGACGATGCCATGTCTCGATATCCTCCGGTGCCATCGCTCACCAAGCGGCGACGCTCTTCCGAGTCGCCCACTTTGAAGCGTGCCCGGCATTGATACCCATTTTAAAACTATTGTTAGCGTCACGACATACCACACTCAAGTAGGACTCGGCCACGATACGCGCGCGCGCATTGAGGCTGAGCTTCATCTCGCTGATTTCCTTGTCGACTTCTTCCATAAACTGGATGATAAAGTCCACGACTTTGTGTTTCAGTAGAGACTCTGTATGAGCGTTGGATATCAGGAACGAGATATCGTAGCCCGGCATGGGCTTGCGACGCAGGATGAGAAAGTTGTCCGCCCGCTGCATCAGAAAGCGCGTAAACTTGTGGCACAGGATCTGCTCAATCTCGTCGGCTTGCTTAATTTTGATACTCAGTCGTACACTGTTGACCGATGGTTCAATGAGCACATGCTCGTGCTCGTTGCGGCTTACCGTGAGTGGCACCAATACGGCCTCCGCCGTCGACTGCGCCTCGACCTCGGGGATGTTGTGACGCTCGACTACCTGCGAGCCAAAGTTTTCAATCGTGAGGGCCGCCGTAAGGCTGGCTCGCACACACTCCAAGTATGGGCGAAGCGTATTCGACTGCGTCAGTGAGAGGGACCTACCATGCCGACAAGGGTCGTTCCCAACCGCCGTCGCGCACGTCCCGGCCGTGGAGGCCCTTCACGTAAGCCTACTAGGCCATGTTTCGGGGGACTGGACCACGGATGGTCAAGGTACCAAGAGGCAGGCGCACTGCGTGCGCACCTGGGCCAGGCATAGACGTGCTATGTACAAGACCATCGCAAGGCCACATGCTCTATGGAGATGCACGTACGGTAGCTGCGAACGTCGTGCCGGGGGACCCGGCAGGGGCAGTGTGTGGAGTATCGTGCGCGTGACTGGTTGGCTGGTGGCGACCAGCGCAGGCCGATGGCGATCTCGACAGGAAAGCACGTGGTTTGATGGGAAAGCTGGTGGAATTCTGCATTCGCT
Organism: Malassezia nana; assembly: GCA_029542845.1. Lineage (NCBI taxonomy): Eukaryota > Fungi > Basidiomycota > Malasseziomycetes > Malasseziales > Malasseziaceae > Malassezia > Malassezia nana. The sequence continues at coordinate 1,089,141 of CP119893.1, forward strand.
TTCTCCGACGGGCCCAGATCTTGTCGGCGTGATTGTGAAGGGCCGAGCGTAGCATGTCTGGTACGCCAAGCTGATATTGACGTGTAGCCGCTACCAATGCAGAAGGCCTAGGCCCCGATGCACCCTCCGCCCCTTTGGCGCCGGCGCCGGCGCCTACACCCGTGGCGCACGAGCCGGGCTCGCGCATCGGACGGGCTTTTCGGCCTGAAATCATGGATGCTGAGGCCAATCCGGAGCTTTATGGGCTACGGAGATCAGTACGTTGGCTCCACTCACTCCAGGAACGTGCTCCCGCGCGTAAATCGGTAGGTGATCTGCACTAACGCAGTACGTGACGGAAGACGTGAGCGACGATGAGCCTCTACCGAACGATGATGGCGATGGTGACGCCGTCGTAAGTGACAATGAGCCCCCTAGCGACGACAATGACGGAGACTTTGACGGGCCGCGTCGTCGGACTGCGAAAAAGGCCGACCCAGAGTGGGGTATGTTTGTGCGCATGTCCAGTCGGACGGGCGGACGCGTGGCCAATTACGCCGAAGATTACCAGGATATGGAAGACGACGATCCATTTGAAGACCATGTGGATGAGCAGAGCGCGGACATGGAAGAAGTCTCCGTCGACCAGATTGAAGGTGTGTTTGGTCATGAGCGCGACGAAGCGCATTTGGACGATCCCGAGGATATACCCACCGAAAATATGCGTTTTGTGATCAAGTGGAAGGGCTATTCTCATCTGCACGACACACACGAACTGTATGACTTTTTGAAACGGTTCCCTGGTTTTAAGCGCGTAACAAACTATATCAAGTCTGTGTGGCAGCCGATGCACGACATTGCGACGGATCCAGAGGCCACGCGGGAGGACATGGAGACGCTGCAAATCCAGCGCGAGCGTCAGCGCGAGCTGCTGGCGGCCTACTGCACCGTGGAACGAGTCATTGCCCAGCGGGACGAGCCACCCACCAAGGAGGTGCCTTATACACACACTGTGTATCTGTGCAAGTGGAAAGATATGGGCTACGACAATGCGTCGTGGGAGTCGGAAGAGGACATGGCACCGATCGGCCGCGCGCAAATCGACGCGTTCCTGGCGCGCTCCACGTCCGTGACTGTGCCTGCTCGGAGCGAGGTGTTCAGCCGTGGGCGCCCACCGTATGTGCGCATGACAGAGCAGCCCAAGTACATTGGCGCGCATGGCACACTCAAAGACTTTCAAATGACCGGTCTCAATTGGTTAGCGTACCTTTGGAGCCAAGGCGAGAACGGGATTCTCGCCGACGAAATGGGTCTTGGTAAGACGGTGCAGACTGTGTCGTTTTTGTCGTATCTGTTTCACTCGTGTTACCAGTACGGCCCCTTTTTGGTGGTAGTACCGTTGTCAACGCTGCCATCGTGGCAACAGCAATTTGAGCACTGGGCCCCAGACATGAACGTCGTGTCGTACACGGGCAACTCACACAGTCGCGAGGTGATTCGCGAGTACGAGTTTGGTCCACCGCGCAAGATCCGAATGAACGTGCTGCTGACCACGTACGAATTCATTCTCAAGGACCGCGCGGAGCTGCAGCCGATCAAGTGGCAGTTCCTTGCCGTCGACGAGGCCCATCGCCTCAAGAATGCCGAGTCACAGTTGTATGAAGCGCTGAGCTCGTTCCATTGTGCTGGTAAACTGTTGATTACTGGTACACCACTGCAAAACAATGTACGCGAGCTCAGCGCGTTGCTGCACTTTTTGCGGCCCGACCAGTTCGACCTTGAGACCGACTTTGATATCTCCAATGTGGACCAGTCAAAAATTCAGGAACTCCACGAGCGCTTGGAAAATGTCATGCTTCGCCGTCTCAAACGCGATGTGGTGAAGGAGCTACCCACCAAATCCGAGCAGATCCTGCGCGTGGAGATGAGTGCCATGCAGCAGCGCATGTACAAAGCTATTCTTACACGCAACTACTCGCTTCTGAGCGGCAACAATACGACGCAGTTCTCGCTGCTGAATATTGCTATTGAATTGAAAAAGGCTTCGAACCATCCTTATCTATTTGATGGGGCAGAGCCGCCCAGCCAGAGTCGCGAAGAGACCCTCAAAGGTCTCATCATGCACAGCGGCAAGATGGTCCTTTTGGAAAAGCTCCTCGCTCGCCTGAAAGCCAATGGGCACCGTGTGCTCATCTTTAGCCAAATGGTGCGCATGCTTGATATCCTGTCCGATTACCTTTCGCTACGGGGCTATGTGCACCAGCGTCTCGATGGTACTGTCTCGTCCGACACGCGGAAACGTGCGATTGACCATTTCAATGCGCCCAACTCGCCCGACTTTTGCTTCCTGCTCTCGACACGTGCGGGTGGCTTGGGCATCAATCTCGAGACGGCAGACACAGTGATCATCTTTGACAGTGACTGGAATCCCCAGAACGACCTGCAGGCCATGTCGCGTGCCCATCGCCTCAACTCCAAATTCCACGTGAGCGTCTTTCGCTTCTTGACCAAAGGCACGGTGGAGGAGGATGTGCTGGAGCGAGCCAAGCAAAAAATGGTACTCGAGTACGCGATTATCAACCAGATGGACACATCTGGGACCAACTTTGCGCCCAAGTCGCTAAACAAGTCCAATCAAAACTTTAGCCGGGAAGAGCTGGGTGCGATTCTCAAGTTTGGCGCTCAAAGCATGTTTAAAGGCGATGAGGATGGCCAACAAAAGAAGCTGGACGAGATGGACCTGGACGAAATTTTGCAGCATGCCGAGGCCCGCGACACGGAAGCGGACAGCAATACTGCCTCGTCAGGTGGACAGGCCTTCCTGCAGCAGTTTGCCCAGGTGCAAGACTTTAAGGCCGACGATGTGAGTTGGGACGATATTATCCCTGTGGAGGACCGGGTCAAGGCCGAGGAGGAAGAGCGCAAGCGTGCCGTGGAAAGCGCTATGGCTGCGAGCTCCCGCCGCCGTGCAGCGGTAGCATCAAGCGAGGCTACGGCGAATGTGGCTGCCGAAGAAGGCATGGCCGATACCAAGCCCAAGGGCAAGGCCATGCGCAAGACGTCGGGGCAACGATCGCTGGAGCTAAAAGAGCGCGATTTGCGTGTGCTTTTGCGCGGCATTCAACGCTGGGGTGATCTCCGCTACCGCTATGATGTAATTGTAAGCGAAGGCAAGCTCCAGGATAAGAATCGCGCGGTGCTCATGCAGGCATCCAACGAGCTAGTGGCGCTGGCCGAGGAGAAACTAGCTGAACACCAGGCCTTTCTCCGCGGGAAGCAGGAGCGTGGCGAGGAAATCACTTCAGCCCTACGCCAGCGCGCCGTGCTGATCCATTACCGGGGTATCTCGAACATCAATGCAGAGACGCTCCTTATTCGTCATCACGAGCTGCATCTGCTGGCCCAGACGCTCGAACGTTTGGACGACCCGCTCCAGTGGCGGTTCCCTGTGGAGAATTTGAAGGCCACGCTCAACTGGCACTGCGAGTGGGGCCACTTGGAGGACTCGCGCCTGCTCGTGGGCATTTGGCGCTACGGCTTTGGCTCGTGGGAGCAGATCGAGGCGGATACTGCGCTAGGTCTGCAAGGGCGCTTTTTCCTAGAAGAAGGCAAGCGGGCCACGGAAACCAAGGACGAAGAAGGCGACGGAGCCAAGGACGACGCAAAGCCCAAGATGGGCGCTGGCAAGTCGCGCCCGATTCCCAATGCCATTCACCTTGTGCGGCGCGCCGACTATCTGCTCAAGACACTGCGTGAGTCGGTCAATGCGAGCGGTCATGACGAGAAAGAAAAGCCCCGAAAAAAAGCTCGTGCCTCTACGCATCGCTCGGAAACGAGCAAGCGAAGTGCCGCGCGGTACTCGTCGGATGAATCAGACGACGACGGTTACGCGAGCATGGACGAACTCGAGTGCAAGGAGATTATGCGACCATGCAAGCGTCAGCTCAAGACGCTCAAGGACGACACCGAGCATCTGGATCGCGACCGCAAAATCGCCACGCTCAAAGAGTGTCTCTCGGCCATCGGCACCCATATTGACCACGTGATTGCCACTAAGTTTGCTCACCTACCGGCCGCGCGGCAGGAAAAGTGGTACGAGCACTTGTGGGCGTTTTCGTCGTTCTTCTGGCCCAAAAAGGTGGAGCCAGAAAAGCTGCGTGCTATCTACGCCAAGCTGGTGGGCCCATCTACGAAAGAGACGTCCACCAAACGCCGCGCGACGTCCACGGACGAGGAGGCCGTCAAAAAGCCGCGCGCCCAGTAGCTACCACTCTTCCTCGTCCTCGGACGGGGGCGCCGCCTCGGCCGGGTCTGCCCCTGCATCCAAGTCCATAAGCGTGTCCATAGTCTGCGCCAGACCCTGACGACGCTTCTTCTCTTTCCGCGCCTTGCGCCGCGCCTTGCCCCGCAACGGAGCCATAGCCTCGCTCTCTGCCTCGGTGAATAAGGGCTTGGGCGTTGGCTTGGTCGGCGGCTTAAGGGTCGCAGGTACAGGCTCCTCGTCCTCGTCCTCCTCGTCGCCTTCCACCGGCAAAACACCCCAGGCGGACGGGCGGCGGGTGCGGTCCGTCGGCTCATCGTCGTCCGAGCTACTGTCGTCACGATCATGCTTGCCGAGCGTCGAGTGAGTCACGTCATCCACACCTGCATCCACAGGGTCAGGCGCCATGGCCAGCACTGGCGCCGGGGGAGGCGAATAGCGCCCATCGCCGCCAAGAGCCTCGGCATCGGCCTCACCCAGTAAGCCTGCCAAGTCGAATTCCTCGCTGAAACTCGTGAGGATAGCCGCTGATCCTTGATCAGCGGGCGCAGCGTCCACGTGCTTGTTGGGACGCACGAGATTTGGGTGCTTGGCCGGTGGCTCTGTCTGGTACTGAATCTTGCCCGTGTTCCAGTCGTGCAATATGGAGCGGGCCGTGCCGTCGAGATCGGGCAAAGCGCCACGCGAGAGCCGTCCTTTTTGGTAGGCCACACGCAGCAAAAAGTCTTGCACATCGCGCGATGGCAACTCGGGTATATTGTACACCTCCGCCAGATACTTGGGGTCGATGCGATGAAGAATGGCTTGCACGGGCTCTTGCGGATCCTCGACCAGTTCCACTTTGAGCACATTGCGCAACATGGCCGCCTGCGCCGCGGCCTCTATTTGCTCCGGCGTCGCACCGGGCGGCGCATTGGCATCCGAAAACACAATGCCAGGGCTGTCGAGGAGGCGGATGTGCCGGTCTAGCATAATGCCTTGCACCACCTTTGTGTGACCGGGCGTGGAAGCTACACCGCACACGCGCGAGCGTTTCAACGAGTTGATCAAGCTGCTCTTTCCCACATTAGGCGCGCCAATCGTGCCAACCGTAATGCTGGACTTGAGGTTCAGATTGCGCGAGTAGTTCTTGATCAGCTGGAGGATAGCGCGTGTGCCGACTGCCTCGGCCCCGCCAGCCAGCAATTCCTCGCCTTGCTTTTCTTTCTTCCACATGACTCCTTGGTTCTGTCCAAGGTGGTGGCGCTGCTGCTGCGTCGACGCCTTGAACGGCAGTGTCGGAAATTCGTTCCGCAAATAGGCCAGCCAGGCGCGCGCATTGGACGCTGGTACGAGGTCGATCTTGTTCAAAATTAGCACCACCTTTTTCCCCAAGCGTTGCGCCTCTTGTTCGATGGCATACGCGCGGCAGCCCAGGGGGTCGCGCACATCCAACACTTCTAAGAGCACATCGGCATGCTCCAACACCTTGCGTAGCTCCTTCATAAACATCTTGACACTATTGTCCTTTTCTGTGAGCTTGGCCAGGCGCGAGCGTGCCTCACGCGCCGCCTCGGTCGTGGCCGTGTCATGGCCCATGTCGTCGACTCTGTCGAGCTGGAGAACGTCCGCATTCGACTGCTTCGCGCACGCCACACGCGCACGGCCGCTGCGACGAAAAGGTATCTCTCGTACGCGGTGCGCATCGACAGGGCGGCCGATGGGCGCACCCATTGGCCCACGCCGTCGCCCCCGCTGGCCCATGGCGCTGGAGAGAGGCCGCTGCGGTCGGCTGCGCCGTTCGCTGCCGCAGGATCACGTGCCTAGAAACGACGTTGGATCTTGACCATGGACGCCGCGCCGAGGGCCGCGGCGGTGTATGTGCACCAACCGACCGAGAAGCCAAGCAGTGATGCATCAAAGCGCATGTACGAGGAGCTCAAGGCTCATCAGCGCCTCAACGACGGCTCGCCTGACTATCTGCGCATGATCCTGGGGGCTCATCTGTACGACCTAGCGCGGCAGACTCCGCTGACGGCGGCCACGCGCCTCTCGACGCGGCTCGGATGCGAGGTGATGCTGAAGCGCGAGGATATGCAGCCTGTATTCAGTTTCAAGCTCCGTGGTGCGTACAATATGATGCGCCAGCTTGACGAAACGCGCAAGTGGAAAGGCGTAGTCGCGTGCAGTGCGGGGAACCACGCCCAAGGTGTGGCACTCGCCGGCGCCAACCTCTCCATCCCGTGCACCATTGTCATGCCTCGTGGTACACCCAGTATCAAGTGGGAAAATGTGCAGCGGCTTGGCGCCAAGGTCGTGTTTCACGGCGCCAACTTTGACGAAGCGAAAAAGGAGTCGATGCGCCTGGCCGAGTCACACGGCCTAACCCTGATCCCACCGTTCGATCACCCCCAGGTGATTGCCGGTCAGGGAACAATTGGTGCGGAGATTTGCAATCAGACGGACATGGAAAAGGTCCATGCCGTATTTTGTGCCGTCGGTGGTGGTGGCCTTCTTGCGGGTGTCGCCGCGTACATCAAGCGAGTCGCGCCACCCCACGTCAAAGTGATTGGCGTAGAGACGTTTGATGCGGACGCCATGACTCAGAGCATGGAGCAAGGGCACCGCGTCGAGATCCCCGATGTGGGTCTGTTCAGCGACGGCACAGCTGTGCGCTTGGTGGGCGACGAATGCTTCCGCTTGTGCAATGGCCTTGTCGATGGCATGGTGCGCGTATCCAACGACGAAATATGCGCTGCCATCCGCGACGTGTTTGAGGATACCCGCGCCATTACAGAGCCGGCCGGCGCTTTGGCCCTTGCCGGATTGAAGCGCTATGTGGCTGCCCAAGGCGCCGAGTCCGCAGGACAGCGCTACGTGGCGGTAGTCAGTGGCGCCAACATGAACTTTGACCGCCTGCGCTTTGTCTCGGAGCGGGCTGGCGTAGGTGAAAAGCGCGAAGCCATCATGTCCGTGACCATTCCGGATGAGCCCGGAAGCTTCCTCCGTCTGAATCAGTTCCTGTATCCCCGCGATGTCACGGAATTCTCGTACCGCCACAATGGCACGAAAGAGGCTCAAATCCTCACCTCGTTCCTCCTCAACGGCACGATCCCTGCGTCGGCGGCCAATCCCATCGTGTCCAGCACGCAGCCGCCCGCCGATGCGGCCTCTGTGCGCACGCTCGAGCTGCAGGGCATCCTGGATGGACTCAATCAGGCTGGAATGCACGCCGTGGACATTAGCGACAATGAGCTCGTCAAATCGCATGCACGCTACCTGATTGGCGGGCGTGAGCCGGTGCCCAACGAGCGCTTGTTCCGCTTCCAGTTCCCCGAGCGCCCCGGGGCCCTGCAGCACTTTTTGGTGAGCATTGATGCTGGTTGGAACATTTCGCTCTTCCACTACCGCGCCGAGGGTGGGGACGTGGCGCGCGTATTGGCAGCGCTGCAAGTGCCGCCTGAATCCGACGCCCAGCTGAACCACTTTCTCGAAACGCTGGGGTATGCCTACGAGGAAGAGACACACAACCCCATCTATCGACAATACCTGCTGTCCGATACAAAATAGTCTCTCGTAGACTAGAGCGTCTGGTGCGAGATCATGGCTTGGTACTGTGGTTAGTGCAGTGACATACCTGCGGGCAGCTCTGTATGAGCTCGTTGTGCGTACCACGGGCCACGATTCGGCCATGATCCAACAGAAAAATGATATCCGCCGCGCGGATCGTGCGCATGCGATGGGCCACCGCAATCATCGTACAAGTGCGACGTTGATGAAGCTGACGTAAGTAGCCACACACACGTACCTGGCGCAGCGTCTCTTGGAACGCTTGCTCACTCGCTGCATCCATCGCCGAGGTCGATTCATCGAGCAGTAAGAGGCGCGGCGTTCGCACAAGCGCGCGCGCTATGGCCACGCGCTGTTTCTGGCCGCCACTCAATTGGCTACCGCCAGCCCCCACGTCGGTTTGATACCGATCCGGCAGCGTTTCAATCGTGTCGTGAACATGCGCCGCTTGGCACGCAGCCACGATACGTGGATCCACAGGTACCTGGCGCGGATCTTCGCCATGGTGCGTCGCGTCCAAATACGCTTGCACGGCCGGCACAGAGAGTGGGTCAGGCAGGCCCAAGGCCACGTTCCACTCGACGGAACCTCGGAACAGCATGGCTTCTTGAGGCACGATGGCAATGGCACTGCGTGATGTGTTGGCGGACATGGATGTAGAGTCATAGCCGCCGATCCGCACGGTACCTTGCGACGGCGCATACAAGCCTTGGATCAGGTGCATGGCCGTGCTTTTACCCGAGCCACTGGGCCCGATGAACGCGGCAAAGGCACCTGCAGGGATCGACAAATCAATGCCATCTAGCGCGGGTGTATCGCGCCCTGTGTACGTGAACCGTACGCCCTCAAACGATACAGGCAGCGGGCCACTGTGCATCGGATTCGGCTTTTTTTCCGCCTCAAGATCCGGCGACTCGCAGGGCAAGAGCGTGGCCTTGGGCTCGGTGCGGTCCAGCAGCGAAAATATATTTGCCGCCGACACTTGGGCCTTGGTAAAGTCGGGTGCAAAAGCGAGTAGCTGCCCCGATGACTGTGCCGAGAAAAGCAAGGCAGGTAGCACTGTAAAAAAGGCCACTTGCGTGTAGCGCTGCTCGGCCACGTTCTTCGAGCCCCACCAATACGCAAAGCCATAGATAAAGTAGGAAATGCTCAGCGAGATGGCCAACAGCAGATTGCCTACCACCAAGTGTCGCAAACTCTCGCGGTAGGGGCGCTCGAGGCTGTACTGGAACAGCTGAAGCACATCGCGCTCGCGGCCGAGCGCAGCAACGGTGCGCATAGACGAGACAGCCTCGACAGCGAGCGCTGTCGACTGCGCGTAGGCCGTCTCGTGGCGCTTTTGAAAGTCGGCAATGACCTTGAGGCGAAGGTAGCCCGCCACCACCAGAATGGGCACCGTAGCTAAAATGACCACGGCAATACGCCACGCCACAATATGCGCCAATGTGATGCCCGCCACCAAATTCACAAGAATACTCACGATCGTACCAATCACGGTGGCCGTGAGGCCTCCGAGATGACTCGTGTCGGTACTTAGACGCGTCATGAGCGAGTTGGGGGATACTTGCTCGGCTTCATACCATGCCAGCGGCCGTGTCACCAAGACGGAAAACAGCCGCTGCCGGATCTGCACGAGAAGCCACTCGGATACGAACCCAAACGACGCACCACTCACAAAGTACGCCGCCAGCTCAATGAGCGCTAGCACAAAAAAGTACAGCGCAAATCGGTCCGAGCTGGACTCGACTTGCTCTGCCGACTTGCAGGGGTTCATCGCTTCAATCACATGGCCAAACAGGACAGCCTCGCCGGAAAACGCTCCGCCAATCACGGCCGAAGCACACACACCCAGTAGCGCGTAGGGCCACTGGGGGAGCGCCATCGATACAAGTCGTCCTAGTGCGCGCGTTTGCGATACAGCGGGGAGGCGCACCGGCCCCTCTGCCCCGGCAGGGTTGCCACCGGGCGGCGGTACCACGGGCTGGGCAGGCATGGGCATAGGGAGGCGCCCAGGCAGCTCGTCGACGTCCGCTTCGGCTTCGATCTCGGGCCTCGAACACGGCGCTTCTTTGGTGGATGGCTCGCTCTGTGCATCGTCCTCCACGTCACTGGTTTCGTGCTCATTCTGGGCCTGTACGAGCGTGGCATAAGGTCCCTGGTGCTTGAGCAGTTCGGCGTGCGTGCCTTGCTCTACCACAGCACCGTCGGCCATGACAACAATCTTGTCATAATCGCGGATCGTCGAGAGACGATGCGCAATGGCGATCGTCGTGCGATTCTGCGACACGCGATCCAGCGCAGCTTGTACGGCCATCTCACTGTGCGAGTCCAGCGCGGCCGTCGCCTCATCCAGCACCAGCACGCGCGGCTGCTTGACGACCGCACGCGCAAGAGCAATCCGTTGCTTTTGTCCACCACTAAGCGAACGACCCCCCTCGCCAATGCGCGTCCCATAGCCCTGGGGCAGCCGCCGAATAAAATCGTCCGCGTACGAGAGATGCGCGGCTTCTTCGCAGCGCGCCATCACTTCTTCCAGTTCCTCGCGCAGGAAAGGGGGGCATTGGTCCTGCCAGTCCGCGGGTAAGCGCGGATGATCCAGCGAAAACTGCGCGAGCCAGCGGATCGCCGACTCGAGGTGCACCATGGCCGGACTTCCGAGTAGGCCATGCGCAATGTTTTCCAGGATGGTGCAGTCGAACAAAACGGGCTCCTGGCCGACCAGGCCTATCTGCGAGCGAAGCCATCGCACTTGGAGCGAGTTGATCGGTGTGCCATCGTGCAGCGTAATGTGGCCTTGTACAGGCTCATAGAAACGGTGTAACAATGCGACAATCGTGCTCTTGCCACTTCCACTCAACCCACAGATTCCCACGCGCTGGCCCGGCTCTACATCCAGCGTGAGTTGGCGCAGGACTAAAGCCTCCGGGCGTGCAGGGTACGCAAAGCGCACGTCGCGGAAGCAAAAACCGAGCGGGGCATCGCTGGGCGGGGGCACCAGGCCCTCTTCCGACAATGCGTCGACCGGCGTGGGCTGCCGGATCGTGCGCAATAACTGTTCACCCGCGCCGCCTGCTGCCGAGAACGTCTGCAGGTACGGCGAAATCTGTCCGACCACAAACGAGGCGTCCAGGAGCAAAAAGATCACCGTGTACACTTGGCCAACCGTGCTGGACGCGTCGTCGCCTGAGCGCATGTTGCTCGAGACCATACGGCTGCCCGAGTGAAAGGCGAGCGCATTTGCCGAGTAGGCCACAAAAAAGAGGCACCCCAGCATGGTCCCCGCAAAAAGGGCACGCCCCATGCCGCAGCGGCGCACGAGACGCAGGTGTGCGTGTAGCAGTTGGCCCAGCGGCTTTTGCACTTGGAACGAATGCACCACTGGCAGATTCTGCAGTGCCTCGGTGGCAATGCTAGTCGCGTCGCTTAGGTGCTTGGTCATGCGCGTGGTAGCGCGCGAGACAAAGTGGGCCCCTACGAGCGACACGAGTAAAAAGGCAGGCACGAGCGACACGAGTTGCGCAGCGAGCGACGGGAGCAGGATAAAGGCCACAATGTAGCTGGCTGCAAAGTAGGCCACCGACGATAAAAGAAGTCCCACCTTTTCGCTCGTGCCATTCTGCACGGCAATCAGGTTCTCACCCAGGCGCGTGCTGATTTCGCCGGGCGGGAGCAGGTCAAAGTAGCTCATATCTTGCGACAAAAGCGCCCGAACATACCGCTGGCGCAAGCGACGCACGATGCGCTCGCCAAGGAAGGACCAGCAGCTCGTGTACGTCCATATAAGCGCCAGGTTGATCGAGGCGACCACCACCATTTGCAAAACATGATGCCGCACCGACGCGAGAAAAGCTTCTTGCTGTGCAGGATCCGGCGGTGCACCTCCCTGCGCCAGGCACACCTGCTCGTTAAATCCATTCACCATTTGGCCGAACAGGACGCCAATGATGGGCAGCGGCACGCCTGCAGCGATGGCTGCGACCGTGCCTATCCCTAGGACCGCGACCTCCGCCCGCGACAGATCGCGGTACAAGTGTATATAGCTCATCGACGGCAACCGCTGCCGCACACGCGCCAGCCACGAAAAGCACTGGCGTTTCCATTCGATCCGTGGCATGGCAACGGCTCAGCACCTAGCGTGGCGGCCAGCGAGCGACTGCGTGTGGCTTGGCAGCACTTGTTCATCAGATTAGATCGCTCCACTGATTCGGCCGATAAGAACGACGTACCTGGCTGGCGAGGACCCCCACGGTTCACACCGTCCCTTCTGGCTGCCTACGCATGGAGCGCGCGCCGTTTCCTGACGTGACAGGCCTGCGCCTGCAAGCACTCTCGCGTGATGCGTTTGCGCAGGGCGGCGCTTGGGGCTACGCCTCGCTTGAGGCCAGCGTCTCGGCGTCCGCCATCGAAGCTCGCGCCACGGCCGTGGCTGTAGCACTGCGCAGCGTGATAGCGGCGGCCTGGGCAACTGTGGCATACCAGTACATGGCCCATGAACTCGATGTGCTCGCTATCGATGCCATCGATGCCACCGGCTCTTGCACACCTTTGCGTATCGGCCGGGGCGTATGTGCCATGCAGGATGCTACCGCGGTGCTTCAAGTGATCGAGGCTGCTTTGCGCGGCGCTTCTGTCTCGGCTGTACAAGGGCCGCTGGCCTTTGTGGATGCACTCGATACCAACGCCACCGAGGTGCCAGCGCTCGCTACGCACCTGCTGCCCTCCCATGTGCAGGTGGCACTGATAGCGCACCGCGGAGAAAACGCGCCTGTCGCGTTTACGCTGCTGGCCGTACCCACCGTGCATGCGGCCGCGTCGGCCATGCTGCAGCTCCGCCAGGTCGATGCTACTCTCGCGGCGCTTGTGCATGACACGGACCCCACCGTGCTTCCCCTTGACCTTCAGGCCATCAGTGCACCGCCCCAATTTATCGGGCCGGACTCTGCCAAACACGAGCGCCTCGACGACGCGTTCCGCCGGCACGCCCGCGCACACCCCACGGTGCCTGCGCTCGTCTGCTGTACCACTCTCTCGCCCCTCCACATGGACACTTGGACGTACGCCCAACTCGACGCGCGCGCCGACGATGTGGCACGTCTCGTGGGCTCGTATGGCGTAGGGTACGCGGCGCAAGACGACAGTGAACAGAGGGTAGCGCTGTGCTTGCCAAAATGTCTCGACATGTACGCGGCACTGCTTGGCATCCTTCGTGCCGGGGCCGCGTGGTGCCCGATCGATCCCAGTTGGCCGTCCGCGCGGCAAACGGCTTTGTTTGACAAATCGGGCGCGCATCTCGTGCTGACCACGGGCCCCCTTTTGGCGCATGTCCGCGATGTGGCCCCTCGTTCCTTGCCTGTGGCCTCGCTCGACGATCCGGTGCCCAACGTGCCCGTACCCGAACGTACCGCAGCTCGAGCGTCGCCGCGGCAATTGGCGTACCAAATCTGGACCAGTGGGACCACGGGTTTGCCCAAGGCTGTGGGTATTGAGCACGAGGCGGCTGTGCAAGCGATGCGTGCCTTGCAGCAGGCGGTGCCCACCGATCTACCCGATACGCCCGGTGCGCTACGGTACCTGCAGTTTGCCGCGTACGTGTTCGACTTGTCCATCTTTGACATATTTTATGCGTGGGGCCACAAGGGCACCGTGTGCTTTGCACCGCTCGAGCTCCTCCTCACGCGCCTCGTGGACGTGGCACAAGCTTTGCGCGTCACGCACACACTTCTTACACCGGCCGTCGCGGCCATGGTACCTCGCTCCGCCGTGCCTACCATGCGTGTGCTCATCAATGGCGGCGAAAAACTGACGCAGGTCGTCGCGGATGAGTGGAGTCAAGGATGCCGCGTCGTCAACATATACGGTCCTGCTGAAGCAACCCTGTCTCTGACCGCACGCGAGGTGCCTGTGGATGACGAGGTCAAGGCACACAATATCGGCAGACCGTTTGTCGATGCCCAATGCGTGCTTATGAATGCAGAAGGGCGCATTGTGCCACGCGGCGCGATAGGCGAGCTGCTCGTTGGCGGTCCCCAATTGGCGCGGGGCTATATGGGCGAGCCAGACAAGACGGCCGCTCAGTTTGTCGAGCATGCAGGCCTGGGACGCTTGTACCACACGGGTGATTTGGCACGATACTTGTGCGATGGCCAGATCGAGTACCTCGGCCGCAACGATGATCAGGTCAAGATCAACGGTGTGCGTATCGAGCTGCTGGAAATCAATGCTGCTGTCAAGTTCGCCTCGGATGCGGTGCGTGATGCCGATACTGTCGCTATGCCGAGCACGGAGCCGGATGCCCCGCCTAGTATTGTGGCCTTTGCTGTTGCGCCGCGCGACGACGCACCGCTCGTGCGTACCGATGCAGAGGCCGCAGCCATTGCGCGCGAGTTGCGCTGCCGTGTCGCCGAGTTGCTGCCAGCCCATATGGTGCCTTTGCACTTTGTCATTCTTTGCGCGTTTCCTCGCACATCGAGTGCCAAAATTGATCGCCGAGCCGTCAAGGCGGCGTACGATGCCATGGACGTGGCTGCCTGGGAAGCCCAAGTCGCAGGAGACGCCAGTGACGCGCCCGATGTGCTGCAGCATCCCTTGACAGCGATACTCTACGAGTATATACCTGCGCTCCGCGCGCCCGGCGCATCGCACCTCGCTTTTCCGCTCCTCGGCCTCAACTCGGTCCGTGCCATGGCCCTCTCTGCGCGCCTCGTGCAAGATGGGTGGGCTGTGAGCGCCGCCGACTTGGCCACCCACGATACGCTCGCTCGTTTGGTGGCGCATGTCAAGACCCAGCCCCAGCAGGATCGCGACGCCCGCGCTCAAGCCGTGATGGATGCATGGGTGCCGGACCCCCAAGCGGTCCTGGCTGCATGGCCTACCGACACGAAAAAGGGAGCGTTGTCGCAGGCACCCGTCTCCATGGCATCGTCACCGGACTGCGTCCCTCCCATGGTGTTGCCTGCGACGCCACTGCAGCAAGGCATGCTCCTCGAAACCAGTATGGACCCCGCGCGCTACTGGCTGTGCCGTTCATGGCGCACACTCACGCCTGTTTCTCATGCTGCCCTCGTTGCGGCGTTGCAGCATCTCGCTATGGAATGGGACTGCTTACGCATGGGTTTTGTGCCGATCCACCACACATGCTCATCGTCGCCGTACGCACCGCTGTATGCAGCCGTGGTCCACTGGGATGCCATGCCTATCGTGCATACCTACACGGGCGATGCGCACGCTGCGCTACAGTCCCATCGTCCGTCCTGCACGTCAGGGCAGCCCCTTTGGCTCGCAGGATGCAGTCATGAGCAAGTGACGCTCATGCTGCACCATGCCTTGTACGACGAGCCTACACTGGCGATGCTCGCCGAGCGCCTTGATACCCTCTTGTATGATATCAACGCGATACCCTTATCCACGGTTCCCTGGGCGCATGCATTACCTGACCTGCTTCCCACGTCCGAGGCCGAGGCCGACCGTGTGCTCACCGCCTGGGCCGACGCTTTGCCCAAGGCCTGGGACCACACGCCTTGGCCCGCGCTACGCGAGACGCGCACACCGCCCACTCAAACGCTCCAGCGGTACGTCCGCGTGGCACAGACGCCCTGGTCGGCCCTAGAGAATGCGGCTACCCAGCTAGGAGCGTCTGTGCGCCCCATTGCCCATGCGGCTTGGTCGCGCATCTTGTGTGCGTATCTCGGCACACGCGCTATCCTCCTGGGCGATGTCGTCTCGCTGCGCGGCCGCGATACATCGTACGCCCGTCTTGGCGGACCGCTCCTATCAACACTGCCCGTGCCATGCTCGATGGACCACGAGTCGCTGAGTGCGTTTGTCGAGCACTGGCGCCGTACCTATGCGCCCCTACTCGATCGCCCGCCCGTGCCACTGGCGCATGTACGCTCGCTCGTGGCCTGTCCCGCCGAACAGCCGCTGTTTCACAGCTTGCTGGTACTCGACTTGCCGGATACTCCGTCGCATGGCACCGTGCTCTCCTTGTCCCAAGCGCACGATCAGGGCGTGCACGTAGAGCACGGCCTTGCGCTCGAAATGTGCGTGCAAGGCGAAGAGCTCCAACTGGCGCTGAATGCACTCGACTCGCACGTCTCACCTGCATATGCAACGCAGCTGCTCGCGCAGGTCGATGCGCTGCTAGACGTGTTTGCACGCAACTGGCAGGCACCGTGGGAGAATGTGCCTGTGCCTGCGCCCCTTTTGGCTGCCGAGCCGTGCACACTGCCCACCGCCTCTACCCCACCGCGCTGTGGAAATGTGGCCGATTGGGTCGCGCACCATGCAGCGCGTACGCCCGAGGCCATCGCCGTCGAGTGGCGCGATGGCGTCCCAATGAGCCACGTTTCGACGCTCACGTACGCAGAGCTGCACGCCCAGAGCGATTCCGTGGCCGGTGCGCTCGCAGTGTATGCGCCTCGCAGCGTCGTCGCTGTGGCGCTACGACGCAGTCCTGCAACCTATGTGGTGCTCGTGGGCCTCTTGCGAGCGGGTCTCGTGTACCTACCGCTCGACGAGTCGCTGCCCGATGCGCGCCGAACGCAACTGGTGCAGGATAGCGGCGCTGTGTGCGTCGTAAGCGACGAGGCATGTGCCTGGGCCGCGGTGCCCATCCACCGTCTCGATGAGCTCGCGCATCACACGCCTGCTTACCGCTCTGTGGCCCCCATGGACCCGGCGTATGTGCTGTACACTTCTGGGTCGACGGGGCAGCCCAAAGGGTGTGTCCTGTCCCATGCCAACTTGGCCTATGCCATGGATCACTTTTATGACACGTTGGACGAGGCGCAGCCTGGCACATTACGAGGCACGCGCTTCCTCGCGCGGTCCGCGGAAGCCTTTGATGTGCACCTCCTCGAGTGCTTCCTCCCCCTGCAGAGTGGCGGTACGATTGTGACAATGCCGCGCGCCGCCCTCCTGGCCGACCTCGGTGTGGCCATGGCCGACGCGCAGGTGACGCATGCGTGTGTGGTTCCGTCGCTGTTCTATACTCGCGGACGACGAGTGCGGCCCAGTGATGTGCCGCACCTTCGCCTATTGGTGATCGGTGGCGAAAAGCTGGCAGAGGATCTCGTGGACGTATGGGGCAATGCAGGGGTGCCCGTCCTCAATGCCTACGGACCCACCGAGGCGACGATTGGTATCTCGTGCACGCGTGTGCGCGCCGATTCGCGCACGTCCAACATTGGACGTGCGTTCCCCGGCAATCAGTTTATGATTCTGCGATCGCGCGATACACTGGCATGGCGTGGCGAGCCGGGTGAGCTAGCGATTGTGGGTACACACGTGGGCCTCGGCTACGTGCACGGCAACGACCCAGCCTTTTTCGACTATGGGACACAGCGCGCGTACGCCACCGGCGACCGTGCACGCATGGGACCGAACGGCGAGGTAGAGTACCTTGGCCGGGTCGGACACGACCAAGTCAAGGTGCGCGGCGTGCGCGTCGAGTTGGGCGAGGTGGAGAGCGTGCTGCGGGCCGCGGGCGCGGCGCATGTGGTCGTCCGTCTGCTGACGCACGCCGAGGCGCCCGAGCCACACCTGGTGGCCTTTGTGGCGCCCATCGCACAGGTGGGGGGCGACGCGCGGCCCAGTGACGAGACTGTGACAGACCTGAACGCTTTTGCACGTGCTCATCTCCCCTTGTACATGGTGCCCCGTGTCGTGGTACCACTGCGCTGTTTGCCCCTAGCACGTGCCAGTGGAAAGGTGGACTATGGCGCGCTGGCCGACGTGTATGCGCACTACTCGCCAAGCCCCTCTGCGCTCCAAGACTGCCTGCCCGATACGCCCGAGGCACAAGCGGCCGCCCACGCCATCCAGCGCGTGCTGGGTGTCAAGCACGTCGGTCTGCACACGGACCTCTTTGGTCTCGGCCTCGACAGTGTGCAGGCCGTGCGCCTCGTGCAGGCGCTCGAGCAGGTGGGCGTGCCTGTGTCGCTACCGCACCTCATTACGCATCCTACGCTCGCCGATTGCTTGTCCGCCACGGAGGCCACCATGCTCCACGTGGATGGGCAAGCAGACGATGGCTGGCGGCCGTGCCTACCGCTGCAGTGGGCCATGTTGGCACAATCGCTGGCCGACCCCACCCAGCCTCTCTATGTACTTCATGTGCGTTTGACGCTGGAGGCGACCGAAACGGCCGAGCGCTGGGCCTATCTGCTACGTTGGCGCGATGCCCTTGCGCACTATGACATGTACCGCACCGTGTTTGAGCTAGGCGAGACAGCTATGCAGCGTGTGCTGCCTACGCTGCCATGCATCGAGCGGCGAATCGCGGCGCCCTGTACCAACGCAGCGCTGGACGACTTGGCCAAAGACATGCTGCAGACGCTCACCGTATGCCCGCCAGTGCGCCTAACTTTGTTTGACGATGTTCTGTGTGTGAGTTTGCACCATGCCATGTATGATGCCGCCTCACTCGCCCTGCTCTATGCGGCTGTGGATGGAGTGCACCAGCCAGATACGTTTGACGAGGTGGTACGCTATGCGGCGCGCACCAGTGGTGCTAGTGCCGCCCACTATACGAGTATTCTCGAGGGTATGGTGCACACGCCCATGCCCACCGTGACGGGGCGCTACAGCGAGCATGGTCCGAGCGAATCCTTGTCGTACCGCACGCGACTCTCTGCTGCGCGTTTGACGGCCCAGGCACAAGCGCATCAGTGCACACTGCCTGCGCTTCTACTGCATGAATGGGCTGTTCTGCTGGCACAGTACATGGGCGAGACCGAGGTGACACTCGGCGTCGTACTCGCAGGGCGTACGGCGCGCCCAACGCATGCTACGGCGCATGGCCCTTGCATCACCACGGTGCCTTTTCGGTGGACGGGCGGGGACCTGCGCAGCACGCATACGCAACTCAACCAGGCCCAAGCTCATCCATTTGTGCACTTGACCGACGTGGCCCGCGCGTTGCAGCGGAGCACGGCGCTATTCGATGTGCTCTTTTCGTTCCTTCCCCCCACGGATCCGCCGCGCCTGCAAGGTGTGCGTGCTCTTGATGCTTCCATGACGTCCGACTTTGCCCTCGCCCTGCAGGCCACGCTTGTGGACGACGCGCTTGTGTTGGATGTGACGTATGCGCCGGATCGCCTTGCGCGCCCCCAGGTGGACTTGCTCGTCGCACAGCTGGAAGACGTGCTAGGCCAAGAGGTGGGCGAACCTGCGCATCAAGGCACACTGCGGTCGATCGTGCATCATCCGCCCAAGCAGCCAGATACGAGCGATGCATTCCTAGCCCGCTGGGCCGCTCAGGTTCGTATGCGCCCCCAAGCCGAGGCGATTGTGCTGGCCGCATCGTTCGAGCCCTATGTGGCGTCCTCCCTTACCTATGCCGAGCTGGACTACCGCTCGGGTGTCTATGCGCGTCATTTGGCCGCGTGCGATGGCCCGGTGGTCTATGTGCATTTGCCGCGCACGCTCGATCTCTACATTGTGCTTTTGGCTACGTGGAAGGCGCACAAGACCTATGTGCCGCTGGACCCGACGCTGCCGGCCGAACGCTTGCAATACATGGTCGATACGGTAGGCCGCGGCACGCTGGTGACACTCGCGCCATGGCCTGGCGTGTCACTGCCGGTGCGTACGCCAGCGGACCTAGCGCAAGCGTGTGAGCCATGGCCCTACACCGCGTCGCTCGACTGCCCCGCCTACCTCTTGTTTACTTCTGGATCTACAGGCAAGCCCAAAGGTGTGCAAGTGTCGCATCGTGCTCTCGCCGCTGCCATCTATTCGTGGGAGGTCATGCTCCCCCATGCGCCCACGTCGCGTCTGCTACAGCTAGCGTCGCCTGGCTTTGACGTTTCGCTTTTCGAAATATGCCTTCCCCTCAGTCTGGGCTTTGCTATGGTCACGGCGCCCAAAGAGCTCCTACTGACCGATTTATCCCTGGCGTTCCGCTGCCTCCGAGTGACGATGGCGGATTTGCCTGCGGCGCTCGCGGCGCTCGTGGATCCAGCACATGTGCCGCCACTCGAATGGCTGATGAGTGGTGGCGATATGATGGACGAGCGGGTCGTGCGGGTATGGGGCACGCCACCCCAGCGATTGATCAATGCGTATGGCCCGACCGAAGGCACGATTGGCAATACGCTTGGGTTTGTTGATACCCATACTAGGCGTTCGGTCGTTGGCGCGGCCTATCCAACATCCACTGTGATGATTTGCCGAGGCGATGAGATCGCGTACCGCGGCGCCATCGGCGAAATTGTCGTGGGCGGTCCTCAGGTCGCCGACGGCTATGTGGGAGCGCCTGAGCTGACCGCTGCGCAATTCCCTCCATGGCAAGGGCAGCGTGTCTACCGTACGGGCGATCGCGGGCGCATGCTTTGGGATGGGCGCATCGAGTGCCTCGGTCGCCTCGCGCGTGGTCAAGTCAAGGTGAATGGTCAGCGTGTCGAGCTGGACGAGATTGCGCACGAGTTGGCCGTGGAACAGGGCATAGCCGATGCGTGCGTGCAGTACTTGCAGCACCCGTCACATGTATCGCGCCAGCTCGTGGCGTTCTTATCGCTCCGTGCCGCACCACTCGAGTCGAACGAGCTGGTCGCACGCATGGATGACGAAGCGCGCGCGCGTGCAGCAGCCTGTTTGGAAGGCGCGCGACGGCGCCTCGCGCCCTACATGGTGCCAGCCCACACGATCGTGCTGGGTGGCCCGCTGCCGCTCACGCCGAACAACAAGGTCGATACACGGCGCCTCGCTGCGTGGTACGCCACGCTCGAGCTGGGCCGATGGAAGGCACCGCGTACCACGGCATGGACCGAGCGCGAACGCTCCGTGCTGCGCCTCATCGCGTCCATCACAGGGCAGCGCATGGACGACATGGATCGCGATACCTCGTTCTATGCGCTCGGTTTTGACTCGCTATCGGCCATCCGACTCGTGCAGGCGCTGCGCGAGACGGGCGTGCGTATAACGACGAGCGAACTTTTGCAGCATGGGACACCCGCGGAACTTGCGCGCGCGCTGGACGAGGCTCCCCCACCAGCTTCGTCCGCGGATGCCGAGGCGTATGCAGAGCTCTGTGAGGCGGCTGCGGATGTGCTGACCGTGCCTGGCTCGCTGCCATGCACGCCGTTGCAGGCCGGTATGCTGGCCCAGTGGGCCGCGAGCGATGGCGCACTGTATGTCCACACGCACGTATGGGACGTGGACCTTGCGCCCTCGGCCGTCGAAGCAGCGTGGTGGATCCTGTTTACGCAGCCCTTTTTCCGCACGCGCTTTGTGGCGAAGGAGCATGCCACCGTGCCGTGGGTGCAAGTCGTCAGCGATGAGGCGCCCACCATCCACACGCACGACGATACGGCATGGCCTCGGGCTGTGGAAGAGGCACGAGTACGCTGCACAGCTTCTACGCCGCTGGCTGTGGACCTCGTACGAATGGAGCACGGCACACGCATGATCCTTACATTGCACCATGCGCTGTACGATGCGCATACGCTGGGCGAGATCCTGGACGACCTCGATGCTGCGTTATCCCATCGGCCCGTGCGCACTCGTCCGACGTGGGATACGGTCGTGCCGCACCTCGCTGGAGGGGACAGGCACGTGTCGTATTGGCTCGAGACGCTCGCCGGCTATGTGCCTGCGTGGTTGGCGCCGCCGGCCGCGGAGCATACCGCGTGCGAGGCCACACGCACGACCACGCTACCTCGTGCCGAGATCGAGCGCATTTGCCGCTCGTTGGGCGTGACAGCTCATGCGTTTGCGACGCTCGCATTTGCATGTGTGCTGAGTGAGTGTATGGGCACCTCGGACGTGTGCTTTGGGCAGGTGCTCAGTCTGCGCAGTGATGTACAGAATGGCTTGGACGTGCTGGGACCCGTCCTCAACACGGTGCCCACACGCATCTCGTTGCGCGAGGCAAATGGGGCTGCGGCGCAGCTACGTGCATTGCAAGCGCAGATTGATGCGTCGCGACCCCATCGGCATGCACCGCTCCGAGCGATAGTGCGCGCACACCAGCGCACACACACGTCAGCCGCCCCCCTGTTGGATGCCCTCCTCGATGTACAGCGCATCGACGAACAACCTACATGGGCACACCTCACACCCGTGCCGCTCTCCCACGCCGACGAGGCGCAGTATGCGTTGAACGTCGAAGTGATCCAAGGCCCCCACGTGACTCTTGTGGCGCGCGCGCGTCGTGCCATGGGGGACGAGGCGTGGGTGGCCCAGCTGCTAGCGAGGATGGAAGACATTATGCACGGCCTGCTGACGCCCTCGGTCACGTTGCCATGTGGCGATGCGGCCAAGCTGTCCTTGTCGGTGCCGACCGCTGCCCCCCCCGCGGCGGCGCCCGACGCCCTCGTGATGCGACTGCGCGAGTGGCTCGCAGCGCTGGCGGGGGTGCCTGTGGAGAAAGTGGAGGCTACGACCCCCCTACTCGCGCTCGGTCTCGACTCGATCGCGGCGATCCAGGTGGTAGCGCGTGCGCGTGCGCAGCATTGGCCCTTGGAAGTGGGTGATCTCGCGGCCGGCACACCGCAGGGTGTAGCGGACGCGTGGTGGGCGCGACAGCAGGGCCAGGCAGAAGCACCTGCCGTGCCCGAGACCCCCTCGGCCGTCGTGCCGGGGGCCGAGGCAGTGCGAGCCACATCAAGTCAACCGCTCGAGGATGTACTTCCCGTGTCGGCTGGGCAGGCCATGCATTTGCGGCTGTGGGTGCAGTCGGGGTACCGACTTGGGTGGTTTGCCTTTGTGTACGAGGCGCCACACAGAGGCGACGTGTCGCGCTGGCGTGCCGCTTGGGAGCAAGTACAGCAACGTCACTCGATTCTCCGTACCTGCTTTGTGTGTGTGGATGAGCAGGCATGGCAAGCTATTGTGCCGACGACGCAGCCTTTGCATGTGCACGAAGCGCTGCCATCGGCCACGGCCGCTGTGCAGCGCGTGCTCGATGCGCGTGCGCAGCCCGAGTCGGATGCACAGCCGTGGGTGGCCGCGGACCTGGTGGCCCAAGGTGGTTTGGCGTACCTAGTGCTGCACCTATTCCACCCCATGTACGATGCGGGGTCACTGCCCCTGTTGATCAACGATCTCGTACTCTTCTACGAGAATCGCGAGCCTGTATCGCTAGCAGGCACAACGGCGCTATTGCAGCACATACCGGATCGATCCATGATAGCGCATCATTGGGCCGAGCTACGTGGACAGCCGCCGTGCCTGCTGGGCCGTACCGATGCCGTGATTGGTGATGCGTTTACGTTTGTGCACCAACCCTGTGCGGTACGGCATGTGCAGCGCCTTCGTGCTATGCTCGCTCCCTACCGTGCAAGTCTGCCGGCTCTGATTGCTTCGGCATGGGCGCTCGTATTGCATGAGCAGACCGGCGTGACTTGCCCCGTCTTTTGGCTGTACCATGCGGCGCGCTCGGGCCCCGGGCACCTAGCACAGCGTGCGATTCCGTGCCTCAACATGTTACCGATGGTCATACCAAAGCGTAGCTCGCTACTCGATATGGCGCAGCACAGTACGGCGGTGCTCGCGGCGCGTGCGCCGCTCGCACAGACATCACTTGAGCAACTGTACGAGGCCATCGAGAGCGCGCCTGTGCCATGCAACACGTCGCTGAATATCCTAGGCGGAGCACCCCCTTGTGATACCCCCCTCGTGCTGCAGCCATCGCTTACGCTCTCCAGACTATCCCATACATCCCCCATGAGGGCGCCCAAGACCTGGGATACATGGCCAGGTGCGCAGTATGTGATGCCGCAGACGGTGCATATCGATGTGAGTGTGGAAGCAGACGATACGCTCGCATTGGCACTGCGATGCCCCGCCGAGGTATTGTGCGTCAGCGAGGCCGAGGCCTTATTGCGTGCCTTGGCCAGCCATCTAGCTCTATCGTAGCTACTTTTTGCTTCGTTTCTTAGAGGGCCGTGCATTCTTGGCACGACGACGCTCCTTGATCTCACGAGCACGCTGGATTTGGGACGCGCTTTGCAGCTCATTGCGCACCTTGGAAGCTTGTGGCGCAGCAGCGCCTCGGCGCTCCTGGGCCTTGCGCTTGGCGTGGTAGTCGTACCGTAGTTTGTCGAGGGGCTTGGGTGCCTTGGTTTGAGTATGGTGAAAGCCGCGGTGCCAAGGTGCACCGCCCTGCCGCACCCGCGCAGCAACGCGGCGAGTGCTAGCAGCCATCGAGCTCTCATCCTCACCCACATGCGGCATCTCAACTTGCTGCTCTTTGCGCCACGCATCAAAGCGCCCAGAGCGGTAGCTGGCAGGCAACTTGAGACCTGTTTCGGAGCGAATGAGCTTTTGATTGTCGGACCCTGTGCCATCGCCCTGGATAAACTTTTTCTTCTTTGTATCCCAACGGCGCTGGTTCGGCCGCTGGTTCGGGGCGCCAGGGCCCACCTCGTCGCCGGCCATGTCGACCGTCACGTGTTTGGCTTGCTCGGCAAACGAGTAGCCTCGCTCCTCCGCTGCGCCGCTTTGTTCGTACGAGAGGTACACGGACGGGTCACGAAAACTCGATGTGGTATCAAACACCGAGGCAATCTCGGACTCGTCCGCCTCTTCCACCGCTTCGGCACGTGGGAGGGGTGCCTCGTCCGCTACTTCTTCTCCTTCGTCCGTGGCGCCACGCTTGGCCATTTCAATAGCACGCGCGCGCTGCTGCTTGGATGCAAGAGTGCGTCGCCGATCTTGCATGAGCCGCGCGAGTGGCGCAGGAGGACCACGGGCGCCCATCTCTAGTACCGTCTCGCCCGGTCGAAACGCATTGACCTTGGCCAGCAAGGCCGCACGAGCACCGGCTAGGGGATCGTCGTGTGTGCGTTGGCGCTTGGAATCGTCACCACCACCTAGTTGGTATACGTCGGGGCGCTGCAGCACATCGTGCACACCGGCCGACTCGAGAGGGTGGCCTGCGAGAGCCCAGCCTTGTGTGGCACCGCTTAGCGCGCTGCGCTCGGCTGCCTTGAGCATATCCTTGGCACGGCGGTGGCTCTCGGCGCTGGCTTTGGGCTGAGAGCGCACATACATGCGGTGCGCCCGTTCGACCACCTGCAAGAGACCCTCGTACGCCGTGCGTGTCGTCGACGACTCATGCAGCGCATGCCGGATCGACTCGCTCTCAAGGTCGAGGGCATCGCGAGGGAATGTGCCGAGCACGAGGTTGGCGTGCAAATCCTGCGCCGCTGCTGTGGACAACGTGTGCGACGACACGAGGGGGCGTCCCAGGAACAATTGCAAATCGCATAAATAGGGCAACTCGGCGTGCGTACATAGACTCCATGCCCAGCCGCGGCGCCCCGCACGGGCTGTACGGCCAACGCGGTGCACAAAGATGCGCGCCTGCGGCGGAAAGTCGTAGTTGATCACATGTTCCAGCACAGGCAGGTCAATGCCACGCGCGGCCAAGTCCGTGACAATGAGCAGCGACGTGCGTCCTGCACGGAATTTGTTCATCTCGATACTGCGCGCTGCCTGGTCGAGCGAAGAGTAAATGTGGGAGCATGCATAGCCCATGGTCGTAAGCAGCAAGAGTAGGTACTCGACATGGTGCTTGGTGGCGCAAAAGATGATGGTTTGATAGGATTGCAGTTGGTCGACAGGGTTCATACGCTTCCGCTTCTTGGTGTCGTGCGCCTCGTCCACAGCCAGCTCGCCGGTCGGTACTTGAATAACGTGCCTAATGAGCTGCAGCAGGGCCGCATCCTTTTCCGAGGGCTTGACGCTAAAAAAGGCCATGCGCAAATCAGGACTGATCTTGCTGTCAGCGTCAAGTCGGATCAGCTTGGGATTGGCCCCGAGACCCGCACGCGCAAACTCGATGAGCGTCTTGGGCAACGTCGCACTGAACAAGAGAGTCTGGCGCGTCGATGGGAGACGGCGCAACAATTCTTCGAGCTGGTCCGCAAAGCCCATTTCAAACAAGCGGTCGGCCTCATCAAATACCACATACTCGACCGCCTTGAGGTCCAAGTTCATTTCGACCACCAGGTGTAGCAGACGACCAGGGGTCGCAATGACCACGTCGGGATTCGCTGTCATCATCGCAAACTGCTCGTCGAGACTCTCGCCACCAACAATCAGGGCCCATCGTATGGCTTCGCGCTGCGCCTCGTCGTCTCCATGCCAACCGCGTGCCAGGTCTTTGCCGACCTTGAGAATCTGAAGCGCCAGCTCACGCGATGGACACAGAATCACCGACTTGATGCCAAAGGTGGTCGAGTGGCGTCCATGAAGCCGCTGAATCAGCGGCACAATGTACGAGAGTGTCTTGCCGGAACCTGTGCGCGCCATACCGACAACATCCTGCGGCGGCTGCGCCAAAATCGCTGGGATTGCACGCCGCTGGATCGGCGTCGGCTTCGTAAAGCCTCGTAGGAGAAGTGCACGCAATAGAGATGGGTGCAAGCCCATGCTCTGAAAGCTGCCGCCGCCACTCACAATGCCGCTCGCCATGGGAGTCTTGGCCTTGCCTTTGCTGGCCTGCTTGGCCACCTGCCGACCCGCCTTGACATTGTGTTTTTGCGCGGCTGCAGCAATGAACGCGGCATCATCGTCCTCCTCCTGTGTCTGATCTTGCGCACGCGATGGCTCTGGTCGGCGCAGAGGCGCGAGATCCTCGTCGTCCGACGCGAGAAAGTCGAGCTCCTTGGCCATCGCGGCAAGAGCCAGGGGCCACCGACCGTCCACTTTTTTCATCACGTGGCCTTTCTTCACCTTGTCATGGCCGCCGCGGTCGGTGCGCAGCGCGTCGTGCGGGCGGCTCGTCTGCTCCGGCCAGGCGCGCTGCCCACCTTTACATCACCCAGCTTATCGCTAAGGTCGCATGTGATTGTTTGCTTGGCGTACCTGGCTCAGCTGCACCCTACGGCGCCCGAGCCCGTGGCTAAAATGGCGCACCTCACACGCGCCCTGTTGGCGCATCACCGCTGGGCCCGCGCCTCGCAGGTCCTTTGTGAACTGGCACAAGCGCCATCCCACCGTTTTTGTGCACCGGATGATGCCATTCTCTTGGATACCCTACGGCACGGCATCCGGTGCTTGGGACGCCGCGCACCCTTGTCCTGGGTCTCGGACCACGAAACACCCGCGCATCCTGCGCTGACGCTCGCTACCTTGTACGACCACTGCACCGAAGCTGGGATTGCGCTCCCGTGCGATGCGTTGAGCAGCCTGATTGCGACCCTCGCGCGGACCATCGACCGCTCCGCGCTCGTCCCGATGCTGGATGTCCTCGCCGCTGATTTTGTCGAGCGTGCGCCTGCGCCCTACACGCCCAGCGTTTTGGCAGCACTCGTACACGCTTATGGACGCGCAGATGCACCACAGCAGGGCGAGAAAATGCTTGCACGGTACGCCTTGCGCCACGGGGCGTCTACCACGGCACGAGCCGTGGCACAGCAGTACGATCCGCCGCACCTAGCTTGGCAGCGGCGCTACACAAGCGTGCAGCATATACCCCACGATGTTCCTCTGCACGCGGTGTGGACCCAGCACCCCGACGTATGGAATGCTCTCATCCGTGCGCGTGTTCTCGCAGGCCACGTCGTGAGTGCGCGCGTGTGGTTGGAACGATTCCGCCTGCTCACTCGGCTGCGCCATATCGAATCACTGCACGCCGTTGCCGGCCCCAAGCCAACGGCGTCGCCGTACCTGACGCTCATGCATGGACTCTCTACGTCGTCGGCGCTGCGCCAACTTTTTGCGCACCTGTCACCTGCAGCGCAAGCCTCGCTCCATGCACAAGCAACGAATATGGATGCGCCTTTCAAGTCGGCGGCCATCTACGAGATTCTTTCACTTGTGCAGCGCGACCGCGTGACCCCAGGTGTAGCCATGCTCAACTTGCTCGCAAGCTTTGAGACTGGATGTGGGCGGCTATCGCGGGCCGCAGCGCTCGCAAGCGAGGCATGTCGTCTAGAGAATGGCCCCGCCAATGTGATAGGCCGCACCCGCGGGGCTGCAACGTCCGATGTGCGTGCGTACCGTGGTCATCGCATACACATTTCCACCATCCCCGTCCTCTTTTTGCTTTGTGCGGCACACGCGCGTCACGCTTATGGACAGCAGCCTGCGCACATGGACCGATTGACCTGTGAGGTGTGGCCCGTTTCGCATCCCTTGTCATCCCTAGCCACCTCGCCCCGGGCCGTTTTGCGTACCTGTACGGAGCTCGTGCAGTCGCGATCAGCGGCCGTAGCGCCGTACCTGCGAACAAGAGGCACGGCACTCTTGAATGCGGCTTTGGATGCCATGCTCGCGACGAACGATTGGCAGGGCGCGTGGTATGTGCTGCAGCTCTATGAGCGATGGGAGCTAGAGCCCGACGCATGGACGCAGCTGATGCTGTGGCGGCGACTGTCAGCGTTACCGCATGCCTCACAACCAGCTGCGTCCCACGCCCGTGGGGTGCATGCATTGCAGCATGCGGGTATGGTGCTCGAGCGCGTCTTGCAAGAGCAGGGCCTGCCGCTGCCGAGTATAGAAATGGTACTCGCAGACTAGCTGCCGTGGGTATCTTAGAGAAAGTATTCGATCGTCTCGTTGCGCGCATGCGCCGCCTGAAGTGGTCCATCATGCTCGTTCTCTGGCGCGGCCTCGAATGTATTAAAGTGGCGGGTGCCGCCCGGCCCGACTTCGAGAATGGACGCGAGATTGCCGCAGCGATAGCAATAGTTGGGCGCAGACCATACCGTACTAAGCAAGTCCCCGTACAAGACATTAAAGCCTTCCATGCACAGCTGGTGCGCACGTAAAATGTGGTCCATTTGGTTCGCTGCAAGAAAGTGGCGCACAACCGAGGCGCCAAACGTATAGCCTGCGCCGCGCGGCGAGATGGCAAACTCTTCCTTGTCAGGGTCGGGGTCAGACCACACGAGATCGGCAATAGGTCCTTCATGGGGGATCTCGCGAAAGCGGTCCAGCACTTTGATCTGGTCGAGGTAATGCACGGATGGGGAGAGACCACCGTGCACACAAAAGATGCGGTCGTCAATCACCACCGAGAGGGTGAGAAAGTCAAACATATCGGTAAAGTATTGCCACACATTCGAGTCCGGGTACTTGTGCATGCACTCGGAGTAAAACCCGTATGTCTGCGTCACGGCGCGGCTCTCGTGGTTACCACGCACCAACTGCACGCGCTGAGGGTACCGCAGTTTGAGGCAGGTAAGCAGCGAAATGGTTTCCACGGAGAATAGACCTCGATCCACATAGTCGCCTGGTATGAGCACGTACAACGCACCGAGAAACAAATAGTTGGTGTTAGGTGCATAGCCTCCGATGCGAAAGATTTCGAGTAGATCGTAAAACTGACTGCGATGGTATAAGTTACCCCACATACCCGTGAATGTCGCCCACGACGGTGACGGGGGCGCTAATATGTACGACATTGCTCTCCGACATGAGCAGCTCTTTTGTTTTCTCGCATACTTCCTTGATGATGGTGTCCACGAGCAGCTGCTTGTTCAGCAGCTTTTCGATGCAGGCATCCAGATCGAGCATCGGAGGTGGCGGCGATGACGACGCGGCGCGGCGCGGCGCGCCGTGGATGAGTCAGCAGTCGGCCACCGTCGTGCGACGACGCTGTGCTACGATGGTCGATCAGCGTGACCTGGCTGTGCACTCGATTGTGCTAGAGGATCCCCCGCTCGACCTGGCACCGCTGCCTCTGGTGTCAACACAGCTCGTCGTATTCGATTTTGACTGGTCGCTCGCGGACCAGGACACGGACCGCTGGGTGCATGAAGTTCTTTCGCCCCGCCTGCGCATCGAATTCGTGCGGCTCAAAGAGTCGATGCAGTTTACCGACATGTGGTATGTGGCCTAAAGATAACATGCAGTGCATACCTACTAGAGGAGCTACACAAGGAGGGACACTCGCGCGAAGCGCTCGAAGACGCGCTGCGATCGATGCCGATGGTGCGTGCGCAGCACTAACACCAGCACCCTGGCATGATCCGCGGTGTACGCACACTGCAATCATCCCATCCCCACACGGACTTTTTCCTGCTATCCAACTCGAACGAGGTGTATATACAGACCATTTTGCCGGTATGTACCGCACGCTCACACGCAGAGCAAGGGCCTCACCGAGCCACCGCTGTTCAAAGAGATTGTCACGAACCCCGCTCATTGGGAGCCCAATGGACTCTTGCGCCTGTCACGTCGCATCCCGCCGGACGGTCCCCAGCATGCCTGCCGCATTGGCTGTAGCCCGAACATGTGCAAGGGTACGTCTACCCACTAACTCTAGGCGACGAACTTGATGCATTCCGCGCACGGCATGCAAGCACGCCCTATGAGCGGGTGGTCTACGTGGGAGACGGCTCGAACGACTACTGCCCGATCCTGCGCCTCGGTCCCAAAGACGTAGCGCTCGTGCGACGGCACCGAGGTCTGGCGAGGCGCATCCTCGAAGAAGGCGGCGTGCAGTGCACCGTACGCTATTGGAGCGGTGCCTGGGAGGCAGAGCAGCTGCTCCAGCAGCTCGCCGTGTCGCCCGAGGCCAAGTAGCACGCCTGCCAAGCCGCGCGACGCGCCTGTTCGTCCCAATAGAAAAGCGTACCATGTGACTTGACGCGTCTCTGTCACGTGATGTAGACGCCCTCGGGTCCTCCCAGCATCCGCGCAGGCGTGTGTGCCGTTGACCAACCTTGTTACGGCGCGGATCGTCTGGGAAGACGATGACCGTAGATGGACCAGGGAACGGTGTAACCGCGCCCAACACGTCCATACCTGGTCCTAATGCGCCAGCCAGTGCCGATCAAGGCCTGCAGCGCAGACGCACCAACCCTCTAGGCGAGCTGATCGCGACAGAGGTGCGGTACGTCCACGAACTAGGTCTGGCCATTCGCCGCGTTGCGGCGGCCTGGAACCCTGGAAACTTTCCACCACGGGAAGTTGATACCATGTTTCGCAGCTTGGAAGTTGTGCTCCGCACGAACGGCGAGTTTCTGCGCGCCCTCCAGGAGATTGGACCGAATCCAGCGTCGCCCAAAGGTCTGGGGAACTTGCTCATGCACTGGGTCGACAAGCTGCAGCCTCCGTACTCACAATATGTCAGCACCTTTGTGCCCCACCTCAACTCGCTGCCGTCAGTCCAGGCCAACCTCGAGCTTCCTGGTATCCTCGCCCAGTTGTCGAAAGAGCTGCCGAGGTCCGCTGCGCAGCCCACCTGGACCCTCGATGACTTTTTTGAGTTGCCCCTTGCGCGGCTGCGCTTTTACAAGAAGCTATACAGTCGCCTGTTGCGCAGTACCCAACCTGGCCGGTCCGACCATGAGCTGCTCGCGAACGCCAACCGAAAACTTGATCTCTTGGTCGAACGCGCACAGCAATGCAAGAGTTTGCCTCATACACCAGGACGCGCAGTTGAGGGCCCGCCTTCTGCGGCGCCGCCTCCCTTTGGTACGGTGTCCTCCCCGTTGGGCCCCGCAGAGCAGGCACCCCCCGTTCGTGCGCCCATTCGGTCTCCGGTCAGGCCGCCCCTGGCAGGGCGTCCCCTTGTTCCTGGTTCCATGCCAAACACGGGCGCAAGTGCGCCAGGAGGAGTGTCATCGCCTTTGTTTGCGCCGCCTCTGGCCACACTAGGGCGTCCGCCACCCCCTATGGGCATGGCACCCGAGGCACGGAATCCGGTGCACCCAACCAGTCAGCCACCTCAAGAGGGTGCGCCGATGATACCAATCACGCAGTCGATGGAACGGCAAACGCTCGCGCAGATCCAAAACCGCATTGATTCCACTTCAACCGTGGACATCTTTAGTCTGGAGCCCAAGCATTGTCGCCTGCAAATGGCCCCGCCTACCCTACCATTCCAGCGCCAACTACGTATCAACGACAGCGTGCGCTTGGTGCTTTTGTCCAACAATCGCGAGTATGTGTTTGAGCGCGCTCGCCTGGTGCTACTAACCGATCTTTTGCTGGTAGCCGAAGATATGGCGCCGTATGCCCTAGCACCGGGCGCGCAAGACGTCCGACTCATGTTTCCTCCCCTCTCTGGCCGGTTCGTTGATTTGCACGACCAGATTGAATCCAATCCCCAAGGCCTGCGCCTCTCTATCATGAAACGAGTCGAGCTCCTCATTACGCTGCCCTCGCAGGACCGCAAGGCGCAATGGGTCCGCGAACTGCAGGCTTGCAAGCAGTTTGGCGCGCAGAACCGACCACAACAGCAGCCGCGCTCTAGTGCAGAGCAACCCCGACCCACTGCGCCGCCCGGCGTAACGAGTCCCGCCCCTGTTCCCACATATCTGCCGACATCACCCAGTGTGCGGCCTTCACCTCAAGCGCCCATGGTG
The DNA here is from genome assembly GCA_029542845.1 of Malassezia nana. NCBI lineage: Eukaryota > Fungi > Basidiomycota > Malasseziomycetes > Malasseziales > Malasseziaceae > Malassezia > Malassezia nana. Next base: position 1,121,196 of record CP119893.1, read on the forward strand.
GTGAGCTCGTCGGCCCCCTCACTACCGATGCTAGGCTCGCCTAGCGCGCCAATACGCCCGCCGCGGCCAGCAGGACCTGGCACAGGTCCCCCGCGGGCCACGCCTGGACCTGCACCGGGCCCTACTCCCCGCTCTGCTCGGCCGCCCGTGCGTCCAAGCACGCCGACTGCACGACCGCCTCCTTCGTCGATGCCGCTGCAAAAGCTTATGCAGCCACTACCGCTCGGTCCGCCTGTCAATGGCTCTACCGCTGTCGGTATGCCATCACCAGCGGCACCGGCACCGCCGTCAGCCCCGAGCGGTGTGCCGCCTCCTGCGAGTCCGGTCCCGACCGCCCCACAGGTAACGCCCGCGCCAGCCACCATGGCAGGCTCGACGCAAAACCGCCCTGCATTGCCACCCTTGCTCCTACCCAAGTCAGCCACAAACGAGGCGCTACCGCTGGTACCTGTGGCGGAGCAGGACGGCGGTCGGGTGGCCTCGCCTGTGCTCACTGAGGCATTGACGCGAGCAAGCTCTGTGACTTCACAAGAGTCGTTCCCTCGCGTCGGTGCGCGCGCGCTTGACTCGCCAGATGTGGTGGGCGCGCGTACAGAAGAAAACTATGTCAGCAGTCCACTCGTTCCATCGTCTCTATCGCGCTCGTTTGGGAGTGTCACGGAAGAAGCTTTGGCCAATGTGACGCCGGGCGCATCCGCCGTTCGTCCCAAGGTGACTGTGCAGGGGAATGCACCCACTGGTACGCCGGATGCCTCGCGCCCAACGGAAGTGAGTACGCCGCCCCTGCCTTCTGAGATGTTCAAGTCCATTTCGAGCCGCCGCTCCACTGACTGGATGCGTGAAGAGGACGTGGATGCCACGGCGGTTACGGCAGCTTTGCAACACGAGCAGCAATCGTTTCATCTATGCGCACAAATGCGGTGTAAAGTGTTTCTCAAACAGAGTTATGCTCAGTGGCGCTCGCTCGGTTCGGCCCGCTTGCGCTTGTACCACTTGTTGCCATCTAGAGCCAATCAGTTGGTGGTGGTGAATGAGAAGAAGGTCATTATCTCGTCCATCGTGCTTCCGGTGGCTGTGGAGCGCGTAGGCAAGACGGGTGTGGCCGTGGAACTGTCGGACATGGGGCGTCTGACAGGTATTGTGTATATGTTGCACATGCGCAGCGACGAGTCCGCCAATGGTCTCTTTGAGCAGCTGCTGCAGGGCTCGGGTCGGACGCCCGCCTCGAGTCCTCCACCCCCCACGTAGCGTAGAAATCGGGATATCGGGACCTGCCTCGGCCGCGCCGCGGCTCGGCACATCACCATGGCGGCCCCGTCGCCGCGCGAGGCGCTTCGCCATGCGCCAGGCTCGCGCGGCACATTGACGCACCGCAAAAAAACCCAAGGGACAGCTCCTGGTACAGAGATATGGGATAGTTCCGCGTCGTCCCCTGCCGCGAGCGCAAGTACTTTGACCCTTGACGCAGGGCACACCAAAGGCCATAAGCACTCGTACACGGGCGACGCACTCGACCTCTTGGAAAATTGGCTGGGACTCAAAGGCGGTCCATCGAATGCACAGCATATGGCAGGACGAGCGCCCCGAACGGGTCCCTCTCGCCCGCCACCCGCCCGAGACGCGGCGCGGTCGGCGGCCCCCACAGCCCCCGCGGCGGGCGACTCGGGCCGCGTCGATGTACTAGTGCATGGCGTCACACCCACGGATACACTCGAGGGCATCTCGTTGCGCTACGGAGCCGATGCTCACATTGTGCGCCGCAGTAACAAACTCTGGCCAGGCGATGCCGTTCAAATGCGTGAGCAGCTCTATATCCCCCTTGCAAGCTGCCGATGGCGCCCGTCCAACACCCTCCGCCAAACGATGCAGCGCCACATGGACGGTTCATTGCATGCCATGCAAGCCCCTGACGAAGCGCCCGCCACAGAGAACGAGTGGCAACTCACCAGCGTCGACACGGACCAGCTCAAGTTTTTTGGTGGCGAGCGTGCGCGCCCCGCTCGCGGAATGCCCGTGGGCCCTGTAGGCGACTCGGGCCTGGATGACCTACTCGAGTGGCAAGATGCACAGCGCATGAATGTGCCGCTGCAGCCTGCACCCCTGCGATCACCGCCCACACAGCCTCCTGCGTCGCGCGACGATCCAACATGGCAGCCCAACAAGCGCACGCTCGGAGGCAAGGCCCCCGAACGTTCTTCCCATCAGGAGGCCGGGGAGCCGCTGATACAGCTGGATCCGCCCGATACAGGTGGAGCAAACCTATTTCAAGGCACATTGCCGAACCCCGGCGCGGCGGCGCACTGGATGCGTCCGATCCATGAAAGTCTGCCGGCTCATGCGCCGCAGGCCCGCGGCCCGCGGCCTGCCAATGCAACACAGCTTCTATCTGGCGTTATGAGTGGGCGCGTGCGCGTGGAAGACGCGGTCGGCGCGGCCATGCACGAGCTGCGGCAGGCGGTGAGCCTGGGCCCTCGGCCGCCGCGCGAGAACACGGGCTCTCTATTGCCCAGGTAGTTAGGCGCGGCCAGAGGCGCGCATAAACAGGAATATCATTTCCATGACGACTTGAGTCAGTTTTGTATACGTACATCCACCGCCCAAAAGTAGCAGAACAAAGAGGGCGAGGTACTGCACCCAACGGGGCGTCGTTGGTTCCGTCTCCTTGTGCCCGTTCAAAAGGCCGCGGCGATTCGCTCCCTTGGCATTGCGCAAGCTCTGTGTCTCGCGCGCTTTTCTAGCAAAGAGCTCGTTTTTGGCGCGGATATCCTTCGCAGAAGGCTGCCGTTAGGCCCCCTGACGTGCGACACGTACCATGATCGTGGAGGGCGACGTGGTACGCACGTGATGCTGCTGGTCCTCCACCGGCCGAGGCGTGCCGCTCTCAGCAGCCATGGAGGGCGAGGGCGAGCGCAAGCCGCGCGTGAAGCGCAACCTGACGGCCTCGGAGCAGCAGGCCGAGAAGATTAAATCTATGTATGAGGACCCAGAAAAGGGAATGGCTCTTCCTCCCGAGATGCCGGAGAAGTGGAAGGCTTATGCCCCCCCTGAAATGATGAAGCATGTCCAGGGCAGCAGCGCCGCCGTGGGCAGCGGGGCCTTTCATATGTACAAGATGATGCGCCGCTTTGAGTCGGATCGTATCCAATCCATGCAATTGGAAGCAGATCGCGTGCGTATGCAAGACTCACACACAGCTCAAAGCCCAGGCAGAGTTTGATGCCAAGCGCGACGCACAGGCGCAGCTGGATGAGGCCAAGACAAGCAAAAATCGGGCGAAACGCGAAAAAAAGAAGAGAGCGCAGCAGCGGGCGAAGGAGGCATCGTCTGCCACAGATGTCTCTGAGGCTGCTGACCCGCCTCCCAAGCGCCGATTCATGGCGCCAGAGAGCGAGGCCGCCGCGCCTGCTCCGCGCCCGGCGCCATAGATACCCCACCTATCATCACGTGCTTCCCTCCTCGGACCATGTCCGTCTTTCGATCGTTGCCCCGTGCACTGCCCGCGTCCCGGTCTGCGGTCGCGCGCACCTACGCGAGTGCCTCTGCAGGCGTTTCCCAGCCTGTATCGGGCGTCTCTGGTACTGCAGCACCGACGCAGGCAGCGGGTGTTGGAAACGGGGAAGACAATGCGCGTTCCCCTCCGGACCATGTTATGCAAGAGATCGCGGATTATGTGCACGACTACAAAGTGAACTCTGAGGTGGCCTATGGCACAGCGCGTCTATGCCTGCTCGACTCGTTGGGCTGTGCCATGGAAGCGCTGCGATTTCCTGCCGCACGGGCGCTGTGTGGGCCGGTGGTCGAAGGCACCATCGTGCCGCACGGCACACACGTGGTGGGCACATCGTACGTGGTCGATCCTATCCGTGGCGCTTTGAATATAGGTGCACTCATCCGCTGGCTTGACTTTAACGATACATGGCTCGCGGCCGAGTGGGGTCATCCCTCCGACAACCTGGGCGCTATTTTGGCAGTAGCCGACTGGCTCTCGCGAACGAGGCAGGCGCAAGGCAAGGCACCCTTGCAGATCCAGGACGTGCTGACTGCAGCCATCAAGGCGCATGAGATCCAGGGCAACTTGGCCATTCTCAACAGCTTCAATCGCGTGGGACTGGATCATGTTGTTTTGGTCAAGGTGGCAAGCACGGCGGTGGTATCTCACATGCTGGGTTTGAGCCGCAGTCAGACGGTCGATGCCATATCGCAGGCCTTTGTCGATGGCCAAGCTCTGCGGACCTACCGTCACGCGCCCAACGCTGGCTCCCGCAAGTCGTGGGCGGCAGGCGATGCCTGTGCGCGTGCGGTGCATCTAGCTTTACTGGTGCAGCGAGGTGAATGCGGCTACAACTCGGCCCTCACGGCCAAGACGTGGGGCTTTTACGATGTTCTATTCAAGGGCCGACCATTCGAGCTCGAGCGGCCGTACACGTCGTATGTGATGGAGAATGTCTTGTTCAAGTTGGTTCCAGCCGAGTTCCACGCGCAGACGGCCGTTGAGGCGGCCATAGAGCTACACCGCCAACTCGAGTCCCGTGGCAAGACCAGCGACGACATCCAAAGCATCCGTATCCGCACGCAAGAAGCGGCCATCCGTATCATTAGCAAGCAAGGCCCCCTGAACAACTACGCGGACCGGGACCACTGTATCCAATACATGGTCGCTGTGCCGCTGATCAAGGGTAGCCTGGACCCAAGCGACTATACGGACGAGGCGGCGTCGGATCCGCGCATCGATGCGCTTCGTGCCAAGACTTTTGTGGAGGAAGAGCCGCGCTATACGCAAGAGTACTACGAGTCGGACAAGCGCTCGATTGGCAATGCGGTATCTCTTGTGCTCAACGACGGCTCAGAGATCGAACCTGTGGCTCTGGACTATGTACGTTGGCCTACTGACGCTCAGCCTGTGGGACATGCACGTCGCCGCCAGGAGGTTGTACCCTTGATCCAGCAGAAACTGGCCAAGCACCTGGATGGCTACTTTACCGCAGAACGAAGATATAAGATCCTGGACCTCCTCACGGACCATGAGACACTGGTTAGCATGGACGTGCCAGCATTTATGGATGTATGTGCATGGCCCTCACACGCAGCTCTGGATCCCGTAGCACGAAGCGCTCGTAGACGCGCACGGATATCACGTGCTTCCTTTTCGGACCATGTCCGTCCTTCGATCGCTGCCTCGCGTACTGCCTGTGACCCGGCCTCTTGTTGCGCGCACCTATACGAGTGCCTCTATAGGCATTTCCCAGCCTGTATCGGGCTTCTGTGGTGCTGTAGGCAAAACTCCTCTGATCCGCATCAACTCGATTAGTGATGAGATCGGCTCGGACGTGTACGGCAAGGCCGAGTTTATGGCGCCAGGCGGCAGTGTCAAGGATCGTGCCGCCCTTTACATGGTACTTGACGCGGAGAAAAAGGGTCTGCTCAAGCCCGGTGGTACTGTGGTGGAAGGCACCGCGGGCAACACGGGTATTGGCTTGGCACATGTGTGCCGGGCGCGTGGCTACCAATGTGTGATTTACATGCCCAACACGCAGTCGGACGAGAAGATCAACTTGCTGCGCATGTTGGGCGCCGAAGTACACCCCGTGCCGGCGGTGCCTTTTGATAATCCGCAGAACTACAACCACCAGGCCGCTCGGCACGCTGAGCGGCTGGAGAATGCTGTGTGGACCAATCAGTTTGACAATGTGGCGAACCGTGAGGCGCACATTGTCAGCACAGGCCCCGAGATCTGGCAGCAAACGCGCAGTTCGGGTCTGGATGGCTTTATCTGCGCGACGGGCACCGGCGGCACACTCGCAGGTATCACGCGCTATCTGAAGGACACGTCTGGTGGCCAGGTCCAGTGCTGGCTCGCTGATCCGCCGGGCTCGGTGCTGCATGGATATGTGCAGTCGAAAGGCGCCGAACTGGCACGTACAGGCACCGGCTCGATCACCGAGGGTATCGGTCAAGGGCGCGTGACCGCCAACCTGCAGTCTGACCTTGACTTGATCGATAACAGTCTGCACATTGAGGACGAAGCCAGTATCGCGATGGTGTACCGCATGCTGGACGAGGAGGGTCTCTACATTGGCGCGTCGTCGGCACTGAACATTGTCGCCGCCAAGCGCATGGCCGAGAAACTTGGCAAGGGCAGCAAGGTGGTTACGATCATCTGTGATGGCGCTGCGCGCTACCAGACGCGCCTATTCAGCCGTAAGTGGCTCGAGAGCAAGCAACTGCTGAGCGCGATCCCCGAGCGCCTACACTCATACATCGCGCTGCCATAGGCTTAGATAAGCGATACAGCCTGCGGGTGGCCGGCCGCTGCCCGCCTCCATCCTACGACGCTAAGGCCCCCGTGGCGGGAGCATGGTTCGAGGCACGTACGGTGTACCTACGTCAGGGACGGAAGCTCCCTGGCTAGATGATACCGTAAAGGAAGACAGCTCGTCGCGGCTGCGCCATACGAGCGAGGAGCCCGAAGCGGTGCCGGAGGCCCGCGTGATCGAGGAGAGGCTCGCTGATACGGCGCGGCGGCTGGCGCAGCCCGTGCACGACCTGTCAGAAGCTTCTCCTGCGCGAGAGAATATGGTTCGAATCTCGTCATCGACAGCATCGACGCGCTCCTCGTCACCCGTAAGCTCAAGCAGCAGTTCCTCGTTGGACGCCGCCTCTATGGCCGATGCGGTACCGGGGCGCGAGACGGCATCGAGCACAACGTCGACAACCGCATCGATGCAGGTGCGTTTGAAGCGGCCAGGGCAGCCGCAGTTCGAGGGGTTCTGGCAGGTCCAGTCACTCGACGACCTGCGGCCGATGACGGACATCCGTGCGCTATGCAACCAGCAGCGTCGCGCCGATCCGTCCGGCGGCCTCGTGAGCCCACTGAAAGCACTCACATCGTACTTGCACCACACATATCACATGGTGAATCCCGCCTTTGTGTACGAGCTAGCGTTCAATCCGCGGCGGGTGCTCACGAAACCCAGCAAGCCCATGTACAATGATGGCCACGATAATGAGGACAGCGACTATATCCTATATGTGAACGACTACCTCGGAAGTGAAGAAGGGCATCGCTACTTGATCCTCGATATACTGGGCCAGGGCACGTTTGGACAGGTGGTCAAGTGCCAGCACATGACGACGCACGAGATTCTAGCCGTCAAGGTGATCAAGAACAAACCCGCCTACTTTAACCAGAGCATGATGGAGGTCACGATTCTTCAGACACTCAATCAGCATTGGGACCCCGATGACCGGCATAATATTTTGCGCCTGCGGGATACGTTCATCCATCACAAGCACCTCTGCCTCGTGTTTGAGCTCTTGTCATCCAACCTATACGAACTCATCAAGCAAAACTCGTTCCGGGGGCTTAGCACGAGCCTGGTGCGTGTGTTTATTGCGCAACTACTCGACGCGCTTGTAGTGCTCAAAAACGCGCGGCTGATTCACTGCGACCTCAAGCCCGAGAATATTCTTCTGCGCTCGCTCCAGGCGCCCTCTATCAAGCTCGTGGACTTTGGCTCTGCGTGTCACGAGGAGCAAACCGTGTACACGTACATCCAGAGCCGTTTCTACCGGTCACCCGAAGTCCTCCTTGGTCTGCCGTACACGGCCTCGATTGATATGTGGTCGCTTGGTTGCATCGCTGCCGAGTTGTTCCTGGGCCTGCCCATTTTTCCAGGCACGTCCGAATACAACCAAATTAGCCGCATTGTCCATATGCTTGGACTCCCGCCCACCTTTATGCTGGAACGCGGCCGCCAAACGCGCGAGTTTTTCAATGTGCACACCGACTCGTATGGACGAACGACGTACCAGCTCAAGCCCATGGAACAGTACGCGCGCGAGCACCGCGTCCAAGAGCAGGCAAGCAAGCAGTACTTTCCCGGCACGACACTCACCGAGATCATCCGACTTACGCCCTTACCGCGGCGCAGCGGACGCGCTGCCGACACGGAGAAGGAAATGGCCAACCGCGCCGCCTTTACCGACTTTGTCGCGGGTCTGCTCAACTTGAATCCCATGGAGCGCTGGACGCCCCAGCAGGCAAAGCAGCACCCCTTTATCACTGGTGAGCCGTTTACGCAGCCATGGCAGCCTCCGCGTCCGCATGCAGCAGCATCCGTACAAACGTCGCCTGCGCGTGCTGCTGCCGCTGCCGTCGCTGCCGTCGAGGCGACGGCTGCCTCGCAAGCCATGTACCAAGACACGGTGTCGGAAGACCCGTACGCTGTTGCCCAGCCCTATGCGCGGGCACAAGGCCACCGCAACTCGTACATTTCGCCGCCAGGCTCGCGCGCGTACGGCGCCGGCGCACCAAGCCACACCATTGTGGGATCGCCACCCGCCGATGCACATGCCGTGTACGATCGAGAGTCGGCGCGGGTTGCCGGTGCGGCGCGGGCCACCTACGCGAGTGGTGCAGCGAGTAGTACCGCCGCGGCGCAAGAACCGGATCCGACCTGGGCGTGGAGTCCTGCAGGTACACCCCTTGCTTCGGTGCAGGAAGGCGCTGCGACGGCCGCTCATACCGCCAGTCGTACGGCGCCCCTGTATGCCCCGTCTACGCCCTCCAGTTTTTCCGTCGTGGTGCATGGCAGTGAGCCGTATGGTCATGCGGAACGCGCAGCAGGCCGCCCGCATCCCCTCTCCCCAAATACCGTCGCGTACAGTGTGCCCTATGGTGGTACAGCCGATGCCATGCATGCCACGGGCGACCCCTACGCCCAGGCGCCGCGGTACGCAGGGCCCGACGATCGGCTACCTATGTATGTAAGTCGACCTCCGTAGCATTATCGCCATGGCCGCACAGGCACCGTGCGCTTTGTGGGCGATGCGCCTGGTGATACAACGCGTGGCTTGGTCGGCGACGTGCGCATCGCCGAACTGGGTCGTGGCCGTACAGGCAAGGCGCTGGGGCCCAGACTTCGCCGACGCGCGAGCGTGGCCTGCCGCGTCGCAGCAATCGGTGAGGCCGCCGGATCAAACTCCATAAACTCAAACGGCGTGGGACCCACAGGGGACTGCACCTCGCTGGCGAGGCGCGACATGGGACGTGCCGAACGCGAGGTACTGTGGGATAGACCACCCACCGGCACAGGGATGGCACTCTTTGACTTGCGCATATCGCCGGGCGTCTCGGGGCGCTGCGGCGTGGCCGCATAGCTGGGCGTGGGCGCGCGCCATGCGGGCGATGGTGGCACCGCACTGCTGCTCGCCGACAAGCTCGAGCGGGGCCGCGGCAAAGAGCTGCGCTGCCATCGGCGCTGGGGCGCGCCTGAGGTGGGCAGGGCCTGTGCACGTTGTAGACGATGTTGCAGCTGCTGCATGTGCTCGCGCAAACGCTCGAGCGTGGGTGGCGCTGGCGCTGCACGGCGATGCACGACAAGGTCATCCAGCGTGAGCTCGTCCTCCCCGGACGTGGGTGGCGCAGGGTGCGCGTCCACCCGGGCCTCTAGTTCCTCGGTCTTGTTCGCGTGGCGCTGCACCGCATAGAGTTCTTCCCGCACCTCGCGCAGCTCGTCTTTCAGGCGCTGGTTCTCCATCGCTAGTTGGCCCTGTGCCTCGAGCTCGGTTTCCAGAAGCGCTGTGCGCTCCATGACCTTGTTGTACCGGGACTCCATGTCACCCAGTGACGACTGGATCATGCGCTCTGCTTTTTCCAGCGCGTCATTGTCTAGCTCCATATCGCGCAGTTTATTTTTGTAGAGCGCATGCGTCTCGCGCAAACTGGAGAGCTCCTTGTGCAGATCAGCCATGGTCGCGCTGTGCTCTGTGAGCGACGCTTGATGCTTTTGCTGCTGTCAGTTACGCATCGTACCCGCCACTCGTCCACGTCCCCACGCAGACGCTCGTTCTCGGCGGCCAGCGCGTCGGCGCGCTGGTGCGCCGCGGCCCGATCCGCCTCCATCTCTGCCTCGAGCTCCTTGCTGCTCTCCATAAACTCTTGGAGCCCCGTTTCCGCTTCTTGAAGCGCCGTGCGCATCTGCTCGACCTGCTCGCGCCAATGCCGCGCCTCCTCCGCCGCATTCGCGAAGGTCGGCGGCGGCTCGGTCATGGTGGGGGTCGGCGAAGGTGTCACGTGCAAAACAACACAACGCGCGCGCCGCGGCTGTGTGGCGGCGCGCGATGGACGGCGCAGCAGGGACGCCCGTGCGGCGTAGGGCCATGGGATCCACGCCGCTGCGCACATCCAGTGCGCGTGTGGGACCATCGACGCCTGCGCGTAGCGAGCGTCCCCTTGAGGTCGGCGACGCAGTCACGCTAGCCGGCACCGACCTGACGGGTGTGCTACGGTACCTGGGGCCGGTGCATGGGCGCGACGGTCTGTATGCGGGCCTCGAGTTGACGGGTCTCTCGTATGGCCAAGGAAAAAACGACGGCACCATTCAAGGGTACGTGGATGTGCTGACGCCAGTGTGCAGTACTTTGCTACGGCGCCCAACAATGGCGTGTTTGGGCCAGCATCCAAGCTGATTGCCTTGCCCGGTGGGCGCCCGGCGAGCGCGACAGCCCGTCCGCTTTCGGCGCTCTCTGGGCGCCAGAGTCGCGAATATGAGGCGCCTCCAACGCCCAGCGAACGCCCTCGACGTCGCCAGAGCGGCGCACCCACACCCCGCGCCACGCCGCGGCGCAGTGTAGGCACAACGCGCGCACGCGCTTCGCCTGCGTGGGCGACGCCCCAGGTCCCCCGACGTGCGCCAACGCCGGGGCGTCCCGCTTCGTCTGCGGCGCCTGGGCGCCCTGCCAGTGCAGCACATGCGCATGACGACCTACTTGAGCAGCTAGCGCTGCCACCGAGCTTATCGAGCGGCAATGTGGACGAGGCAGGTGTGCCGACCGCCGAGTACGAGCGTTTGTGTGATGAGCTAGCCGATGTGCGTCGTCAACTCGCTAGCTATGAGCGTGAGCGCGCCGAGCGGCAGCAGGCCGACGAGCAGCGCGAGCAAGAATGGGACAGCCTCAAGCGCCTCGAGCTAGAAGACGAGGCGCGCCGCCGCCAGTCGCTGGAGCGGCAGGTCGCAGAGTTGCAGCGACAATTGCACGAGGCACTCGATACAGCGACCGTGGCCGCCGACGTGCACGATGCCTTGGAGCGCCAAAGCACGCAGCACGCCGAGCGCATTGCTGAGCTCGAGGCGGCGCTGGCCGCCGCACAGATCCGTGCCGAACATGCAGCGTCAACCGATGCAGAGCAGAACGATCCATCCACCCTCACGCTCCTCCAAACCAAGGTGGAGCAAATGACCGCGGCCTGGGCGCGAGAGCGAACGGATTTGACGGACCGGATCGTGACGCTGCAGGCGCAAGCAGAAAAGCCTGCACCCGGTGCTTTAGGTGCCTCGGCCCTGGAGATTGACCATGCCAATCTGAAAGAGCAGCTGGCGCATCTGCAGACCAAGGCCGAGGGGCTCGAGGCCGAACTGGCCGAGGCCAAAGCCGCGCACGAGCAAGCCACCCAGTCGGCCCACGAGGCGCGCGCGGCATGGGACGAGGAACGTGCTCAGCTGCGCTCCGCTGCTGCGCAGTGCGAAGCGCGTGCACGCGATGCCGACGCGCTCGCCGAGAGGCTGCGCATGGAGCGCGACGAATGCCGTGCCACGCTCGAACGCGAGCGTGCCGAGGCCGAGGCCCTACGCGATGTGCCATGCACGCCGCCTATCCATACGGGCATGACGAGGTCGCCATCCGTGAGCGTAGACGCCGAGGTGGTGCATGCGCTCGAGGCGCGCATTGCGCAGCTGGAGCGCGAAAAAGCGGAAGAGCACGCACACTTTACCAAGGAGGTGGCCGAGCTCGAGTCGCTCGTCGAGTCGCGCATCTTCCGGGAAGATGAACTGGAGAGTGAGTTGGAGCGCTTGCGTGCGGCGGCGCCATCATAAATCGTCGCCTTCAAAGCCCCCTAGGTCCGTGTGTCGTCTGCATGAGTGCTTGGCTTGCGTACCGTAGACGCCCTGGATGGGCGAGCGATGGTGACGAGTATGTGACGCGCGTAGTTGGGTTAGCGGCAAGGAGCTGCATGAGTAGTGGCGCGTACCTCGCGGTACTTGGCCCGCTCCGCCTCGAGGGCTGCTTGCGAGGCATGCAAGGCCTGCTGCAAAGCAGCTTCGCGGGTGTGAGCGGCGTCCATAGCAGCTGTGCGCGAGAGAGCGAGCTGGTGAGTAAAAAACGCGTACCTCGGAGAGTAGCGGTACGCTAGCTCGCGCGGCCTCCTCGGCGCTACAAGGCTGCAAGGACAATGCGTGGGGTCCTTGCGCTGTATGGATCTAGCGTGAGGGAGGCGTACATACAGTGAGCATGCACGCTTCGGCGGGTATATATGCATCGTCATCCTCCTCTGGTGTGTCATAGTCCACTAGTTGCACATGGAGAGTGCGTGTGTGCCAGGCCTGCTCGAGCAAAGGCGTCTGGTGAGAAGAGTGGCGTACCCAGTCGTCGTCCTTAGGAGCGAGGCCGTGCCACCAGCGGATGTGACGCTCCATGGGTGCAGTAGGCTCCCATGCTACATATAGGTGCCATGCGGCATCGCGTTCGTGCGCCGCTGCGATATAGCGCCCGTCCGACGCGGCCACCAGGCTCACCAGCGTCGTGGCCATCGTGCGCACGGACAGGCCACGTGGCCTAAAAAAAAGAGTGGCGGTCCCTTGACGACGTGCATCATGGTGCGGGTGAAGAAGCGCGCGTCAAAACGCATGACGCTCAAGCAGCGTGCAAAAATCCACAAAAAAGTCAAGGAGCATGGTCGTAAGCAGCGGCGCGAAGCTCGACGGAATCCGCAGCGCAAGTCGAAGAAAGCAGACCCCGGCATCCCGAATTTGTTCCCCTACAAGGAAGAGCTCCTGAATGAGATGGAAGAGCGCCGCCGCCTTGCGGCGGAGCAGCGCCTGCTTTCCAAGACAAAAGAGGTGGATGAGGAGGAAGAGGAAGAGGACGAGGAGCCTACGCCACCGCCTGTCCCTGCGCCACGCACGCGGGTGGCGGCGCCCGTGCTAGTGCGTCCTCTGGCCGAGGTGGTAGGGCGTACGAGCGATGTCCAGGCCGTTGTGTTTGTCTTGGACGCACGCGATCCGTCGAGTTTCCGCCGCGCATGGCTTGAAGCACAGTTCTCACCCAAGGCAGGCCCTACGCTGACGCTAGCCCTTGCCAAGGCGGACTTGGTACCGGCCGAGGCGCTCACGGGCTGGGTGTATGATCTGACGCGTGCAGGCCTCTCTGTGTTCCCTACGAGTGTGCAAGCGGAGATGGAATCTGGCGTGGATGCGCTCGCTGCACACCTGCAAGGCGCCAAGTCCGTGGCCGTGCTGGGTCTCGAGCATGTGGGCAAGACGTCGTTGGCCGCCGCCCTGCAGGAGGCCTTGGGCAAGAAGGGAGCTGAGACGTGTGTGTATGACACGCCGAGTCTTGTGCGTGCCGCGCCAACCAGTGGGGACGAGGAGCATGCCAAGCTACTGTGGATGCTGATGCGGAACCAAGGACAGGTGCAGCGCTTCAAGGACCCGGTGGCGCTGGTACGCACGCTGCTTCCGCGTGTAGCGCACCCTGTGGATCTGATGATGGCCTATGGCACGCCCGCTTTCGGCTCGTTTGTGCCGGAGCGCGCGACATTGGCGGATGAGCCGGCCGAGGCGATGCGGGAGTACGAGCGCCAGGCCGAGGCCAAGATCAAGCACGACACGGAAGAGTTTTTGGTGGGCATTGCGCGGTCCAAGGGTCGCCTTAAGCGTATGGGCATTCCTGATACGCTGGGTGCCGCGCGTCTGCTGCTGCGCGACTGGGCGCATGGCGGGCTGGGTTACTATGCGCTACCGCACAGCAAGGCCAAGACGGTGCAGGCCAAAGGCTCGAAGAGCGAAAAGGCGCAGTGGGCAGAGGCAGAGCAGCTGGTGCAAGCCATGGATGTGGTTCGTCCTCGGAAAGAGTGGCGTCAAGCGTGGGCCTCGAAGGAGCTTCGACTTGAGGCGCTGGAGAAGCCACCATTTGATGAGGATGCCCTGGAGTGGCTCTCGATCGAGGACGATGACGAAGAGGACGAAGAAAAAGACGACGACGAAGAAGAAGAGGTCGACGAAGACGACGAAGAGGTCGATGAAGACGACGAAGAGGTCGACGAAGACGACGAAGACGACGAAGAGGTCGACGAAGACGACGAAGAGGTCGACGAAGAAGTCGATGAAGACGACGAAGACGACGAAGAAGAAGATGAAGAGCTCGACGTCGTCCCAGAACCTGTTCCCATGCCGTCCAAGAAGCGCTCCCAGGCCCCCAAGAAGGATCACGCTCGGAAAATGCTCAAGCCGAGCCAAGCCCCGGCCAAGGCGCCGCGCGCCGCGCCCAAGCGCCGTGTACCTGCACCAGGAGAGGCCTATGATATCAATGCATACTTTTAGAGCGCGTAGCACTATACATCCTTCGCAGCGAGCACGGGAAGTCGGTCGCCCGGCACAAAGTGGCGCTCGACGCCCTCTTCGGTAATGACCGCGAGGCGGATCGTGCCGCCCGACGAGCCATCACGGCGCATCGCGAGACTGAGCGCTATTGTCAGTAGATTCCCACGCACCGTTCCGCACAAATTCGAGTGTCTGTTCCTTGGACCAGCCCTCGCGCCATGTGGCATCACAAAAACCGTAGATATACGCCGAGCCGGAACCGCCAATAGCCCAGGGCTGCTCAAATACACCACCGCCCAATGGCACATTAAATACGCGACCGCCATGCTGCTTGTCCCACCCTGCAACGATGATACCAGCGGTGAGTCGGTCCTTGTTCTGGTAGATCAGCTCCTGGAATAAATGGGCCGCGACGGCCGTCGGCGGTTGCTGCTCCTGCATCACGCTGTACAGCTGCAAATGGTATGTCACCACATCTGCGAGCGCTTGTGTATCAGCCGCTGATCCAGAGCGGCAGCAGTAGATGCGGTCCGACAGGTGAGTGAGCTTGTCGGTGACGCGATTCGCGATGTAAGAGCCCATCGTCGTGCGCGAGTCGGCGCCGATAACGACACCGCCATCAAAGGCAACAGCCATGATGGATGTCTTGCGTCAGTCGTTCATACATACGCCGAGGTCCACCTCGCCTTTCTTCAGCTGAGCCACGTCCACGGCATCCATGGCGGTCTAGCAAAGTAGGCCACGCGTTGCTGACGTCCGCCTAGCGCCCGATCGCCACGTGATATAACGCCCTGACCCCCAGACTCGACGCCTCTCGCCGCGATGGGGCAGCAGGGCTCGCAGCTGCTCAATGACATGGAGCAAAACACCCATTGTGCGTTCTTTTCACTAATTCAGTCACTGCTGAAGAAATTCAGCGCCTAAAGAAACGATTTCTCAAGCTCGATCGCGACGGCTCGGGCTCGCTGGACCGGGACGAGTTCTTGCAGATCCCCGCTATTGCCAACAATCCGCTGGCGCAGCGGCTCATATCGATCTTTGACGCAGAGTACGCAGTAGGCACTGACATCAGCGGCGGTGGAACTGTGGATTTCCAAGAGTTTGTTCATGGCCTAAGTGTCTTTACGAGCCATGGCAGCCGCGAGGAGAAGCTCCAGTGTACGTGCGATGACTCATGACGCAGTCGTTTTCAAGGTATACGACATGGACCGCGACGGTTTCATTTCAAATGGCGAACTATTTATCGTACTCAAGATGATGGTCGGTGGCAACCTGAAAGACCAGCAGCTCCAGCAAATTGTCGACAAAACCATCATGGAAGCCGACAAGAACGGCGACGGAAAAATTGATTTTTACGAGTTTCTCGACATGGTGAACAATACCGACGTCGCGAAACAGCTCACACTCGAGGTTCGTACATCCCGCTGACCGCAGGACCTGTTTTGAGCCCTGTCTCCCTGCACATAGTGGCATGATTAGAAACGCGTTTTTCTACGCAAAGCGCATGCGCGCCAGAGGGCGCAAGGTATCTACCAACGAATTTGTCGAGAATTGCCGGCGCTCCAGGCGGTTCAAGCGGCGCGCTGTTAGGGCATTGCGCTGCGTGCGCTGGCCTCGCACCGGGAAACCACCCGCGTGTCGGCGGCCCACATACGAGCCAATCGAACGGTGGTGCGCAATGTTCGCCAGCATCTCCCGACGCAAGTCGCCCTCGATGCGGATCGACCGGAGAGGGTCCATGGCTGCGTTGGGACGCTGCGAGGGTGGCAGGTCGGTTCCACTGTCCATGTCCGCAGCGCTCGGCACCGGTCCATCCACGGTAGCACGAGTAGGTGCAGGTGCCCGCGGTGGAATCAAACTGGGCGACGAGAGGTAGGCGGATAGCTCAGTGACTTGCGCCTCCGTGAGCGATCCGACAGTCGCACGCTCATGCACCTGGATGCGCGCACAGATGCGCCGCGCTGTATCATACGAAATGCCGTAAAAGTTCTTCAAGGCAATCTGGTGGTCAGCAAGCTCTACATACGCGCACAAGCTTGTGGTCCGGCAAGTACGCGCCCAGAAGGTACATGGTGGACAGAGTACGCTGGGGTCGCGGCGCGAAGACCAGCTCCGTGTCACGTGATTTACCTACGATCGATCGGCGTACAGCTAGCTCCAAGGCCGAGGGGGTATAGGCGTAGGGTGGGCGTCGACCACCCGATCAGCATGCCGCTCTAGGACCTGCATAATGTGCCGGGTCGTGGGGCGTGCTTCAGGTTTCGGCTCCACCATACACTGGATGAGGTCGCGCAGCTCGTCCGGTAGACGGTCACCGCCGGGCATGATGAGAGCGGGCGCCCCGTCCGCATAAGGCCGCGTATCCCGCTCCCCTGAATTGGTCGTAGAGCGCAGACTGGGGAGAAGATCCAAAAGATCCTGCATGGGTAGGTCGCGAGAAGTCTCAAAGGGTGCCGTCGGCGTGGAAGGGCGCGCGCCCAAGGTTTTCGCGCGCTGACCCGGCTGCTGCACGGTACGTGAGCGTCGCAGCCTGCCATCGCCTAGCGAGGTGTCTGCTGGCGGCTTGAGCCATGCATCTGACATGCCAGCCGTGTGAATAGAGGCGGCCCGCATGAGAGGGATCGGTCGTGGCGCACCAACCCGGGTCCGCTCACGCGGGGCTGTCATGACCCCTTGAGGATAGGGACTAGGGTCCAGGAGTCGGTCCACCAAATGTGACGGTAACCACGCGTCTGGATCGCGCATGGACGGTGAGCGCGATTCTCGACTGGGGCTGGACGTTATGGATGATGCCGGCGACGTGGAATGGGACTGAGATTGAGAATCGTAGCCCATGTGGATGCGCTCGATGCGGTCGCCCTCTTCGCTGCTGAAGAAGATTTTCTGCCGTTGTCGCATGGCCATGACACTGCCGACACGGTGGTTCGGCTCGACGCCCGTGGCGAGCGTATACAATAGCACGCCCAGGCTGAATGTATCTAGCGTGTACGACAGGGCCGGATGAGCCAGGCCGGCCTCTTCGGAAGGCGACCAAGAAGTGGTGTTGAATAGCTCAGGTGCGCGAAAGGCAGGCGTGCCGACCGAGTAGGTGTCTGTCGCCGGTGAGGATGCATTCGAAAATAGCACCGACGAAAAGTCGCACAATTTGACGGACAGACTAGGTGTCAGTAGTACATTCTCTTGCTTGATATCGCCGTGTACACAGCCCCGCTGATGCAGCCACTCGATCGTACTGGTGAGCTCAAGTGCCCATGCAAGCCATTGAGGTAATGTGACCGCCGACGGCTGGTGATGAACAAACGAGGCCAGCGAGAAAGGGAGATATTCAAGCACAATGAGTAGATGCGGCGGATCATCAGGATCTTGGTGTTCATCAGCGGTAGCCCGCGTGCGAAACTCGACCTCATCCAAGACGCCCAATAGACGCACAATGTGTGGGTGAGGTCCGAGACGGCGCAGGGCAAAGGCCTCCTCCAGGCCGGCCAGCTGGGATTCACGGTCCAGTTGGAGCCGCTTCACAGCACATAGCTTCCATGGCACGGCACCAGTGGTCGGGCTAGTGATACGACGGCTAAAGGCGCCCAAATACACCTCTGCGTTGCGACCCTCTCCGAGCTTAAAGGCGCGCTCCAGGAACACGCGAATTTGTATGTTTTGTTCCGATCGAATGCGCTTTTTTTCCGATTCACGCTCGTCGACAGACATACGCCCAAACGAAGGGGTCTTGGCATGCTGGGAGCGCACGCCCCGGTTCACCGCGAAAGCACTCGGTGTACGTGGAGCATCGGGCCCGGGCGTTTGGCGCTTGGGTGGCAAGAGTCGCGGAGGCGAAGGCGAATCCACATGACTGAAGAATAAATCGTTTTTGGACATGTTCGAGTCATAAGCGCGTCCACAAAATCATGGGCGAGTGCGTGGACCAAGGACGAGCACCAAAGATCAATGTCTCCCGCCCCCGCTATCTCGGGCCCCACGCGCGCCGCGGCGCAGCACGCTCCATCACGTGATAGTGGAAGGCCGCGGCGAGCTGGGGCGACGCGCGCTTGGAACGACCATGTCAGTGTCGGTGCAGGGACGAAGAGTATGGACTCCTCCGGAAGGAAAAACACGTATGGACACGTTCCGTGAGCGCGTAAATAAGGAGCATGGGTTGGATTTGCAAGACTACGCTGCATTGCACAAATGGAGTGTAACGCACACGGGCCCATTTTGGCAGGCCGTGTGGGACGAAATGGGAATCGTCGCGAGCCAGCCGGCCGTGGAAGTTGTCCCAGAAAATGCGCCCATGTTCCCTCCTGCGGAATGGTTTGCAGGTGCTCGCCTGAATATGGCCGAAAATTTGCTCAAGCACGGTCGTGACGAGGATGTCGCACTGGTCGCTTGCACAGAACGTGAGGAGGACACTCACAGCATGACCTACCGAGAGCTGCGTCGACATGTGGCCTGTGCTACACGTGCGCTGCGCAAGCTGGGCATCAAGCCCGGCGATACGGTAGCGAGCTACTCGAGCAACTCGCCGGAAAACCTTATTGCGTTCTTGGCCGCGAGTGCCGTCGGAGCGGTGTGGGCCAGTGTGGCCCCTGATTTTGGCACGGCTGGAGTGTTGGAACGTCTGCGCACAGTGCGTCCTCGTGTTCTGTTCAGTGTTAATGCCGTGCTGTACAATGGCAAACTCCATGACCACGTTGAAAAGCTCAACTCGACCATTGCGGGCCTGCTGGCGGATGGGTCGTCCGGCCAGGAGGGCTCCACCCAAGACACAGACTCTACAGAAGGTGGGCGTGAGTCCAAGCGTCCTCGTCTGCATGCATCCGAGTTGTTGCTGGTGCATGTGGTGGTAGTACCCTATGGTGGGTCGCACCCCGACAAGGAGCAGCGCAAGACAGGCGTCGAACGTCTCGCGCAAGATGGCGACCTGCAGCGGCACCTATGGTCCGACTTTCTCGCTAGTGGAGAAGGCAGTGACGAGATCGAGTTTGCGCAGCTGGACTTTAACCATCCCTTGTGGATTCTCTTCTCGTCCGGTACTACTGGCAAGCCCAAGGCGATCACACACCGTGCGGGTGGCATGCTGATCCAGTTTGGCAAAGAGCACCTGCTGCACGGCGGTCTGACGCGCGAGGATGTCTTTTTCCAGCACACCACCACGGGCTGGATGATGTGGAACTGGCTGGTGGGTGCCTTGTTGGGCGGCTGCACCGTGGTACTGTACGACGGATCGCCTGCGTACCCTACGGGCATTCTCTGGGAGCGTGCTGCGCAGCTTGGCATCACCGTATTCGGCACCTCTGCGGCGTACTTGTCCCTGATTGAGCGCCGCAATTATGTACCCTCAGAGCTTCACGACAAGCTGAAAGTGCGCATGATTCTGTCGACTGGTTCGCCCCTGCGCGCCGAACTGTATCTGTACGCAGAAAAGTTGGTCGGCCGTCCTGTCATGGTGGGCAGCATCACTGGTGGTACGGATCTTTGCTCGCTCTTTGCCGACCACAACGTGAGCCTCCCTGTCTATGCTGGAGAGCTTCAGTGTCTCGGTCTAGGAATGGATGTCGACGTGTATGACGCGCAGGGCCAGTCCCAGCCCGACATGGTCGAAGGAGACCTGGTGTGCAAGAAGCCCTTCCCAGCGCAGCCGCTTGGCTTTTGGCACCAGCCCAACGAGCGCTACCGTGACAGCTACTATACGCAGTATCCGGGCGTGTGGTACCATGGTGACCTGGTCATGCGCTCTCCTCGTGGTGGCCTAATCATGCTGGGCCGCTCCGATGGCATCCTCAACCCGAGTGGTATCCGGTTTGGCAGTGCGGAGATTTACGAGGTGCTGGAGAGTTCGGAGGCCACTTCAGAGAACTCTCCTCTCTCAAAGATTACTGATTCGCTGGTTGTGGCCTTAAAAACACCGGCCAAGGACGACGAAGTGGTGGTGTTGTTCCTGGTCGTACCCGAGGACGTCGATTGGGATGCTATGGTGTCCAGTGCAAAGTCCCTCATTCGTAAGCAGCGCAGTGCGCGCCATGTCCCCGCCTATATTCGTCGTGTGGGTGGATGCCCCAAGACACTGAACGGAAAGCGCGTGGAAGTGCCTGTAAAAAAATGTACGTTGGATGTGAGACTCACAGAACAGTGATCAATGGTGCTCCACTTAGTACCATCAATCAGGCGACCCTATTGAACCCAGAGGTACTCCCTGAATACATCAAGCTCGGCGAAGAGCTTCGTGCCGACCTAGCAAACGGGCCACGCACCTCAGCGGCAGCGCCGGCCGTGCCACCTCAACCCTAGAGCATGCACTCTCCGTGCGCACCCCGTAGAAGGATCACGTGATTTTTCTTTTTCTGTCCACGCCCGCCGCGACCCGTTCGACGTTTGGACAAGATGTTCCGCGGTGGTCGCGGCGGTGGTCGCGGCGGCGGCTTTAGTGGTCGCGGTGGCCGAGGTGGCATGGCGAATGTGGGACCTCCTGCTAGTGTTATCCCGTTTGGCAAGTTTGTACATGCCGTGGAGGGCGAAATGTTCTGCTCAGGGACCGATCCTAAGCATGTGCCCTACTTCAATGCCCCGATCTTTTTGGAAAACAAAACACAGATTGGCAAGGTGGACGAGATTCTGGGACCTATCAACGAGGTGTACTTTACGGTAAAGACGGAGCCTGGTGTGGTGGCCTCCTCTTTCAAAGCCGAGGACCCAGTCTTTATTGCCTCGGACCGCATACTACCCATTGAGCGTTTCTTGCCCAAGCCTAAGTCGGTAGTCAAAGGCCCCAAGAAGCGTCCAGCTGGCCGTGGTGGCCCTGGCGGAGCACGCGGCGGCCCTGGCGGTCGTGGTGGTCGTGGTGGTCGTGGTGGCTTTGGCGGTCGTGGCGGTGGTCGCGGCGGCGGCTTTGGCGGCCGTGGTGGTGGTCGCGGCGGCGGCTTTGGCGGCCGTGGTGGCGGCTTTGGTGGGCTTGGTGCCCCTCGTGGCGGCCGTGGTAGCTTCCGTGGTGGTCGCTAGGCAGAGACGCGAGCGTCATGCCATTCTCTATGTTCCTGTGCTAAAAAAAAAATACAGGACCTTGTATCATAGCTGTGACTAGTCCAGAAATATGTGGCCTACTCGAAAGATCGACGTATGCGTAAGCTACAAAGGGATGTTATCTATCATCGTTCGAGTGTCTGCACCTGACGCGAGGGCGATCCTAGGCTTGGCATTAAGGAACCATGCCATGCCGCAACGTGGCAAACGATGAGAAGCTGAGATGACTGATAACAGCCTGTATCTGCTCCGCACCTTCCTACCCCTGCGAAGAAAACTGCACTGCGAATGCCCCTTTCAACAGCGGGGAAGACCATCAGCGATCCAATGCGCATCTCGATTCGATGAGGGGGTTCCGGCTGTATGCGCCTTGCTAGTAGTTTACTCATCTTGTTTTTATCAGGCCAATCAACGCTCGTGCATCGTACGCGACGAGCAGGCCACGCCCTTGTCATAGATAAGAAGTTGCCTGAAACCCAAGCGGATGCCCCAGGCATGCATGTATGATAAGCGCCGGGGATGATAAAATGAGCGGGAATCACACGGACATGCCTTCATTCTTCTCACTATGAGTGACAATCCCGCCCAAGTCCTTGGTGTAGGCGTTGGATGGGCTGTCGTCGTGGGCCTGGGCTTTGCGTTCGCGGCCCTGATGATGTTCATCACATTCCTCCAGAATAAGTTCACAGAACACAGCACCAAGTCAGTGGAAGAATTCAATTCGGCCTCTCGCTCTGTGAAGCCAGGATTAGTGGCTGCAGGTATTGTGTCTGCTTGGACGTGGGCTGCCACGCTACTTCAAAGTGCCGCTACCACGTATTCCTTTGGTGTATCAGGAGCGTATTGGTACGCTGCTGGTGCCACATTGCAAATCCTGCTGTGTGCTATTATGGCATGCAAGATCAAGAGCTGTGCACCTTTTTGCTCGACTTTCCTCGAGGTCATCCGTATCCGACACGGTAAAAAAGTGCATGCAGTATTCATGGTGTTTGCCCTGGTGACCAACCTTTTAGTTTCCTCGCAGCTGGTGCTGGGTGGTGCTGCCGTGGTGAAAGACCTCACGGGTTTGCATATCTTGGCCGGCATTTTCCTCATCCCCACCAGTGTGGCAGTCTACACTGTGACGGGTGGTCTGCGTGCTACCTTTATTGCGGATTACACGCATACATTGGGTCTTTTTGTTGTGATCATTTACTTCTTCTTCAATGTGTGGACAGGCAACGGCAAGATTGGCAGTCTTGGCAAGATGGTGGAACTGCTGAACCGAGCGGCGGAACTCAGTCCCGTCGAGGGGAATGCGGCTGGCTCGTACCTAACACTCCGCTCACAACAAGGTCTTCTGTTCGGTATCATTAATATCTGCGGAAACCTTGCCACTGTCTTTTGCGATCAGTCGTACCACCAGCGCTCCATTGCTTCTCTCCCGACCACTGCTTCGCGTGGCTTTTTGCTCGGCGGTAGTGCTTGGTTCCCTATCCCCTTTGTGTTCGGCACCACCATGGGTTTGGCGGCACGGGCACTTACGCATCAGGACCCCAGCATGGCTGTGTTGAATGATTCCCAAGTGACGGCGGGCCTGCCCGCACCCTCTGTGGCAGTGGCGATTGCTGGAAAGGGTGGTGCTGTGGCGGTCCTCATCTTGCTCTTTTTGGCTGTGACGTCGGCTACCTCGGCGCAGCAAATTGCCGTGTCGTCTGTCTTGACCTTTGATATTTGGAAGGTATACATCCATCCAAACCCCAAGGGACAGCACATTCAATGGATTACCCACGGTGCTGTGATCTTGTGGGCTGTCATCATGGCCATCTTTGGTTTGATTTGGCACTATGCGGGAATTGGTCTCGGCTGGCTCTATACCATGATGGGTATTGCCGTGGCACCTGCCGTCTTCCCTATCTTTGGCTCGCTTGTGTGGAAGAAGACCAACTCGATGGGCTGTGTTGCGGGTATGGTCGTCGGTTGCATTCTGGGTATTATGACCTGGCTTGTTACCGCAGGAACATTGTACAATTCGGTGACGGTGACTACGACCGGCGAGCAGTACCCTCTTGTGGCGGGCAACCTCGTATCCTTGTTGGTGTCTGCTATCATCACCATTGTTTGGAGTCTTATTTGGCCTCAGAATTACACCTTTGCGGATACACGTGCGTTTAATGCGCCTCCGGATGCTTTGATGGAGCGCATGCCATCTGAGCCTGTGGAGCCTCTGGCCCTGGATGAAAAGGCAACAAATGATACAGAGTTGGGCGGCAAGCCTACCGTCGAAACATATGCACAACAGCGCGACGCTGGCGAGAACAACATTGAGTATGTTCGTGCTGCGGGTCTGGATCCTGCTGTCATCGATTCCACAGTAAAGCGTGTGACGTTCATCTCGATTGTCTGCTCCGTTCTGCTTGTTGTTATTGTTCCGGCGATCTCAACATCGGCGCGTGTTTGGACACCAGCTGGTTTGGGTGCTTGGGCGTACTTGGGCTTGATTTGGCTCTTTTGGAGTATCCTGGCTGTGGGAGTCCTGCCTTTGTGGGAGGCTCGTGCTGAGCTAATGACGGTGTTTGGTGGAATCTTGCATTTCCGCCCAGCTGCTGCGATGCCAAAATATGACCCTTAATGGATGGATGGTAGCCGAGAGGATGTGGCCCCAGCGCCGTCGTTGGGAACGTAGATATGTTGTACATAGCCAGGATTCTCTTCGCTAGGAAGTATGCGTGCGAGGAATTACGATCAGCAGGGGTCGGCCATGCCTACCCAAGGGGTTGCCCCAAGGACGCGTGCCACAGATGACGTCGCTATTTAGCTTCTCGTCTCCTGTTGACATTGATATCCGTTTGGATGATGAACATGACAGGAAGACTGTCGAAATAAAGACTGAAGGAGGATCGAAGGAAGTGTGTCCTGTATATTTCGATGGCGAGACATTGAAGGGGACCGTGCGTAGTACCATGCGAGTGATTCTGACCGTCCAGGTGATCGTTCAGACGCGAAATGCGAAGAAGCTGGTGCACGATGGTATTAAAATCGAATTCATCGGATCCATTGGTGGGTACGAGGTGGCTTACGACAGAACTCTTCTATGACCGAGGAAACCATTATGAATTTCTGTCACTGGTGCAGGAACTAGCAGGCCCAGGTGAAATCCGCGATTCAGATTCGTTCCCCTTTGAGTTCAAAAATGTGGAAAAGCTTTATGAGAGTTACAATGGGATCAATGTCAAGTTGAGATACTACTTCCGGGTCACGATTGGCCGTCGAATGTCGGATGTCGTACGTGAGCGCGTTTTGTGGGTCCATTCATTCCGCCTGCCTGCAGAGTCAAACAATGCTATCAAGATGGAGGTGGGTATTGAAGATTGCCTGCACATTGAGTTTGAATACAACAAGTCCAAGTACCATCTAAAAGATGTCATTGTAGGCAAGATCTACTTCCTACTCGTGCGCATCAAGATCAAGCATATGGAGCTTTCCATTATACGTCGCGAAACGACAGGATCGGCTCCAAATCAGTACAATGAATCGGAGACGATCACGAAATTTGAAATTATGGACGGCGCGCCCGTGCGTGGAGAAACGATTCCTATCCGGCTCTTCCTGGGCGGATTTGAGCTCACCCCGACGTTCCGAGATGTGAATAAGAAGTTTAGCACGCGCTACTATCTCAATTTGGTGTTGATCGATGAGGAAAATCGCCGATACTTTAAGCAACAAGAGATCACCTTTTTCCGCATTCCAGAGAATTAGTGGCTCTGCCTGAATAGTTTGTTCATACCCATTCATCCTCCACTTGGTCGGTGCCGCCCTTGGACCAACATGCGGTACTGGTTTGTCGGCAGGATAATACAGTGCATGGTCGTCGGTGTAGCATTCGTGTATGCGGACGTGTTTGACTGTAAAAATATTGCTTTTAGTGATTCCCTGTCTATGGACTTGAGTCCTGTATTCGCGGACGGACCGCTCAATGTTACGCTGGAGAAAGACACCCCACCATCAACGACCATTACTACAGTGAGTTTAGATCTATGCAAACCACTGGAAATAAATACTTACATGGATGCCTCAGAACAATGCCCCAAAGATACACATGTTTGTACGATTGTGAAACATCGACGAGGATCTAGCGAACAGGTGGATTGGGTCATACCTTCCGGAGTTTCTCTCACGAACGCCGACCCCGTTTTGTACAATGACCGGTCAAATATGAAATTCATGTTGCTTATCGAAGGAACGAGATGGTCTAATTATACACAATCTACGACCTTGAATATACTATGCTCTGCTAAGCAAATGACATCTACGCAATTGAGACTTAACCACTTCGAGCCATCTCGTGGAAAGCTGAAGTTGGACTTGCTAACGCCTATGCCTTGCCCTAGGACTGAGAAACATCGGCTTTTACCGAAGCACGGCTTCTTTTCGTCCTTATTTTGGATAATCCTTGTGGTCGTCGCCTTGTATTTGGTGATGGGCATTTGGTACAACTATACTCATTACGGATCGAATGGATGGGACGTACTCCCCCACCGTGATTTCTGGCGTGAAGTCCCTTATATGGTGCAAGATGCATTCCGACATGTTCAAAGAACCATGTCCCAACCTTCCTCACCGCCAGGAATGAGTCGTTCAGGGTATGAGCCCGTTTGAGAAAAAGGTTTTCACCGTCAGCATTACAAAAAGCCGCCCCTATGTATGGTGGTTTTGTGTAAAAGCAATGGATTATTGATTCTTGAAACAACAACATTGTGTATACATACAGGCATCTATGATAGAATGGATATAAAGGCCTTATCGGACAACATTGATGCCTGAAACACAATGAGACTTGGTATACCTTCATAAATATAGTAGCCCCAATAGATTAAATCATTGGCTCTTGCACGGGTACAATAGTCATATCGGAAGTGGAGAATGTGAGTTCACGCTGACGGCCACTGGTGGGCAAGAGGCCCAATTCATTAACAGATTGCGTATGCTTCGCCTCACTTGGCTGAGGCTCTGATTCTGTCAGAGTATGGTCATCTGTGCCTGGACGGAAATCGCCTTTTTCAAGATCCACATCGGCCGCATTTTGCATAGGAACGGTGTCGACAGACTGCTGGTTTAGGCCACTCGCAAAGGCGTAGGATGGCGGAGGTGCCGCAGGAGGCTCGCTGGAAGGTGCCTCTTCCACATCGACTTCGTCGTCGCCATCCTGGGAGCCTGCATCTTCGTTTTGGTCGTAGGCCAGCGTAGGAACCGCCACTTCCTCGTCGGCAAGGTCGAACTTCTTCTCGGGTGCGCCGGCCACCTTCTTGCGAGCAGTAACGTTCCACTTCGTGAGACCAAGAACGTTACGATAGTGCGCCATCAAACAGATCATGTTCTTGAACATCTCGTAGAAGGGAGAGACCAACAGGTACTTGAGGTACGATTTCCAGTTCAAGTCAGGATGGGTTTCATGCCGTACATGCCAAGCCGCCAGCAGTGCCAAGACAGGGCCCTGTGCAGCCTGAAAACCAGTGACAGGGAACAGGTACCATGCAAAGCGATGATCACGGGCATAGGAGTAGACAGCAGCACCCAGAATCCACGGAGTGAGATAGTAGAACAGCTCACGCCAGTGAAGCATCAGGAATACCATGAAACGACGGTACAAAGACATCCGCGGGTTGAAGAGTAGGCGTAGCTGACGCGTACCGACTTGACTCCAACCTTGAGACCAACGCACACGCTGTTTCATGAGACCTTTGAGATCACTAGGCGATTCCTCATGTGAGGTAACCGTCGGATCAAACTCGATCCTGGCGCCGCTTGCCAAGGCACGAAAACCAGAATCAACATCCTCAGTAAGCATAGATTCATCCATCTTGATTCGCTGAAGCAGTTCAAACTTCCAGAAACCATTACTGCCACCAAAGATACCGAAGCCACGAACAAACGCACCACCTGCATGGTTCACTGCATAAATTGTATCGAACTCAGCGGCAATGTTAGTCGACCCACGAGAGACTACGCAGCGGCCTTGCACAAGGTCAGCGTTGCGGTACTTGATAGTCTGAAGAGCATGAATCACAGAGTGCTTGGCGGGCTGGTGGTCCGCATCGTACATCACCACGATCTCTGGTGGACTCGTCTCCGCGAAGTAATCAATGGCCGAATTCACATTTTCGGCCTTGGACGTAGAAGAGAGTACATGGTGATCTTGGATCGTAACACCTAGGGGCGGCTCCATACTAGAAATAATACTGCGCAAGTATTTGACTTGCTCCGGTTTGCCACCATTGTGAGAAATAAGAATTCGTAACTGCGTTCCCTCGGGCAGATCCACGCTCATAACTGCACGGATACAGTCTTCGATCGTATCAACCTCATTGGGGAGATAAGCGGAGATGACCGCACCAATATTCTTGGCCAAGTCATCCGTGCCAGCCTCGCGATGCAGCTTGTTGATGAAGTACCAGTGAGGGATCGAGCCCAGGGCCTCGATAACTAGCCAAAGTGTCGTCAGAAACAGTGATCCAGAGCTGATCCAGAATACCCAAATGAGTCCAGTCTGAGGAATGGCATAACAGACACCCATAGGGATACCAAACATGATTAACAGAGCATAAAGATACTGCAAGTTCTCCTTGGTCCAAGCAACATGCACGGCAAGCTTGGAGGCTTTGTATTTAGCATGGATACGTTGGAAGATGTTGGGATGTTTTTCTTGAGTCTCTAAGCTTGAGTCACTGCCAAGCATAGTAGTAGCGACACTAGAGCCGCTGTCCAAAGATATCAAGTCATCGCTGGGCGAATTTCTTCCAAGAACTGGGACTGGGACATATTCGGGGTAGGAGTCCTTGATGACAGCGTTGGGAGGTTCTTGGAGCTCGTCCAAAGCAGCCGGAGCCAGAGGCATGTGCTCCTTCTCTTCACGGAAAGAACCAGTGGCCGGATCGATCACTGGCTCCACTAGAATAGGTTCCTTTTGAACCATACTGACCTCGCCCTTGTTGCAGTTAGTAACGGGTATCGAGAAGAGCTTAAGCGACGCTGTGGTGTTTGAAGGAAAAATGAAGCCGAAATGGCACTACCAGCATACACACTGGTTAGCAAGAAATAGCCCGGGGTCGTTCACGCGCAGCGAGATCCAAACGGGATCAACGCCGCTAGCCTCCATCCGTATCCCTTCAGCTACTATTGCTCACGATGATTGGAGCGACCATATGCTTTCAGACGAAACCTGCATGAGGATGGATGCATTCGGAAATTTCAATCGACCGAGTGCAACTCGTGGAGAAGATCATCCAATGACATGATTGCATCATGATCACAAATAAACCCACCGCCCTGAATGGAAGTCGGTACCCGATATCGGTAGATTCGAAAACTTTGGTAAAAATTAACTTCTCCCAAAAAGTAGCGACGCCCAGAGTTCTCAACATATTACTCGCTAGTGTGTGGCTGCATCCACTTTAAATAACACAACGAATCAAAATCGAATACACCTGCGGTGCTACCCCCTGGGATTGCCAGGGGGACACCCTGGGCGTATAACTTGCATCAAGCCCTGATCGTTTTGTACCAATAACAAAAAAAAGTGTGAGTAGGGCATAGTCAAAATTTCTATGAAGTGGTTGGGCTGAAATTGGGGAGCTTCGTTGAGGGCTGTGTCACAGAAAATGAACATGCTCGTCGTTCCCCCCAGCAAACTATGGTGCAGCTCATTTTGCTGCGCACAACTGCACTGTCCTTAGTTGATCTAAATCACAAGTTCATCTTAGTAAATGATTCTACGGAAAAAGTCCAAGTTTTCTAGATTCTAGCACATGTTTTTTCTGATACAGAATATCAGAATTGTGTCTGAACTTCTAGTAAGGAGATTTCGACCACTAGCCCCAACCCTGAAAAGCAAATGCTGACTAAACACGAGGACTGTAAAAGCCTCCAATGCAGCTAGGATGTCGTGTCCACTCATGTCGGTGAAACCTTCGCAGGACTCGCGGGGGCTCACACCGCTTGAGAAACGAATTCACACAGCAGCTTTAGTATCTGAGGGGAACACTTTGACCGGTGATGAACTGGAAACCCAGTTTTCTGATGTACCAATCGAGGAACAGCTTCTAGCAATCAACGGACTGTTGAAGAAGAACTTGTTCAACGCTCAGAAGGGGCCCAATGGGATCCAATATGTGGCTGTTTCAAAGAAGGAGGCATCGCTTCTGGGTACAATGGATGCAAATGAACTCATTATTTACAATCACATCAAAGAAGCCAAAAACGAAGGCATTTGGACCAAGCTGATCAAAGCACGTACCAACCTTCATCAGACAGTCATGACAAGATGTCTGCGTCTTCTGGAACAAAAGCAACTAGTCAAGTCGGTTAAGTCTGTCAAGTTTCCTACCAGGAAAATTTACATGCTTTATGATTTGACGCCTTCTATTGAATTGTCTGGTGGCCCGTGGTATACTGATAATGAACTTGATACTGGTTTCATTCACGAGCTTTCAATGGCATGCCTGAGATTTATTCAGGCCAAGACATGGCCTAAGGATGGAAGATCTTCAGCTTTATACCCCGTGTCGCAGACACAGAATTTACCCACTGCTCACAGCGTGTATCGATATTTAAAAGGGGCGAGATTGACTGATACTGAATTAGAGCCCGAACATGTGGTGGCCTTGTTGGACTTGTTAATTTATGATAATGAGGTGGAAAAGATTCCAGTCCTACCAAACCAGATATCATCCCAGGTCACAGAAATGGATGTTTCAAGCAGTGACTCGGAACAGGAACAGCCTACACATGCGAAGCGTACATCCAGGTATGGCAATCATCATGAATCTACTGCACGATCCTCGGATCGTGAGTATGATGCAAACAAAAATGATTCCGATGGGACCGATTCGTCTGATTCGAGTTTGATCATGGATTCGGCAGTGGGCCGTAAAGGAAAGAGAAAAAAGACTGCGGTTCATGAGCGACATTACGACAGTGCTTCAAGCGAAGAAGACCTTTCTAAGAGGCGCTCTCTCATTCAAGATCATGAAACGGGAGATTCGAATGTTACACATGTGCCCTATGTATACCGTGCCATTAAGCCAATGGTAGAGGACTCGACGACATTAATTTCAATGAAATTTGTCCCGCCTGACTCTCATACGTATGATCACTGTGACGCATGTCATGCTATGGATTTTGATGACGACATCGTATACGGCGATCCATTTTCATTGCCTGAAGTGCAAAATGAGCAGAGCAATGAGTGAACCGAATCTCCTTCTTAGCTTATAGGATCAGTTCCTTTTCAAGGATCGAGCGAGGAAAAGCAATGTACGAACAGTTCATTTCTGAACGAAAATAGTTAGTGCCCCCTTACTGCAAGCGAGCTAAAATGGAGCGAACAAAAATGTGACAAGAGTGGGATTCGAACCCACGCCCGAAGACAACGGAAGCTCAATGCTTTTATATTAAGGAAACCTTAACGTTGCGCCTTAGACCACTCGGCCATCTTGCCCTCGTGTTGGGGGAGGGTGGCAGGATTGTTTACTTGTTCTAAAAGAAAAGATTGGAGCTGCCGAAGGTTATAATATTGCATGCCATCATTTACTTCCCTGCTTTATTTACGCTCAGCACTACTTAATTTGCGCATCTTCTGATCAGCATTCTTGACAAAAGTCCAATCTGGTGAAAGTGGACGATTTCTGTCATCGAAAGATGCCCATTTGAATTTCTTTTGCAAAGTCATAGGGAAAAAGTGACCAATGTTCATGACTTGCAGATCAAGCTCCATTTTTTCACTTTCAGTCGCATCTTTGGGTGAAGCTGTTTCTTTCTTGACCTTCTTGCTGGATTTCATGGAATCTGCTAAAGATTTCGCAGAATTTTTTGGAGCCAAAGCTTGCAGTTTATTGTCCCACTTCTTGAGCCAAGCAACGGTAATCCGTGGGTCGATGTAATTCATTTTTGAGGTTCCTAGTGACACATCGCTTGTATTGTGTTTGTTCAACAGTTCTGCTTCCTGTTTCTTGATGGCTTCAAGCTTGTTCAAGATCTTTTTGGCGGAAGAAGGAACGTTGCATGAAGTTGCTTCAGATTTGTTGGACCTGCGCTCGCGCTCCAGCAATTTCAAGTGAGCATCTAGTTTCTTCAATTCTGCATCAAGTTCAGCTTTGGTAGAGACCTTCGAAATCTTGATGTCCTCCTCTTCCTTCTTGACCTTCTGTGCCGAGGACTTGCGTTGCTCTGCTTGGTAACGACGTTCCGACTCTTGTCTCTCGAAGGCCGCCAGCATTCGAGCTTTTTTGGCTTCTATTATACTTTCTTCGTGTTGCTTGATTTGGGACTTTTCAAAATCGGGCTCCTTCAAGATCAGGGCCCATTGTTTAGCAAAGGGATAATCCTTGGGCAGGTAATCCTTTTTCAAGTCGGCCGGCTTGTGAAATGTAAGCAACTTTTGTTGCTCCTTGTAAATATCGTACTTGAGGCCGTAGATCTTGTCTTTGGTACGATCCAAAGACTTCCCGAGGGTAACATGATTGACCGTTTTCTGGTGGTTACAGAGAATAGCCACTTGGCGGTTAGCCTCGTTGTAAGCAATCCGAAGATTAGCTGGGTTAATTTCGCGCTCCTGCGCAGTAGGTCGAGCGGCGAGCCACTGTTCAGTGTGATCAAGAAGACCCTGGAATGTGGCCGATGCATTGTAGGTACGGAACACTTTCGCACTCAAACCTTTCATGTATTTCCCGAGGAATTGATTCACAACATCTGGTGGTAGCGGCGTCATCTTGTCCCCTCGCACTTTGGGTGCCGCAAAGATAGGATCTTCTGGGCCTTTTTTCTGCAAAACACCATTGACTTTGGTACCGTCCGTCTTTAAAAATGTAGCGATATTTTTGTACACATCGGGGTTATCGATTGTCAGAGTCTCCTCAAACTTCATAGAGTCTTTTCCCAGAAAGGAGAGGTTCAGTTGATTGGGTGGAAGTAGCGTGGCATGCCCACATCGAAGAGAGCATACGCCGTACGTCTCTGCTTCATCCTCTCCTTTTTCGTTTCCAGCACGAAGAGAAAAGTTGTCGATCAGCCACACAATTGTCGCCACCATGCGATCTACGCGGTCTTTCGAGGTCAAATTCTTGAGCACGTCGGATCGAACCTGCTTGACACACGCATCAAGTCGGCGTGCCTTTTCGAATTTCTCGCGATCCGACTCAGTCTTGAAGTTGCTTGACGCATCAAGGAAAACGTACTTGAAGCTTCCATTGATGTTTTCACGCCATAAAGCTAACCAAGTAACATCTTTCCTTTCCACGACCTCACCCCATTTGTGGCCTGGTGGTGGTGCAGGGGGTGGGTGGTCTGCGCTGTGGTTGATTGTGATCTGCTCAGGAAGTATGCGAGTCTTGATGCGACCCGCCTTGGGATGAGCTCCGCGACCCAGAAATAGACCTGGTGGTTCCACTGTCACATTCCCTGCCTTTTGAGGCATGCCGTCGACTAGACACAGCTTGTATGCATTGTCGGCTTCTTTACGAGCTGCGAGCTCTGCCTTACGAGCAGATGGGGCCATGCTCTTCTTTCTCTCTGCCTCTGCCTCTTTAAGTGAGCGCCAGTAGTTGAACATGTCTCGAAAATCGAGCTTTTCGAATTTTGTGATCCGTGTCCCATCCTTTGGTGGATACTTCTTCAAATAGCTTTGAAAATCTTCGAAGAAATTTTTGTTAAAGATGGGATTCGACGCATGCTGTGTTTCCAGCTTGACAGCGTAAAACATGGCCACTTCTTCTGACTCGGGCGGCAGCGGCACGCAGTGGCCTGTCTGTCAGCTCCCACAGCACACACCATCATATCGCAGCATCACATGTTTCGGAAGAGGAGAATACGGCTCGGGGAATTTGGGGCCTTTGTGAATGAGGGTATTCCAGCGCTGCTCTCCACCACCTTCTATGTCTGTCTTTGATTGGCTTTGCTTTGACTTCGAGCGCGGCGCTTGCTTGCGCTTCTTCGATGCCAATGGTATTTCATCCTCGTCGCTTCCCTCTTCCTCTTCGTCATCCTCTTCCTCCTCCTCTCCCTCGGTGCTGGTATCATTCGCATTGTCCCTATCTAGGACCTGTTTTCCCATCGGCACGTCAGAATCGGTGTCGTCTGCAGACGCTTGCATACTCAGAGGCACATCTTCATCGGAGCTTTCCTCCTCTTTGATATTTCCAGATGAGTATTTCTGCCTCTTTGTGTGCGATCTAGCCGACATGGCGATCTTGGCCCTGATCAGCAAACGCGTGGATCTACCGCGTAAATAAATGGTTTATGGGCTCGAGGCAAGGATCCGCGCGCAGCGCGTTTTAACGTGGCACGCGTTGGTCACGTGAGAGTGGGATGGGGCGGCTCGTCGTCGACCGCTCCCTGCCGCTAAACGGTAGCGACACTTTGTATAAGGTATGTTGGATTAGGGGAAGAGAGAGTAGATGCTGATGCATTTCCGTTTTTCATCACTTGAATGACATTTTGACTTGTCTCATTGGTTTCTACATTGTGAATGGCTTTGAACAATGATTAGGCGCCGCCAATATGACTCAACTCTACCGTGACCCCTGGGCTAAGCGTGAGGCTTGGCGCAAGCACCCTATCTTCTCTCAACGCTTCTACTTTCGTCACATGTTTCCTGGACTTACTCTGGGCGTGAGTGCGTTTTTGGTCTACTGCGCTTGGGAGAAATTCGGCAAGAAGCCGTCTAGCCATGGCAAGCATTAACTGATCCTCGATGGATGTTAGGCAGCAAGTATTACATGCTCTGAGGGATCGTCTATTGCTTTCACTCTTGCAGAAAGTCATGTCGCGCTGAAAGCCTGCCCCACGAAGAGATGCTGCTGCTATCTATTGACACGTTTGAATGTGTTTGGCCTCTACTTCCCTGGCTACCTCCCTCGTGGTGCTATATAGTAGGAAAATATATCGTACGACCTGATGTTTCAACGCCACTCCCAGGTAGCCACGGATGTTGGATCGTCTGTGCCAGTGGTAGTGCCCTAGACGGGCCGCCATGCATAATTCCTAATTCGCCAAGAAGTGGATTGGACGCGCTTACAGAGCAACCTTTTCATTTCATTCCTCGCTTCGCGCCCCACAGTTGGTCAGGCTGACCGCCGGGGGTGGACAAGAGGTTTGGTGACTTACCAACACTACTTGCATGTACATGACCGATGAAATAAAAGGTGGCATCTCTGACGCGCCGGCTGTTGGTTCATCCGAAACAAAGCCAAATGCAGACCCCAAGGCGCAGAAGACGCTCGAGGCCGATGCGGCAAAGACTCAGGCGCGTCCTTCACGGAGAAAAAAGGCAAGCCGTGCTTGTTACCATTGCCAAAAAGCGCATTTGACTTGCGATGACTGTGTGTATTGACCGATTCTCACAAACAGCACGACCCTGTCAACGATGTATTCGAAAGGGTCTCGCGGACCAATGCGTGGATGGCTATCGCAAGAAGGCCAAATATCTTTTGGAGGAAGATGAACTGCGTACGTATTTTGCATCTGATGCCTCCAGCTTCAAGTATACCGCATTCTCTCGCTCGTGATGCTTCCGTTCCAGCCCGTGAGGTGTTTGGGAATGTTCCAAATAAGATAACGGTGCATGGACCCGGCAACAGTGCCGGATTTCCAAATCGTACGTGTCATCGCTTAATACAGTAGCAGCTTCGTATGAGCAGAGCTCGCCGGCTGGATATCTCCGTCAAGAGCCTAGTGCCTTGGGCCGGTTATCTCATCCTCACCCTTCACTGCCACCCTCTTTCGAGTCCAATTCGGCGTTGGGAATTGAATCTACGTCGTTGGAGAGCTCGATATTGTCATCCATGTTGCACGATATGGACAGTTCGAAACTCAATGGAGACTCACCTGATTTGCCATCAGTACCAGCTATGGACTTGATGGACAGCTATACCCATGTAAACAATGTTCATGCCGGTGAGGATGCGATGGGTGGTCCTAGCTGGAATGACCAGCAGCCAACCGTGCGACAACCCGTACTAGGGCAGTCCTCGGGTGAGTTTGGCGCTTTGCCATCGTCTTTTGCTGGAGGACAGGGCATGCATGGGCCGCCTTTACTGGGTCAGACGGGTGTAAATCCATCATCCCTGGAAAAAGATCCTGTCATGGCACCTTTGATGCCTACACAGGAGTCAGGGATACAGCGTGGGCACAGTGGACGACCTGAGCAGGATTCAGCCTCTGAATACGTATGGAAGCAGCGGGTTGCCAAAGTATATCGCGACAAGACGGTTCCTTTCAGATACACAGAGGGTTATCACATTTTACTGAAGTATGCCACTCAAAAGTATGACAAGGCTGATGTGCTCCGTATCGTGCGGGCTCTTGCTATATATCGCCCCTCCTTGATCGCTTTGCAGATGCCATTGAGTGAGGAGGATGAAATATTTGTGGAACGAGCCTTTCAGCGAACGATCTTGGAGTTTGAAAAATTAATCTCTTTATCAGGAACGCCCACAGTAGTATGGCGGCGAACCTGTGAGATTTCTCTCGTTGGCACCGAATTTTGTATGCTTACCCAGTGGTCCAAAGAAGATCTTTTGGGCCAATATATCTACCAATTTATGGACAAGGAGTCTGTGTTGAACTATTGGGACATGTTTGCCAATCATGTCTTTGAAAATACATCCCAGTCGGTCATGACCAAGTGTGTATTGATGACGCCTTCTGGCAAGCCTATTCCTTGCACTTGGTGTTTCACGATCAAGCGGGATCCCTTTGAACTTCCGGGCTTTGTTGTGGGAAATGTGCGTGTGGACATGTCGGCTAACCTGCTAGTTTCTACCCATCATGTAGTGTTCTGTACAGAAGTAGCCTCGAGTCGCTTGATCCATAAATGGCCCCTTTTCGCTAATCCTATCCATCACGTGCAGATCTTCTGGTCTACTTGGGAATCTCGTGCTCAGCTAACAGCATGTTCGGAATGCCGCTGCGAATCGGATAGATATGTGAACAATTGGGGCAAACCATCTCGCCTTCAACGACATGAAGCTGGAGGCGTGAGACCTGACATATCTATACGTACCTGCAAGAGAACGTGATGCAATGCCTGGAGGAAGGCTTCCTCCGGCTCCTGCTCCAAAAAATTGGGAGCCTGCTCAGGAAGAGACGTATCTCCCAGCTTTTGTCAATACAAGAGAGCGAACCTACATCACGCGCGGTAGAGACAAACGCTGACCAGGCGATTTTGGGGAGGAAGCCTTTCAAAAAAGATTCGTTGTATTCCGCCTCGATGAGTTCCAACTGGACATTTTGAAGCTTGAGAGGGAAGTTATTCGACGAAGAGTCGCAGCCCTTCGCGTGGCAGGCTAGCAAGTTGTGCGTGAGAAGGCGCATGGGTCAGCGCCTGAGTGTCGTCTGCTGCGTGCGAGCTGCAACGTGCAGCTGGGACATGAAATTTTGCTTTGTCCTTTGTGTCATGACTAATTCTCGGCCGAACCCCGGACCCTGGGCGTCATGCGCGCGTGCCACCCAGAAAGCGTGCCTGCCAACCAAGCGGGTGGCGTATACGGCCCGCGCTGCGGGGATGCATTTTCCGAATTTTCCCGATTTTGCGGGGTCAAGTGACAAATCGTGTCGCTCCCATCTGGAGTTGAGCTGCAGCACAACAAAGGCGCAGCCTTTTATCGGCCGGAGGGCTCCGGCTTCCGGCGCATGATCCATGCAAGATCGCTGAGTCCACCGACGATTAGCGTCCTATATATAGGCCTTTAGAACCCTTTCAGCTTCGTCTAACTCCCTTTCACTATGACTTCCCCTGGCAACCACCACGATGAACTTCCTAACCAGAGTGAGTCTTTCAACCCTCTCCTGGGTATGGACGTCACCATGTTCTCCAACGCTGGTTTCGACATGGACCGTGTGTCCCTGAAGCGCAATATGCCTGTGGCTGAGCTGTACGAAGAGGCCATCCGCAAGGAAGGTGCTATCATCTCGTCCAGCGGTGCCTTGATTAACTTCTCTGGCAAGAAGACGGGCCGTAGCCCCAAGGACAAGCGTATTGTCTACGAAGAAACCTCGAAGGATGACATCTGGTGGGGTCCCGTTAACATCAAGCTCGACGAGCACACGTTCGAGATCAACCGTGAGCGTGCCATTGACTACCTGAACACTCGTGACGACATTTACGTGTTCGATGGCTTTGCCGGTTGGGACCCTCGCTACCGCATCAAGGTCCGCGTTATTTGCGCGCGCGCCTACCACGCCCTGTTCATGCACAACATGTTGATTCGCCCCACTCGTGAGGAGCTGGAGAACTTTGGCGAGCCTGACTTTACCATTTACAACGCTGGCCAGTTCCCGGCCAACCGCTTCACCACGGGTATGACCTCGTCGACCTCGGTGGAGATTAACTTTAAGCGCCACGAAATGGTCATTCTGGGTACCGAGTACGCCGGTGAGATGAAGAAGGGTATCTTCTCGGTCATGCACTACCTGATGCCCGTCAAGTTCGGCCAGCTTTCTCTGCACTCGTCTGCAAACCAGGGTGAGAACGGCGATGTGTCGCTGTTCTTCGGTCTCTCCGGTACCGGTAAGACGACCCTGTCGGCGGACCCGGCGCGTATGCTCATCGGTGACGACGAGCACGTGTGGTCGGACTACGGTGTCTTCAACATTGAGGGTGGCTGCTACGCGAAGTGCATTGGCCTGAGCGCTGAGAAGGAGCCCGAGATTTACAATGCCATCCGCTTTGGCT
The DNA here is from genome assembly GCA_029542845.1 of Malassezia nana. Classification (NCBI taxonomy): domain Eukaryota; kingdom Fungi; phylum Basidiomycota; class Malasseziomycetes; order Malasseziales; family Malasseziaceae; genus Malassezia; species Malassezia nana. The sequence goes on from CP119893.1 coordinate 1,159,293, forward strand.
CGATCCTGGAGAATGTCACGTACGACAAGAACACCCGCGAGCCTGACTATGACGATGCGAGCATTACGGAGAACACGCGCTGCGCGTACCCCATTCACTATATCCCGCACGCCAAGATCCCTTGCATTGCGGACGTGCAGCCTTCGAACGTGATCATGCTCACGTGCGATGCCTTTGGTGTTCTGCCGCCTGTGTCGAAGCTCACCTCGGAGCAGGCCCAGTACCACTTTATTGCCGGCTACACCTCCAAGACCCCCGGTACCGAGGACGGTGTGGTGGAGCCCTCGCCCACGTTCTCGACCTGCTACGGCCAGCCCTTCATTGTGCTGGCTCCTCAGCGCTACGCGACCATGCTTGCTGAGCGTATGAGCAACGTTCAGTGCAACGCCTGGCTGATCAACACTGGTTGGACCGGCGGCAAGTTTGGTGTGGGCCGCCGCTGCCCTCTGAAGTACACTCGTGCCATCTTGGACGCGATCCACGACGGTTCGCTTGCCAAGGCCGAGTACGAGGTCTTTGCGCCGGGTGTGTTTGACTTGCACGTCCCCAAGGCTGTGAACAATGTGCCGTCGGAGCTGCTTGACCCCTCCAAGTCGTGGTCGGACAGCTCGGCGTTCCAGGCGGAGCTGAAGAAGCTCGCTGGCATGTTCTCTGATGCCTTTGTCAAGTATGAGAAGGAGGTGAAACTCGAGGTGCTCCAGGCGGGCCCGAGCACGAAGCGTGCCTAAGTGACTACTAGGTAGCCGATAGTCTAGACCCATGTGAGATGAGTGTGCACAGGAGGCCTGCCTGCTGAGGAGGTAGAATGCGGATTTAAGCGGCCATGGGTGCCTGAGCGCCAGAGCCGATCAAGTCCGTCGCCAGCGGTCATGTCGTCGTTCGTCTCGTGGCTGCGTTCGCCTGCTGCGCGCGAATATTTCTTTGTAGGTGGCACTACTAACGCGAGTCCACACACTTTTGGGGCCCGGTGGCCAACTGGGGCCTGCCGCTCGCGGCCATCGCGGATCTGAAGAAGGACGAGACGCTGATTTCGTCCACCATGACCCCGACGCTCTTCCTCTACTCGTACGTGACTCTTGCTTACAGGCAGGTGTGTATTTATGCGCTTTGCCTTGCGTGTTCAGCCGCGCAATTTGCTGCTATTCGCATGCCACCTGACCAATGCCACCGCTCAGGGTGTTCAGGGCCTGCGTCTCCTGGTGCGTAGCGCATAACTCACGCCACAGCGGTACAAGTATGAGCACGGCGAGCTCGGTCCTTTGTCAAAGAAGACCTCGATTGCATAGAAAATGGAGATGCTATATGACATGGGACTATGTGGGCGACGGCCGCGGCGCCGGCGCCGACAGCACGTCTTGCTTGTTGGGGATGGGTTCGTAGGTCTCATGCATGCTCCGTAGGTAGCCACTATTGTCCGATGAACTTGTCCGCACCGGTCGATCGCGCGAGCTTTTGCGGAGACGGAATTTGGCCAAGGTACTCGGCGCCTTTTGTAGGCTGCGCGAGCGCGAATCGGACGCACTGCGCGATTGCACACGGGCATGAAGCGGCACGGGGCGCAGTTCAATGGGCTCTTCCGAAAAGTCGCAGTACTCGTCGACAATGCCGGTCGGTGACGCGAGCTTATCGTCGTCATCGCCCCGTTCCAGTTCGTTCTCTCCCCAAATCGGTGGGAGATCCAAGCTGTACGGAGGAGCAGTGCGATCCACGGAGGGTGGTCGTGCACCGACATCGCCGTCGAGGACCATGCTCGATGGCGTGCAGCGGCGCTGGCTCGAGGTGCGTCCATTTTCCAGAATGGGGACGAGCGCATGCATTTCTTGGCGGGTGGGCGACATGCGCAGACCGCTGAGGTCAACGTCCGCATCCGCCTCGCCATGGTGTCCATGAGGTTGAATGGCATCAGCGGTGAATTTGACATGGTGTTCCGAGTCAGGAGAGAAGGACACGGGCCGATCGTACAGCTGGTACCGCGGAATACCGTCGTGGATGTGAGGTTGCGTGGACAATGGCTCGAGCGACGAGTCTGGGCGCGTCTGTTGCGAGGCGGCGCGGCGCACGGTGCGGGCGCGCATCAGACTGCCAACGATGCCCATACCGCCCCGGATTGTATCGACGCCAGGGTCTTCGATGTGCGTGAGCTCCTGTTCCTTCTCGAGTTCGTGGCCCATTTCCATGACACTTAGGAGCATGGAGGACTTGCGGTCCAGGCCTTTTTGGTGCTGCAGCTCTTCAGGATCCATCTTGCTAAGCTGCAAGAGTGTGATGCCTGCACAAATAGTCAGGAATCCAAATACAATGGTGACAATCGCGACAGGGCTTGCATGCATGCCCTTGGATAGGATGACAGAGGTAATGATGGTGGATGCAGTAAAGAGAACGTAGTACGTCGGTGTCACGGCCGCTGTATTGAATAGCTCCAGTGCCTTGTTCAGGTAGTTGATCTCGACGAGCAGCGTGACAATCACAAAGCCTAGCAGAAAGTAGGTGAACCAATAGGTAAATTGGTTGGAGCCACGGATCGACAGAATGATCGCAGAGCCGAGGCCAGATGTGACACTCACACTGAGACCGCCAATGACACTGCACACGGTAATATACACAAGCATGTTCTTCTTGCCATATCGAGGTGCCACGAGGAAGATGAGCACGAGCGCTGCCACGACACAGATGCCCAGCCAAGTGAGAAAGCCGGATGCAATAAACATGTGCTCGTAGGTATGAATGTTGCCACTGATTTTTTGCTCCGGCGCATTGACCGCAATGATCACAGAGCCAACGATGCAAAGAAAGCATCCAATTTTGCCAAAGAGAGTAAGGTGCTCCTTTAGGAATATAGCTGACAGCACTGCGCAGACAACGACAGAGAGCGCGCCCATGGGTGTCACCAGCACGGCGTCCGCAAACATATAGGCAACAAAGTTCAGCACCTCACCCAAAATCATAATAATCATGCCCGTCCACCAAAGGGGGCTTTTGAGGTAGGCATGCGCCTCGCCAGCCGCGACCGCGTACTTGCGCTGCGCGGCGAGCAGCCCTTTTTTCTTAAACACAAACGATGAGCCAATAAACAGCCCACTTCCGATGGCGAGGGCCTAGTGTTAATCTTTCTACTACGTACCAATCCGACATATTTGTACTCGGGGGGATTGCTGTCCCCGCCGGTGGTGCTCATCGCCCAGGCAGCGCAGCACGTCAAAGGTCGGCGGTGCAGCGGCGGTTTGTTTTGGGTCTACCTCCACTTGCCCCGCGATCGCTCCCCGCCACATCGGCGGCATGGACGATACTTCGCCAGCCTCGTCTCCTCGGTCGTCAAAGACTGGCATTGTCGACCGGCATGTGGACCAGCTCAAGAGAGAGGAAGATCATCTCACAAATGCAGTGTCGCCTTGGGCGAGTAGCGAGGCACGGGACGTGCCAGCCGCCCCTGCCATCGGGCTGCGCGGCCTAAACCCACTCCACCTATTCCGCGCTGGCTCCCAGCATTCGACGGGAGAGAAAGGAACGCGACTCTGGCGCTCACTCCGACCGTCTAGAAATTCGAACAGTCGCAGTCGAAGTCGCAGCGAGACTGTACGAGCCCCGTTCCCGGCGACCAGCACCAGCCGCCGTCGTCCGACACACAGTCCCGTCCGGGTCCCCAGCGTGGATGCCGAAGCACGCCTACCCGGTCTACTAGAGCCTCTTGGAGCGATCAGGTCGCGTGAATCGTCGCTTTCGAACACCGGCTCGAACCACGGGTTTGCTCTGGATACGAACATGGACGACATTGACGACATTGTCGATACTACACGCCTGGCGCCTGTCGATTCCATCGTACCTTCCATGACGTCTATTTACTCTCCCAAGAATTCTGTGCAAATGATAAACCGGGCTAGCACGAGCAGTACCGGCAGCGTTCCGCTTCCTCCTGTCACGCCACAGACGCTCACAGAAGGAACCAGCGCGTATTCGCCGTCGCTTGACGAATCATCACGCCGCGGATCATTGAGCTTGACGCACTCATCCCGCCCTTCCATCTCGACTACGCCCGGCAATTCGTCGCTGGTGGGAGTGGACCCAGGGTCGCTGTCGATCATCATGAATCTCTCCGAGTTGGAGGCCGCTACTGAGCGGCGCTCTAGCAGTCCGCGGCCCGCGCCCGCTCTGATGATGCCCGCCATCGATGCTTCAACCCCGCTGCGCCCTTCGGCATGGACTGCACCGCCTAGCTGGGCCGTTCTATCTCAAGCAAGCGAGCAGAACGCCATGAACAATCTTGGCAGCGAATACGCCGACGATGATGCGAACCACGCATATCCAGTACTTCCTGCCCAGGCTGCTTCCGATACACCACCGCTTAGCGAGGGCAGTGCAAGTCGTGCGTCGCTCCAGTCTAGTATTGTCATCTTTGAGCCAGAGCCCAACACGGCAAAAACACATACATCTACGCCTATCTGCCACAAATGCACCGTGTACCCTCTCGAAGCACGCCGTGGCACGCGCCTCTTTTGGTCGCGGGCACCCAAGCATGACCATGACCATGACCATGACCATGACCATGACCATGACCATGACCATGACTGCGATCATGACCACGAATATGACAACTCGAAAAAGAATGTATCGCGCCGCTGGTGGACACAACCGCTGTACTTTCGGCGCCCACGGCCGAGCACATCGCGGGAGGACGAGCCTACGGAGCGCACGGACGCGCAGCCCAACAGTGCAGAAGCGGCGTCTCTTGCCCCGCTCGTCTTGCGCACATCGGACATGGACATGTCGCTCTTGCATGGCCGGACCTTTTTGCGCGTGTACAAGCCCAATGACACGTACGTGCTGCTCTCGTGCGGGCATGAGAGCACGGCGGCCGAGATCCTTTACGCGCTGGGCCAGCATGCGTCGCTGGCCGATCCCCAAGGGCACCGCCTCTTTCTGTACGAGCGGGGCATGGACCGACCTCTGACGGCCAACGAGCGCCCAGCGCACATTTTACGGCGACGCCTGTTACAGGCGGGGTACAAGGAAGCGGACGACCTGGACGAACTGGGGCGGCAGGACCTGAGCTGTTTGCTGCGCTTTGTGTACCGCGCCGATCGCGTGCCAACCCTGCCGGTCGAGCAGGAACAGACGTACAAGCATCTAAACTTGCAGGCCATGCATCTGACGCTGATTCCTGTGCCTGTGTATCGCACCGCTTCGTCGATTGTGAGTCTGGACCTCTCGATGAATCCGTTGGCGGACCTGCCATTAGATTTTGCGCAGCAGCTTACGTCGCTGCGCATTTTGCGACTCGCATCGCTTGCGCTCAAGCGTGTGCCGGAGAGCGTGTGTGCGGTGCCATCACTCACCCAAATTGATGTGGGGTCGAATCGCTTGTTGGACCTGGAGCATATACGTCTGGACAACTTGCCGCAGCTCCGCGTTTTTAGGGCTACCAACAACCGTTTGTCTGCGCTACCTTCGTACATGGTGCCGATGGAATACCTGGAATATCTCAATCTGTCCAACAACCGCTTCGACACATTTCCGTCGGTGGTTTGTTCGATCCCGAACCTGACGGATCTCGACTTGTCGTTCAATACGATCCGGACCGTGCCCTCCGAGGTGGGCCAGCTAACCAAGCTTGTGCGCCTCGTGCTGGCAGGCAACCGGCTCAGCAGCCTCCCTGCTGCGATGAAAGAACTTGTGTCGTTGCGTTTGCTGGATCTGCGGCACATGTCACTACACTCCATCGACGGCCTACCTGCGCTACCCAAGCTGGAGCGGCTTTTAGCGACGCACAATTACCTTACCGGCATGGATGGCACACTAGGCGCATCACTCACACAGCTCGAACTCGCCCACAACCCTTTGAGCCGCGCATCGCTACAGGCATCCACGGCGACTGTGCTCACGCGCCTCGACCTGTCCCATGCCAATCTGGTCACGCTTCCGGCGAGCTTTTTGCACTCGGTGCCCGCTTTAACGCACCTGGTGCTAGACTACAACCAGCTGGGCGCCCTTCCTCCTCTCGAGATGCTCACGAACCTGGAAGTGCTTAGCTGCGCAGCGAATGCACTCACAGGCGTGCCCAACTCGATCGGTGCGCTGGGCGCGCTAGAGCGACTGGATCTGCACAATAACAACTTGCGTGCATTGCCTGCGGCACTTTGGGCGTGCGGCGCGCTGCGTGAGTTGAATGTCAGTTCGAATTTGCTAGATGGGCTGCCGATCCCCCCACCTACCACGTCACCGCGCCTCTTGACACATTTATGTCTCGCAGACAACCGCCTAACGGACGATGTGTTTGCGGTTTTGCCGCGTTTGCCGCGCCTCGAGGTGCTCAACTTGTCGATGAACGAGATCTACGAGGTGCCCACCGGTGCGCTGCGCGGCTTGCATGACCTGCGGGACTTGTACCTAAGCGGCAATGCGCTGAGTACACTGCCTGCCGAGGACCTGGAGCATCTCTCGCGGCTGAGTGTCTTGTTCCTCAACGGCAACCGACTACATTCGCTGCCCGCCGAATTGGGGCGCTTAAAGCATCTGCACGCCCTTGATGTGGGCAACAATATCCTCAAATACAACATTGCCAACTGGCACTACGACTGGAACTGGAATGCGAACCCCGAGCTGCGCTACCTCAATCTCTCGGGCAACCAGCGCTTTGAGATCCGGCCCAAGCTGTCCGACGTGGACAGACGCGAGCGAAACATGGCCGACTTTAATTGTCTGCATCACCTGCGCCTGTTGGGCCTCATGGAGGTCACCATGACGCACCAATCGCTTCCCGACGAGAGCGATCACCGCCGCGTGCGTACGACGTTGGCGCACGTGAACGAACTGCCCTATTCCATGGCCGACTCGATCGGGCATCTTCACTCGTTCCAGGTATTCGATCTGGTGGCGCCCCAATTCCGCGGCGCCGATGGCGAAGCGCTGCTCGGCCTCATTGAGGGGCACTCGCCGTCGTCGTCGGCAGCTACACGCATCGGCCGCTTTATCAAGCAACACTGCGAGGCCACACTGGTGGACGAGCTGGCGCGCGTGCCCGATGCACCGGCGGCCGATGTGGACCAAGGCGTCACAAACGCATTGCGACGCACATTTTTGCGTCTCAACCAGGCCTACGCAGAGCATGTGCTGCAGAAACACGATGCTTACACGTCCGGGCAGAAGCTCAAGCACAGGGACGTTGCGGCCAGCACACAACTCGACCTGTCGCAAGAGATATTTTGGGGCTGGGGCACCACCACCTCCTCGCCCGACACCCATCTGTGGCATGCGAGTGCCACGGCGCTGTTTGTCTACTTGCGCGGCCACACACTCTATGTGGCCAACGTGGGCAAATCTGTCGCCGTATTGTCGCGCGCAGGTGTCAACATCAAGGTGCTTGGCACGAAGCATGACCCTCTCGATCACGAAGAGACGCAGCGTATTCGCGCGGCCGAAGGTTGGGTTTCGCCGAGCGGTCGTTTGAACGACAAGCTGGACGTGGCGCGAGCCTTTGGCGCATACCACTTGACGCCTGTTGTGACCGCCACGCCATCGATCGTATCCATACCATTGTTGGAGATGGACGAGTTCGTGATTCTTGCCAACGAAGAGCTATGGCACTATGTATCGTACCAGATGGCTGTGGACATTGCGCGCATGGATCGCGAAAATCCCCGCGTGGCTGCGTCTCGCTTGCGCGACACGGCGATTGCGTATGGTGCCTCGAGGCATGTCAGTGTCATGGTGCTCACGGTGGGTGCGCTATTTGACGAGAACCTAAATGCCCATGTGCAGACGGCGCGTACCGCGCAGAGTGGACTCGGCCTCACGAAAAAGACACGGCGTGGGCGCATGGATGTGGACAGCACACTGGCACGGCTCGATCGCGAGGTGCTACCGCCGATTGGGCAGGTCGCTATTGTATTCACGGACATCAAGAGCTCGACCTTGCTCTGGGAAACGAATCCGAGCATGCAGGCTGCGATCCGGCTGCACAATCTGCTGCTACGCCGCCAGTTGCGCAGCATTGGCGGGTACGAAGTTAAAACGGAAGGCGACGCATTTATGGTTTCCTTCCCGACGGTGGCATCCGCACTGCTGTGGTGCTTTAGTGTGCAGATGCGTCTGCTCAATGTGGACTGGCCCAAGGCGATCTTGCAGACGCCCACGACCCAAGTCGTGCATGGAGACGACAATACCCTCTTGTACCGAGGGCTGCGTGTGCGCATGGGCATCCACTGGGGCTGGCCGGTGTGCGAAGTCGACCCGGTGAACAACCGCATGGACTACTTTGGACCGATGGTCAACCGCGCGGCGCGTATCAGTGCGGCAGCGGACGGTGGACAAATCCTTGTGAGTCAGGACGTGGTGGACGAGTTGGAGCGCCAATTCCAGCAGCAAAGCTCGACGCTGAGCCAGACGGGCGTGACAGTGCCGCGGGCAGAGGACCCTCAGCGTGACGTGGTGCTCCTGCGGCGTCTCGGTCTCGGTATCATTGCGATGGGCGAGCGCCGCTTAAAAGGCATCGAGACCCCTGAGCGCTTATTGCTCGTATACCCCAAGAGCCTGAGTGGGCGCTACAGCCACCTCGCTGGCTCGTGCACGTCGTCCGGCACGCTACTCATGTTTGAGCCGACACAAGAGCTACTGGCACTTCAGCATGTCAAGCAGCTGGGCTACTTATGCCTGCGCCTCGAGGCACTGACCAACCACCGATGCTTCCCCGGCATCAACCCTGCTGACCCCGCCTTTTACATGTCGCCGGAGGATGCACACGAGCTGCCTTCAGGGACCGTGTCATGCTCGGACCGCAGCTACCTGGTCCAGCAGTGTGTCCTGCGTATGCCCGATTTGCTCGCGGTCGATCTGCGCGAAGACGCGACGGATACGGAACTCGTACCGATCCTGAACCAGCTCGTCACGCGCATTCGCAATGCCGTGAGCACGCTGACCATCGACTATGCGCGAAGTGCTATGGACGCCTCCCACCGCCTGCAGGCCCTGCAACTAGTGCTGGGTGATTTGAACGAGGACGCCGCGGCGCAGGGGCCCTCGTCGGCCCCAGGCCCCGGCGGGCCGGTGGAGGGGACGCATCGCGTCTGATTCGCTAGTGTGGATAGCCCGCGATGGAGTGCACGTGCCGCGGACTGTACCGACGCACGGCGCCGAGCTCGCCCGTTCTCTACCACCACTTTTTGTCCCGAGGCGTTCTCATGTCGTACATCCAGAACTTTGTCGGTGCCGCGTACCCCATCCCTTCGATCGCTGAAAAGATCACTGAAAAGGCCCCCCCTACGGGTGTGGACCTGTACGCGCGCTTCGCTCTTGCCGGTGCGCTGTGCTGCTGCATTACCCACGGTGCCATGACCCCGATTGATGTGGTCAAGACCCGTATCCAGCTGGAGCCCACTGTGTACAACAAGGGTATGATTGGCAGCTTCCGTCAGATTATTGCCACGGAGGGTGCCGGTGCTCTGCTCACTGGTCTGGGCCCGACCGCCATGGGTTACTTCCTGCAGGGTGGCTTCAAGTTCGGTGGCTACGAGCTGTTCAAGAAGCTCATTGTCGACCAGCTCGGCATGACCACTGCCCAGGAGAACCGCATGAGCGTGTACCTGGCCGCCTCGGCGCTTGCTGAGTTCTTTGCGGACATTGCCCTGTGCCCTCTGGAGGCTACGCGTATCCGTCTGGTGTCGCAGCCTACGTTCGCCAACGGTCTCGTTGGCGGCTTTGCTCGCATTGCCCGCGAGGAGGGTATTGGCGGCTTCTACGCCGGCTTCGGTCCTATCCTGTTCAAGCAGGTGCCTTACAACATGGCCAAGTTCGCCACCATGGAGATTGTTCTGGAGCGCCTGCTCGGCCTGTACGGCAAGCAGAAGTCGGAGCTGTCGTCGTCGGAGGCCACCGCGCTCAACCTGGGTTCGGGTCTGATTGCCGGTTTCGCCGCCGCCACCATCTCGCAGCCTGCCGACACCCTGCTCTCGAAGGTGAACAAGACCAAGGCCCTGCCCGGTGAGACCACCGGCGGTCGTCTGCTCAAGTTCGCCAAGGAGCTCGGCCCTGTCGGTCTCTTCACCGGTCTGACCACCCGTCTGGTCATGGTCGGTACGATGACCGCCTTCCAGTTCGGTATCTACGGCGAGATCAAGCACGCTCTCGGTGCGACAAACTCGGTCGAGATTGCCAAGCCTGTGATCAAGGCCTAAGTAGTCCCCTATACAGGCCAAGCCCTGCTGCACGTGCATGCAGGTGGAGCGATTGCGCCATCCTGCCGCAGTCGCCGCTCGGACCGATGACAGCCCTTCTTCCGATTGTACTGTACGATGGTGAACCTCCCTCACGGTGGTGTGCTGAAGGATCTACTTGCTCGCGATGCCTCCAAGGCCGCTGCTCTTGAGGAGGAGGCCGAATTGCTCCCTGATCTCATTCTTAGCGAGGTATGTGGCTGCATCGTGTTTACCCATAGCGTCAACTGTGTGATCTCGAGCTGATCATCACCGGCGGCTTTTCGCCGCTGGAGGGCTTCATGGGTCAGGCCGACTATGAGGGCTGCCTGACCAATATGCGCCTCGCTGATGGCACTCTGTTTCCCATGCCCATTACCCTGGACGTGTCAAAGGAGCAGGTCGATTCGCTCGGTCTCAAGACGGGTTCGCGCATCACGCTCCGTGACCCGCGTGACGACAATGCAATCGCGATCCTGACTGTGTCGGATCTGCACGACGTCAACCGCTCGCGCGAAGCTGAGCTCGTGTTGGGCGCGGATGACAAGGCCCACCCGGCCGTTGCGTACCTGTACAACCAGGTGAAGGACGTCTACGTCGGTGGCTCGGTCGAGGCCATCCGCAAGCCGCAGTACTACGACTATGTCGAGCTGCGCTTCACGCCTGCTGAGTTGCGCCACCACTTTGAAAAGGTGGCATGGCGTAAGGTTGTTGCCTTCCAGACGCGCAACCCCATGCACCGTGCGCACCGTGAGCTTACCGTGCGTGCTGCGCGCCAGTTGCAGGCCAACATCCTGATTCACCCCGTGGTGGGCATGACCAAGCCGGGCGATGTGGACCACTATACCCGCGTGCGGGTGTACCAAAGCCTGATGCCCCGTTACCCCAAGGGTATGGCCACCCTGGCGCTCTTGCCCTTGGCCATGCGCATGGCGGGTCCTCGTGAGGCTTTGTGGCACGCCATCATTCGCAAGAACTTTGGTGTCTCGCACTTTATCGTGGGTCGCGACCATGCGGGCCCCGGCAAGAACAGCAAGGGTCAGGACTTTTACGGTCCGTACGATGCCCAGGACCTTGTGCGCAAGCACACGGACGAGCTGGGCATTGAGATGGTACCATTCCAGCAGATGACGTACCTTCCCGACTTGGACGAATACCAGCCTGTGGACGAGGTGCAGCCTGGCACGCGCACGCTCGACATTAGCGGTACGGAACTCCGCAAGCGTCTGCGCACTGGCGCCCCTATCCCTGACTGGTTCAGCTACGAAAGCGTTGTCAAGACGCTGCGCGAGAGTTACCCTCCCAAGACGAGCCAGGGCTTTACGCTCTTCCTCACGGGTCTGTACAACTCCGGCAAGGACCAGATTGCTCGTGCGCTGCAGGTGAAGCTGCACGAGCAGGGCGGCCGCAGCGTGTCTTTGCTGCTGGGTGAGACTGTTCGCTCGGAGCTCTCGTCCGAGTTGGGTTTCTCGCCCGAGGACCGTCACACCAACATCCAGCGCATTGCGTTTGTGGCGAGTGAGCTTACTCGCGCGGGTGCTGCTGTGATTGCCGCTCCGATTGCGCCCTACGAAAAGTCGCGTGCCATGGCCCGCGAGACGGTGCAAAAGAGCGGTGGTGCGGGCAACTTTTTCCTGGTGCATGTGGCTACGCCGCTCGAGTACTGCGAAAAGACGGACCGCCGCGGCAACTATGCCAAGGCGCGTCGTGGTGAAATCAAGGGCTTCACCGGTGTCGACGACGAGTACGAGGCGCCCAAGGATGCGGACCTCAAGGTCGACATCTCGCAGCAGAGCGTGGCGGAGATCACGCACTCGATCGTGCTCCTGCTGGAAGCGAACGGCCTGATCTAGATGGGCTCCATAGCCATATCCGCATGTCGTGACACTGCGATGAATGATCGGCAACTTGCCAGAGTGGTCTAATGGGTGAGACTTGAACCAATCGGCGCAATCTCATGGGCTCCGCCCGCACAGGTTCGAACCCTGTAGTTGTCGTTTCTTTTTGGGTCCCTACGGATCCGCCGACGGAGCAGGGGCCCTCCATGCCTCTTCGGCCTCGAGCACCTCGGTCTTTTCCGATAGGGTACTCGCTCCTAGCGCTTCGTTCTCCTCTGTTGCATTCTCATCCAGTGTTTGCCATTCGGACGTGTCCGCCTCTGGCTCTTCCATCATGGATTCGTCCACTGCCTCTTCTTCCTCCAGCTCATTCTCGGGGACGTTGTCGGCCTGGCCCACGTCTGCTTGCATGCGCTCTTCCCGCTGTTTCAGCGCCACAGGAAGGGGAATGGTCGTCGGCACAATTTCCCGTAGGAAATCCAGGTATTCATTCTGGGCCACCGCTTTGGCTGCACGTCAGTTTTTCTCCTTGCACATACCCATATCGTCATAGCGCACCATCTTCCGCTTGTCCAGACGCGCATTCGTACAGCCTTCTTCTGCAAACTTCTTGACAAACAATTCCTGCCGTCAGTGTATGCTTTACCTACCGTCGCCGCGCTGATGAGGAACGTGGCCTCCTTGCTGCAAATATCCACGGCGCTGTCCGCCTGCGGTGAGTTGGTTCCACACACCTTGATAATCTTGGACACACGAGCTATCGGGAACAGAGTTGTGCCCTTCTGGGGGGGCTGGATGGGCCGCGACACTTTGCGCGTTCCAGCGGGCGCTGGAGCGGTTGCCGGCTCCTCTGTCTCTGCCGGTACACTTTCAGGCTCATGGGAGAATGATGAGTCTTCCATAGGAGCCATAGGCTCCGTTTCCGGAGCATCTGCGCTCATGGGCAACGGCTCCTGCGGCACGGGCGCGTCCATCCCCGTCGTTGCGCGTGACGAAACACCGCGACGCGTGCGTCCCACCCGGTCCTCCACTTTGGCACCCGGCCGGTCCTGCTGCCGCTATGGAGCACGAGCCCGGCGACGCCGAGTCGCATCAGGCCGTGCACTGGGAGGTAGGCACTGACTGCTCATACCAGAAATACTATCATCGCGATGCCGTGCTATTTGCCATTGACTGCGGTCCATCTATGCACGCCAAGGGTGAGGGCGAGCAGGAGCCTCCGCTCTTGACCGCGCTGCGCGCAGCTTTGCGTCTCATGGAGATCAAGCTGGTGAGCGCCCCCAACGACCATGTAGGCATCATGCTGTGGAACACGGTACGTCTCCATACTAACCCAGGCCGTTTCGCGAATGGAGACAAAGTCGAAAAACGGATTCTGGCCTCACTCGGTCGAGTACGCCACCCTGCAGCAGGTCAATGTACCGGTCACCTTCCAACTGCGCCAGTGGATTCGCTGTATGTTGCTTACACTTACCTCGAAAGCTCTTGAAAAGGATCCTCCACAGTTGGGCGGCGATCTCGCCTCGGCACCCACTCCCATGCCGGTGGACCATATGTTTGCGAATGGACTGCGATTGCTGACCGCCTCTGTCAAGGCAGGCACGCGACGCGTTTTTCTCGTTACCAACCAGGCGGATCCTCATCCTGGCAGCGACAAGCAGCGCATGCAAAAGGCCTGCATTGAAAAAATGAAGGACTATTCTCGGCGCGGCATCGATCTCGAGCCGTTTTTCATGGGGCGACCTACGCAGCCTTTTGTTATCAACACATTTTATGCTGATATTCTGGGCGTGTATGACGATGGTCTGGTCGATGATGCGCTGCGCCCGTGGCGCCTGCGCCAGCTACAAGACCAAAATGGCAGCAAGCAGCGCGCGTGGGACTCGGCGACCAAATGGGCCGAGCTGGAAGAGCAAATGGGCGGGCGCGAGATGCCGAAACGTGTGGTGTTTGATCTCCTTTTCAGCTTGGGCCCTCTATCCAAGGCGAGTACGGACGACAAGCACCCCAAACCGGCCGGGCAGTCTCAGTGGCGCATCCACCTCAAGGCCTACAGCCTTGTCTCGGAGACGACACGCGAGATGCCCGTGCGCGTATCGTCGTACGGCAACGAAGATCCAAATGATCTGTACGAAGTCGTTGGTATTCAGCATATGCACCGCACCACAACAGGTGAGCTGGTAAAGCCCGAGCACATGGACCAGGTCTACCTGCTCTGTGAAAGTGATGCGCCCGAGGCACAGGTCACTTTTACGAACGAGGAGATCAAGGAGCTTCGGCAGTTTGGATGCCTCCCGGGGCTTTCTTTGCTGGGCTTTAAGGACCGCTCTACCCTGCACTTTTACGAAAACATCAAGCATGCCTACTTTGTATACCCATCCGATCTTGAGCATCCTGGCAGTAAGCGTATCTTTGCTGCGCTACTCACATCGATGCTATCGAAGAACAAGATTGCCTTGTGCCTCTTTCTTCCGCGTGAGAATGCCATACCTCACTTTGCCGTACTCCTGCCCCAGGCCGAAGAGCTCGACGCAGAAGGTCAACAGCGCGTTCCGCCTGGCATGCATCTTATTACGATGCCCTATGTCGATGACATTCGCGAACCGCCCCCTACCCACTCGTTGAGTGCCAACAGCGAGCAAATTGCTGCGGCTAGCAAAGTGATCGAGAGCTTCCATCGCCGGGACCCATTCAACCCCGACGTGTTTCCCAATCCCGTGCTTCAGCACCATTACGGCATGCTTATGGCTCAGGCCTTTGGACAGCCTGTGCCTATGTACGAGGATACCATCTTGCCGGACTATGCATTGATTGAACGGGTACGTACAAGGGACTTATCCCAGCGCTCAGGGTCCTCTATTCGCGCGTGGAATGAGGCTCTCTCGGCGGACTCGCGCACGACAGAGACGCGCCATGGCACGTTGGATGCGTCGTTGGACGCGACATTGCGGCGCATGCACCGAGAGCGCATGCTGGATCGGGTAGGTCCCATGATCTAACAACCAGCTCGTCGTATCGGAACTCAAGCAGGCATGCGATCATTATGGCCTGCCCAAACATGGGCGCAAAGCCGATCTCATTGCTGCATTGGAGAATTATTTGGACCATTCTACAAGCGGAGGCCTGGGAACAGGCTCTTGAACGAGGCAGGATCCAGCGAGCTATCGGGGTAGGGGAGCCACGGGCCACGGAAGTGCATATGACCGCCGTCCACGGCCTACTGTTAGCTTCTTTGTTTATACGTACAATGACTTGGCCATTGATCCAGCTCGCTGCATCACTGAAGAGAAACACACATGCATTGGCAATGTCCGAACGTTGTCCAATGCGCTGCATCGGGACAAACCCTTCGACCATATCTTCACTGCCTTTGGGCACCAGTCGTTCGGCGCCCTCGGTACCTGCGATCAGGCCAGGCGCCACACAGTTACTGCGCACACCCATAGGTCCCCACTCGACGGCAATCACATTTGACAGCACATCAATACCGGCCTTGGCAGCGGACGGCGCCGCTTGCCAGGGAAGCCCCGAGTAGTGCAGCGTCGCTGAAATGTGAATATAGGACCCGTGCGACTTTTTGATTTCCGAGGCGGTAGCACGCACGGTGTTATACGTCCCTAGCAAATCAATTTCGATGATGGTGCGGAACGCGTTCGACGACAAGCCCACGAGCGGCGCCATAAAGTTGCCCGCCGCACCGCAAACGACCATGTCAATCTTTCCAAACTCGGCGACCACTTGCTTGACGACCTCTTCCATCATCTCAAACTTGCGCACATCACCAGGCGTAGCGATAGCTACAGATCCCGTGTCCTGCGACAGCTTCGCCGCCGCATCACGCAGGCGCTGAGCGTTGCGACCAACAATGGCTGCCTTGGCACCAAGTTGCATTAGCGTCTCTGTGATACCGTAGCAGATACCAGATCCACCACCTGTCACGAGAACAACCTTTCCCTTGAACAGGTCTGGCTTGAACACATCCGTGGCAGGCACGGCCTTGTGCTTGAAACTCTCCGACATGGTCGGCTGGGAGGACCGTGCGACGCGAGTGCTCCACTGGCCGTGCCCCGGCTCCGACCTCGTGTCCTCCACATCGACCACACGTGACTTACAGTTTTACACGTGACACAAGAAGACACTCTCGCTCGCGCTCTGCTCTGTCTACCTACATTGGTCTCCATCGACATGGTAGGTGGGCTTGGTATCGAGTAGCTAACTCTCTAGCCTTCGCAGAAGTCGTTCCGCACCAAGGTTAAGCTGGCCAAGGCCGCGCGCCAGAACCGGTATGTGCCGCTCAGCAGACCACTAACCTAGTAGCTCCATCCCCAACTGGTTCCGCATGAAGACCGACAACAAGATCCAGTACAACAAGAACCGCCGCCACTGGCGCCGCACGAAGCTCTCGATCTAAGGGATTTTGTTGGTCGCTACTGCATCGTCATCCCTATGTGCCCATGCACCTATGCCCACTGCTAGAATGATGACGCAGGATCCAGTTTTTAGCGCTCTTGCTTGAATACAAAAAATCGATGCTTCTTCATCTAGGGCACAGGAATGCGCAGCGGCGTATGCAGCAGCGATATCAGAGGCGTGTAATCCTGCTCATTTTCCGCTGTGAGCCATCCATGCCGAATAAAAAAGTCCAGCAGGACTGTGTGTCAGATGTGTCCGCCACGTACCGAGTGAGCAGTTGGGCTTGAATGTCCCAGCGTGCATGCGCTCGAGGATCGATGCGCGGTCTAGTAGCTCGAACGACTCTGCCTCCCCATCCGATGGTGCGAGTACCACATCAGGTGGGAGGGGCAAGTCGTATACGTACTGCATCTCTGGCTGACGCCAGCCGCGCTCGGTCTTGTAAAAGTAGGTGAGGACGCCAGCGGCCTGGACATGGGCCTGCACCAAAGGGGCGGGAAGACCGGCCTCTTCCTCGCACTCACGCACGACCGTCTCCAACGGGCTTGCGCCGGCTGTGATTCCACCTGCCACCGAATTGTCATAGTAACCCGGCCACCTGATGTCAGCGCACGAAACGCACGTTGGTTTGGTGCGTGCCCGCTTGGGCACCCAGATCCGTCCATCGGGGGTATAGGCCTATCAGTAAGACGCATGTGACGTACCGTGAGGTGCACACCAAAAGTCGCTAGGCCAAACAAGGCACACGCGGCACGCTCTAGTGTAAAAGCTATGCGCGTGCGGCGTTCGCCTGGACCATAGACCGCATACTGCTCGTTTCGCCAGCCTGTCTAAGTCGTCTTGGCGTACCATCCAAGGGATCTGGAAAACAGCCTTGGTCTCGCATCCATACAGCCATATCATTCATAGCACGTGTACGCTGCTCGAACGAGTGGCACGCATCCGTAAAGGTCATCATGCGCTTCTCGGGATGCAGGGCCAACGGCCATGCTTGCGCTTCACCGTGCTCCCGCAGCACATCCCATACTGGCGATGTGACAAAGCCAATCTGAACCCCGTCGCAAAAAAAGGCATACACGCTCGGATCCGCCCATGGATTGTCGTTTTGGCACGCCTGCGCGATCGCGAGCAAGGACTCGTGTCGCGGCATGATCGGGTGGAGGAGGCCATTCGCACCACGCGGGGCGAGTCGTTCACGTGGCGCAGCGCACTGTCCACCGTGCCACAATGTCGTTGACACTGGTCTCTACGTATCCGCCTCATCCCACGAATGTTCGCGCGCAGAGCACCAAGCTAGGTGCGAGTCCTCAGGGAGACAAGATCCTCTATGCGCAAGGTCGCACGGTCGTCCTGCGTGATATGCACGATCCGACCCAGTCTGTGCTCTATGCGCAGCACACGCACCCTGTGACGGTCGCACGCATGAGTCCCAGCGGATTTTATGTGGCCAGCGGAGATAGCTCCGGAAAAGTGCGTATCTGGGATGTAGCGGGCATGGACCAAGTGCTCAAGCTCGAAGTCGCTGCCTTGGGCGGCCGCATCCACGACCTGGTATGGGACGGCGAGAGTAAGCGTGTGCTGGTCGTAGGCGAGGGCCGCGAAAAGTACGCGCACGCTTTTCATATCGACACAGGATCCAGCGTAGGTGAGCTCCATGGCCACAGCAAGCCGGTCAATGCGGTAGCTGTGCGTCTTCAGCGTCCGTTCAAGGCCGTGACTGGCTCGGACGACGGCACCGTTTTGTTCTACACGGGTGTCCCATTCAAGTATGCTCGTACACTCTCTACACACACACGGTTTGTGCAGGATGTGCAATTTTCTCCGAACGGTGCGACATTTGCGTCGGCTGGGGCCGATGGCCGTCTGTTCCTCTACGATGGGACGACCGGCGACGTGCAAGGCGAATTCTCGAATCCAGCACACCACGGCACCATCTTTGCGATTGCCTACTCCCCTGACTCTGCGTGCGTGGCCTCTGCCAGCGCGGATGGCACTGTGCGCATCTGGGATGTGGCGCGTCGCGCGCTCCTCAGCGAGTGGCGCTCGGATGAGCCGGACAAGGTGCATGTACAGCAAGTCGGCCTCGTGTGGACGAAAGAGAGCCTGGTATCGCTCAGTTTCAGTGGTGTTCTCAATGTGCTCCTTCCAGAAGAAACGATCCAGGTCAAGGCGACGCTCTTTGGTCCGGGCTCGGGCCTCCTCCGTCTCGCTGCGCTGCCATCGAGCGGTCATTCCTGGGCCGGCGCCTGCCACGATGGCCATGTGTATCTGTACTCGGCCCGTGGCGTAGAGCGTGTGCCGCGGGACGAAAAGCTTTCTGGTCCCTTGGCTATGTGCGCCGGCTCTGATGCCTCGCTGGTGGTGGCGTCGCTGGACGATGCGGTGCGCACCGTGCGTGGCCATACCCTGAGCGAGCCAACCCCCACGACGGGACAGCCGCGCAGCATGCATGTGGGCCCTGCGCATACCTATGTTCTCACCGAGCAAGGTGTCGATGTCATTGTGCCTGAGACGCCCCGACCGGTGCACCACTCGCTCGCATCGCTCGCGTTGACCAGTGTGACGGCCCTTGACGCTACCAACGACGGAAGCCTTGTTGCTCTCGGCACCGAGGCAGGTCAGGTGCACCTATTCTCCGTGTCATCCGATGGATCATGGGTACAAAAAGGCACGTTGCAAGGTGGACGGAGTGCCATCTCTGCCATGGCCTTTTCCCCTTCCGACAAGCTCCTCGCGGTGGGCGAAGGGAGTGGAAAGATTTTGGTCTACGATGTACCCTCCCAATCTCTTCATCTCTCTCATTGGGTCTTTCATACGGCGCGCGTGCATTCCATCGCATGGTCCCCGGATGGCCAGTACGCTGTGAGCGCCTCCCTGTGCGTACCCAGTCACTCACACAACAGCGATACCCATATCTATGTGTGGTCGGTCGAGCGGCCTATGAAACACACGGCGTACAAAAATGCCCATGCGAATGGTGCCTATGGTGCCGTGTGGCTCGATGCGCACACGATTGCAAGCGCTGGCGCCGATGGCGCGGTGCGTCAGGTACGTATGCCTCGCCTCACCGCAGTTCACGTGGTCGCCGTCCGGCCGTACATAGAGGGACACGCGCGCGTCGTTCGTCGGCCGAAGTGCCGCCGGTGTGTGGATCTTGCGCTGTAGACCCTTCTCCACGTCTTTCGCCAGCTGGTGTGGCGAGTCATGTCGCTCCCAGACATGCTGGGAGGTGCATCCGAATGCGGTCCCGTGAACCCGATGCAGCAGCTGGGCAAACGCTTCGGCCAGGACCGCGGAACCCAGTTTGATCGGCTACAACCAGGCAGTGACGTAGGTGCGCGTCCCACTGGCTTTCGTACGCACCGTGGTGCGCCAGAGGATCCTGCGTTTTTCGCGCGGGAATCGGCGCCTACCCCATTTCAGGTGAATGAGCTGCGTCAGGCGCTTCCTCCGCTGGCGGCACAGCCCGCTTGGCAGGCGCCCCCTACTTGGGACGCATCGTTTGAGCGTGGCCGTACCAGCTCTAGTGCGGCGCCGGCATGGGCGCAAGACTTTATGAAGGTCGGCGCGGCCGTGCCATCCCAGGCGCCAGCTATCCAGCAGGCACCGCTGAGTGCACCTGTCGGCACGACCCCCGCCACGGCCGGTCGGCCCATGGGGCAGTTCCGGCGCCCCTTCCCAGCGATGCATCACCCCATGGTCGCGCATGCTCCTCCTCGGATGCAGTCCTTGCAACGTGATGGCCTGGAGCATGTGAGTCAGTCGTCATGGGACTCGGCGTTTACCGCGGTCGACACGCAACAATCGCTGGCAGCCACATCCGCTGCGGATACTCAGCTAGACCGTATGAACGCGGATGAGCTCGCAGAGGCTGCGGAGCGCCTGTTGCATACTGTCCAACACGAACAGAGTGACAAGTTCCAGCAGAGCGAATTTCTCGAGCTCATGCGCAAGCTGCGCGACCGCCAGGCCGAAGTACAAGGCTCGGACATTGTCGACAAAGGCAAGGCCCGCGAGACCGATGGGCCGCCGACGCAGGCGCGTCTGGACGAAATGCTGCGCCAAGCGCCATCTATTCTGTCGACCGCGGAAGCCGGCCCTAGGCATGCAGCGCAACCCCAGGAACTTGCGCAGCTCCAAGAGTTTTGGCTGGAGGAAGACGCAGCGCGTGAGCGACCTTTGCACGAGCGTACATTTGTGGGCGATGGCGGCGATGTAGCGGCGCGCATGCGCGAGGATGATGCGCTCATGGCTCAGGCAGAGCCGCGGAATCTGCCCTCGCTGGACAATGACGATCTCATTGCGCGCGAGTACAACAAATGGACGTCTTTGGGCACGGACGTACGTGGCGCGCAGCCCGCTTGGGAGGAGGAGATGAATGCGGAAGACTTTGTTGGCCGTGCGTGGGATGGCGTGCAAGGCCGTGGCCGGTCCGGTGCGCAGCAGGCTGAATGGGACAAGCTGCAGTCCGATTGGAACGAGTTTGAGGCGCGTGAGGATGGCATCTATCCCACCGTCGCAGATCGTGTGCAGGTGCCGTTCCCGTACGAGGCGCCCGAGTACCGCTTCCACGATGCCAACCCCTATGCCGACGTATTGCACCGCGCTCCGCAGGCTCCCACCGTGTTTGACTCGGTGCTGGAGCACGAAGCGGCCGTCCAAGCGGACCCCCGCGACGCTTCCAAGTGGTACGCACTCGGCTTGCGGCAGCAGGAAAATGAACGCGAGAAGCAGGCCATTGCAGCACTACACATGGCCCTGAAAATTGACCCCAAGCTCAAAGATGCATGGCTTGCCCTCGCGGTAAGCTACACGAACGAAAATGACCGCGACGAGGCGCTCGAGGCGCTCGAGCGCTGGGTCAATGTCAACGATACCTACCGCGGCATCGTGCATCAATACGAGCGCTCGCGCGACCAACTGTCCAAGAGCCGGCACACGCAGCTGACACATGTGCTGATGGCCATGGCCCGCGCTGGCGTCTCGGAGGGATCCACGTCGATCGATGCGGACATCCAAGTAGCCCTTGGCGTGCTATTCAATGCCTCGGGCGAGTACGAAAAGGCCTTCGACTGTTTCTCGGCTGCTATGAGCGTGCGGCCTGACGATTGGATCTTGTACAATCGCATTGGAGCGACGCTGAGCAACTCGGGGCGTTCGGAGGAGAGCTTGCAATTTTATGACAAGGCCCTGTCACTACGCCCCGACTTTGCGCGCTGCCACTTTAACATGAGTATCTCGTACTTGAATCTCAAGGTATGTCATTCCACTAACCTTGTCCAGCAATACCAGGAGGCCGCCGAACATGCCTTTACCGCGCTTCATCTGCAGCATGCATCGCAGGACAGTGACCCGTCCGATACACAAAGCTCGAGCGTATGGGAAATTCTGCGCGTCTCTCTCGAACTGTACGTCTGCTTTCTCACCTCTTCTTTAGCCTGCGCCGCCCTGATCTCGCGAGCCTGTGCGCGACGCGCGACGTGAATGCCATTCGACTCGAGGACCTCGTACCATCATAGCACGTGATACACTGCCTGGCCTATGCACCTGCACGCACCGTGTCGATTGACGCCATGGATGTCCAGTCGGAGGCGCTCCGCGCGCTGCGCGAGTCGGGGCGCCCCGATGAAGCCATCACGGTCAACCAGCGTGCGCTGATAGACAAGATTCTTGCGCGCTACTCGGCAGAATTCACCGTGTTCCGCGAGCTGCTTCAGAACGCCGACGATGCGGGTGCCACTGAATGTGAGCTCCGCTTTGCCACCAGTGCGACGGTGGCTCACTCTCAAGAGCCACCACGACCTCGCACGACTATCCCAGATACCAAAGCACCGCTTACACAGTGGACATTCCGCAACAATGGCAAGCCTTTTAGTGGCGACGATTGGCACCGTTTACGAGTGCGTTTCTCTCTTCCCCTTACCGCAGCGCATTGCCGAAGGCAATCCTGATCCCGACCGCATCGGTGCATTTGGCGTCGGCTTCTACTCACTCTTTAGCGTATGTGAAGAGCCCATCGTGCTCAGTGGCGATGAACTCATGGGCTTTTTCTGGAAAGGCGACGCACTCTACACGCGCCGAGCGCCTGCGCCCCCCACCGAGCCCTCTGCCTCTGGCGCACCATGGACCACCTTTCTCATGGCTCTGCGCGAGCCAACACCTTTTCCCGAGTCGCCACTTGCGCTCACCCAGTTCCTCATGACATCGCTGACATTTACGCACCATGTGCATTCGGTGGCCCTCTATCTCGATGATACACTGCTCTGCTCGCTCCAAAAGAGCACAGGCTCTGCCGAGCCCCTCGCACCTTCCCGGCACTTGCATGGAACGAGCCCCGAAGGCATGCTCCGTGCACAGTCCTTGCACGCCAGCCCCTTGCGCTTACACGCGCGTGTCGCACGCCTGGTGCTGCGCGAGGCAGCCGCGGCCGCCCAAGCGTCGTCCTCGCTGCGCCAGACGCTGGCTAATGCCTTTTCCAAAACGGCCGGTGCAGGTGCTAGCATCGCTGGTATGCTGGCTGGCGCTTTTGGTCGGTCGTCCGCACGTCCGCCGCCACCGCCGATGCTGGCGCCCGTGGACGATTCGGCGGACGTGGACCTAGTCTCTGCTACGCTACCTCTCCGTCTCATGTCGGCACAGCTGCATGTGCATGTATCCAGCGCGTTCTCGCGCGAAATTGAGCGCAGCACGAAAAAGGCCTTGCCTCGCACGACACTTTTGCACATGGTGTACATGGGCAAGGACGAGCTGGATGCATTCCAAGTGCCTGCGGATACGGCCCCGGTGGATGCACACATTCGCGCTGTGTTTGAAGGCGTGATGCCCCAGCTGGATGCACAAGGACGCATCTTTATTGGCTTTCGCACGCACCAAACGACCTCGTTTGCGGGTCACTTGGCCGCACGCTTCATTCCTACGGTCGAGCGCGAGTCCATGGACTTTGTGGACCGATACTGTGCGGCATGGAACATGGAACTCTTGGCGCTCGGTGGCTACGTGACACGCGTCGTGTATGAGCATGAAATGCAGCGCTTGGGCGCCCAATGGTCCTCTGAACCAGAGACGCAGGCAGCCGTGCACGCAGGCGCTCTCCATACGATGCGCTTCTTTTCCTTCCACCGCTCGTCCCCTTCTGCGCGCGTATCCACCGCATTAGAGCAGGCGTTCTTTGCGTGCTGTCAACGCCCGGCCATCTCTCTCCTCTCGACGGAAGGACTACGTTCATCGGATGCTGTGCGCTTTCCTAGTGCCATGCTCGCCGACTTTTGCCGCGAGATTCCTGTCCTTCCACCGGAACACGTCGAGGCCGCTGAGGTGTTTGTGCTGCAGCTCCGCCACCGCTCGCTCGTACAGGACATTACCATGGACGACGTCTTTGCCGAGCTCGCACGCCGCCCTCTGACGCCGACCGAGATGATTGCCTGCCTCCAATGGTGGTGCCGCGTCGCGGAGCATCCATCCTACGACCCATCCCTGCTTCGCCATCTTGTACGTGCCGCTGTCGTGGCCACCGACGACGGCGTTCAGGCCCTCAGCGATGTGGAGACCGTGCTGCATACCGGCAAGTTGCCCCCCAGCGTTCCGTTGCCCCCCACGTGCCTGGTGTATGCTGTGTCACGACCTTTTTCGCCGGCCGACTTGAGTCGCGTGTTTGGCTGGCGCGAGCTGTCCGTGGCCGCTTGGGTGCAGTACATGATCGAGCTGGATCGCTCGCCTGCCCCCGAGGTGCGCGCTGCGCATGGGCTCACGCAGAGCGCCGTGCAGGCTGAAACCGTACTCAGCACGCTCGCCTGGGCGTGGGGTCACTTGCCCAAGGCGCAAGCCACCGAGATTGTGCAGCTATTGCGTCCTCTGGCCTGTGTACCCACACGCCATGGCATGCGGCGGCCCGGCGACGCGTACTTTGCCTCGGTCTCGCTCTTCCAGGACTTGCCGATTGTGGCGTTCCCCACGCTCACCGTGCGTGGACCCCTCGAGCGCGTCCTCGAGGCATTAGGCGTGCGTCGCCACGTTGAAATTCAGCTCTTGTTGGACCGATTGCTAGAAGCAGGCGACTGGTCGCACATGGATCTGGTGGCCTACCTCGCCAAGCAGCGCAGCCACCTCACAGCCGCCGAAATGGAGCGCCTCGCACAAACGAGTCTCTTTCCCGCGGAAAACGACGACCAGCGGTACAAGGCCGCGCAGCTGTACGAGCCGAATGAAGCATTGCGCCAACTTTCCCTGCCCATCCTGGCCTGGCCTGGCCGCCCATGGCGTGCGTCGGGGGACGAGGCCAAGCTGCTATGGGACCTGGGGCTGAAGCGGCATCCACCCCTGCCCCTGCTCCTGGCGCGCGCTGCCGGGGAAAAGCCTGCGTCTGCGTCGCCTTTGTGCGATGCCACGGCGCTCCGCTCACAATCGCTCGCGTACCTGCTGCAGCAATTTAGCGTGTACCGGAATGCGTACACGCTCGAGGCCGCTGCGCCGTTTTCCTTTGTGCCCGCGCGCGATGGCGCCCTGTATCCGCCCACCCACGTCTACACGGACCCGGCCGCTGCCTCGATGCAGTTCCCGGTCGCTCGTGTTGCGCCTCTGGATGCAGTGCAGCTGCAACTCGCAGCTCACCCCAGTGGGACTGCTTTGGTGCAGCGGCTCCGCGAGGCGCCACCATCGGCCGATTCAGCACGCGATGTGTTTACGTTTTTGAGCAGCGCGCGTACCTTGTCTGCCAAGGATCTCGAGCAGCTTTCTCGCACGCCCTTTGTGCCGGTCGGTGCGCGGACGTTGCCGCCCGTTGCGTGCTATTTGGGTGGCGCCAACGCGCCGCGCGCGTACCAAGCCGTGTTTGCGTATGTGGATTTCGGCCCGACCGCCAATGGATTCTTGCGGTCGTGCGGTGTGCGCGACGAGCCGAGCGTCGCGGATCTTGTGCAGCAAGTCGTGGCGGATCCACTCCACTTTTACGAGTTGTGCCAGCAACCTGATACCTACCTGGATGTGTTGCGGCGCATCGCGCACGATTTCGACGACCTACCATCCTCTCTGCAGTCAAAGATGACCAGCGCTCCCTTTTTGCTAGGCCACCAGCCGTCGTCGCGCGACGAGTCTGAAACCCAGGCGTATGCGCTGCGGTGCGCCAAGGATGTGGTGGTCGTGGACGATGCCCACGCTCACATGCTGTTTAGCGAGCATTTGTTTGTGGCACCGCATGAGGAACCACTCGAAACGCTGTATGTACGGCTGGGCGCACCCCACCTCAGCGAGCTCGTGCGCGAGTCGTTTGCGGTCGCTGGCGCGCGACAGTCTGATACGCCACGCGCGCGCGCTGTGCAGGCGGCCGTGCTGGAACGTACGCCCTTGTTCCTGTTTGAAAAACGCGCAGTGCCATCGAACGAGATTGTGCGGGATATGGACTGGCTGCAGCGCGCGCTCGTGGTCGTCCAAGTCGGGGCGCCCGGTATCCAGCAGAAGCGCATTCTATCGTACCGTGGCCAGACGCACACGGATGTACAGCCCTGCTCGGCGATGGCCCAAATGCAAGGGCAGCAGTGGGTCTTGCATGTGGCTCAGGACATGGAGCTCGACTGGTTTGAAATTGCTCTTGCGCTCGCCAAGGCGCTCTTGGCACGGCAACCACTACAAGAGGTACTCCTCTTCATGACCCTTCTCTCGTCGCCGCTCAAGAGCTTGAAGCGCAAAGGATTTCATGTGGACAAGATTCTCGCTCAGCAGCGCACACAGCAGGCGGCCGCGCCTGCTCCCTTGGTCGAGAGTGAGCCGGCATGGGACAGTTGGCGCTCGCAGATCCTGGACATGTTCCCCAACGCGCAGCCGGCGTATGTCGATCGTCTGCTCCGCTCGTTTGACGATGCACATTTGCAGCGCGCCAGTGAGGCGATGCTCTCGCAAGGGTACCCCAAGATTGTGAAGCAGCCGCACGTGCCCGTCCTGCCTCCCAAAGAGACCCCAGCGGAGAAGTTCATCGAGCCTGAGCGGGCCATGGAAGTGACACGGCCCAAGGAGCCCGTGCCCGTTCCTCCCACGGGCTCGTTCTTGCATCAATGGAAAGCGCGATTCACAGGCCGAACTCCTACTGCGCCTGCGCCCACTGCGCCTGCGCCTACCCCATCCGACGACCGCGTAGCACCACCGGCCGAGATCCAGCGCCATGTCCAACGAGCGATTCAGGCATCGCGACCGGACGCCTCGTCTGTGATCCAATCGCAGTCGCAGCAAGTGCACGAGGCTGCTACACACTATTGCGATGTGGCCGGTATTGATGTCGACTTGTCTCTGGCCGGGCGCGTGCATGGAACGCCTGTGTTTGTGAGTCGCGACTTGAGCGCCGCCGACGTACTGACGGTGCATGCAAGCGCACTCGACCGCCTCATCCGCCAAGTGTACCGCCCTATCGGCGCGATTTTCGGAATCGATCCTCGCAGCATGAATGTCTTTTGCGATACCAAAGGGCCTTCGATCGCCTTTAACCGGGGCGGCACTCTGTACCTCAACTTGCGCTACTACCTCGCTTGGCACGATGCGGACGTACAGGCAGGTCGCCTCGCAGGCCCACTCGTATCGGTGTACTTTACGGTGGCGCACGAGCTCGCTCACAACCTCGTGGCCGCCCACAACTCGGAGCACGAGTTTTACTTTTCCAGCATCGCCGAGCAGTACGTGTTGGCGTTGGCCCAGTACATTGCTTCTTTAGGTGGAGGTTCATAGTCGTTGATGGCCACCACTGCCTTTAGCTCGGCGGACGAGGCCATCCTCGAGCACCGGGTTGCGTTGGACCCTCGGGCCGTGGAAACGACGGCCGATGCACTTGGCTGCCCCGTAGCCGACTTGTACGATGTGGTAGGGACCGCCGAGCGCCTCGTATTTGCACCTGGCACACGCACATGCCTCACGCCGCCGTTGGAACGGGTGGCTTTGCAATTTCCTGACGAGGGCCTTGTGGATGCCGTGCCCGTGTATCACGCACTCAAAGAGGTGCTCGAGGCGCTGACAAACACGCCGCCGGCTCTCTATATTCTCGCCGACACGAGCCATGGCAGCTGTTGCGTCGATGAAGTGGCCGCAGCCCATGTGCAAGCGGATGCCGTTGTGCACTTCGGCCACGCCTGTATGAGCCCGTACGTTGCTCTTCTCACACAGTACCGCTCGCCTTCCTGCCCTCTACGTATTTCCCCAGCGCAAGGTGGACGTGGACGTCGTTAGCAACGGCCTCTGCGAGGCCGCTCGGCAGCTCGACTTGCGCGATCGTCGCGCCGTCGTGCTCACCTACGACGTCGCGTATGCCCACTGCATGGATGATATCTATACGCGCTTGCAATGCGCATGGGACTATTCTATTCCCCTCGTCCTCTCGCGCATCGACAGCCGACTCAATTGGGACGCGCGCCTCGCAGCACGATTCCCCGTATCCCCACCCTGTGCTCAATGCACGTCGTGTACCTGCACGTCGCGTCCACCACCCGCGCATGATCTACCGAAACACGATCCTTCCACCTCGTCCCTTTTGCGTGCACGGCACGTAGACTGGCCGCCGGACACGGATCTCGCCTCGTCGGCCGTGCTGTACCTCGGTGGCGAGTCGCGTGCACTTACCCACTTGCTTCTCACGCTCGGCCCTACACACCCTGTGGCAGCCTTTGATCCTGTGCGACAAGTATCACGCGTGGAAACGGGCCAAACGAACCGTCTGTTGATGCGACGCTACGCCACCATCCAAAAAGCGCGCGATGCATCGGTTGTAGGTTTGGTCATTGGGACGCTGGGTGTCCACTCGTTCTTGCCGTTATTGCAGCAGCTGCGCCGCCTACTCACGTCACCAGCGTCGCAGCGCAAGGTCTACACGATCAGCGTCGGCAAGTTGAATCCTGCCAAGCTTGCCAACTTTCAGGAAATTGACGTGTTTGTGCTGGTGGCCTGCCCGGAAAACTCGCTCCTCGACACACGCGACTTTTTGCGGCCCATCGTCACGCCTTGGGAAATGGTCTTGGCCGTGCAGGCTCGCGGTGGGAACGAGGTTTCATGGTCGGGCGCGTACGTACTCGACTTGGCGAGCGTCCTCGCCGATGTGCAAGCTACCCCGGCTGATGCGGCTCATGACGACAAGGACGACGACGACCGGCCTCACTATTCATTCGCTACAGGCACCTATGTCTCGCGCACACGCTATGGAAAAAGCTCCGATGAACAGGCATCGTCAGATACCACGAGTCGCGCGCTCGCTTCGCTTTCGATCCAGCCCCACGAACTGGCGGTGCGCGACCCCGCGTCAGGTCAGCTGACCAAGGTGCTTGACAGCGCTGCGCTCGCGAGACGCGGCGAGCGTACATGGCACGGACTCGATCCCAAAGAGGGACAGGCCTATGCAGCCACACTAGAGCAGGGCCTCGAGGGCTTTGCGCAGTCGTACCGCGCGGCCGACGGCACGCGCGAGGGAGGAGATAGTGCATCGTTGTGGTAGGCTATGCTGACTCAGCAACACGCACGCGTCGCGCGGCGCGTGGCGACACCCGCTCGCTCCTGTCGCGATGCCACCGCTCGTGGACGGCTGGCCAGAGGACCCTTTGGCAGGGGTCGCATTGGGCCGCGAATCGTCGCCAGAGAGTAGCTCGCCATCGTTCCAACTCGTGTCGCCGCCCCTGCATGGGCATGGCGGACGTACGGACGATACGAGCTACGATACGAGCGTGGCCTCGGTGCCCAAAGGTCACGACGCGTCGCATGCGCTCGAAACAGACATTGAGTCGGAATCGGATACGGAACGACCTGCTCACACGTCCCTGGCTGCACGTATGCAGAAAAAGGCTACGGCGCCGCGCGCCGCACCCCTATTCCTCTGGTCCGACGACGAAGACGAGGCGCCTACGGACGCTCGGCAGACGCGCATGGAACGCCTGCGCGCACTCGCACAGCAGCGGGCTGCCTCTGAGAGTTCTCAGGAAGATGGAACCCATACGGTCGAAGCCCCTCCAACACCTCCGCATCCCGATCCAACGGTGCCGCCTGTCGAAGAGGACAGCGACGTATCTGAGGACCTAGCGGCGCTCTCTCCCCCGCCCACGCGCGCGCGCGCGCGCGGATTATCCAAGAAGGAGGAGCGCGATATGCACAGCATGACTGCGCGTCTTCGCCGTGAGCATCGCACCAGTCTTCCTGCCATGGAGCCCAAGCGGTACCAACTCTCCGAGTTGCTCAGCACCATCCAATACGCCGCGGCGCCTTCGCCGGGACCGTCTGCTATGTACTCGAGTGATCCTGTCGAAATGTCATCGACGCCTGAGGCCCACGCTGTGGCGCCGCGGCGCGCGTCGCCCCTACCGACGAGCGATGCGCACGCGCAGAAAAAGTGGGCGTGGCTCGAAGCGCAGGGCCGCTCTGCCCAGGACAGCGACGAGGACGAGGATGACCTCGAAGTCGTAGCACTCGGTCCGCATCCCCCGCCTCGCGTGCGTTTCCGCACATCACCTCCCCGCGATGTCCGTCGAGAGGCCGCAGATGCATCGCTCGCTCACCTCGCCGTGCATCCTCGCACACCGCGGCGCCAGCGTATCGCCACGATGGAGTATCGTTCCCCCCACGCTCAGGCGCCGGCCATGCCCCCTGTCCCTGACGAGCAAATGAGCGCGGCAGGCCACGCCTTTGCTCTGGCCGCTCACAAGATCGCTGGTACGCTCCCACCAACGTCGCCTGCGCGTGGCGATGCCACCAGTCCGCCACGGCGCGCTCCGCCTCCCCCAATCATGGGCCTCGATGCATTGAATGCAACGCTCCTTCAAAAAGTTCACGCGCAAAACGCGCAGGTCCATGCGAAAAAACAACGGCATACCCCTGCGGCATCCTCCTCATTGTCTTCGCCGCCGCCGGCGCCACACTCGCCGCCACCCGATCCTGCGGCGCTTCCAGCGCGTGCACCGACGCCTAGTCCTGCTTCTAGCGTGGAAAGCAGTCCACACAGCGCACGCAACTCGGAGAAGGAAAATGTGCCGCCGCACGAATTGTCGCCCACTACGCCCCGACTAGGCTCGGCCTCGACGCCGTCACTTTCCGATCCGCTCCATGACCCCCTCACAGAGCTACCGGCCGGCGACCTGGGTGCCTTTTTTGCACCGACGCCCGCGCTTGGGGACAATACGCCGGCTGCCTCGTCCAGCGTGCCCCTTTCTCGTACATCATCCAGCCACTCGGTGCTTGCGCAGTTCTTTGAGGCAGGCACTCAAGAATCCGTGCGCAGCGGATCGCTGGACCTGTTCGCGAATCAGCGGCGCTCTGGGCCAGTGGGCGGTATGACCCAATTTTTTGAGGCGACGCCTACCGGCACCGTGTCGCGCAGTCAAGAGGCCATGCCGCCGCCGACGCGTGCGCCTAGTGGCGATGCTTTTGCGGCGTTGCGGCGTGCCGAGCAAGCGGACGCACAGGCACCGCCTTCGCCAGACATTCTGCCGTCGGTGCATCCGTCGGAGCACCAGGGTGAAACGGTCCGTGCGCCATCGACGCATGGCCTCGTCTACCTCAATGAGGATGGCTTTTTCACACAGACCAAGCCGGTGGAGGGTGCTTGGCCTGCGTCGGCGCACAATAGCGACTCGGAGTCGGAGCAAGGCTCGGAACCAGCGTCGGAGCATGCCACTTTGTCCTCGCGCCCGCCCCGCGCTCATCGGCCCACCTCGGCGTTTGTGTTTGGCGAGGCAGACGAGTCGGAGGACGAGGCACATCATGGTGGCCTGGCTGGTGTGTTTAGTGATCGTGAAGACGGCAGCGACGACGATGGCGACCAAGATTCGGACGCCGACGACGACCTATCCAGTCTGCTCGACGACGAGAGCGACGAGGACGCCGAGGCCAAAGACGATGCGGCGCGCCAGCGATACATGCAGCATCGCGATGAAGACGATGCGGCGATGCAAGCGCTCCACGAGCGTGCCACCAAAGGTCTCTTGCGGCATCGCCGACGTGGCAAGGATGATTTGCTAGCGGACCTGCTCGACGAGGATGCGGACGAAGAGGAACTTCGACGCCGGATCCAAGCACCGCAGTTCCGCCAGGGTCAGCGCCGCAAAGTCGATGGGGACGGCCTCGACGCCCTAGCCGCGCGTGAGGATGCGCAAGCGTTTGTGCGCATGTACTCGGAGACGCACGACGCCACAGATAAACAGGCTGCGTACGACTTTTTGGATGTGGGAGAGGAGAGCTCCGGCGACGAGCGCGTCTCCGCGCATGCTGTGCGGGCAGAGATTCTGCGCCGTCAACGACACCGTGCGCTCTCGCCCACTGCCGAGATGCCGCCCGAGGACGATGGCGCGGCGCGCGTCAAGCTACGTGCTCGCCGACCGTCGATGCCACCAAAGCGCGCCGCGCAGACGTCCGACGACGAAACATCGCATGTATGTATTTATGTGCTCACGACAGTACTCTCGTGTCCTATTTCAGTCGGGCAAAGTGGACGTATCCCAACTACCCCCCGACGTCCAAGAAAAGCGGGCGCGTCTTTTGGACGAATACAGTCACGAACCGACGTGGCAGCAAGGACGTGGTGGCAGTGGCAACCGGCGTCGCGCTCCCAGTAAACGGTCGTTATCTGCACCTACACCCCGCGTGCTCGAGCCCGCCCCCTTGGCGCCATCAGTGCTCGTGCCGCAGGTCCTGCGCCGCGAGGCGCACTTTCCGTAGACGATACCTATCACGTGATCACAACGAAGCGCGTCGCGTGTGTGTTGGTGGGACCATCAGCCCTGGCGCACGCGGCATGCAGGCTTGCGGGGCGAGGCTGCCCGAGACGCCTAGGCGGCAGGATGCGGGGCCTTCTCTCTCCCCTGAAAAGTCATGGCAGCGCGTGTATGAGATGCAAAGTTCGCGATTGCCCGTGCTGAAAACCCCTGTGGGTGGTACGTGCTTCTTCTGACCCCGTTTAGCCCGCCGAGGTCGGCCCAGCGCGATGCGTGTGCTGCGCGAGACGCAGTCAGAAAATGTGGCGCCTACGACACCCCGAAGTGAAGTGGGTGCACTACCCCGCCACAAGACCGTCGATGAAGTGACCAAAGTGGCCGAGGCGCGCCTCCAAGACCTGCGCCAAGAGAAATACACCTTGCTCAACGAGCGGGAGGATCTCAAAACTGAGATTCGTACGTGCCTCTACTTACACAGAATTGGGACGCCAACGTGAGCTCAAACTCAAGGCACAGGTAGGTTAAGTTACTCACACAAGGTCGATAAGCTCGAGAGCCTGATCGCTCGATACAAGGAGCGAGCCACGCAACACCAGCATGTTCACGAGGAGCACGCTACGCTACAACACGACAAGGATACCATGGCCTCCGAACTGCAGTTGGTTCGCGAGAACGCCGCGCTCGTCTCGGCCCAATGCAAGGAGCTCGAAACGGCGCTGCAGACTTGGCAGGCCCACTGTGTGGCTACCACGGACGCTGCCAGTGCGCGTATGGACCACATGTGGAAGTATTTGGAATACATGAACGCGCAGCAGAGGCAGATGCAGGCGTCTCTTCGGACAACGCAGCAGCGCTATCAGCAGCAGGTCGCCCAGTGGGAGCAGCGTCTCTTGGCCCAAGAGGCCGATCTGGCATATGCCTCTGACGCCCTGGAACAGCAGCGTATGGAACTCGATGTCCTTTCGATGGAGCGCTCGCAGTTTGAGCAAGCGCTGCACGATGCAGAAGACCAAATACTACAGCTCTCCCTCCGAGACGTGGACGACTCGGGCCAACACGACAGTGACATGGTACTACAAGACCAATACGACAAGCTCTCTGTCGACGTCAAAATCTCTACCATGGATGCTCTTTGCAGTCAGAGTCAATGGGAAACGGAGCAAGAGCGCTCGGCATGGCTCTTGTCGCGTTTGCAAGACACAGAGGCAGTGCATCATCGCCTACTCCAAACGCTCAAGAACGAGCGTGTAAAGCATGCAGAGGAAGCAAATGCACAGAAAGAGCTTGTTGCTGCACAGGAACGTATCGCCGAGCTGCTCCAGACGAATGCAGAATTATCGGACGAGCTGAATCGCGTTGCTTGGTTCGAAGAGGCATACCAGGCTCGGACACAACAAGCGGACCTACTGAAAGAGCTAGCCAAACTGAATGAGACGCATGAAGAACAACTCAAGGACCTGCATCGTCTACGCGAAGACCAGCAAGAGGCGACGGAGCTGCAAGGTCTGAGCAAACGCATTGAACTCTTGCACAAAGAAGAGGAAGACATGCGACAGCATCGCAATGCATTGGCCTGGCATGCACAGGAGCTAGGCAAGTTTCTCGCGCAACAGAGCGAGGCTGTGCAGGAGCCACGCCGGCGCGTCTCTGACACGGCCTACTTCCGTGCCAAGCGCGCTCCCCACGCATCCAGTCTTTTGCATAGCTAACTGTACAAGTATCGGACACGCGATACTAGGCCAGGCGAAACATCGTACACATCATCGCTCAGCGGTCCATGTATACTACTCATCTCAGCCACAGAGAGATGCGCCAGGGGATGGGGCCCTGGATCATTCAGCGGCTGGGTATACAGCACAGCTCGACGGTCAGTGACAAGGTTCACCGAATCTAGTGGTGGCGTGCGAAACAAATTGAGCGAAAAGTACCCCGCGTAAATAAAAAAGAAGAGCATAATGCTCCAGGCAGGTAGCAAAAAGGCCCAGTCCCTGCGGTTAGGCATGCGTCGTGCTTACCGGTGAGGAAACCATTCAATGCCGATGTGTTGCAGAAGCCATTCAGGGCTCAGCGCCCATGCTGACCATATGAACCAAAGAACCAAGGCAAATATGGCTAGCGCAAAGCCATAGGCCTCTGTGATAGGACTGCTATGCCGATAGAGGGGCGGCGTGGCACCAGGCGGCATGGGCCATGGAGGTGGAGGTCTGCGTTGTGGCAGATCGCTGGGGACGCAGACGACCTGCTCGTGCGCAGGACGTGGCCATGACCTCCCACTTTCTGGATCGCGTGCGCAAGCATGATCAACGCAGGAGCGAGAAGGAAGAAAAAGATTGCATATTTTGTGATATAATCGCTCGAAAACAGCCGGCCTATATTGTGGCAGAGACCGACGACTACATGGCGTTTTTAGATGGATTGCCGATTCGCGCAGGTGCGTTTGGTTGATGGTCTTATCTAGGGCACACACTCGTTCTACCCAAATCCCATGTTAGGCGCCTTTCTGAAATGAGTGCTGAGCAGGGAGCTGCTGTCGCCCGAGGGCTATCGGATGTGGCCCGTGCTATGGAAAAGGGTGCGTGGTATTCACTTACACGCAGCCTTTCACATAACAGGACTTCAAGTGGCTGCCAACCAGGACTATGCACAAACGGTGGGACATGTACGTGGCACTCTTCTTACGATCAGGTGCACTTTCACGTAGTGCCAGCCCCCCTGGATGCTTCCACACCCTCGGTCCTGCACAAGTGGGTATCGTCTTCGCCATTGAGCCTCTTGGGGCGTCGTGACGAACTACGGGACGATGAGGGCCAACAACTCTCTACGCTGCTGCGCCAATCGATGCGGCATGCCAAATTGTAGCAAGCAAAAAAGCTGCGACAAGGGAGGTTCGAACTCCCGTCCTCACCTACTTCCACGCGAATCGCGTGCCAAAGGCCATGGGAAGGTGAGATCCTAAACCACTAGACGATTGCCGCCGAGATCGCTTGCTCTATGTCGAATGACAAACCATAGACGGTGCACACTCCATGCGGCGGCGCAGCTGGTTTGGTTTCTCCGCTCAGGCGCTGCAGATCCTGCCTCTATCGGTAACGACTAGGTAAATACCACTATTTTATGGTTCGAGCGACCCGCGCGCATGACGACGAACCTGTGATCAAGCAGGCACGAATCATCCAACTGCGCATTCACATCTCTCACGGGTGTATTGTTGACATAGAGCCCACCCCCTTGCTGAACGAGACGGCGCGCTTCGCCTGCTGTTAGAGTGTGCATACATACTTCGTGATGCCACCAACTTGACATCAGCTGCCAGGCGCAGAATATCCACGTTTCCTCGGGGTACGTAAACAAGTCGGGGGTCGTTCATAAATGCGAATTGCACCTGTTCCAACGAGAGCGAATGCACATCCATACCGAACAATGTCTGTGTGGCCACCCGTGCACGCCGCAAAGCTTCCTCTCCACGGACCAGCTCAGTCACCTCTTCCGCCAAGCGCGTCTGCGCAATACGCTTGGCTTTATGGGTGTTATGCTGCTTAAGGATCTCTTGGATTTCGTCATGGGAAAGCAGAGTGAGCGCTAGCAAATAGCGCTCGACATCTGCATCGGCACTCCGCAAAAAGTATTGGTAGAAATCAAAGTCCGACAGCATCGTCCGCGATATCCAAACTGCATTCCCAGCAGACTTGCCAAACTTAGCCCCGGTCGAGGTAGTCAACAACGGAAGTGTCAAGCCATAGGCAGGGTCTTCTCGCATACTTATACTTTTGTTGGCACTTTGGGCTGCTTTTTGACGACGTATCAGGTCAATACCGGCCATGATATTGCCCATCTGATCAGAGCCACCTACTTGCACAGAGCAGTTTTTCTCTCTGTGCAACACGCTAAAGTCATGGGCTTGCATAAGCTGGTACGAAAATTCCGTGAAGGACATGCCAGACGATTGACCATCCTCTGGGAATAAACGCGATTTCACACTGGTATAAGTGCAGCATACACACCTGTCGCGAGCCAACATTTCGTTTACACGCGCGAAGCGACCGACCTCAGCCAAGAACTGGAGCGCAGAAACATCACGGAACCAGTCAAGATTGTTAATGAGCTTCAGATCAATGGTATCCAGGAACAAAGATTCCGCCTCGTTACTGTTCCTTGTTGCAGCGAAGGGAGCATGCGTCGCATGAATCCGTCCACGACGTTGAAGATACGCCACGGCATTGTGAAAGAATTGGTATATCTGAGAGCGTATAGATGATACGTTCTTTTCCAATTGTTGGGTATCCAGTGCGGATCTCTCTGTGGAACGGCCGGAAGGGTCACCAATCGCACCTGTCGCACCACCAATCTGAGTGAGTCGCTTCTGCGTACCAAAATGAGACCACGGTGTCCATGAGTCACTAGGTGTAGCATTGTAATCAAGGGAAGCAGATTCCCTACATGAAGACTTTCTGCGCTCGGATCGACACCAGAGTAGATGGTCCGCTCTACGAGCTGGTTTTGGTCATTTTTGGTCGACAAATGTTCATTCAATGCTCTGGATGTCACATTTTGAACCAGGCCCCGTGAATCCAAGAATGAAAAGACTGAGTAACATCGTGCATGAGCGAAAGCTCCGTGATGATGCGCGGATATAAACCTGAGACTCCCACGGCACCAGGGCCCAAGCACGAGCATGGTTGGGAAGAAACAGATCGGGCCCCCGATTCGAGTGCCTCGCTCAGACCAACATGGCCCTGCATCTGTACGGATGGGGCTCCAACTTGCATGGCCAACTAGGACAGCCCTTGCACACGGTAGAATGTGATCAGCCTGTGCACATGGACAATGCTGATACTATCATTGAGGCTACTGGCTCCCAGGTGTTTCTTTCGTCCGGAAACCAGTCGTACTATTATGGCCTCACCTCCAGAGAAGAGGATTGGTCAAGTATACCCCAAAGAAACATGCTGTCCTGGGAGCCGCCTCGTGCACTTTTAGGAAAAGATGGATTACTATCTTTCATTGATACCCAGGGGCATATATGCGTAGGGATGGAAGGAAAACGACGAACGAGTACTACGTGGCGCGATGCTGCT
Source organism: Malassezia nana (assembly GCA_029542845.1). Taxonomy (NCBI): domain Eukaryota; kingdom Fungi; phylum Basidiomycota; class Malasseziomycetes; order Malasseziales; family Malasseziaceae; genus Malassezia; species Malassezia nana. Next base: position 1,196,459 of record CP119893.1, read on the forward strand.
ATGGATAGGACGGGACGAGTGGTGGCCATAACTGGTTTGTACGCACTGCTCATGCAGATGGTGGGGTCGCATATATGTACGAAACGCATGAACACTTTCTTTCCGGAGAAAAGGCTCAGCCCTTGCACCTCCAAGCTCCTCTTGATACCCCCACATTCGATAAAGTGGCCGCAGGCGGTGCTCACTTTGTTCTTTTCGCCCTGAATCATTCATCACCATTGTATATAATTGGTGATAATCGTTATGGTCAGCTTGGAGCGTTGTATCCTGATGAAGAAGAGGGTTATTTAAAGGAAATGACTTTTTTTTCTAGGAGGGAAGGTTTTCCTGGGCGTATCATATCCATCCACTGCGGATTTCGTCATTCTGTCGCACTGACAAGCGATGGAGATGCATATATATGGGGCTGGGTCAGTGATCAGTCGGATCCTTTCACGGGACCGGTCCCTGTGGATATCGGCGATGAGGGCGAGTTACCAAATGTACAAGCTGTGGCCTGTGGCGCCGAAACATCCTTGTTCTTGCTACAAGATGGATCCGTATGGATCTTGGGACAACGTGGAACTACCAAGGCAAGACAGGTTCCATTGCCCAAACCAGCTAGGCAAATTGCGGCCGCACAATGGTCTTATTATGCGCTTATACATGGCTAAGAACTCTTACCACGTAAATCAAATCGACAAAGTCCGACATGATTTACTTCGAAATGCTAGTACCGCCAGCCACTGATCCGGGAGTATCAGGAATAATGGGCGCAACCGGCTTGTTACCTTCGGCGAGAAGGCGCTGCATCAAAACACCAACACCCTCAAAGACACCAAGAAGGATACCACACATCACACCAGCGCCAAACGCCGTTTTGGGACCGCCACGAATAGCCAAGCTAGAGCCGGTGAAAAAGCCAGCGATAATTGCGTTCCACGGGTCCTCCTTTTGACGAACCGACTTGACAGTGCAGTCAAAGGTAGTAAAGAGACCACCCCACACACCAAAGTTTCCACCTAGCACGGGTGCGCGTGACTTTATAGCAGATACAGATCCAAGGAAACGTTCACCGCGGGGCGAGTTGCGCGCACCCTTAATGCCATGCCATATAGTGCCACCAATGCAACCCATGGCGAAAGCACCACCGAAGTCATTGAGGATAACCCATGGGCAAGGATCACGCGAGTGGTCTTGCCCTGGATGTCCTGTTTGAGTAATCGGCATGCTCGCTTCTATTTAGAAGGGACCTATGCCGACCGCCTGCAACGATGGCTGCTATTCGAACTGCGTGGCGACAATTCCATCGCGAAGGAAGGACTGATCACGTGACTACACAGACGCTGGATGCGCAAGGGCCCAATGCAACAGCGCACGGAGTCTGTCATCAGTCAGCTGCAACGCACGAGAACAAAAGATATTTAGATGCGCGAGTCCAGCTTCCAGGCTGGCTGAATTGTAAACGAATGCTTGTATCATTAATTCTGTCTTTGGAAATGCTGCCAGTCAGAATTGTACCACATACTGGTAAGGGAGTTGAAACGTAGGATCGTTGCTGCTGGCACATTCACCGAGTTCTTTCACACAGGTGAGAATGCCGACCATGCCGTGATCAAATCGTCTGGAATGTAATAGTCGGCCAATATGCCAGTCATTGGTACCATAGAGCTCATACATGGCTTTGTCAGGCCCAAGGTTTTCGATACAGCTGATCGAGCACCGAGGAATGACTCTGTATTCTTTAAACGTATACTTCATTAAGCGTTCCAAAACCGTGAGAAGCAGAGCGACTTGTCCAAGGGCAGCATTGATTTCTGACCATTCGACTTGGTCGTTTCTACCCACTCTTTGCATGCACCGACCCAAACGCAGCTCGTTGATCGTTCCCATCCCCGATGCATCTTCTTCGATACAAAATGTATCCATGTAGGCATTCGCTGACTGTAGCGAAGCTGACAGTAGGCTCTCATTCTTGATTCGTGCTTGCAATCGGGCTTGCGCCGATGCAAGCTCGTCTGCTTCGAACTGCAACCTCTCGTGCCGATGCCAAAACGTCTTCTCTTCTTCTTCCAATTCCTTCTCCTTGGTTTCAATAAATGCTTTCTGCTTCTCCAGTGATTCATAATCTTGATCGTACGACTTGAGCGTCTCTCCAAGTTGCTGAATTTCGGAATTCATGGTGCTGATTTTTTGTGCGACGGTATTTTGTTCACGCTCCCAGCGATTCATATCCTCCTGAGACATTTCAAGATCACCATCCACAAGAGCAAGTCTTTCCATCTCACGCTCCATGAGGGTGAGTGTGTCCACTTCTGCCTTGACCTCATTTATACGTGTTGACAAAAGGTTCACACAGTCTTGTGCACATTCTTGACACATGGGATGCTGGATGGAGGGCTCTGTAAGAGGGGGTATACGCGACAAACTTGAATCCAGCACATCTTCCGCTTTTTGCTCGTGCAAAGAACTAGCTTTTGGTTTCAGAGTGGCCTCTACATGGGCTTGGATAGCCTTGCGTGCGGCTTCTGGCAGCGGCCACGGCTCGAGTCTTTCTTCGACACTAGAAGGTTTTCTTTCATTGAGAATAGTAAATTCTCTAATTAAATCTTTCAGATCATCCTGCTCTATGCGCGCGACAAGATCATCATTGATCTGGACAGGCCGTGAGCATTGCCCGCACACCAGGTTCATCCTAACGCATGGACCTGGCAGAAGGTGTGGAGGTGATAGTAGCCACGTGGCAAGTGTGGTGGGTCCCGGACTCGGCCGATGATCGTGCGCTGGCTTTCGGACCGGACAGACACTGGCTCGTTCCATCCGCGCCGTGCGCTTTCCACCGACCAGAAACGATGGTGTTTGCTCTGGCTTCGCGCACGCTCCGCACCTCGAGCTACCGCTCTCTTCTCTCGCAGACTGCTGGTGCTCGTCGTGGCTATGCTGAGGCTGTCAGTGACAAGCTCAAGCTCAGCTTTGTTGTGCCTCACCAGGTAGGTGGAACTATTTATTGATTCTAATGCCAGGCGTTCTACGACAACGTTGAAGTGACCCAGGTGAACGTGCCTGCTGTGACGGGTGACCTCGGTATCCTTTCGGCCCACGTTCCGACTGTTGAGCAGATCCGGCCCGGTCTCCTGGAGGTGATCGAGTCGAGCGGCACGAGCAAGAAGTTCTTTGGTATGTTCCTTACACTCACCGCGAGTCTCGAGCGGCTTTGCCACGATCCACCCTAACAATCGTCTCACCATCAACGCCATTGAGGCCTACACTGTCGACAAGTTCTCGCCGGAGGTACGTATCGCCCTGCGAATGTCACTAACATGCTCAGGCTGTCCGTCAGGGTCTGGCTGATGCGCAGCGCGTGGCGTCGGGCAACGGCTCCGCGGAGGAGAAGGCCGCTGCTGAGATTGAGGTCGAGGTCTTCACGGCTCTCCAGCACGCTCTCTCCCAGAACTAAGTCTATAGCTGATAGCGCCACGCTTGGCGTGCTGGTTCTCTCACCCATCGGCTGTATGACGGTTGACATTGTCTACGATCACTGCTACCTGTCTAGGCCTACTGACTCGGCTGCGCGCTCATAGAGGCAATGTCAATGGCGGGCGCTGCCTTTTGCTCTTCAGCCTGGGCAGGCTGTTCTTCCGTCGGTTCGTTCTGGGGCACGGCCGAGGGAGCCTGGTCGGTGACCCCCTGTAGTGGTGCCACAGGTTCAGCCGCCGAGACCGGCACCTCCTTGTTCTTCGAGGCAGGTGGGTGACTGTGGACATGCTCCGCAATGTCATCATGAATAGCACGTAGTTGTTCGAGACGTTCCTGCCACTTGGGGAGAAGGAGAAGCTTCTGCTCCAGTTGCTGCTTCTCTTCTTGTAGCTGAAGGCGACGATCAGCGTCAAGCTCCGTAAAGACATAGCCACCTTGGCCATCGTACTGCAGGACATGAGAGTGGTACTTCCACAACGAGGGACGATGAGACACCGTCAACATGGTAATACCCAGCTCCGTGGCATGGTCGTACATCACGCGCTCAATGTCGAGCGTCACCGCACTGGTACACTCATCCAGGATGGCATACTTGGGCTTGTGGTAGAACAGGCGAGCCATGGCAATGCGCTGTTTGTCGCCACCACTCAGTGCATCACGCCACTCACGCATCACATCCCAGCCACCTTCACGCTCGACAATGTTGTCAATTTGAAGGAGCTTGAGGATCTCAATGAGGTCCTCGTCCGATACACCCTTGGCGTGCATTTCTGCAACGGTATCAGGATAGATGACCTGGTCGCGCAGAGTGCCCAAGGACAAGTAGGGGCGCTGAGGGATATAGGTAAACTCTTTGTTGGAGGGCTTGTACACCTTTCCGCCATACACCGGCCACAGGCCACCGAGAATACGGAACATGCTGCTCTTACCACAGCCGTTCGGACCAATCACGAGCAAGTGCTGACCAGGCTTGATATGGAAGCTGAGCTTCTCCAGCAGAACATCGCCGTTGGGAGACACAATCGGGACGTCTTCAAAGGTGACGTCCGTATTGTCTTCAATAACCTCACCACGGCGAGAGAAGATGCTCTTCTTTTGGTCAATGGCCTCCTGCCCTGAGGAAGACACCAGACGCTTCTTGGTGCGACCAGCGTTAAGGTCCTCCATCACTTCCAGGAGTTCAGTGAGCCGCGATGTGTAGCCTGAAATCTCAGACATTTCCTTGTAGCTTTGCATGATGCGGCCCATGGCGTCCGAGGAAGAAAGCAGCAAGCGACGGTTCGTGACAAAGACCTCTGTACGAGCACCCATCGCATTGCCGCCTTGCTTGGATCCAGAGAAGCTCGGAACCTTGAAAAAGACAGGGCCAGAGCAGATGATCAAGCCAATGGCACCCCAAAGCCATTTGATGACACCCTCCTCCATCATACTGTGACCAATACGAATGTGGAAGATGTGGTTGATGTGCTTGACCAGCGAGAAGTAGGAGCGATCAATCTGGCACTTCTCATTCAGCTGACCGCGGTAAAAGGCCACTTCCTCGGCATTTTCAAGCAGACGAGCGTGGTGGAAGCGGTACTCGCCCTCGAGCTGCTGCTCATTCGCAGCCAGCTGACCGAATGGCGGCGTAAGCACTTTCACCAACTGGGTGGTTGCGCGAATAATCAGAGTGGTGATGGCCAACAGCTCCACACCTACCGTCTGGCTGAGGCGGTAGTTGTACACAAGCGTGTCAATCAGCGGCATGAAAATGTTTCCATACAGCAAGGCAATCGCACGACTGAACTTTTGAACGTCTACTGTGATGAGCTGGTCCGCGTTGCGAATACGGTCGTCCAAGTTGGTCAGCTTGTAGAACGTCAAGTTTTGGAGGTACTTGTGTTGGATCAGCTCCGTCAAGCGCGCGCCAATGGAGAGAGCCAGAGAGTTGACAAAGTAGGAAATGCAGCTGTTGGTGAGCACCGCCGGTACCGCAATGGCCATCCATGCCACCACACGCAGGAAAAAGGTCTGCTTGTCACCGCGCACCAGCGAAGACACAATACGACCATCTAGCTCTGCCACATACAGAGAGATGAGCGTGCGAAGAAGTAAGGATACAGACAAACCAACAAGGTAGCCCACTTGGGAGCATTTCCATGTCGGGAAAACAATGCGAAGAAGGCGCCATAGACGCTTGTAAAAGAGCGCATCAATGGCCACCTTCTTCTTTGGCACTTCTTGGGTCAAGACCTTGGACTGGCCACTGTTGTTTTCAGCAGCAGCCTCCTTTTGTTTTGTCTTGCGGCTCTTGCGTCGTGGCATGAACATGTGCACTAAACCCACTACCAGCAGACACATGTACACGACACGAAGACCACGCTGAATGCCATTGTAATGGCTCGAGTAGAAGCTCATGAATTGAACAATACGGTTCAGTGCCGCCATTCTAGCAGGCTCAAGCGCAGGACGGAGTCTCGATAGAGCCGCCATGCTGGAGTCGTGCCAGAACAAAGTAACGGGAGTGGTGCTGGTGTAGGTGCGTAACTGCCGCCCTCTTGCCCCACATTCAGGTGACTGCGGCCGGGACACCCGGTGAAGGATTACGTGATACATACGAGACTAGCTTACAGAGAAATTGAGACCAGTACGAGCGAGGCTGTAGGCGTGGCCAGGGACCAAGCGTCCCGCTGGCCATTCATAGAGCTGACCTGGCCTCCGACATAACAAAAACCGTGGATCAAAGAAGACAAATCCGGTAGATTCCGCTCGAGGCACACCACTACGCGCGCAGCACACACGCTTTGGGATGCCATCTCCAGAATCCGCAAAATGTGATCGTGGAGTTGGGATCGATCGCATGAACGGGGCATGAGTACATAGAGCGAGCGGTCCTTGGCACATCGCATGGCCGGTGGAGCCGTTGAGGCTCGATAGGAGATATCACATTTTTGGACCACAGCGCCGGTCCAGCCGCGACAGACCAGCTCGATGCCAGCATCTTCCGCTTGCAACAGTGCACCACTTGTATGCCAATCCACAAATATACGGCGTAGAAATGCCTCTGCTGTAGCTTTAGGATGGTGGTGTACATCGTACTGCGCCGGACTGACATCGGGCGTGCCAGGTACATCAAAGCGGGCCGAATGCTGCAGGGCCGACCGAATGGACGATACTGACATTTGTGGTGCGCTAGGCGCTCGCGGTTCTTGAGCGGGGGTATGATCCGGCGCTCCATGACGCCGGCCCGAGAGGGGAGGAGAAGGTGGGGGTGATAGGAAAACTGTGGGTATGTGGGTGGGCTCTGTCTCCGTTGACGAGCTAGGCCAGGGATCTGGCCGGACGACATGGGGAAAAAGCGAGCTAGAGCTCGTAAACGGCGCTGTCTCTCTCACAGATGCACTCCGACCTGACCCAGAGGGTGCAGGATTTTCTTCCGTAGTGACGTCTGCGGAATGAGTTTCACCACACGTACCAGGTCCACCATTTTACCATGGAATCCAGGAAAGTCGAACGCGCCGGCATACTAGTGCCGACGCGATGCGACGAAGATGATTCCGTATTCTCTATCATAGAACTGAATAAGTACCACACACACATACTTAAACGACATGGTTTGTGATAACTCGTTGACAGCAAAAGCGTAGCGGACAGGGATGGAGGGTGGCAAAACAGAGGAGCGATGGCGCCATCCTCGTGATGATTACATAACACGCTGTGGGCCACGAGGCCGCAAGAGGCTAGCTACTACGGACAGAGCTTAGCCGATCAGGTCGGCCAGAGGGCCAGCATCGATGCCCATCGACTCTTTCATACCCATTTCAAAGTAGGACTGATGTCAGACGTTTATACGTACGTAGATAATGGTCACGGCAAGAAGGATACCAGTACCCGACCCGAGAGCGCCCGAGAGGTCCGCCACGACGCTGGAGTCAGAAAACAGGGTATACGTACGAGAGCGCGCCAATCAATGCACCACCGAATGCGGCAGCCGTTGGGATAATGCGCTTGAGTTCCTTGTACATGCTGGCATCGCGGTGACCAACAATGACCATCTGGTTGTCCTTAAGCTGCTTGGCGATTTCGCGCGGACCACTGCCCGACACTTCAATCCAAATCTTGGAGAACACGGCACAGAACGTAAGAGTAAAGGCAATGTAAATGAGCGCATGCACAGGGTCGCGGAAGACATCACTCATGCTTGTAGGCGGCGAGAGGTAGTAGGCAATGCCGCCCACGGCATGCAACTGAGGACTATCCTCCATCGGGCTCCACGTACCCAGCAGCTTGATCAGCAGATTCGACGGGAAGCGAGTCGCGAGCATCTGGCTAATGATGAAGAAATTCGAAGTAAGAGCGCTCACCAGCATAATGGGCATGTTGCTCGTGTAGAACAGCTTCACGGGGTAGGTGCCCTGCTGACCGCGGAACTTGGTAGACTTGATGGGGATTTCAATGCGGAAGCCCTGAAGGTAGATCACAATGAGGAACACGACCAGAGTAGCGATTAGGTTCGACACGTTGGGCAAGCGCTCGCGGTAGAATGCCTCCTTCAGCGCACGCGACTTGTTGTTCCATGTGAACAAAAGGTGGAAGAGCGCCACAATAGCACCTTCAAACTCGGGACCACGGCCCGTGTTCACAGTGGTGGGCGAGAACGCCTTCCAGATGATCGTCTCACAAATGTTGGTCGCGATGAACAGCGAAATACCCGAGCCGAGACCATAGCCTTTTTGCAACAGTTCATCCAGCAAGATTACGATAAGACCTGCCACAACCAGCTGAAGAATGAGCAGCAGACACACGCCTGCGCCGAGCTCGCTCGGCGGGCCGTACAGTCCGGTGAGCACATACACAGTAGCCTGGCCCAGCGATAGAATCAAGGCGAATAGTTTTTGAGCACCACCGTACAAAGCGCGGTCCTCGCGCACACTAAAGTCGACCTGCACGAGGTTGGCACTGGCGAGCAGCTGGATGATCATGCCCGAGGTGACAATGGGCGAAATACCCAACTCCATGAGCGTACCACGATTCGACGCAAGAATCACACGCATCCAGAACAGCGGATCCGAACTGTCACTCGACATGATACCATACAAGGGAATCTGCGAAGAAATCAGGTAGATGGCGAGCACAATTGCGGTCCACATGACGCGCTGCTGGAACGGCACTGCCGCGTGAGTAGGTCGATGCACAACGTACCCTTGCGCTCAGGCGCCGAAATCTCCGGCAGCACCGACATGAAAGGTCGCACAAGCGACAAGACACGGACTGGAGTCAACACGCCATCGGCCATACGCACATCCACTCATCGTCGTCGAGCCACGGTGGAGAGGAAGACGGCGCGGTGCTGCCAGCAAATCGTGCGTATGGGAGATAAGCGTTGCTTATCGCCCCCTCTTATTTTTTCGTCGCTCGGGTCGTCGGCCTTGCCTGCCACCGCGCCGCGTCCTTGCGATGGTGCGTACGAGCGTCCTGACCACAGATCATTCCTGTGCGCTGCTTTAGCTGCGGCAAGGTTGTCGGAGACAAGTGGGATGCGTACCTTGCGCTTCTCATCGACGGGCTCACGGAGGGCGAGGCGCTCACCAAGCTCCAGCTGCATCGTTACTGCTGCCGCCGTATGGTGCTCACCCACGTCGACCTGATCGAGCGCCTATTACACTATAACAGTATGTGGTCCCTACTTATGCAGTTCATGAGCGCAAGTCAAAACCATTTGCATAGCGCCGTGTAGATTCGGCGCTGGGCGCCACGATACGATTCTCTACTTTTGCGACAGGTCCCGCTGCTGAATGTCACGCAGCGTGGCCTCGCGCGCCTCATGCGCCGCGCGCCGTGCCTGCACCTGCTCACGCAGAACGTGCGATACGTGCATCGGCGCACCTAGCACCATGGTCCGCAGTACGGTCTCGGCCGTCTGCTGCTGCTCGCGCTCGACGGCCTCGAGCGTGCGGTCCCAATCGCGCCAGAAAGCCCGCTTGGCACGCGCCCAAGTGCCTTGAAGGTACCATGCGCCTAGGACCGTGGCCAGCAGCGCCAGACCGCCCGCGGTCGACGGAGCCATCTCCACCAGCGAGGTCAGCGACGGTAACGTTCCATTCGGCACCCAGGGCGACATGGCCCATGCCTCGCTTAGTTGCGTCGCTGGGGACTCGGCGGCCATGGGGGCAGAGTGCGCGAGAGCACCTACTGCGGCAACGGTGCTCGTGGCACCCACACCCACATAGGTGGCGGCGACGGCGCGCTGCGCGGTCGTTGCCAAGCGGTCGAGCGGTCCTTTTCGGGCTAGCAGCTGCTGTCGCCGGCGTACGAGCGGCTCAGAAAGGCAGTGGGCGTGCAGAAGCGGGCCGATCTGGCTGTCTTGGAACGAGGCGATCGCATTGCGTAGGACGGCCGAGTCTAGCGGTGGCGCATCAGCCATGGCGCCACGCTCGGGCGGCACAGGCGGACTGCGGCGGTGCAGCTCGTCCAAAGCGCGCACCGCCGCTGCCCACTGCACCGAGGCCTCTGCACGCAGCCGGCCCGCCTCATACGCCAGGCGGGTCTCTTCGTGTATGCCAAAACTGCGGCCCACCGCGTACGAAAGTGCAAGACGCAACTCGTCTACGCGCCAGGGTAAACGCCACCATGCAAAGCTGTGCGATAAAGTATGTTGGACCGTCTCACGCGCGTCAGCGAGCACGCTTCGACGCCATGTGCTGCGGTCGCCACTGCGCTCACGCACGGGCTGATGCGGCGGCAGGTCGCATGGGGGCGCGAGGCGCTGGGCGTGCTGCGCCATGGCATGCTCCGCGCGTACATGCAGCACCTCGGCCAGGGCGACGGCCGCCTCGAGACGGTGCGCCTCGTCCAGCTCGGCGCGCATCGCAACGTCCATAGCGGCCTGTGCGACGTAGCGCACGCGCTTCTCACGCGCCACAGGCCGGAGGAGAGACTGGTGCAGGGTCGTAAAGCGCGACGCTTGAAAATGGCGCGAAAATTCAGCCAAGCCCTCACGGGGAAGCAAAGCGCGCGCATGAAGCGCCAAGTCTGACGATACGAGCTCCACGCGTGGATGGGCAACCGGTCGTGCTGCTGTGCCACCGGAACCCAGCCGAGTATCGGCGAGGTGAGCAATGTGGTCCCATGCCGCGGCGGCCGACGGCCCGTACGACTGCGGGACGTGCGTGTCGATGAGCACGGTCACCTCTGGCTTTCCAGAAAGCGTGTTGGCGTAGGCCAAGATGCGCTCGAGCGCGCCGTCGTGGCGTTCCAGTGTAGCGGCATCCACAACGATCCATACCTGATCGCAAGCCAAAAGGCGTGTAAGGAGCGCGTCGGGCTCATCCAGATCCACAAATTCGTAAATTTCCAAGCCCTGAAGCCATGCCAGTGGAAGCGTATGCTTGTGGTCTTCGCTACTGCCAGGTCCGTAGCCAAAGACATGATCGCCCGTGCGCTCCAGCAAAGGTAGCTGCGTCATGACGTGCGAATCAAGGGGCTCCATCAGCAGGGCCTGGACGATAGCACGTGTGGAAGAGGCATCACCGACAAAAGCGATACGCTGCGGCTCATTTTTGGTAGTGTGTGCGGCCGCAGCGAGGCGCTCTGACCACGGCGAGGACGGGCGGAACAAGGTGGAGAGTTGATCGAGCGCGGGTGCCAAGCCGCCCGCCGACGGTCCAGCATGCGTTGCAACGCATCGCACGAGCGTGGGTGCCGCTCGCACACACGCACACGAGGCAGCCGGGAGCCGCAAGGCGGCACGCAGAGCTCGAGCTCGCATCGTCGCCCCAAACCTCGTGCGTGGAGCGCCGGCCGCGTCGGGCTTCACCATCACGTGACGAAAGGCGCCGCGGTCGTCGCGGTTTTCGCTCGTCGCGTTCGTGAGCATGGAGCGCAAGCGAGAGCTTGTCGATGCACGCGACACGACGGCGAAGCGCGTACATCTCGACGTGGATGCAGGCGAAGAGGACGATGCGAACCCCGACTACCGCCGTCTAGAGGTACGTACATGATTCTTATGCAGCACTTTCGCAAGGAAGCCATATACCGAGCTCTGCGCGAGGCCCGTCGCGAAACGGCGCGCGCACAGCAAGAAACACAAGCGCTACAGGAGCGCGTGCGTGGATTGCAGGAAAGCGTACTCGCTGCGGAACGGTTCTGGGAGCAGGTGACACACCAGTGCCGCTTGCTGCCCCTCGACGAGTCGCTGCAGGCGGCGCTCGCAGCGGTACCGCCCCTTGCGCTCACCCAAGCGCCTGCCAATGCTTTGGCGCAGCGTACATCCCTCTTGGATCGCGTGTTTTCGCATCTTATCACGCACACTTCTGCGGCCGTTGGCGCTGCAAACGACACGACAGAGCTGCAGCAGCGGTGCGCGGGCCTCGCGGGCGAGGTCAGCTCACTGCGGCAATCGCTACAGCTCGCACAATCCCAGTGGGAAATGTCGCAAGAAAGTGTAGAGCGCGTGCAAATGCTTTTGCGCGCAGCCGAAAAGCGCGTGGACCGTTTGCAGAGCTCGAGTGTGCGCCAGATCGAAGATCCGCAAGGGCAGCATGCTGGTCCGAGTGCGCCCTCGGCACCGAATGGCGATGCCAACGCGGCGCACAGTGAGCCGTCAAAAACTGCGGCCAGTGATGCGCCCAGCGACGCGGCACACGACCAGGCTGGGAGCGCTAGCGCCGCCGCCGCCGCCGCCGCCGCCGAGCTTGCTTCAGCTCGGGACGAGCTTACCACGCTGCGCGAATTGGCACATACGCGCGAGCGTGCCCTCGCGGATGTGCGGCAAGAGCTACTTGAGGCGCGCCAAAGCGCCGCAGCGCTACAGCAGCAGCTGGCCTCACTACCGGCCGACCGTATACAATCGCACCCTGTGTACCATGCGGTACAAGCAGAGATGATCTTTTTGCAGCAAGAGGCATCGCGTTTGCGCGAAATGGCCGCGGCTGCGGAGCGGGAGAATACCGAATTGCGCGAGTTCCGCGTCGAGTTCCAGCACCAGACAACCACACAGGCCAACACACACAGCGACGAACTACAAAAGCAGTTGCGTGCCCGCGATGCTGACCTGGTACGCTTGCGGGGCCAGCGCGACGAGCTCAACGCCGAGCTACTAGAGCGGCGTGCCCGAGACCATGTCAAGTTTACGCAGGTGGACGAAGCCAAAGCGCTCGTGGCACGCAAAGAAGAGCAAATGGCCGTGCTACAGTCCGAGAGCACGCGACTACGCACAGAGCTAGCTGCCCTACGGGGTGATGCAGCGACGGTGCAAGCGGCGGGCGGTGCGGCGCCCGAGGGCGATGCTGCCTCTCTACGACTCCAATTGCAAGCCGCCAGCGCCTCGAGTGCGGCGCTCTGCGACGAGGTCGACCGGCTCAGCGTGGCGTACGACCAGCTGGAAAAGCAAGTCGAAGCGCGTGTTGCCGTGGTGGCCAAGCTGGAAGACAAGGTATTGCGGCTCACCACGGAAAAGTCCAAGGCGGACAGCAAGTACTTTGCAGCGATGCGCGCCAAAGACGCGCTCGAAGCCGAAAAGCGTGCGCTCGCGCGGAGCGCAGAGCGCCAGACCAAGGTCATTGAACGGTACATGGATACAGAGAAAGGGCTCCAGGCCCAGCTCGTGCAGGCCGAGAAGGAGGTCAGCGCGTACCGGCGCAGTGTGCAAGTGCATACCAGCAAGCTCGCCGAGGGAGAGCGGGACATGAGTGTGCTACGACGACGACTGGCCGAGGCGGATCGCGCGCGTGCCGCGGCCGAAGTGGCCGTCGCCAAGCACTTGGCCACGGCCAACGATGAGACGGCGGCGCGGCAGCGCGCTGAGGAGACCATCTCTTCGCTCGACCGAGAAGTGGCACGGCTTCGTCGGCGCGCCGCCGAAGCAGCCGAACACGCCCCCCGGCGTAAGGGTTCCGACAGCGAGACGCACCTCGAGTACCTCAATGCGCTATTGCGGTGTTCGGCCTGCAAGGAGCGGTACCGCGACCGGATCATTACGCGGTGCTTGCACACTTTCTGTGAGGCGTGCGTCAATGCGCGTATCCAGACGCGGCAGCGCAAGTGTCCCCATTGCGGCCTGGCATTTGCTACGAGCGATGTGCAAGTGCTCTATCTGCAGTAGCTACGGTGCGGGGCCGACCTGGTACATGGTGTCAATGTAGCGCGCAGCCATTTCGTCGAGGAGCATGGGCGCCACGGCCGTGGTCGAGTGCAAGCCGTAGACCGTCGCCATCGTACCCGACTTGGTCGGACGCGTGCGCGACTGAGCGACGCTGTCTTTGAGATCACGCACAAACTCGTCGACCACGGGCACGGTGAGGCGTGTGCAGGCAATATGAAAAGCAGGCATATCACCACCGATCGCATTGAGGTGCCAGCCGCGGCGGCTCATTTGGTCGCCCACGTCGTATATGTTCACAGCACCTGCACTGGCAAAGGCCACCACACTAACGAGCGGCTTGCCGAGAATCTGGAGCTCGGGAATCTCTTCGCGTACACGTCGCTCGATCGTTTGCGCAGCGCCCACAATTTCGCGGCAGCTCTGCACATAGCCGTCGTGGCCAATGTGCATCATGGCCGCCCACGCACCGGCGATGAGCGCGCCCGGGCGCGAGCCGGCCAGTGTCGGCGAGGCATACACGCCACCGACCCAGTTGCTCGACACAAAGTACTGGTAGCGACGCAGCGACTCGTTGTGGTACATGATGATCGATGAGCCTTTGGGCGCAAAGCCATACTTGTGCGTGTCACACGAAATGGATGTGACGCCGTCCACGCGGAAATCAAACGGCTCAGCGACAAAGCCGGCCTCGGTGAGGAACGGCACGAGGAACGAGCCGAGGCAGCAGTCGACGTGGCATCCGATCTGGTAGCGCCGCGCGAGCGCACCAATCGACACAATGTCGTCGATGATGCCATCGGGAAAGTTGGGAGCGCTGCCAACGAGAAGCACCGTGTGGCGGTTGATGGCGCGGTGCATGAGGCTCAGATTCACTTTGCGCGTCGTCGGATCGACCGGGACGCGGCGCACCGTCATGCCAAAGTAGTGGCCCGCCTTGTCGAACGCCACATGCGCGCTGGCTGGCACCACTATCTCGGGACGCGTGATACCGCGCTCCGCGCGGCCCCACTCGCGCATCGCCAGGCAGGCCATCATAATGGACTCGGTGCCACCCGAGGTGGTGGTGCCAGCGGCTTGCGCAGGGGCGTTGTACATGCGCAGGACCATGGCCACGACCTCGGCCTCCATCTTGCGGAGGCCCGGGAAGACTTCGGGGTGCAGGGGGTTGGTGAGCAAAAAGCGCTCGAGCGTCTCGGCCAGCAAGCGGTTCAGCCCAGTGCCGCCGTGGTACACCGTACCCGATACGCGCCCATCCAAGTAGACGTCGCGCCCGTCTACCTCGCCATGACCACCGAGGCGCTGCAGTGCATCCAGCTGTGCTTTGACCCACACATCATCGTGGCCTTGCGCGGGCAGCGCGCGCATATCCGGCACGGCCGTGGCAGGAATGAGGGCGTGAGCCACATCCTTCACGGCCGCATCCATCTCGCGCTCCACGCGGCGCCGGTTCGATGGGATGAGCATCATCCACGCAAATAGGCGGCGAAGAATGGCGAGCCGCAAGCGGCCCAACACCGTTCCCAAGCCCTCGGCACGCACGGGGCGGGCCCAGCGGCGCACGTAGTGGGCGAGGACAGCGAGCAGCACAATGGTGCGCGCTATCGTCAGTAAGCGCACACGAACCAGAATTCCAAGTGGCCACGCTCTGCAGCAGCGATACAGCGCTGGTGGTCCACACGCTCGCACGGCGTGCCTCGGTCATGGTACGGAGCAGGCTATGGGCGGGGCGGTCGGGCACACACGTGATGTGCGAGCGCTGTCTACCACTCAAATTCGCTGGGTCAGCACGCGCCACGCACCCGTTGCACTTGGAGAAGAGGTAGTCGCGGCCGCTAATCGACGCGATACCGTCGCGGAGGACGCATTTCCACTTGTTCTTTACGCGTTGCACCTTGTCATAGAGACATAGGATCATATCGTCTGTGCCCTCGGCGTCGTCGTCGTCTGAGTCGTCGAGATCGCTGCCAATCTCGTCCTTGTCTGGCTCTGTGGCGCCGCTGCCGTCAGGTCGCTGGCCCTCGTCGTCGGGTTCACGCTTGCGCTTTTGGCTGAGTGACTCTTCTGGCTCGCTCTTAATAGGCACGTTTGCGCCAGCATTTGCATCGGACGAGGGCGCGTCCGCTGCGCCCTCGCGTGGCGCCAGGAGAGGGCGCAAGAGCGGCGCGGTCGGTGTTACCGTATACATTTGCGATGCGCGATTGGCGCCAGCCGCACCATCAAACTCGGTGACTTGCGTAGCCACGAGCTTGGCCTCCCAGGAGCGCTGCAGCTCCTCGAGCACCTCTTTCTCGATGCCCATATCCTCAAAGTCTTGGCGCACATTCGCAATCACATCATCAATGATGTGCCGGAACGTGAGCGAGACCACGCGGTTGCTCATACTGCAGAACGTATATGTATTCTGTAGATGAGCGACGCTGGCCGTCCAACGATCGCGTCGGGATCTACGCTAGCTCGCCGCACGACTCGGTCGTTCGGCGCCACGGAGCCGGGCGGCGCGTCGCCGCGGTCTCTATGTCACGTGACATAGTTGCGCGCCGTCGCACGGCCAGCCGCGGCCGTGCTGCTGCGTACCATGTCGAGCCGTGCCTTGTACGTACATGATACTTATTGCAGTCAAGTGGGCGATGTCGTCCTTGCCAAGATCAAGGGCTTTTCTGCGTGGCCTGGTATTGTACGTACAGGATGCTTACGCAGATCATCGATGATGAGCATGTCCCCCAGGCCGTGCGCGACGAGCGTCCCGCTTCGAAAAATGCGCTGCACACGATCCGCTTCTTCCCTGCGGCTGACTAGTGCGTAGGATCTACTCACACAGCCACTGGGCTACGCCGCGTGATTTGACGCCACTGACGCCCGAGGACATTGACGCGTTCCTGGCGCGCCCCAAGGGCAAGTCGGCGGACCTACACAAGGCGTACAAGATCGCCAAGGACCCTCATTCGTGGAACGAAGAGCAGAACCGTATTGTGCGTGAGCACGAAAAATGGCTACAAGAGCATGGCGACGAGGAGGAAGAAGAAGAGGACGAAGAGGACGACGAAGCGGACGACGACGAAGAAGCCGACAAGGACGACGAGGCGGACAAGCGACCGACCAAGGCACAGCGCAAGCGTGCGTCGGCGCCGGCGTCGGCACGTACAAAACGCTCGCGTACAGACACAGAGGGTGCTTCGTCGGAGGCGTTTACAGAGCCGCAGCCCGACAAGGAGCATACCGAGGAAGACCTGGACCCTGCCACCCGCAAGGTGCGGGAATGGCGGCACAAGCTGCAGCGCGCCTTTTTGAGCAAGGGCGGTGTGATTGTCGCGAGCGATATGGATGCGCAGGATGCGACCTTCAAGACCGTCGAGGCGTACACGGACATGACCGTCGACCAGCTGCGACTCACCAAGATCGGCAAGGTGATGAAGCGAATCCATCAGCTGCCCGAGATTCCCCGCGATGACGAGTTCCACTTTCGTGAGCGCGCCGGCGAGCTCGTGAAGCAATGGACCGCATTGGTCGGCCAGGCTACAGAAGACAAGGAGGCGTAGTATATAGATTACGACTCGGTCGGCCCATCCAGCGACAGGGGGGGTACTTCGTCGTCCCAGACGGGATCGCGCGGTGTGCCTAGTGTGTTGGGCGAAAAAAGCGCGACCTCGTGCGGTGCAGGGATGCCCCATTGCGTACGTGGGTCGTGCTGCATGCTGTTGGTGCGCTGCACATCCAGTGTGGCGCGCAAATTGAGCATCTCCGCCTCCAGTTGGGTATTTTGGGCCCGCAGCGCCTCCAACTCGGCATGGTCGGTCGGCGGCGGCGGTGGTGCCTGCAGCGTGGCGTGTTTATCGATCTGGGCTCGCAATCGCTCGGTTAGCGCCGTCATCGAGGCAATTTGTGCCTCGAGGCGCGCCACTTGCTCGGCCCGTCGATCGGCCTCTTGGCTGTGCTTACGCGCGCTGCGCTCACTGTTGGTGAGAGCGAGCTGCATGCCCTCCCACTGCATGACCAGCTTGTCCATTTCGCTGCGCTGCTCTCTCATCATGACCATACCCTCTTCCCATTCAGTCAGCCGCCGGCCTAGCCGGTGAACGGTGGCATCGTACTCGGCAAGTCGCTCGAGGCGCGGCGCGGCCAACTGTCGCTCCGACTCGAGATTAAACAGGCGCTCACCCATCTGCGAGATGCGTTCCGCTTGCTGCGCAATGGTACGTTGACTCTGCTCAAGGTCGCGCGTGAGTTGCTGTACGAGCAGCGTTCGCTGCCGTCGCTCATCACGGTACATGCTGAGCTTGGCGTTTAGCTCACGTTCCCACTGAACATGCCGCCCGCTCGTCGCTTGCACTTCGCTGCGCTGCCGGTCCAGGCGCGCTTCGAGTGCCGATAATTGTGCCTGTAGTGCGCGGATCGTATGCTGCAAGTTTTGCTGCTCGGCCTCGTTGGCCGCATCCGTGATGCGGTCGCGGTGCAAACGCCCAATGTGGATCAGCAGCTGCTCCTTCATGTACAGTTCAAAGCGCAGCTCGTTGCGTAGCATCGTCACGTCGCTCGCTGGTGTGCCACCCGATGCGTCAGGAGCGAGCATGGGCGATGGCGCATCGAGGCCTGGATCATCGGGCTGGGGTACGTATAGGCTCATGCACTGCGCAAGCCGGTCCGAGGCCTCGGAATTCTGCCACATCTTGGGCTGGAGCTCCGATGCAAGCTCATGCGTGGCGAGGTTGGGATGCACGAGATGGCAGCGAAACAGCGTCAAGCTGCGGCTCTGCACCGTGGGGTTCACCAAGTCGTCCCATACTCGCGTATCGCCCAGCGCCTCCAGCGTCGCGGCCGGCGCGCGGATGAAGGCAAGAAAGTGCAAAGGAAAAAGTCCGTACAAAAGCGTAAAGAGGTGTGCACTCGGCACCGTGTGTGATTCGAGCTCAGTCATAGGCGTAGAAATGGCCCGCGCATACACGCGAAACATGCTTGCTACACCTAGGCCGCCATCGCGTACGAGGTACATGGGAATGTGGGGTACAATCATCAAGAGACAGGTGACGCCCTGGGCGAGCACACGCGTCGTATCGGTCGTCTCAAGTGTCGTGGCCAGCTTGTCGAGAAGGTGCGTTGACATGATGAGGTAGGCATGCATCGAGTGCGCATGGAGAAACTGCATGAGCAGCGAGAGTAGCGTTGATTGGGCCGAGAGATTGTCAAAGGCCTCGTCCAGGTGGTGCAAAAAAGGCAGTGGACGCAGCGATCCAAACAAGGAAAGCAACGTAGAGAGCGAGCGCGTGAGACTTGGCTGGGCCAGCAAGGCCGTGTCGTTCTCCTTCTCCGCCCCATCGTCTGCGCTGGGTGGGGTCGTCTCGAGCAGGAACGCTGACTGGATATACATGTCCAGCACGCTCTGCGCAAACTGCCACGCGGCTGATGGAGCGGGGGCATCAGCGCCTTCTGTGCTTCTAGCCAACGCCTCGTACTCGCTCAGCGGGACATTCATCATCATAAAGACGGTGAGTCGTACGGCCCGCGCTACATCTGCCTCGGCAAGCGTAGGGGAGGCAAGGGACGGTACGATCAACAAGTCCCACCAGTCCCGCATCATCCTCGGAGCGCCTAGACACAGTGCTAGTGCCTCGAGCAGACGCAAAAAGCTAGGGCGCAGGGCCTCGGGTGGCTGCTTGGCCTGATGGTACAGGTCCAGTAGTTCAAGACTGAGGCGCTCGGCCACGCTCCGGCATACTTGGCTGCGTTCCTCCGAGGCCGCATCAAGATGCAGCAGCCAGTTGCCTTCGGCGAGCTCGACGCCCATGTGGGGATCCGTGAGTAGGGCCTGGATGGCATCGAGACACGTCTCAAGCTGCCCCGAGCTCGGAGCACGCACAAGGCTTTCTGCCTGCTGCCGCACCTCTTTTAGCAGCTGTAGCACGCCCCGCGGTACATTGAGCTGCGATAAAGACTGGATTGAAAACGACGGGGGCGGCATGGCCTGCTCACGCGCCACGGCGGAGTGCGTCGGGGGCCAGCGGCGACGCCGCGGCGCTACCTTGTCACGTGACAACGCTACTTGGCTTTGCCTACATCCTCTTTCAGGGACACGATGCGGTTGAGCACGAGGTCGTCCGCATCGCCGCGCGCGTCATCGTTGAACAGCACCATGGCACTGTCCTTGTCCACGGCAAAGTAGCCCACACGCATCGCCTGGAAACGGATGCACTCTTTGCCGACCGTGTCCGAGGAGGTCGCTTGGAGGCCGTGCGCGGCACTCTGCTCGGCTTCGCGCGCGCGCGCCGCGCCTAGCGCCTCTTTGGTCTGCTGGGCAGCGGCCTGCACACGCTCTTCAGACGCTTGTTTCTCGCGCGCTAGGGAAGCGGCTGCGACATCGTAAAAGGCGGTTTCGACCATCGCATCCTGCAGCACCTCGCGGCTGTGAGGGTTGATGTGATCCAGGAAATTGTCCTGGGCCGCCGGATTCTCGCATGTGAAGAGCGCATGGAAGAGGCGTACCTCACGCACGCGCACAGGACTGCGCGATGGTGCGTGCTCTGCGACCCACTGAATGTACGTCTTGGGCACCGGCGCATTGGGCCCCGATTCGTACCGGCACACCAGCTCTGTAACTTGACCCTCGGCATTTGTGCGCACGTCCGTACAGGTGATGGGGTGCGGCACCTGGTACAATCCCACCGTCTTGCCGGGGGCTAGACGGAAATAGTCCTTTGTGTCCTGCAGGCGGAAATCGGACGCATCAATGTACACAACCCGAGTAAACGGCACCGTAACTTGACCCATCGACGGCACCTTGGGGTGCAGTGGCTTGTCGATCGACAAGAAATAGACCTCGTCCAAATTCTCAATCACAATACGAAGGGGCTGAACGACCATCATGAGGCGGGGCGTGTTCATCTCCAGGTACTGACGCATGGACTGGTCAAAGCGATTGATTTGGATGGTCGAGTTGTTCGTTGTGACGCCCAGCTGGTTCACAAACGACAAGATGGCGCCGGGCGGCACACCGCGCCGGCGCAAGCCAATCAGCGTGTACATGCGAGGGTCATCCCAGCCATCGACATAGCCACCCGATACGAGCTTGAGCATTTTGCGCTTGGACATAACAGCGCCCTCGATGGACAAACGGCCGTACTCATACTGCCGCGGCTTATACACATCCAGCGCATCGCACAGCCACTCGTACGACTCGCGCGCGAGAATAAACTCGGTGGTGCACAAAGAGTGCGAAATGTTCTCAAAACTGTCGACGAGGCAGTGCGTAAAGTCGTACGTCGGGTAGATGCGCCATGTTGTGCCGGTGCGGTGATGCGGTGCATCCAGCACACGATACGCAATCAGATCCCACATCTGAGGGTTTCCACTGCCCAAAATGTCCTGCTTCATACGCAGCGTGGCCTCACCCGGCTTGTACTTGCCCTGCTTCATGTCCTCAAACGCCTGGAGCGACTCGTCGATCGGGCGGTGCCGCCAGGCGCTCTCTTTGCGTGCGCCTTTGTCAGGGCCACCGCGACCCTCGCGGATCTCGTCCGCGGTCGAGTGGTCGACGTACGCGAGACCACGGCGGATCAGCTCCACGGCCAACTCGTACAATCGGTCAAAGTAGTCCGACGAGTAGGTCACTTTGTACGGCTCAAAGCCGAGCCAGCGCACCGTTTCCAGGATGCTGGTAAAGTACTTTTCCTCCTCTGCAGCCGGGTTTGTGTCGTCAAAGCGCAGGTAGCAAAGACCGCGGTGGTAGCGCGCATAGCCAAAGTTGACGGCAATGGCCTTGGAGTGGCCAATGTGTAAATACCCATTGGGCTCGGGCGGGAAGCGCGTGACGACCGAGCCATTCGTAGCACGGAGATGCTCTTCGCGGAGGTACGCATGCTTCTGGGGGTTGTCGCCCGGCTTGTGCAGCGACGCAAGAAAGCCTTCTTCAAACATGGCGTCCGGTCGCACCGTGGCCTCCTTGGGCTTTTCGGCCTTGGGCGTCGCGCTAGGCGCGTCCGCCTTTTTCTTGGTGGCCGCAGAGCGGGAACCAAAGCGCGCCAAGAGCTCTGCCTCGACAGCCGTCTTGATATCGCCCGCGTTGGCCCAGCGCATGGACGGTTCGGCACGCACGGCCGCCATGACGACCGACATTTTCGGCCAGCCGCCCGCCTGTGCAAGGAGCTCTGCCTGTGCATCCATCACCTGCACGACCACGTTGCGACACTGCTCGGGCGACACCTCGACACCGACACCACAGTGTACGTCAAAGGCGGCCGTGTCGTTTAGATCGACCGAGTCGGGCGCCACGTATTGGCACGCCGTCTGGATCTGATCGGTCGTTTTTAGGTCCTTGCGTACAATACGCTCTACGACGTACTCGAGCTTGTTAGCGGGAAGGTCACACCCAGCGGACGCAGCGACCACGACCATGGAGCCTGTTTTGGCATCGAGGCCTCGCTCGTCGAGGTGCAGCGCCTGAATGACCTGCTCAAGCGCGCGGGCATACTTGGGGGTCTTGACCGTGTCAGCTGCACGCTGACCGGTCAGTGAGATCTTTGAAAATAGGTCTAGCAGCCGCGCGACCTGAGGATCGCTGGTATCTAGCTTGGGCGCCATCAAAAAGGTCCCTCGTCCGCGCGGCGCGACGCCTTGTGTGTCACGTGCAAAGACTAGTCTACACGAATGTGCTGGTACAAGCGGCGCACGCACGCATAGCACGCGGCGAAGCCAAGGAAGCCAAACAGGAGGAAAGCGAGTGAGGCCATAAGGAACAGGTAGCCCAAAAAGACGATTTTGCTCGAGAGGTCGGGAAGGTTCAGGCGCACCAGCACAAAGAGGCCATACACAAAGAACCACACAGCGCCGGCACCCCCGGTAAAAAAGGCGCGCCAGTGCCAGCGGTAGTCTTCGGCGCATAGCAGGCAGTAGCATGATAGAATAGATACAATGGCCGTCGTGAGGGCCGTCACAAGGAACGTGAGTGTTAGGAAGCCGTACGCATAGTACACGCGGTTGCTAAACAGCGAATGAAGAATAAAGAACAATTCCAGCCACGCTGCGCCAAATGGCAAGAGGCCGGCTAGCAGCGCAGAGGGCCACAAACGCAGGTACCACGCAATCGGTGGAATCTGCCGCGGGATTTTGTTCACGCGCACCGGGTGAGTGAGACCGCCCGAGCGCAGACCGAGTCGCGTGCCAAGCATCGAGAGCGGCGACTGCAAGAGGAACCAGAATAGGGCGAGCGTATTGAGCGCTCCAAAAGGCACGGCACCGGCCGACTTGTTCAGAAGAAGCACCACATTCAGCACATTGATCAGCACAAACACTGACAAGGGGACCAGTGTCGCAGAGAGAATGCCCACGTTCCGCCATTGCGTGCCGTCGAAGCTCGCATACACTTTGGCACTCACAAAGCCGCTCACACTACCCAGCAGCGTCCATGCGACAACGAGAATGGTGCCCAGCGAGCCGCGGTTGGCAGGACTCAGAAAGCCGAGCAGGGCCAACACGAGTGTGACGCATATCATCGCAGTGAGCTGAGCGCCTGCGCCAGCACACACACTAAGCAGCACGGGCGAGGCAGGTGCACGGAACACCTCGCCATGCACGAGCTTCCAGCCATAGTCTTCTTGGATATCCTCCGTGAGATCAATCGCATTGTACCGGTAAATATCGCGGCGCATTGCGCGCGCCATGATCAAGGCGACCAACACACACAGCAGCGACACAATCGCCGTCGAGTTGAGCAGGGCATACCAATGGATCCGCGCGTCGGACACGTGCAGATACGCGTCCCAGCGCGTGGCCCACGGTGTGGCGCTCTTGGTCCATAATACGCTGTAGGTATAAGCCACCTGTGTGGTGGCATTCGGTGAGAGGAAGAGCGGTGCCTGCACATCGCACCGCGCCAATGCACCTGGTGTCGTGTCTGGCAACGAAGCGAGCGACATGGGGCGCACATTCACGCCGACCACGCGGTACTCGCCAGGCGAGCGCTCATGGTAGGATACGTTCAGCACATAGTGGTTGTACAAGGCCGGCGTTGGCAGCACATGGCCCCGCGCATCAAGAATGGAACCAAGTGCAAAGCCCAGGGAGCTGGTCCGTAGCGAGCCATCGGCCTCTGTGATGTCCACGTCGACAACAGGCAGTCCGTCGACCATCATATTGATGGCATAACGCTCGCGAATGCGCTCGTTGATAAACTGCGCCTGTTCCGGAGCGACCTGCGTCTGACACAGCTCCACACAGCTCTTGGCTTCGAGCATGCGCAGTTCGAGTGCACTGTTGTAGACGTGGTCACCAAAGAGCTCGCTACTGAGCCCATTATGCTCCGCCTGGATGCCATTGGGCGGTTGGCAGAAATGCAAGCGCTCGTCGTAGTAGTCGTAGCTCACGAGGCCGTGCACGGGTGTCGCACCGGCCATGGGCTGCAGGGCATTTACCTGCACCGACACATTGTTACCTGCTTGGAACGAGTTAGGTGCACTACCTGGCAAATACCACGCGTGTAGCGGCGCGGCAAATAGTGTGCCAGCCCATAGCGCGAACCGTCGCATGACGAGCAGGGCGCCCAAGACGCAGCAGCGCGCCACCCGACTCGTATCACGTGCTACGCTGCCACCCACGACGATGGCGCTGCGGGTGCGTGAAGAGAGCTAACTTAGGCGTACGCGTTCTGGATTTTTGATCGCCACTGCGAGGCGATCTACTTTCAGGACTGGTCGCACCTGTACCAGCAGGGGCCGACTAGCGCCGCGTCATCCTTTACATCGTCCATCTCCTCGACGCTCCAGCGCGTCGGTGGCGCGTCGGTGGATGCGGAAAAGCCCGCGGCCGCGGCCGTGGTACGCGCGCGTGGCGACGCACTGGATGGTGTGAGCCGCTCTGTGTATGATGACGCGAGTCAGCCCACGGATTCGCGGCTGCTTCCGTTGGATCAGGAGGCCAAGCTCGTCTATGGTGTCGTCTACTCATTGCGCAACATGGTGCGCAAGTTGGGCGGCCAGTCCGAGATGTTCCACAGCTTTTCGACGTCTACGTATACCCTGACACACATGCAGACGCCGACGATGTATACGTTTGTGCTCATCACGGACCCGCCGCCGAGTCGCTCGGACAAGGGACCCCTCGCGGGCTTAGCTAGCACAAGCCCGCTGCCTGGCACGAATGGCATGACGCTTCGAGGTGTCATGCGTGAGCTGTGGCGGGGCCCCTGGGTCCAGTACGCTGTGCAGCACCCTCTCGTGCATGCGACAGAGCGGGAGGCCTATGGGCCCGCGGCAGCCAACGAAGAGACGGCGCGCGTCGCCCGCACTCGCGGCATTGACAATGATGCGCTGCGTCATGCGATCGAACAGGTGCTCGTGCAGTACAAGCTGCTTCCTCCGCTCTAGCTAGCTACGGAGTGGGAGTCCCTCCTCGTTGAGCAGCGAGGCAGGGCCGCAGCCGCGCTCGAGCACGCGCGGGCCATCGCCGACGCGCGTGTGAATGAGGCGGCGCACACAACCGGCGTCGTGCACCGGTACCACATCTTCGCGGAAGCTCGGCGGAAGCGATGGCAGACCTTCGCTAGGGCCCAATTGGAAGGGATCATCGAAGCTAGCACCCGGGAAATAGTGGCGCACCACGCGGAGCACCGTAGGCATGTGCTGCTCGCGCACGTACAGCACAGCATTGGGACCTGCATCAAACGTGTAGGCGGCCATAGGTTCCTCACCAGCCTCCTTACGTGCGCGGTTGAGCTCTTCAATCACTTGGACAATGGCACGCGACGTGTCGTTCATGTAAAAGATAGGAGGCGCCGTATCGAGGCAGCACGCGTGGAAGTTGTTCGAGTCGGCGGTGGTCAGGTCGGTGAATGCGCCAAAGTCGCGCTGCTGGATGGCCGCGCGCATGCGACGCATGCGCTCAGGGACAACGTGCTGAATGCGGTGCTGCAGCAAAGGCGACGTTTCGACGGTGCGCTGCATGCCGCTGGTCGACGAGGTGCCCTTTTTTCCATCGTTCACGACGCAGATCAGCACATGCAAATCGTGCCAATGCTCACGCTCTGCCACAGGGATGGCCAGCGAGTCGTCACCGCTGTCCAGTCGGCCCATGTCCCAAGCGACAAAGCCGCCAAACAACGAACGACACGCCGAGCCGCTACCACGGCGTGCAATTTTTGAGAGCTCGGACCGCGAGAGTGTCTCGCTCAGGCCATACAGCTCAGCGACAGTGACGGCCAGCGCGGCAAAGCCCGACGCGGAGGAGGCAAGGCCTGCCGCTGTAGGAAAGTTGTTCTCAGAACACAAGCGGAGGGCCCAACGAGACAAGGGCGGCAACGAGGGGTCATCGCGCTCGAGCACGGCGCGCAGACGGCGAAGCTCGGTGAGACACGCATCCAGGCGGCCTCCTGGTTTGACCACTTCTTCGTGGCCATTGAGCCACAGGCGGTCCTGAAGCGGACCTTGCTCCAGCGTGCCAAACGCGGCATCCGCGCGTGCCGAGGTGACAGTGCGCAGGTGGTCCTGGTCTAGGGTAACACTCAGGCTGTCATTGGTAGGTAGAATGAGGCTCGTGTTGCGTTTGCCCCAGTACTTGACCACGGCAATGTTCACAGGTGCCGTGCACGTCGCCTGATGCACTGGCATGATGGGAAACAGTGAGCCACGTGGCTATCGTCGCACCCGTCTGTATTCCTACATGGAGCGTGTGGCATGTCGGTATGCTATTTTTGTGCTCTGTGTGCCCGAGCGGCAGGCTATGTGGTCACAGAGAGGGAAACAAAAGGGCAGCACTTAGAACTAACGGTAAGTGTCTCAAGGTACGTACGCGCAGGGGCGTGAAGAACCACCGGTTCTTGCCGCTCTGGTAGCGCTCCTCAAAGAGCTTCTTGATGACCTTCTTGGCCTCCTCGCGCTGCGACACCTCCTTGAAAGTGTCCGACGAGACAGTGCCCTTAAGACCCTCGAGCTCCAGAGCGTAACGAGTAGGGAAAAGGTGGTTGTAGTTGATGACCTGGGGTGAGCTGCGTTGACCTACCTTGATGAAGGGCTTGATCTTGCTGCGGCGAGCGAGCTTCTTGGCGCCCATCGACTTGGTCACCTTGAGCGGGTAGCGCTCAATACCAGCGGCAATCACGAAAGGAAAGCCGTGCTCCTTGTTGCCCTCGTCGTGCTGCTTGATCACGACGACCTGTTGTTAGCTTGCCGCACGGCAATAAAAACCTACCTTCTTGCCAGCGTGCCGACCCTGAAGAACAACGCTGTTATGTGTGAGCTCTGCATGACAAGGATAATACGTACGCAACCTTACCAGGCTTGTAGATCTTAGGCATGACGTAGGGAGACGATGCGTTGAGAGGAGGAAGGTTTCGCAGGGCACCCCCTTTGCTACGAGGTCACGTGTCAAATATAGTTTTACGGATCACGTGGTTGGACCGCGCGGAAAAGAGGCGAGACGCCGACCGCCCCTCTCTTTACCAAAGCACAGGTACGTCGTCCGTCGCCCGTGACAGACTCACACCACAGGTACCAGCATGGGTAAGCCTAGGGGTCTCTATACAGCGCGCAAGCAGGTTACCAGCCGCCGCGACAACAAGTGGAGCGACGCCCACTTCAAGAAGCGTGCGCTTGGCAACTTCTACAAGACCTCGCCCACCGGTGGCTCTTCGCAGGCCAAGGGTATTGTGCTGGAGAAGATCGGTGTTGAGGCCAAGCAGCCCAACTCGGCTATCCGCAAGTGTGTGCGTGTCCAGCTCATCAAGAACGGTAAGAAGGTCTCTGCCTTTGTGCCCTTCGACGGTTGTCTGAACTTTGTCGACGAGAACGACGAGGTTCTCATTGAGGGTTTCGGTCGCAAGGGTAAGGCCAAGGGTGATATTCCCGGTGTTCGTTTCAAGGTCGTGAAGGTCTCGGGTGTCGGTCTCTCGGCTCTCTTCAAGGAGAAGAAGGAGAAGCCCCGTTCGTAAAATGGGTGCAAAGCACCTAGCCTGTCCGGTTCACGCCCGACACGGCTCTGTCTGTATCTGCATTTGATGCCCTCGCAGTCTCGCGAATCCAAAATATATCGCTTTGCTCTATGGTAGCGTACTTGTAGGTGGCTACGGTCACTGGATCCAGCGAGCCTTGGCCGTGTCCTGCTGGGCCGCAAGCTTGCGTTAGTTTGTCCACGTACGAGCTCCTGCTCTTGCTTGACCTCGGCGGCCCGAGCTGCATCGATGTGGGCGCGGCGATGCGCATCGACTTGGCGACGCAAGTCGGGAGAGAGGCTCTGTGGCGTTAGCCTAAGTACGCACGTCATAGAGTTCTTGCTCGTTCGGTGTCGCAGCTACGCGTTAGCACATTTACACGCACTCTTCAGTAGCAAGTATCCTACACCGATAATCACAGAGCCGCCCGCTAGGGCCCGCGCCCAATTCGCTGCGCCACCGGCCATGGTGCGAAGGAGACAACCTCCACGATGGCCGAGGAGATGACGAGTCCATGCTCCATCCATAGAGTGGACCCTCCCGTTTGGCTCGCTATACACTCGAAAAGAAGTAAAAGAAATGCTATCTGCTTCGCTACAAACCCACACAGCCTACGCCAAGGGGGCCCGCGGTCATCGTCGTAGGCAGCGGCCCCGGCGGTGTCACGTGGCGTCCAAAAAAAGGCGGCGCTCACGCCCCTGCTTCGCCGCCATGTCGACCGTGTACAATGCGGCGCTGAAGCGCGAGGCGTCTACGAGTAAGAAGCGTGGGCATGGAGACACGGCCGAGGCAGAGACTAAGGTTCGGCGTAACAAGCAGCGTGTCCTCATCCTCCCATCGCGCGGCGTAACGACGCGGATGCGCCATCTCGTCAATGACATCGAGGCCCTGCTACCACACTCGAAGAAAGGTACGCGCCTCTACTCACACCAGACTCGAAGCTGGACAGCAAGTCCGACATGTCTGTGCTGAATGAGCTCGCAGAGCTCAACAACTGCAACAATTGCCTGTACTTTGAGGCACGTCGCCACGAAGATCTGTACCTGTGGATGGCTAAGACGCCCAATGGCCCCTCAGCCAAGCTGCAAGTTCAAAACATCCACACTATGGATGAGCTGAAAATGACAGGCAACTGCCTCAAAGGCTCGCGGCACGTCCTAAGCTTTGACCGAGGCTTTGAAGCAGCGCCACATTGGCAGCTCCTCAAAGAGATCCTCACACAGATCTTTGCCGTGCCGCGTACCGCGCGCCGAGCCAAGCCATTCGTTGACCACATCCTGTCTTTCAGCATTCTGGACAACAAAATCTGGTTCCGCAACTACCAAATCATCGAGAAGGATCCAGGCGCGGTGGCCGCTGCCGAGGCTCAAGGCAAAGACCCGAAATCTGTGTCGTCAGAGCCCACGCTCGTGGAAATTGGCCCTCGCATGGTCATGACGCCGATCCGTATTTTCGAGGGCAGTTTTGGCGGCCCGACTCTGTTTGACAACCCAGAATACATTTCGCCCAACGCGGTGCGACAGGCTTTGCGCCGCGACAAAGGCCAAGCCTACAAGGCCAAGGTGCTGCAATCGGAGCACTTGGGCCGGAAGCGCGACATGTACAAAGGACGCGAGGGCGAGTTCAGTCGTTCCAAGGTATTTTCATGATAGTCAACGGCTACAAACGCTTCTTTTTGCTGATCAGCACGACACGCTTCTTGGGCGCATCCGGCCGGTCGGCCTGCCCCAGCTTGTTCTTTTTGGCGGCGGGCGTCTCGTGCTCGTCTGCCTCTAGTAGTGATGTATCGATGCCCGCGATCGGCTCTGTGAAGGGTGAGACGGTAAATGCAGCTGCCAAAGTGTCCTGATCGAACGGCACGATAGGTGTGTAGGTATATTCAGGCTTCATGAGCATCTTTTCCAGGTCCTTGGGCGGCGGTGCGTGCCTGGACGAGCCGGAACGCTTAGGGGGACGCACTTTGCCCGGAAGTCCTTCGACATAATGCAGAAAGCTCTTGGGCAGCGTCGCGCGCTTAGCCTGTGCGGCCGCCTTGTCGGCCTCAGTCGCATCCGGTCCCAGATCCGGTTTGAGATACGGCCGAACGGCCACCTCATACAAGGGCCTCAGCCCAAAAAGCGTCAGCATATCTTGCGTGCCATTCAGGTGAAACGATGGCAGCCCCTCGGGCTCGCGAATTGGTGCAGGCACATAGGCGGCGCCGTCGCCGTGCGCCGCACTCTCAGCCTGCTCCATCGGCGCAGGGCGACGAGACGTGGAGGGAAATCGACCCGTTTTCCAAGTCCCCATGAACCTCTTGGAGTGGATTCCGGAAAGCGCGCTTGGGCAGTGGCTATGGGCCGTGGGCGCCGTAGCGACCCTGAATGGTCTGCAGAACCTCGTTCACCCTGCATTTAGTCGCCGTGTGTATGCCTCCAAGGAGGGCGAGAAGGAGGCTACAGCGCTGGCCGCCCGTCTCTTTGGTGTGTGGAACCTAACGTCGGCCATGGTGCGTTTGTATGCCGCGTACCACCTGCAGGAGCGCGGCGCGTACCTGCTGTGCCTGGGCACATTTTTGATTGCGCAAGTGCATTTCTTTTCTGAGATGCTCTTCTTTGGTACTTTGGCTCTCGGGCCCGGCTCGATTAGCCCCCTGGTCGTATCCAGTATGTCACACTACTCACACAGCGTCCTCGGTCGTTGCCATGATCGCACAGTATCGCAACTATATAGCGTAACTACGAGTCGAGCGGCTCGATCGGCGGGATAGGACCGAGCGGCACGATGCTGGTAGGATTGATCTGAATGTGACTGCTGTAGTAGTGTGTCTTGATCGACTCAAAGTTGGTCGTCTCTTTAAAGCCCGGCACCGTCCAGTACAGCATGCGCAGCCAGCGGTGCAAGTGAGGGTACTTGCCACCTCGGATCTGCTGGATGTTGCACTTAAAGTGGCCGTGGTACACGGGATCGAAACGCACGATCGTCGTGTACAGACGAATGTCCGCCTCGGTCAGGCGGTCGCCAAAGACATACGTCTTGTCGCCAATGAGGCGATCGACGCGCTCCAGTGCTTCAAACAGAGGCACAACAGACTCTTCGTACGCCTCGGGGGTCGTCGCAAAGCCTGTGCGGTACACGCCATTGTTGATCTGAGGGTACACCCACTCGTGGAACGCATCAATGTCTTTGCGCAAATCCTCGGGGTAGTACGTGATGCCACGCACCTCTTCCGGCAAAAACTCGTCGAACGCCGTGTCGAGGAAGCGTAGAATCTCGGAGGACTCGTTGTTCACGATCGTGTTCTGCTGGTTGTCCCAGAGGACCGGTACCGTAGGACGCTTTTGGTACGACGGATCCGCTTGAAGGTAAAACTCGCGCAGGAACATCTTGTCCTCATGCCCGGGGATGTGGTTGCCCGTGCCCGGCACATAGGGACGGTCGACGTGGCGTGAGCCGACACACCAGCCCTCGGGGCCAAGGAACGAGTCGACCACAGTCACTGGCAGCAGGTCCGACACCGTGTCCATCTTCTTCAGCTTGCGCAAGAGCAGCACGCGGTGCGCCCACGGGCATGCCTCCGCCACAATCAGGTGGTAGCGGCCCCTTTCAGGGGCAAAGCGGCCTCCTTTCTTGATCACATCGCGGAACGAAGACTCTTGCCGATGGTAGCGGCCGTCCTCACCAGCTTGCTTGGGGTTGGAGCCGGGAAGTGGTTTCGACATGGTGGAAGAAAATCCAAGTCGGAAGCTCCGTCGGGCCAAGCTACGCCACATGGCTGCGGGACGGGGACGGTCAACCCATCACTCCACTACATGATAGGCGCCGTGCGCCCACTGCACTCGAATGTGGAGGACGTGCGCCGAGGGCGCCGCGGTGCGTGCCAGTACCGCCGCATGGGCCTGGGCGCGCTGTTCGCTGTTGTGCAAGTAGGCATGCAGAGAGCATCGGATCAGTGGCTCGGTCACGGTGCCGCAGACAGCAATGGAGAGTGTCGGTACATGTCGTGCCCCACGCTGCGTGCGCGGCGCATCACGGGGATCGCACACCTCCAGCGTGAGCGCGAGTTCGGCGCGAAGATGCGTGCCTTCCTCGTCTGCACACTGCACACAAAAACGGTCGTCACGCGGGAGCCTGTGTGAGAGGGGAAGAGTGAACGTACAAGATACGGCAGTGCTCGCACCACGTCCGACGCCAGTCGGTCTCGGGCACGACGCGTAGCACACAGCATGCCAGCTCGGCCTCGCTCGGAAGCTGACCATCGAGAATATCCCGCACATGGATCGCTGTGGCTTTAGAGAGGGCTACGCACTGTCGTCCGAGTCCAGTGAGTACCGCGGCGCATGCACTGGATCCATGGCCGCCACAGGAAACAGCGAGGCGGGCAGCAGCTCGTTTTCGGTGTGTGGTAAAGCCGCGCGCTTTTGCGCAGGAGGAGGCGACGCTATCGGCGAAGCACTGCGTTTGGGCGCCCGCTGCGCCATCCATGCACCTCGGCGCTGCAGGAGCGGTGCAAGCATGGCGTCCTGTTCTTGCAGGATCGTGATTGCATCGCTGGGGCGGCGCTGACTGCCCATTGAGCCGAGCAGACCCTGCCAAGCATGTGCCCGCACATGGACGCGGCTTAGGCGCACGAATTGGCCCGCCCGCAGGCACAAGGCCAATGCACCTTGCTCGCCCCATAGGCCCACATGGAACACGCGACCGCGGCAGCTCGCTTCGTCCCGCGAAAAGCGGCGCTGTAGGTACTCTTCGTTTTGTTGGAGTGTATCGTTGCACGAGTAGTCGGTGACATACAAATCCGGCACGTGCCGTCCCAAATGCACCGCGAGAAGCTCTACGACCAGATCCGCCGTATGGCCGGCCCGCAGCTCGGCGATGGTCGTGGATGGCGCAGGCGCAGGTGCGGATGGCGCCTGAGCGAGGTGCGCTAGCGCTCTTGTCTCTTCAGGGCCTAGTTGCGTGCCTTCGAGCTGCGTGAATAGGCCGCGAGAGCACACGGCCCACGAATAGGGGCGAAAGGCGGGACCCACACAGACAATGCGCCCAAGGAACAGCTTGCATTGGACGTGGCGGAGTAGTAGGGCGTCGCCGGCGCGCGCGCGGTGGGGTAGGCGGTCCAGGTGCCGGGCAAACAGGTTGGCGGGGACCACGGGGCCTGGCGCGTCTGCCTGCGTCGAGGCGCGAATGTATACGCGCACCATCACGTCGGTGCTTGCGTCCATGCCACGTACGATGGGCGGCTCGACTAGTACGCCCATGACATTGGCAAGCTGACCAGCTTGGATCTGGTCCAGCGGGGTATATGTCACCTGGTCACATTGTAGCGGGGCAGGTGGGGAAGGTGGCGCAGGTGGCGCAGGCGGCGCGGACGGAGCAGACGGCGCAGGCGCCGCCTCTGCCTCGGCAGGGCTCGAGGCCTCGAACCACGCATCGCTGCCCAGCGTCGGCCGTAGTTCATCCGCTGGCTGCACCACCACTGTAGCAGGGCGTGTACGATCACAATCAAACCACAACGCGAGCGCTGGACCTTCGGCAGGCTCAACAAGTGCTTTCAGGGCCATGCGCTCCGTCCACACGACGCCCGTCCGTGGCGGGTTCAACGGGACACTCTGGAGCTCGGCACCGTAGCCAGAGAGGAACACGTAAATAGGCGATGTGCCTGCATGCCGTGCAAGTGCCTGGTGCAAGGCCAGTGCCGCACGTCCACGTAGAGTGAGCGGCACGACGTGGCCGTCCGGCGTATCGAGGCAGGCCTGGAACGACGGGGGAGACGCTGTATGAAGCTCTGTCAAATCTTGCAGCGCACCAGGCGTACAGACCATCGCCCCGCGTCCCCGTGCTACGCGTGCAAGCCAGCGAGAGAGCGGCACACACTCGCCTAGCATGGCATACTCCTCGGAACCGAGGCCGAGGCACAATGTCCCTGGGTGACTCTGCTGCGTTGCCGCCGCCGAAAACGGCGGTCCTGGCTCCGTATCTGCCACAGGATACGGCACATTTGCGCGTTCGACCACGCGCGAATCGCCCACAGCGCGGCGGCGGCGCGAGCGGCCCATGG
Source organism: Malassezia nana (assembly GCA_029542845.1). Classification (NCBI taxonomy): domain Eukaryota; kingdom Fungi; phylum Basidiomycota; class Malasseziomycetes; order Malasseziales; family Malasseziaceae; genus Malassezia; species Malassezia nana. The sequence continues at coordinate 1,229,939 of CP119893.1, forward strand.
CAAAGGTGCGGCGTCGTCGCCGCAAGCGACCGGCGCGGTGCTTCTCTCCTCCACACTCGGGCGAGTCGCGTCGGTTCTTCCCTCTGATGCAGCAGACACAGCGTACGTGTTCGATGCTCACACAGTCGCATGGGACGCCGACAGTGACGCTGGCGCCACAGAAGGAAGAAGTGCGCGGGTGCCACGCATCCGCCTCAAGCACCGAGCAGCTGCGATGCCCACGCTTCCGGTCCTGTACGAGGGTCCTCTTCCGCCCCCCAATATCGCGGCGCGACTGTACTTGTACGACTATGTATCCATGCTCGACGATGCCGAGGCATTGGGTGTGCCGCCCGCGCACCTAGATGCCGTGCATGCCTGGGACGATGCGATCGTTGCAGCGATCCTCACTCGGCTGATTGTGCCGCTAGCGCACCTCACTGACCTCGCGCATGGCGCGCCTACGAGTCGCACAGCCGACACGGTCAAGGCGCTGCGCAAGTACGGCGCCGCGTCACCGGCGGCGTGGGCCGCCGCACAGTCTCTCGCAGCACAGTATCCCGTGGAACAGTGCGTATTGCCCGAGGTCGAGGCGGGTGTGGCGCCATGGAGCGTGCCTCCTCCTCGCCCACCGCCGCCTGACCTGGGCCCACGGCGTACGCGCAGTAGTGCGCGCTTGGAAGCGGCAGTCGCTGCACTTGACGCTGACGACGAGATCGACGAGGATGAGCTGGGCGTGCGCCGCTCGCGTCGCGCCTCGGAGCGTGCGGCGCGGCAGCGCGAAGAAGAGATACGAGCGCGAGCGGCCGCGCACCGAGCGCGTCAGCGCTCGCCGACACCTGATGATGCGCCTGTGCTCCCTTTCGAGGCCAAGATCGCGTGCCTGGTGCAGCTGTGCGATGCGCTCAGCACGTGTACCTCCAAAACTCCCCCGTTCGAGTCGCCGCTGCACACGCTCGTGCAGGCCGTGCTGGATCGCGCCAGTGTCGAGGAGCGGCGCGTGCGCCAAAAATCGCAAGCGACCCATGCTGCCTGCGAGGCCGAGATGCGCGCGTGCCAGCGGCGCGCGCCTTCGATTTCATCGCCGCGGTATGCGTCGTGGAAGGCCGAGAAACAAGCGCTCGCGGCATCGCACAAGGCGCAGCAGCTCGAGGCAAAGGTGGAAGAGCACGAGCAGTATCGGCGAAGTGATCCCCGCTCTGGTCCGCTGGGCCGCGACGCGCAAGGGCACGAGTACTGGCACTTGTTACCGGTGGCGCCGCCGGCGGCGCTCACCGCCTCGGTTCCCGGTGTAAGTGCTTCTTTTTCGGGGCATTGGTCCCAGGTCCTAGTGGTACGGCTGGCCGGCGAAAACGTGTGGCGAGCGACAAGTTCAGCCGACGACGTGGCATCGCTGGTGCAATGGCTGCAGCAAGGCCGGCGGGCGGCCGCGGCGCTCCTTACCAAACTAGCGGGTGTACGGGACTATTTGGCGTGGGCCTCTACTGCTCGGGCTTGTTCGCAGGGAACGCCAACACCTCCTTGATGGTGTGCGAGTCGGTGAGGAACATGACCAGGCGGTCGATGCCCAGGCCCCAGCCACCGGTCGGCGGGAGACCGTGCTCGAGTGCATCGAGAAAGACGTGGTCGATGCCTTGTGCCTCGTCGTCACCGGCCTCCTTTTGCCGGGCTTGCTCCTCAAAGTTCTCACGCTGCACCCACGGGTCATTGAGCTCGGTGTACGCGTTGGCAATCTCCTTGGTCGCAACAAACGCCTCGAAACGCTCGCACAAACCAGGAATGTCGCGGTGGCGCTTGGCGAGCGGCGACATGATCTGAGGGTGACCCATGATGAAGGATGGGTGGATGCACTGCGACTCGATGTACTCACCGACGAGCTTGTCAATGAGGCGGCTCGCAGTGCGCGGCTCACTGCAATCGACATTGTGCTTGGCACACAAGTCGCTCAGCCACACACGCGTCTCCTCCGTGTGCAGCTGGTCGGCCGGCGGGAAGGTGACCTGGAGCTGCTTCTCCAGCTCGGGGATCATCTCAAAGCGGCGCCACGGCGGCGAAAAGTCAATCTCCATCGTGCGGCCATTCGGATCGTCCTTGCCGTCGGGGTGGTAGGTCACCTTGTAGCTGCCAGTGACCGCCTTGACAAGGCCCGAAATCATGCTCTCGGTAATGTCCATCAGGTCGTACATGTCCGCATACGCCATGTAAAACTCGCACGTAGTAAACTCGGGGTTGTGCGTCTGGTCAATCGACTCGTTGCGGAACACACGGCCAATCTCGTACACACGGTCGAGGCCACCCACGACGAGTTCCTTGAGGTACAGCTCGGGCGCAATGCGCATAAACAAGTCCATCTTGAGGTCGTTGTGGTGCGTGACAAACGGCTTGGCACTCGCACCACCCGCAATCTGGTTCATCATGGGCGTCTCTACCTCGAGGAAGCCGAGCGCATCGAGGAAGCGACGCACATACTGGATGGTCCGCGCGCGCGTCACAAACACCTGGCGCACATGGGGGTTCATGATCAGATCCAGGTAGCGCTTGCGGTAGCGCTGCTCCTGGTCCGTAAAGCCACCACCCGATGCCTTGGGAAGCATCTTGAGGTTGGGCGCGAGCAGCTGAATGCTGTGGGGCACAATGGACAATTCGCCTTTCTTGGTCTTGGCCGGCACACCGCGCACACCCACCACATCGCCGCGGCGCAAGAGGTCATGCACGGCGAAAAAGTCGCCGTCGCGGTGGTCCTGCAGCTGTGCCATGACCTGGATCTTGACGCCCTCGCCGTGCAAGTCGTAAAAGCGCAGCTTTTGTCCAGACGCCCGCATGTTGTGTAGACGACCGGCCACAGAGACGACCTCGTCCAGCTGCGAGCCAGGCTCGACGCGGTTCTGGTAGCGCGAAATAAAGTCGGTCAGGCTCAGCGAGACGTGGAACTTGTGCGGGTAGGGATTCGGGTCCTGGCTCTCGCGCAAGGCTTGGATGGCGCGACGGCGCATCTCGTAGTACTGGTTGGGGGTAAGTGTCTCTTCCGCCGCCAGCTGCGAGCCCGCCTTGGCAGGCGCACCACTCGTCTCGGCCTTGGCCGCCTTTTCCGCCTTTTCTGCGTCCTTTTGCCGCTGCTTTTGGCGGCGCTTGAGCTCGCTCTTGCTCACCATTTCGCCCGTAACGGGGTCCGCGAGCAGGTTCACAGCACCTGCGTCAGCCTGGTTTTCGGTCATCTTGGTCGCAATCCAGCGTCGGTTCGGGGCAAAGGTTGGTGCAAGGAGTCCACGTCGAGGAAGCACACCAAGCCGCCGAAGCATAGACCTAGCGAAGAAAAACGCCGGCGCCGCGTGCCGCCGACGCCATCGGCCGACCTATTCGGTCCTCCACCCGCCGCTCTTCCATGGACGCTGGGTTCGTGGACCTCGCGCGCTGGGTGCGTCGCCACGAAGCCGCGCTCGGCGGCGAGGCGCCCACCGCCACGCTGCGGATCGACCTACCTCGACTGCACTATTTGCTTTTGCGCTGCGAGGGTCTCGGGCGTGACGTGGGCCCGCTCGATATCGAGGTCGAGCCGTCCCACGTTGCCCCACCCGCTCCTGCACCCGAGGAAACACGCAGCCTTTTTTCGATGAAAGACACGCTGCACAGCTTCTCGACTTGGTGGGGTGCTGGAGATACGCCGCCTGACTATGATCGCCTATTTCGCTATCTGCATACGCAGTGTATACGCCTTGGTCGCTTGCACATCACACCGGCCACGGGGCAGCCAGGTTGGGAGGCGTTTCCTGGTCCCCATGCCACGCCGCTGCACGCGTTCAAGTCGCTAACGCATCTCACGCTCGAGGGCGTGGCGCCTGCTGCACTCGTCGGCTGGGACCGTTTGTGTGTGCAGCTGACACACCTGACCGCGACGCAGACGCATGTGCCGGACGTGTCTGACATGCTTGTCGGGCTCGTATGCCGCGATGCAGGGCGCAGCCCACTTCCAGCCGCGGCGTGGCACGCGTTGCGCCATGTCGCACTCCCCCACAACGACCTCACGTTTTTAGCGCCCGAGGCCGTGGCAGCTTTGCCCAGTGTCGTGCACCTCGACCTGAGTCATAATCTGCTCAATGCCGTGCCGCCAGCTCTGTCTGATGCTATGCATTTGCAGTCGCTCAACGTGGCAGACAACCTCATTGACAGTGTACTGGGCATCTACCAGGCCCTTCCCCACATTCGCGCGCTGAACCTGCGAGGCAATCGCATCGAGAGCTTGTGCGGTGTCGAGCGCCTCGCCCACCTCGCACAAATCGACGTGCGTGACAATGAGGTGCAGGATGTGCGCGAGGTAGGCCGTCTGGCGACGCTGCCGCACATGTCCCACGTGTGGATCGCGGGCAACCCTGTCGTGCATCTCGTGCCGGATGTGCGCGTGGCATGCTGGACTGAATTTGCTCTGGAAAGCCGTAATGTGTGGCTGGACGATACCACACCAGGCTTTTGGGAGCGTCGTCGCCTTGCCGAGCGCCTCTCGCACCATGTGCCGGCGTCTGCATCGCAGTACCTCGACGTTGAAGCACCGGCCGCGGCGGTACGACGTGTCAAACCGGTCAGCCCACGAAAAACGCCGCGGCGGCCTACGGTGCGACCGAGTGCAGAACGGGCCGCGTCCGCTGCTACCTTGTCGCCTCCCCACGCCTACCATGAGCGCATTGAACAGCTGCGCCTACGGCAAGGCGACGATTGGCTACGCACTGTGGCCCGCAGCGATCCCAGCGAGCCACAGGACGCTTTCCCCGTGCATGCCGTCGTGGAGACGGCTCCGATTGACTCGCACCCATGGCCGGTGCGCTGGTTGGTGCGTGTGGCATCGCATCCGCTCGGGGCAGCTGCGCTGGGCGGAGCAGCGCTAGGCGGAGGCGTGTGGCTTTGGTGGCGCTTTTTCCGGCGGATTCCTACCGCCGCGTACATTACCCCGGTTGTGCTGCGCTCGCGGCGCATGCTCGTGGGCCGTGTGACCAGGTACGTGGGCGCTACTAACGCAGTGTGGGCGATGCCGATGGATTTCGTCTCTATCATACACCTGGACCGCCCCTATGGCGCAGGTGGTGGCACCGCATTCCTACGAGCGCGAGCGCGCTGCGGCGCGAGACCATTTCAGTGCGCCTAGCAGGCGCGGATGCGCCGGAAGGCGCGCACTTTGGGCGTGAGGGCCAGCCTTTTGCAGACGAGGCGCGCGCGGAGCTGCAGCGCCTTGTCCAAGGGCGCACGGTGTGGCTGGAGATGGCCCATATGGACCAATACCAGCGGCTCGTCGGTATACCGTACGTGTGGCGCTGGCCCTACGTGTGGGGCCGCACCAACGTATCATTGGCACTCGTGCGGTCTGGCCTCGCGACCGTGTACCGCAGCGCAGGCGCTGCGTACGGCTCGCCGGGGTGGCTCAGTCGTGTGTTTTTGCGCGCCTCGTCGGGGCGCGCAAAATTCGAACGGGCGGAAGAGCATGCGCGGCGCTGCCGTTTGGGTATGTGGAGTCTCGGCCGCCAGCTCGAGACGCCCGCGGCGTACAAGCAACGCACACGCGAGCGGTAGCTTAGGTGGCAGGCGCTTCGTCGTCCACTTCAATCCCATGCATGCGTGCGTGCTCGGCTCGCGCCTCGGCCCGAGTAGATTGCCGCTCGTGCATGCGTTCCAAGACGCGTGTGGCCGATTGAAATAGGCCTTGGGTCTTGGCACCACACGCAAAGCACTTGGGCGTTTTCGCGAAGCGCGCAATGGCGCACTGCGCGCAAAAATAGTGACCACAACGTGTAACAATGGGGTCCTTGAAGGGTTGCCGACACAAGAGGCACGCAAAAGGAATGTCTTCGTCGTCGCTCTCCTCCTCGCGCACGCCAAAAGAGCCTGCACGCGCATCGGAGGCTTCGCCTACCGTGTTCATCTGCCAGCCTGCGAGGTAGTCGCTGCGGTCGTGTAAAAACTTGCATGTATCTCCAAACCCGCAGTAGCCCGTTTCCTTGTAGTCTTTGCACACGTCCGGCTGATAGTCGACGACGGTCACCGTACGTACATTGGCTGGTGCCTTGATAGGTCCTCGCGCCTTGAATTTGGCCGAGGACCCATCGTCGCGACTCTCGGTATACTTGGCATAATTGGCGAGGCCACGGTATGTGCCGTCAGAGGCCGGCGGGGCCTCACGAAAATGACGTAGCTCTTCTTGTACATCCCAATCATTCGCACCGCGAGTCGCATCACTCTGATTCGCATTGTCATTCTGCGCAGATCCGCTCGCTCGCTCGGTGGCGTGCACCGAGTGCTCACCAAAGCGGTCAGGCCCACGCGCTACCGCCGTACTCGCGCGCGTTTCGCTGTCGGCCACACGCGCCTTTTTATCAGAGACAGACGAATGGCTCTCGTCTGCGCCTGCATCCAGCTCTCGCTTCCGCACGTCGCGCGCGCCACCCCGCGCGCGCTTGCGAAACACAATGGGATGGTCGTCCGCCATGACGTGCTTAGTCATCCACCCTCTGCACGGCTGGCCGTGCGCCTCTCGGCCGTCCGGGTTTTTTCGTCGCTCCCACGTCATGACATCGGCGCCGGTCCTGTGTCTTCCTCTTCCTGGCCCGTCGGTCTCGCTGCAGGCGAAGCGGCAACAGCTGCTGGAGCGGGTTCAAGCTGTTGCACCTCAGGTGACGCGACTCGATGGCGTGTTCTTCCACCTCGTCGTGGCCCGGTCGGAGGCGGCGTATGCGACGCTCTGCGACGTGGCCAGTGCGCCGCGTGCACGCCTTGATGAGCTGCTCGACTATGGTGACCATGTGGCGTTTGAAGACACGGGAAAGGTTGTGAAATCGGCGCTGACGGGCACCGAAGTGCCTGGCAAGCTCGTCCTCTTTGTTCTCCCTCGGGCCGGCAACACGACGCCGTGGTCGAGCAAAGCGACAGATATTTCGCACATTTGCGGTATGGAAGACACGGTCGTGCGTATTGAGCGTGGTATGGCGTTTGTGCTGGACGTGTCGGAGCCGCTGGACGATGCGACGCTCGCTCGTGCTGAGAGTTTGCTGCACGACCGCATGACGCAGACCATTACCCGTACCAAGCCCGAGGCTAGTGCAGACGACCTCTTTGGAACTTCGGAGCCTGGCAAGCTGCGCATCGTCGAGCTTCTCGCGTCTTCCACGGACACCGATTGGCAAGCGGCACACGACCGTTTGGCGTCGGCCAACGAAAAGTTTGGCTTGGCCCTGGCGCCCGACGAGATCCACTACCTCGTCGATGCGTTTTTGCGTGGTCAGGGTGATGAAGCACCCCTTCGCCGAAACCCGACGGACGTGGAGCTGTTCATGTTTGCGCAGGTCAACTCGGAGCATTGCCGGCACAAGATCTTTAATGCGTCATGGACCATTGATGGCCAAGTCCAGCCGCAATCGCTGTTCAGCATGATCCGCCACACGCACAAGGTGACGCCACAGCATACCATTAGTGCGTACTCGGACAATGCGGCGGTGCTCGACGGATCGGACGGTCTGCGCTTTTTGCCTGCGCCCGATGCGCTTGCGCTCGACGATCACTCGTCTCTCTCCCACGTGTATGTGGGTCGCCGCGAGGCCATGCCGATCCTCGCCAAGGTCGAGACGCACAACCATCCCACGGGCATTTCGCCGTACCCCGGCGCCGCGACGGGCTCGGGTGGTGAGATCCGCGATGAAGGCGCTGTCGGCCGTGGTTCCAAACCCAAGGCAGGTCTATCGGGCTTTATGACGTCGAATTTGCACCTTCCCGACGCGCCCATGCCGTGGGAAGAGGATGTGGGCCGTCCCATGCACGTGTCCAGTGCGCTAGAGATTATGCGCGATGCGCCGATCGGTGCGGCCGCGTTCAACAACGAGTTTGGGCGTCCTGCGCTGACAGGCTTTTGGCGTACGCTGTGCGCGCGCGTACCGACAGAGACGGACCGTATGGAGCTTCGTGGCTACCACAAGCCGATTATGCTGGCAGGTGGTCTCGGCAACGTGCGTCCTGCGTACACATTCAAAGGCGCGATTCAGCCTGGCGATGCGCTTCTAGTGATGGGTGGCCCTGGCTACTTGATCGGTCTGGGTGGCGGTACGAGCTCGTCGTTGGCCGGTGGCAGTGCCGAGCGCTCGACGCTCGACTTTGTCAGTGTGTCGCGCGAAAATCCCGAGATGCAACGCCGCTGCCAAGAGGTCATTGATGCGTGCTGTTCTGCCGCTGTGAATCCCATTGAGAGCATTCACGATGTGGGCGCTGGTGGCCTGAGCAATGCGCTGCCCGAGCTTGTGAACGATGCAGGTCTCGGTGGTCGCTTTGAGCTGCGTGATGTGCCATTGGGCAACCCATCGCTGAGTCCTTTGGCCATCTGGTGCAACGAGAGCCAGGAGCGCTATGTGCTGGCTGTGCGCCCTGCGAACCTCGAGGCGTTCCGCGCGATCGCTGAAAGGGAGCGCTGCCCTATCGCTGTGGTGGGATATGCCACGGCCGAGCCACGTCTTGTGCTCACGGACCGCCTGCGCAACGAGACATGTATTGACCTGCCCATGTCGACGCTGTTTGGCAAGCCGCCCAAGATGGAGCGCAGTGTGACTCGCGCTGTACGCCGTGTGCGTCCCTTTGATGCGCACCTCGCGTCATACCTACCCGACCTATCCGCTGAAGCGCGCCTTGCCCAGGCCATTGACCGCGTGCTGCATCTCCCCTCGGTGGGCTCCAAGTCGTTCTTGATCACAATTGGCGACCGCAGCATCACGGGTCTCGTGGTGCGCGACCAGATGGTCGGCCCCTACCAGGTACCGGTCGCGGATGTGGCAGTCACGCGCACATCCTACACCTTTGACGATCAAGCACCTGGTGAGGCGATGGCGTGCGGTGAGCGCACGCCGCTCTCGCTGCTCAGTGGTGCAGCGGCAGCCCGCATGGCTGTGGCCGAGAGTTTGACGAATCTGGCTGCCGCCTACATCGATTCGCTCGAGCATGTAAAGCTGAGTGCGAACTGGATGTGCTCGGCCAGCTACGAGCACGATGGCGCTACTCTCTACGATGCTGTGAAAGCGATTGGTCTGGACCTGTGCCCCAAGCTTGGCATCTCGATCCCGGTCGGCAAAGACTCGATGTCGATGGGCATGTCGTGGCAGGTGCCGGATGGCGAGCGCCGTACGGTCACAGCGCCGCTGAGCCCGATCGTTACCGCCTTTGCGCCAGTCGTGGATGTCTCGCAGACGTGGACACCGGAGCTCAAGCGCCTCGACACGCCGTCGGTGCTCGTTTTCATCGATTTGGCTTGTGGCCAGCAGCGCCTGGGCGGCTCGGCCCTGGGTCAAGTCTTTAACGAGCTGGGCGACGCTGCACCGGACGTGGAAGATGCCTCTGTGCTCAAAGCCTTCTTCCAGGCCATGTCGATGCTCAAACAGCTATCGGCAGGCATGCCCCATGCTTCGCCGCTCGTGCATGCGTACCACGACCGCTCGGACGGTGGCTTGTTCACGGCCCTGGTCGAGATGGCGTTTGCTGGGCGCGTCGGTGTGGATATCGACGTGACAAAGCTGGTGCGCACTACACCTGCCGCTGCCCTATTCAACGAGGAGCTTGGCGCCGTTTTGCAAGTGCGCGAGTCGGACCTGGCGTCCTTGCAATCGGTGCTGGGCACAGCTGGCCTGGCTCCCTCTGCGGTGACTGTCGTTGGCGCGGTTCGCTCGGACGAGCAAGTTCGCATTGTATCCAACGGCAACGTTCTCTTTGCGTCGACGCGCGCAGAGCTGCAGAAAGCCTGGGCATTCACGAGTTACCAGATGCAGTCGCTGCGCGACAATCCCGAATCTGCGCGCCAAGAATATGCGCTGCTTGACGAGCCGGCTGGCGCAACAGCGCTGCAGTACTCTCTCACCTTTGATCCGGCTAGTGTGGCTCTCAAGAATGCGAGCACCCTCGAGCGTCCCCTCGCCACCCAGCCCCGCGTGGCCATTTTGCGTGAGCAAGGCGTGAACGGACACGTCGAGATGGCTTGGGCCTTTTCGCGTGCCGGCTTTTGCGCGGTCGACGTGCACATGTCCGACTTGCTGAGCGGCGCTGTCACTCTGGATGCCTTTGTGGGTGTGGCAGCGTGCGGTGGCTTTTCCTACGGCGATGTGCTCGGCTCGGGCAACGGCTGGGCCCACTCGGTCTTGCTGCACGAAGGTGTGCGTCACGAATTTACCTCTTTCTTCGCACGTGACAAGACGTTTGCGTTGGGTGTGTGCAACGGTTGCCAAATGCTCAGCGCGCTGGGACGTGCGGGGCTGATTCCTGGCGCCGAGCACTGGCCGCGGTTTGCGCCGAACGAGAGTGGACGCTTTGAGGCGCGCTTTACCGAGGTCGTCATTGAGGAGTCGGACACCATCTTTTTCCGGGGCATGGGCAAGAGTCGCTTGCCTGTGGCTGTCGCGCACGGCGAAGGACGCGCTGCGTTTAACACGCCGGAAGATGTGGCGCAGCTCGAGAAGCAAGGTGGCTTGGCGGTGCGGTACGCCGATGAGCGCTATCCTATGAACCCCAACGGTTCGACAGCGAACGTGGCGGGCGTTACGGCCGCCGACGGTCGCGTGCTCATTCTCATGCCGCACCCCGAGCGGTGCGTTGCCACTACCTCGCTGAGCTGGGCACCAAGCGAGGCGCGTGCATGGGGCGGACGCAGCCCGTGGTTCCGCATGTTTGAGAATGCCTACGTTTTTGTTTCGTCGTAGCTATGATACAGTGGGTCAGGCGCGTTTGCTCGTCCCGCCGCCGCCCGAGCTCGCTGCGCGGACCATGTGAAGGTAGCCCTTGTCGCGGAAAAAGTCGTACACGTGCGCGAGTTTTCGGGGGTCAATCGCACACAGCTGCTCACAGTGCTGCAGCGTAAGCGCACGGTGATGCGCATAGCTGTAGGTGAGTAGTGCTGCCTTGAGCACCAGGAAGGGTTGCGGCAAAATGTGCAGGGCCGCGCACAACTGCTGTTCATCGCTCGTGAGCAGCTGGATCGACGGCGCGCTAGCAAACGAAAACTCGTCGTCCGGACCCTTGTCAGCGACCGACTGGCTACGCTCGCGATGACGTGTGCGGCCTGAGGACGTAGCGGCATGCAGCGAGAGGTGACCTTCAGCGGCCTCGAGCTGCCGCTTGGTGCGCTCGGCGAGCTCGCGGTCGTACTTGGCCGCCTCGGCAAACGTCGTGATGCCCATCCGTCGGTACTGCTGCAGTTGACGGATGGTCTTTTTCAGTGCTTCTTCGTAGCAGAGGTTGTGGAAGAGTTCATCAAAATCGGCGGCGGTCTGCAGCGTCGCAAAGTGCCGAATTCGTGCGAGCAGGTCACGCTCTTCCTTGGGCCGGCGCCGTTCCGCAGCCACGAGTCGACGGTAGTCAATAATGTTGCGCTCAAACAGAAACTGCTTCTTCCATGCACGGCGGTCGAGATGGTCGTTGTAGATATCTAGCACCGCAAGCTTGAGCTCCAAATCGGCTGGATCCTCGTCCCAGTCTGGTGCGCGGTCGTCCGTTGTCTCTTCCGCCTTGTCCGTCGAGTCTGTAGTGGCGGCACGCTGCGTTGTTGTCTCTTCGACGGCCATGGGCGCCGCTTGGCCTTCGAGTGCGTCGGTAAACGTCTCGTCTTCGGGCTTCTCCGAGGGCGGAGCCACCGGCATGGGTCCTCCGCGGCCACTGCTCTCCATACGCGTTTGGCCTTGCGTTGCACCCGTGCCCAGCGCCTCCAGCTCGGTGGGCAAAGCATCGCCGCCAAACGCATACACACGGCCAAACTCCATGTCTTTGACCGGCTGCTCAGCGTCCTGCTCGTACTCGTGGTCAAATTCGAGGCGTCCAGGCATAAAGCCGGCCAGCTCACTGTGCGTCGTTGGGCCCGAGACGAGGGGCTTGCTGGCTTTGGGCACCACAAAGGCGGCCTGAGCCGCCCGTGCGTGCTCGATGCGCTCGCGGCGCTCGCGCTGAAACGTCTCAGGACTCTTGTCCGTCGTAAAGTCAGGATCTGGGCCCACCACAGGCAGTCGCTCTTCACCCTGGAAGGACGGCGAAGGGGGATGAGAGGCGCGCCATTCGTCGACAGCGCGCTGCGCACGTTCTTCCCCCGACGGCAAGCCATTTTTTCCCAAGATGTACACGTCGATAAAATGCTGTTCGACCTCCTCCTTATTGCGATTGCCAATGTGGGCCGCAATGTCCATCCAATTACCGACGCCGTACATCTGGCAGCCGTCGATAAGCAGTAGCTCCTCGTCTACACCCCAGTCGGGACAAAAGACCGGTGTGCAATGCTGCTCGATCACGCGGTAGTCATGCCATGCTTTGTGCTGTCCAATCTCTGAGCCTGTGCAGAAGCAAGTGCCACACAGATCAAAGTCTTTGCAGCCGCCCGCACATCGTATACGGACGGTCAACGTAATATCGGTGCCACAAACATCGCAATGGTATCGTACTCCCGGCTCTGCCACAGATTTTATTAGCAGATAAAAACGTACCTGACCGCTCCTGGCTCGATTGCACAGGGCGCGGCTTTCTGTGGCTCACCGTCATCGTGGGCCACCCCCGCCGCGCGACGGCGGCGCGAGCGTTGGGTGTCACGTGGTTCCACGTGCTGGGCCTTTGTCGTCGTCCTCGGCGTCTACCACGATGATGCCTTCGCGTGACTATGGGACGGAGCAGGACAAGGTAAATTGCTCCTTCTACTTTAAGATTGGGGCTTGCAGGCATGGAGATAGATGCTCTCGGCGCCATGTAGAGCCAACACGGTCCCGCACGATCCTCCTTTCCAACGTATACCAGAACCCCAAGCACCTCGACAATGAGTGCAACCTGTCGGACGAGGAACTGCAGCGCCAGTTTGACGAGTTTTTCACCGATTTTTTTATCGGTCTCAGCCAATACGGAGATCTTGTGGAAATGCATGTGTGCGACAATGTCGGCGACCACCTCATTGGAAATGTGTATGCCCGCTACGAGACGGAAGAAGACGCCGAGCGCGCCGTCGAGGGCCTCAACACGCGCTGGTACAACCAGCGACCCCTCTTTGCAGAATTGTCGCCCGTGAGCGATTTTCGCGAGGCGTGCTGCCGTCAAAACGAAACCAACGAGTGCAATCGCGGTGGCCAATGTAACTTTATGCACCTGCGTTATGTCTCGCCCGACCTTGTGCGCTCTCTGTACCAACAACTGGCCGTGGAGAACCGTGAGCGGCGGCATGAGCGCATGGCCAAGGCAGACTTTCTCCGTCTAGGCTGGAAAGAGCGCCTCGCGCGAGCCGAGGCCGAGGCGCGTGACCGTGGCGAAACTGTGCCGATCACCTACGAGCGCGACTGGCACCGCGGCCCTAGTGGTGGGGACTGGCGCGCTGAGCCTCCGCCTGCTGATGTTTCGAATGCTGCATAGATACCATACTACCCACAGCAGGACGATGTGGATGCGGAGGCCAAGAGATCCACCCGGTCGTGAGCCCCATCCGAGTCCCCGGATCGCTGCGCCTGGAGCCGCTCCAGAATGTGTTGCGCGACAGTATGAAAGACGATAGCCACATTCTGGGGTCAGTGGCACAGCGCACCTCTCCCGTTTTAGCGCTCGTCTCAAAAAAGAGCAGTCTAGCGTGAGCATCCTACTGCGTACCCGTGCTCTTGGGCGAGCGCAGCACCCTCCTCCTCGTCTACGCTTCGCTCGCTAGACAGGTCGGCCATGTTGCCCACCAATGCAATGGTAGCATGCTCGTCCGCTTGCGCCCGCACATCGCGCAGCCACGATAGGACATGCTCGAACGACGCGCGCTCTGTCACATCGTAGACCAAGAGGCAGCCTGCCGCGCCTTTATAATACGACCTGGTAAGCTGCATATCAGTACCATCTGCCTACACTTCGAAACTGCTCGCTCCCGGCCGTATCCCATATCTGCAGTTTGAGACGCTCGCCCGTTGGCATCGTGACGATATGTGACCCAAACTCGATACCGATCGTTGTATCTGAGTCGACCAGAAACCGATCCTCGGTCAATCGCACCAGCAAGGACGACTTTCCCACCGAAGCATCCCCTATGATAATGAATTTTAGGATATAATCCCAAGCTAGACGATGTGCCATGGTGGTTGGTGGAATGCCTGCGCGGGTGGACTATCCTGCTGTTGACCTCTATGACCACGACGTTCACGTCGCCACTACAGCTAGATGCCTAGCTATCTAGATCTCTGGGCTACGTCCCCACGCAGTCCAGTCTCGCCGGTCCCGAGAGAAAGGGGTTTTCGGAAATTAAATACAGCAAGGAACGGCTTAAAAACTGTGGCACGAGAGGCTGCAGGCTAGTTTGTCAAATCCCCGCATCGAGAAGTTCCCCACAATCTGCTGCAGCCAGCCAGAAAGCGCGTAGGTTGCATGCCTAAATACAGGTAAATCGTACGATGCCTAATTTGAGTGCAGTGCGATGTCGAGTGGGGTATTTCCAATAAAGCGGGGTTGTTTGCCCATCCCCCACCTTACCTTCCTGTGGCGAGCCTGTCCCTATGAAGCTAGGAGACCCTACCAACGGCCTTTTTCACCTGCCCGACAAGGAGGAGCGCCTTCGTATGCGCGGAGGCGCTCCTTTGAATCCACTTAAAGTTTTGGCTATACTCACCTGGATGGAATGGATCCGTATCGGTGTGGGTATTTTTGCATGGATCATGGACTCGTACGACTTTTTCTCTGTGTCTATGAGCGTCAAAAACATACGCGACACTTTCAACAACAATGTAGGCTCAGACAAGTATACCACGAGCCAAATTACATATGCAATTATGCTCACATTGATTCTGCGGTCCCTCGGTGCGCTGGTATTGGGTATTCTGTCTGATCGGTTCGGACGTCGATGGGTTCTCTGCGCCAATATGTTTATCGTCGGCGCACTTTCACTCGGAACCGCCTACTGCACAACGTTTGGCTCTTTCTTGGGCGTTCGTTGTATCTTTGGTATTTTTATGGGCGGCATTTGGGGAATGGCCAATGCTACCGTCATGGAAGATCTGAATCCGGCCGCCCGCGGTGTTATTTCGGGCGTGTTCCAGCAGGGTTACGCCATGGGCTATTTGATAGCGGCTGGTGTCAATCTCGGTTGGGTCAATAAACATGTAAAGGCGGATGGTATTCCTCCGTGGGAGTACCTGTTTTATCTAGGCACCGGTCTTTCTTTTGCTGCCGGGATTTTCCGTGCGATTTTGCCTGAAGGCGCCAACTACAAGGAGCAGCATCGCCTTCGTAAACTCAAGCCCAAATCGAAGAACCCCATCCGCGCCTTTTGCATAGATGTGGGTCAAATGCTCAAGCGATACTGGCCTGAATGCATCTTTAGTATTCTGCTGATGATTGGCTTTAACTTTTTCAGTCATTCATCGCAGGACCTATATCCTACGATCATTGAAACGGTCAAGGGTCTATCGTCCGACGATGCATCTTCCCTCACTATGATCTCAAATGCAGGTGCAATTGTGGGCGGTGTCCTTGCGGGTTATATATCTCAGTATACGGGCCGCCGTATTGCCATGATCCTGTTTATTATTCTTGCTGGGGCCGTTGTACCTGCATGGATTTTGCCCAACTCGTACAGTGGTCTGGCAGCTGGCGCTTTCTTTGTACAATTTGGCGTGCAAGGCGCATGGGGTGTGGTTCCCATCTACCTATCTGAGCTCTCCCCTCCGAACTTCCGCGCTACATTTCCTGGTCTCGCCTATCAGCTGGGCAATATGGCAAGCTCGGCATCGGCTACCATTGAATCGACGGGTGGTGAGAATATCAAAACGCAGGACCCGAAGGACCCGACCAAGCAAATCAATGACTCGGCCACCGTGAGTGCCATCTTGCTCGGTTGCGTCGCTGCGTATCTACTCATCATCATTATCTTTGGCCTAGAGCCCAGGCAAGGCTGCGAGTTTTCCACTTCCGACGATCAGCCTGCTGCTCCTACGGTCAAGGACGAAGAATCGGTGGAGCACGTCGACACGTTCTCTAATGAGAGCGACAGAACAGTGCCCACGAGTGATCTCGAGAAGCTGTAATGTACGATCTCCACGATGGTCGTGATGTATAACACTCGTTCCTAGATACACATAGAGTGACCTTGATGATTTCTAACTAGCCTCTGCCTGATCTCCCTCGTCATCAGTAAATTCTTCCTCAGGCGCAATGCCTCCGTGGCTGCCTTGCAGTCCCGCACGCTTGGCCCAATGCCATCCATCCGAGTAGGGCTCGATTTTTAGCGGAAGCAAAAGGGTATAATAGCTGTAGGTCATTCCAGGACCGCAATTAAAAAAGACTTGAAAATTTCTGCGCCATCCCAGCGAATAGACATTGACAAACGACTAATGTGAGTGCGTTGACGTACCTGCTGCCGTTGCTTCGCACTGCGTGCATAGTGTTCTTTCATCAGCCACTTGTACGTACCATGGTCCTGATTCTCGACCGATGTTTCGCCCCGAGCAATCATGTGCAAATGCCAAAACGCAAATGCCATGACAGCCAGGCCCATGACGAATGCCTTAACCCAAATGAGTAAGTACAAGACGCGTGGAACAAGCGTCGACGACCAGGTTCGGGGGTGGCGGAACGCTCGGTAGGCCAGTTCCCAACCCATGTAGGAATAGATCATGGTGCCGAGACCAAACCAAAGCATGAACAAGATAAAGTAACGCTCATTGCCCAGTCCCACGCACTGGTTGATCCACGGGCAATGGTGGTCGTATTTTAATATGCAGGTTTTGCATGTGCGGCAATGGTGTGCGCGCTCAGGTTTGGGCGGAAAAACCAACTGGTCGGCCTCTCCTTGTCCTAGCCATGCACGTATGTCCGCCTTTCCCTCATCTTCCATGTCTTCAAACAAGCCTTGCGGCATGGGAGAGTGCTTCACTCCATCACTCTCGGATTTTGCGGCATCGAGTTGCCGCATGTGCAGGAACTGTGCGCGTCGGTTCGTTTTCTCGCGTGCACGTAGGTCGGGCGGGAGAAGTGAAAGCGCCGTGTCCATAGTAATGCGCGCGCACTTTTTGCAGAAACGATAGCGAGTAGCCAAATCTTGATCAAACAGGTCTAGTTCTTTTAACGTGTCGGTTTTCTCCCAGGACATGTCATCTTTGTAACAGACAAGGTTCGCTGCCGATGCTGCTTGCTGATAGTGCGTGCGCCACCACTGTGTGCTGCCTGGACCCAGTCGGTTTTCGGAAAACGTCTTCGATAAACCATCTGCCACTGTACCAGGGGACACAGTGCAGGCCATGTAATAGGACCAAACCATCATAAGGGCAATGTAGAAGAGTAGGAAGGAGGAAACGACGCAGCACAACATACTTGTTGGCTCCTGTAACGTGCCTGTGACAAGGGCGCCGGGAAATGCTAGCGCCAAATGGAAAGGCGAGTTAATACACATCAAATTCTTCAATGCTTCGGGAACCACCATTCGCTCTGGTAAGATGCACACAACTGGATGTCAGTGGCCTGCCGTTGTCACGCGTACAAAAAATCCACATTCCCGTTCCTACCAACCCCACATAGATTGCGACAAAAAATGGCCCAACATGACCCACTGCTGCCTCACCCGCTCGCTCAACACGAACAAATGCCCGCTTCACGGCAGCAGAAATGGCCAGCATGACACTAGTGGCCGTCGGTGGCTGTCGTGGCGGCGTGGCGTCCTAGCCAGCTCGTGCATATGTGGAGGCGGACGCAACATCGGCCGAAGAAACGACGACGCCCGCTGGATCCTCGTCCTCCCCTCACCGTCATGAGTGGACTCATGGAGCTCTATGGCCGTGTGCACGTACGTGGACGGAGCTATGAACTGACCTTCTAGGGCGAATTTGTTGCGTGGAATGCTTGGGAGCCTGCGATTCCCACGGAATATCTCCCATACATTGCTATCTTTTCGCTCTCGCTTGCTTTCCTCATGGCATTCTACTTCACAACGTACGTGTAAATTTGTATATTGACGCTCAAGCCTTCCGCGGGTCGGAGGCGGTATCAAAGAGCCCATTGTGGCTATAGTTAGCAGTCTGCTGGCTGGGGTTGGGGTAGTGGCCCTGTTTAACTCCATCGGTATTTACGTGTAGTACCTCTTTTTAATATGTATGTGATACTATACCGCTCCTGGTAGAGAAGCAGTTGAGGCGCCAGTGCCTGCATTAGCACTTTCGCTGCCATGGCTCGGACGGGGCGCCGCAGGAGACAGGCCCAAGTGGAGGATCCTTGCCACTGGCTGTCATGGCCCTGGCTCGCACGAGCGTGTATGAGCAGCAGTGTCCCGTCCCATTCACGGTTCAGGATTTACGACAAGAGTATGAACATTTCCCCAAGGAGATCAAGTACCCAGTTCCTCTTGATAGTGCGATGCTAAGTCAGCTACAGGCAAGATTTGCAGGGCTATCTACAAGATACCTCGTTCAGGAGCCCGTGGTTCCAGATCGCGCGACGGATCATACCTGGGACCCTCACTCGCATGAGAAGGCTTCCCAGGGCTATGCAAAAAGTGTGCCTCCAGCCTTCCAATTCGACAGGTTCGTTTTCTACTCTTACCTTTCTAGCTATGATCATATCCACTTGTACACCGAGTCTATTCCGCTTCGCGACCAAAATGCACTAGAAATCAAGGTATGTGTTGCGGTCTAACACAGCCACAAAAGTTTTCCTCCAGAACTACAGCGCCTGCTTTACCTGCTTCTGGCCCTATCTTCCTCCTAGAAATATCTGTCTATATGCGACGCCACCTACCACTTACCCGGCGAACCCGTGGCTTGGACGGGTCAGAAACTGACCAGCTATACATAACTCCCACTGTCGCTGACATTGATGGTGACCTTGAGCTTGTTCAGAGAATAGAATGCTCATCAGAGCACACACTTCAAGACCTTGCAGACGAGTTTGTCTGCCGCAATGCCGATATACCTGAAGCCATCGACCCACATTCTGCCTCGTGTGGCTCCATGACCCATTGGACTAGCGCGGATGATGCAGGCTGTACAGAATCCACATCATATGCCAAGTATTCGCCTCATCCTCTTGTCACCGATACATGTATTCTGATCAACGGCAGTCTGTATGGGTCGGTTGCGTCCTCTTCCACAAACGCTGGCATGGCTAGCTATGTCACAGCATTCTTGAGCCATTCCTTTCCCTCAGGTTCGCCTCTTCATTATGCCAAGGATGGGGGTGCGACTCTCGCGTCCGTCACATTTTCCTCCCTCTCTCAGCTGGCATTGCACCAGCCGTATTGGATGCTCCATGTAGGGGACTGTGAGCATGTTTGGATCATTGATGCCATTCGGTACGTTTTCTTAGACTCACACCAGTGCTCTATCGCCCAATGAAAGACTAGAATCATTTCCACGCACTGTATATTTACAGCGATGGATGCTCACTTCTCTGGCGCGCCAATACATTGTTCCTAAAAAGCTCGTCACGCGAACCGACAAGGTGGGTGTGCCGTGTGATGTGTGTGATGGTATGAGAGATGCTGTGGTTGCTGTGATGGGTGGAGATTCAGCCTTTTTCCCGGTGAATGGCCGCATCAAGCTTCAAGGATGGGACCAAATCGTGACACCCTGTTGCTCTGTCTGCTTTCGCGCGGCCACAGGGAAGGAAGTGGGGGCCATGTTGGGAAATGATGCCCCGACCGGAGGCTCGTGGACGGTTATGCCTCTACATGGTGTCTAAAGGGCGAGAATATCGACGACGCACATTCGCGCATGGCGAAGCAGCGCGCAAACATACCCTGTAGTCTAGTTCGCTGGCTCGTGTCGCCGGCTCATCCAGATACCTCCACATCACTGCGCGAGCTTCCTTGTGACAACGCAGGTCATGCGTATTCGGGCACGATGTAGAGCCAGGGAGGCATACCAGGCTCTTCAACGGCAACGTAGTAGTACATTCTCTACGAAAGAGCCATTGGGAGAAGCGCTGAATCGTGCATCACGTTTTTCCTGTTCCGTTGCCTCCAGCTCCACAGACTTGACGTCACGAGCTGGGACCAACCTACAACGTTCTGCTTCGCTTACTCCTTTTTCAAACTTTGAAAGAAAGGGAGTGACGTCGAAATGTATGGAAAAAATCGTTCAGGCTCAGACCTGTGATGTTTCCATTCATGTGGACATGCTCGACGCTGCTCTCGAAGCCGCAGTCCTAGCCGACAACATCGTTCACATGCAGCAAATCTTACAAAGGTACAAGGATCTTCCTTCCAGCAGCAAACAGGTGCATTCATTCACAGGCATACTTGCCCATGATTCTATCTGTGGCTGGACAACGACCACTCTATCCCATTTGCTTCACCATTGCGCTCGCACCCAAAACCTCGAATATATGCTACTGCTTTTTATGACTGCCCAGACCTACAAACTTCCACTTACAGAAGTCTCTCTCTCCTTTATTGTACAATGCTGCTCAAATGCGCGTGAGCCTCGACTTGCTTGGGATATCGTGCGGCAAGTCGATCAAACCAGTAAGGTTTCCGCGATCGTATGGATGCGCGTCTTGCGGGCCTGTGCTGAGCATGTATTCAGCCCAGGCATTGCGCAAGCGTGGAATCGAAGTGTCGTTGAAGGTGGAATCCAGCCGGATCACGGACTTGTTGCTCAAGTGCTCCTAACGGCTTCTCGCGCTGGCCTGGATAAGCTGGTTGACCAAGTCTTTGAGACGATCAAGGAACCAGACGAACTGGTTCTGGTTCCGGTGCTGGACACATACAGCGAAGTATCGCGGTATGAAGATGCTTTTCATGTCTTGTCTCGAATGCATACGTTAGGAATACCGCTCCAGCCACCCCTTCTAGCTCATCTGACCTCCATGGTGTCCTTGAACCATGAAACGCTGCAGTCAGCTTGCCATGCTTTACTGCAGCACAACAAGCCTGTTTCGACGGAAGTTTGGAACGTCCTCATTTATGCTGCCGCTAGTTGGAAGGATTTGCACCTGTCTGAAACGTTAGCCCAAAGGATTCCAGCTGCTACTGTGGCCACGTACCAAGCTTGGCTCTTGTGTTGTGTCAATTCTCAGAACATCACAGCCGGAAAAAAAGTATGGGAATCACTACAATGTGCCAAACTAGCACCTTCATCGATATGTTATGAGCGCATGATTCGCTTGCACCTCATGCAGCCAAATTACGAAGAGGCTTTTCTCCTGTTGGAGGAAGCCAAGCGTCTAGGCTTGGTTCCTACAAGACGCACATATGCCTCCATGGTTTGGACGTGTCTAAAAGGCAACGATGAGCGCTGGCGCATGCTTCTCAAAGAGATGCGAGAAGCCAATTATGAACCCGGTGAAAGACTACGACAAATGTTGCAAATTAATATGACGACAACCACGCACGGCGTGTAACAGGCTCTAGGGTTTCCACCAAGACTGGCGTCGTATGCGTAAGAACCTTGGGAGTAACGGCAAGATCTAATGGTTGCATGCGCTGGGATGGTTTTAACTCACGCGTGTTCGTCTCGTCACTCTTGGCCCTTTCTCCCTGCTTGCGCATGGCCTTTTCCATACGTTCCACAATATCAATGGCCCTATTATACTCTCGTTCGGAGGGACTCGATACCAATAACGTGGCTGTATTAGGCATGGATGATGCGAGTGGCATCTTGCTAGCACCCAATGACTGCTTGGGTTTTGAAATATCTGTGGCTTGCGGCGCAGTAAATGTGCGATTCGTTGACACACTTTGATGGTCATTTTGTGGGAATGAGATGGATCCATGCACCAAGTCTACGACTGTATGCTTGGACAACTCTGCATTGCTCATCATTTGTACAGTGCTTCGTACCATATACTTTTGTCGCGCGCACAATTCAATGGGGCCATCTTGCAGCGACAGAAGCGACTGCACAATGTTCCAGCCTTGACCCCGCATCAAGTCCATCTGATTTTGGAATATGCGCTCATTAAAGTGTATATCTTGACTGAAAATGCGTCGCAAACCTTCAATGGTACCAGCCCACCAAACGGGATCAGTCAGTTTTGGCAAGAATAGTTGGCGTGTCTGCACACTGAAGGGCTGTCCAATTAGTCCTGCGGGAAGGTAAAGCCAGCCGTACGGGTAATCTCTGAGGCCCTGTGGGTGTTGGTGGGGAAAAGACAGACTGTTGTCAATAGCGCCAATCTTGATACGCCCTTCGCCGGCGCTGGGCGACGGGTTGTATCGGATCATGAAATTATCGAGTCCACGGTCCGTATTCCGCATTAAAATATCCAAGAGAATGAGTTTCTCCAACTCCATTCGCAGGTCATGAAAGGTATCTTCATTCCATTGGAACGGCGGCTCGGGTAATCGCATTTCGGCGCGTGGATACTCGGCTGAACCAACTTGGCAAGAGGACTCCACGTCTTGACCGGATGGCTCATCGCTGCCATAGGGCCCCGGACCGTAGCGGCACAAAAATAGTCGTTTCAAAGCGATAAAGAACATACGAAGACGAGCGCCTTGCTTTCGACGGCTAAGGCGATGGGCTTCCTGTTCCTCACTGAGATCCCGCTCCATGAGGGCTTTAGGACGGCCTGGAAGAGTGTGCCGCTGGAAAAATTGACTCGCATTTTCATACCCATGAAGAAATTGCTGCAATGAGCCCACTTTTATGGGTAAAGGTTTACCGAAACGCTCCCAGTTCTTGCGGTCTTTGTAAAGATAGTGGAACGACGTGCTAACAAGCCCGACCAAGCGTGTCTTGGGAACCAAATTTAGCCCGAGACGGTCATCCAAAAACGAAGCTCCCACTTCCGATAAATAGGAAAAGTTGGGAATCAAACTAGAATGAGCCTCCCTGAACCTACCACGGACGGCCCATGGCCCACCACAAGTACTTGCGCAAAAATACACGTTTGGGACCGGATAAGCATGTATACACGTACTTTAAGTTGCCGTAAGGCTCTTCATCCATGGGCTTGAAAACGCCAGCCATGCGTGGTCCGCTTTCGCTCCGCTCGTAAACAATGTACGAGCCACTTGTGCCAAGAGATATCATGCGCGGATTTGTACCAGATTGTATAGCATTTCTCACACGGACAACCATGTCAAAGAATTCAGAGTCGTCCATCTAAATTAGAATTGTCATACATACTTCCTGGGAAGACGAAGCATATACGCTTCGTCCTTCCGTACGTGGCTCAAACATGCTCAATAGATAACGAGCTGGGGCAAACCGACGCGCATAGTCGTGGACCTTGAATTCATGTCGAAGAACAAAGGCAGGGTCAGGACTCTGCTGCGATGTAGCAACGGATGTCAACAAAGGCGTGTTTTCGTCCACACCTCCCGCATGCTGCGGTGGCATAGCGGGCGACGGGTACGTCGGTTTCCAACGACCGTGCACGCCTCACGTGCGGTCAAAATATGCATACGATAGGGACCTCCACCAGAGAGAGACGTTTCGCCATGGAGCCCACAGCGCTCTTTCAGCCGCCGCCCGAGTACAGAGATGAGTATGGTGTGCTGTACACGCATGGGATTCCACGTCAGTCACATTATACGCCTCACACTGATCCCATGGATTCAAATGCCATGCGTCTTTCTGCCCTCCAAGACCAAAGACGATTGCATATTCGTCGCGTCTTCGACGTGATGCAGTTAATGATACTTCGACGTGACATGGATCGCGCAGCTCGATGCCTGCACATTCTTTTAAAGTCTCAGGAATGGAGGCCTCTGGAACTGTGGAAGTGGGGACTCCTGGTAGTCACATTAGCAGAGCAACCGAATGATATGGCGCTGCAGTATCTGCAACGCATCTCTCGCACTCGCCCAGCCCTGCGTCCCTTTACGCTTCCCTACCTTGTTAGGGAGTGGATCGTCTGTGGACAGTATAAAAAGGCACACGAAGAACTTCTTAGTGTCATTTCATCATACCCTCATCGCCAAAACCCACAGCTTCATACATATCTGGGGCTTTTGACGTTGCATGCTTCTTCAACGTCCATGAATTGTTCATTTTCATCAGATTCAACTTCTCCGTTTGTTCCTTTGTCCATTCCAAACGATGTTCCTGCCCAAGCTCGTCAAACAGCGAGAATGCACTTTGAAAATGCAATAAAAACGGCACCCAAATACCTTCAAAGCCGCCATCATGTCATCCGGCAACGAGTGCTACGTTATACCCGCCATATGGAACGTTTAAAGTCTAAGGCAATGATTCATCGGCAAAGAATATGGAAACAGCTACGAAATGCTGGATGGATGTTTAGGGCAGAGGAACCAGAGCTGTTAGAGCAAAGGCAAACGATGTCCGACTCTTCCGAAGAGTCCTTATCGCATGCGACGGTGCAATCCACGTCAGATCAGGCACCCCTTCCGTCCACTGATTTCTATGGGCTGACGTCTGACTTGGGCGAAGACTCTATGATACCCTCTGACACAGACACTGAGGAAGAACCTCCTAGCACTGAGGAGACTTTGTCGGAAGGTCCTGCCCCACCGCCCCATGGCCTGGATCCTCCGAGCAGCCCTTCCCAGGCAGACTCGGAGGACGAGGAGCCGGCGCAGGAGACAGGATATGCCTCTTCCTTATTGGTTAGCGTGCCTGCCGTGACATGGTCCGTTCATGTGGCGCATGAATATCTAAAAATGGTACGCTGTCGAGACTGACTCCAGTTGCAAATAGCGGCAGGTCGACAAGGGCCTTCGGTGCTTGTACGCAAATCCTGAGTAGCTGGGGCATGATGTATAAAGACCCTGACATAGCTTTATCTAAACGGCCACGTGGTACCAGAGGCATTTAGGGTGAGGTGGGACTTGCGTCTAGGTTTCTACTTGCTAGCGAAGATGGATTCGAAGGAGGGGTACGTCTACCACTGGAGGTCGCGTCTGAGCCTTCCATTACTACATTGTACATGTACTAACATAAAAATAGGTCTGATACAGGCGCTGCTGCGTCCGTCAGTACGCCTTCTGCTGAGGCAGAGCTTAATTCCATTACGGATGCTGGCTCCACGCCCGTCCTCGGCTGGTCTACCCATGTGGGGGTTGCCACTGATAAAAACTGCCGCTGGAGGCGTACTATGGAGGACGCGCACGATTTTCAACACGACTTCAACAATGTTCCTGGGCAAGGCTACTTTGCCATTTTCGATGGGCATGCGGGCAAGTTCGCCGCTGAATGGTGCCGAGACAATATGAGTGAGATTCTTTCTGAAGAACTGAAAACGAGTCCTGATATGGATGTGCGCGAGGTGATGAAGAATGTATTCTTGAGAGCGGACAATCAATTGGAAGCCGAATCGGCCAAAGCGGGCGTGCGCAGTGGCTGCACGGCCGTGATGAGCTTTATTCGATCTGAACCCTGCGAAACAACGAACTCGTCTCAAAAGCGCGTACTATATACTGCCAACGTGGGCGATGCTCGGACGGTCCTGTGTCGCGGTGGGAAGGCCATACGTCTCACCTATGACCACAAAGGCACCGATGAGCACGAGTCCAAACGTATTACGGAAAAAGGAGGCTTTTTGTTGAATAACCGTGTAAATGGTACGTCAAAACGGTGCGCTTATATCAGGTGTGCTGGCTGTGACAAGGTCCCTAGGAGACTTTTCTATGAAGGAGTTTGTCGTTGGCGCTCCTTTTACAACATGTATTGATCTATGCGATGAAGACGAGTTCTTGATCATTGCGTGTGATGGTGTATGTCCTACGTTACATAACTGACCTCAGCTCTGGGATGTTGTCAGCGACCAAGATGCTGTGAACCTAGTTTCTAAAATTTCGGAGCCGCAAGAAGCTGCCAACATGTTGTTGAAGCACGCGCTGGAGAACTTCAGCACAGACAATACTTCTATAATGATTGTACGATTTAGACAGGCCCTTACATGATTCTGCGGGCCCATCTACCCAATGTATTCGCTCTTCTACTAGCATAGCCAGGGTTGGTGCTCCGAGGTGCAGGGTGTCACGTGTTGTTTGTGCAGACAGGCAGCCACCCTGCCCAGGGCCGCATAAATGTGGGTCGTGATAGGCCCTGTGCTCCGTATATACAAACGACACCCATTGCCCCCGTCATCTTCTATTGTCCCATGCACTAAGATTGTTTCATCTATATCGTAAAGGTTCATTCTCTTGACGTATTGATCAAGCGGGTGTCTGGAATACCGTGATATGCAGACATACTGCAACCGTGCTGCAGACGTATGCATTTTTGATACACAGCCTTCAACAATGTCGCCTGTCGATGAAAACAACAGCATCGGCATTTGGCCAAGATTAGAACCCAAGGGCTCTAATACGCCGCCTTCGCTACGAGCGTTTCCCCGTCACAACTTCAACGAGACGCCTTGGTTGGACGCCATGTCGAGGAAATCAGCGGGCGGTATCCTCCTGAATGGTTCGGAAAAGGCAGGACAGCCTGGGAACTTTGCGCAATATACATGCTTCCTACCCGAATGGAAAGAGCGCATGCCGAGAGCGTCGATTGTGGAGCCTGACAAGGCTGCCCAGGCTTTGAGACAGTCAAAGTCTACGAACGATCCTCCCTCGGTCGTTTCGCCCTCGTGTCAGGGCGCACCCTTGAGAAAAAGTATGAAATCTTTTCTCCCATCGCCTGCCCCCCAAAGTATATCTGTTCCAGACGAAAGCGACGACGACGATGAGGAAGCGCCAGATTCCTCCAATGAGGAAGAAGACGAATCCGACCCAGATGATCCCGTTCACTCGGAGGACGACGATGACAGTGAAGACGACTTGTCCACGTCATTTAGTCGGACTCATAAAGATGAAAACTCAGAAAAATTGAACATCGAAGACAGCGGCAGCCTACCTCGAAGCCCGTTACCATGCACCACAGTTCGACTTCACGTCACGCGCCAAGACACCATGTCTGGCATTTTAGACAAGACACGTCCGGAAGAAAAATGTTCTATATCTCAGAGACCTCAGGGCGTATCGCGCCGGTCTCTTGTATTTGTCGATCCCTCGCAAGAAGAACCAAGACCCTCGTCTTCACGGAGGCATGTGGAAGACACGGGTCGCCGACTATCGCAGAGTCCATGCGTACCTGTCTGCCCCTCCAGGGAGGCAGTGTGGCCCCGTGTCCCGTGCTCCTCTCGGTCCTATGGGGAGGTAAACATTAATCCCCTATCCAACAAGCTAGCAGAGCGCCCATCCAAGACGACAAAGTGGCGAAGTTGCAGTGTGGACGCTAGTACTCGCCACCCGAACGTCAATGATGCACTTGAGCAAGACCATGGACCATGCTCTGTGTGGGTCTCCCAGCACATGGATTTTGGTGAGCCGCCATGTCCCGTGGCACCGAGGCCGGTTCGAGCGCGGTCTGCCCCTCTTAGTGGCACAGCGACTCGTTCCAATGCGAGATCTCCCAAGGTGGGATCTGCTTGTCCATCTACCTCCAAGTCCAGGATGGACAAGGCAGAAGAGCTCGCTCTGGTGGCGGAAAGGTTGCTGTTGCATGCTCACAGTGACGATTCCTTGGGCGATGACAGTTACCGCCAGCGTATATCTACTGAAACAGCCAGTGACACGTCCGACGACGAGGATGATAAGTCTGCTGAATACCTGCCCAGCTCATGCAGTCTTTCATTCCATCGTGAGACAGCCATGTCCATGTCTTGTCGTGCTATCGAACGCGGACCTCGACGCTTGTCTGTTCCTGCGAGTTTGGTTCCTGTACCTATGGCGGGGCCGCGCAGCAAGTCAATGGATCAAGCAGGGAGTGGAGCCACTTCCAGCTCCCCCTCCTCCATGTCGACATCGCCGCGTCTTCATGTTGGCTCCCATGGGATCTCTCTAGCAGCTACTCCTGCTTTGGCAAGCTCTTCGACCTCTGTCATTACACTGACGTAGAAACATGTTTATTTAGAATCACAACGGCTAGACTTGCAGCGAGAGTTGAATGAGTTTCTTTAGGTCAAACTGTTCGGGTTTGCCATGGAAAGCACGCAACAAAGCACGGCGTTGCTCTGTCTCCTCGTCGTTGTCGAGCCCCTCCAGGGCCCAGTCAATATGATAGAAGCGTTGCAAGCACAAGGCCAAAATCTGAGCATCCTGCTGCGTCAATAGGGGCCTGCTCTTTGGGTTTTCTTTGTCTGCCTCATTCTCGGTAATGTCCCCACGCATCAAGACAATACCCTTGGATTCGATGAGCTCTGTGTAGTGAGTCAGAACCAACGAGGGCTGGGCATATTCTTGACGTAGTTGGTATTCCGCTAACGGGGTAAACATGACCGCGGTGGGCGGAGGCGCATTCGGGGAATTGCATTTCGGCAGAGGCAGCATCATCCACTGCAAGAACTGGATTTCATAGCCCATCTCCTCTTCCGAGCCTTCTCCCTTCATGGTTCGAGGAAGGGGAACCACAAACTGGGGAAATTTACGGCTTGTTTCCACCATTTGAAGGTAAGTCGCAGCCGGGATCACCGCAGACAACTTGTTGCGAGCTATGTGATAACCCGTCCACAGTTTGCCAATGTTCTCCGGTGACTCTTGCAAGGTCTTGTCCAGATTCATAAAGGCAGAGAGAGGCTTGACAGGGCCGGATATCTCAGCTTCATTGGCCAACTTGCGCTTTTCTTCGCGCGCGCGTCGTTCCTTGAGACGTTGGCGCAGTGCCTCATCACGATCTTCGACAGAGGGTCGAGTCGCTGAGTCGCTCGCCCGGTGCGATGAACGGTGTTCTGCTGCCTTTTTCTGTTCCTGCTTATGCTTTTCCGTGAGTTCCTCAATCGAGTCCATGCCATGTCTGTGTCAATGGATGAGACGCACTCTTTCGCTTTCGCCAGAAGCTTTTCGCTATACTTGTTCATCTGGGCTTGGCGTTTTTGCTCTGTTGTAGCTGGGTTGGTGCTAGCAAACTTGTCCAAAAGATTCTCGGCATTTACACTATACATGCGCCTTGAGACGACGCCGTGGTGCATACCGACAGCCTGGAGCGCTCGCATGCTACGCGCACAAGTGGGTGGTAGGCGCATCCAGAACATGGTAGGCATGAGGAGATGACTAAGCTACGTGCTAGGGCCCATACTGGTCCCAAGCCTGCGGGCACAGAGCACAAACCAGCAACATGTAAAGAACCAGGATGACCATAGCCACGGAGGCTGGGGTGTGCATTGTATAGATGGTGAGATTGATCGCGCCCGTGAGAAGATTCGACTGTGTCTTAGAATGAACAACATACTAGAAGGAATACCAGCAAGGAGTGTCGATTGATCGTGTCAAAAAGGCTAGGAGGGCTTGGCACGCCCTTCACCAGCGTCTGTTCCATTACTTGGAAACCCAGAAGAAATGTGGCATTGAATGCGATGCACCATAGGACATAGGGAAAGTTGGCCTGGAATGAGAACGTTGCACGCACCATACGACGACTGGCAGCCAATCCGAACAGCTGAACGAGCCCCAGCCCCAGCCAGCCGAGAACTGCATGGCACAGCAGCACCATCTGGAGCCTTGGCTTGGAGGACAGGCGTAACTTGGACCCAACATGGAGACCTGCCAAGGCGATGCCCAAGTAGCCTGGGCGTTATTGATACAGCGTACATACCTGGGAGACTCACAATACCCTCCTTGTTCAAGGAGATCCAGCTCGCAGGGTTTCGTTTCTCCGACATGGCCCATGCGCCTAGGTGCGAGCAAGAGAGAGCGACCTGGTGCAAAAGAGATATGACGAGACCGAGGAGAATCCACTCAACGTTCTTGGTCATAAAGCGCTGCACGAGATTCGTACACAAGAGCAGCACACTCATGGTAAGAAAAAAGTTCCAATGCACGCCGTATTCAGAGACATGTTCTGGATAGTCCGACCCTTTGACCATAAGCAGACGAAGGAGGCCCAAGACAAGCAGAGGCCCCGCACGTTTGAAAATAGTCCGTAGGGGTTTATGAGGCGAAGATACAGAGACAATGCTTTGCGAGTATACGAATGAGCCCACACCCAAATCCATCTGAGGTTAGCAGCGCCACGTACCAGGCTCGTGCCCCAATTTTCGCACTTGGCAAAGAAACGAGGAAAGACGGGAAAGTCTACCGCCAGTATGCAGTAGATAGTGATAACCATGAGGTAGGCGCGATACACGGTGAGAAACGAATAGCGCGTGGAAGAAGAAGCTCGACTAGAGTCGTGCGAAGGATTTGTGCGGACGGTGTAGGGCAAATCCTTGATGCTGAGAACAGAATAGCGTCGCTTGTATAGAGTGTCATCCGCATAGTCTGGTAGATTGGCAGACGACAGTATAGGAGAACTGGATGGCGTCAGATTCAAGTTCAAAAGAGCCTGTCCCACAAGGAGATCTCTTTCATCGCTGGGAACGGCGAGAAGATCGTCCGATACAATGTCCTCGGGCACCACCGGTGGTGGGGCAGAAGGGCTCTTTAGGTATTGCACAAGCATGCAGAGACACACAGGTATCGACAAGGTGGCCAAAAGCGACAGAGGGTCCGTGATGAACACCGAGCATGCCAACATGAGCGGTACAACGAGAATCATGAACTCGGTGAGCCATGCATAAGGCCACGTCCAAACTTCATTCGGCACACACAGATAGAGGGCGTAGCTCACGATCGATACCGCACACACAACATTGATGTGCATCACAGAGCTTCCTGCTTGATTGGCTATCCACGCTTCCTTCGCATGTTTATACTGGTGCCAGTCGCTCTGATTCATGCGGCAGGAGCGGTGTGGAGCGTAGAAGGAGGGCGCGGACCCAACAAGGAGGCCACGACCCCAGACCCACGAGCCCGCCATCGAGGCGAGAGCTATCAAGGTACCCGCGATGGATGCTATCAAGACTAGATCCAAACTTAGACCGACTCTGTTTTGGTTAGCAATGGGACAAGTAGATACATACCACGCAGGAGAGCGTTGAGCTTGTTCACGCGGTTGGCGACGCTCAGATCCACGGAGCGGTCACCGAGATCAACCGAGAAACCACCCTGGAGCGCCTCGTTCACCTTGTAGTTGAACTTGACGCTCTTGGCACCAGCGGTGGTGGCAAACTGCGAGCCCTTGAGGGCGGACTCGAGGCGCGAGGTCACGGACTTGTCCAGGGGCTGCGAGTGAGCAAAAGAAAATCACATACCTTGGCGCTGGTAACAGTAATAATCACTTCGCCGCGGTGGGCGCTGGTGAGCTGCAAAAAGTCCTCAATGACCTTCTCCGAAAGACCGAGACGGCCGTTCTCCGAAAGAGCAGCAAAAAGGTTGCTACCATTAGTGGCAATGACGTACCGAGTGAGCTCGTCAGCACCACCCTTCTGCGACGCAAGCAGGTCCGAAATGGTCTTGCTCCTCACATCCGCGGACACAGTAGGGTTGGTCAGGAAAGTGCGCAGCTTGGCGGCGTCCGGCGACTCCGACTTGAGCACATCGTTAAAGAACTTCAGGTCGGACTCCAGCTTGGCAAGGTTCTTCTCACCGCGCGTGAGGGCCGAGACGTACGCGGCCGAAGCGTACTTGCCTAGGGAGTAAGCAGCCTGCTGAGAGCAACGTACCGGCGAGACCCTCGAGCTGAATCGGGGGACGGATAGCGGCCTGCGAGGCGTAGCCACGAGTCTTACAGGTTAGACAAGAAAGAAAAAACATACCTGAGAGAACACGCGAGGCACGAAGCGAGAGGCCATGATGAAGGTCCAGTGGAGAAGGCGGATGACCACCGAGCGTACCGCCGGTCCTTGCTGGCGCCCGGCCGTGCCCGGGGTGCGCGCTCACGTGCTTTACTCACGTGGCAAAGTGAGGCAGAAGAAAAACGCAGCGGAGGTAGCAGCAGGGCCGACGTGACGACTGCCAGCATGTCGAGCCGATTCTTCCGTGCCATTTCTGACTCGGAGTCGGACTCCTCGGAGGAAGAGGAGCTTCTCTCTGACGACGAGCAGCAGTCGAAGTGGGGAACGAAGAAGGCGGATGACAGCGACGACAGCGATGACAGCGATGACAGCGATGACAGCGATGACAGCGATGACGACGACAGCGACGATGCGCCGCAGCAGACGCGCAAGCCAATGTCTCGCTTCATGCGCGATGCATCTAGTGACAGTGAGAGTGAGGAAGATGTGCGCAAGGTCATCAAGAGTGCCAAAGACAAGCGTCTGGACGAGTTTCAAGGCGTGGTCCATACGATTGAAAATGCCCAGCGCATTGACGACTGGGCGACCATTTCAAAGGGTGCGTTTTTTTTTTTTTTGACTGACCTCAGAATTTGATGGCATGCTTCGTCTTTGCGACCGTCAGCGCGCGCTGAATGAGCAGATTCCGTCGTCCTTCATCAAGTGTCTTTCGGAGCTCGAAACATTCTTGAGCACCTCGCTTGCCAACAAAGAGGCGGTCAAGAAGATGAAAGCGCCAAACGCCAAGGCCATGAATGGCATGAAGTCTAAGCTCAAAAAGGTGGCCAAGGAGAACGAGACGGCCTTGGCCCAGTACAAAGAAGACCCTGAAGGGTATGATGCCAAGGTACAGGCGGCCCAGCAGGCGATGGCGGTGCCTGTGGTGCTGAAAAAGAAAGAGACTCCGGCTCCTGTTGTGGCACCAGTGGCAGGCGTGGACGATGAAGAGTTCCAGACCATCGGCAAGGACGGCAAGCCTACCCTGTCGTTCGACGCGCTGTTCAAGGGCCTCACGGCCGTTCTCGAGGCTCGTGGCCGTAAGAGCACGGACCGCGGTGAGCAGATCGCTACGCTCTCAAAGCTGTATGAATCAGCGCAGACGCCCTACCAGCGCATTCGTGTGTTGCTTACGCTGGTGGCGGCCCGCTTTGACTACAGCACGTCGGCCAACGCCTATATGCCGATTGATATGTGGAAGCAGGCGCGGGACGAGCTCGGCTTTCTTCTCCGGGTTCTCTTCGAGAACCCTTCATACCTTGTCCTCGAAGAGACAGACGATTACGATGACGAGGTCGAGCGCAAGCCGAACGAAAATGGCGAAGGTCCCTTGGTGCATGTGCGCGGCAGTGTCGTTTCTTTCATCGACCGCTTGGATGATGAGTTCACTAAGAGCTTACAACATATTGATCCCCATGCGACCGAGTATGTCGAGCGGCTGTGCGACGAAAAGCTGTTGTACCAGACGATTGTGTGTGGACAGAGCTACTTTGAGACGGTCCTCGCCCAGGATCTGCCGTCCAACGTGGCCATGATGGTGGAAGAGCCTCTGCGCCGCTGTGTTATGCGCCGCCTGGAACATATCTACTCGAAGCAGGACGTCATTATCTTGGCCCTCGAGACGGCCAACCACGAGGCGCAGCCGCAGCTTCCCCCGTCGCGTATCACACCTTCGCTTGCGCAGGTGCGTGAGCGTCCCGATGGTCCGATGCAGCTCGTGCATGCGCTCTGCGTCTTTTTGTATCAAGGTACTGAAGAGTCGGGCGAGCGTCAGCGCACGCGTGCCATTCTGTGCCATGTGTACCACCACGCTCTGCATGCGGACTACCATGTGGCGCGGGACCGCTTCTTGATGAGTCACCTGCAAGAGTCGGTGCACCTGGCGGATGCGGACACACAAATCCTTTACAACCGCGTGCTGGTGCAGCTGGGCCTGTGTGCGTTCCGCGTCGGTTTGATCCGCGAATGCCACACGGCGCTACAGGAGATCTTCACCACAGGTCGCGTCAAGGAGCTGCTGGCCCAGGGCGTCTCCAAGGGCAGTGTGTACAGCACGGTGAGTACCGAGCAAGAGAAGCTCGATCGCCAGCGCCAAATGCCCTTCCACATGCACATCAACCTGGAGCTGCTGGAATGTGTTTACTTGGTGGCCAGCATGCTTTTGGAGATTCCCAATATGGCCTACGCCGGTGCGGACCCCGAGCTGCGCAAGAAGATCATTTCGCGGCCTTTCCGACGCATGCTGGACTACACGGACCGCCTTGTATTCTCGGGACCGCCTGAGAACACGCGCGACCATATCATGCAGGCGAGCCGTGCGCTGCAAAACGGCGACTGGAAGGCCTGCATTGCGCTCGTGGAGTCGATCAAGATCTGGAAGCTGCTCTCCGACAAGGACGCGGTGCTGCGGAGCCTCGCTCGGCACATCCAGGAAGAGGGTCTGCGCACCTACCTATTCAACTTTGCATCGCACTACGACTCGCTCTCCCTCGTGCACCTTGCTGAGACATTTGAGCTGCCAGAGAGCACGGTGCGCTCGATTGTCAGCCGCATGATTTGGAATGACGAGCTGGCCGCCTCTCTCGACCCAACCGAGGCCATGATTCTATTCCGCCGCATGGAGCTAGACCGCGTGCAGCAACTGTCCCAGTCGCTCGCAGACCGCGCGAATGCCATGCTGGAGCAGAACGAGTGGCTGCTCGACTCCAAGACGGACGATGCGCGCTCACATCACGCAGGCCACGGCGACGGCAAGACGGGCGACA
The DNA here is from genome assembly GCA_029542845.1 of Malassezia nana. Lineage (NCBI taxonomy): Eukaryota > Fungi > Basidiomycota > Malasseziomycetes > Malasseziales > Malasseziaceae > Malassezia > Malassezia nana. The sequence continues at coordinate 1,264,207 of CP119893.1, forward strand.
GCGCCCGCGACCGGCGCAAGGGCGGTCGGGGACGCCCTCGTGTGCTCCAAGCGCCTGCTCTGGCTCCAAAAGTGTTGTAGGTAGTCTATCGTCATTGCTATGCCTCGTTGGGGTATGAAGCCGTCTCTGATGCGCTGTCGGCGGCAGGCGCCTCGATGGCCGCCGCGGTATAGTCGTCCCAGTGGGACGAAGCACATAGCGGCTCGCGCTGTACGCGCTGCAGCAGCTCATCGATCGCCACAAAGTTGCTTTCATCGAGGGCAAATTTGCGATGTCGCCGGCTGCGAGTGTGCTCGTCAAAGTCATCAAAACGGCACCGGCAGTTTTCGCAGTGGCCCGGGCGCTTTTCGCGCACACGGGGCACGGCTGAACCAGCGCGTGTTACACTGCCCATACTCCGCGAACGCCGCAAGGGCGCGTCACCGGTTTCAGCGAGATGCAGCATATGCTGCACCACAGAGCCAGGCACCGTCTCAGTCGCGCGTGTAGACGCTTCGACAGGGGTATGTAGGCGCCAATGCTGCTCAAGTAGGCGTTTGTCGGGGTGCGGGCCGAGCGCCCCAGCGTGCTGCGATGTGACTTGGGTCGACGTGGTGGACGCCACCGTAGAGGCCAGCACCAAGCTATTGTCCGAGGCCATCAACGTGGGCGTCGGTGGGCCTGGAGCTGCGCCAGGTGCTCGCACGCCAGCTAGGTTGAGCGAGGCCGTGCGCCGGAGCGAATGGTGGGTCGAGACGGCCGCTGGTGCTTGCTGGGCGAGTCGACGCCGCTCCTTGGGGTCCACCCACACAAAGAGGCCGCGTCCTTCCACGTCGCCGTGCAGCACTGGCCATGGCGCAGGCTTGCCCTGAGCTTCGGACGGTGCATTGCGATCATACTCGGCGATCACGATAGGTCGATGCTCGCCGGTGGCATCGGTGACAAGCACATAATAGTTGTGCTTGTTGAAATAATGTACATCGCTGCGCAGTGCATGGGGGTCACGCTCTGTGGTACCGTGCAGCTTTTCCTGCAGGAGCATCTCCGAAAGGTCCTGTCGCTCGGGGCCCACGGCCGTGGGTCCGTCGTCGGCCAGGAGGAGTTGGAGGATGTTTTGCAATTTTTCCAGGCGCCATATTTTCATGCCAAAGCGCTGGGCCTTGGACAGCAAATCACTCGCGGGTAGCGGCTGTGCCAACTCGTCCAGCGGATTGCGGTCCGAGTGTAGGGGGATGCTCGTCGACGCCGTTGGCCGGAGGATCCGGGGTGGCATGATGGCATCAGGGGGACTCCGCCGCGGTCCCTTGGGTCCCCGCTCCTTTTCATCCCGCACTGGCGGAATAGAGCGTGTAGAAACAACGTGCGTGACGCCACGCGAGAAGAACTCGTCGACCCGCGCGCCCAGCTGCCCAATCTGGCCAGAGAGTGTCTTTTTCAGCCCCTCGTCCATTTCATCTAGGTAAAACACAAACTTGGGAAAGGCACGACCGAACGCCAACTTCCACTCGCGTTGTGCTTGTGCTTTTTGTTGTGCGCGTTGGTATTGCTCCTCATGACTGACGCGCGTCGTTTTGTCAATGCGTGTCGTTGTGGGCCGCATGGCCATGGCACAGTCCTGGGAGCGCCTCGCACCCACAGCAGGATCCAACGCAGATCGATAAGTTCTCATACGTTTGCTGCAGGCGTGCTCAGGCATATTGCGGACATGGACGCCTTCCAGCGGCACCGCGCGCTTTCGGGGTGGCGTGCCCAACAGGTTCGGCCCCTCTCGTTCCAGCGGTGTCGGTTTGTCCCCAGGCACGACATGAGATGTGCCAGCCTCGGGGAACACATTTTTGGTACGCAGAGGCAGACGCGGAATCTGCCGCTGCGAACCCAGCGACATTTCCGCGTGCCCGGCAAAGGAACGACGGCAAACACTCACCAGCGCAGCGGACGCGGCGCGCGTCACGATAGAGGTGTGTACTCTCCCCCATGTGACTAGCCTCCACTCAACCGACGTGCCACAGGCGCTGAAGGAAAGAAAGTGTGCTTGTTCGTGCGTCAATATTCTGGTCTTTGGCTTTGGGAGCAAGTGGGCCGTGAGACATATTACCATGGCTCGGCCCAAATTCAAGGTATACGCGGTACGCGTCGGTCGGCGTCCTGGTATTTACCATACGTGGCCAGAGTGCCAGGAACAGACGGATCGCTACCCAGGCGCGCGCTTTCAATCGTTTGCACGCATGGAAGACGCGGAGGCATTCTTACAAGGTGTCATTATCACAGACAATACCCCATCCGAATGCCATCCGTCGGAAAAAAGAGAACGCTCCACGTCGCCAGGCCCGTTACCGCCGGCCAAGCGCGTGCCACAAAGCAAAAAGCCCATGGCGAGCGAGGTAAAGCGGCGCTCTTGTATTCCTGAACATTATGACCCAGAACTTGAAAAGAATATGGCGGCATGGGAGGCCGCGCAAGATGATACCTACGTCGAAGTGTACACGGACGGCTCTTCTCTTGGCAACGGCAGAGGCTCATCTACGGCAGGGTATGGGGTCTATTGGGCAGAAGAACGTTTCCATCATCTAAATCAGGCATGTCGCTTAGCAGGACCGGTGCAAACGAACAACCGAGCGGAACTGACTGCCATTTTAATGGCGATCCACCTGCATCCGGAGCCGTCCAAACCGCTTCGCATTTGGACAGATAGCCGTTATGCCATCAATTGCATCAATAGATGGATGCCTCGGTGGCGTGAAAATGGCTGGAAACGTAAGTTGGATCTGGACGTAAGTAACAAGGACTTGCTACAAGACATTGATGAGGCTATCCGCCTCTGCAAGAAACGCCCCTCTTTCGAGTATATAAAGGGGCATGCAGGTTCCCATGGAAATGAAATGGCTGATAAACTAGCTAATCAAGGCGCACGACTTCCAGCCATTCCCTGATTCTGACGATACCCACTGGACAAGTTCTTGGTCCTGTGCTCCTGGTCGATGTGGGGCATACCTTAACCCTCCACATAGATGACGGCCGTGCACTTTTTGGGCGCGCGCCATTAACTTCGCCTTTAGCGAATGTGTCGGTAGCGCACGTGTATACGGTGCATTTGCACAAAATACCTGTATGACCAGGGGCCGCTACCTAGTCCCCCACGACTATGCGCTGGCTTTTGCTCGCATTTCTTGCTCTTTCCTCGTCCCTGTGTGTTCGTGCAGTGTCCTTTTATGACATTCCACACCCCAAGGTCGAGGATCGCTTAACGCGTCGCCTATTCCCGGAGCTGGTCCGTTTTTGGGAACAGATCAATGGTTCATGGCCGGAGCATGTGCAGTCAGACATAAAGTCGCTGGCTGAGGACCGTAAGAAACGCATTGCCAACACATTCAATTGCACAGAGCAGCCTATTTGTCACGTCAAAGCCATGAACCTCACAGTGAGTGATGAGTATAGGCTTAATCGCGTGCTGAATGCCTCTCATGCACCTAAATCTCTCTTGGACGTGTGGCCGCGGTATGTGCAAGCGATCCGGCACATAATCAGTGTGTATGGTAACGGCACGGCTTCGTATTATTCTGCAGACGATATGGTATACAACGCTACGGGCTCAGACTGGACATACTACATCCGGGGCTTGTCAGATTATCTTGCCTCGGACTTTTCTGGGACTATACCCCCTCCTTTTGATGTGATTTATGGAGCAGTTACGCTTTTGCAAGTGAATTTAATGGACAATGCTGCTTGGTTCTATGATGTGAATGAGCAGCAAAACAAGGCGGCTAGGGAACGGGCGTCCAGTATCGACTGGGACAAGTACCCTTATGCTGCCATTCTCAACTTGGGTATGGGTCCTGAGGTGAGAATTGAACCATTGTCGCCTCAATCCAAGATGCGCCTGGGCATTTCTGTGACAGAATTGCACAAGGGTCAAGCACCGTGGATTGTTGTCACCGGTGGTGCCGTGCATCCGCCCAAGACACCATTTACCGAGGCTCAGGAAATGCAACTGTGGCTCAAGGAGCAGTACGATTTGGATGAAAAGTACATTTTGATGGAACCTCACGCGCGGCACACTACGACGAACTTGCGCAACTCGGCTCGCATGGTAAACAAGCTGGGTGCACCCAAGGACAAACCTTTTCTGATCGTGAGCAATTCGGACCAGTACGAGTACATTCTTCAGATCGGAGCCGACCATTACAAATACGAGGACTCGCTATTGTATGCAGGTGAGCGTGACTTGGGCTACAAACTTGGCGAGGTCAAGGCAAAGAACAAGGAGTTTCTCATCGAGTATCGTCCGAACTGGGACAAGATTTTCATAATTGATCCCATGGATCCGCTGGATCCTTGAATCATTAGTGCAGAAAGGATGGATAGAATGACAGTATGCTTCCCCACAAGACCACTACTTCGTCATGTTGTACTATATTGCATTTGGAATGACTACGACCAGACGTCCAGCATCATGCGGTTGCGTTCTTTCAGTGCCTTGAGCTCTGCACGGCCCAATTCTTCGTCGCCGCCCTTGGCCTCGCCCAAGATGCGCGACAGCGTAGCCTCGACATCATGGCACATTCCCTTACCCTCGCCACAAATGTAGATGTAAGCACGCTTGTTAAGGATAGCATCGGCAAGAGCCTCCCGGTCCTCCCAAATGAGGTCCTGGACATACAGCTTGGAGCCATCCGGCTTGAACACCTCACGGGAGAAGGAGAGGCGCAGTTTGAGCTTGTCGTTCAGCTCTTTTGCGTACTCGGGCCACTCGTCCGAGTACAAAAAGTCTTCCTGACGACGGCGGCAGCCGTAGTACAGGCGCAGGTCAGCCCAGTCCTGCAGCGCGTCTTCGCCCAGCTTAGCCTTGGCCTTGCGAGCTGTCGCCACGCGCTCCTGCACAAAGGAACGGAAGGGAGCCACACCCGTTCCAGGGCCCACCATGATGATCGGGACTTTGGTGGATGTCGGCAGCCGGAACGTGGAGCGGCGGACATGGATCGGCACCTTGTGGAACTTGCTGTTGTCCTCGTTCATCGAGACATACTTGCCCTTGGGACCTTCGAGGTTGTACGTAGGGGTTCCGTAGCGAGGATCACCCAGCGCAGGAACCTCGTTGTGCATCGACATTTTCACCGAGCTCACAAAGTTCGAAGCCAGACCAAAGACATCCGACGAGCCTTCCGAAGGCGTGTAGCGCAGACCCACCACAGTGATGTGGACACGGTCAGGCGACAGCTTGGGACTGCTCGAAATCGAGTAATACCGAGGCGAGAGACGGGGAATCGAGGAAATCACGCGGTCAAAAGGAATCGGCCAAGGCGTCGTCTTCGGGATGTCTTCGTCCGCCAAAGAGTCGCCAGCGACCATCTGGAGTACCTGACCCAGCTTGTAGCCATAGTCTGTCACTTTCTGACGGAAGTAGTCGCGATCCTTGCCCAGGCGATCCATTTCGGCACGGGCCGACTCGTTGGGGGCGTACGGAGCGAACGAGGCAATCGCCTGGCGACTCGCATGGGCGTTGATGTCCAGATAGTAACGCATGATAGCCTCGTACGTTGTTGGCACAGGGAAGGGCACCTTGGCCAGGGTAGGGTCCAGCGACTTGACGTGGATAGCCTGGTTCCGCTTCTCAGACAGGCCCAAAACAGCGAGGAAGCGCTCCACCTGCGGTTCCGGATTCACAGGCCATACACCCAGATGATCGCCGTGTTGGTACGTCATGCCCGAGTCAGTGAGATCGAATTCCATGTGCACACAGGTGCGGGATGCCACACCTTCCACGAAAAGCTCGTGCGTCTTTGCCACAGTGGCCGCAAAGGGGTTGCGCGCATCGTGGTTGCCTTTCACACCCAAGAGACTTCGATTGTGATACTCACCGTCGAAAAGCTTCTGGGGCACGTCCTTCAGCTCCGTAACTTGGAAGTCACTCACGTCGCCCGTAGCACCCTCCTCCAAACCGAGGTACTCGGCCAGCTTCTCGAACATGGGGTCCTTCCACGCCAGGTAGTCTTCCTCTAAGCTGTTCTCGTCGTCACCCTCACCACGTTCGCCGATACGGTGGGCACCGAGCTCCTGCAACCGATTGTCTAGTTGGCGGATGGCCTCGTTGAAGTACTCGTACGTGCTGTTACCCAGACCGAGCGCCACGTAGTGAAGGTTGTCGAGAGAATTGCCGTTCGTAAATGCCACATCCGAAGACTTGAGGAACTCCATCATGCCCACCGCATTATCCGTAGGGTCGCCCTCGCCATAGGTGGCCATGACAAAGACGACAACACAGTCCTCAGGAATAAGATCAAGTTTATCCATCTCCTCGTTATCAGGGTCCAAAACTAGAGCCGATGTGCCGTAGCGCGACTTGACTTCTCTCGCAATACGGACCGCATATTCCTCTGCCGTGCCAGTTTGGGAACCAAAGAAGATCACGAGACGCTTCTTCTGGTTCCGCAAGCGCTCAACAAAGTTGACGCTATCGAGATCATCAGCAATGACTTGTTCCTCCTTTTGCGATTCACCGAAAAGGCTTCCGCGAAGGAAGAATAGTGTGGCAGCACATACAAGAAGAGCCGCAACCCAGAGAGCAATCCCTGCCATGCTATTCAATGTGGGAAGAAAACGAGTCGTGCACTCCTGTCCTCCACTTGGCCCCGCGTAGGCACGCGCATCCACGGGCGGTTCGGACGAAACCACGCCACTTGCCCTCGGTTGACTAAGCCTGTGTGGAGGATCAACTTGGCGTGCCATGGCATCGGACGCGAACGCGGGGCGGGACAGCCCAGGGGGGACGGCTGGTCGTGCCCACCCCCTGGTGCGGGGTGCCAAGTCGTCTTCGACGATACTGGTGAACAGCTGCCAACGTGGAAACCCTGTACTTTCGCATATCAAAGGCGTGGCTTGGGAATACGCTGATATTGTACCTGACTACCAAGTCGGGGTGTCCAATGGCGTGCTGTTTCTGAGGTACGTTGTGGATGCTCATGCCCAGCTTGCGATATCACCGTCTTCATCCCGAATACATCCACACGCGTATCCAGAAGCTGGCGCATATGTATACGCTGAGAATTTTGCTAGTCGTCTGTGATGTGGTACGTGCTCGATGCGCTAACGTCAGAAGGACCATCAAGCTACTATTCGCGAATTGACCAAAGTGGCCCTCATTAATCGAATGGTGATGATGGTGGCATGGAGTGCTGAAGAGGCAGGCAAGTACCTGGAGATGTACAAAGTTTTTGAACAAAAGCCTCCGGACGTGATTCGCGGCAAAACAAATCAAGATTATATGAGTACAATGCAATCGGTTCTTACCCACGTTCGTGGAATCAACAAAACAGACGTTTTGGCTCTTTTGACAAACTTTCCTTCCTTTGCGGATTTGTCAATGCAGTCGCCAGAAAAGTTTCTCATGCTACCCGGTATGGGTGACGTCAAAGCCAAGAACCTGGCACGCGCCTTTCGCGAACCGTTCCAAACAGAGGCGTCGAAAACACTTGCTAGTACTCACAGTGCCATGAAAGACTCGCACAGCAAGGCAGACGAGATACCCCCGCCTTCTGTCCAGGGTGGCAACGACGCGAGCGATACTACCGACAACGCTGGCGATATCATGGGCGCTCTTCCCGCCGACTTTGACACACTGTCCGAAGAAGAGCAGCTGCGCATTGCTATGCAGCTTAGTATGGATAGATCAGAGTGAAGGGACCTTTAGAGCTATGTATTCTATAGTACAAATTACGATGATAACAGCAAAACACCATTCACGCATCCATCATTCTCAGGATTGTTCGTGATTTGCGCGTATTTGCCCCATACAACTTTGCCGCCCGACGTGACCATACCCAGATCGGACACGTTTACCTCAATAATTGTGCCTTTTGTCAAGACGCCCAGTTGCGTATACATGGGCGACTGGGGGTTTTTCTTCACGCCAATGATCGGAAGTTGGAACGTGGCCTTGAGGTCGGGATGAGTTATGTGCGCCTTCTTGAAGCGAAGACCCATGGGACGGATAAAGCGCTCAAGCTTGGGGGGCTTGCGGGTGAAGTTGTCACCAACAAACGTGGCCTTTGTGACCATACGCTTCCATCCATTCTGTTTGCGTTTACCGGTCTTGACCACCTTGAAAGCCTCATCTTCAGCGATACCACGGACTTGCGGCAAGGGCACGGAGTAGCGTGCAGCCTTGTCTTTCCTCCGCTCTTTGACGGCGCTTGACAAGGCCTTGGCATCTTTCTGACCTTCACGGTCAAGCAGATAGGCAGGAAGTGCCGTCTCTGGATTACTTGGTGCAGCAGACTTCTTCACATCGCGCTCCTCGTGCTGCTTGATGGTCTTCTTCATCTGTACCTTCTCAGCACGACGCTTCTTGTTCAGCATTTTGGCCTTCAGACCGATGGTTTTCTGCGCCACAGCAGATGCCCTGTGAGCGCTTCGCGCCTCTCTCTTCCTCATGCGCTCCTCATGATCAAGGCGCCTACCATGGCGTTTGATATGCTCCTCAATGTACTCGTTCTGCGGCATGCTGAGCGAGGGTGGGAACGCTATCAAAATTTTTCGCCCTCGCGGACGTGCTCCCTTGTGATTAGTCAGCACAACAGACCCTCTGGCGGGCACGTCGGTCCCCCACGTTGGACCATGACCGCCGAGTGGCTGTCCGCGTTTGGCACAGGCGGACTGCCTGGTGAGCCGACTTTGCTGGAGGGTATGTGGATTAGATCTCATGACAGAGCTGGACATTAATATGCCTCATGTGTGGGACAAGTCGCTGGCCGTCTTGAACCCCTTTCACAAATTCTCGCCGGACCACCCCAAAGACGCGCATATGATGGATGATACCGATCTCGCGGGTCCTCTTCTATTTTGCTTTGTGTTTGGTATGCTTCTTTTGCTGGTATGTGCCCATTATTCATCCTAGTCTGGCAAGTCGCAGTTTGGATACGTGTACGGTGTAGGTTTGATGGGTGTCATCTCCATCTACCTTTTGTTGAACTTGATGTCCGATGGCGGCATTGACGCCTCCAAAGTCACAAGCGTGCTTGGATACTGTCTTCTTCCTTTATGCCTTCTCAGCGCCATCAATGTGTTTGTCAAGCTCAAGTACGTACAAGTTTCTCACCCGCAGTGGCATGTTTGGCTTGGTGTTTTCGCCCTTGTTTATCTTATGGTGTTGCACATCTGCCTCAGGCATCTTTGTTTCTATCCTAAATATGCACAACCAAAGGTTCCTGGTTGCTTACCCTGTTGGCCTCTTTTATGCCTGCTTCGCTCTACTTAGCGTGTTCGATGTGGGCACTTCTAAATAAGATGCATAGCATATACCCTATCGAATATGTCTAGCAACGTTCAAAGACGCGGTCTGGTGTAAGAGTCATACAATACGTACATAAATCAGGTAGACTGGCCACCTGCACAATGGTATCGTGAGCTTGCCATTTGGGCACAAGACATCGGCCCCGCGACCCAAGCATGTTGGCAAACCATACATGCTGGATAGTCCAAGTTTCCTTATCTCGCATATCTTGGTTCACTTGGGGGGTATATATGCCGGAACTAGGCGGTACATGGCAGTAAGCGAGTTCTCGGCACAAGGTGTAGAAACAGCCTTTCTCTACCGACCAGTCCACTTGCGGCCCTAGGCGGAAGAAGAAGGACGGGAGTCGCTCGAGCATGAGCCCAAACGAGGCGTGACGAGGAAGTAACGATGGCACAGCACAAACAGTTTCATTCTCCTTGTCGAGATGAATCCCAAAGTAATCTTGGAGCATGTCCGCTCGTTGTAGGATTACCTGGGCAACCTTGGTGGCGACTTGCTCTCGAGATAAGGCCAAGGAGGCTTTTTCTTCTTCTGCATCTTCCATGTCGTATCCAAGCGCAATGAGTTCGACAAGCTTCGGCGGAGGATCTAATCGCACAGACGTATACGCGCCGAATTGACGCAGGGCGAGCTGATAGCAAAATTCTTCAATGAGCACAGCATGATGCACCAAGTAGAGCTGCGTGCTATGCTGGATTAAGCTGAGTCCTTTTTCAAGATCCACAACACCCACAAAGGTATGGTTTTGAAGCAGATGAGTGAGATGAGCATCCTGGTCCTGCTTGCACTCAGTGCGAAGTTCTTGTACACTCGTCAGAGCACAGTCGCTTTCTGGGATACGCTCTGAGCCTTGCATCTGAGGCGCATGAGGAGTATTCAGCATGCTGTCAAGTGATTGCTCTTGGTGATCCATCCGTACCAAATGACGCGGGTCGTACTTTTGGTCCTGTCGCCGCATGCTGGTGATCTGAACCCTATCAGCATCGACTACCTCACCGAGAGGTACATTCATGGAGTAGACACGGCAAGAGGTATGAGAGGAGAGCAATTTCTGGGCCTCGCTAGTGATGATCTCGAAAATGTCCTCTTCATCCAGAAAATGAACTTCTTGTTTCGTAGGATGGACATTCACGTCGATGCGCTGGGGTTCCACGTCAATCGAAAGATAGATCCAAGGATGCCGTCCTTTGGGTAGAATTAACGCGTACATAGACTCCATGGCCTGCTTTAGGTGGGGACAGTCGACGAGGCGATGATTGATGAAACAAATAAAAGACGTTTTCCGAGAAGACCAGTTCGCCGTGCTGATCCAACCGCTTGCCGTGAATCCAAGCTTGGAGTCCACCATTTCGTTCAACTCAACCAGGTCACGCGTCAGTGCCGAACCGTAGATGTGCTGGATCGTGGACAGCATGTGGCTGGCATTTTGCGGCGTCTGCAGATCCATAGAGGCCAAGTCGGCCTTTTTACATGAAATTCCAACACCTCGAGGACCGTAATGTAGTGCATACTTGGACGCTATGTCTAGCGCACGGTTATATTCATCGGAAGGTGATTTGAAGGCGCGTCGACGTTGGGGCGCGTTAAAAAACAAGTCTTGGGCGGTAATGCTCGTCCCGACCAGGCCGGCACATGGTTTGGGTGGATATTTCATCTGACCAGCGAAATATTCCGTTCTGCTATTAGCATAGGAACGTACCTGTGTGCGCAGTCGTCTTGAGCTGTCCTTGTCACCACCTGTACAGACGCAGACACAAAGCTGATGCTCGCCAAGGCTTCGCCGCGGAAGCCAAAGGTGGTCATATTCGACAAATCCTCAAACTTGCGTAGCTTTGACGTAGCGAATCGTTCGCATAGCAGCGGAAGGTCATCATAAGAAATGCCACAGCCATTGTCCATAATTTGCAGCGACTTAAGACCTCCCTCTTTGAGCACAATTTTAATCTGAGTAGCGCCGGCATCGATGCTATTTTCCAGCAACTCTTTCAGGGCATTGGAAGGTCTGTGAATAATCTAATGTCAGAGAACCAGCGTACTTCGCCAGCAGCAATCCGATTGACCACATCCTCATCCAGCCTCTCTATTCGCACAGGCGCAGGCATTGGCGTGGCCGGCGCCCAAGTGGAGGCGCTAGGGAAAGGCTACAGGGGCATCTAGTCGGAATCCGACGCGAGGGTATCAATGCGAGGGCGCTTGGCCTTCTCTGGTCCGTCGTCCGCAGAGCGTTTTCGAGCACTGGGTTACTTCATAGTACGTACCTGGACATTTTCATTTTTTCAAAAGCCAACAAGTTCGAGCGAAGATGTAGATCAATTTGCTTCACTTGCTCCGTGTCCACATGCGGTCGAGGCGGCTTCCCATCGCCCTGAGAGGGTGTAGCCACCGATAAAATTTCCTCTGCCACTTTTTCCAAGATACCCTGTACGTGCATCGCTGAAAAAGTGTTGTCAGGAGCGTGCTCTTTTGGTGCCTGGTCGGACTGTAGCTCGTCTTCAGGCTGGCTCGCGGGACGCAGAGCCTTGTGTTTGGCGTGCCATTCTGCGCGAAGTGACGCTCTTTGCTGATGAATTTGGGTGGATCGCTCTGCCTTGCTTGCCAGCCATTTCTCCACAAGACTTTTTCCCGAGAGTGCCTCGCGGCCCGGCCGTGGGGCGGAAGAGATCCAACACGAAGCCAACGCAATGTGAGAAGGAGTGAATAGAAATTCTGCATCAGAGAAACGCGATAAGTGTAGATAGGACTGTATTTCACCGGCCAGAGCGAGTAAATCATCTCGTGTGAGTGAAGGTTCCACTGTTTGCAGATCCAAAATAAGTCCGTACAATGCACGATGAGCCCCATGGACAGCCAATTCAAAGTCCAAAGTTTGGACCATGCCGAATTCGAGGTCTGCAATAATCTGCTCCGTCACGTCACCCCGAGCTGCCGAGGGAGGCTGTCCTGGCGGACGAGGTGCCGAATTCTTGTTCACTTGTGCACAAAAAGAAGCGAGTGACATGGGATAGTTTTCTGCCTTGGATGCGAGATAAATACTTGTGAGCCTCATGTCAGTTAAACAAGCACGCACATAATCAGTTTGGGATGAAATTGCATACAGGAATTGCGTAGGTAAAAGCGTTTCATAAAGGTCATGGCTGTCGCTTCCACAAGGGAAGGGAACCCCAAGGCCTTGACGAGACGACCAATTCGAAGCAAGTAAAAACGAATTATGGAGAGTTCATCCTCTTCCGAGAGTAGATCAAGAGTTGCTCCCTCCTCATCTTCCGCATAGCGTTGCAGCGCGGCTTTCGCCTGGGCCTGGGCCTTGACCCGCGTGTCGCGGAGCTCCTTCCGACTTAGCATCCAATGGCGCGCTTGAGATGTCTCGAGGAAGATGGGATAAGGGCCCAAAGTCGGCGGCTCTACGCTCAAAGGCTCGTTTAATTTGTCGAGCATAGGGCATACGACCGTCGCGCCAGGCTCGTCGGCCCTATCGACCATGGTAGTGGGTGGAGGCCACGTGTTGGTATGCTACAGTACAGACAGGCCTATAGGGCGGCACTAGGACGCTGTTGGGCGTCGTCGGCCAGAGCCTTTTCGATCAGTTGAGCAAGCTCTTTGACGCGCATATCAGCGTCTTTCAGAAGTGCGAGGATCACCTGGTAGGGCAGGGACACACCGCCAGCCTTGTCTAGCACGCACACTTCACGCTGTGCGTTCATGACCACGGAGATGCTCGAGTGGGCCAGGGTCTGCTCCATCAAGGCTGGATCAAGAAGGGCGACCGGAATGTCCAGCTCTTTTGGACGTTCCATGTCCAGATCCATGCCCTCGGGTTGTGATTCTGCTGGGGTCGTGCGGGACTGGGCCAGGAGCAAACTGCGCTGGGCCTCCGTCTCGGGTCGCAAAAGGAACATGGCAAATGTCACACAAAGAGGCATGTGGTGGTACGCCAGGGGAACGGGAACGCGTTCATCCGAGGAGTGAATCACTACCTCCCCATCGACCACCGACACATCAGAGCGACGGAAATGACGCAAGGCCACCATACTGGCCAGCACAGCCGCATCCACCGGGGCACCGTCGTCCGCCAAGAGATGGATCGTGAGGTGGATGTGCCATACGACTTTGCCTGCAATAACACACAAGGCCTCGCGGTCGATGGCTTCCGTATGCCGCACAGCCCGTTCGATCAAGCGGTCAAAGAGAGCTTCGCGCTCGTGCGACTCGGCGGCGCCTGTTGCGCCGCCTGTATCGTATTCAGGGCCTGCCATAGGGGTAATGTCCGTTGTTATTTGCAACTGCCCTTCATAAGGGCGTTCTGCGCGAGTAGCGCCCAAGGTGGCATCCACGGATGCAACAACACTGCGTTAGTGCAAGCCGACGTACATAGTATGGCCCAGCGATACTTGGCACCAGCCTAGCCGATCGCCGAACTCGATCCGGACAGGGCGAGCCTGACCGAACTTGCGGCCATCAATGCGGAGGGCTGCTGTTCTCAATGCATGCAACAGGAACTCCTGTTCTGCCAGGGACGGCGAGACCAAATCGCCAGCGGGCATTGTGAACGACTCTTTACGGTAAGCACCGCCCCTAGGGAAGATTCGATCGGGCAGGAACGTCCATCGCCTATCGGACAAAGGCCTTTGACTAAACCCTGAACAAAAATAACTAGCGACCATGGGACTGGCTAGAAACAAAGCCGATGTCTACGTTGCGATGCCAAGCCCCAATTACGTTTGGCAAGACTGCATGCATAGCCCCGCACGTAGCCTGATTATCATATTCCTCCATTGAACGTGTTGTATCATCGCATATATATATATATACGAACGCAACAGAGCCCGGTACCCTACCTCAACCTTCCCCCCTATGTACTTCCCCCGTATTGCCGGTGTTCTTGCCCTTGTGGCGCTTGTCCCGGCTGTTTTGGCGGCCCCTACTCCTGCGGATCCGCCTGCCCCTGCCCCTGTCGATGTGGCCGCCGCTCCTTCCCCGCCTCCTGCGGACGATGGAGCTCCCCCACCACCCCCTGCTCCCGTTGACGCGGCAGCCTCGGAGCCCCCGGCCCCTCCTCCCCCGAGCAGCAAAATTGTGAGCCGTCTTAACTGCACCGACTTCCGTGCCAATGGCACGCTGAAGCTCGACGACCGTCCTGTGGGATTCGACGGCACGCCCGAAACGCTTACGCTAATGGATGAGGGTGTTCCTGTGTTGTTTGCAGAGTGCAACTCGGAGACGATGGGCCACAAGTCGGAAGGCACGAAGCACTATGGTTTGCTATCCCCGGCGGCTGCGCCTACCGCGCAGTGTGTGGCGGCAGAGGCCCTGGGCCAGCCCAACGCGGCTCTCAAGATTCAAGACTGCTCCTTGAGCGACGACAGCTCGCAGATGGGTCAGACGTTTGAGTACGACGACCAGGCACATACATTGGCATTTGTCGGCCGCCCTGCGCCTGGCGACTATTACCAGTTCAACCTTGTGAACAATGTTACGGTGGCGGTGTCGCCGGATGGTGACACTGGTTCCAACCTCCAGTTGGCTTAGTGTCATGTATGTGTGATAATAGCCATTTGTAGAATGCGAGTTGTTGTACACGTAACTTTTCAGTCAAAGGGGATGCGACGCACGCCCCGGTCGCCTGCCTTTTGCTCAGCGGCCGCAAACACACTGGGGATGGGAATGCCACAGCAGTCGCCCCAGCCCGCAGCTTGGCCCTCACCATGGGAGTGCGAATGACCCGCATGACGATGTCCATGCTCGTCTTCCTGCACATCCATGTCTTCTTCCTCCCACTCGCCGAAGCTTAGCAGGTCGCCAAAGAAGATGTGCTGAGCGATGGGCAACTTGAGCAGTACTTCGGCTCGGTACATTTTGACCATGCCCTGATTCACCTTGCTCCACGCACGCACACCGGAAATGTCATCGAGCATGGGCGAGTGCCAGCGCAACGACTCGGTCTTGACCGCATTGATGGACTGGATGCAAGCAAAGTACATGTATGCCGGCGCACACTCTGCTACCATCTCGGGGTCATGAATCGACTTGGGCCGCAAAAATGGGTGATCGATCAGCTGCGCCGAGCCCCACAAGAAGGGCAAAAAGTGATAGTCGTCCAGACCCCACACGCCATGGCTGCCGGCAGGCTCCAGCCAGTAGGTGGATTGGATGACGCGCATCACCTCGATGTACTTCCAGAACACACGCAGGACGAGCGCTGCGGCATCGCGCTGCAGGTCCAGTAGGCCTAGCTTGACGAGCCCCAGCAGCCAGCAAAGAAAGTTGAGTTCCATGCCGCTGCCATAGTCAATCCGCTTGGCATTGCCCCATGACTCGGAAAAGTACACGGCGAGCTCTTCTCGCGCCCGGGCATGCTCGGGCCCCCCTAGCCCCGGAAAGCCTTGCATCAGCTCGTCTGCTGCATCACAAATCTTGCCGTACAGCGTCCGGAAGGCAGGATTGCCAAAGCGCGATACGGACGCCGAGTCCGTGTCGCGGGGCGTCGCTTCGACCAGCCGATGGACATGATCCACAATGATGAGCAGCGCCTGGACCTCGGCGCTCTCAGGAATCGGATCATTGAGCTTCTTCCCGCGCACCGCCTCGTTTCCAGCACGTATCATACCGAGAATCTCTGCAAAAAGGGGACCTTGTTGAAAGTGCGCCAAGTGGCGTTGCGTGACGATGCGCTTGCGTGGCCTTGTCTCGCTGAATACCAAGTTCCGCACGACCAGCGGTTCACGCGCACCCTCAAACGGGTCAGCGGGACCTGGAGCTGCAGGAGGCGGCTCAGGCGCTGCACGCGCAGGTCGCTGCCACAGCTTATCCACGAGCTGGTTCCGGGTGCCTGTGTCCTGCCGCTGAAGCATGGGGAAAGTGGAGAAATGGCCGGTTTCTTCGGGGCCCATGACTGCGGAGGCGGCGGACGGTGCGCAGCGCGTGAGCGAGGCCGTCGTAGCTTCGTTTCTTCGCACGCACGGATACACGGACACACTTGCCACATTTGAGCGCGAATGTGGCCGCACGTATGACACAGGTCCCTGCGATCTGCGCACACTCGCCGAGCAAGTAGCGTCCCTGGCTTTGGCCCGCGCAGGAGAAACGGCCGCGCGCCAGGCCACCGCCACGTCGGCCAGCGAGTCTGCGATGCAGTGGCCCACGTACGAATTGGCCAAGACGTACAACCACTTGCACATGTCCAACATCTTGTCGGTTCGGCCCGCCACCTACCCTGGCAGCACGGCTTCCTGCATCGCTACGACCAGTGCGGACCGGCGTGTCGTATTCACCGACGTGTCCAATGGCGAGGTCCTCGGCGTACTTGAAAAGTCGGCGCGCGGCGACGGCCCGTCCGGGCACGACGCTGCCGTACTGGATCTCAGTCAGCACCCACAGTGTCCAAGGTTTGCACTTACGGCTGGCATGGACGGCCGCGTCGTGCAGTGGGATCTCACGACCGACAGCCCCGTGCACGAGATGCGCGATCATACCCGTTTCGTGGTGCGTGTGTCGCACAGCGACGATGGCCGCTTCATGGCGACCGCCGGCTACGACAAGCGCATTCACATATATGCCGTCGACGTGCGCGATGGGCGGCCTATGTACATGCGTCTCCATTCTCTCACACTACCGACGAACCCAGAAGCGCTGCTCTTCGTGCCGGGCCCCATGACACCAGGCCATGCGTCTTCCGACGAGCGCCTGTGGCTTGTGTATACCGCGCGCGACCGCGTCGTGCTGCACTATGTCGCACTGCCCATCGGCCGCGAGGCGCCAGGCACGCCCGACTGGTCGGTCCTGGCGTACAATACGAATGCGGACCCTGACGACGAGCATGTGAGCTATTCTCTTTTGCACCTCTCGGTGCATCCCTCTGGGCGCTACATTGCAGCGCAGACAGGCGACCACAATGTGCCGAGTGGGTCCGACAGTGACTCTCCGTCTCTCTCGCGCATCCTGCTCATGCCCCTCTTCTCAGCGCACCGGCACGCGACGCTATGGACCTCGGCGCCGACGTCGGCCTATGCCAGCCCACGGCATGCGTGGATGCCCCACGGCCAAGGTGTCTGGGTCACGGGCGACGACGGTGTGCTGCGGCTCGTGTCACTGGACGGCACACTGCGCGCCATCGTGCGCTGCCATGGTGCCGCTCCAGATGCGGCCCCTGGGCGTGTTGGAGAGGCGCTGGCCGCGGCTGCCTGGCGCAGTGGCGGCAACACCCTGGTGAAAGGCGTCACTGTGCTACCAGATGGCCGCATTGCGAGCTGCGGCTTTGACCGAACTGTGCGGATTCTTCAGGCGCTATGACTTTCTAGGGCGCCCCATTAAAACTCGTAGTGTCTTTTTCGTCACTGGTTTGCCTTGGAGCTGCTCACGACGCGGGTCGCTGCGCTCAATGGCGTACGATGGGCGCGTTGCATCGCCCACCAGGCGCTCTGCCGATGCCTGCATGCGGAGGAGCTCCTTGTCGGTAATGGGCAACTCGAGGGCGCGGCCCAACACACCATCGACGGTGAGCGGCGCGGGGTGCACAAATACAAGCTGGCGCAGCGCGGCGCTGCGGTCGGGCGGTGGCGTGCCTATGACGGCACCACGGCTCAAGCATACGACGGCCACGGCGGCACGCAATAGGAATGGGTATCCGTAGCACAGGAGCATGTCCCACACGCGCAGTAGGGCAGCCCAAGGCAGCGTGCGCACAAACAGCGGGAGCATCCAGCCTGGCAGGAACATGATCGGCTCAATGCGCAGCTCCGCAAGACGCTGGTGTAGCGGTGCATCCACCATGCGCACGAGCTCGTCCACCACCAAATTGTCCACCTGCAGCGGGTGCGTGTCGCCCGAGTAGAGGCGATGCAGCCCATATTCATGCACGAGCGTGTCCAGCAGCCAAAACGTGTTTTCCAGCTGCAGGTGCGTTAGTAGCACGCCCACCACCAAGCACATGCCCTCGGTGTAGCCCACCTCGGGGCAGTAAAAGGCGTACATGTGCAGCACTCGGCGGATGTCATCACGTGTCGAGCCAGCGAGGCCCACAAAAGGCTGGCTCACGGGGAAGCACTGATCGAGATCCTGCTCGATCAGCTGTGCAAACGGGTACTTTTCGGGGTGCGCCAGCGAGTCTTGCGACGCTCGCTGCACTTTCTCGAATGCCTCCGGTTTGGGGTGCATCTTCTTCTCGGCAAGGTAGAGCCATACACGTCCTCGCAGCGCACCGGGGACGCCGGCGTGCACCAGCTGCAAAGCATGCTTGTGCGCACGCGACGACGACGAGCGGTCGGTCAGCACCGTACTCCACTGCTGGAAGAGCTGCGCCCGCTCCGGCAGCGCATGCTCTGACAAATCCACATTGGCCCGGCGCTGTGGTGACCCAAATAGGCTCGGTGCAGGGCGCGAGAGCGGCTCGGGGTGCACGGCCGGCGTACGGCGAGGGCTCAGCGTCGCTGTCGATCCGTTCGGGCTCATGTGGAGCCGCGGCGAGGAGTACGGACTCATTGGCCGACCCACCAACGTCGTGTCCGACGTGGTCGCCGGGCTTCCGAGTCGCGGCGGCGCGCGCGGCGGCGTCGATAGTGTACCGGTGGACCATGGCGAGTCGCGCCCCGTCGGTGCGCCTAGCGGCCGATAGGCTGCTTTTTGGCGTAACGGACTCGTGTGGGGTCCCGGCGTCATGGGCGCTTGTCTTGTCATGTCAGAGCGTCCAGACGACGCGCGCGTCACCGAGGAACTCGACTCGTCTGCCTGGTCGAGAAGTCGGTTCTCTGTGCGTGGCATGTTTTGCATGAGCGTGTCCATAGGACGGGGCTGCAGCATCGATTCGTCCTGCTCGCCACTGAGCGCACTCAGCAGTGCTTGCCGGCTCGGCGCAAAGGCCGACGTAGGAGGCTCACTGGCCGACGCAGAGGGCGTGTCAGGGATGGGCAGCGGCTTGTCCGCCGCCGGAGGAGGTTTCGGTACTGGAGGTTCGTCGTCGTCATTCTCGTCTTCTTCGTCAATGTACATGCTCGGCCGGAAGTAGGCATCGTAGATCGAATACGTAGGTTCCCGGAGGCGGTCATCGGCCCACAGCGGCTCCTCGTCCAGCGAGGGCGTCTGTTGGTCGACGCTGGGCACAGCCGGCACCAGCGCCACTGGCATTTCGCGTGTATGTGTTTCGACAGACGAGCGCCGTGTCACATAGGACATGTCTAGTGGGTGCTGTGCGAGCATCGCTGCCGAGATGGCCATGTCGCCCTCGGCCGTGAACTCGGTAGGCTGAATCGTCTCGTGGTCGTTGCCCTGCGATGAACGTGAATCTGGTTCCATGCTAGGTGGTACACGCTCCTCAAAGCGTACGATTTGGCGCCCAGGGGGCACATGAATCGAGGCCAGTTTGGTCACCGGCGCAAACGGGCGCTCAGCCGCCGGCAATGTGGCATCCACGGTACCCGCAGACCGCAGTGGGGACATGGAATGCACCTCTTTTCCGTCAAAGAGTCCGATCGAGTACCCGCAGAACCCTAGGAACAACCCGCCCGAGTACACCGTGTCCTCGGGAGGCAGTACACAAAAGAGTACCGTGATAGACTCGCCTTGACGAAAGGCAAGACGATTCGCATTCTCGTTGGTTACACGCGTGAGAGCAGCTACGCAAGTGCCGATACCCCCATCTTCAACGGCAAAGCGCCACCATTCACGCCATGAGTGCTCATCCATGCCAGCGGAGGTCTCGCTTCAGGGAAGGGCGCGTGGAGGAGTGCCTAGCGCGTGCCTCCATTTTCGACCGGCCGCGGTCGGCACCTGCGGCAGGGGTCAGGTTTAAACTCCACGTGCATGTAACACCTACACGGGGGGTAGCACCGCGGCGACCCAGTGTCTCCTCGTCCACCGAGGCATGCGCACAGCGCCCGCGGACATGTCGCGGCGTCCATCGAGTCATGGGGCTCATGCGCTGGAAGGATGTGCGTATCGACAACTCACCGTAGACGAAGCGCTCGACGTCATTGGCAGCGGCACCTTTGGTCTGATCCGCAAGGTGCGACGCAAGTCGGATGGTCGCCTATTTGCACGCAAGGAGCTCAACTTTGAGCGCATGAATGAGCGTGACCGCAAGCATATCGTTTCGGAAGTGAACATATTGCGTACATTGCAGCACGACCATGTTGTGCGGTACGAGGAGCGCTACGTCGACACGGAGAATGGCATCCTCTATATTGTCATGGAGTTGTGTGAGGGCGGTGATCTCGGCTCCGTCATCAAGCGGTGCCGAAAATCAAAGACACACCTGCCGGAAGAGACCGTATGGGGCTTTTTTGCGCAGATGGTCTCGGCCCTGGAGGCGTGTCACTACCGCACCATACCTGGCAGCGGCCCGAGTGCACGCGCGGCGGGCCGGGCCATTCTACATCGCGATCTCAAGCCGGAAAACGTATTCCTCGATGCGGACCAGAATGTCAAGCTCGGCGACTTTGGTCTCAGCAAGCAAATCGCCTCGCAGGCCTTTGCCAACACGTACGTTGGGACGCCCTATTATATGAGCCCGGAACTGGCCACCGGGCAACCGTACGACATCAAGTCCGATGTGTGGGCGCTAGGATGTATTGTGTATGAGCTCTGCGCGCTCTCTCCCCCCTTTGATGCGTCGAACCAGGCCGAGCTCACCCACAAGATCAAGCAGGGCCTCGTCCCCGCCCTGCCTCGCCAATACTCGCGTGACTTGCAAGAGGCGGTCCATATCATGCTGCAGCTGGACCATCGGCGGCGGCCTACAACACGGCAGCTCCTCCAAATCAAACAGATCAAGTTTGCATGCCGCACGCATGCACTCACACAACTGCACAAGATGGTCCTACAAGAGAAGGAGCGCGTGCAGCAGCAGGCACTGGCCCTCGACGCCCGCGAGGCTGCGCTGGCCGCACGCGAGCGCGCCTGCGATGCCGCGCAAATGACTGCTGGCCCTCTCGATGCGCACTCGCGCGCCTTGGACGAACGTGAGCCCGAGCTGTGCCAGAGGGAGGAGGCATGTGCGTCACACCGCCAGGCACTGGCGCAGTGGCAGGAAGAGCGCACCCAGTTGCAGGACGAGCTGGCACTCCAACGCCGCGCGCTCGAGGAGAAAGATGCGATCATCGCTCGTCTGCAAGCTGCCGAGGCGTCGGCGTCGCGCGCATCGAGCCACGTTCGTGCGCGCCGCTCGTCGGGCGTGTCGACAGCGCCTAAGACACATACAACCGCGGATGATGAGTGGGTCGATGAGGTCCCAGCAAGTGCGGCGCCTTTAATGAGCGTCCCTACCTCGACCTCGGCTCTCGCGCGCCTGCGCCGCCCTGACGCGGATGTATCGGACTGCTCGATGCGGGACGCCTCGTGCATGTGGCGTTCGCCGCGCCGATTCCATTCGCTGGCCGTCAAGACACCGCCCCGGACGAAGCGTACCTCGCTTCCGTCGCAAGAGACTCTTTCGCAGGGAGCTACCCTGCCTAACTCGCGCACAGAGCCCATGAACCTGAATCAGTTGCCTCGTGAGCCCCAGTGGCATCTCTGCAGCGAAGAGGAACGCCCGTCTCCTTTCCTGAAGCGAGTGACGCGGATTCCCCTTGAATCATTGCAAGATGATGGGCAGGACACGGGTCTGGCAGAGGGGTATGCCCTCGTGCCAGGACTCGTCAAGCCCGACGCTGGGCCCGGCGAGCGGGGTCGGGGGCAGGAGAACCACGCACGTGCCACTGGGCCCGAGGCCCCCACCCGCCGCCCCACGTTGCTGCGTCCGCCCGAGACACGTACACACCGGGTCGTCGCACCTGCGCGGCTTCGCGCCCCTGGCGTTCCTGTGAGCCCATCGACGCGCGCCGTGCGTCCTTTTGCCCCTCTCCAGCGCGTGCGCTGAATGGTCTCTGTGATGAGTGGAATAGCGTTCTTAGTGGAGGCCATCGGTGATGGCCTCGCCTCTTACTGTCATGGCAGGACTGGTGCCGCGCATTGTATGCGCCGCGCCGCGCGTTCTACGCGTGCACCGCACTGTAACAACCTCGGCGCTCGTCGCCTCTGATGCCCCCTTTTCGCGCCCTGGCCCCATTCCTCTTTCCAAGGAAGAGCAAAAAGAGTTTGAGAGGCTCGTGCGCGAGAAAGAACGTGCGTCATCTCCTACTAACGTATAGAATCGCTGCCGTTTGCTGACACCAACCAGGAGGGCCAAAGCACGAATGCCCATCCTGATGCGCGTCAAAAGGCGGACGCCGAATTTGAGGGTGATGTGAACCCCGTCACAGGCGAAGTCGGTGGGCCCAAGACAGACCCACTCCGCTGGAATGCAGAATGGACGTTTGGTGGTCGCGCCACCGACTTTTAGTAGATCATGACGTCGCCACCCAGCCGCGCACGTCGTCCTACCGAGTAGAACGCGTCACTGCCCGTCGCGGTCACGTGAAGATTCCCGTGGACGTTCGCCCTGCGTGTGGGCGACCAGTGTGCCGCGAAACGACGCGGTCATCCTGTTTGTACGGTTGCACGCTTTTTGCCCCAAGTTTTCTTTTTCCTCATGACGCCGTCACATCCACCCAGTGTTGTGGCTGCTGTAGACCATCACACGCCTACGCCCAAGCGTCGAAAGCCACGCAGTCCTCACCATGCTGACGCGAGCATGGCACATGCCCTGGACCTGCATTCGTCTGCATGGCAGACCATTGTCGCTTTTCGAACTTCTTTCGGAAAAGGATTCAATCGCGTTCTCGATGGTGCGTTTTTGCTTCTAACTCGATAGGCTCGTTTAACTTGTCTACGGCGCGCAAAGTCGTCGCGGATAAATACCAGGTTGATCCAGAAACACCCATGTCTCTATCGTACACGGCGCCCGATGGGATGGAGATTGACTTGGAGGATGCTGAAGACTTTCGTGCTTTTCAGGTGTACGCTTCTCGCGAGTCGGTGGTCACTGTCAATGTCGACCTGGACGAGGCGAGTGTAGGCACCCACAAGCCCTCTGAGACGAGTCCCACCACACCCTCCAAGCCACGTGCCCGCCGTGGGACGCGCGGCAAGAATGGCGCTGCTCCTCAGGAGCCTGCGCCTGAGCCAGTGCCTGAGCCAGTGCCAGCGCCTGCCTCTGAGGCGGCAGTGACGGAGGCCAGCACGACGGAGAAGCCCGTGGCGCCGGCGGCCGAGGCGCCCCCCAAGGAATCGATCCGCAAGCGCAAGCCAAAGGCAGCCAAGGAGAAGGAAAGTGAGCCCAGTGGTGAAACACCTGCCCCTCCTTCTCCGGCACCAGCCACGGCCGAGTCGGACGACGACTCGGATGACATGCCCTTGTCGCATTCGGCGCCCCCGTCTTCTCAAAGCCACCCTCCTCCGTCCCAAGAGTCTGTGTCGGACAAGCCGCGTCGCCATCGCCGTACCAAAGCTGAGATGGAAGTGTTCCGTGCCGAGCAGGCTGCCAAGAAATTGGAGCGTGAACAGGCCCGCCAAAACAAGGCGTCTCGACCCGTGGCACCGGAAGCGACCGCGGATCCTTCGCCCGAAGGAGACGAAACGACTATTGTGCACGAGCCGCGCAACGACGAGCACCTAGTAGCGGCCTCTAATGCTGTTCAATCGCTACGAGACGAAGGCTCGGCGGCTATGCAGCAGCGACTAAATGACCTCAAGGCGAAGAAGCAGCGCAAAAATGCCGTGGAACGAGAGGAGCAGAAGCTCTTGATGGGCCTGATCGGCAAAGAGGCTGCCGGCAGCGATACAACGATGCGTGCGTACTCCCCGATGAGCGATGACTGACACTGCCCTTTGGTGTAAAAGGGAACTAGCTTCTTCTCAGCCAATGTCACAAGATACAATTCCGCCTAGAGCGAGCGGTTTGGACCCGGGCATGCAAGACGAGTCGACTAGCTTTGACAGTGCCGAGCCTTTCTTTTCGCAGCCCGAGTCCCACATGCCGACCTCCCCCTCTCACGTCCATGGACCGCATCCCCGCCCCCCTGGTCCTTTGGAAAGTACACCCAACCGACCCTCGACCCAATTCATGGATGCTTCAGATCGGCCCGCTCACGACACCTCTGCGACATCGCGTCGTCCATCCAGTGGTTTCACCAAGCTATCAGAGCTTCGGCCGTCAGCGTTGCGACGCACCATGTCTCGCCAGGAAAGCCCCATTGTATCGGCCAGTGCCTCGGAGGCAAGTGCTGATATCGAGGCCATGCTGGGCCCTGGCACTTCTGCCCCCGACTCGGACTCTTCGAGCGATACAGAAAGCTCCGTCACCTCTGACTCGGACAGTTCGGACGAAGAAGCGTCGGCGCCTGCGTTGCCCGCCTCCAAGATGGCTGGTGCAACGGCGAAGGAAGACACCCACGCTAAGCGCAAACGCACCTTTTTCTCAGCGCTCAGCTGAGTGGTTTCTATAATACGCATTCATACCCTATTGCCAATGTGTTTAGTAGGACAAGAGTTTGGGTTTTTGGCCCTCGGAGCTCTTTTCATGCACCAGCATAAAAGGCTCGGAGCGTTCTGTCACGCCACGCTGCATGATGCCGACGTACGGCATCACATTCCATTCGACGCGGTAATCGATGGAGGTGACATTGCTGTTGTCGTCAACACACAGTTACGCACTCGAACGATTTAGAATAGTCACGCAGTCCATACTTGTTGCGCAGGTTTCGCAGATGGATCGATCCATCCTTCTTGTTGCGCACAATCTTGTCCCAAATGACAATGTCGTTTTGCCCCTGGGCATTAGACCAAGGCGCTATACGTACGCGGCGCGGCGACGAGTAGGACGCCGTCAGACTCAGGAACACCTGCTTGGTGTTCCAATTGAACAAGGGAGTCAAGTCAAGATCAAGATCCAATTTTGTCTCGATAAACTGTTGCATGCGCCTATCAGCATGCCATTTTGCTCGCCCAAAAACACTGCGTCAGTGAGAAAGAGTCGTACATGTCAGCCTGATTGACTTTCATCGTGCAGGAGGGCGTCCCAATCTGCAGCCCCGTCAATGCGATGAGCGAGAGCACCACTGAGATAGTGCTCAGAGCAAACGCTGTAACTAGATTTAACCGCTGTAGTGTGCTGTACATGTTACCACCTCAGGCGCATGCGTACTTGAACATGGTCGATCCAGGCGGAGTGCATAGGCCACGTGGCTTTCGCCCTGTGCCAGTCCACGATGCGGCTCCCTCACTGAGCTGGATCGACTGGACCAAGTATGTACCTACAGTCCAACTATGCATAGTTGTCCCTATTGTGTTAGTGGTGTCTTTCAGCTTTACGTACACAGGGAAGTAGTCGTGCTTGCCATGCGGAATCGCATCCTTCTGCAGCTTCATCACATGGTGCGTCTTGGTCGACGGGAACGAAGGCGGCAGATTGCTAGCCGAGTACTTGTTCTCAGGCGCCATCTGCACCTGCTCGAGCACCTGCGTGAAGGCAGTGGGCGAGGCCAAGTCCGACGGCACGGTCAGCGAAGTTGTCTGTTCCGAGCCAGGTACGGGCAGGCTGTGTGTCAATGTCTCTCACGTACCTCTTCGTGCCATCTTCGTTCGGCATAGCCAGAAGCAGTTCCGTCAGGTACTGCTGTGTGATGACATCCGTCTGGGGGTACTTGCGACGGAAGTCGCGGTTGTGGTACAAGTTCTGGGCGATATCTTTGGTGAGATGGGTATACGTACCGGAAGCTGTATAGTGTCAAGTGGTAGAACAGGTGTTAGTATACCGTCATCATTCCATGAAATAACCTACCCTTAGAAGGAACCGTAGCAGGCTTCTCCGGACGCGAAGCCGGCTGAGGGTAGCGGTTCTTTGTGTTAATGCACAGCGTAAGTACATACAAGCAGGGGCAAAGGCAGACCCGAGGAGATTTCACTAGAGTGTCAGTCGCTTGTTTCTCATCACGTACGGGTTGATGGAGAGGAGGCTCCGGACCTTGCGCCAGAATGGCGTGCGACCCTCTGCGTAGTGATAAAGATCAGACGATTCGGGAAGCTTGTTTAACAGCGTGCGCGTCGCGCGGAAGGCAGACATCACGGCAGTTAGGGGAGGCAAAGCGGAAACCGTCGACCTGGCGGGGCTCGTCGCTTAGTCAGAGGTCCCGGGGACTGCGCGGCACCGCGTCACGTATGTGGAGGAAGCACTACGACTCTACGTACGTCCTACTTGGAAGCCTCACCAAAGATGGGGTCGCAGCCTTCCCACTGAGCAGGCTCGTTATGGAGGCGCTTGGATCCCACCCTCTCACGCTCAATCCAATACTCCATCGTCTCGCGACCGGAGCTGTCCTTCGCCATGTGAGGCTTCCAGAATTGCGCTGACGTATCAGGGTCCGTGGTCCTAGTGAACCAGCGCGGCTTGTGGGGAGGAAGCTGGCCTTCTTCACGCTTGCGCCGCGTGGCACGCTGTAAATTCTCCAGATTCACTTTGAGCTTGTCTGCCTCGTTAAACTTGCCGACCTCAAAGGCAGCTAGATCAGGTCGTAGGCGGCAGTCCGTAGGCGGCAGCCAAGGCATCAGACCATCCGGCCTCGAGTTGAGGGTGATGGCAAACGGCGTCAAGTTAAAGGGCGTCTCCTTCTTCTCACTGTTGCGCCACAGAAGAAAGTATTCGTTGTCATCCTTGGAGCTGGCCACAGGGTCGGCACCCGAATGCTTCGAGTCAGGGTCCAGGCTTCCCTGGCTGTTGGAACGACGCGCCAGCAGTTGCGTGTTCCAGCGTCCCGCAATGTCCCACACCTTCTTTCCACTGGCATCCGTGACATGACCGTTCACTTCATAGGCACTTGAGCTGCGCCAGCCACGCGGCATAAAGGTCAGGGTGCACTTCTCGCCAGTCACATGGTTCACCACATTCATGTCGCCAAAGTGGTCAATCCTTGGCGAGCCCGTAATGAATCCACTGACGGATGTCGTTACCTTGTTCCAAGAGTAGTGCTCCATCAACAGGCCATCCTTGTCCGGTGACGGAGGAAGTGAGTCTCGCTTTTCAGCGGGAATCCACTCGGGCTTCACCTTGATACGAGCGTGAGCTACACCGGTTGGAGTGATCTCAAAGGAGCGACCAAGGAAGCGCGACTTGGCATCCACACATCCCATGTACTCCCATCCGGGCGACTCGCAAAAGCACGCCGAGATAGGGGGGTGGTGGCTGACCTGTTCACTAATGTAGCGGTACTGGCCATCCACACTCACGTACTCGAACGTTTCGCCCAGCATGGGGTTGAAGGGTTTGGCAATGCGTCCAATGGTGGAGCTGTAGTTCGACATGGCAAACGCCGCCACATACATGATACGGCGAGTGGCGTCCGACTGCAAAGCGGCTGCATCCAAACATTCCGAAAACTCCAAGTCCTCCGACATACGCTGAAGCATCGACGTCGGCTCGTTAAAGGCCACTGGGAACGAAATCTTTGTCAGGTCCTTGCCAATGTTGTTCTTCAGAATGCTCCACAGCGACATGGCCGGACGGTCATCCTTGCCGATGGGCATATTGTGACGGAGATGGTTGTAAGGCTCAAAGCCGGGATCTTGGAGGAAGTTGAAAGGCGAAGCGTCTTTCGTCTCTTTGTCGGACTCTTCCTGCGATGGCTCCTCCTTCTTGGGCGCATCAGCCCCCGACTCCTGAGGCTTGTCCTGCTCCGCCGGCGCGTTAGCAGCCACGGCCATACCCTCTTTCGCATCAGGCTGAGGTGTACTGTCAAAGGCTTGCTGATCCTGAAAGTCTGGGTGCATCGTGCCCTGACGGCTAAGAGGCTCTTCGATATGGAGATTCGGAATGTTGTTCGAATCTACCGTGTCAAAGAATTCATCTTCGTCATCCATGCTCTCTTGCCGAGCGTTCCATTGGAAGGGTAGCACCTTGGATAGCATCGAGCCCGCCATACCCGCAGCTGCACCTGCTGTAGCACTCACAACACCAGCGGTGGCGCCTAGGCCAAGACCTGTATCGCCCGTTTCTTCCTTGCTCATAGACGCAGGCTCTTCATGGGGGGGACGTTGACTCGCAAATTGACGTCGCTCCTTGCGCAGCTGCTTGATCTCACTAGCGGCCTCCTTTAATTCATTCTCCAACTGCTTATGCTGCTCACCCAGCACAGTCATTTGCTCTTCCCACAACTGGCAAGTACGATTAACACGTTCGAGCTCCTTGACCAGGTATGTTTCGCGGTCCTTCACCATATGGGCAAGCTGTTTCCAAATCTGAGCCTGCTCTTCCAGCGACTCACGGAGGATCGCACGAGTTTGCGAGCCCGCATCGGGTGCTTGACTCACTGTGCTCTGGAACGAAACAGGCATGGCGGCCTGTCCTGGGTGAGTCGCAGAAGGAATCACGACCTTGGAAGTGTCGGCCACCGGCACCGGTTGGCCCGGTGCTCCCGCGTTGTTCGCAGGCGTCTGGCTATCGAGCTCATTGACCAGCTTCAGTGCAACCTCAAAGCGCAGGCCCACAAGGTTGTGCATGCGGCTAAAGTTGGCCGAGTAAGGCACTGCACCGGGACCTTCCTCCAATCCACTGTCTTCGATGGTGCACACCTCGCTCGTATCGTCATCGACCAATGCATCAGGCGCAGTAGCCGTGTTTAGATCCTCCTCCGTAGTAGCTGCACCCGACACTAGCGCGCTGGTGGCGCTGGAAGCCGAAGCATCGCCGCTGGCGGAAGCCTCGCCCTGCTGATAGGAATTGCGTGTCTTTTCCAAAAGCTGAATCCAGCGTGTACATTCTGCCACGTCGTTGCTGCGCAAGAACCACCGCACAGCGTCTTTTCCTTGACCACTAATGAGCTCGAAGCGGTTGCGCTCCTTTCGATCCGGCACGACGGTCACGTATCGCACATGCATGACACCCCGAGTCTGGCGGCCTTCATCTTCCGGGCCTCTATAGTAGGAAAGCACACCGTTTTCCAGCACAAACCAGCGCATCTTGTAGCCGTGCATATAGTTGGTCCACTTCTCCAAACAGCCTCGGTAGGCTGGCGATTGCTGATTGGCGAGTGACTTGGCTGCTCCCATTTGAACGACCTGACGGATGAAGGAACGGATCTGTTCATCGTTCGTCATGTCATAGGCGCTTTGGCCACTCATATCCTTCACATAGGGATCGGCCCCATGGGATATGGAGAACTTGATGAGATCCAAACCCTTGTACTTGACGGCCGTGTGCAGCACATCCTTGCCAGTCTGGCTGCTGGATACAGCAAGATCCACAGCTGTTACGCGGGGCAGCCTGATAATATTCACCAGTGCTCGCTCTGCATCCTCCGTGGGAGCGCCACGCATGGCCAGTGCCTCAAACTCGTCCAGGTGCTTTTGAATCAAGGCGCGAAGATCCGACCGGGATTTCTGCAGCACCCCCATCATCTCATACGAGGTCACTAGCTGTAGCGGCGTCTTTCCCTCTTTGTTAGCAATAGTGTCATTAATAGTAGGGTGTGACAGCAACAGCTGCGCCGCGTCGAGGCGGTTCGTCAACACGGCCCAATGAAGAGGGGTGTTGCCAGTATCTGCTTCAGGTTGATTGGGATCCAGCTTAAGTTGGAACAGGATGTATTCGATCGTAGGGAGCTGGGCGCATTGCACAGCCATATGCAGCGGAGACTCTAGGTTGGGTTTGGGGCTCGACACATCCATCTGTGACACAATAGAAGCGATCGCTTCACGATCGTCGCGATGAAACGCATCGAGCAGCTCTAGGCTGCGAATTGTCGAAGCTCATGTAAGAGGCTTGGACGTACTTTTACCTGCCATTCCCACCGACATGGTCGCTCGACGATGACGTTGGGAGTGAAAGCGGTCCCTGCCACTATTTTGTGATGGGCCCACCGCACACGCGGGGTTTCTCCGCCACGTGATACAGAGGGGCTGTGGTCGTACCGTGGACCGCCTACCAGCCTACCGTACGCTGCGTCCCCCGCGCACAGGCAGTGATGATTCCCCACGCACGCTTCCACGGTCCGATGAAAAGGCGCCTGCGCGCTTCCCTGGATGGCCGGAGGTGCCTGGCTCTGCCTGTGTGCCAGGCCGTGACGTGGGGCGGGGCCGACTCTGTGAAGCCCCTGATCGAGGCGCCCGCGTGGGGATCGACGAGGCAGGTCGCCCCTTGCCTCGGGCCTCTGCTCCTGTTTCCTGCCGCTTGGACTTGGCCTGCCGCTGCTCTTGCCGATGCATCTGCTCCGCGACGGCTTGCTGGTTTTGTCAGCGGTGAAGCAGCGTACCTGAGTAGCGCCTCGCCAGTTCTCGTCATTGAGTAACGTGCGGCGACGTTGTGCCTGTAGCATTAGATTTGTATATGAATCGAGGAGCGCATCCGTTTCGCTGATACGACGTGCAAAGGCCTGGTGTGAGTCAGTGTGCCTACCTCTGATTGTGCCAGACTCGACTGGAGCGCTCGCTCATACGACTCGAACATGTCATTGAGCTGGCGCAACTGCTCTAGTTGCCGTTGAATGTGCTCCGGCGACTCGCTCTCATTGGACGTGGGAGGCGTCGAGCCTTCCCCGTGTGCCTGCGTCGGCTCCTTGTGCAAGAGCACGCTGCTGAGAAGCGAGTCATCCGGTTTAGGAAACATGGATATATGTGATGTAGTGGGATCTCCCAGGGTGGTTTCTAGGGCGGATTCGTCACCCATGGTAGGCCGT
Organism: Malassezia nana; assembly: GCA_029542845.1. Lineage (NCBI taxonomy): Eukaryota > Fungi > Basidiomycota > Malasseziomycetes > Malasseziales > Malasseziaceae > Malassezia > Malassezia nana. The sequence goes on from CP119893.1 coordinate 1,295,044, forward strand.
GCCGTGGGCGTCGATGCGTCCATCGCGGGGCGCGTGTCCGTTGCGCGAGCCTCGCGCGTCGTGTAGCACGTGATCTGATTCGCGCCCCTCCCCCCCTCCAGGACCATGGCGGGGTCGGGTGGGACGCTGGCAGTCGTGCTCTTCTTCCGTCTCGTACTTTTCGTGGGAGCGTATGGCGCTCTACCATGGATCATCGGAGAAGCGCGATATGTATCGCTAGAGACCGGCACAGAGCGGGCTACAGAGCTCCATGTGCTCCCTTCCGTGTCGCACGCACGGACGCGGTCCTTGTCCCAAAGCGCGCGGCTTGCACGCCTTCTCCATCAATCTTTTGTGCAGTCCATCTCAGTGCCGTCCATTTTGTTTTTTGTATCTGTGGAAGAGAGTCTCATACTCTTCGTTCTCGTGTTCTTGGAGCACATATACCTCCCTGTCTCTGCGCTGCAGCCCCATTGGCACGTCTCGCTGACGGCCGTGATTTTGTGCATTGTATTATGGATTCCCTTGTGCTCTAGCGCATTACTGTGCTTTGGAGGAGCGCGGGGTCGGTGGATGACGACACGCGCTGTCGCAAGCCTTTCGCTGTTTGTGGCTTGGTGCTGGGCCTTTCTCCATGTGCCTTTGCCGAGCACCATGGCTACGGATACAACATGGACAGGAGCCATACTTGCACGTACTGCCATGCTGGGCGTGTCGTTGATTGGGGTACTGTCCGGCAGCGTGGCTGGCGGTGCCATCGCCGACTCGTACGAAATGATGATACGTCGACGACAGCGCTGGGGTGAACAAGATGTCACAAACACGCGCACATCCTTCCAGCATATTGTGACGGAGCTCCAGATGAAGCGCGCTGCCGCTGACGATGTAGAGGCGGAGCTGGAGGCAGGAGGTGCACGCTCGTCTTGGTCCCGCTGGTGGTCTCACAGTCAAAAGGACCGCGAGCTGGCCTTGCTTCGGAGCGAAATCACGGGGCTTTCGGCTGTGGCCAATGCAATGCGTGCGGACCTCGAGTACCAAGAGGCCCAGGAGCGGCGTGTGCAGTATGCGCGGACCTGCCCGGGGTACGTGCTGCTCCTGGGCGGCTATCTGTTCTCTGCCTATTGTATGGCGCGTCTCATGCAGTGTCTTTTAAACCTGCTCTTCTTTGGATACGCGTCAAGCTCTACGCGCGACCTCGTCTCGACTTGCCTGGCCCAGGCCATGCGTTGGATCGGCTTGCAGGTCGACGTTGCGGCGTGGTCGCCGCGGATCAGCTTTGTCATGGTGGGTGGCCTCATCGTTTTGCGGCTCCGCAAGATTCTAAGCAGCCTGTCCACCATGATCCAGTCTGTGTCCACAGGGATCAGCACTCAACTGCTGGTGCTCTTCACAGCGCAGGTCTTATGTATCTATGTCCTCGCAGCGCTTATCCAGCTGCATGACGGAACAAGCACGGCCACACACAAGAGCCTCTTGCTTGCTTCTCTTCCCGAGTTCCAGCGCGTGTTTGGTCGCGTATTTGACGTGGCATTCCTCGTTTCTGCCAGCGTCACCGGCGCATGCCGTTGGTACGCGTGGCAGGCCGATGGATCGCTGCATCGGGGGTAAGCCACGTGGCTAACTGTGGGGCATCGGCCCCCGCTCCCCCCCGCCGTGTAGTATTCCGGAGTGCTCCACCGGTAGCATGCTGTGCATTCCGAAGGCGAACCATAAAAAGCTCTTCGACGACTGCTATCCGGCTGCCAAGGCACTAGTAAGTACTGCGCCAGAGTACCGCCCGAATGCCAATGAGCTGGGACGTCTGTGCTACTATGCCCAGAGCAAGCCCGCGAAGCTCATCAAGGTGGAGCGCCTGCTCACCCTGCGGGCAGCCGCCGAATGCCGCGCGTTTCGCACGGCACCCAGCGACAAGACCAAAGCGCCGCTTATGATCACGCTCGGCATCCTGAAGGAGCTTGCTGCGACGTGCGTCGAGGGCCATGTGTATATGGCGCCGACGGTACAAAGCGTGCTTACCGAGGTGCTGCAACTGCCATCCGCCGTCCCTCCTGTCTGGGACGCGGATGTGCATGCGCGTGCTATTTCGGTGTTTGCCATCTATGTGCAGAGCCTAAAGCCGGCCGGCATGGATATTGACGAAGCCGTCTCCCGTGCCGTGCTGGATGTGCTTGCGCAGCTGGACCGCAGCGCCACGAACGAGCGTGCATGCCTCAATGTCCTCGCTGGCATGGATGCCGTGGCTCAATCACCGATCTTTACGACGTCGGCGCTGCCACAGCTGCATGCTCTCATGGCGCCCTGTATCCTGCAGCACATCCATGCGCATGGCCCGCTGGACGGCACAACAGTCCCCCCGAGCGAGCCTTCGATATCCGTGCCTGCCCCATCCAACGAGCCCGTGAGGACGGAGCAGCTGACATCGGCGGCCCTCACTGTGCTTCATCATATCCTCGATGCTTGCGATGCCGTGCGCCTCCGCACAGTGGTCCAGCAGATCATCGCCTGGATTGATGCCCCTCATCAAAGTTCTGCGCCTCTTTGGGATGACGATGAGTGGTCCGTTTGGCTTCTGGGTCTCGTGGTGCAATTGGCACCGAGCGCGTCGCGCTATGCGGTGCCGCATACCATTGTCGATACGCTTGCCCAGCCAACCGGGCGCCCAAGTTTGCGAGAGACGCGCCTCCTTCAAGCGCTCCATGTCATTCTTGCGAGTAAGACGGTCATTCTTGGTCTCAACATGACCGAAATGTTTGACGGCCATGTGCACTTTTTGCTAGCGCATCTGCAGGACAACCCGCAAGACCCTGCGATCCAAGCGACGATTGAAGCGGTGGGTCATTTGGCCTCACATACAATCTATACGGAGCAGCTTGGTGACTTTGTGCAGCAGATGACACCGCATATCCAGCGGGTGCAGCAGGACACGACCATGCCGGCCGACACGCAAACTCTCTCGCTGTGTGCTCTGCTTCACTGCCTGCTCAGCATTGTGCGTGCACACGGCGGTGCATCGCATGTGCCGCTCAGCAGCTGGGCTGGCACAGAGACGCTCCTTTTGTCGTACAGCTCGGTCTTGCGTGCGACGTACTTGCAAGTGCTGCTCGTCTATCTACAGAACGAGCAGGGACTGGCCCTGCATTCGGGTGCCTCGTTCGAAATGCTCCCTGAGAGCCTTGGATTCTTGCATTCGCTCGCTGCGCACATGGTCCTCTTGGCCTCCGCTGGCTTGCCAGGTGCGACCGACTCGCTCGATCCAGTGGTGGTGCATGTGCCGCGCGCCCAACTACAGCATTTGCAAAGTGTCCCCTCGGACTTTGCGCTACTGCGCGGCGTCCTCGATGTACTGGTGGTCGTGGCGCCTACGCCTGCTACGCTGGCCTTGGCGCCTGCGCTGTTTGGCCTCGAACGCCTGGCTGGAGCGCCCATGGTGGGCGACCTGGAGCTGGTGCACCAGACCCTCGCTTGCCGCTGGCTTGTGGGCGGGCTTCTCGCGCAAATGTGCGCCGTGTGGCAGTCGCAGCTGGGTGTGGATTACATTCACTACCAGGTGCTTCCGACCGTGCAAGCCATCCAGCTGCCCCTACCGGCGTTGCCCGAACGCTTCCAGCCCATGCCAGAGCTCCCACCCTTTGCACCCAGCGCCTACCACCAGGCATCTCAGAGCCCTCTGGATGTGACCGTCGTGAGTCGCGCTTTCGCCGCAAGTCCCAGCCTGCAGAGCTTGACGCATGTGGACGAGACCACCTTGCAGGCATGGTTCCTACGCCCATGGTCTGTGAGCTTGGGCCTGGAACATGCGCGTACGTCGGCGCGTCCTACTGCCACCAGCTGGTCTACCACCCATGAAAGGCGCGCGCTCGAAGAGGCTCGGACGCCCACACGGGGCCCCAGTATCAGTGTGAGTCAGCTGCGCATGGCACTCGCGCAGCCCGGCCATGGCGATAGTACGCCCAAGGCAGCGCTCGGTCGCTCTGCCTCGATTTTATCGGACAGTACGCGCTCGCGCATGCGTTCTCGCACGCTTACGCAAGGGGAGGCGCCACGCGACGTGTCCGACTTGCTAGACCGCTACTCGGCGTCGCCCGCACGTTCGGCAGCATCGCCCACGCGTCCGGCGGTGCCATCAGCGCGTCCCACGGTGCCAGCGCCGCCGCCTGTGACGAATCTAGACGCGCCTCGTCGGTTCTCTCCCGATGCAACATCGAGCATGCCTGTGTCCACCGCGCCACCTCTGAGCAATGTGATGCAGCAGCTCGGCTAGGCTAATAGAATCCTCATAATTTCATGTCTAGACCGGGTCGTGCGCGCAACGCGCCTGGTCGTAGCGATCCCGCCGGACCGCGCGGCAAGCGCGGAGGCGCAGTGGCCCCACTCGTTCGTGCAGCTGGGGTACTCGCTCCTGGCAAGTGTGCCATCGTTTGCCACACGCTCGCGAGCTCATCGGCCATAGCGCCCACATCGATGGATGTGCGTATCGCCAGTGCGCGCGCGTTCTCACTGGCCTGTTGTGACATGTGAGCGGCCTCGTTCATGGTAGAGAGCGTGTGCCGAAGACCCATAAGCGTCGTTTCTAGTGCAGGCACTTCACCGGCGGCCCAGGATGGCGCACAGAGCCACTTGCCAAGGCTGTACGCGCAATCGTCCGCTTGAGCGCGGGTCGAGAGCAAGTCTTGCTCCATCTGATCAAGGCGTTGCCGAAGTGCCTCGTTTTCACGTTCGATGGCGGCCCACTTGGCAGACTGCTCATGGAGGAAGGGTGCCAGCTTGACATGGGCGCATTGCGCGCGGTGCGCCTCATGCTGTGAGCGTGGGCCATGCCATTGGCACCCGGCGTTGCACGCGACCGGCGCGGCACCACACACGTCTAGATGTGCATCCCATTCTCTTACAGGTAGGTTGGCCGTGCAGTACACACATAGGCGGTGATCTGCTGGCGACTCGTGCTGCTGTTGGTGTGCACGCAAATGCTGCCGCTCACACTCATAGTCACATCCCTCTTCCGGGCATCGCACGCGTAGCGAGTCTACCATGGCATGCAAGAGCGGAGGTGCATCCCTGTATGGTACCGGACCCGTGGATGTCCGACAGTAAGGGCAGTGGCTGTCCTCTGCGGCCGCCAGGGCGGGCAGGAGGCATGCGCGGCAGAACGCGTGCTGGCACGGCTCGACGAGCACGGGGTCATGCATAGGTGCACTGCGTCAGTCATTGTGCGTACAGGCATATAGGACACAAGACGTGCTCGTGCACCGAGGAGAGCGCCTCGGTGTACTCAAAACTCGCCCCACTCATGGCGGCCGACACCCAGCGTGCCTGGCGCACAAACCGATCGATCCACCCCTCGTCCTGTCCGGCCTCCACACAGCATGGCCGCCCCGACCCCCGGCAAGAAGCTCAAAGTGCTCCTGCTGCATGGCTATGCGATGAACCAGTTTTCCTTTCGCAAGCGTCTCATGGCGCTACAGAAGGATTGCAAGGGTACGTGACACGTCTAACGCTAGATGTGGCCGAGTTTGTCTTTGCGAATGGACCGCATCACGTCCAGGCCTTTCCCAGCGCGACGAATCCCAACCCACCGTTGCCTAGCCCCGACCAACCGCTTGAGAAGCAGCCCCGTGCATGGTGGATGAGTCGTGAAGAGGGTTATGTTGGCTGGGAAAGCACAATTCACTCATTGGCGCAGCTCAGCCGGGAGCACGGCCCGTTTGATGGTATTTTGGGCTTTTCGCAAGGCGGCTCGGCGGCAGCGGTGGTGGCCGCTGCCATTGAGCATCCGGCCGTTTTGTCGAAGCTCGATACGATTCAGACGGTGCCACTCAAGTTTATGATCAGTGTCTCGGGCTTCCGCCCCAACGATGCCGCGCTGGACCCCCTGTTTGCCACGCCGCTGCAAACGCCCGCACTGATCATCTGTGGCCAGTACGTATTTGCACTCACACAGAAACGACTCGATTGTCACGCTGGAGCGTACCCAGACCCTCGTGGATGTATGCGCGCATGCGCGTGTGGTTCAGCATCCAGGCGAGCACTATTTACCTACACCGTACGTCACCGCCGCTAATGCCAGCGCCCCTTGGCGAAAGTTTTTGACCGCTTGCTTGACGGCATGGGCGAACGGCGAGGATACATGGAAAACGGTCTCAGCGCCTGTCACTGATACCTCGGCACCTGACACGGCCTCTTCATGGACGCGGCTGTAACGACACTAGTCTTCAAAGTCCTGCGGGTTCTCCTTGTCAGTCCTAGGTACGCACCTCGAAATAGTATTGCACTGCCATTTCCAAGTTGCGTCCACACATAAAAAAAGACTCGATCGCCTTGGTCTCTGGGATGCCCATCGAGATCATCTGCTCGACTTGCGTACGGTCTTCGCTGCTCAGCTGCTGCAGCGTGGGGATATCCATCGAGTCCTCGCCCTCGAGGCCTTCGCCCGCCAGCATACGGAGCACACCCTCAGGGTCTTGACTGATGGCCTCTGCCAGCTGAGGGTTGGACTGCACAAGCGCCTGTATGAGCGGTTGCAGCGCCGCAGGGTTCTGCTCGAGCAGCGTGCGTAGCTGTTGTAGGGTCTGAGGGCTGCCAAAGTCAATGACTTGCCGTCCCTGGCTGTCCTCCGGGAAAAGGCTCCCGCCGCTCTCCTGGGCACCGTTTTGACCCTGCATCGCTGCCGCCTGCTCAAACAAGTTGCCCGACCGCGGCGGCGGGACCGAAGCTGTCGGTGCCGGCGAAGGCGTCGCAGGCGTTCCAGGAGGGATGGCCGTAGACCGAGATGGCGCAGGCTCCTCGGGGAGTCCGTTCATCAAGTACTCCACCGCACGATCAGGGTTATTGAAGCTCATGCGCATAGCACGCTGCACGTCCTCCCGAGGAAAGCCCATTTCCATAATGCTGTTCATGGCTAATTCGAGCTCGCTGCCCGCAAGGAACGAGTCCGCTTGCAACTTGTCGCTTGGCGCAGGCGTCGACAGACCAGCAGGCGCGGCAGCTTCCGCGGGGACGGATTCGTCCGCTTTCGCGGAATCGGCTGCCTGGGGAGCTTCTGGCGCAGGGGCAGGAGCCGCGGGAGCAGCCGCCTCGCTCGGCGGCGCCTCGCTGGTCGATGCCTCTGCAGGAGGGGCTTCAGCCACCTTTTTCGCCTTTGGCTTTGACACCATCACCACGAGAAAGTCCTTCTCTTTGATCTCATACTCGCCAATCGTCTTTTCGTCGCTCAGAATTTTGCCTGAGAAGATAAGTTTCTGGTTCTCAGCGGCATGACCCTGCGAATCTTGAATCGATTTCTTCACAGCAGCGACCTGAAATTAGCTTTGACCACGTACCGTCTGCGAAGGCTCTATATCGAGGTGGAAGTTGCCACCCGCCAGCGATTTGACCAAGATCTTCATCGTGGCGTGTCAATTCGTGGACGCGCGGCCAGGGGCGACAGCGGCTACAATTACATAAGCACAAATCTCCGGGCACCATGGATGTTGCGTAACTCTCCGGGGTCCTATGCGGCGACTTTGGCTGGGCTGCTTGCAGGCCTGCTTCCAGCTGGTTTTTTGCCTGCCCGAGTGGCAAGGGGCAGTTACATACCGGGATTCTGTTGCTTTATTACCGTCCCGGGCCTCTGGCGTGCAACAGAGCCCGAAATCCGGCGTGGATCAAGAGGGTGTCCTCTCTGTGCCGTTACGCTCGTACGAAGACTTTTTGTGGGCAGTGCAGATCCAAGTAGGTACACCGCCCAGGAACTATACCGTGGCGGTCGATACAGGCTCTGCGGACCTGTGGCTTGATGCCTCTGCCTTCAATGGGTCCACGTCCAGCACCTTTGAGAAGACAGGTCAGACCTTTACGATCCATTACGACCTCGGAGACGTTTCCGGCTACACTTGTACAGACCAAGTACAAGTGCAAGGGAGGCAGGTACCAGCTCATACGTTTGGGATTGCTACCAACGTATCGGGCACTAACATACCCCAAGGCATTCAAGGTGTCCTGGGCATGGCCGGCCAGGGCATCAGCGAAATGCAGACCACGCCCCTGTGGCATTCACTCAATCTTTCGGAAAACCTTTTTTCCGTCTATATGAAAAGCAAGAGTCAAGGCAACTTGGGCAATAGAAACTCCGATGGCACTCTCCTCTTGGGCGCTATGGATCCGCGCATGTTTGAAGGCCCATTGAAACATCTAGCCACGACGAGCAATGACACTTGGACCATCCCTTTTGCGGGTATCAACGTTTCTAATCACATTATCCGTGTTCCCAAAAATACGAATGCTCTGATCGACACGGGCACGGAGTTGGTTGGCGGTCCACGCAGCGCCATTGAGAAATTTTACAACTACTTTCCAGACGCGAACGAAATGCTTAATCAGCCGGGCTTTTATTCGTTTCCTTGCTCACTGGCTTCCCCCAACGTGTATCTGGCTTTTGGTGACTCCCAGTACAAGCTTCATTCGTCGGATTTGGTAATGAATGGCGTCCATTATTCCCCTGACCAACCTAATGAACAGCCTGACGCGGACGACTTTCGATGCATGGGGACCTTTTTCGCTATGGATACCCAAGAGGACTCGTGGATGATTGGCGATGCCTTTTTGAAAAACGTGTACACCGTCTTTGATGACGGTCCCCAACGGCAGATTGGTTTCGCTCCCTTGCGGGTGGAATCTCAATCCCAAAAGCTTCCCTCAGGCCTACCGAGCAAGGCTTCTCGCCTCGTGCCGATATACACCGTTTTATCCTACCTTGTGGCTGCTTTGCCACTCCTCGTGTACGCTGAATGATATACGCATGAGTCCCAACCACTACACGATGATCCCATAGTATATACTGATAACTTGCCTGCCATCGTCTTCTGTCCCTTTGTGCAGCGCTGCAGGACATCTCGTGTGGCCTTGGCGCCTGCGGCCAGGTCAGCCAAGTGCGTCCTCGTGACTCATGCTGACAAACAGTCAGCCGCCCTTATCTTGCCAGCGCTGCCTCCCTTTTCTTCCCAACCCATGTACACTTGCGAGACGCGCGACGATTATATTGTTGTGTCCGTTTTCAAGTCGCTTGCCTATTAAAATGTCCCACCTCTTCTCTATTTTGTCAATTCGTGCCCCTCTTTGCACAGTTTCTCGTGCCGCTCGTACTCTGACTACGAGCTCGGCGTCGCCGCCCTCTCTACCGGCCGTGCTGCGTCTCCAGACCGGTGAGGTATTCCATGGCCGGTCGTTTGGTGCACCCCGATCTACTTTTGGCGAAACAGTGTTCACCACGTCGATCACATCCTACCCCGAGTCCCTAACGGATCCCTCGTACACCGGCCAGCTACTGGCCTTTACGCAGCCCTTGATCGGCAATTATGGCGTGCCAGACAACCGCCTGCCGGGATCGGCGCGCGAGCATCCTCAGGACGTGGATGTGGGATGCTTTATGGAATCGAAAGGCGTACAAGCGGCTGGTGTGATTGTCAGTGAGCTATGTGAGCGGTTTTCCCACTTTCAAGCGTACGAGTCCCTGGCCAGCTGGTGCGCTCGCTACGAGGTACCTGGCATCCAGGGTATTGACACGCGAGCCCTCACTACCATTTTGCGGAATCAGGGTTCCACCCTAGGGGCCATTCTTGTGGGCGAGGATGCGACGCGTGTACCCGCTGCGTCCGAGTTTGTGGATCCGAACGCAGAGAACCTGGTGCAGCGAGTCTCGACTCTGACATCGTACACGCTGCACCCGGTCGGTGGACCGAATGCGGCGCGTGCGCATGTGGCGTTGCTGGACTTTGGCTGCAAAGCCAACATTCTACGCTCGCTTTTGCGCCTCGGTGTTTCGGTGACGGTGCTGCCCTGGAACACGGACTTTTTCTCTATGCGGGACCAATTCGATGGTCTTTTCCTCAGCAATGGCCCTGGTAGTCCGAACAAGATTCCGGAAGCCGTATCGAACGTAAAGCGTGTGATTGAACAGTGGGACCGTCCCATCTTTGGCATCTGCATGGGCCACCAAGTCCTGGGCCTGGCAGCTGGCCTCCGTGCGTACCGCATGAAGTTTGGCAACCGTGGGCACAACCAGCCTGTTCTTGCTCTGAGCTCTGGGGATATGCGCGTGGAACCCGGCCGCGTGTACATTACGTCGCAGAACCATGGCTATGCCCTTGCCTATGAGGAGAAGGGTCTTGATGCATGGCCCGAGGGCTGGACGCCTTGGTTTGTCAATGCCAATGACTGGAGTATTGAGGGCCTTGTCCGTGCAGGTTCCATTGGTAGCCGCGCACCTGTGTGGGGTGTCCAATTCCATCCCGAGCATGCCGGTGGCCCTGAAGACACGAACCCGCTATTTGAGGACTATGTCGAACAGGTCGTGCGGTACAAGGCGGCCGCACAAGGACCATTGCTGGCGGCGCAAGAAACTGAGCATGCTGGTGCTGCGGCCATGGCGCATCAATAGTTGTTGTCGTAGCGCTCATGGCTAGCCAAATTGAGCCAGCAGATCCGCCAAGTCGTCCATTTCCTGTTGGCGCCCCCGCTGTACCGACTCGAGGATGCGCCACTTGGCAACAAACTCTTGGAGGGAGATATCTTCACACGTATAGTCGGCCAGCGCCTCGCGCTTGGCCAAGAGCTCAGCCTGATAACTCTGCTGGTGAGCGCGCGATACCTACGTGGAACAGTTCTGACACGTGCGAGAGAGCCTCTCGCGGATTGAAGCCAGCGGCGTTCTGCACGGCTGATGGTGCCATGTACACGTCCACTTGGTATAGCATATCCATCATTTGTGACGTCTGGGCCTCCATGGCTTCCAGGCCCTGCCGCAACACTTGCATGCACGACTCGGTGCGCGGGTCCTCCGCGGGCAGCACCTCCAAGGAACTGATGGCTGGGATTGTGCGCTGGTACGCATCTTGAAACGCTGTCGTGAGTGGTGTAGCGTACCTGTGGCGAGGGTATCTGCATGACTCACCAGGGCGAGAACCCTGCCGTGAGGTCACTGTACGTACGGATTCACCGACATGGCCGAGTGGAGTGAAACATCGGCGCTGCCATGGCCCATCACGAGCCTGCCGCTGGGCCCTCGTGGGACCCCGCCGTGGCGGGCGCCGCGGTCCGCGTGCCACTACGCAATGTGCCTGTGGATCCGAATGCGCGGCGTCGGCGAAAAGACTTGCCCAAGCCAACCAAGGCAATGCAGGCCCACGACGACCTCAAGCTGGATGAGCTGAGTGGGACGACGCGCATGGTGGACCATGAGGACAGTCAAGGTCGCGGCCCCGGCTTTTACTGTGAAGTATGCAAGAAGATGTGCAAAGACAGTGTCGGTTATTTGGATCATATCAATGGGCGCATGCACCTCCGGCGTCTAGGCCAAAAAACGCAGGCGGAGCGGGCGACACTAGAGCAGGTTCGAGAACGCATCGCTGCGGCGCGCGCCCAACGGGCACTGGGTGCCACGGCCGCGCAACGGTACGACTTTGACGCACGCCTGAAGCTCATCGCTGAGCAGCAACGGCGCGAGCGCCAGGAGAAGCGCCGTGACCAACGGGAACAGCGCCTCCGCAAGCGGCAAAAACAAAATCAAGAGGCGCCCATGGAAGACGCGCAAGTTATGGCAGCCATGGGCTTTGGCAGCTTTGGTCCTAAGCGGTAAACGACTTGTCTATGGATATAGTTAGGCGCGCACGAGGGTGAGCAAGAACTTGATATCGTTGACTTCTTGCTCCTCTTCGCATACGACATCGCCGTCCGCGGGCTGCTCGCTCGCGGGGCGAGGAGCGTGGCGGATATTGCGCACAAACACATCCGTTTGGGTGCGCATCACTTCATCGAGTGCGTTGCTCATGTCGTCCGTGAAACGGTAAAATGCATCGATCTCGTCCGTCGGTTGCAAGCCCGCCTTTTTGCGCAGACGCTGGATGCGGTTGATCACATCGCGCGCCATACCTTCGGCCTGCAGCTCAGGGTACACCATGCCATCGAGGAGCACGACCACCGAACCGTCCGAGTCACTGAGAATATTCGGTCCCAGCGCCGTTGCATCCACGTAGCGCATCGCACGCAGGTCGCCTTCGCCCAGAAGAATACCCTCAATAGTGATTTGGCCGCTGCTCATATACGCCTTGGCCTCCTCCGATGTGACGAGGTCTAGACCCTTCTTCACCTTGCCCATGTCCTTGCGCAGCTTGCGTCCCAATACGGGCCAGTCGGCGAGGAGCTTGAAGCCTACGCCACACTTTTTCTCATCGCTGGTCAGTACCAAGTCGCGGATGTTGAGCTCCTCTTCAATGTACGAGGCCAGCGACTTGACGTCCTCCAAATACTGCGGGTCGCTGTGAAACACGGTCAGCTCACGCAGCGGCACACGCAGAGGCAGGTTGTTCTTTTCGCGCATCGTGCGGCCCAGCTCAATCACGTCTTGCAGAGCACTAAAGCAGCGCTGAATGACCGGGTCGAGGTACGCCTGCTTCACGCTAGGGAAGGGCAAGAAGTGCACGGAACGGTAGTCCACGCTCGAATCGTCCTCCGACATGAACTTGCGCAGACCCTGGTACAGATTCTCGCTGATGAAAGGCGTAAAGGACGACATGGTCAGGCACACCGTGTACAGCGTTTCAAAGAGCGAGTGCAAGGCAGCCAACGTGTCCTCCGGACCATTCTCACCCTTCAAGCGCCGGCGGTTGAAGCGAATGTACCAGTTGGTCAACTCGTTAATCATAGTCAAGAGACGCGGCACCACCGTATACAAGCGATAGTTTTCCATCTCAACGCGCACACACTCGATAAGACTCTGGCACCGCGCAAGAATCCAGCGGTCCATGACATTTTCTGACACTTTGGCATTGGCATCGTACTTGTAGTCAATGCCCGTGTCCTTCTTCAGCAGTACGACCTGCGCCAAGAAGAAGCGGAAGCTGTTCAGCCATGGTAGGAATACACTGGCAATAATGTCCTTGACACCTTCCTCACGGAAGCGCAGGTTTTCAGCACGCACGATTGGCGAGTTGATCATGTACAGTCGGACAGCATCCGCACCGTACTTGTTGATCACAAGCGAGGGATCGGGGAAGTTGCGCAGCGACTTGCTCATCTTTTTGCCATCGGCTGCCAGAACCAAACCAGACACAATAAGGTTCTTCCATGGCGCCATGCCAAACAGATGCACACCCAGGATCAACAGGGTGTAGAACCAGCCACGCGTCTGGTCGAGACCCTCGGAGATAAAGTCAGCAGGGAAGCTCGTCTCAAACTTGTCCGTGTTCTCGAACGGATAATGCGCCTGTGCATAAGGCATACTGCCCGACTCGAACCAGCAGTCAAACACCTCTTCGATGCGCCTCAAGACACCCTTGCCCTGCGACGAAGGAATGGTGATATGGTCGATCTTGTCGCGGTGCAGATCCGTAATGCCTGTCACACCCGAGCGCTCTTCGAGTTCAGCCACGGAGCCAATACACAGTATTTCCTCCATGTCGTCACTCACCCATAGCGGAATTGGCGTGCCCCAGTAGCGGTTGCGACTCACGTTCCAGTCGCGCGCATTGGCCAACCAGTTGCCAAAGCGATGGTCGCCAATCGTCTGGGGAACCCAGCGCGTCTTTTTGTTAGCCTGGAGCAGCTTTTCGGCAATGGGCTCCACCCGCACAAACCACGAAGGAATCGTGCGGTAGATCAGCGGTGTGCCTGACCGCCAGCAGAAGGGATACTGGTGGCGAATGACCGCTTGGACCACGAGTAGGTCACGGGCCTTGAGGTCCTTCATGATCAACTTGTCAGCATCCTTCACATACATGCCCTCAAAGTCCGAAACAGGTGCTACAAAGCGACCCGATTCGTCCAGCGGGCAGGGAGGCTGAGCCTCCTTGGTGAACAGAGCGTGCGCCAAGCACACGCGGTAGTCGTCTTCACCAAAGGCGGGCGCCTGGTGCACAATACCTGTACCTGCGTCGGCCGTCACATACTCGTCCGACAAGACACGGAAGGCGCGGTCCTTGTACTCTTCGTAAAAGTAGGGGAAGAGCGGCACATACTCCTTGCCAACGAGGTCCTTGCCAAGGTACTTTTCCAATGTCTTGATCTTGGCCTTCTTCGGATCTTTGTATACCGTAGTGAGCAGACTAGGTGACAAGATAAAATGGCGCTGGCGCTCCTCATCGAAGATCTTGACATACTCAAGAGCGGGGTGAACGCAAAGACCCAGGTTGGACGGCAGCGTCCAAGGGGTCGTAGTCCATGCAAGGAATGCCGTCGTGCTGTCTTCACGTAGGGTAAAGGCCACTGTGCAGGCAGGGTCTTGCACCTCCTTGTAGTTACTGCCGGCCTCAAAGTTGGACAAGGGCGTTGTGCACACATTGGAGTACGGCATCACGCGGAGACCGCGGTAGACCTGGCCTTTTTCGTACAAATTCTTGAACACCCACCACTCTGTCTCCATAAACTTGGTGTCCATCGTCTTGTAGCCATTGTCAAAGTCGATCCAACGGCCCATGCGCTCCACTGTCGTGCGCCATTCAGCCTGGTAGCGCATGACAATGGCGCGGCATTCTTCATTGTACTTGGGAATGCCCATGGCGAGAATGTCTTCTTTGCCCTTCACGCCTAGCTTCTTGTCAATTTCGTGCTCGACAGGCAGACCGTGGCAGTCCCATCCAAAGCGGCGGTCCACATAGTGGCCCGTGGAATGCGCAAAGCGAGTAACGATATCCTTGACTGTACCGGCAAGGAGATGGCCATAGTGTGGCAAGCCCGTCGCAAAGGGTGGGCCGTCGTAGAACGAAAACGGCTTGCGCCCTTTGGATTGTTCCAGCGATGTTTTGAAGGCGTCAATAGCGTTCCAATACGCAATCACCTCCTCTTCCTGCTTAGCAAAATGGAAAGTACTGGTGGCTATATGTCAAAGTAGCAAACGTACCGTCATGTTCCGGGAACACCGCCGAAGGGTTTGCCATCGTGAAGCCAGAAAGATGGAAATCCCACGTTGGTACACGAAAGAAGATGACTCCACTTTCTACCTAGAAGGTGACAGTCACATGTCAGCCGGCGAAGGACGCCGCAGCCGGCGACGGTTACGCTGGGGCTCAGCGTGGGCTTCCCCAGGGTCAGTCAGCCAAGCTAGAACCTATGCACAGCTACGGCAAGATAAAACGGCAACGTCCAAGAACCAAATCACAGCGACGAGGCACCGGTAATAATGTCGATAAGCTCGTTGGTGATGGTGGCCTGGCGACCACGGTTGTAAAGCAGGTTCAGGTTAGTGATCATGTCACCAGCGTTCTTCGAAGCGTTGTCCATAGCGTTGCGCTTGCTGTTAATTTCTGAAGCGTGGCCCTCGACCAGAGCGGTAAAGACAGCGTTCGTGAACGAGAACTCGGCGAGGTCCTTGGCAGTGCCCTCCTCCATTTCGTATGCACCAAACTTGGGTGCCTCCAACAGAGCATTCTCGCTGTACACAGGCACGATCGCCGACTCGAACGAGATCGACGAAACGTACTTGTTGTAGATGATGTTGATCTTGTCAAATTCCACACCGCTCTTCAGGATGGTGTCGGTGATGGCCAGCGCATCATCGTAGGTAGGAATGCCCTTGCCAATCTGGTTAAACGACAGAACCAGGTTTTGAGGCATAGCACGGCCCAGCTGAGCCTTGGCCTTCTCACCCAGAACCACCACGCTCGGCGCCTCACCGCCAGCCTTGGCGATCTGGGCCACCTCGAGACGTGTACGCTTCGAAACGGACGAGTGGATACCACCACACAGACCCTTGTCCGAGGACACGACAATCAGCAGCTGCTTACCGCCCTCCGACTCCTGCACCTCCGACTGCTTGTACACCTCCTCGCTAGCGTTACCGAACGAGACAGCGGCGTTCATAGCACGCTGAGCACGACCAAGACGGGTCGAGGCAATCATCATCATGGACTATACATTAGACAGATACACATACCTTGGTGATTTTCTTGATGTTCTTCACACTCTTCAGACGGGCCTCCAGCTCACGAAGAGACGCCTGGGGAGCGGCGCTTGCGTGGAAACCAGCCACAGGAAGAAGTGCGCTGCGAGCGCCCAGCGCCGTGGCAAGAGCAGGCCTAGTAACAGCACGGGAGAACATCGCCAAAACCGGTCGTCGTAGTCAAGACCCAAGTTGGCCAGATTCCGCGACTGGGCCGCCAGCGTGCGCGGCCCCCGAGGCCGCCCGGGGAACGCCGGGTACCTCTACATCACGTGATAAATATGGCCATGTGGCTTCGGTAAGAAGTCTCTGCGCCGCGTGGCTCTTTTTCACGCTTGGTTATGTCTGCTACGGCGCCGAGCGAGGAGCCAGTGAAGGAGGCCCCGCCTGTTGAGCCAGAGGCTGCGCAGGATGCTGCCGATCTGTTCGGTGGATTGAAGAAAAAGAGCAAGAAAAAGAAAATCCCGGTTGACTTTGATCTAGGCGAAGTACGTGGTGTCGCATGCCTCTAACCGCAGACCCAGCCTGCCCAGCCTACTCAGCCTGCGGACGAATCTACACCAGAGCCTGCGACGGCACCAAAACAGGAGTCTGCGCCTGAGAAGACTACAGAGGATGCCCCACTTGATGTACGTGCTCTCGTCTGACCCAGTTCGGTGATCTGAAAAAGAAGAAGAAGAAGAAGAAGGCGGCATTTGATCTCGAAGAGTTTGAGAAAGAGCTAGGAGAAAGTCAAAATGAGCCATCGGATGCTGTCGATGGTGATGACCCTTTTGCGCCTGAGACGAAAGACGAGGGTGCGGACAAGGCCGGCGACGAAAGCGCATGGCAGGGAACCGATCGCGACTACACCTACCAAGAGCTGCTGGGTCGTATCTTCCGTACTTTGCGCCAACAGAACCCTACTCTGTCTGGTGAAAAGAAGAAGTACACCATGGTGCCTCCTGTCGTGCAGCGTGATGGATCGAAAAAGACAGTGTTTGCCAACATTGTCGAAATTTGCAAGCGTATGCATCGCCAGCCAGACCATGTGATCCAATATCTATTCACGGAGCTTGGTACAACGGGTTCGGTGGATGGCAGTCAACGCCTCGTTATTCGTGGTCGCTTCCAGCCCAAACAAATTGAAAATGTGCTGCGGCGGTATATTGTGGAATATGTTACCTGCAAGACGTGCCGCTCGCCCAACACGCTACTTACAAAAGAGAACCGTATTTACTTCATGACCTGTGAGGCATGTGGTTCTCAACGCTCTGTGTCTGCGATCAAGACTGGTTTCCAGGCCCAGACAGGCAAGCGCAGCAAAATGCGCGAGCAGTAAACCTTGTACTCATACGTATACAGATCGTTGCCATAGAGGTAGGGAACGTATCATTCGTCATCGTCGGACGAGTCCGCATAGGCTACTAGCGTCACAGGCGCCTGTTTGGGTGGTATGGGCTGGGGCTCTGCGGCCACAAGGGGAGATGGCGCCTTGGTCGGCACATTGTCCTTAGGCAGATCCTGTTTCACGGGTTCCTCTTGAAGCGAATGTAGCTGCACCTGTCCACGGCGCTGCGCTACATTCAAGGCCTGCGTTGGCCAAATAGACACCTCAGGAAACTCGACGATGCCAAAATTGACTGGCAACGAGCGCAAGAGCGCGTCCAATGTCATAGCAGCGGGCACCTCAACATAGTGTTGCACAGTATTTGGTAACGCAGCGGGGCTGTTCACGGGTGGGGTATCGGAGCAAAGTTGCGACACATGGTCCAGGACATGCTGAGGCAGCAGCACCGCGGGCGGTGGGCGCACCAACGAGATAGGCGGTTCCTGTGAGGCTCCCTTCCGCAGCCACCAGTCCAAGTACTTGGCCGACGTCTCGTTTCGTAGACGTAGCTCATAGATATGCAAAAGCAGACGTGCGGATGTCGGCCATTGGGTCCATACTTCGTCAGTGCCGGTCAGACCGAGCAACCCCAAGATCGCAGGGTCCATGCGCCAAAACCTCTGGTTGTCGTCTCTCTTGTGCCGCTTGGCCTGGTGCTCAGCTGCTTCTGTACCAGCATGCCACTGGGATAGGGACATTTGATGCCGCCGGGCACATTGCCGCTCTAGATCGCTGAGCACTTCTGTCGATACCACCGTGGATGGCGACAGGGAATGTATAAGCGGACCTTGGACCAAGTGTCCAAGATCAGAGACGCTCTCGGTAGCATGGCAAGGAAATTGCACCTGTAGCGTATAGAACATGCAACGTTGCCTGTGTGAGAAAAAAAGACGTACTTGGCACCCCAGTGTGTGCGATTCATCTTGCGACGGGACATGCCATCAGGAAGTAGCATGATCGGTAGCTTGTGGAAGCCGAGCTGCTTCGCAAGCGCCTCCCGTCGCTGCTGTGAGGCAGTTCCACGGCGCACATGAGATCCAGGTGCATGATCCTGGGGCAGCATATGCGCCTCGCTCAGCGACCGGCCCGTCGACGATACCATGCGCCCCACCTTGTTGAGGAATTGATAGTCGTCAAGCATCTGATTGTAGTCGTAGTCCTTCATTGGAACAAAGCGCGCTACATTGCCTCGCTCTCGCGCAAGCAGTGAAGGACCCACACCCTTGGCTCTCTCTGCCTCAAACGCGGCACGCGCCTGCTCGCAGGCCTTGGTCGCCCTATGCTCTTGAGAGCAGCGCAGCGAGCATGTAGTCGCCGCACAGTAGGGGCATGTATACTTGCAGGAGGCCGCCTGACACGAGGCACAGGTCGACGCCGCTGCAATGGGCATGCCTTGGCAAGCAAGGAAGGAGCGGAGGGTTGCTACAATTTTTGTTCCTTACATGGGAGCTATGCTCTACGCGCCTTTTTCTCTGAGGGGTCCTCCGAAACCAAACCAAAGCGCTCGGCGCGTCGCTTTCGACGCTCCAGCTCTTCGGGATCCACAGGCGCTTCAGTGGGCTGGCTCGACGAGGCAGCGGCCTTGGCAGGCGCTTGGGAGGACGTAGATTTCGGCTTGCCCTTTTTCAGCTCACTGTCGAGGCGATTAGTGTCCTCGCTATCCTCTGTGTCCATCCCAAACTTGCGGATACGAGCAATCTTCTTCTCCAAATCCTCATACGGCTGGCCAAAGCGGATCGCACGCGCCTTGCGCTTCTCAAGCTCCGCCAGGTGCGCTTCGGTTTGCGCCTCGCGCTTGGGCTCAGATGGCTGCACAGACTGCTCGCTTACACTCTCCGTAGACGTGGACACGGGCTCCTTGGCAGCGGACGTAGAATTGGCCTGTTCGGGTTCCGTCGGTTGTGGCTGCGCTGGCTCACTTGGTGCTGGTGCCTCGCTAGTCCAGCTGCTCGGTGAGTAGACGGTGAGACGCACTTTTCCAAAGAGACAACAGCTTTCGGGTTCGCGAGCAAGCGTTTGATCAATTCTGACTTGTTCCCAGAGACAGACAAGTCTGCTGCTTGAAGCAGCTCTTTCAGCTCAGGCACCTTGAGCGACTGCAATTTCGCCTCCATGACAGCCCGGGAAAGAAACTCGCCCCCGCGACGCGGTTGCCACGCCACGCGACGCCATGTGGCATTCTACTCTTAATTTTGGTAGGCGCGTGACCAGCTTGGATCGGGCCTCTCGCCCCATGCCCCACCAGTTTTGACGCGGCATGCAGCGTGAGCAACGACTTCAGTCGTCATGCATGAGTCCGTACATGTTCAGATCGATCCTGGATCTACAATATCAACTACTCATACTCAATGATCACCTTCATTGCCTTTGTATCTGATGCATTCTTGAACACATCATAGGCTTGTTGAATCTCACTAAATTTGAAGTGGTGGGTAGCTAGACGCTCCATCGGCAGCTTGCCCGTCTCGCATGACTTGAGTAGCATTGCTGTTGTGTTGGCATTCACTAGACCAGTGGTAATCGTAAGGTTCTGGATCCACAGCTTTTGCAACTCAAAGTCGACCTTTTGACCATGCACACCGACATTTGCCAAGTGTCCACCTGCCGTGACGATCTGCTGACACACATCCCAAGTGGCAGGTACACCCACTGCCTCAATAGCGCAGTCTACACCACGACCATTCGTGATTTCCATCACCTTAGCCACAGCGTCTTCCTTGCTAGAGTTGATCGTGTGTGTAGCACCCAGCTCCTTGGCAAAGTCCAGTCGGTTCTGGTCCAGATCAATGCAAATAATCGTCGATGGCGAATAGAATTGCGCCGTCAGCATAGCACCCATACCGACGGGGCCGGCACCGACCACGGCAATGGAATCACCCGGTTTTACATTACCATATTGCACGCCCATTTCATGCCCTGTCGGCAGCACATCCGAAAGGAAAACAGCCACATCCGTGTTGAGGTTATCAGGCAGAGCATAGAGCGAGTTGTCCGCAAAAGGAGTGCGAACATACTCAGCATGCGTGCCGTCAATCATGTAACCCATAATCCAGCCACCACCGTTGAGGCAATGCGAGTACAGCTGCTTTTGGCAGTTCTCACACGAGCCACAACGACTCACACACGAAATAATCACCTTGTCACCCTTTCTAAAGTGGCGCACAGCTGCACCCACTTCATCCACAATGCCAATACCCTCATGACCCAAAATCCGACCATTCCAGGTGCCGGTCTTGGCACGAGCTACCTCTTCGATTTCAGGGTTCTTTCCTTTCCAAATACCCAAGTCTGTACCACAGATCGTCGCCTTGGTCATGCGGATGATTGCATCAGTAGGATCAATGATCTTGGGCTTGGGTCGGTCCTCCACGGCAATCTGGTGTGGCCCACGGTAGGTCATGGCCTTCATAGTCGAGTTCAGGCGCACCGGCATAGGGCTCAGAAGTACAGCCGAGCGCCACAGGGGTCGGGAGCAGCGAAGGGCCTGCAGGCCCAAAAACATACGGGGCACACGACACAGCATAACGCTAAGGTAGTGCGGGGCACTTCTGTGCCTTTTAGTGAGATGCGCTACGAAAACACGTGGTTTTGGCCGGGGACACTATGCTAGCATTTCGGACATCGTCGGACACTTGGTCCGTGCGAGGGCCGGATCTTGCTCGGCCCGATTCCATCATGGCACATCTTTGCCGGTGCCAAGAAGCCAAACTACATGTGCATGGATATATTTCTTTGCATTTCTATTTCACCTGAATAGAACAGACAGCATATATGGCACAGCGATGGAGTGGACTCTTGGATCGAAGGAGAAAATCTGTCCGTCAGTGCAGCGGACATAGGACCCCATTTCTTGTACATAGAGTCCGCTTATGTATCAGCAAGCCAAAGATAAAAGGCTATCCATGATCATATTCATAGCGCAGGCATGTGCGACACCTTTTTATCTTGCTAGAATCTTTGTGGCTTCTTGAAACACTGAGCCTCCCAGTGTGGCGCCCATGTCCCAGCACCTCGTTTGTATACGTTAAAGAATTGGTAGGTAGAGTCATTCAGTACAATAGAAACATAGGGATCCAAAGGTTTGCGTGCCCGTGGATCGCTTGGGCGTTTTAGCGCTGCAGAACACGTGCGGAGTGGCGCAGACGACCCATGAGGTTCTGGAAGAATGAACTCCGAACGAGAGCCCACAAAAGCAGCCCTGTTGTACACAAAAGATACAACGTCACGATGCTTTGGTCCTTGGTGGGATCACGGACTTTGTTAATTTATGTCACGTACCAAAACATTTCGCCCATACTTGGCCCTCATAACCGGTTGCTGTGTCACCGCTGCCGTCCACAATTTTAGCTCCATGACAGGCCTCAACATGGTCCAAGCAAAACTGTTTCGTGCATAAACTGCATGGATTTGAACCATGTCTTGTCATATAAAGAGGAATCAAGGTAGAATTTGTCGAATAGCATGTGCATTTGCAGACATGGACAAGACCAACCGGCTGGTCATTAATATGCCAGTTGCGGTCGTTTGCGCCTTCTGATGGGCGCATATGTGTACTAGTTTAATCACAGGGTTTTAGATGCTGCAGCGGCCCGACGTTGTTCGTGATACAGATGACAAGAGCAGCGTAGGGCGCAAGGTCCCTGGGCCCACCGCTGGACTGATCACAATGTGGAGAAGAAGAATCTACATGCCGAGCAACTTTTGGAGGCCTTGCACAAGGCGCTGTCGAAATATCGATTCCATGAATTCACCTTCCTCCGTGAACCACTCGCCTTTCATGAGTGAATTAAACGTACCAAAGTGACCGATAGGAATGCGGCCCTCCCTCTTAGCCAAGACTCGTCCTTGGGTGGTGCGCGTATACTGGACAAGTAGTTCATAGGAGGGAGGCTTCAAGATAGGACGACCATCAGGGGCCTTTTTTCCGGTCAAATCAGCTTGGTTGAAGTAGGGCGAAGAGATCTGCAAATTCTCCGTCTCATTCTAACATAAGAAAGTTGGAGACGTACCTGGCTTCCAGAGGCGGGGCGCGAACCAATAAACACAAGCGGGCCACGAATGCGCTGCACGAAGAAAAAGACAACGTAAAACACAGCAAAACTAGACAGTGAGTTGCATAGACATACATGGGCACAGTCACCATAAAAATCGGCTTGGCTTCTTTCCATTCTAGCTTTTGGCGGTACACAAGTAGAACAGAACCAATCATGAGCACAGATACAGTCATGTTGACGAACATGAGCACATCCTCGACCATATGAGACGCCTTAAACAAGGGAAAACCCGGTGCAACTTCCTTGGCAGTGCCTTGCATGTTCACGGGCTCTGTCAATAGCTGACATTAGTGAGAAAACGTACGCGCTCAATTGAGTCATCGCAATGAAACTTGAGTTCTTTTGCGTTCGAGATATCACAAATCTCCTTTCCTTGGCCAGTCTTGCTGGGCTTTGAGGAGAATAGACCCATCATCAATGTACGGGAAACAGGGGCGCTCGAGCCGTCCAAGGCTGGCAACGGCACGTGATGCGCCTGGCGGCTGGAACCTAGCGCATGGGTGTGAGTGGGTATACAACTAATCGACAGCTACTTAAAGTCACCCCAGATATCTGCAAAGACATCATCCGTATTGCTGGTTGTTTTCTTGGTATGGTCCTTGGAACCCCAAATGTCTTGCGTATTGAACAGATCAGGCGCGGGCGGCGCGCGGGCGGCAGCAGTGGAGGGTGCTGGGGTGGCATCCAGACTGAGGGTGCCAAGTTGAGAAGATAGACCAACATCTTGCGAAGGTGGCAAGGATGAGAAAAGGTGATCATTGGTAGAGTTTGGCTTGGGAGGTGGCGGGGCTGAGAATAAACTCAGAATCTCGTTTTTAGCACGCATTCCACTCGGCATGCTAGAGGTTGTGGGAGCCTGTTGAATAGACTGAGTCTGATGTGTGCTAGAAGCAGGTCCCTCCCAATCCAGTTCAAAGAGACTGCTTGTAGTGGCACTTTTAGTTGCTGGCGTGCTGCGGCTTCCAGACGCGGTCGCTGGCACTGGTGTCTCGCTGAGAATGGGCGCAGCGTTTCTAGCAGGTGCCATCTTTGTCGCAGAGTCATCTTCTCCCAGGAGATCCAGAAGTTCAGTGGACTTTGGCTTGGAAGCAGCTGTTGGCGG
The DNA here is from genome assembly GCA_029542845.1 of Malassezia nana. Taxonomy (NCBI): domain Eukaryota; kingdom Fungi; phylum Basidiomycota; class Malasseziomycetes; order Malasseziales; family Malasseziaceae; genus Malassezia; species Malassezia nana. The sequence continues at coordinate 1,318,452 of CP119893.1, forward strand.
AGCAGCCGCGGTTGCAACAGTTTTACGTTCGGGTGCCGTGGTCTGTGCAGGCGCAGCAACCGCCTCCGTACCCTGGTCCAATATAGACGGATCTTGTGGTATAGGAATATCCATCACCCAGCGTCGGCTCTCATACTTGCTGCGAATAAAACTCTCGACTTTATGATCAGGAGGTGCGTGCCCCGGCTTCAAATGGGCCTCCCAGTATAAATTGGCTCGCTTGTTTCCCCATTTTTGGATAGATTCCATTTGTTCTGGCGTCCAAATATCCAGATCAATAGATTTGACGCGGCTAATATGAGTGCCCATACTACGATGGAAGCCAGAACAACGAATACACAAAAAGCAGCCGATGTTCCAGGAGGCCCAGCGCGCGTCATTGCGCTTGCAATCAGCACAAAGTTTGTTTTCAGGCTGCTTTACCAATGCGCGGAGTATGCGCGCATTAGCCTCTGTTTCCGCGCGAGACTGTGTCTTACGGGCGTACGACATGATGAGCACGGAACGAGACAGCGTGTTAGATGCTACAGCCTGATGTGTGTCACGTGATATGCGCGTGCGGGGCGACGGCGCATTGCAGGAGCGGCCCTCGCGTGTCACAAGCGTTAAAAGGACGGTCAGACGCCTCGGCAACCTATTACATGACTTCTACTCCGTATGTTGATCCTGGAGTGTATGTTAACCGCCAGTCCTACTGCACCTACTGGAAACAACAAGCCTACACTGACTGGTTCTCGGTGCGTACGAATTCGACTGACATTAGAATTAAGCAACGGAAAGGTGCTGTAAAGTCTCAGGCCAAGTTTGAGCCAGAAGGTGAGTTGACCAAAAAGAAAGAAAAAAAAAAAAACTAACCCTCTAGTTTTCCGTAACTCTCTATTCAAGTTCTTTGAAACGGTCGAAGATGGCGACTGGGAAGGATATCTCAGTGCCCTGGACAAAGCAGGCAACACGGTATGTATCCGACATTCTGACCCACTAGCTCGACTACCGCAAGTGCGTATATTTCTATTGACCTTTAGATATGCTGATCAGCTTTGTGAGATTCTTCTAGTTGGTGGACTTCTCGCTCCAGGTGGATCTTACCTGGAAGACGGTGCGCCAGCGAGTCCATTCTCCGTGCTGGCTGCCAAAACGTCTGCCTGCGAAGATGTGCGTGTGTACATTGATGTGATCGAGAAAATGATCCGGCGCTACAAGTTTTTGCAGAAGCCTCTCGAGGAGTCGGCGATGCCGCGCATTCTGCAGTATATTCATCGCTTCGATCAGGAACAGGTGACCAAACTGGCTATCGCAACGGCTCTGTCTATTCAGTCAGGTCTGACGAGTGCGAACGTTCTTCTGCCTTTGCAAAAAGACCATCTCACAAAAGAGGGCCTTGCGCTCTATTTTATTACAGAGGTGTTCCGCACATATCTTCGAGAGCAGTCGATGGAACATTTGGCTTCTGTCTTGCGCAAGGGTGGTATTCGCGACTGGCTCATGTTCTTCCCCCAGACGAAGCGCTCGCAGCCAAGCGTGATTCAGAACCACTTTAAAGAGGCGAATCTGCCGCAAGTCACAGAATACTATAACAAGCGCCAGCTGAAGGAGCTTCGCGAGCAGACCGCTACGGATCTGTCCGAATTGATTCGCTCGCAAGAGGCGACACAGGAGCAGATGATTTCTATGCTCAAGGAACGCTTTGAAAAGCTCAATCAAGCGCCGGAAGAGTTCATCTCTGTTGTCTGGGAGGGCCTCACGCGCGGGATTGACGCCGGGGCGAAACAAGACCAGGTGGAATTAATTCTGCCCAAGGAGATCGAGCGTCTTGCTGGCGTTCTTGAGCCATGGGCATCGACGGCACGGGCCGAAATTAACCTTATCAATCTGATCCAGCTGCATTGCTACACAGATACGCGCGTATTCAAAACATTCCCACTACTACTCAAAGCCCTGTACAACGAAAATGTCATCTCTGAAGGTGCTATTGTGTACTGGGCCCAAAAAGGTGCCAAACCTCAGGGGAAGCAGCACTTCCTCAAGTTGGCCGAGCCTCTAGTGAAATTCCTAGAGAGTCAAGAAAGCGAAGATGACGACGAAGATGAGTAGCTTGTATAGTATCCAACGCTGTAAGCACGAATGTCATTTTTGCATTTAATTTCAAACGCGTGTCGACGCGCCGCGACGTCTCCCGTTTTTAACTGACCTTCGTTGTGAATGAGTGGTTCGGCGCAAGAACCTGTCGAGCTAGCTCCAGACTCTAGTCCTTGTGCCAGTGGGACTAGTCTTGATTCCTATGCCAATAAGAAGGCTAGGTTCGACGGGGAGCCACAGACATTCCGCCAAGGTCTTGAGGCTTTTCAATACCAAGGTCCGGGTGGATGGCAAGCCCCTGCACAGGGTACTACGCCCTTGCAAGCCACAGATGATTTTTCCGCATCTTCCATGGTACATAATGTGCCAAGTATTCCTTTGCAGTCAGCTTCCATGACGCAGATACATATGCCGCCTGCACCGGCGCCCGCAGCGCAACGCCCATCGGCGGCACCATCCGAGAGCATTCTGCAAATCAAGGCTACGCGACTTGCACGTTTGTTCTCCAACTACACTGTGGATCAATGTATGGACGTGTTGCGTGCGTCCAATTTTGACTTGGGTGAAGCTATCGAGAAACTGCGGCCCAAGAAGGTGGCGCCGCCGCCGCCGCCGCCAGTGATAGCACCTCGCCCTGTGCAGCCCATGGCACCCACACCATCTCCAGCGCCTACGCGCGCACCGAAACGACCTGCTAAGCGAAAGTCGCGAGCCATGTCGGACTCGGATTCAGACGGTTCTGTCAGCTTAGACGATGCTTCGTCTGACGAAGAAGAATTTGGCGACGTGGATGAACGCACTTTGCAACAACAGCAGCAGGCCCTAGCATGGTTTAATTCGTGTGAAAAGAACAGTTTGGTGGATACGATTAATTGTTCGCCAGAACAGGCTGACACCATTATCTCGTTGCGACCCTTTGAATCGGTGGATGAGATCCACGAAAAGTTGGGCGACAAGTCGACCAAGGGTGTTTCCCCTCGTTTGTTCACCAATTGTGTGGAACTGATGGCTGGCTATATGGAGGTGGATGAGGTGTTGGCCAAGTGTGAAGCCATCGGTGCCCAAATTAGCGAGGCCATGAGCTCGTGGCGGACCAAGGAGGAGAAAGCATCCGACGAAGGAACTGGAGCGCTGAGTTTTTCGCAGGTGCAGCGTGATGGCACCAAGCGGGAAAACTACCTGGATAAACAGCCCAGCAATCTTGCTCCGGGAGTGGTGTTGAAGGATTATCAACTGATTGGTGTTAGTTGGCTCAAACTCTTATACCAAAAGAACACATCCTGTATTTTGGCGGACGAGATGGGTCTAGGAAAGACATGCCAAGTCATTTCCTTTATGGCTCATCTGAAAGAGACCAAAATGGCTAAAGGCCCGCATCTCATCGTGGCTCCGTCGTCTGTTCTTGAGAACTGGTCGCGTGAATTCCAGCGCTTTTGTCCGGCGCTGAAAGTGGAAGTGTATTATGGATCGCAGGCTGAACGCCGTGAACTTCGCATTGATTTGAAACACCGAGACGACTATGACGTGATTCTCACGACGTATGATATGGCTACAGGCAGTCACGATGACCAGTCCTTCCTCCGAAAGCGCGGTTTTGACGTGTGTGTGTTTGATGAGGGACATATGTTGAAGAATCGCAAGTCGCAAAAGTATGCCAAGCTTTTGCGCATTTCCAGTCGTTGGCGCCTTTTGCTCACGGGCACTCCTCTGCAAAACAACTTGCAAGAGTTGGTCTCTCTATTAAATTTCATTTTGCCAGACTACTTTACCGATGTGGAAGAGGCCCTAGCTGCTATTTTCAAAGTGAAGCAAGGCGCCAGCACTATGCAGTTATCACAGCAGCGCGTCGAGCGCGCTAAGCGCATGATGCAACCATTTGTTCTCCGCCGTCGCAAAGACCAGGTTCTGCGTGGTCTCACCCAAAAGACCGAACGTATCGAGTTGTGTGATATGACCGAGCGTCAGGCCGAGCTGTACCAAAGCGTGTTGCAACGCACCAGTGCTGCTCTCATGGAGGAGCCGAGTGGCAAAAAGGGAGCTGCCAAAGATACGACCAACGTTCTCATGGACCTTCGCAAGGCAGCCAACCATCCCCTTTTGTTCCGTGCGTTGTATGATGATAAGAAAATCGCAGCTTTGGCGCGCGACTATATTCGCGAACCTGAACATGCGGAAGAAAATCTTCAGCATCTACGAGAGGACTTTGCCATCAATACAGACGCAGAACTGTCGCTATTGGCACGTTCGTGGAAGTCAACGAAGAAGCACATGCTACCAGAAAAGGCATGGATGGACTCGGGCAAAATCTTGGCGCTTCGCAAAATCATTGATGAAGTCGTCTCCAAGGGCGACCGCATGCTAATCTTTTCGCAATTCACGTCCGTGTTGGATATTTTGTGTGTGTGTTTGGAGTTTATGGGCGTGAAATATGTCGGATTCACGGGACAAACTAATGTCGGCGATCGTCAGCACTTGGTCGACCAGTTCACCAATGACCCGAGCATTCCGGTGTTCTTGCTATCGACGCGAGCCGGAGGTCTAGGTATCAATTTGGTGGCAGCCAACTGGGTCGTGTTGTTCGACCAGGACTTTAACCCGCAAAACGACAAACAGGCTACGGATCGCTGCTATCGAATTGGCCAGACCAAGCCGGTGACGGTCGTGAAACTCATCAGCCGCGGCACGATCGATGAGGATGTTCTCTCCCTTGCCCAAAGAAAGCTCGAGCTCGCTGAAAGGGTATCCGGCCAAGTGAATCCTGAAGGCGATGAAGAACAAATCGAGTCGGAGATGAAGAGTCAAATCACATCTTCGCTCCTTGCGCAGGTCCGCGAGCGAGCAGGCACGTCATCGTAGGCCCGGAATGATTAGTCATAGTCTTCGGTGTGGGAGATAGCCCTCCCCACATAGCCGGGTGCTCGGAAGGTCCGTGCAGTCTTACTCCGATCATGACGGAGAAGCGCACCTTTTGCCGTCAGCATGAACTTCCCACTCTGCCTATCCCAACACTAGAAGATACATGCTCAAGGTATTTGCAGAGCCTAGTAGAAATTCAAGATCCTGCAAACCATGCCCACACTAAGAAAGTGGTGGAACGCTTTCTCCAAAACGAGGGACCCCAGATGCAAGAGGCACTGTTAGAGTATGCCAAGAATCGAGAAAGCTATATTGAAGAGTTCTGGGATGATAGCTATCTGCTCAACAATGAAAGTGTCGTGTTGAATCTCAATCCATTCTTCATTCTTGAAGATGAAGCCGACCGCGAGCGAGGCTCGCAGTTGCGCCGCGCGGCGACGTTGACCCTCGCTTCTCTCTCTTTTGTACATGACCTTCGAGCTGAAACACTCACACCAGATGACTTTCGTGGTAAGCCATTGGACATGTACCAATACTCGCGCTTGTTTGGTATGGCCCGCATTCCTACGGGTATGGGCTGTCAGCTGAAACAGCACCCAGAGAGTCGCCATATGGTGGTGATTCGCCGAAGCCAACTGTATTGGCTGGAAGTATTGGACAAGGAGAACCGTCCCTTGTTGACCGAGAGTGCACTGATCGCAACACTCAGGACCATTGTTCGAGATGCGGACCAAATTCCTCGCACGCATCAAGCCCGTGACGCGGTGGGACTGTTAACGACGGAAAAGCGCAGAACATGGAGCAAATACCGAGAGGAACTTATGAAAGACCCAGAAAACCAGCAATATCTGTCGATTGTAGACTCGGCCCTTTTCATTTTGTGTCTGGACGACAATGCGCCAGAGGATACCTCTGTTCTCACCCAAAACATGCTCTGCGGTTCGTACGAACTTGACGATCATATCCAGGTCGGCACTTGCCTCAATCGATGGTATGATAAACTGCAAATCATTGTCTGTGCTAACAGCACCGCCGGTATCAACTTTGAACATTCGTCCACCGACGGACACACAGTCTTGCGCTTTGTTGGTGATATCTACACTGAATCACTGCTTGAATTTGCACGCACTATACATCCGTCGACCCCGAGTCTTTTCAAGGCTGAAATCAGCCCGTATGCACTCGGACGTAAGCGACGTGCGGACATGGGGCCTCCCGTCGCTGCTATGGTGGATGAGGTGGCAATGCGCACGACACCAAAAAAGCTGGAATGGAATTTCACCGACACTATCCGCCGGGGAATTCAAAATGCTGAAATGCGTGTGTCGGACCTGATCTGTCAAAATGAGAGCCAAGTTTTGGAATTTAAGAAATACGGCAAGCAGTTTATCACGAAACATGGATTTTCACCGGATGCTTTCGTTCAGATGGCCTTCCAAGCTACCTATTACTCATTGTACGGCAGACTGGTTCCTACATATGAGCCCGCCATGACGAAAGCTTTCTTGCGCGGACGAACGGAAACCATTAGAACAGCGCAGCCGAGTACTGCCAAGTTTGTGAAGACGTGGTCGAATAGTGGGTCCTCGGCGCAAGCTAAGCTTGACGCGTTGCGTGAAGCCTGTGCGTCTCATGTCAGGATTTCCAAGGAAAGTGCTGCAGGCCAAGGATTTGACAGGCACATGTATGCCCTCAAGGCACTGTATCAGCGTCAACACCCAGACCAGCCCTTGCCAGAAATTTTCCTTGACTCGGGCTACAATCTTTCCAACAACGTTGTCCTTTCTACGTCGAACTGTGGTAACCCTGCGCTGCGGATCTTTGGTTTTGGCCCCGTGATCCAAGACGGCTTTGGCTTGGGCTATATTATCAAAGATAACAAGATCACGATCTGTGCATCGTCGAAACACCTACAGACCAAACGCTTTCTTTACCGACTGGAGCGATACTTTGAAGAAGCACAACGTGATATTATCGAGTACGTATATTTTCTAACCAAAAGCACCTATAAAGCGGCCAATCTTCACGTGAATCGCACGTATATTGATCATTCCGGTAAGGAATGCGATGTGCGAACCGGATTGCCCATCAGCTCTGGACATGGCATACTACAAAGCATGGCTATTCCAGTGGGGTCAACTGGATACTCCTTTTATGGTAACGCTGAAGAGGAAGTCATTGAAAACTTGGGGTATGATCCTCGAAAGACATTGGGCAAAATGGTTTTTGTCAATGAGTATGATTAGCCTTCAATATATCTTGGTAGCGATTTTGGCGGAGTGGGTCTATGATGCATAGCTTTTCCAGCAAGTGCTTGATCTCTGCATCGAGCGCCGATTTGGTAGAATCATCCAGTTGGTCACACCATGATGACAGTAAAGTCTGTTTGTAATGGGCGAGTGATTGCATGCACCCTGATGGATTAGTGAAAGACGACATACATTTGCTGTCCGGTTCGAGTTCGGCCAACTCCTTAATCAAGCGAATTTGTTGTTCCAATGTCTTTTGATCAGCATCTTGAATGAGTTAGGTAGTACGTACTCAAAGACACGAGCCATCGATGATAGATCCAGATGCTCTGGTCGCTGGGATCTGTGTACATAGCCTGCTGAAGCAACTCAAATTCTGACATGAGTCCACTGGTTCATACCTTTTTCTCTTTCCAGCATGCGTTGTTCTTCACTAAGCTTCTTTGCATCCCAGACACATGGGAAAAGCTTGGATCGATGGTGCCATGCGCTAAAGTTACTAAAGTTGCTTTCGATCTTGCGCAATGAGTACCGAAGTTCACTTTCAGCGAGCTCCAGCTGGGTATCTCGCACAGTGTCTGGCAGAGTCGGCAACGAGAGCGACAAAGGAAATCGGTATTCGTCATTGTCCCATTCAGGAGAAAGTGCAGCTGCAAGGTTTTCCAAGATCCACCGTCGATAGTTCCATCCCATAACTTGGGGTGAGAAAAGTACACGTACAATTGCGCGGATCCATTTCAAGCATCATATCCACCAAGGAAAGCTCCTTGCGCCACTTTTCTGAAGCATTGGATGGTTTTTCAGGTAGCATTTGTAGACACCAGCGACGATGGTTCCATAGCCAGTACACCTTGGGATACAAACGCATGTTTTGTTGTAAAAGCATCAAGTCATCGTTCAAAAGACGCGTCTGAAGTGAAGTAGTGTCACCTTCAGATGTCTTTTCATTCTGGAACATGTGCAAGAGTATTTCGCGCCTGTAGTTCCACGCTGAATAGTATTCAGGATTGCACGTCAAGAGTGCGGTAGTGCTTTCCAACCCAGCCATGGAAACGTCACCCGCGGCACGCTAGGATTAGTGATAGTCCACATACCCGAGCAAGATATTCATCTTCTAGGGTTTTGTACGCTTTCAATTTCTTTTCCTCTTCTTCTTTGTGCCGAGCTATTAACTCGGGAGTGAGAGCGGCTTGTGGCACACGCTTGACGTTGTGCATGATGGTAAAGTGGAGGCCCGGAGCGTGCGACTTGAGCTGCGACAGTCATGAACGAGCAAGATCATGACTGGCTCGACTTGGACGGAGACACACCAACGCAGTCATGTCATATGGGAAATAGGGATTTAATGAAACGGGATGCACAGTTCAAAGATGTATGTGACAGAGTAATAATAGTAGATGGGATACCGAGAAGGTCTGGAAGCGGGGAAACTGTCGGAGCTACAAGCGGGCTTTGACGAAGGTTATAACAGAGTAGGGGCTCCTGTGGGACTTTCATTTGGAAAGCTTCGAGGAGAAGTGGATGCACTTCTTGCCATCTCAATGTCAAAAAAGGAACGGACAGACACGGAGGAGCAAGCACTACGTGATTTACAGTCTTTCAGCCTTACACTCAAGGACATCAAGCTTGAGGATTTGGCTGAACCTGACTGGGAAGCCTACAAACATGATCTGGAACATAAAGAGGGGTGTAATGTAGAAGAAGAGTTGAACAAGCGACAGCGTGAGTGGGCTGCACGACCCGACCGTCTTCAACTACTCTGGCAGCAATTCGACCGATTTGCACACATTATGACCTAAGATCTCGCCAGGACGATGCCTCCACTATGTCATCGGACACCACCCAAACTGTAGGTGCCATTGTTTTTGTAGGCCTTCTAGTTTTCATTGCTGGCCTATCAAGTCGAGCGGGCAACGGAAAGATTGAGCATGGCAACCAGCTGCTTTTCTTTTGGCTGATTTTTGATGCCCTGATCCATTTTTTCCGTACGCATGGCTGCTTGACTGATCATCAGTGGAAGGCCCCTTTGTTTACCTGTCGCTGTTTGGACGCACCGTCGACTCCTCCAATGGTTTCTTTGCTAATGTGTGGAAAGAATACAGCCTAGCAGACCGGCGCTGGGCTGTAGCTGATCCAGGTATTGTAGCGGTGGAGCTCTTTACTGTGGTTGGGACGGGTGCGCTAGCTCTCTATACGGCTATACTTGTGCTCCAGCGAGATGCACGCTATCACTTTTGGATGTGCTGCTTGTGCATTTGTGAGCTCTACGGTGACTATGTATGTTTTATCTTTGACTCACACCAAGATGACATTTGTGCCTGAGTGGCTACAAGGATCTCCTGTTTGTATATACTTCTAACATCTGTCTCTTGCCACAGAAGATCCTCTTCATCTTTGGTTCTATCTTGTGTTTTCCAATGGGTATGTCGCTTAACGAAGGGCTGACTCATTTTTTAGCGTCTGGGTACGTGTCAGCTGACATTGACGCCCTAGGTGGTGATTCCGACCTTACTTTTGCTGCGAAGCAGCGCAACTATTCTTAGGTCGCTCAACTCAAACCAGGACCTGCAATGGCCCAAGAAAGATGCGTAGATCCATAAAAGCATCATTGCTACAGCTCAATCTATAGACTACACCCTAACTTCGTTCCCTTCCTAAATGTCATGAAACTAGAGGTTCAAATTGGTTCCACTGGTGCATTGTGTGTCTCCATGAATGGCGCGAATTTCATTTGATTCGATATTAGCTCAACAATGTCATCGTTAAGATCCTGGCTATGCATTGCCCTTGGATTTTCAGTCGCGGTCTCAAACATCTTTTCAGAGGGAGATGCTGGCGGAGGAGCCGTCTGAGGTTTATCAAGCAGGCCCATGGGTCCATCCTCGTCGGGGTCATGCCATATTTGCCATATGCTTTTCACTTGTTCGGTCCCAGCCTGAAGGTCTAGAAGCAAGGAGTCTAGACGCTGATCAAGTTTCACCGAGTCGAAGAAATGGGATTCATTGAGGCCCTCAACTGGTGGGGCAGGAACAGACGGACAGCACAAAGTCGTCATTCCTGGAATATTTTCGAGTGTGGTATCTTTCATGAGACCAGCTCTTTGCATCGGGGTCCATTGATGGGCGGCAATCTGAAGCATTTGCCAATGATGGCGGGTATAGAACAAGTCTTTGGGAAAGACTCAAATGGCCTGACACGTACTGGTGTGGAATAATCTTTTCCTCACCTTATAGTGGCTTTGACAGAATTGTGGGGAAATCGCCCTAACGGCCAGGGGGCCTCCGAAATTCGCCGGCTAATACGTTCCTCGACTAGCGAACGGAAATCTATTTCGCTCACACACCACTCAATGGTTCGAAATTGAGGGGAATGGGCCTCGTCAACAAACCCTAATCACGTGACTCAACATCGGCCAAGCCGGCTATTTGTGCTTCGCCTACGCTATTGGTACAATTCTAATAGGGTACAGCCCAGCGTTTCCTGCATAGCCCAGGGCAAGCACGAGCCCCTTTCAACGTGGGTGGAGCCCCAATGCATGTTATATATCGCTGAACTTGGCGGTCCTATCATTGCAGTCGTACGTAGGATGCGAGCTCAATTGAGCCCTGCTGCTTGCTTCCACTCGGGCAGCTTTTCATAGAGGAATTTCTCTAGTTTCACTGCGCATTTTGCGTAAGGCGAGGAGGCAGGGTTGTAAAGTTTACAATTGTCAAATACTGACCATGAGACATGCTGACGTACCAAGTTGTGCATCCTGCACCATATCATCAACCGTTTCGTACTGGTTGTTTTCCAACTTGTTCTCCATAGTAGACAAATCCATGGGATTGGTAATGACCGTGTAATAGTCGGGCACATCTGTCGCGTTGACCGGTGCCAAAAAAGGCCATGCACTTGCATGCCCACTCAATTCCACCAAGATGTGGCGCATCGCAGCAAAGTGAGGCCCTCGTTTGGAGCGTCGCGCTAGTTCATCCATTTCGGGGGTCCATCCTGTCTTATCCAACCCTGGGACCTCGGAAGGTTGAACGATTAACTCGATCTGGTTGCCATGGGAGGTATTGGATGGTTTCTGTTCCTTTGCTTTCTTGAATACATCGAGCCCCGGGTATACAATATGTGAGCTTGAAAAGGAGCTGATGCGGGCTTGAATTAAGCGTTTTTGAGCGGCTAGGAAGTCTTGCACCTCCAGATATCGTATGCGGGGCACCATGGTACATTGCATCAGTGTCCCACCTTCGTAGTCTTTAATGTATCCAACCCACACGGAACGTGCCAACGTAATTTCCTTGGTGAATCCCTGTTTTTTGAAGTATCCGATGGCATAGTTATCAGCGTATGTCAGAAAATGTTTGACAGGCGACACATCCTTGACATGATCTTTTAGGTGGTTCATAAGATGCGAACCATACCCTTTCACCTGCTCTGTACTTGAAATGGCACAAAATACGATTTCTGCAAATTCTCGATGGGGAAATGGTCGGTATGTGATACCCCCAACCACCTGCAGTCCTCGTTTGACAATAGCCATGCTCCAATGGTGACGGTCCATGACCAAACGGGTGATATATTCACGCGGCATCTTGGGAAGCTGCTTCATGAAAATATGTTTAAGACCCGTCAAAATCACCAAAGACTCGGGAGTATTATCGTTGGTTACGACCCTGAACTGAATCAAACCTGATCTTTCCTCAATGACAGCGGGTTTTTCGCGTCTTGGCGGCTCCTACTAGTAAATAAAGAAAAAACTTACGCTGAATTCACTAGCAACTGTTGTATTATCCTCCGCAGATTGAACCGTGCTTTCCACTTGGCTCTCTTCCTCCTTTTCATTACTAGACACTTTTCGGCGTTTCGTTAGTCGCCCTGAGGGCGGGGCTGTTTCACGTTAGTACTCGTGTTCATGGATGCTGCGTACTTGTATCGCGTCTCTCCTTATTTGCAGAGGCATCGCAAGATGCATCAGCAGGATTCCCCCGTGTTGTTCTTGATGTTTCGTGATTCTTAGATCGGTTGTTCGTCCCTGGCATGCCGTTTTCGACGCGCCATACACCCTAGATAGGATGGTGTCCAACGAGCGCTGTACGCGGTTCCACGTGACCTATGGGAGCGACTGTCGGAATTAAAGCTGCAGGAGATCGGGTCCAGGCGTTTCCTCGGACGAGCTCTGGAGAGGCTGGGTGGGAGGATGCGACGTGCCACGCAAAAGGTTCGCTCCAAACTCACTAGAAGGCTGGAATGGCTTGATACCAGTCAAGCTGGCAATTTGCGACTGGTGGTCTAAACCTGAGGACATGCCAAGACTCAGCGAATCGTGCCGGGGAAGCGACAAAGTACCAATACTCGCTCTCTCATTCGATGAAAGCAAGTTGTGAACAGATGTGCTTGGGCTCAATGCACTCTGACCGACCATCGACCCCAAACCCGGCGAAAATGCTTTCACATCACCGAGAGAGCCAAGGTTCGAGGCAGAGGGGCTGGCAAACGCATTGATCCCTGTTCTTTGTGCCTGTAGCTGGGAAAATCGCATGTCCATGGAAGGCCGACTCGACGGTGACAATGAATGCAGACCCGTGTTGTGAAAAGGTGTGCCATGCTGATTCATGGTCGTCGGGCTTGTCGAGCCGGAAATGCCCAGTCCCACACCGGTCGGTTGGCCTACACCAAGCGACGAAGTATTTTGCGCCTGGAGCGTAGGCAGCGATTGTCTGGGGAGCAGGTCCGAGCCTTGAACTCCTTGTGACATTGGCCCCTTATCCTGCTGTGGGCCAAGCGATTGCGAGCCGATGCTCGCTGTAGTCGCATCCACTGGTTTGTCCAAGTTGTTGGAAGGAGGATGAACAGTTGTCCCTGTTATCGACGGACGTACAAATTCCGATGCCACACTTCCGAGCAAGCCCGTTTCCTGCGGCCGGAGCTTTGCGCCAGCGTCGCTGTTTCCTGTCGCAGTCGGTGTAGTAGACTGTTTGCTGGTCCACGCATTCATTGCGAGCTCATTTAGTGTGGGCTTCGGCGGTCCCCTTTTAACTGGCTCTGGCTCTTCAAAGTCACTCGGGATAGAGAAAGGATTCATAGTGCCTGTCTTTTGCGGCCGCAAATTTGGCTGGCTGGACACCGCGCTGGAAGTAGGCGGCGCTTTGATATCAGCACGTTGCGTCGGCGGTGCTGATGCTCCTGTCGTCTCTTTTTGGGTGGTACCGGCAAAGGAAGGAGGAGACTGTGGCATGGGCGGGGCCTGTGTCTCCGCCACCGGTGGCGGAGCTGGCGTAGAGGTAGACTGCAAAGATAGCTGGCCAAAGATAGAATCAAAAGGCGTCGTGTTCATGGTATGTTGAGGCATCAAAGGTGGTTGATGAGGTGTCCGGAATGGCGGAGGCTGTCCGGTCAGGAACGGTGTCATGGGTATATGTGGTGTAAAGGGATTCATTCCCGTGCCCTGCGGCTGTATAAAGCCATGGGATGGGCGGCCAAACGGATTGCCTGTTACTTGAGGCATCATACCCATAAGCGCTCCAGTGGTCATAGGCGCGCCGGTGGACATAGACTGCATACCAAACCAGTCAGGCTGCGTTTGAAAGCTGGTAAACCCAGAGTATGCCAAGTTAAAGGGGGTCGCACTAGGTTGCTCTAGTGCCTCGAAAAAGTCCTTCAGTGCTTGCTTGCTTGAAGCGGCTTCGGGCGCGGGCTCCTTCTTCGACTCCTCTTGGGGCGGTGGAACGTCTTCCGTTTTTGCACTTTCACTTTTTCGAGTAGTTTCGTGCTGGCTAAAGTCTGTCTCGTGCAAATAATCCTCCAGGGCATGGGCAAGAGAGAGCGGCGCATGCTTGAGGTTCGGAATGCTGTTACGCAGTTGCAACGAGTGGCGCTTGGCCGAATCCAAAAAGGCGACCACATTTTCGGTTTGGAAGCAAAACCGACGATAAATGTCCAACGACTTGATCGCATCCGCTTGGGACATTTCGAAGTAATGTTCTGCGTCAGAATGTTATACATACCCAGCATATTGATAATGCCTTCATTCATGGCACTGTAGAAGGAAAGCAAGTCTTTCAAGATCATCTGGAAAGCTGCCACGACCAGTTCATTAGGGCTTTCTTGCTGAAAGAAAGTGCAGTCCATCAAGGGCTTAATTATGTTTTGAATGATGCTAATCTCACGCAGCAAGCCCTTGGATACACTCATCTTGCGTAAACGCGCAAAGCGGTCACGCTTGCCAGCGAGCACGACATCATAGCCAAGTTCTTGGAATATGAGAATCCTTTGTTCTAACAATTTCGCGTATTTCACAAGGAGCTTTGAATATGTATATTCGTTGAGGCCAACGCTAGCCACACGGGCCAGCCGAATCGCGCTCGGATCACCTGCCAGATACGAGAGAACCGCTGTGGCTGCAGAAGATCGAATCATCGTATGCAACACGAAAAGTGCTTTAAACACAGTCTGGGTCGTCAGCTCATCTTTTGCACATACAATGCTGTTCGGATCCTCCAATCGGGCCTGCAAGGCCCAAAATACATCCTGGAGATTTGTGCTTGACCCCTCGGCTGCCTTGAGGATCGGCTGCATGTACTTTTCTTTAGGAAGCGTCGGCTTGGGCTTTGTCGCTCCTTTCACCGACTTCTCATAGCCCCCAAATGAAACATGGAGCGACATGGCCAACAAGGGGCGGGTTAAAGTTTGGTCGCGACCCGTGCGCGCCAGCGACGCCTGTGGATGGGAACTATGCATCTGCCCCCTCGTCGCGCCGAGTCTCCACCTGGTCCGCCATGTCCGGGGAAGCGGCGCCGTTGTTGGCGCGGCGCGGCGAGCGTGTCGACAATGCACCGGAAAGCAGCTTTTCCTTACCACCTACTCTGACTCCTGTCAACAAATTGCGACTTGTTGTGTATCATTCATTGGCCATGGTTCCCGCCATCGCCACCCTAGGGCTGGCCTTGTATTCTACTCACTCGCTGATGGGCCTGTGCAATAGGCGACTATTATACCCAGACAGCCCGAACGAGTCATGCGACAGCGTCTTGTCTACGGGTCCTGCTTTTCTTTATGCGGTTCTTGGTGGCCTGTGCTGGTACTCTTCGTACAAGCTCCGTCCCGTGTTTTGGGAGTTGGCCCATGGCGTGCTTTCCATCCTCCTGTTTCTCCCACGACTCTATGCGAAGAAAAGAGATTTGTGGGACGAAGGTGGGACCGTCGCTCAAACTGTTTTATCGTCGTTTATGCGCACCCTCTTGGTGGAATCGCTTCGGGTATTGAGTCTGGAAGTCTGTATCTTGGTCATGATTGCCTTGGCTTGGTACGCAGATTCGCCTTCCGTCGCTACCTTGTCCACACGCGAATGCTGGACCGATATCGATGACCCCCGGTTTCTGCTGTCCCTATGGATCGGCAGCGGTTGGGCCGCCGCGGAATTGTTGGCCGGCAATTGGCAGCTTTTCAAATTTGTGCCGTTGTACCGCACTGTCGAGCAGCCTCTAATGAACCTCGATGAAGAGGACATACTGACAGACTTTGTGGAAGACGGACAGGCACAGGACACGTCCTCACGATCTGATCTGAGTCTTTCGTCGGCGGAAGTATCCGATGAACTCGAGCAACTCTCCCTTGATGAGCTTATCCTCATGAGGGAAAAAACAGAGTTTGAGCACCAGCTGGGCGACTATCTGGAAAACGTGTCGCCTGCCATCATCACACTCTGGCGCATGGATACCGTACTGTGGCATCTTGGGAGCACGCTGCTCCTCAGTGCATCGCTTACCGAAGCGCAAGGCTGCTCCTCTCTCTCCATGGACGGGGACACGTACCGCTTTGTACCGTTCCCGGCCCTAGCGCGGTTGGGCGCCACCTTCTGGATATTGGTACTGCTGCACGGAATTGGATCGATTATCTGGATGATGGCACTGCCGCGCATCGGTCTGACCACTGTCACTTATACGTCCATGCTCGTGGGCCTCATTCTTGTGTCAGCGGGCCTGGGTCGCTGGGATGCTTTAGTCTAGTCTTGTGGAGGTTGTAGAGCGCCATTCATCATGGCCAAGCGCGACAAGGGCACGCTGCGTAATGCGCTGGCCAAACACCGCGCCCGCTGTCAGCTGCGCGAGCAAGAGAAGCGCAAAGTAGCGGCACCTACGATAAAGGCGCCTGCACCGGCAACACGTAAACGGACTGTGGTGCCCTTTTCCCCCGACGATACAGTGCTGCTGGTCGGCGAAGGCAACTTTTCTTTTACGCTTGCCTTGCTCAGTCCGCCCTACAATCACCCGCCTCACCAAATTCTCGCCACTAGCTACGATACAGAAGCGCAAGTGTACGAAAAATACCCTGATGCTCGTGACATGATTGCGCAAATTCGTGACAAGGCCGGTCTCCATGCTGACCGGATCCTGGCCTTTGGTGTGGATGCGGGTGCATTACACAAGTGCGACCAGGTCACAGGGACTAGCAAAGACTCGCCTCGTCGATGGAGCAAAGTATGGTTCGGGTTTCCCCATGTGGGTGCCGGGCACAAAGACGAGCAGCGCAATGTGCTGGCCAACCAACTGCTGCTTCTACGGTTCCTCGTGTCGGTGGCACCCTACCTAACCGAGGGACCAGCGCCTGTCTATGTCACTGGCAAGGCCAAGGCAGGCAGTGATGATGAGGACGATGAAGGCGACGCTCCTGAGACTCAAGCTCCGGCAGGGCCCGAGATTTCCTCAGAGCTCATGTGGCGACCGCTGTCGCCGCCACCGCGCCAAGGCTCTGTGCTCATTACGATCCGGAACGTTTCGCCTTATACGCTATGGAACATTCCCATGCTCGCAAAAAAGCTACGCAGCGTGTTTGGTCCTATTGCTGCGTCCGCACCGCCGCCCCCCAAAGGCACGTACATGCCATCGCGTGCTGAGATCGAGCGTGCCGGTCCGGCCTTTGCCGTGTGGCGGAGTTTTGAGTTTGATCCACGTGCATGGAAAGGCTACAGCCATCGCCGCACGGTAGGATTTGTCGACGGTCTCAGCAGGTCGAACAACGAAGATTTGCTGCGGCCCACTACGGCGCTCAATGCCTCCAAGCCGAGTGGTCGTCACGTAGGCACAGGCGAGTGCCGCACATTTGAACTAGCGCTGCGGTAACTACTGGAACGAAAAGTGGAACTGTTGTCCACCCCCGTGCTGGAACTGTGCCTGCTGGAAGAACTGCGCAAAGGGATGGCCTTGGCGCATAAAGGGGTTGCCCTGGCCAGCGAACGGGTGTTCGTACCCGCCCTGCTGCCCCCCTGTCGGGTCATTCGGGTCGTCACCCTGGTCATACCGTGCCTTGAGCTCGGGGTCGTTGAGCACACCAAACGCCTCGTTGATCTCGGCCATCTTTTCTTGGCTGCCTCCCTTGTCGGGATGATACTCGCGCGCCAATCGACGGTACGCCTTCTTGATCGTGCGCTCGTCGGCATCCCTCGACACGCCCAGCACTTTGTAGTAGTCCTTGGCCTTGGACTGCTTGAGTAGTTTCTGGGCCTTGATGAGACGTGCACGCACACTGTGATCTCCCGGCGGGGCATGCTCCATGGCCTGGGAGAAGAGACGCACGGCCTCTTCAAACTCGTTGAGCCCCATCTTCTCTTCACCCTTGGCGATCAGCGCCGATACATGGTGGGGGTCGCGGGCAAGCAGCTTGTCGCACCAAGGCATAGCCTTCTTAATGAGGTTTTGCTGCACATAGGCCTGGCAATAAAGCTCCTGAATCTCGTGCAGCAGCTCGCTCCGGGCGATAGGGTCATGGATCTCGGATGGCAGTACGTGCGAGGCCTGGCCCTCCCGTAGGACCGATTCAATTTCTTCATATATAGTCGGCGCACCCACCTTGGCCCCTTTCAAAGCGCTCACGACCGCACTCCAGCTCTCGCCCTCGGCAAACTTGCGCGCTTTTTGCATGGCCTTGTCGATCTTGCGTAGCTGCTTGTGGGCGCGGATGCACGCCTTGTTGTCAGGGTCATTGTGCAGGCACGCCTTGAGATGTGCAAGGCCTGCATCTTGCATCTGCGAGCCCTTGGTGCCGAGCAGATAGTAGGCCAACATGGATAGACGCAGCTGCAGGTCGGACGCGGGTGCTAAATGAGCCAGGCGCGTCCAGTCGATGACCGCAGCATCAATGTCGCCCTTTTTCAGTGCACATTCAGCGTGCTGCTTACGCGCCGTGAGGTCGTTGGGCGCTAGCTTGAGCAGCTCGTCGGCCAGGTGCAGGCAGTCGTCCGCCGAGGCGTAGCTCTTTTTCGCGAGGGACTGGCGGAGCTTTTGTGCTTTTTGCACGTGCGCTCGCAACTCGTCGGCCTGTGCCTTGTCCTGGGCCCCATGGGCGTGGCTATGCTTGTCCATGTCGCTGAGGGCACGGAGGGCCAGATCCAGGTCGCCCTCCTTGAGGTGGATGCGCGCTTGCTGTAGGTACGCCTTGCTAAACGTGGGACTGCGCTGAATCGTGGATTCTAGGTCATCCAGTGCCGCCTTGGTGCGACCCAGCGCTTGTTGCGCCGTCGCACGGCGGAAGTAGGAAAGGTATGCGTCGGGATTCAGCTCGATCGCGTGGTCAAAGGCTTCCAAGGCGCCTGTATAGTCGAACGACGTGAGAGCCGCATTGGCTTCGCGCAGCCAATCCCCCGAGCTCTTCTCGGCATGCACTACGGGGAGTACAAGGACAGCTAGAAAGGTCAACCACAGCGCATGCCACATGGTTGCCATGGCGCCTCGCGTCGATGCACGAAGGGAGAGGCCACCGTGGCACCTGCGCCCGGTTGGGAAGTATGCCGCGGGGCCTCCACTCTGCCTAGCTCGCCACCATGTCCGCTGCTGCGCCACCGCCGTATGCGTACGATGCGATTCCGTCGGAAGAGCCTGTGCATGCCGACGTTGACCAAGATGACTTTAAGGTGGGCGTGACTGTCGAGCAGAGCGCGCCCGAAATCCGTGCCATGTTTGTGCGCAAGGTGTACTCGGTCCTCTTTTGCCAGATCCTTGGCTCTGCCGTGGTGGCGTCGGCGCTGCATGCGACCGCGGCCTCCTCATGGATCCAAACACATACCTGGTCTATGCTTTTGGCCACGGTCGGCTCGTTTGTGTCGCTGGGGTTGGTATACTGGAAGCGCCACACTCACCCCACCAACCTGCTGATGCTGAGCTTATTTACCGCGTTCGAGTCACTCACCCTGGGTGCCGTGATCAGCTTTGTTGACCAGAGCGTCGTGCTCAAAGCCTTTTTCATCACCACATTTCTCTTCCTAGGCCTGACGCTGTTCACCCTGCAGTCGGAGTACGACTTTTCGTCGCTGGGTGCATGGCTGTACTGGGCGCTGTTCATTCTTGTGGGCACGGGCCTGGTGCAGCTCTTCTTCCCCTACAACCACATGTTTGAGATTTTGTACTCGGCGGGTGGGTGCGCAGTCTTTAGCGGCTATATCGTGTACGATACATGGCTCTTGCAACGCCACCTCTCGCCAGACGACTGGGTCCTGGCCAATGTGTCGCTGTATCTCGACGTGGTGAACTTGTTCCTCTCGGTGTTGCGCCTACTGAATTCGACAGACGAGTAACGATAGATCAATCTACACATTCAATTTGATCGCGTGGCAAGAGCCACTCGAGAACCGCGGCGAGCATCATTTGCAGGGCCACGACCATGCAAATGAGTGGGCCGCCCAATGGGCCGCCCACCGCCTTGTAGCGCCGTAGCCGCTCGGCCGCCGTGCGCGAGGGCCGCGATAGGACCTGTGCATACACTCGCTCGAGGCGTGCTGCCGTATCCGACCACGCATACATGCCCGCTACACGGCGGTGCTGCTGCGCTGGATCGTGGCGTTTCGCGCGTACATGCGCCAGGGCCTCGAGCGTTGCCTCGACGAGCGCATCAGCCCGCGGCTCTGCGAGGCGCATCATGGAAGGAGGGAGCAGCTCGGGAATGCCACCCACACATGTCGTGACGACATACAGGCCAGCACATGTTGCCTCGATGATCGACGTGCCAAACGCCTCGGTCAGCGACGTGTTGAGGAAAATGTGGCCCCGCGTAAGGTGCGCACGCACCTCGCGCTGCCGCACGGCCCCTACGAGCTCGACGCGATCCTGCAGCAAATACTGCTCGCGCATCTGCTCGATCTCGACGTACTTGGGCCCATCGCCCCCAATCACAAAGCGAAGGTGTGCATCGCGTGCACACAGCGTCGGGATGGTCTGTAGCAGCAGATCGATGCCTTTGCGGTACATGAGGCGGCTCAGTACGACAATGCACACATCTTCACCCACAGGCACAGGCTCAGACTGGGGGTACAAGTGGCGCGCATCGACCGCATTGGGAATCGTCGATACGTCGCAAGGATCGAGCGCAGCACGCAGCACGGTATTTTCGCGTCTGGGTCAGTGTCATGATAAGACGTACCCTGTGTGGCTCACGCACACGACATGGTCGACATCCGCAAGAGCAAAGCGCAGGAGCTTGTTCGTCAATATGCTGCTCACGTCGGCAAAACCAAAGAGGGAGTGGTCCGTAAACACCGTCTTGATGCCGAGGCACTTGGCATGGAACAATCCCTCGTGCGCCATACTCGAGAGGGCCTGGTGTGCATGCACCAGCTCAATTCGCTCACGCACGAGAATCGAGCGCAAAACAGGCATTAGCGCAAAGTAGTTGGGCAGCGTGTCTTGCCGCACAAGCACACCATACGATACATAGTATACTTTCATGCCACCCGGCAAATACCGCACACCTGCCCGATCCGGCTCGTAGGCATGCGTCACGACAATCACCTGAATAAGCGCGCGCTACGCACCTTGTGTCCCCGACGCAGGAGCTCCTGACCGACCATGTACATGTGTCCTTCGACGCCGCCTACATTGGGGAAGAAAAAGTCGGAGATGAGCCTGCGTCAATGGGCGTCAGCGTACGCAACTCGCAAAGGGGGAACCGGTGGCGATTCCGACGCCAAAGGGGGGGGAGGCAGCGACACTACCAGGGCTTCGAGGCGCTCGTTCACGTCAGGCCGCGCCTCTCCCACACCCGCTTGCTCCGCAAGACGCACAAGCAAGGCTTCTTGCAGGGCAGCTAGGTACGCCCCTGGCGCTGTCGGCACAGGGCCGGTGAGTTGCACGGCCGCTGCACGCGCTGCCAGGTCCGGCGGTAGCGGCACATGGCCCTGTTGGCACGCGTCATAAGCACGAAGCACATCCAGGGCCGCATCCTCGTACTGATTCGCTGCCTCGCTCGAAAAGAGCGCCTCGGCGCCACGCTGGGCCGGCGGCACAGGGGTGAGTAGGCGCCACACATGCGCGTGAAAAGCAGGCCCCTTGGCTGTACGCCACACCCACTCGACGCAGGCTGGCGGTCCGCGCGGCAGGGCATCGACACTCGCATAGCCTGTGCCGGGCGTGGGTGACGGTGCAGGGCACAGCGCACAGGCTGCCTCGCGCACATGCGCATCGTCGTCTTGGAGCAGGCGCAAAAGGATCACCACAAGGCGCGCGTCGGTGCACGGCACCGTTTCGAGCGACTGCGCCACGCCGAGACGCGCTGCGACCGATGCCTCGGGCTGGGAGCACACATCCCAAATGCGCACGCACGCATCGTAGCGGTCGGGCGTGCATACTCGTCCTACGAGCGGCACAAGCGCCTCGCTCAGGCCCCGATGCTCTGTCGCGAGTAGCAGCGCTAGCAAAGCGTCGGCCTGTGCGTCCAGCGGGCAGGCCAGACGCTGCACGAGTCGCGCAGCGATCTGACGCGCATCGAGGGGCGACGCCGCATCCAGCACGAGCGCCACGAGATCGTCGTGTGTACTTGGCAGGGGCCATTCCACGGCAGCGAGCGCTGCCTCGAGACTTGGCGCGCGATCGAGGAACTGAACAAGCGCCGTTTGCATATCGGCATCGCTGCGCAATAGTGTGCGCGGCACAGGCAAGCGCTGCGCCCACGCTGCGGCCAGTACAGGGGGCAAAAGCCACACCAGGAACGGATCACGCTCGCGCTGTGCGTCCCACTCGTGGAGTAGGCGCACCACAAAAGGACGCACCGCATCGAGAGCGCCACACGCTTCAGCCACTTGGATGTAGGCAGCGAGCGTAAACGGACACGCATGCCCTTGCAACAGATCAGCGCGGGCGCGTACCGCGGGTGCATAAACAGGCGATGCAAGTGCATGCACGACGGCCAAAGTGCCAGCCAAGGCATTCTGATCGCGCGGCGTCGCTTCTCGCAGCAAGCGCTCGACCCAGGCATCGCGCTGGTCCACTGGCACGAGGCGCGCAACACACGTTGCAGCGAGGTCACGTACCGCCGCATTGGCACTGTGGGTGCACTGCTCTAGCGGCGCAAGCAATACGTCCACGTTGGGCCAGGCTTGTGGCTGTGTGCGTGAGAGCAATAGGAGCACCGCGTACAGCGCCGAGCCGTGTCCTAGCTCCGCAAGGTCGGCGGCACCGACGTGGGCCGCCGATGCCACGAGTGTATCGAGGAGCGCAGGACGCAGCGATGGACTCGCCTCGAGAAGCGGATCGAGCCAGGGGCCATGATGGGCGGCGCCTTGAAATGCACGCACACCAAAGTGCCTGGTGGATATTGCGGCAAACAGCATGGTAGCCGCATTGCGTACGCTCCAGTGTGTAGAAGAGAACGACGTCACGGCGAGGGATAGTGCATCGCCCAGGTGCAGCCGCATCGCTGACGCCATGATGCTGTCCATGACCAGCACGCGCAGCATATTCAGACCATGAATGCATCGCATCGGTGCTGCATTGCGACCCATACGCACGAGGCGCGCTACAACGCGCTCTGTTGCGGCGGTGCGAGCGGCCGGTGGCTGCGCACTCAGCAGCGCCAACACCGCATAGCCTAGGCCCGCACTTCGGCGCGTCGTGCTGAACCCCTCGGCGTGCGCATCGACGCGATCCAGCAGCGTATGTAGCCAGGTGCCAGGCAGCGCACTCGTCGTTGGCGCAGCGACCAGCGCACGCGCTAGGGCATGGTACTCGGGGTACACGGTACTAAAGGCGCCACGATGCCGAATTTGCAAGAGCCACGTTTGGAAGAGCTCGTTTGCAGCAGCTAGCGCGTCAGGGGGCGCACTCTTTGCATACACGGTATGTAGCGCTGCCGCTTCTTTGATGGCGCGCCATGCAAACGAGAGGACCCGCTGGGGCCCCGGCAATGCCTTGGCATCCACGTCGTCCGGCGCCGAGTGCGTAGCTGCCAGCGCCCGCTCCCATTCGGACACATCGTCGGCGCCTTCCGGTGCGGCTGCACATAGCACAGGAGCGACAAGCGCCCACACACGCTCCACCAAAGCACGTAAAGGCTCACGGTCCACGTGCGGCGCAGCTCCTGCCAGGTACGTGAGAGCGGCCAAGGCGCCATGCACACCTGCGTGAGAGGCGAGCACGAGCGAGGGACTCGCATCGAGTTGCGCCTGCACGCGCGCGAGGTGGGCTGTGAGCAAGTCGGCCGTCCAGTCGCCTGTCGGCGGTACAGGGGTGGGCGCGACGCATGCGAGAATGGCGGCATGGCACGATGGCGGTGCAACACGGTGGTACAGACGCAAGAGCTGCACAGCTGCATGCGCCTCGGCCTCCTTGGACGCGCCAAGGCGCTCGACGCTGGGCTGCACCACATGCGGGATAAGGAACGCGGGATCGTGCAACATGCACGCGTCGTCTTCAGCGAGACGCACGAGGACCAGCGCAGCCGTGCTGCGAATATCATCATATGTGCTCTCCGCGGCGAGGTGCATGAGCCGCTGCACCACTGGCATGGTCGGGTGCGGCATCGCGAGTGGTGCGGCTGGGAACGTCTGCTGTGCCTTGTGCAAGGCTCGTACCGCCTCTTGCAAGGCACTATCCGCGTACACGGCTTCAGGCGCACGCGTGCGGGCGGACGCCTCGACCAGGACAAGAAGGAGCGACACGCCAAGCACGGTGCGCGCGTACGGCGCGCCGGGGTGTATGGCCTGGACGGCGGATGCATACACGTCCTTTTCCAGTTCATCACTCGAGCCATTTTTGGCACTCGTGCGCAGGCGCACAAGGAGCTTGACGAGGTACGCGAGTGTGTCCTGACGCGCGACCGCGCTCGGTAGCGACAGGCTCGTAGCCAGAAAGCGGCGCACGCCGTGCGCCTCGGCCGGCTCGAGCGGCCGCGCGGGTGATGCGGCTTCGACACACAAGGCCAACGCTGCCACGTGCAGCCGAGGGGAGGCCGAGGCCAAGCACGTTTCCAACACGCGGCGGGGCACCGATACGCGACCGTCGGCCGGGGCCTCGATCGTGCAAAGACCCCGGCGTTTGGCGACGAGCAGCACGGCTAGGACAGCACGTGCATTTCCGCATGAATCGAGGGCATCGACCAGCTTGGGCAGGAGGCTGGGCGTGTGCTCCAGGAGCGGCTGCACCACGTGCGCCACGAGATATTCGCTGGCGCGCTCGTCGGCCTGCGCGAGGCTTGTTGCCAGCGTATCAAGCCACCGTACACCTGCAGGCACCACGCGCACAAACGTGAGGGCAAGGTGCGTGCGCCGACGTACCTGGCCACGGCCCCCCCGCACGTCGTCCAAGAGGCGCACGAACCAGTCGAGAGGTGCTTGGTCAAGTACGTCGATCCCATAGTGTGCCAGCAAAACATCCTGCACGATCAGGGACGAAACACGGCCGCCATCTCCGGCATGTTGTAGCGTGTGCGCCCAACGAGGTGGCCTCGTGCCAGCCGTGTCCCACACGTGCAAGAGGTGATCGACGACCGTGCCGAGGCGGTTGGCCGCGGCGGGTGACATGGTCTCGAGGGCTGCATGCACGCGGTGCGCCACTACATCCCAAAGGTCGTCGTTCCACAACGCTGATGCATCGCGCAGCGACGGTACAGCGTGCTTTGCCTGTTCCGCCCACGCCCGTAGGGCGTCGATGCCAAACGACAAGGTACTGCCAACGTGCGCGCCATCGAGATCATGGGGCGTCTGTAGCAAGTCGAGCGCCGTGCGCAGCGTTTCTGTCCACTCAGCGACATCCTTGCACGCTGCTATGCGCGTTTGCACGTCCGCCAGCGCGGCGGCCGCCGCGCTGCGCATCGTGGCGTCGAAAGAGTGCTGACTCAGCCGCAGCGCTCCGCGACGCGCTGTGTCGCGTTGCCCAACGATGGACGCCGGCCGCGCGCGTGTGCCACCGGACGTGCGGCGCGCGATTCTGCGTGCGTTTACGCGGAAGCGGCACTTGCAGCTGCAGTCGGATGCCGTACAGTTTGTCTACGAGACGCTCGAGGCGCATGATCTCTTGCGCGAGGCAGAAGCCATGCACGAGGCGCTGGAAGCGCTGGCTGGCGCACTCGTAGACCAGCACGTCACGGGCGGACACGCGCCCGGCTTTGATGGGCATGTGGTATCGCGCGATGCGCTGCAAAAAGTGTACGATCAGCTGCTCGTCGAGGCGGCCGATGACCAGGGCACAGCAAGTGGCGCGCTCACGCAGGGCTCCGCGCCGGAGCTGGCCCACTTTTTCCGCGTGATTGATGCGTTTTCGCAGCCCCGACTCTGCTTTCACGGCACACGCAAAGTGTTTGAGCCAGAAGAAGGGGGTAGCGGGCTGCTTGCGAGTGCGCGTGCCCCGAGCGCCCACCATATCGAGCGGTACGAGCTGCTGCGCAGCATTGTGCTGCGCAACGAGCACTTTTTACCTGCGCTCACAGGCCCTGCGGCGCAACGCGATGCATTCCTACGGCTCAGCACGACCAAGCACCTGCTGGGCCGGCAAGGTGCGCCGTGCCTCTTGTTCGGGCGGCTATCCACGGCACCAGACGGCACGTATATCCTGGAAGACACGGACGGCAGTGTGCCACTCGATCTCTCGCGCGCTGTGGCAGGCGAGGGCTTTTTTACGGAAGGCGCGTTTGTGCTCATCGAGGGGCAGTACACGGCGCACGAGACACTGCAGGTGCTCGCACTCGGTCACCCACCGAGCGAGCCGCGCGAGCGCGCACGAGCGCTCACAGGGCACCTCGACTGGCACGGCACAGGTGCTATACCGCCCAAACATGTGCCGGGATTGCGTGCACAAGAGCTGCAGCATCCCGACGTGTGTATCGCCGTGTTTTCCGACGTGTTTCTCAACGAGCCTGTGACCTTGACGCGATTACGTGCGATTCTACAAGGCTATGAGGCGGCCGAGTTTTTGCCGCTCGCGCTCGTGCTGTGTGGTCACTTTAGCTCCACGCCACTCGAGGCGGACGGTGCGCTGGCAACCTACGCCGAAGGCTTTGCGCAGTTGGGCCACCTTTTAGCGCAGTGCCCTCGCATCCTGGCGGCATGCCATATCGTGTTTGTGCCGGGCCCCCACGATCCGCCGAGTACGGGCGTGCTTCCGCGTCCCCGCATTGCGGTGCCCATTGCCGAGCGGCTCATGGTGCGATTACCGCCGGACGCGCATGTACATTGGATGAGCAATCCGTGCCGTCTCGTGTACTATTCGCAGGAACTGGTTATATTCCGTGATGATCTCTTGCGCAAGATGCTGCGGCATACCGTGCGCTTGCGCGAAGATCTCGGTGCGTCCGACATGCCCAAGTTTCTCGTGTCGACCCTGCTGGATCAGGCGCATCTGTGCCCCCTTCCCCCGCTGGTGCGCCCGGTGCTGTGGGACTATGCGCATGCACTGCGCTTGTATCCCATGCCTTCGGCGGTACGTTTGACCACTGACGCAGCTTGTGCTGGCTGATCGCTGTGAGCGCTTTGAGCTCACCTACGAGGGATGCCACGTGTTGAATCCAGGCTCGTTCCACAGCACGGCTGCGTGGACGACCTACTACCCTGCCTCTGGGCATGCCGAGCGCAGGTACGCTTTTCTACTTATGCAGCGAATTGGGATCGTAGCGCGCAAGCTGTGCATGCAGCAAGGCCACGAGGAGCGCGATGCGCGCGTGGCGCGCGGACGCCAGTGGTGTAGTAAGAGCACCCGTCTGGGCAAGGGCGCACAGAGCCGCCGCGCGACGCTCTGCCAAAATGTCGGTCTCGCATGCCGCAGGGGCTGCTGCAGCCGCTGCCGTCGGCCACGTCGGCCATGCGAGACCGCGGAAATATGCATCGTCGGGACTGCTGGCATGTGCCAGGCTCCATACGTCTAGTGGCGCATGGCGCGCGTAGGCCACGAGCTGGTCCCATGGGAGTGTCGCATGCAGTACGGCACTCATCGCATCGATGGGCGCCTGCGTGCGTAGCGTCAGTACTTGGAGGAACGACAATGCCACCACCACAAATACAGCAGGCGTATGAGCATACGCGGCTGCATCGTGCGTGTCCAGCAACCATGGCATAGCGATTTGCACGAGCACTCCTAGCAGGCCGAGCAGGTGTGCCAGTGGTCGAGGCACGCCGCGTACCTCGTACGCTGCCTCGATATCGTCCAGCGTGCTGACCGAGGGTGCCGCAGGTGTGGGCGGTGCCTCCCAGAACGATTGCCATGTGTGGGCGCTCGTCGGCCCATCCACTCGCGCCTCGGACCGTGTGCCGTGGGCTTCCAGCGCCGCGTGCATATCGCCTACCTCGAGAAAGAGTCCTGTGAGGCACACGCCCAATTGTGCCCACTCGGTCTCGAGCAAGTCGTACACGTCCCAGTGCGCCACGACCTCGGCAGCCAGCGGCGCGGCGTGGACGCCAGCGAGGTACTCGGCGAGGAGACGCACAATCTGATTCGGTATGGGTGCACTTGGATCATGCGCGTCATGCTGCACATCCAAAGCCCATGCGTGTAGCGCGGAACGTGCGTCCGCGTTGGGATGCACCGTTTGCACACTCTTGCTCAAAAAATACAGTGCATCGAGGGGCGAGGTGCGGTGCAAGGCGGCGAGGCTCAGGTACGCCAGCGCATGGCCTGGCTCGTCCGCGGCCGTGCGGCCGTACCAATGCGTCGCAGCGACGCACCACGCTTCTCGCTCGATGGGCCACCAAGCGCCCCGTGTTACATACCCCCCCTCCAAGGCCGCCACGTACCGTTGAGCGAGGTACGCCAGCCACTTGGCACAGGCGCGACGCATGCGCAACTCGGTGGCGCTCTCCCAGAGTGCGCCGATCGTGGTATACGTCTCGGTATAGGCGCGCTCAAGTATGTCGTCGGCTGCGACGTGAACGTCGACGGCATCCGTCCCTCCCTCACAGAGCGGGCAACTCACGGCGCTTTGGTGCCAGGCCGCCAGCGCCGAAAGAGGTGCATCGATCGCGCGTGTACCAAGTCGTACAAGGACACTGTGCATTTGGGGCAACTGCCGCGCGTGTGGCTGCCGCGCTTCGCGTTGAATGAGCTCCAGGAGCGAGGCACCTGCATGGATCGCGCTATGTTAGTGACGGCACGTACTGTTGCTGGTGATAGAAAAAGTACTGAGCAGACGCGGCATCCGTGATGGGCATACGCAATGCAGCCTCGTGTTCATCGAGGCATGCGAGGAGCGCGGCCGCTGTATTCAGGGCCGTGGCGCGGCGCGAGGGGCGCGCGCGGCGCGGCGCAGGTAGCACGCTCGTGGGCGTGCCGGACAGGCGACTGCGAGTAGGCGAGTCGGAGTTGCGTGGCGCGGCAGCATCATCGCGCGCCCGCCCAGCGCGGCGCGCCACGAGGCTGCCGCGCGCGGGCGGCGGGCCTGGCTCCCTGGACATGAGGGAGCGCCACGCACGGTCGTCGGTGGAGGTGAGCGCTGACGTCAGCGCTGTTCGCCGCGGCGTGGCACCGCTGGCCGCTCCGCTGTATGCCGCGCCGCGGCCGCGTTGCCTGGTTGCGTTCGATGAGCTCGCTGTGTAAGGCTTCTGCTCCACCGCCGCATTTGCGCGATACAGTCGCTGTCCGGGGCCTCGAGGTCCGTATGCATGCGGGTGTAGATGCCTGGGGCCGCGCCGTGCCGCAGCCCGTGCTCTTTGATGCGTTGCTGCGCACGGATGTAGCACAGGCCGGCCACACGGACCATTTGCCGTACAGTCATAATTATGGCGTGCTGTACCGTGCTATCGAGGCACTGCATATGGCGCCGGCTGGCACGGACCTCTCGCAGGTGGCCGAGGACGCCGCGCGCGCATGCATTACGCAGTGCCATGCGCCATGGGCCGAGGTCGAGGTGCGCCTACCTCGCGCTTTGTTGCGTGCCAAGTACGTGGGTATGCGTATCGTGCGTACACCTGCATCGTATGCGGATGAAAATGCGCCGTCATCGCCGTCGCCGTCGCCGCAGCCACCTGCACCGGATGCCCTACTGCTGCACGGTTTCGAGACACTGGCCATCCTCGGTGTGAATCCATGGGAGCGCACAGAACTGCAGCGCGTATTGATTGACGTGGATGTATGGCCCGCGCTTACGCAGCCAGCTGCCTACCGCGCCATGGCGCGCGACCTATGCGCGTGTGTCGAAGCGTCGTCGTGCCTCACACTTGAGTCGCTCGCGACGCACGTTGCGCACCGCCTATTGCATACGCACCCCGTGGAGCAAGTCCGAGTGCGTCTGGACAAGCCAAGTGCAATTCTGCATGCGCAGTGCTCGAGTGTCGAAATTGTGCGGGATCGCGCCTTTTTCTCGCTGCCACCTGTGGCAGTAAAGCACGCAAGTCCATCGGTCCCGGTAGCGCTCGCGCTGGGCGCAAACTTGGGCGATCGTGCTGCGAATCTGCATAGCGCGCTACGGCGCTTGCAGGCGCACCCATCGATCGAGCTGCTCGACACCTCGTTCCTGTACGAGACGGCGCCCATGTACCTGGAGGAGCAGCCGCGCTTTCTCAATGCAGCGTGCAAGATTGCTACAACACTCTCGCCCCACGCGCTATTGGAAGTGTGCCAGCAGATTGAGCGCGACGTTGGGCGTGTCAAGGAAGGCGTACCTCGCAACGGGCCGCGGGCCGTCGACGTGGACATGCTCCTGTACGGCACCGAGGTCGTAGAGGATGGCGAGCATTTGATGGTGCCGCATCCCCGCCTGGCCGAGCGCCCCTTTGTGCTGTACCCCTTGTGCGATATCTGGCCGGACGCTGTGCATCCTTTGCTGCATACGCCGGTACGTGCATTGCTTCCTCCCGCTCCCCCGTCCGACATGTCGCGCGTGTGGACGTGCGGCTCGCAGGTACGCCCGTGGGGCGCACAGACGCTCGTCATGGGCATCCTGAATGTGACGCCCGATTCCTTCTCCGATGGTGGGCGCCACAATGACGTGGAGCGTGCTTTGGCTGCCGCCCGCGATATGGTCGCGGCAGGTGTGCATGTGCTGGACGTGGGCGGCCAAAGCACGGCGCCTGGCCGGCCCGAGGTGCCCGTGGCCGAAGAAGTAAGTCGCGTGGTGCCCGTGATCCAAGCGCTTCGTGCCGATCCCGTGACACGCGCCGTGCCGATTTCGATCGACACCTACCGGGCGGACGTGGCACGTGCTGCGCTCGAGGCCGGCGCCTCGCTGGTGAACAATGTGCGCGGAGGCGCGGCCGATGCCGCGATGTGTTCGCTGGTAGCCGAGCAAGGATGTCCGTACGTGCTCATGCATATGCGCGGCGATGCACAAACCATGACGCGCCTCACTACCTACGAAGGCGGCGTCGTACCCGATGTGGCAGCGGAGCTAGAGCGGGCGGTGGCGCACACCATCGCTGCCGGGGTGCCGCGCTGGAACGTGATCATCGATCCCGGCATTGGATTTGCCAAAGATACCCAGGGGAACCTTGCGCTCCTGCAGGGCCTAGCCACGCTCACAGGCGCACCGGCCGGTACCCTTGCGCGGGTCGACGGTGCGCCACGTGCGCTGCGACATGTGCCCGTGCTCGTGGGTGTGAGTCGCAAGCGTTTCCTCAACACGGTCCTCGCGGACCCGGACGCTAGTGAGGCGCGGCGAGATCAGGCGACGATGGCGACGTGTGCAGCAGCGCTGTCTACGGGCTGTGTGGATATCGTGCGTGTACACAATGTGCGTGCAGCCCTGGACACGGTGCGCCTGTGTGATGCCATTCTGCGTCCTACGAAAATCGATCCGGCCAAAGCACCGGTGCAATGAGCGTCCAGCCATATGCTGTACCGCATACCCAGCTGCTCACGATGCGGATCCACATGGCGAGGCGGCTTGTGCCGATAAAGGTAACGAGTTGGTCTCCCTGGTCGCGGTGCTGCACCGACTGCCAGTCTGTCAGTAGCATGGCCGTGTAGCAGATGGCTGCCACAAAAAGGAGATGGAACTTGGTGTAGTGGTAGCGCACGCCATCGTACTCGTCGTCATTGACATGGCGGCGGTCGCGAGGCGCGTCGGCCATGGACTGCTGGGCATCGAGCTCTTCATCGAGGACAGACGCCGGTAGTGAGCCGGCCGCCACGGCCGAGCGGATGGCGGCGATGCGCAGCGTCGACTGCGGTGCGGGTGGCGTCGTAATGGGCGCGGTAAGGGAGACGGGCTCGGATTCGAGCGCAATCGCACCGTGGGAGCCATCGCGCATCACCGGCGAGTGGGCGGCTGCTCGCGTCGTAGAGTAGGCAATGGCGGCAAAGGTGAGCAGGGCACTCGTGACGAGTGTGGACGTGTGCGCGCCGCGACCGTTCGCGATCGGATGGCAGGTAGGGTCGTCGCGGTGCAGGAGCGCCGAGGCGAGTAGGTAGGTCATGTACGCCACCACAACGCCACACTGGGCGAGTCCGCTGCGCGGGTTCGCCTCTTGCACAACGGGAAGCACGGACAGGACCGTAAGGATTACATAGAACACCAAGTTGGTGATGATAAACGCCCGATGCGTTTGGCAGTCGCCACGACCGTAGAACACGAGAAGGAGCACCGAACCTAGTAGTGTCAGCGTGTGTGCTCCGAGCGTGGCGCCCAAAAGGAGGTACTTGTGCAGCTCCGAGCCTCGTTCCCATGCATCGAGGCACGACTCGGTCCACGTGTGTGCAAAGTCCACGAGGAGCACGAGACTCTGTAGCAAAAAGACGAGCGCGAGGAGCGGTGCGATATAGTTGGCCCACACCATAAAAAAGCCACTAGGGAGGAGGAATGCAAAGATGATGAGCACGAACCATGCAAAGATCTTGGGTCCCCACCACCCATTCTGGATCTCGGCCTTGGGTGAGCGCGAGTCATGTACGTCGGTGAGCAGGGCGGCCAACATCATATGTACAAGGGCGAGTGCGAATGTGATGCGGTGCACGGCCAGGACACCAACGCACGTCTCCTGCTCAATACATTTCAACTGTACATAGTGAAACGTCCAGCGCTCCAGTGTTCGCGCGAGGCTGGGCGCCAGGCTCAGCCACGCCACCAATGCATCCACGCAAAACAGAAGCGCATAGCCAACGCGCGTTGCAACAGAGGAGCGGCAATTGCACGACTTGCACATCATGGACGCTGCCGTCGATGTGCACAGCGACACGCACGCTGCCGTGCAGCATGACGCCACCGGCGAGAGCAGCCACGGAACTGATAGGACAGCGCCCATGGCGGGGTGGAAACCTCCACTTTTGCCATGGCGGACGTGCTACGCCGAGGCTCGACGTGGCTGGGTGGCGTGGGGCGGCGCGTCCTCACGACAGAGGCACGCGCACGAGGGGGTGCAGAGGATGCGCGCCATCGTAAATCACGTCATTTTGTTGACACGCTCGTCGTAGAGGTGCAGGCTGGGCATGGAGGTGATGGATGCGTGTCCTTCCATCGCGAAAAGTATGTGCAGATGGGCCCGGCGGCTGGCGGCCACGGCGGCGCAGGCGGTCACGTCTATGTGCGGTGCGATCCATCTATACACTCGCTAGCACGCGTGCCGAAACGTATCGCTGCGCAGAACGGCACACATGGCGAGGGCAGCTGGCTGCATGGCAAAGGGGGGCGAGCAGCCACCCTTCATGTGCCGGTTGGTACCACCGTGCGCAGTCTGGGACGCACGACGAATGAGCGGCTCGCACTGGTACAGCCGTACCTCGCGCATGTGCGGTCGGCGCGCGCGCGAAAAACTGTGGCGATTGATCCTGTGGATACGCCGGCGCTCGCTCAAGCGCGCTCGGGCGTGTGGCGCCACTTTCCCCGCTTTGAAGACGATAACTATGAGCGCAGCCACTTTTCGGCCGCAGAAGAAAAGCTTGCGCAAGAGCTGCGCGCGCAAGAGACCGAGCTGCGTCGTCTGCCGCGTGCTCAGCAAAGTGCAGCGTCGCAGTCGCGTTGGACTACGTGTGAGCCGCGTGATTGCACGGACGTGCGAGCGGACGCAGGATGGTCCCTGGATATGATCTCGCCCACGCCGCCCGACGATCCAGGCGTCCTACTCGCGCGTGGCGGAGCGGGTGGCCTGGGCAACCCCCACTTTTTGCTGGAGCGGTACCACGCGCCCAAGGTAGCGACGCGTGGCCTGCCCGGTGAGTCGATGCTCCTGTCGCTCGAGTACAAGCAGCCGTCTGATGTGGGCTTGGTGGGCTTGCCCAATGCAGGTAAGAGCACACTGCTGCGCTGCTTGAGCCGCGCTGACGCCGAAGTTGGCGCGTACAGTTTTACGACGCTGCGACCCAACCTCGGCGTGATGCACTTGGGTGCCGATGGCCGTCTAGTAGAGGCACACGGTGCCGAGCCCGAAGTGCAGCGGCTCACTGTGGCCGACATGCCTGGGCTCATCAAGGACGCGTCGCAGAACCGCGGATTGGGCCACGATTTTTTGCGTCACATGGAGCGGTGTCACGCGCTTGTAGCGGTGCTCGATATGGGACCGCTACATCCGAGGCCTGGCATGGATTTGGTGATTCTGCACCGCGAACTTGAAATCTACAGCGCAGGACTCGGTGCACGTATCGCGCTCGTCGTTGCGAACAAGGCGGACCTGCTCGGCGAGGGAGGCGGCGCAGCGCGTGCCGAGGCGCAGGAAAAATTCACCAAGCTACGCTACGATGTCGACGCGCTGTTCTCGCCACGGCGCGTGCCGGTGGTGCCCGTGTCCGCGTTGCACCACCTCAACATCGACCGCCTCGTGCAGCATCTGCACCGGCTACCGCGGTGTTGATTAGTCATCACACTGACGCCACCGCGCACCGTCGCCGGTCCGTTCCCTCTTCCCATGGCGATGCGACCGCTCTGCCGCGTCGTATGGCGCCCGGTGGCACTGGGCCTGCGTGCCTACTCGCAGGGTCCCTCTTCACTGCGCGCCCCCAAAGAGCGCCTGACGACAGAGCCTACACCTCCCAAGCAAGAACGTGGCACAGATACGACGCCACGCGAAGAGGGTGTAGGCGCCAAGCGCTCCAAAATTGCCGAAAAGATTCAGCAGCGTGCCCAGAAAAAGGCCGCTCTTACACTTACACCGCAGGCTGTGGAGCACATTCGCGCACTCTTGCATGCCAGCGAGGGCCCCAAGCTCTTGCGTGTGGGTGTACGCAACAAGGGATGTGCAGGCATGAGCTACCACCTCGAGTATGTGACGCCAGGCGAGGAAGGTCGATTTGACGAACGTGTGCAGCAAGATGGCGTGGAGGTACTGATCGACTCGCGCGCGCTTTTCAGCATTATTGGTTCCGTGATGGACTGGCAGGAAGACCGCATGTCGGCCAAGTTTGTGTTTCAGAACCCCAACATCAAGGATGCGTGCGGCTGCGGCGAATCATTCATGGTGTAGCGCCACTTTAGATACCCTACTTGCTATGAAGCGTCTTGTCAAAGAACGCTTGCGCCAACTGCATCGCTGCTTCGACGTCCGCAGGCGTTGCGTCGGCCTGGCCCTGTGCGCCTTCGGGCTTGCCGCCACCACGGCCCTGCAGCTTGTCCGACACGACCTGGTTCCACTGCACGGCGTCGAGGCCGCGCGCCTGCACATCGGGCGGCACATAGTTACTGTACAGTGCCTTGCCTTTTTCGGCCTGCTGATCGTGCACAAAGAGATACACAGGCTTGCCGAGCTTCTTGGCCGCCGCAATGCCCGACTGCATCGCCTTGGCATTGACACCCACATCCAGCTTGGCCAAGTACACGGGCGCATCGGGATTCTCCGTAAAGAACTTGGTCACGGCCTCTTGGGCGGCCTTGACGTCGGCGGCAGCGCGCGCCTTGAGGCGCGTGTCGAGCTCCTTGCGCACCTGAGCAAAGCGCGTCTTGATCTCGTCCTTGCGCACCACACTCATGTCCATGCGCGCGAGTTCGACGCTAAAGGCCTTGAGCTGGGCATCCTTCACTGCATCGTCCGACACTTGCGCCATCGCTTCGAGGCGCGCGGCAGCCTCATCGGCTGTGCGCGTCGCAGCGACCGCCTCGTCACCCGTGACAGCCACAACGCGACGCACACCTTTGGCGATACCACTCTCCTCTGTGACAATCAGGTGCCCAATCTCACCGGTGCGCTGGACGTGCGTGCCACCG
The DNA here is from genome assembly GCA_029542845.1 of Malassezia nana. Lineage (NCBI taxonomy): Eukaryota > Fungi > Basidiomycota > Malasseziomycetes > Malasseziales > Malasseziaceae > Malassezia > Malassezia nana. The sequence goes on from CP119893.1 coordinate 1,353,932, forward strand.
CAAAACTCGACCGAGGTCGAACGCCAGCGGGGATTCGTTAGGTCGGCGGCCATATCGTCGACGCTAAACTCGAGGGCGACCACACGCACGGGGTTGGGGTACGACTCGCCAAACACGGCACGCAGACCGGGGATTTTTTGTGCCTCTTCCAGCGACATCTCCTTGGCGTACACGGGCACATTGCGCGAAATAAAGTCATTGCTGATCGCCTCAATCTTGGCGAGCTCCGCGACATGGACCGGGGCCTTGTGCGAAAAGTCAAAGCGCAGCTTGGTGGGCGCCACAAGCGAACCTTTTTGGTCGACATGGTCGCCTAGAATCTCGCGCAGGCCAAAGTTGAGGATGTGCGTGCCCGTGTGGTTGTTGCGCAAAGGACGGCGACGCGCCTCGTCGTAGCTCACGACGACTTGGTCACCCACACGCAAAGCTCCGTACTTGAGGTAGCCAATGTGCAGCACGTAGCCATTCGACACTTGCACATCCGTCACCGCCAGCTCACACACGCCGTCAATGACAAGGCTGCCCGTGTCTGCCTGCTGACCACCACTCTCCGCGTACATGTTGGTACGGTCGAGCAGCACACCCAATGGCTCGGTGCTTTGCGGGAGCGAATCGGTATCCGGAGCAAATTGGTGGGCCTGGAACAGGGCCTTGACGGTGGCGGTCATGGACGGCGTGTCGTACTTGAAGACATCCTCGGTCTTGGGCACCGACGCATCCTGGTCGAGATGGCCGAGGTCGTGCACGTCCAGTTTGACAGTATCGCCCTCTTGCTGCCGGGCCTGACCCTTGCTTGCCTCTCGGCTCTCGGCCTGGGCACGCTCAAATTCGGCTTGGTCGAACGTGAGTCCTTGCTCCTCAGCCATGATGCTCGTTAGGTCAACGGGGAAACCAAACGTGTCGTAGAGGCGCCACACGTCCGAGCCGCTCAGCTTGGAGCGGCCCTCAGCGCGCGCAGCGCGCGCATATTGCTCAAACAGCTTCTCACCACGGTCGAGCGTGCGGGCAAACGACGCCTCCTCCTCGTCGAGGATCGCCTGCACCTCTGACATGCGCTTGGTAATCTCGGGGAAGACATCGCCCACCTGTTCCACAAGCGTCGGGACGAGCTGCGAGAAAAAGTGGCCGATCGGCACCTGGAAGTACTTGCGCACAAACCGAGTACCGCGGCGCAGGATGCGGCGCAGCACATAGCCGCGGCCGTCCTTATCGGGCATGCAGCCATCGCTGATAGCAAAAGTGAGCGTGCGCACATGGTCAGCGACCACACGATACGCCGTATCAATGCCATCGACGTCCTCGGCGCCCAGCTTGCCGGTGTACGGCCGCACGTTGGCGAGCTCCTGGATCCGCGCAAACAGGGGCGTAAATACGTCTGTGTCGTAGTTGGAGCGCTTGTTCTGCAAGATCGATACGAGACGCTCAAAGCCCATACCCGTGTCAATGTGGCGCGCAGGGAGTGGGCGCAACGAGCCATCGTCCTCGCGATTGTACTGGATGAACACCACGTTCCACACCTCGATCACATCCGGGTCGTCCATGTTCACCAGGTCAGCGGCGTTGCGACCGCCAATGCGGTCAAAGTGGATTTCGCTGCAGGGACCACAAGGGCCGGTGGCGCCCATTTCCCAAAAGTTGTCCTTGGCATTGCCTTTGAGGATGTGGTCGTCGGGCACGCCTACCTTGCGCCAAATATCGCGACCCTCCAGGTCCGGCTCGAGTCCTTGCTTTGCGTCGCCCTCAAAGTACGTCACGTACAGGCGGTCCGCTGGCAGTCCATACACTTCGGTCAGTAGCTTCCAGGCATACGCGATGGCCTCCTCCTTAAAGTAGTCGCCAAAGCTCCAGTTGCCAAGCATCTCAAAGAAGGTATGGTGGTAGGTATCCTTGCCGACGTCGTCGAGGTCATTGTGCTTGCCACCCGCACGAATACACTTTTGCGAGTTGACCGCGCGGCGCAGTTTGCTAAAGTCGGATGAAGGGTCAACGGTACCGAGAAAGATCGACTTGTACTGGTTCATACCAGCATTCGCAAAGAGCAGCGTCGGGTCATCGTACGGCACAGTCGAGCTGGACGGCACATTCGTGTGCGCATGTGTCTTGAAATACTCAAGAAAGGTGCTGCGCACCTTGGCCGCAGGCCACTCTGTTGAGGCAGGAGCACTAGGCTCAGTCATCGTTCTAGAAATGGAGTAGCAACGGGGATGTGCAAGCGTGGAAAAGGTAGGCGGTACGGAACGAAGCAAGCGTACCAGCCGAAAGCCAAAAGGCATGCACGAAGGCCGACGTCGCGGCAGAAGCGCCGCAGCGCAACGTTATGCAGGTGTGTATTTTATGTTCGCTACGGGGCGCCTCCACCATGGGGGAGGGGGGGGGGGGGGGGTTGCACCTCCGATCCGTCGCCCGAAAGTGACCAAGGCCAGATGCAGAGGCACAGTAGGGTAGCATTATAGTAGCCCTTTGGGCGAGATAGAAGCTAACAAAAGCCGTGGAATTGTCCTACATCAAGTGGGCCACCCCATGCTGCTCATGGCGCCTGGTGATGGGGACGGACAGGGTCACAGCACTATAGATCCATGCAAGGGGCGCAGGCTGTCAAGGAGCTAGCTTGGACAGGCTCCGATGTGAACTCAGCGAGACAACGGCGCTTTGACTGGCCGCGCAGCGACCTCAACGGTGACTGGACAAATGAGACAGCACCTTTTCGTCACGCAGGCTGATTGGCCAATGAGATTTTTTTCTGGCCGCCCACAAGGGTCATTGGACTGGGCCACCCTATCGGAGACATCCGTCCGCGGAACTGCTGTGGGGCGCCTGCTGCTGTCCGCTGGGTGACATCGTGGCTTTATCATTGTTTTGTCGACTGAGCCAGTGAACCCAACAGGGACTGTCTTGCTCTTCTTGCCACAAAGTTTGCGTGTAAGAATGTCTTCTGCCTGGACGGCCTTCTTTTTGCTCTAAAGATTCGCCGATACCTGCAGAAACATCCACTTGTGAATCCCGTCAGGCGTAGCTTTGAGCCATCGCCCTGGTCTCCTCCAAGACACCCAACAACTTTGTGATTTCTGAATGGATACGTTGACCTGGCGATTCCCATCGCCTCATGAGAAAAATGCCACTCCAAGCATGCCCATGGCGCCGGCGCCTGTGGCGCTGGACAACGGCTCTGGTCATTTTCGGAGTGCCACCGACGCTCCGACCTGGTCAGACTTGAGCGTGGCATTGCCGGGAAGAGAGGCGCTGAGCGTCCGGCCTGTCGACACAGGCATGGCCCCTGTTTTGCAGAGTGAGCCACCGATGCTCACCTCGCTGGCAGGCTCAGACTCCCAGTCGTGGCAGCAGCCACAGGCATTGTGGCACGGCACCTCACAGCCTGTAGTGGCGCTGCCCATGAGTGCGCCCATGATCAATGTATCGATGGCCACGCCTCATCCGCTGGATGGAACAAACCCAGCCGCTGTGCCCTTTTCCTCCCCGGATCTCAAAGGACAGGCGCCTACCTTTTATACCTCGGATCCCCACTCACCGCTGCAAGGCTCCCCTGTGACGGGGTCCAATTCGGACACGTCCCAGTCAGGTTGGGACTACCCTAATGACCCAGCCGCTTCAATGGGGCCCATTTCTTTGCACCAGGCCCTACGCCACCACGCCCATAATGAAAACTTCAAGGGGCTCCTAAAGTTGGATGTAAATATGGGCTTTGCGGGCGACACCAAGATGGAGTCTCCCACCACGATGCTTCATCCTGTGGGACCAGGATGGAAGAAGCGGCGCTCTACGTCGGATGTGGGTCCCCGGACGCCCTCACTCTTGGGCCCCTCGATCGAGACGTTCACGTCTCCTGTTGACGACCTCTCGTACTTGATTCAGTCTATGGGCGGAAAGGCAACGAGTCCGCGTGAGATTACTGCCCCTGCCATGGCGCCCGCGGCATCCACCTCGGGCATCAATTTCGAGTCGCTGAATCTGCACACGGAAGAAAGTCCACCCTCGGCTTCGCCCCCTACAGTGCTTACCGTGCAAGGGAATGTGGAAAAGGCAGAACTGCCTCTACCGCATTCAGAGGCTCTTGCGCCGGCTCCAGAACTGACGCTAAATCCCTCGCTGATTCACACGCCCGGGTCCAACGATGTAATCCGCAAGTCGTTGATGCAAGTGTTCCATGACCCCATGTATACGGCGAATGCTTCGGAAGAGAATCTGTCAGGTCCTGTGCGTCACGGCTCAAAAAGTCCGCGCCCTTTGAGTCCGTACCATGCGTCTACACGCAGCGTAACACCGGAATCCGAACAGAGTTTTGACACCTCGAATCATAATGATGCTGCAGCCCGGATGTTGCAATGGCGCTTCCCCTTTTCGGGATCCAGTCAAAATTTGCATCCGATGGATGCGTACGGCCCAGGCTCTATGCTTCTCAGTGGCAGGCACCCATCCACGTCACGGAACCCACGGCGCCATTTGCGAACGTCGGTCTCGGAAGATTTCCACGGCCGTATGAAGCCTGACCCCTTCTTTCCTGTGACCAACTCGTTGGACCTAAAGCCACATGAGCTTTCCATGTTGACGCCGCTGCAAGGGGGCCTGGCAGGCTCATCGGACATGACACGATGCCTGTCCTCACCAGGTCGGTCAGTCAGTCACGAGAAGCCGCCTGCTGTGGGTGTGAGCCTGTCATCACTCGAGGAGTACAATACGATGGTCGATGCCCAAGTCGAGCCGGACTCGACATCACACCCATCGAGCCGATCCCCCAGTGCTCACAGCCAACGCGACAAGAACGAGACAGTGTTCCAATCTGCCTCGCAAACCCGCACACCTGTGGTGACCACGTCGGCTTCGCAGGCAGCATCCGCGTCGCGGCGCAAGGCTGAAGCGCTCTTCACTTGCCCATTCCCCGACTGTGACTCTACGTTCACGCGGCAGTACAACCTACGTGGTCATTTGCGCTCGCATCTGGACGAGCGCCCATTCAAGTGCGAATGGCCCGGATGTGGCCGCAGCTTTGCACGCGTGCATGACTGTAAGCGGCACCACAATTTGCACTTGAACATCAAGCCGTACCAGTGCGAGGGATGTCAAAAAACCTTTGCACGGCTCGATGCCCTAAACCGACACTACAAGAGTGAAGCAAGTACGTGCGGCACAAAGGCTGCCCAAAAGGCATCCAAATCGTCTTGAGTTTTGTATATATCAGTAGGCAGATGCAGCAGCATGGACCGCTCGGTCCGCTACCCACCGTCGCCAGGCGATCAACATGGTCTGTCATGTGAGCCAAATAGTACCTACCCTCGCTGGCAGCAGCAACAGGGTGTCGCCCAGCCAGCCATGCCCTGGCGCACACCCGCCAGATGCGATGCGCATAAAGTAGCCGATCACGCCGTCGGTCACACTGAATTGGTGGCGCTCTATGCCCCGAAGCAAATGCGCCGCGCACTGCTCCGGGGTTTGCCCCTCGTCGGTGCCCTCGATCTCTTTTGTCAGAGAAGGCTTGGTCTTGTTCTCTTCTTCAAAGCCCGGAGATAGAATGGTGGCAGGGAAGTAGGCGTGGACGTCAATGCCATGCAATTGTAGCTCCATGCGCAAGCATTCAGCCAGTCCTGACATGTGAGACCGGCGGACCAACCTACCTCGGATCGCATACTTCATGGGAGCGTACTGTGAATAGCCGACCATCCCCATGAATCCAAGAACGCTGCTCACAAATACAATCTTTCCGCGCACACGGTGCTGCTTCATCGAGGCTGCCACAGACTGCGTCAGTACACACACGTACATGCGCCGTAGCGAGGGCCGTCCAGTAGTCCAACTTCATGCCCTGAACAAAGTCGTTTTCATCCTGCTCGAGGAAAAAGCCCGGCTTGGCGCCGCCAGCACAACAAAACACGGCTGTGATCACAAACGGACAGGCGGCCACCGCCTTGGCTGCTCCTTCAAAGGTGGATACATCCCCGACCACATAGTGGAGCTGCTGCTCCGGAAACGTTCGACAGGCCTATCTTAGAGGCTGACACGTACCTCGACCTCTGCCAAGGCAGCCTGGAGCTTGGCCTCCGAACGACTGCATAGGACCACGTGCGCGCCCCGCTGGGCCAGCAACTTGGCCAAAGCGAGGCCAAGTCCTTGAGAGCCGCCTGTGACCAGTACATGCTTTCAAGTTAGAAAAGAGACCTACCTGTCCCTGCACTTTCCACGCACGATGCCGCCCAACGAGCTGCACGGCCCACACTGCCACGACGGCCAGCAAAACCACCACCCACATGGAGGGATCGAGTGACCTCCACTCATCGTGGCCTGCCATGGCCTGGACCTACACAGGGGGCATCGCTGAACTGGCCCAGTGTTCGCGCGTCGATGCCCTCGTCAAAGTGGCCAGGCACTCGGACTGCTTGCATGGATGGCACCTAGCGCCAAACAAGGCGTCGCCTTACGATGCTCTTGTGCAAGGACCCCCGACGAGTGGCCCTGCGTGTGAGTGCCCTGGGATGATGCCGCCCAAGACGTTGGAATTGCGCGCAGGTACTCGGCAAGCAGCAACGCAAGACACACTACTTTCTCTATGGGATCGTTGTGGCCGATGCGGCCATTCTCTACATTGTCATGGATACCTGGATCTCGATCCCACCGAAGAACAAGCGCGCCGTACCAAGGTCGCGATTCGCCTGGACGAACTGCTAGAAGTGCGTTGCATCATGCTAATGATAGGATATGGGCAAGCTTCTTGATTTCCGATACAGTGACCCTGACTTGGACTCGCTTCGCAGGCACGTGTTTTGGCTAACGCAGACAAATGCCCTCCCTGGTCTATGTACGAACCAAGCCAGCGCCCTCTTGCACCCGAGCCCAGAAAAAGAAGGACAAGAAAAACAACACGGGACCCAGTCGGACTATCACCAACGCAGACCTCTTTCAAACATTAAATTTCATGTTCCAGCGGGCGTTCCAGTTGGAGTGGCAAGCGTGTGTGGGACAGTGTGGGCCAGGCGGACAACATTGCATAAAGGATCTATTTTCTCTAGCTCGCCGGGCTGTGATCCGACTGGATCCTTCCGTGAAGCATAGCGTCTGTGGTCGCTGTCGGAGGCCGCTCCTTGAGGGGCTCAACAGCCATACCACCATTCGCAGTACGTCCTATTGACTCACACAGTGACACGCAAGCGCTCTTTCGTGTTGACCAAGTGCGCCAGTTGCCACTATGAGCGTATACGTTTGGGACCCCCTCCGAGCGCACCAGCCGAGCAGGCACGGCCATCGACTACGAGAAGAAAAAACATGTCTCAGCGTCAGCGGCGACGGCGGTGGCTCTATGCCCAACATCAGCATGACTCGCCTTCGTCAGCCCATGGCAAAACGTTGGTTCCCTATGCAGACCGTCTCGAGGGTACCCCGTGGAAGAGCAGGCTCTTCGGACCAGATGCAGAGACATGGTACCAACAGATGGACCTTCGAGGGGGCCATGTGGTCACAGTCGGTATGGGGCCTCACGGCCAGGTCGGCGAGCCTATGGCGATGGGATCCTCGAGCCTTTTCACGGCGACCGTCGCCGTCCCAGCCAAGTCGGTCGCGGATGCAAACTCGGCCGATGCGCACGGGGCACCGACCGATCGGATCCACGCTGCTTCTTGACGCGCATCATGATCCACACTCTGTATAGCATACGAGGAATGGTGACATCGCCTCATCACCTTGCTAGTCAGGCGGGTTTGTCTATCCTCAAAGAGGGAGGCACGGCCATCGAGGCTACAGTCGCAATCGCTGCTGTCCTTTCTGTGGTATATCCACACATGCTGAGCATAGGGGGGGACGGCTTCTGGCTGGTGGGTGGGAACCACCAGCGTCCCAAAGCAATAGAGGCATGTGGAAGAGCCGGCGCATTTGTGTCGCGAGAGCTCTATCAAGGCTATAAAGAAATTCCTACGCGCGGCCGCCTCGCTGTCAATACAGTGGCCGGCGCCGTGTCAGGTTGGGCCCTGGCGTTGCAAGAGTCCGCCCGATGGGCGCCCAATTTGCCGCTGGAACGCATATTGGAGGACGCTATCTACCTAGCTGAACATGGGGCCCCTGTCAGCTATACTATGGGCACGATCTCTCCCGAGGTCCAAAGACAAGTTATGGAAAGTCCGTCGTTCCGCGCGACATTTGCACCACAGCAAACGTGGCCTGCTCCAGGTACGCTTCTTCGACAGCCCGAGCTGGCTAGGACGCTCCGACACCTTGCACAACGAGGACTGGATGATTTTTATCGCGGAGACGTGGCCAAGACGATTGCTAGCGATCTAGTCGCTATTGGATCGCCGCTGGTCCAGGAAGATCTAAGCGCCCACTACGCTCGGATCCGTACTCCTCTCCATCTCGAAACAACCCGAGGCTCCATTTATAACTTTCCTCCGCCCACACAAGGCCTTACAAGTCTGATGATTTTGGGTATATTTGATCGGCTGCCCGTAAAGAAAGGAGAATCGTGGGAGCATGTGCATGGGATGATCGAAGCTAGCAAGTTGGCCTATGAGGTTCGAGAGAATATTTGCGATGACGAGTGGATGCCCAATGACCTTCAGTACTGCTTAGAGCCTTTTTTCCTTGATAAGATGGCTTCGTGTGTCGACATGACGACAGCTCGGCGTGTCCGTGCGCCCTCCGGTCCTGGTGACACTGCTTGGATGGGTGTCATAGACGGTGCAGGGAGGGCTGTGAGCTATATTCAGAGCGTTTTTCATCCTTTTGGTTCTGGGATGGTGCTTCCTGAATCGGGCATCTTGTGGCAAAACCGCGGCACCAGCTTTTCGTTGGATCCCCATCATAAAAACACACTCGCTCCCAAAAAGAAGCCCTTCCACACTCTTAATCCTGCCATGGCCGTGGGAAAGGACGGCAAACTGATCACGTATGGGACTATGGGAGCACATGGTCAACCACAATTTTCCTCCGCTGTATTGTCCAGGTATCTATGGTTTGACCAGCCGCTTCAAGCGGCTGTGAGCGCGCCGAGATGGCTGCTCGACGCTGATCAAGTCTTAGTGGAACGTCGGCTACCTTCGGAGTTGTTAGCTGCACTCGAAGCAGCCGGACACCGTGTCAAGCTACTAGGCGAGTACGACAGTCTCTTTGGACACTCCCATGCCATTGCCCGCAGAAGCGATGGGGTGTTAGAAGGCGCGGTCGACCCACGAAGCGATGGGATTGTGGCCGCCTTTTAGACCTCCACTCTGCGGAGGGAGAACGGGCTGCGATTGGTCCATGGCCGGCCAAAGTTTCAATCATCGTTTGCAGAGAGGCGACCCCGATCTCCCTCTTGTCGTATTCCCACCATGAAGCTGTTCTTCCTTCCCCTAGTCTGTGTCGCTGTATTGGCACAGGTCATAAAAGCCAAGCCCCAAGGGATGGCGACGGAGGCAGGGCATGGGTTCCCCGAGGGCTTTCCTCCACACTTTCCCAAGTACACGTGGGCCTTCACGCCCCACAGCGACGCCCACTGCCAAGACCACGCCAAACCGGTGGCAAGCCATAACAGTCTTAGCTTTTTTGGTTTCACTGGCTGTGGCCGATTCACATTGAAAAAAGAGGACGGTGTCAAGGCAGTGTTAGTATGGGTTCGCGAGGATCAGCATACCATGGAGTTTCAAATCTCCTCACATACAAAGAGCAACTACGTGGCGAAGGTGGCGCCGAATAGCTGGCAGTGTGTTTCTCTGGTGGATAATGCACAGGGTACCTCAAAGAACATGGAGTTGCCCCTGATTGGTAAACTGAAAAGCATCTCGGAATGCTAAATGGCCTTGTACCATTCCATTTGTAGAATATACACCATTCCATTGCATAGTAATGTTATATCACGACCATACCAAAGTACCGAGCAGAAAAGGCTCAAAAATTAGAACAAGTCTTCCATCATCTAGTCGAGGAGAGCTCTTGCTGTGGGATAGACACTCGGCGCCACTAGACAGGTGGCCCATGCACCTAGTAGCGCTTGGCTTGTTTCATGTATTAAACGTCTATACTCTTATCTTACAATGTATTCATCCATTACGCCTGTTTAGCAAAACCAAGACGGTGCTTATCTTGGTCAAAGATGATCGACAAAGACTGGAAAAGTGGATCACCCATAATCCAGGCATTCATGGGAAGGCCATTCCGACCCATAATCGGCAGAACACAAGTGGAACTGCTTTTTTTAAGGTGTGTGTGGGTCAGAGGGAATGTTTTGCCGCCATACGTAATATGTACCTTGGGATTCTTGCTGCACGAGAAAGTGCCCATGATTTGGTCTTGCTCATCCGTAATCTTAATACCATCCATAGCCTGTAGCACCTCCTTGACCTCGTCCCGTGGACCGACTATAAGCGACGTGCCTGAATCGACAATGGTACGAATTTCCTTTCCGTTAATTTTGGCAGAGGCCACGTAAAAGCCTTCCGAAGGATCAAAGTCCACCCAAGTGATGCTTCCGGTATATTTTGACGAATCAATACCACCTAGGTGCAGCGAGGACCCGCTGCCCGCTTTGAGTGTAAATTGGAAAATACCCTGGGATACAGCCCCTTGGTCACGAAGAGTCTGGAAGAATGGTTTGTAGGCCGAAGGGAACCTTTGAATCGATGGCATCGAAAGTCCACTGAGGCCCTTGTTGGGAGACTCTCTGTCGGCAATGAATTCCTCCTTGGCAAGTCCAATAGAAACATTCTTACCCTTGATCCCACCGATAGAAAAATCATCCGTATAAACGATACCATTTGCCTCCCTTCCGTCAGTGTAAGTGACGGAAAAAGTCTTATTTGTGTTGTGAGAGGACGAGGACGATTTGGGTTTGTACGCCCCTGCAGTCACCAGCGTGTCAGCGGAACCGGTATCAAAGTCCACGTAAATACTTTGAGGAGGGCTACCAAATTCCACCTGGCCTGTCCACAAAAGTCCTTGGTCCACACGGAGTAGGTCGACGGAGCCCGAACTACTGCGTTTGGCGTGCTGGACGTTCTCAAGTGGATGCCGTTTGCCGGTATTGCGTAGATAGTTTTCCAACGCAATGGAATACTTGATGATGAGATTGTTTGCATCACCAGAGAATGTATCGGCGCTCCAGACAGTAGGGTCCAGACTCGCCTCTCTGCGAGTCAATGGAATCGAAAAGTTCCCAGTGTTCTGAGCAGGCACTAACATGGCAGTTGCCAGTGCGATGACAAGCTTGAGAGGCAAGAACATGGTGACCTTTGTACGGTAGGCCCGCCCAAATGCTCGCCTCTTATAGGGCGTGGATTCACAACTTTGACGGCCTGGTTCCTGTGACGACGTGGTACCCCCCCTGTTGCAGGCGCCATGCAAGGACCTTCTTGACGTCACGTGAAACGAGTCAGGGCATCAATGAGAGGCTGTTTACCCCATAGTGCCCGACTTTTTTTAAATCAGACCTGCATATTCCGGGTAAATTATAGGCGTCGCAAACGAAAGGAAGAACGGTCCGTCCACCTAAAGGGACTGAGCTCGCGGTAGTCAGTTCTCCGTGCATCAGGGGGGCACGTGCATCCTGATTATAACGTGCGCGTAAATGAAAATGGGGGATCCTGCGCTTTGAATAGAACAAGCCATAAAAATGAAAGGCCAAGAGCCCAGTCAACTTTGTGTAGGGTGATCGGCTCTTGGCAATCATGTGATCCGTGCGAAATGGGAGGGCTGTAGATGGGAGATCATGGGACTAAGATGTGAGTCACAAAAGAGGACTTGAACTTTACCTCGCACGTAGAGAAAAACGAGACTAATGAAAGTGCGACCAACGTACGGACTGTTTTGTCAGTAGCTTACTATGCTGGTGCAAAGCGGGCCCAAGCCTTACCCGCTTCGCTTCATTATGGCGCTTCCCGATGCTGCATAGCATGGTATCCTTTATGATCACCTGTATGAGGATAAAAAGTGTGCCGCACTCGCCAAAACCAAAGGAATGAACATGTACCGCTGTGATGCAAGCGGATTTCTCGTAGCTTTCTAGCTTGACAGTATGTAGTGGGGCTTGCTGAAAGGATGCGATATTCTTCTGCCAAACTGCCTTGCTTTGTACATACAGCATCGATCATACTCAAGGTATAGGAAACGAAAGAAAAAATGTTTGAAGTGGATACTACCGGCTCAATAAGGTATTGGGTAGTGAATCAGTCCTTCAGTACTCATATGCGAATGTGTTTCCACGAGGGGAAAATGATAGATTGCTTTCCATGGGATGTCATAAAGAATGTCCTGAGTTATGCAAGGTCACTCTTGGCCACAGACAGCGAAAGTGTATGAAACCAATATGTTGCCCGAGAACTATATGTATGACGTAGCAGAAAACTGCGACTCTGGAAGAGTGTCTTGCTATGCAGCCTTGAAATATGATTGCCGTTTCCGAGTGCCAGTGGCAGGTGGCTTATGGACCCAAGTGTCGTCCGTACCCCTAGTATCTGGCGTGAAGGTGTAAATGTGTCCATGTACCATATGCCAGAGATGATCTAGCCAATGCAGAAAGATGAATCCAATTTTCCACTTCGAATACAATAATCATGTATCAGGCCGTTCCTTTGCCATCCATGCACATTCTGGAGGTAGTTGACCTGATGCATGCTCCGATACTCCACAGACGGAAAAGCCTGTATATACAGCCCCCTTCCCATCCCTTTCCCTCCCCCTCCATGCCACTCAGTTCTACCGTGTTGCCCGAGATAGATTCTCGGGCCTTTCAAGCTTGTGACCTATTTATCAAGGAAATCAACGGTTTTTTGCTACACCACCTACCCATAACCGAAAGTGAATGGTATCTTTGGCAAGTTGAGTGGTGCACTCGTGATTCAGAACGCGACTTCTTCTTGTTGCAAGATGGTAACACGTACTGGGCAATCGACTGGACTTCGGATAATTTGGACATGGAAGCGCTTGTCGATTTCTTCGTATACAAGAGAATTCATCCAAAGGACTTGTCAAGAAAATACAAGATTCTTCTAGCCAGATATGACTTTGAGCCGGGTGAAGTTCCGTGGTTTCTTACCAGCCGTGCGGCTAGCGACCGCTTGTGCTTGTCCCTCTATAGCATACCTCACTTGTAAAATAAACTTGTTATGATACTATGGTGCGTAGAGCGGATCACCACAGGGTGGCAGAAGCAATGAGTTTATGAATGAGTCATACCTGGGCCCCTGATACCTTTGTATGGTTATAAATTGTCGTCGCGTATATCGGGAAAGTCCCGAAACATAGAGGGTGCGATGAAATTGCCCATTCAGAATACAACAATCAAGTATCTGACTGTCGTTTTGCCATGCATACACATTCTGCGCGTGGCTGACCGATGACTGTTCCGATACACTAGCGCCGGAAAAGCTTATATATACCCCCGCCCTTGCCATTCCTTTCCCCCCTTCCCTCCATGCCACTCAGTTCTACCCTGTTGCCCGGTCTGGATACTCGGACCCTTCAACATTATGATCTATTCATCAAGGAAATCAACGGGTTTTTACTCTACCACCTACCCATAACGAGAACTGAATGGTATCTTTGGGAAGTTGACATGAGCGATCGTGATTCGGACCGTGAACCCTTCTTGTTTCAAGATGGTAATACGTATTGGGTACTCGACACTACTGCGGGCTCCTTTAAAACGGAAGCCCTTGTCAAATTCTTCGTAAAGAAAAGCATAAGTGCGAAGTACTTGTCAAGAAAATACAAGATCATCGTAGCCGAATATGACTTGGAACCAGGTCAAGTTCCGTCGTTTTTCACCAGCTCTGAAGCTGCGGATCGCTTGTGTTTGATGTTTCAATATAGCTCGCCTCACTTGTAATTCATAATCATTATGTTAATTTGGTGGGTAAGGTGGCGAGAACGGACCCACATTTTCGGGTGGCGCCTAGTCGTCAAGTCTCAGCCTCTTCAGGTAGGCCAAACAGGAAGTTTTGATGATGGTGTTACCATTTTTTTTGGCCGAACATTGATACAACGTGGCAACTGTAATCGCGAGGAGTCACTTCAGCGGCCATAGGTCCATAGATGAGTCATACTTAGACCCTTGGCGTTTGGCGTATAGGTACAAAGCTCATCGCAAATATCGGGAACAGCTTAGCAACGACGGTGCGATGAATGCAATTTCTTAGTCGGAATACAATCCCTATGCATGAAGCTGTCGCTTTGACCTCAGTGCGCATTCTGCGAGTGTCCAAACGGTTGCTCTGACACGCGCGCCTCCACAGACGGAAAAGCTTATATATATATAGCCCCCCGTTGCCATTCCTCTACCCACTCCTCTCCATGCCACTCAGTTCTACCGTCTTGCCCGAGATAGATTCTCGGTCCTATAAACCTTATGATTTTTTCATCAAGGATATTAACGGTTTTTTACTCTACCACCTACCCATAACCGAAGGTGAATGGTATCTTTGGGACTTTGACGTGTGCGATCGTGATTCAGACCGTGACACCTACTTGTTTCAAGATGGTAACACATACTGGGTACTCGAATGGACTTCGCGTATTTTGGACATAAGAGCGCTTGTCGATTTCTTCGTAAAGAAAAGCATCGATCAGAAGGACTTGTCAAAAAAATACAAGATCCTTCTAGCCAAATATGACTTTGAGCCAGGTGAAGTTCCGTGGTTTTTGACCAGCCGTGAAGCTGGAGACCGCTTGTGCTTGTCCCTCTATAGTTTACCTCACTTGTAAAATATACTTGTTATGATACTATGGTGCGTAGAGCGGATCAACACAGGGTGGCAGAAGCAATGAGTATATGGATGAGTCATACCTGGGCCCATGGTACCTGTATATAGTTACAAATTGTTGACGTGTATATCGGGGAAACACCGAAGCGAAGACGGTGCGATGAAGTTAATTTGTCAGTCGGAATACAACCCTCATGCATTAAGCTGTCACTTTGCCATGCATACACATTCTGCGAGTGGCTCGCCTGATGACTGCTCCGATAATCTACTGCCGGAAAAGCTTATATATATAGCCCCCCTTGCCATCCCTTTCCCCTCCCCCTCCATGCCACTCAGTTCTACCGTGTTGCCCGATATAGATTCTCGGGCCTATCAACCTTATGATCTATTCATCAAGGATATTAACGGTTTTTTACTCTACCACCTACCCATAACGGAAAGTGAATGGTATCTTTGGGAGGTTGACATGTGCGAACGTGATTCGGACCGCGAAACATTCCTGTTTCAAGATGGTAATACGTATTGGGCACTCGACTGGACTTCGCGTATTTTGGACATAAGAGCGCTTGTCGATTTCTTCGTAAAGAAAAGCATCGATCAGAAGGACTTGTCAAAAAAATACAAGATCCTTCTGGCCAGATATGACTTTGAGCCAGGGCAAGTTCCGTGTTTTTTGACCAGCCGTGAAGCTGGGGACCGCTTGTGCTTGTCGCTCAACTCATCCCAATTATAAACTCATTATCATCATGGTAACTCGGTGCGTACGGTGCTATGGGCAGTCCTACATCTTCCAGTGACTCCAAGTCTCCCGGTCTCAGGCTATTTGAGCTGGCCACGAAAGCAGATCTGACAACATTAGTACCATAGTTTGCCCAATGTTAACACCGCGGCAACTGTAATCGCGAGGAGTCACTTCAACCGCCATAGGTCCATGGATGAGTCATACTTGGACCGTTGGTGTTTGGCATACAGATACAAAGCTCATCGCATATATCGGGAACAGCTTAGCAACGACGGTGCAATGAATGTAATTTCTTAGTCGGAATACAATCCCTATGCATGAAGCTGTCGCTTTGACCTCAGTGCGCATTCTGCGAGTGGCTGGTCCAGACGAGTGCTCCGACACGCGCGCCTCCACAGACGGAAAAGCTTATATATATAGCCCCCCTTGCCATTCCTTCCCCCCCCCCTCCCCCCCTCCATGCCACTCGATTCTACCCTGTTGCCCAGTCTAGATTCTCGGGCCTATCAATATGCTGATCTATTTATCAAGGAAATCAACGGCTTTTTGCTACACCACCTACCCATAACGGAAGGTGAATGGTATCTTTGGGACGTTGACTCGTGCGATCGTGATTCAGACCGCGAAACCTTCCTGTTCCAAGATGGTGACACGTACTGGGTACTCGAATGGACTTCGGGTAATTTGGACATGAGAGCGCTTGTCAATTTCTTCATATACAAGAGAATTCATCCAAAGGACTTGTCAAGAAAATACAAGATCCTTCTAGCCAAATATGACTTTGAGCCAGGTGAAGTTCCGTGGTTTTTGACCAGCCGCGAAGCTGGTGACCGCTTGTGCTTCTCCCTCTATAACTCAACTCACTTATAAGTAACAATCGTCATGATAATTTGGTGGGTAGAGTGGCGAGAGCGGATCTATCTGTTCTGGTGGCGTCAGGTCTTAAGGATTCTGTTCGAGTTGGCCAAGCAGTGAGATTTGATGATAGCCTTACCATTTAGGGACGTGTGACAATACAACGTAGCATCTGCCATCGCCAGGAAGCGCCTCTACGGCTCTGGGTCTATGGAAGAGTCATACCAGGGCCCTTGGCCTCTGGCATATAGGTTCAAAGTTCATCGCAGATATAGAAGTAATAGCTCAACGAAGACGTTGCGATGAATGTAATACTTATGCATCAGGCTCTCACATGATACGTACTTGGCCCTCTGGCCATACCGTACTATTCATTTTAAAAAAATCAACAAATCTTAACAACAAAAGCTACCTGAAACGAAAATTGAATGGTCTATTTATGAAGCGGACATTCGCGCTCATGATTCAGACCCCGAAACCTTCTTGTTTCAAGGTGGACACAGGTATTTGGTACTCGAATGTGCTTCTGGTATTTGGACCTCTGGTATTTGGACCATGGAATCCCTTGTCAATTTCTTCGTACTCGAAGACATAAATGCGATAGACTTGTCAAAAAAAATACAAGATCTTTGTAGCCCAGTATGTCATTGATCCAGGCAACATTCTGCGGTTTCTATCAGCCGTGAGGGGCTGGTGACCACGTGTGCTTGTCCCTTTCTAACTCTCCTCACCGTGAAAGTCACCGTACAAATCAACGTGAGAGTCATCATGAAAATCATCTTACGATTGAAACGAAATGGTTGATGATAAGTCGGTGAGTAGGGTGGCAAGGTCGGTTCCATATCTTCAGGAGGCGTCAAATCACCAGGTCTCAGTCTGTCCGGGTTGGCTAGGCAGACAGATTTGATTGGGGTCTTACCATAGTTTTGGCCGAATGTTGATATACTGTGGCAACTGTCATCGCCAGCAGGGACTACTAGGGCTGCTGAAAATTGTGGCTTTCTTCTGCGAGGGCCCTTTCTACCACTGTAATAAGAACAGTAGTGATGCTTTGACGCATATAGGGTCGTAGGAAAAAAAGGATTTTCAACCCTTACCGAGCGATATTCATCTTTAGGTGTGCCCTCCGGCATGTAATCGTCACCGTCTAGGTCTTTGGTGATACATTTCTCCGTACAATAGTGATCCTTGCACATTGTCACAATGACTTCAAGAGTCCTTGTCATTACCAAGAATAGAATCACGGCCAGAGCCACGATCCTGGCTCCTGGTATTTCCAAAATGTTCCTGCGGGGCGATGGCTACCATTCATGCTATCCTTCCTTCTTATATTGACTTTGACCCCTAGAACGCGTGTCACAGATTAATTAAAGCCGCGCGTCGTCATACACCTGTACAACGAGGCTATGCAAGGAATAGAAGAATCCTATTCGCTCATGTTGTGAAAGTCTTCCTCATTCGTTTCGTCTGCGAAACAGGGGTAGTTAGTTTTCCGGCATCTCTCCGGTTTACGCTACGATTGGAATCTTCGGAAAGATGCCGGCAGCTCGGGCCCCTTCTCGGGGTAAATGATGACGTATGCCTTTGCAAACTGCTGCGCAACTAGACTTTGAGAGGGACACCGGCAGTAACGGGTCGAGAAGCATGAAGCAACATCCCCCCAAGGGGTTTCTATATGAAACGGCGTGACGAATTCATTGCCATGAAGCAGACCATGACCATGAACCATGACTAGCTTGTGATTGGGCCAGGGAACTGCCCTTGTGGGTGCGCTACCGAGCACACGAATCAGGATCACAAAGAGAGATACAGGATACATTTGAAAGGATGTTGCAGGTTATCAAGCGCGTTGAAACAGTTCTGTGGATGAATGCGGTGTCCATGTTGGGAAAAGCGGAAGGCCCAACATGGGTCCACAGGCGGATTCTTCCAGCGAGCACAGCGGCATCCATCCTGGTGATATTTCGTCGTACTGAATCGATCATGATGACCTTGTGGGGTTGCAAGCTATGCCATAATGGCAAATGAATGGAGGAAAGAGGCTTGCATAGATAGGCAAGTGAGCCCGAGGACGAGAGGATGGTGGTTGGCAGGGGGACGCCCTGGACATACAGCAGCCATTACGTTAGGATATCTGACACGAAAGCACAGGATTGCTGCACCACAGAAGCGATTCAGGGGGCAGACAGGAGACAGGAGACAGGAGGACGACACGATGTTAGCTGGAGGATCATGGGGGGCTGGGTGATCCTGTTGATGATGTAAGCATATTCCGCAGCAGAAGGAGGCATGAGGCAAGAGCCAAGGCAGGAGGAAGAGGCATGCTTGATCAGTTTGGAGAGGCTAGAAAGGCTTTGTGGCGATGCAGAAACGCAAAGGCTAAGAAAAAGTACATGCGTGTACAGCAGTGGCTAGAGAGACGTTGCAGACTAGGAGAGAGTGAGGAAGAGGACGAAAATGACCAAGAACCTGGGTAAGAGCAGCAAGAAGTAGTCAAGCACCAAATTCGCTGACCAGGAGACACTATCCATCACACGAAGGATTGTTATTGTGCGCAAGAGCGGCGAGGCAGGTGACCCACAGAAGCCATAAGCCCAAGCTGCCAAGGACGGTGTGGCACGTGACCAGATGGTGGGATGACACAATTGGGCCATTTTGAAGAAAGCGACCTGTCATCTTGAACGCCAGGCACAGTGGACAACTTATAGTCAGGGTCAGGAACACGTCACGCCACACGTGTCATTTTCAGCCCATATCGCTAGGAGTGGTGGTAGTGCCTTGTTTGCGCAGGTGGAGGCACCACACGTGCCTCTGTGCCTCGACGTGACCCTCCGCCCTCCCCGCCGCTTGCGTCCCTTTGTGCGGTGATCACTTGTGGCTTCGTCACGCTGTTTCGCGCTTTCGTCTGCACTCCATCCCGCCACCGTACCAGCTCAAACGAGAGCCACTCCCGCACCTGTGGTCGATCCTTGGCGAAACGCCTGTAGCGCCTCTCGGGCCCCCTTTGATTGGACACCTGATACCGAAAGACCTATCGTCTGCAGCTCTGGACAGCATAGGTACTTGGCTCTGTTCCTTTGGTCCCGTTCTCCGAGTTCCCGGCTGATCTGGCTCCACAGCCGTCCTCGCTCACTCCTGCCACTTGCTCTAGGTTTCCCTGTCGAAGCGTCTCCCGCAACAGCTTTGCTCGTCGTTCCCGTCTCCGCTCCGACCGGTTCACCCATTCGAACTCGCCTGCGTTCCCCGTTGCCCTCCAAGCGTTCACGGTCACACCCCGTTACCTCTCGGATGAACACGTCGTAGTGCACCTCAGGTCCGGGTCCGCTGCGTAGTCCTTTACCAGCAAGTCGCTTCACTCTCCTCGTCCTTTTCGGATCAGTGCCTCTCGGATCACCTTTACGTGGTCGTTGCGCCGTATGTACCCGTACAGCACATCTCGGATGCCGTTGTGTCGCAGTGTCAGACTTTGTTACCAGAGGTCCCTGTACCGTTTGCATTGTCCGAGGTGCTGTGTCGCGAGCCTCTATTACCTCCTTTTGTTGCGCCGGCTCTTTCTGGCTTGGTGCCTGGCCTGTAGGCCTCCCCCGGAGCACATGCTTGGAAGAAGGCATGGTTTTGTGTCTTTGAGCATTGCAGTAAGATACAGATGTGAAGCATGCCACTTCCAAGGTTCTATTCTGACTGGACCACGGCACCCGTGGGGCTGTGGGGCGCCGGAGAGATGCTGAAAATGAAATGACGCGTTCCACACACAAGACGTACGATCAGCTGGTTAAGCCCGAAAACTACAACGGCACCATGAAGGACGAGCTGGAGATGATCGATGGCCGTTTGGGCAAGAAGATTGGGCCGGCCCATGCCGTCCTTTACAACGCACCCAATAGGATTGAGCAGAATGCCTACAGACGCTTTGTGTCAATGATCAATGACCCCGAATGTTTGCACCAGCCTGCCATTGGCGGGTCTTTAAACTTTCGGAGAGATGGGGGGGGGCTGTGGGGCGCCGGAGAGATGCCGAAAATGAAATGACGCGTTCCTCCACCCACCCGTGAAACGTCTGATGGGGATTGGCTCCCAAGAACGCTTGGACCACATTCCACAGAGACCCCTCACAGAGGGCTACGTCATCGCCGACGATCGTTGTATGAAGGAAATAGGCGAGAAGAAGATATAAAAGGGCGCCGCTTTGCGACCTGGTCCCTCCTGTGGTTCGCATTCTTTCTTCTTTGGACGCTCTCGATCGCTTTGCAAGCACAAGCGCTTGCTATTCGTGCCTCACCCCAGGTTCCCTCAGAGGACCCGTTTTACCGCCCACCCAGCGGATGGAAAGATGCAAAGCCTGGTACTGTCTTTCGTTCACGACAGGTCGAAATCCATGCGTTCCTCAAGGCGCATGTGAAGGAGGCATGGCAACTGTTGTACCGCACGAACTTTGCATCTGATGACGAGCCTACTACCACTGTAACCACCGTGATTGTCCCCTACAATGCAAAGCAAGAAAGGCTGGTGTTGTACGCTGAATACCAAGATTCGAATGGAGAAAAGTGTATGCCGAGCTTCAGCTACCAAGCCGGTTTTACATCGGATCTTTCCGCGACAATGAACATGGCCTCGGTCCTCGTGTTTTTGCAAGAAGGTTATATAGTGACGGTCCCGGACAAGCAAGGCAAGCGCAATATGTTTGCGGCAGGCCACGTGGAGGGTCACCAGACGCTCGACGGTATTCGAGCGACACTCTCGTTTGACAAATTGGGCTTCTCGAACGACACGCGCGTCGCTGGCTGGGGCTATTCCGGTGGTGCCATCCAGTCTGGATGGGCAGCCTCGCTGAAGAAGACCTACGCACCCGAGCTGAACATGGTCGGTTGGTACGCGGGTGGCACACCATCGAACTTGACGGACCTGATTGTGAACGTGAACAAGGGTTTCTTTTCGGGATTTCTGTTTTCCGGGTTGCTGGGTCTGAGCCGTGCTTACCCCTCCCTGAACGAAACGCTGGAAAGGATTAGCAAGGAAAAGTTGAAGGAGGGCCTTGAGGACGCCGATAAACTTTGCATGATGGACATGCTCGCCAAGTATCCGTCCACAAACCTGCTGACAAAGGACTACACGTCGTTGGGAGATCGGCTCTTGGCGACTGGGGAGGTGAAAGACGTGCTGGACCAGCAAATTATGGGTATCCATAAAGACGAGACGCCCGACACTCCTGTGCTCATGGCCCATGGTGCAGGAGACGAAATTGTGCCGTTTAGATCGGCTTATACGACGTATGAGAACTGGTGCAAGAATGGGGCGCAAGTGGAATTCATGAGGTTCAAAAACCCTCTCGCAGGTCACTTTTCCACTCAGCTCACTTCGATGGCACCGACGTTTGAGTGGATTCGAGACCGTCTGGAGGGCAAGCCGGCCAAGCCTGGATGCTCTGAGTCGTCTACGATGGCCCTCTTTATCAACCCAGATTATCTTGGACAGCAGTTCAAGGATGTATTGGGTGTCCTGGCTGGATTGCTCGGTCAGAAGATTGGACCGGGTGACAGCATTTTCAAGAAGACGATTAGTGGCAAGCACTGAGCGCTTTGAGAATGCTTTTGTTAAGGATAAGACCTTTTTTTTTGATAGAACAGTTTTTGTTAGAAGTTTGATTCAGTTTTTGTTTTTGTGAGTAAGATGTTACGGTGTGTGACAAGAGTATGGGCTCATGGTTCAATGTCAGCCTCGGCAGTAGAAGATTTGGCAGACACTGGGTATGTGACTTTGTGAAAGATAAAATCACGTCTGCTTCAGAAACAGGCGAATGAGGAAACAAGTGCCATGACATTTGCTTGTACTGTATTTGTTTCACTCGATCAACAAGCCCGTAGGCAAAGATGATGGGGCCTGGTTAGTAGTAATGACATGTCACATTTGAGCATTATGTATGGCATCAGAGCTGGCTTCACGAAGAGCACTGGTCCAGTTAATGCACTCTGTGAAGTGGAGCATTTTGGATCAAAACTTTTCCTGTTCATCAAACTCAATAAAGCGCTTTGTGGTACAGGATATGAACGCGCACTGTCTCCATGGGTTTGTCATTTGGATGCGCTACGCTTTTCAAGCTAAAGTTTGGGATCCATGCAGTAATAGTTGTGTCCATGTGCTATTTGTTTTAGTTTGTGTGTCCCTAATGCATCTCAAATCAAATTTGAGATTGATGTCAGCCACCTGGATGGGTATCTCGGGTAGAAAGAGGGAAGAGGGGAGAGGATGACAAAGGGGGGAAGCAGGAGAGTGTAGGAGAGTGTAGGAGGATGGAGGGGGAAAGATGATGGAAGGAACAAGGAAGAGGCTTTGTGGCACGAATGGGACGGGTCAAGCACAGAGCAAGGCAAAAGGACCAATTGGGGGAATTGGGGCGCATCTGCCCGATTTCCCGATCAGTTACTGGGGTCACGCCGATTAGGAGATGAGCCGCTTTACTCGAGCTAACAGGCACGCGACAAATACTACTTGCGAAACACATCTGCACGACCGTCGCTAGTGTGTACTAGACCGGGGGATAGCGGTGCACGGAGCTGGGGGACAAGAGGGCAGAGTTGACTATCGTCTCACGTGACCACACTGAGGACAAGCTGTAGAGACACACAGGACAATGGCGCTGCGAAGAACGGAGAGACATCGAGAAGTAGAATGTACGAGAGGAGAATCAATTTGAGATCGAGAACGTGTACTGTGAGAGAGCCTGAGGGAGAAGTGAGGCAAAACAGATACACCTGGAGAGCGTCGAATAGGAGCCTGTGGAGAAGGTAGAAGAGGAGGGCGATGACTGCGAGAGGCTAGGTACGTGATATAATAGGTGGAGAGAGGCTGTACTGGATGACCTATACTAGGACATGAACCACGGCCAGGAGTGCCAGGAGGGAAGAACTGCTGGCTGGCACACAAAGGCCTCCACTTGACATGGCCGTCTCGGGCGCACCCACCGTACGGGGCCTCCATACCTACTCCACACCATTCACTTTTCCGGACCCACGTCCACACGAAGCAATACATTCATTTCCACATCAGTGTTCCATTTCTTTCGCTTAACTCGATCCCGGACGCATTTACCTCACGACACACTATGTAACTCCTCCATTGTGGAAAGATTCAGATTCTATCGGAGTCTATGCCTGCTTCGCTCTATGGCACCCTGTTGAAGGGACTCCCACCCTAGGTGGAGTCGTCACTCACGTGCCACTTTCGCGGCTACTCGCGTTCGTTCGCGAAACCCGCGACAAAAGCGTCAAACACGCCTAGCGCGGCTCACGCGCAAAAAACCCTTAGGTCTTTCCACCTAAGGCTCGTTACCGCCCTCATGCACTGATCGTTTGCACTCGCGCCCTCCATCGAACCAGCTCAACCGACAGGTGCGAGAGCGCCTGTCGACGGTCCCAGTCCGTCAATCCTTGGCCGAACGCCTGTAGTTCTTTCTCTCGGTCTTGGTGGCTCGGGCGGCTGGCGTTGGAGCGCCAGAGACCTGGGAGCACGCCCAGCTTGGGGAGCAGGAGGATCACGAGCTCGGCTTCGTGGCTGTTGTGGCGCCTTTGATAGGCACACAGCCTTCAAGGCCATCAAGGCCATCAGGTGCCTCGGGGGTGCCAGGTACAACGGGGCCTCCAGGAGCCTCAGCCCCTTGGGGGCCCTCCACTTCTTGACCTTCCCCTTGGCCTTGGCCTAGACCTAGACCCTGAGACTCTGGCTGGACATGAGCATGTGAGTCGGAAGAGTGAGTTGCCACCTCTTCGCCTTCTTCCAGAGTTAGAGGAGGGGCATCCCTCATCTTGTTTGCGGGTCCTCGGCAGATAGGCCTGCCATCAGCCCGCCTAGACTTGCAGTGGGCTAGCATGGCATTTGCATGGCTGGTGAAAAGGACACCGCAGGGAGAGTACTGGAAAGCATGGGCGTGGGCCCAGCGTTGAGGTAGTTTGTGGCGCTGGCGCTTGCTGGGGCTACCGTGTTGGTTATTTCTTGATGCATCGAGGCCACAAATGGGGCACTGGAGGAAGAGCGCCGGATGAGACGCACGTTCCTCCTGAGAGATTTGTTGGATGACTATGTAGTGGGTGGGTAGTACAGGAGAGGGCAAGTGGGGCGGGTATAAGTAGGGGAAGAGGGGCGTACCTACATAGGGCAAGTAGGGTAGGGTTGAAGGGAAGAGGGACGGGCAGGACGAGGGTAGGGTTGAAGGGAAGAGGGACGGGCAGGACGAGGGTAGGGTTGAAGGGAAGAGGGGACGGGCAGGACGAGGGTAGGGGATAGTAGGGGAAGAATAGGGCAAGAGTAGGGCGTGGGCAGGACGAGGGAAGGGCAGGGCGTAGGTGGGGCAAGTGGGGAGCGGCTAGGTAGGGCGTGGGCAGGACGAGGGTAGGGCCAAAATAGGGACTGAGTAGGGGAAGATGTGACAAATATAGATCGTGGGCAGAATCAGGTAGGGCAGGTGGGGCAACATTAGGGGGATGGGACGGAAAAGGTAAGGGCAAGGTAGGGGAAGAGTAGGGCGTGGGCAGGGGGGAGAGAAAGGGACGAATTCGAAAGAATTGGCTAGCCTCCACTAGGGCAGGTAGGGACGCGGAGTAGGATGATGGAAAAAAAGAAGAGAGGGGCAATAAAGAGGAAAAGGGGATACTATGCTGAAGAAGGGGCAGAATAGAGGGGAAGGTAGAAGGCATGAAACTGGGCATGGAGATGGGGATAGAGTAGGGCAAGAAGTAGGCCGCCGAGAAGGGCCGAGGCAAGGGCCGAGGCAAGGATGTACGATGTCACGTGGCAAGACGGAGAGTCCAGACTGAGACTCAGGCCGCAGGCCGCAGGCCGCAGGCCCATTCAACTCACGACACACTATGTAACTCCTCCATTGTGGAAAGATTCAGATTCTATCGGAGGCTATGCGTGCTTCGCTCAATATGACATGGATGTCAAAAAACTCCCACCAAGGTGGAGTCGTCACACACGTGCCACTTTCGCGGCCTCTCGCAGTTTGTCGCGCTGCACGCGGCTTCCGCGTAGGTCGCGAACTGAACCCTCCACTTGTGGCTGTGTACGCCCTTAAGCGCTGATCGTTTGTACTCGGGCTGGCCACCGCACCAGTTGAAGCGACAGGCGCACTGGCACGTGTCGAGGGACGCAGTCGGACAGGCGTTGGCGGAATGGGAGGAGGGCCACTCGGGCAGGCTTCGTCTGGATGGGGGATTGGGACTGGCACTTGTTGTTGGATTTTAGCGGGGGAGAAGGGTATGGGCAGCTGTTGGGGTTGATGAAGGGAGAGAGGAGGGGCTGGGGGACCAGGGGGATTGGAAGATAATTGGATGGCTAGGAAAGGGAGAGATGTGAAAGCGAAGGACGAGGGGGGCAGGGATGAGGGAGGATGAGTTGCTGGTGGTTGGAGGGAGTAGGATGGAGGAACATGTAGAGAGGAGGGAATGATGAAGAAAGGGGGGGGGGGGAAAAGGGGCACGGGAGGAAGAG
Source organism: Malassezia nana (assembly GCA_029542845.1). Lineage (NCBI taxonomy): Eukaryota > Fungi > Basidiomycota > Malasseziomycetes > Malasseziales > Malasseziaceae > Malassezia > Malassezia nana. The sequence continues at coordinate 1,379,681 of CP119893.1, forward strand.
GGTGGGATGGGACGCGGCTTGCTCCGGAGAGATGTGTTGGATGACTCTGTGGTGGGGTGGGTATAAGTAGGGAAGAGTAGGGGTAGGGCGTAGGTAAGGCAAGTGGGGAGGGGCTAGGTAGATAGTGTGGAGGAGAGGGGTAGGGCGAAAATAGTTGATGGGAGGTAAGGAGTAGGGACATGGGGGGGGGGGGGGGGGGGGAGGGAGGGGGGGGGGGGGGGGGGGGGGGGGGGGGGGGGGGGGGGGGGGGGGGGGGGGGGGGGGGGGGGGGGGGGGGGGGGGAGGTGGGGGGGGGAGTAGAGGGCAGAGGAAGGGGGGGGAGGAGGGAGGGGTAGGGAAGGGGGTAGGGAAGGGGTAGGGGGTCACGTGCCAAGGCGGAGACCGAGACCGAGACTGAGACCGAAAACCGAGCGCAGACCACGGGCCAGACCAGCACGTGACTAGTGGACGTGGCCGGGCACGACGGGCACACACCTCCATTCGACGATTGCCTTTGCACTAATTTTTTTACCTCCACACTGAGCAAGTTCATGAATTCCACAAGAATTTGAAGCAATTCTTCCACATGACTTGTCCGAGACGCATTTAAGTCACGACGACACGATTTAACTCCTCGATGTTAAGTGTTAAGTGTTAAGTGTTAAGTGTTAAGTGTTAAGTGTTAGTGTTAAGTGTTAAGTGTTAAGTGTTAAGTGTTAAGTGTTAAGTGTTAAGTGTTAAGTGTTAAGTGTTAAGTGTTAAGTGTTAAGTGTTAAGTGTTAAGTGTTAAGTGTTAAGTGTTAA